>CM068477.1:15480000-16730000 GCA_034769265.1 Remorina albescens
TGCACAAAAATGCTCAGTCGGTTTCCCACTGAGAAGACAGAGCAGGTTGCTTCCTATAACCAGAGTCTTGGCTCATAACACAGGAAACCTCAGTGTTTTCCAGATGTGCTAGAAGTCAGTTCATCATTATGTTTTATGTTTATAACAAATGTAACAAAATATGAAAAAGATGCTGCATTGTTATAAATAAAAATAGCATACTTTGAATTAAACACATATGGTGCAGGAATGTAGTAGATGACCTTATATTCCCTACTTCTAAGGTTACAGCGTGTCAGACGGACTATGAATCAAACTGGCTGGAGGGAAGGCATAATTAATGTTTTCAAAATAAACGCAGCAGAGACATTGTTCTCAACTATTTCAGCTTGCAGTAAAGTCTGCAACTTGTGACTATTTGGAAATGCAGGTGGGATTAGGGCAAGGTCAGCCAGAGAGAGACTCTTTTGTATATGTTTTACTTCAATAATTTTGAGATGTTGACGGGGTCAAACTATTCAGGAAAAAAAAAGTCTGAAAAATAACCTTGTGTACTACAAACATTTGGTCAGCTTTCAATTCTAATGAGAAGATTGACAGCCCAAGTTCGACCTAAATTAAGATAAAGATTGGAAACTTAAGGAAAGAAATAGCTTGGCTGTCTCAAAAATAACAAATAAAAAATAATCTACCAGCATTTTTAAGTTATACCAGTCACTATTTTATATCTATTTTGATTCATCTGAGACTCTCTGGAGTCTCTGACCTGGGTCTGTATAAGTTCTCTTAAAAGTGACATGTTTATATTCAACTTTTGAATTAATGAAATAAGTGAGATGTGATGTAAAATGTTGAGATGTTGTAAAATGGACTGTTCCTTTAGTCTCCTTATCATCACAAAATGTGATTCAGAGTTCAGGCTGGTGAAAAAATAAAGAATAAAGTTGATCTAATTTATGAATTTGTGAGAGAAGGAGTGAAGGAGTGTAGATTGTCCTTTATCCTCTGTCCTTTTTTTTTTCAGATGGAGTTTGATGAGAAGGAGCTCCGTAAGGAAATCAGTTACGCCATCAAGAACATTCACGGCATCAGGCACGTCTACCCTCCATCTCTCCCCTCTGTCCTTCATCCCCGCCATCTTTACTTCACATCCTCCCGTCTCTCCATCTCAGTCACTTTGCTGCATCTCACTGACTTTATCCGAGACCTTAAGACTTTGCTTGAGTGCTGTACTTGCATTGGCTGACTTAAAGCAAATTTAGGATTAGGTACATTCAGTGATTATAAGTTGCATTATTTTTGCTGCCATTGTGCATGTTTTCTGTTTGTGTCTCTGCTTGGAGAAATCCTGACCTTTTATTTTATTCCTTTTTTGAACAAGAGAGAGTTAACCTTTGACTATAAATACTGTAAGTATATAAGATACTATCATGAGTGTTTACTATGTCATGGATTGTCAGGCTCTCACTAGTTAGGAGCTAGATAAATATTAATTCATACTGGTTGGTACATTTATGCTGGTATTATTAAAATACACGCCAAAGAAGTGCCAGAGTTTTTCAATTTAGGTTAAAGCTGCAGGTTTTTACAGCCGTGTTTGTAAGTTTGGCTGTTGCGAAATAGTCTGCGTTAGCATTAATGGCAGACAACATTCCTGCTTTGCTTCTATTTATCAATCCCTTTCTTTCTATTGAAGTTAGTGTGCCAACCAGCTAGCTCAGTCTGGCTCAGGTTGTTCTTTTGATGCAGAGCCACTGTGCTTACTTCTTACTGTTTTCACAGATCCATTCACTTTCCCTCTCTCTGTTGAATGTTTGTGTTTGGGGGAAAAGTAAAAAAAATGGAGGGAAATTTTTCACAATTAACATTATTCTCTTTACCCAACTTTTCTCCCACCTTCTTTCTTTCTTCCCACCATCCTCCTCTTTTTTTTTTTTTTTTTGGGCCTGTGGCTGGTTTTCTCTCTGCTGGGCAGAACTGGCCTCTTCACCCCGGACATGGCCTTTGAGACCATTGTGAAAAGGCAGATTGGGAAGATTAAAGAGCCTTGCACCAAATGTGTGGACATGGTCATTTCTGAGCTAGTCAATACGGTTAGGCAGTGTACCAAGAAGGTAAAAATGAAAAGTAAACGGTGTATAGCACTTTTAATTATTTCTGTTTTGAAGCCTCATCTGCAAAGCCCCTTTGCTGTTCACTCCCTTTGACTGTAACTGCTTGGCTCTTTTCCTGACGTTTCATGTGACCCCTTTGCTGTCCGACAACAGCGAGGGGGTTGCCTGTACAGGCAGGCTGAGCTGCAGTATAACTGCCTGCCTGCCCACTATATCGCTTTGGACAGATTTGGCTGGACAGGCTGGCCGTGGTAGAAAGCTGTGCTGAAGGAAACCAGTGTGGAGGCTGAGCTGTCATCAAAATATGGTTGCCAAATATGAGTCAGCGCTGCTAAGACTTTTAGTTTGTAAATATGATTTAAGACTTTAATAAAATTACTTTTCTTGGGATTCTCTGCCAACAACTCAATTCTGAAAGTAGCTAAGTATCAGTATTGTTTCTCATTATGTGAGTGTGTTTTTCATCCTCTTGGTCATTGTATCAACTATGCTCAGCTGTAGAATATAGGAAATAACTACTTTTACTACTTTTATTTTTTACTTGGTAAAAAATCAGTTACATTGAAAAAATAGCCAAATGTATATTACATGTAAACTGTGTACTAACTTAACCCTCAAGACATCAGTGCACATACTTTGTGTCATTGCCATCAGACAATAGTCAGTTTATGGCTTTAAAAAAAAAGCTGACATTTTCCAGAATATTGAAACAAAAATATTTTAGATTTTTTTTTTTTTTTTGCATTGTGGGACATCAATAGTGTAAATTTTTTGTGTACATTTTTAAGCAACTATACACATGCAAAAACAGTTTTTAATGGCCTACAATGACTTGTTTTTTTTTTTTTAAGAAACGCAGCCATATCTTTAGAGAGCTGAATTGGTTTTATAATTTAGCTCGAGTAGTTTAATGCTTGAATAGTTTTACTTTAGTAAAGTCTTTCCACCTTTGTGTACAAACCAAAACGTTTAGGAAATCATGTAAATCACTGAGAATACCTGGCAGCCATATTGGATGATCTCAGCTTTCAAACTTTATTGTGTGTTAGACTGCAGCTGCGTACCTGCAGCAGACAGGAGCCTTGAAGATTATGTTTTAACTGCCCTTGAACGGGCCTCATGGGTCTGCACTCTCAGCAGCAGACGCCTGCGAGTGCAGCCAAGGGGAAGAGTAATAGTCTTTATCCAAATTGATCCAGTGTGACCAAATAATTTCAACAGCACTTGGCCTGCAGCAACCTAGAGGCCTTTACGTAGTAAGTGTTGTGATTACAGTCCTGCTGGGAGTCAGATGAGTCGGAGGGATGGGTGGAGAAAGGGTTCAACACCGACAGAGATCAGGGCATCCTGGCTGAGCGTCGCGGTGTGCAGGTGCGGTCTGTGTCGCTTGGATTTTTGGCTGGTGGATCTGTGCAGACTGGGAGCTCTCTCTACTTCCTCTTTCTCTCACCTTTTCTCTCTGTTTGCTCTTAAATAGTAGAGAGGGACTCCAGCGCTGCCCTGTTGTAGAATGGCTTCAGGGAAAACCAAATGTCTCACTTGCATTTTCTTCCTTCTGTGCTGTTTACCCCTCCCCCAAACCTGCTCCTCTCCTTGTCTTCGTAATCTTGATTCTGTGGTTTCTTCTGTTCTTCATGTCCCAATTTTTTATTCTTGCCTCATCTGTGAAACGTTCTCCTCCTTTACCATCTGTTTTCAATTTTTTTTATTTATCATTTTCCTCCATTTGTATATTCCTAAATCTCTTTTTACTGCCTCTCCTCCTCCTCCACCTTTATTCCTTTATTTCATTCCTCTGTCCTGTTGCCACCTGCCTATCCCTACAGGACGGGGCTGTTCACCCCTGACCTGGCCTTTGAGGCTATAGTGAAAAAGCAGATCCAAAAGCTGAAGGAGCCCACACTGAAGTGTATAGATATGGTAGTGAGTGAACTCATCTTCACCATTCAAAAGTGTAGTCAAAAGGTAAAATCCCAAAGAGAAACAAGCCACTTTCACCTTCTCTTTTAATGACAGGTAGGGGTAGACCGATGGCTGGACATTAAATTAGAACCTGGCCTAAACTACTTTATTATAGTGGTGTTTTTTTTTAAGGTTATCAACTAGAGAGAGACTTAGATTTAGCTAGAAAGTTAAATATAAAATTTTCCTCTAACTTGTCAGTTAATGCTGTATGTTTGGTGATTTTCAGTAAATGAAGCACTTTGATTAACAAACAAATGTTAATATCTGCCATCAAAGTAGTTGTAAGAAAGTATTTCTAAGCTCTTGTTTTCTGATATATCGAAATCTAATCTGCCTATCCATGACAAGTTTGGTAAAATTACATTTATAGCACAACCATTTAATTGAATGCAGAATGTAATTCTAATTTTATTTATTCAGATTTATAATTTATCTTTATTTATCTTTCAATAATATAGATAAACCAAGCCAATTAAGCCAAATATCAACTTCATATGGTTGTGCCAAAGTAAAAAGCATCAAAATGAATACACTCTGTGGACCTTGAGGATAAATTTAATAGGTTGGATATTTCAGTTCCAAAAGCCATCAATCTGCCTTTTTTTAGAATAGAGGCCTAGCTTTTGTGTTAAACAGAGTAGAAAGCTCTGTAGGTTAATGCAAAGTAGGTGTAACTAAAAAAAGCCAAAAACAACAACAACTAACAAACCAAAAAAACCCCACAATTATACATACAAATACATTTAATCAAAAATATGTGGAAATATTTGAGCCAGCAGGTATCGGTCTGTCCTTACTCCTAACTGGTATCAATATAGTCTTCATTTTAATTAAAAGTTTTTGTCATTTGTCTTTTGTCAGTTATTGGCCTTATATTGACAATTTAACAAATTGCATGTTAGATAATTTTTTTCATATTTGACCTCATGGTGTCCAAAAACCCTTTGATTTAATTTGGTTAAAATCTTATTTTATTTCTGTCTTTGTCAGTATGGTTTAATATAGTGGCGTGACTGTGTAGTTCCACTCACTGACTAATTGATGTACTTTCAGCATTTCTTTATTTCTCCTCCTTATTTTTCTCTCATCCTCTCCATCCTGTCGTCCTTTAACCCTTTGTAAAGGCTGTGTCCTCCCAAAACTAATGACCAAAACAGAGCGTGATCTCCTTTGGATTTCTCTTCTCTGTCACAGTTGTATCTTGATTTTACTTTTAGAGACATAATGTATTTAAAAAATACTGTATGATAATATACAGTGTTTGGCAAAATCCACAAAGGGGTCAGTTTGAAGTCTCCCTCCACCCTCTTCCTCTCCTATCCCTCCCTTCACACCCCCTCCTTCGCATTGCATGTCGGTCTGAATCAATGAAAGTCTGCCTGATGCCTTTTTTTTCTTCTGTTCGTGTTGTGTTTGTGCGTCAGCTATTAGGAGACTTAACATGTGACAGCTTTTTCTGCTTTCAAGTTGCAATGCACCTTTCCAAGAGCATAAATGATGTTGCTTTGATATTAGATGCATTTTTTTTATTGTTTTGCTTTCATGGACTTCACAGTTTTCTACTATTGATGTCGAATCAATAAGGTGTGAAAACCATGAAGCTTTCCTCATCACTTAACAGGGTTTCTACTGACAATGGGAAAATGGAGACACTGTTAATTACAGCTGCCAGCTTCAATGCTTACCAAGTTGAAATATTTTACTAAAATTCGAGAATTATTTAATACATTGCACAATTGCAAATGCTCTTGTGATCATATTACAGAACTTAAGCTTTCCTGAAGTGATGCAAATCTTAGATTTGCTTGAAAATGATGCAAGTGTACTTGAAAATAAAACATTGTCTTTATAATCACAGGTTTGTTGTATACCAGTGAGTTTAGCTGGCATTTTATAAAAAAAAAAAAAAGGGGAATAACTGAGGAACAAGATGCTCTTATAATGGCAAATTTGCATCCAATAAGTTTAACACCAAGTTAAAATAAATGTGAAGTATAAATGTAGTAGTTTCTGTTGCTACAGCCTTTTTGTAGCAAAGGATACACAAACTGTGTAACTGTGCTATATGCAGGTTGAACTGTTAACCGCGAAAGATTTACCAATTGAAAATGACATTATCCTTCAGGGCCTGCAGACATTTCCAGCTGAAATTGGACAATGGCCGCAGTCACCAGTCCATCGTAGGACCCACAGACATAAATAAAGAAACAGTATTGCTTTTACATTGCAGGGTGCTTATAAAGGAGTTGAATGTAATTCAACATAAAAGGAATGCAGTGTAGGTTTGACAGACCAGCAATGCAAAAATGCTGAATTATTAAAATGTGTTTGACAATACAAGTTTTAATGCCAGCAACTGAACTGGCATTCACCTTAACAGTGTGACCCGGAATTACAAAGCATCTATTCTTAAAGGGTGTCTTTGTTATATAGTTGGACTGAAGCAGGAGACAAAGTAAATCGACTTGGGAAGCAGAAAGAGGCCTATTGATATCTACTCGCTCACAAAACCATCTAACAAACATGAAAGATGCATTGTAATTTGTAAAAAAAAAAAAAAAAAACAGGTATATTTTGCTGTCCAGCGCTGTGATTTTGGTTTTCATTTTTCTTCTTTCCTCACACTTCTCCAAATGTGTTTATGTCACATTGGAGGCCCACCAATGTCTGCGTTTGTGGGTCTGCAATGAGCTCATGGAAAAAGACCCACAGTGTGCTGGGAAAAGGGAAACTTTTCTGCCAGGAACATTGTTTAGTCTTTTTTGTGTGGCAATCTCACAGACTTTGTACTAGTCTTTCGCATCTGTTAAATTATGGCAGCCAGTAGTTGTTTTTGCATAAAATCCAGTGCAACGTGAATCCCCCCGCTGGTTGCGATGTGCAGAGACTAGAGCAGAGTCTGGGATAAACTCCACAACATAACGTGAATGATTGTGTTTCTGTTATGTATTCCGTCGTATTGGAGCTGTGGTTCATTGAGATGAGTGTGGTCTACTGGAATGTAGATTTGTGATGTTTTGTATCTGTGTTGGTGTGTGTTGGCCTGTTTGTTTGGTTTTCTTGCCTCCTACCTACTTTTCTCTGTGGTCACAGCTGGCTCAGTATCCCATGCTGAGAGAGGAGATGGAGAGAATCGTCACCCAGCACATCAGGGACCGAGAAAGCCGCACTAAGAACCAGGTAACACACAGAAACAACGTTCACAGTAAGAAGAAAATGTGGTTTTATTTTTATTTGATTTGAATACTGGAGGAAATTAGACAAAGTTTCTAGGATGGAATACATTTTGGTCTACATAAACAATTAAAACAAACAAACAAACAAAAAAAAAAAAAATTTTACTTTTGGGAAGTCATGAATTTACAGTTTTAGAGGATCACTAAATACATAAAAAGGAAACATATGGAAACTTCCTACCTCTCTTTTTCTGTCTCTCTGCTCAGGTGCTGCTGTTGATAGACATCGAATTGTCTTACATGAACACCAACCATGAAGACTTTATTGGATTTGCCAAGTGAGCCCCCCACAGTATAGATAAGGGGCAGTTGTGTTTATTTATCTTACATATTCATCGGTTCATGTGCTTTTTGATCCCATTGAGTCTTAATGTGTGTTTTGTGCTCAGCGCTCAGCAGAGGATCAATCAAATGAACAAGAAGAAAGCAGCTGGCAACCAGGTAACGTCATCACAAACATGAAGACACGTCCACCGCGACTGTTGCTCTTATTCCACAGTTTTACTGCAGAGCTGTGTCATTTTCTTCGGCAGACTTTAATCTGCAGGAACACGATTACACACTTAATCCATGTGAGATTTGTCCACAAGAAACGTGACATCTGATTTAGGTGCTATTTTTCTCCAAAGCTTTGCCCCGGTAGCACCTAGTTCACTTGTGTTCGCTTTTTGAGTAAATGTAACACAGTTACACAGTATTTTGTTATCCCCGACAACACAACAACAACAGTTCCATGCTGCACAAACTATGTGGAAAATTTATGGAAGAGATCAGGGCATCTTTTGGTTAAAGTTCTGCTGGCATCTGCAGCAACGCTGGTCTTTTGTGAAATATAATGCACAATTTAAAGCTTTAACAAAAAAAAAATCATGATATTAATAACAACAAAAATAAAGCATTTAGAGATCAAATACCTCTGCCAAGTTTACACAATCCTCAAACTCTGTAATTTTCATCATTTGAAATTTTAAGTCTCCATCTTAAATGGATCTCTATCGAAATACAAACAATCAGGGACCAAAAAAACCCAAAACAAAAACAATTCTCATTCAGTATGTGTATGTGTGTGTTTCATGGGAAAATATAAACTTTTAAAAAATTGCATAATCCTATTAAATCCTTTAAAAGTTTCCTGGCTCTGCACCAAAAACCAATCAGCTGCCCATCTTCAAAAAATTAAATGGAAAATATCTTTGAGACAGAAACAACGAAATAAGAGATTCCAAAACAAAATCTTCTTAATTAAGTTAACAATTAATATTAGTCCAGTTACAACAGATACATTGTCTGGATACAGCACATCACAATACCAATATTTATGGTACAGAAAACTGCTTTTGCATGACTTTTATTCTGTTATTTGAAACTTCTACTGTAGATCTTCTAATTTCTTCTAAATAAGTTTTTAGTTGTTTTTTTTCCCAGTTCTTTCACTTCCCATCGTTTCGTTGCCTCTTGTTCCTTTGTAGTGATTTTTTGTGTTTTTCTTTCCTTTTTCTTTCTCCTCTTTGTGGCTTTGCTCATTCAGGATGAAATCATGGTGAGTAGCACGAGAATGTGTGTGTGTGTGTGTGTGTGTGCTTGAAGTTTGAATGTGTGATTGTGTACATGTCTGCAGTTAGGTTGTCATGCGTTCGTGCTCATCTTCTTGCGCACATGCACAGTCAAAATGTGTTCAAACTGTCTTCTGTGTATGTTGGGTTGTCATTGAAAGTGGATTGATGAGAATGAGTGTGTGTGTGTGTGTGTGTGTTTGTATGTATGAGATGTGCTGGTTTGTATGAGGTGGCTGTTGGTGCCCGCTTCCCTTTCCTCTCTTTTTCAGCTGTGTCCTTCCTGCAGACACACTTACACACTCTCTCTCACACACACACACACACACACACACACACACACACAAACTTTGCATGGCAAATATACTATAAAATGCTTTCTTATACTGTCCAACCTCCAGAGATGATGAAGAGAGCTAAATCAAAACTCACCTCACTGTTCAGAGTTATGGAACATCCCATCCTATTTGCATAGTTTAATCAATTAAATTTTTTCATTTAGACATATACAATGTCTCTTTTCCTTCCTTGTCGCAAAAGTAGTTAGGGAGGATGAGGTCCTGCTGTACGGCAGACATGTGTGACCTCCATATTTATCAATTGTCATAACAACCACCCAGATTGGGGTCAAGGGTTATGGGCACATTGTAAACACAGAGGGGATCTTCACTTCCTGTTTATAGATGGCTGTAGTTGACCCTTTCAGACCCCACAGCTTCTGTTCTCCACTGACCTAATTTAACACTTGCCTGACCTCTGTACTGAGAACTGTAGGATCCTTAAAAAGCCCAAATTATGACCTTGTCATTGATTTTGCTGATGGAAAGCTCCATTAGTTGTCAATCACTCCATCAAACTGTGCTGGAGCGGCCCGTGGGTCTACGTTCCAGATGCATTGTGCTTCCAAGCTCTGTTCAAACCCACAAAACTTTAATCTTTGATTTAAGTTCAGATCTCAAACTTTCCAGACACAAGCCAGAAGTGGGTTTTTTTTTTTTTTTCATTTGATGTGAATTTTTATTTATCTTTTATTGTTTTTCCACATCCCAAATTTAGGGTCTAAACATGGTAGGTGTCATAAGGCTGTAAATACTATCAGAGATAAATTTGCAATTTATGAAGTAATAAATGTTTTTATGCTCAGTGTGTCACTGAAAATCATAAAAGATAAGTCTGGCGATATGATGTGTTTTTCTAATAAATATATCATAGTACTAAGTATTGTCTGTGTAGATAAAGTTTGATGTAATTTTTCACTCAGTTGCCTAGAGCTCTATTATTATCCAGAAATGTTAAAACAGAAGGAAGAACCAAATTGATGCTCAGGGCAACTACAAACACACTTCAGTTCATTTGAAGTCCATCTCATAAAAACTTTTACACTCACAATTACAATATTATAATTATTTCTAAATGATTAATAATCCCAGAAATTACAGCTCTATTTTTAGAGTAAACAAAAAAGATTGGGGATAGAGAAATAGCTGGGACATTGTTATAGTGATGAAAAATAAGTTTTTACTTCATTCAAAGCCACATGAGGGGAAATATCAGCTTAGAGTTGATTGACTGGTTGATGATTAAGTCTTCTGTTTTAACAGATTTAACACGGGAATTAAATTGAACTGGATGGGAATCCCTTCTCACTCTACATCTTCAACTCAAAAGCACATGCAATACAGTATAAACAGTCAGACTAATAGATTTCACTGCATGGTTTTTAAAAAGGTTTGACATTAGATATTCTTGCTATAGCCTCCTAATGTAGCTTTATCCCCACCCTGCTTGCTGACCACCTGCTGCCGTCCCTGCAGCCAGTTGTGATGTGCTGGTACTTGACCAGTCTTGTGTATTTGGCCTTTACTAAACGTCCTCCTTTGGCGTAGCTTTGTAACGTTCTCTCCACATTTTCATTCAGCCTGAGAGAGGAGTTAACGATCGGTTCAAGGTAAATGACTCGCACACCACGTACTGTCATCCCTCTGATGTTTGTGGCAGTTGCTTCTTATCTCTACTAGAAGGAGTGTCATTACGTTTTACTTTGCTGCCATCTACAAGTTAGTTAATGTGTGGTACTTACACCAGCTGATAAATGTGATGTTAAGTTGGGAAGTGTATGGAAAAACAGAAACAGTGCGTCTGGATGTTTTTCATTATCCTTTTCCTTTTATCTGTGCCCCCGTTTGTCTCACAGGTGATCAGGAAGGGCTGGCTGACCATCAACAACATCGGCATCATGAAAGGAGGAGCCAAGGAGTACTGGTTCGTCCTCACCGCCGAGTCTCTGTCCTGGTACAAGGATGATGAGGTGAGAGTCCACATACACAGAGAAATGAAGGGGAGAAGAAAAAACTACAACAAATTACCGGAAAATAAAAAAGCAGAATATCAGAATATCTGAGTCTGATACTAATTTATATATATATATATATATATATATATTTCATTTTTAAGATTTAGTTATTTTACAGAGTATGTAAAAGGCCAGAGATTTTACGATTGGAAAGTTGTCGGAGCCCTCTAGTGGACAGACTAATTGTTTGTCTTCAGGTTTGCTCTGTTACATTTTACTATAAGGGGATATTAAATTCTAACTGTTTCTATTCCAAGACTTGAAACATCATCATCATCTAATGTACCAACAGTACTCGAATCATATTTTCCAGCAAATTAAAAACCAGGAGATTCTTTTCTGTGTAGTTTCTTCTCCACTAGTTTCTTTTCCAGTTCCTGGTCCAAAAGTCATTCCTGTTCATCCCAATGGTTAAATATGACTATTGGTCAAGTTAAGTGGTTGTCCACTCCACACAGACACAATTTGACCCAACATGCTTTGTTACTGAGCTGACTGGTCAACGCGGTGTCCCATGATGCTTTGCACAACTATTAGGAGGTAGCCACAGTCTCGCTGTCTCCAGTTCTTAGCCACAGCGGCTCTGCTCACTGACATTAGGCTATGTGTGTGTGTGTGTGTGTGTGTGCGTGTGCGTGTGTCAGTAATTGGGAACAGGGCAGGCCAGGGGGCTCTGGTATGCACATGTGTATGCCAGCTTTGGTGTCTGACATGCTGGGGGGTCCCTACTCTCTGGAAAGGACCTTCTACCTCTCTCTCTTTCACACACACACATACACACACACACACACACACACACACACACACACACACACAAGCTGCTTCTAATAAACTTACTTTATTTCAAAGAAGGGGCACAGAGCAAGAGAGGGACTAAATTGTACTGGAGAGGGGAGGAGTGTCTCTTGTTAGCTGGTTAGCAGTAAGAGTAACAAGGACCATGTGAAGGTAGAGAAAGTGGGGATAAAAAGAGGGGAGGCACAGAGGAGAACAAGGGTTGGTGTGGACTTTTATGTCCTCCTTTCACACCTTTTTTCTCCCCACCTTTCCCATCGCAACTTCATACGTTCTCAAAAGTTCATCGTAAAACCAGAAGAAACTCCTCTGTGTCCTCACCTCCCTTCACCCATTTCCTTTCTGTCTCAGTCTTTCCTTCTTAACCTCTTGCCCCGCCACTTCTCCATCTCCGCTGCCTTGTGCTGTATATTTATTTGAACATGGAAAAATGGAGGGCACAGAGAGACCCAAAACCAACACATAGTGCTGCTGCGATAGCTCAGCACCACAGCTGAAGGCACCGCTGCTGCAGAAAGAAGAGAACGGGAAAAAAGAAACTTTCCATTATGTTTTTTATTCATGCTGAACGTTTCTATATAGTCCAGTCTCACACACACACACGCACACCCACACACGAGAGGTTAGCGTACTCTTGAGGACTTATACTTACATCTGCACCTGGATGAACACTTGCCAAAATATACAAAGTTGATAAATAGCTGGAAACAGCTATTTATGTTTAAACAGTTTTATGTTTTGATTAATGGCACAAAACATAGTTAAAAAATGTACTCACTGTGTGCTCACTGACAAAAACTGATTTTGTGCATCTTTATGTGCAGTTTAAAACTAACACACTGACATGTTTATACTAGAGCACAAAAGAGCACAACACCATTTTATTGGCTGAATTTTGTCATGGGGAAAACCCTGTAGTCTGGCAACAAACACACATATATAAACTCTCCCTCTGTCTCTCTCTATCATGCACACACACACACACACACACACACACATATCCACAAACACACACAAACTAAAACATCCTGGCACCACAAGTTGGGTTGAAAGTTATTATTAGTGTCTGTCTGTGTGTGTGTGTGTGTGTGTGTGTGTGTGTGAATGTGTGTGTGTTTCTAGAAACCTTCTGGTCTGTATTACCACAGGACATGCCAATTCTTTGAATCAGGCTAAAAGCCTCCCCAAAGCAGGGAGAGAGAGAGAGAGAGGGAGGGAGATGTACGGTAAATGCTGAAATGGTTGAAAAGAAAAAAATGTACTTAAAGAACGCAGACACCTTGATCTTATGGATTCTCAGCACATGTGATATTTATTTATGCTCATAAATCCCATTTATGGATTCATACATGCATGTATATGTAGACATTTTCCTGCTGACAACAAGACACACACACACAAACAGAATAAGTGGCTTTTCTGACCTTTTGTAGTTCTAGGGTGTATTTTATTTGGTTCCCCTTTTGGCTGTGTATATATATATATATATATATGTGTGTGTGTGTGTGTGTGTGTGTGTGTGTGTGTGTATGTGTCTGCAAGGGTTTCCCTGCTCTTGCTGTAAAGCTGCCAGAAAGCCAGACTCGCCTGGTGATCCCAGCTGTAAACATCCTGGGGGGGAACAGCCGACTGCTGCTTTAAATGTACTCACCAGAAACCTGCAGACTGCTATAGTGTGTGTGTGTGTGTGTGTGTGTGTGTGTGTGTGTGTGTGTGTGTGTGTGTGTGTGTAGGTGAGTGTGTGTGTGTGTGTACTTAAGAAAGGGTGTGTGCTTGTGTGCATGTTCCAGGGGCAACAACTAAATTTAAAAAAAGCTTGTGTGCATGATGGCAGGGCTCTAAATGGAAACAGGTTGGTTTGTGGTTTTCATTCCTGCAGACGATGCTCTGTGATGGGACACCGTGTGAATGTTTCTACCCTCTACTTTGCTTTGTGTATTTTAGACAGATAAGGGGTTTAAAACGCCATACACAGTGGGTCCACTTTATCAGAGACACAGGCGGGAATACAAACCGTGGCCCCGGTGAAGAAGTGGAAAAAGAAAAACGAGACAAGGGGTAAAGCTAAACTTGTATCGGTTCACATTACGTCACTTACAAACACTAAAACCACAAACTGTTTTCTGTCTTTTTTGGGGAGTGCTATAGAAAGCCTGGCGAACAGACAATGACAGAGTGGCTGCTCTTTCAGCATTTTTTTATGGTGACTTCCTGCCTCTCTGCACATTACATGGTCATTTGAGGTGAGGCAGCCATGAGTTGATGCAGAGAAGGCGGAGATGTAATTGTACATTTTGGTCAAGCGTGCAGTGTTATGTTGGGGGTTTACTGTGTGTTTTAGTTATCTATCTGGGTAAGTACTCTTTTTTTACATGTGTGGTTTAACTTTTTCTGGTTTCAGTTCTCAGCTTTTAGATCTTTTGGTTTTGCAGGAAAAGAAGCAACAATATGATGAGAATGTCACATATTTCTATCATTCTGGGGTTCAGTATGGGATTTCCCATTCTGTGTATTTTCTGTGACTATTTAATGGGTTTGTAACCGGTTTGGAATAAAAGAGAAAAGAAGAAAAAAAAAAAAAAACACACAATGTCAGGTAGATATTTATGCATTTTTATTTCAGCTATTTCAAAATGTTTGTACAATTTCATCTTCATCACATTTCACTCTTAGGGCAATGAAAACTGCGGCAAGGCACATAAGTACTAATCTACTAAACTCTACCCTTATTTCTTTTAAGAGCCAGAGAAAAACTTCAAAATTTCACTTTCCATCTTTCATAAATCCATGCCAGGGAGGCACCAGGCCTCTGTGGTGGGGCCTTTGGGTGCTTTATTTAGTCTCGTGCTTGGGGCTTGTCCATCTGGACAATGGGTGGTGCTGCTTCCCACAGCCTGATGTGCTAGTGCCTGCTGGATGCTCTTTTGGAGCTCTGCCTCTCTCTCTCTCTCTGTCTCTCTTTTTGAGTTGTCCCGTGCTTCCCCGGCCAGCCTAACCAATGTGCAGACTACTGTACAACCACTACTTCCTGAACAGGTAGTCTGAACACTGGGCAGGCGGGCTGGGCGGCTGGATGATGTTGTGGAGAAGTGTTAACCCACTCTCCTGCCTTCAGGGCAATGATGCTGTCAGATTCATTCTTACATACAAATACACACCAACACAGAGTAAAGCATACTCACTGTGAATCCAGCATCAGACTCTGGAGTCCAGCTCCTCCTGTTCTCTCAGTCTGACTCCTGCAAAGTGCTGATCAGGCTGAGTGAGCGAGGAGGAGAAACAGCATGTGAAGGATGGATGAGGGGGCCGGCGTGGAGGTGGAGAGGTTAGACAGAGGTGACGGCCACTGATTGGTCAACTCAGCGACATTCCCTCCTGTGTGAAGCAGCAGTCCTTCCTGAGCTCTGGAGGGAAAACGTAAGACACGTAAACTTAAGTGCTGAATATACTAAACACCAATGACAGCACATGTTGATGAGTAATAAATTCATTAAATGAATTCAATGATTTTGTCAGCAAAATCAGTGTATGCTATTATTATTGCTGTTTATTGGAAAAAATATACTTAAACATACAGATGGACGAACATTAATGTATGCACACATTTCATACCCCAATTAGCTCAAATGTGTACAACCTAAGACCCCCAGGGCACTGCTGGATAAATAAAAACCAGGATGTTTCACAAAACACTGAAGCATTTAAATAACTGATAAGATGGAGCTGCCGCTGTTCTTAGATCCTGGTTAGTAATCTGCGGTCAACTGAGCTCATGCTTACTCTCAGCCAAGTCTGACCCAACACCTCCCACTAAAACACTAAGTTTCCGTCTCCTTGTCACATGCCATAAACAAATTTTTCAGTTTGAAGGGATTACCTTTTACTGGGTGACCCTCTTTCTTTTCTTCTTGTGGTACTCTCTGAGACGATGTGTCTTCTCCTTGGTTTGGCACTTGTTTGGTCTCCTACTTGGCTAATGGGTGGCCGTTCAGCTCCTCGAAGTCCTTTCGTTCAACACTGCCACACCATTGAGGCAAAACCCGGCAGATTGTTTTCAAATGCTACTACTGCGTCTTTTGGATTTGTCTTCCAATGATTCCGAGATCAAAAAAGAAGAAGAAGGGGAGAGAAAAACAGTTTCAGTAGCAAGGTGGACCGGCTAGACTCTCAACGTGGCAAAGAACTGGCCACCAAGTTTCCCCTTTGAGAGACAGAAAGAGAAAAAGGAAGGAGAGAGAGAGGAGATATGGAGGGAGAAAGAGGAGGAGCTCGACAGCCCCCCATTTTCCCTTTCCTCTCTCCTCTCTTCTTCTTCTTCTTCTTTTCTCCACTCCCTCCTTCTCTCTGTCTGGCTCCCCACCCCTTCCCTCTTTCTTTCTTTTTTCTCTGACTTTTTGGGAGAAAGTGGAAGGCCAAAGGTGAACAGGAAGTGAAACACATTCATTTGGCATGTGTGTTGTAAAGTTTAAAGAGAAAGTGAAGGATTGGCTGCTGACGGAGGGAAACTTTCTAGTAGAAGCGTATGTGGGCAGATAGGAGGATGTCTACGTTTGTGTGCTCGCATGGAGGCATATAAAGCGCCTGCATATTCTTCCCTTCTATCCACCGTATGTGCATCTCATCTTATGGTACATGTGAGTGTAAAGGTGGTTTTGAATGATGGATATGTGTGTAGGAGTGCGGCTGGATGAGAGCTGAGGCTCCGTGGTCTTTGTAGCAAGGGCAGGAATGTCGGCATTTTCTTGGCAAGCAGGAGGAAGCCTTGTAATAACTCCAGATGTGCAGCCCTGTGGTCTCCATCTCTCTCTTGCTCCCTCTGTTTTTACTTCTAAAGCTGATTTCCTCTCCCTGTCCGACTCGAATAAAGAACCCTTTATGCAGCTCTGCAGCATTCCCAACACACACACACACACACACACTCAGACACACACACAACCTCTCTTGCTCTGCTTCTGATTTACCAGTATTATGTCACCCCTCCAACCAGCCCGCCCCACTCTTATGTGTGTGTGTGTGTGTGTGTGTGCGCACACATGTGTCTGTGTATGTTTGTGTCTGTGTTTGGACAAGGAAGAAAACCTTGGTGATTCACAGTTAAGATGTGCTGTATTCAAAATTTGCTGCCTTCACCTTCGTTCACACACCCACATACACACTTGTGTTTAGGTTTCATTCTTCTGGCAGGAGTAATCAATGCTAGTGTTTCCAGGTGTGTGTGAGTGTGTCTCTGAGTGTGTGTGAAGATGTGGCCGAGGCCCTGTGTTTGTTTTAGCTGTGCTTTCTGAGCTCCAAATCAAAGCAGTCCTGATTTCAGGAAAAACGATTCAGCAGCACTGGTGAAGTTGGAGGGTTGTGGAGAGAAGAGTGACAGACATTAAGAGAATTGAGATGAAAGACGGAGGACAAACTGACTTTTTTTCTTTAAAGTGAGCAGAGTGTTTCAAGAAGAATTGCCAGTGACTCTGTGCAACAAGCCAGGAAAGGGATAAAGATAGGAATCAATCCTCTCTGGATGATCGTTGCAGTTAAATTTCAAGGATTGGAAGAAGTGAATTTTAATGGGCGGGTGGGGGAAGTGCTGTGGTCGCACCAACATTGTTTCCACTGTTTGGATGACCAGGCAGGCAGCTTCCCCTCTCAAAATCTTACTCATTAAAGCCAGAAATACTGAGGAAGTATGCACACACATCAAGCATAATCTGTAATTCCATGTTTTTCTGTCTTGTCATGAAATGATGCTGGTTAATACCATTAGGAAAAACCTCAAGTGTCTGACCTTCTTTTTTCCATCTCTGGATTTTGATATTGCATTAAAGTGAATGACTCTGTCAGTTTACGTGGGTGTAATTGAATCTTCTGTGTGTTTGCATCAGTGTGTTGAGGCTAAGCTTGTGAACACTGTGTGGGTTTATTTGAGACTGTGTATTCAACACTGGTCAAAACCATAAAAGCTGCCCCAAAATGTGGGTCCTTGTATTTAATGCAAGTTTCATCAGTCAGCCGTGTTTCAGTGAAACAATAGTTTTCTAAATAGCTCTGGAGATAACATGTTAAATAGCTGTTGTTGGATAAGACAAATATGAACCACGTAATAGCTCGGTTTTCTTGTCTTATATCATGTCATTATCATTCTCAGCAGAAATGAGAAACCAAGAAACCATCCAGAATTATTTCAGCTATTTCAGCCAACATGAAAATCCACCTAACAACATCTCTAACATTAACATGTTGTATGATTTTTGTTTAATTTGTGCAAAAACTAAAGCATTAAAATACCAATGTGCTGTTATGTGGGGAGTTCTTTAAATATACACAGAAGAAACTGGAAAAAATAGCTTCATTTTATTATAATTTTCTGCATCGCTCCTAATCCTGTTTGAATGCTTTTTCATCTTCCATGAGAGTATAAGGACAGCCTGTACTTGATACCTGTATTTCTATTTAAAAAAACTAAATGGAAGCAAACGCTTCCATCTTTGGTCATCTTAACTCCTTTTTAAACATAAAGACTTTAAGGTTCCGACTCAGGTTCAGACTTTTAGTAAGGAAACAAACACAAAAAAAAAAAGCATTGAGAATTTGACAGAAAAGGGTTACCATTGTATACCAAAACCAGTAATGAATAAATCATGGACTCACATTGTAAAAGAAAACAGAAGAGAAAAAAGTGATCTTGAGCTGAATGATGACCACAGCATGTCAGAGGGAGCCGAGGAGGAGCACAGGCTGGTTTGTGAATAATTAGGAGTCTGACTGATAAAATAAATAAGTTTTTCTTTCTGTAAATTATAATCTTTTCCTCCAATTGTTCCCTGTTTATCCACAGCATCATGTAGCTACACAAATCCCCAAAGAGAGGCGAAATCTGGGATTAGACCTAAACAGACATGGGACAGATAAAAAGAAACCACAGTGGTGTGCACTTCATTTCATTTGGCATGTTGTTTACAGTGTGTGTGTGTGTGTGTGTGTGTGTGTCTGTGAGTGTGTGAATGTGTGCGTGTGTAAGTTTCTGCAGGCTCGCTCATTCTTTTGTCGGAGCATTGACAGAGTTTTAAATCTTGTGTTTAATAGGACTTGATACATATTTTAGTATTCTGTGGTTATTTTTGTTTTAATGCCGTTCACAGAAAATATTTCCATGTTTCACATGTTTAATACTCTTTATTCATTTATATATTTTGAACAAATTCATGAATGAGATTCAAATGGATCTTGAACTTTGAGTGATTTCGATGCTCATAAATATCAAGTTTTACAAGATTAAATTTATTGTATATGTGTTTTGAAAATTCCTTCTCCACCCTTGGAACTGACCACCATTGGCACAACCATGCCGTAAAAATCACTGAGTTCAAACACATCCTGTGTGTTTTACCGTGTCTGTAGTATGTGCACAAGTGTGAGTGCGAAGTGCAGATTTTATTTTACAGTTCATTTGACTATTAAAAAAGGGGCTGGAGCAGTTAATTCACTATGTTATCACTGTGTTTGGGTTATACAGTGCTGATGATCAGGAGATGGTTATGTGGCAGGAAACCAGGTTTTGGTTGAGAATAGGAAAGGATGAGCCCTAAATAAAGATTATTTTAGTTTTATTAAGCCAGGATTCTAGTCCTCTTTTATTTTGGTCCTAATTATGTCTAAAATGTCTGTTAAATGTCTGATTATATGCTTTTGCTATAAGAAGATCTTAACCAAACAGTTTCATATAACACCCCACATGTGACCTCAATGAATGTTTGCATTTTGGACTCATATGTGAACGTTTTGCCTCAGTGTAATATGACATCATGTGTTTACATCAGAGGTGATTGCTTCAATTTTAAGTACATAAAGCAGCTTTTTTTTCCTTTACATCTGATCATTTTTATTTCAAATCTTAAAACCTACAGACTATTTACAGGCCTCATTTATCCCGGATTTGTTAAAAATTTCATAAGCTCACGCATGAATATAAGCAAACAAATGAATAAAAGTAAGTTGACAGACGTTTTTGAAGGTTTCACTTTTATTGGCAGAGTTGTGCGAAGTACGCCAAACACCCTCAGGTTGAACAGAGCATTTGTCCTCAATCAGACAAGAGTCTGTAGACGTGTGGGGATTTTCACATGTGTTTATGTGGTTAGTGGACCGGGGTCTCCCTTCCTCCTCCTCCTCGTACTCTTTGGTGGTCACCAATGATTGATCACATGTCCTGGCTGGCCCGAAGGTTGTTACGCTGACCCTCTGCAGAAGTAAACGTCGAGCCGATAGTTAACTGCTTGGCAATTAGCTGCTAAAAAGGAAGGTGCCACTGACCTGCTAGGCCACGCTCAACTTGAGCAGTGACTGAATGTGTCATTGTCACGTAGACACCACGTTTCCTTTCTCCGTGAAGATGTTTATTTTTGTTTGTGCTCATTCCCACAGGAAGAGCTAAGCAGAGCACAAACGCTGTCACTTTGGTAAGGAGAAATAAAGAGGCAGAGTCAGCTGAGGCTGGAAAATTCAGACAAGAAAAGCGAGTTTCCACCAGCCAAATACAACACAAAAAACACGAAACCCCAAATTAGTGATAAGAGGAAACAGCGAGAATTTGTGTTTTTCTCACCATGAAAAAGGACAGTTAAGATTAGATTTGCTATGTAGGATATAAATATATTATATGAAAGTATTAGAAAGCGTGGATAATGGTGCATTTCCCAAGGTGATTTGCTGTTAGCATTATTGCACAACTTGCTTGATGAGTCATGAACAGCTGTGTTTTTACACATTGTCCCAGAATAGCTCCAGTTGTGTGTTCTTCGCAATGATAATTCTCTCTGCTAAACAAAATTGCTGATTTGAATGTTGGCAACATGTGGCTTTGCTTTCAGTCGGGTCAATGGGATTAAGTTAAAGTCAAGTTTCCTCAGTGCTGGTTCTTGAAGACATTAATCACAGACTGGACACCCATTTGTTAGTGGTTTTTTTGATTGCAGGTTCACCCACTAATGTTTGTAAAGTTTTCTAGAAAGAGTTCATTTTTCAGAAGGATGATTTTCTGTGACTTTATGAATGAATTCAACTGACCTTGGACCAACTTTTTGTTGAGTGTAAAGACAAGAGCGAGAGCTTTTCCATAAGCGCTACGAACCCAACGAGTTTCTTTCTTTCTACATCTTTCCACATCCTCGTTGTGTAAGACTTACAGAACTACTCTGTCTTTTTTTTTTTTTTTTAAGTCAAAACTCAATAAGGGAATGGCAGAAGAATGGAGGGAAAGAAAAACGGAGGGAGGTGAGGAGGAGGGTTGTGAAAATTGCCGTTGGCTGCCACCCAGGGCCCAGTCTTTGTGGTAATGAAGGGTTAGAAGCAGCGTTATTGCTCCCAGATGCCGTGCGGGTTCTCCGCAGCGCTTTGATGCATGGCCCAAGTCACCAGACTCCCGTCAACATACGCACTACCACACTCACATACACACACACACACACACACACACACACACACACCAAGACATGTTGCCTCTTAAAACAACATGGATGCCGTCGTTAACGACTATCTTCTTGGTTTTGCCCACCAAACTGCTTAGATTTGTTTCAAGGTGTTAATTGGACATTATGTAAGGTCCCAGTGTGTGTGTGTGTGTGTGTGTGTGTGTGTGCGTGCTTGGGGATTTTAGCATTTCTGTTGTATATGTGTGTCTGTATGTGGGAGGCCATATTTCAGCCACATTTTGAAATTGTGTGTAAGCTTTTGAGACATGTTTTTTTGGAAGGTGTGTACGGTGGTGACGAGCCCGTATGAATCCAGAAGTGAACTTCCTTTGGCTTTTCATAATTAGCCTGCTATTACTCACTAACAAAACAAAACCACGGAAAGTACTTTGCTCACACACCACTCAACACACCAAAGGTTAACTACCAAGTGCACTGCTTCGTCTCCTTCATGTGCATGTGGGGGGCATGTGTGGGGGTTCAGACAAAGCAGACAGATCACACATCACATCATGTTTCGAGTGTAATTGAAAAGAATTTATTGAAGTGCTGAAAGATCAGTAGTGATGTAGGTCAGTGAATGGATGCATGTGAAAGGACAAATAAACGGGATTGAGCAAGTTGGCGCTCAGGCTGTAATTTTGTAGCGTGAACATGCTGCCTAATGCTGGCCAGAGTCACTGCATCACACTGAGCAGTTATATGACCAGTTCTGTGAATGATTTAGATATTGTTCAATAGGTGTATTCTATATATCTATAATGTTATATATATATATATATATAGTTAGTAAAGATGTGTCAAACATTCAGGTAAAGATTAGAAATTAAATAAAAAAGAAAACAAGCTCAAACAAAGATTTTGGTATTGTGATTACATGGTGTGGGGGGGTTGTGGGGAAAATACACTATTTGTTTTCATTTTTCAGTCTTCAAAACCTCAATTTCACTCCCAGTTTGCTCCTTGTGTTTAGTGTTGACATGCACACGCAGTTTGCTGTACACACAAGAACACATTACACTTCAGCAGTTTCTCTAATGATGTGAACTCAAAGTCTGTGTGTGTATGTATGCGTGCGAGTGTGCGTATATTTTGTGTGTGTGTATCTGAATGTGTGTAATTACCGTGCATCAGTGTGTGTCTATGTCTGATCGTATTCTCATGTGTGTTCAGTGTCTGAAATCTGAAATACTTTTGCCTGCTCATGCTGACTGCATTTTTATGGGCGCATATGGGAAAGAGCTCAATCCCCAACTTCCCCAAACACATAAAAACCCACATGCAGAAGAGGCTGATTGGCACAGAGGAAAACCTTGATAATCTCCCTTTGGTGTATGTCAGCAGTCTCGTATATGATGTTGAAATATGTGCACGTCTCTTATCTTTTTCTTTCTTGTTTACTCACCCCCAAAATATTGCTTATTCAACTACCCTCACACAGAAATATCAGCTGCGACTGCAGTAAATTCCCTTTTTACACCAACCTTCTTTTGACAAATATATTTCTCTTTTCTGCTACTGCCTGACTCGTTCACATTCTCTGTACTTTCCCCACATCATACACACAGTCACACACTACCCCCCCCCCCCAGTCCCCATCCCCTACTGCTTCCAACACTCCTAACTGGATTTACTGGCCAGAAGAGAGGAAAATGTATGAATCATTCCAAGGTTGCTCACTCCCAAGGAGAGGAAAAGCCAGGGAGTGAGGGGAACAAGGGGAAAAAGGAGGAAAAAAAGACAAGGAGAGGCAAAAAGAGGAAGGCAAATTTTGAGAAATATTGAACAGACTGGAGCAGAAGAGCAGAGACCTTGTTGCCCTCGTCGCCACTATTAAGTCAATTTTTCTATTTTGCATAGTGGACACCTGGGTGTACACACACTGCCAAGTTTGTGTGTGTGTGTGTCAGGTGAGAGGTTTTTACATGCATTCAGGGGATATGACCATTTGGCTGCACAGGTCGTAAATCCTTTGATGAAGGAGTTTGGTCAAACACAACCCCACCTCCCCATCTCTTTGACACACACACACTCTTACTCACACACACACACACACACACACACACACTGACATATACACACAGACACAGTGAGCTGGGCAGGGCAGGCCCATGGTTAGCCATCCAGATGGTTCTATGGTTACTTAGAGACTACACTCAAAGGTGCTCTCTGCAACCAAAGTGTGTGTGTGTGTGTGTGCGCATTTTTAACCTATGTTTAGAGAAACTCACTCACCCTGTGCTATTCTTGGCTTCTCATTTTGTGAATTCTTTAACTGATTTAACTGTCGCTACGAAAACGTTCATGCACACACACCCACACATACACACGCACACACACACACACACACACACACACACACACACACACACACACACACACACACATTCACATTTATCCTCAGTAAAGAAATGTAATTCTGTAACAACAGACTTTATGGAGCTTAACTGTGTGTGTGTCTTTTATATACGTGTGTGTGTGTGTGTGTGTGTGTGTGTGAGACTGAGAGAGGGGAGGAGAGAGAGTGCTGGCATGTGTCAGACTGAGATGACTAACTTTGAGGCTCCCTTATTCATAAATAGTTGGATGTCTGGATATCATATGTTGTTTGCAGATTTACAAGAACAAGAGAACTTTACACTGGAAGGCGGTTTCTTTCTCTCTCTAACTCTCTCGCTCTCTTTCTCTCTCTCTCTGTATGTGTGTGTTTCTCATTTGTTGCTCACCCTTTTTTTCACAATTGTAATCAAAACCACAGACTGGATGACTTTCCCATTCGTCTCTGTTGGCTTTTTCTTCTCTTTTTGTGTCTCCTGTTAATTCTGATATGTCAGACTTTACTCTGAGGGTTCTTTCACCTTGTTTTTTTTTTTTTTTTTAAACTCTTTTAATCTAGTCTGTCTAATCTGTCTTTGATTATGATTGTCTCTCAAGCTGGTGCTTTAAAATTATATATCAAGTACAACTAACAAGTAATGAAGAGTCTACAATGTTACCTGAACTTTCATCATATATACATATACATATATATATATATATATATATATATTTATATATATATATATATATATATATATATATATATATATATATATATAACATTGTTTTTTTGGTCTTATGCACAAAGTAAAGGGAAATACAGTAACTTATACTCTTGTAACTGTACAACCACTTTTAATCTGAGCCAAATTCCTCAAAGATGGAGCAACTCAGTCTACCCCCCATCCTCCCCCAAATGCCCAGTGTAATCGGTGTGTTTCTCTGTCGCCTCCCACAGGAGAAAGAGAAGAAGTACATGCTCCAGGTGGACAACCTGAGGCTGCGAGATGTGGAGAAAGGATTCATGTCCAGCAAGCACATCTTTGCCCTTTTCAACACCGAACAGAGGTGTTATTATACACACACACACACACACACACACACACATCAACACACCTATACAGACACAACAGATGCCGACCATTCATCTGGGTTCTTTGTAAAATTGCAGTTTGCAGTTTCTATAAATAAATTTTACAGTATCAATAAAACTAAAAGCTTTTGTGGAAAAATCTACGTAAGGTAATTAAAGTAGCTCTACTAACTATTTCCTAATGGCACTTGTCATTGCCATTATATTGTTATTACATTACTAGCAAATTTGAACTCTTCTAGTTCAACTTCTGGGCTGTTTAGTCTATGACATGATCGCATTTTCTTTAATTTAAAATCTGTGGCTGTTTAATTGATGTCTTATGAAACATAAAATGGAAATATGCATATGTTTAGCTGCTGAGGATGCACAGCTGTACCAGTCATACATTTTGGGTGTAAAAGGGTCTGAGATGAAATATCGATAAGTTTTGCATCATTACATGTCCACAGGAACGTCTATAAAGACTACCGTCAGCTGGAGCTGGCCTGTGAGAGTCAGGAGGATGTAGACGCCTGGAAGGCCTCCTTCCTCAGAGCGGGAGTTTATCCTGAACGGGTCACGGTAAGAGTCATTCAGAGGCACACACAATACGGCAAAACACTATGCATATAAGATATTTTATTCACTTTGTCACGATTGTTTGTGTTCTGTGCAAGTTGTCTATATTGTTGTTGCTGTGTAATTTGTTGCAATTTTTTATCAGTGTTCTCATGTCTTTTGCATGATTCTTTATCTGTCGTTTTCAATGTGTTTTATCTTTCATCGCTGTTTGACCTTGTAGGAGAAGGAAGGAAAGGTATGTTACTTTGGCCACCGTTGTTCCATTTCTTCATTGTGTTTTCTGTAGAACATTTCAGCCGAAAAATATTGACCAAAAAAAAATCTAAAGGGTTGCGATGGTGACAGTCACATTCGATTTGAATAGCTGGCATCTACGAGCAGAACCAGTTTATTGTTTTGAAGTGTGACTAAATTTGACGTTTCCATGGAACGTTTTATCCAAAGTACTCGCTTGAGTATCATATTAGTATGATTATCATTCTCTATGGGATTGATATATCTATACAAGCACATTTATAAAAAGCTTTAACAAGCAGATCAAAGAAAATATGAACAATCGAAACATTATTTGAGATGATCTTATTGCATTTTTGGATTAAACCAGCAATTTCCTTGTCCTTTATGATGCCTCACATTTACAGTCTTGTTTCTTTAAGTTTATGTCAGTGTGATTAATTTTGTGTAAATGTTTTCTCTGCAGAGCGATGGTGGTGATGAAAACAGCTCTGATAACTTCATGCACAGCATGGACCCTCAGCTGGAGCGGCAGGTGGAGACCATTCGCAACCTGGTCGACTCCTACATGGCCATTGTCAACAAGACTGTCCGGGACTTGATACCGAAGACCATCATGCACCTCATGATCAACAATGTGAGTCAGCTGTAGTGTTCCTGTTAAATATGACTCTAGAAGATAAAAATTTGATGCAGATCTCTGACAAAACCAAACTGGTCTTTACATTACAAAACATTTCTGCTGCTCTCTCTCTGCCCAGTCGAAGGAGTTCATCAACGCCGAGCTGCTGGCTCAGTTGTACTCATGTGGAGACCAGAACACACTCATGGAGGAGTCTCAGGAGCAGGCCCAGCACCGTGACGAGATGCTGCGGATGTACCATGCTCTTCGAGAGGCCCTCAGCATCATTGGAGACATCAGCATGACCACTGTAAGCACCGCCATGCCGCCCCCTGTGGATGACTCCTGGCTGCAGGTGCAACGGGGTGGCTCCGGAGGAAGGTAAGTCAAGATGTGAGAACAGAGAAGAAGAACCCAAGTGGCATTTTTAAGGATGTGTGTGTGGTTTGTTCTGTTTCCCATATTTCATATCTCCTCCCTTTCCCACCAGGTCTCCAGCCACCAGCCCAACCCCAAACCGCAGAGCTCCACCCGGACCTCCCGCCCGCCCAGGCTCTCGTGGACCTCCACCTGGACCTCCTCCCACAGGGGGACCCCCTTTACCATCTCGCCCTGGAGCTTCTCCTGACCCTTACAGTGGGCCACCGCCCACCGTGCCCTCCCGGCCTAACCGTGCACCCCCGAGCGTGCCCAGGTCAGTGAAAACATAAAATGTATTTGAAAGCCAGTGAACCTTTTTCACAGCATCATAAAGTACGATCCAAGAACATTAAGACCCAAAGCATAGTTTATGACACTATGACAAGCTAGCCAACCTGAAGTGTGGATGCTCTCTGTTACTAAGGGGGATGTGAAGACACCTGGATGTGGGGATGAAGGAGGTAAATGAAAGTGGAGAGCACTGGTTGTGATAGAAGATAGCCGAATAGATGAATAGAGATCCCTAAATAGATGGATAGACGGTGATTTAATTATCAGGATCAGCTGGCATTTATTGCTCTTCTTTTGGTTTCACCTTTTGATCTGTTGGTTCTTTCCACCATCACTTTGAACTTTCAACACGCTACCAAACATCACTGTCAACAGCTGGCACTCTATCCATCGCTAACATACACACTGTCCTCATCTGGACGCTCAAGATACTTAAACTTTATTAGTGGGTCCTTTCTGTTCTTCATCAACTGTCCGTCTTTGTACCTTTAAACTCTGCTTAAGCTTCCCTGTGTTTGTGAAATAGCTTCTTTTTTTTTTTTTTACCTGGTCTGATTCACTGTAGCATTGAGTAACAGCTTGCCTCTTTTGCTTGCAGAAGACACAAACGTTGCTGAGTAAAGCTCTCAATGGCAGATTCAGCCTCAAAATCAGATCCAAATCAAACCAAAACCAATCAAAATACCTTTGTTCTGGTCTGTCATCAGTGAGAGCACATGTAGCGTTGGTCATTCCCTGCACTGTAACTGTTTGCACTCCTTTTCTCTTTTCTTCATCCCTCTCTACTTCACCATACCTCCGTCCCACACATGACTATGGTTCCTTTTACAGAATCACTATCACTGACCAGTGAGGAATAACATTTCTGGTACGTTGGGTGCTGTCCACCATCACAATCACCATCCTCCTCCTCCTCATCATCATCATCACCATTAAGTTCCCTCTCTCGCTTCTTCTCAGAACATCTTTTCACTGCATGCCTTTTCCTTATTCTTACTTTTCCTTTCTCCTCCTAGAGCCCTGCATGGCCGTGTGAGCAGACTTTTGCTACTGATGCTAAGTTGTTTCTTTAAGAGTGTCATGAAATACAAAAGAACATTTTTTTTACTCAGTTTATAGCATCAACAGGTTAACCAGAAATCAACCTGAAGGTTTTTGTGGTTTTGTGTCGGTGTTGAATGTGACAACATTGCACTTGTCTCCTTAGCTTTGTCTCTGCGTGTCTGATATCGTCCTTCATGTTATCTCTCAGCATCCCCATTCAGTCCAACTCTTTGTCAATTTTTGCCTTTTGAAAAAAATTCAGATAATTCAGATAAACAATCTGAAAAGGCAACACCACTCTCAATAAGAGACAAATTGTCAGAATGGGCTGCAGGCAGACATTACTTAATTCTGAAAGAAATAAGAAAAAAACATTTTAATGGAAGTGGTGTCTCATCTCGTGTATTGATACATTAAAATATAGGCAGCATTAGTTTAGATTCACACAAAAACCATAAAGTATCAAAGTCCACCTACCAGTTGCATAATAAGGTTGTTTATATAAATTACAAAGATAGAACTTGATAAATAATTTTAACTGCATGCAACTGTTCTCAGACAACATTTGAATATAAAGCCAGACTGCCTGCTTTTGGCCTTGACTACAGACACACACTACCTGCATTGTGGCCTTGTTAGTGTATGTCTCTGTGGTGTTTGTCATGTTTTCAGGTCTCATCCTTCTGTTATCTCATTCTATAAGTGGTCGTCCGTGTAAATGACAGTATTTCTGTGTATGTGCATGGTTTTACTCACCGGGGCGGTTCCCAAATAAGATCAAACTTTAAAATCCTGTCCTCTCTTCTTTGCATCTTCTTCCTATGTGTGTTTCTTTGTCCATGGCAGTCGGAGACCCCCACCTTCTCCAACCCACTAGACCTCTGAGCTCCTCCCTCCATCCTCCTGTCCACCCCGTCCCTCCTCTGGATAAGAGATGATGGACAACAGCGCCACCTTCCTGACATTTTCTAGCCTGAACCGACCTGAGCTGGCCCCCTTCTCCCACTCCTATGTCTCCCTGACAACAAACCATGTTTGTCATCCTCTCTCCAACACCGCTCTGTCTCATTCAGAGACACAGGAAACTTGAAACCAACCTGCATGACTTACACATGAATATGCTGCACCCTCCGTTCAAATAAACTATGTAGACAATATAAAACACATGACGAGAAAAAAACTGGTGAGTGTATGCACACCTATACATGCACACTGCTTACACGCACACACACAGATACACACAAGATATTTTGTACTCCTTTCCATAAGGGAGACTTATAGCATGACACTTCGCCTGAGTATTACAATATACTCCAGTATTTCCAATGGGTATACCGCCTGCTGACTGAATTATTACTCTCGTATAACATCTGTTTAATCTTATTCTTCTTTTGAATTTCCTTTTTTGATTGTCTTTTGAAAGGAATACTTCACCAAAAATGTTACTTTCTGTATCACAGAGTGCAAATACCCTCCATCACCTGTCAGGCTGGAAGAAAAACATGAACAGCGGAGTTGTCAAAATAGGTATTTTTGAAAAAAATACCAATTTTTATTTTAGGAAAAAAAGAGAAAAAGAAACTGTACAGCAAAATTAGTACAGATATTCCATAATTACTAATTCTTCAGGTTAGTTATTTCAGTGGTAATATGTTTTTAACGAAGCTCATAGGAACTAGACACCGGAAACATTGATTATACTGCATGATGCATGTTTTCAAATTCATTTAATCTTAGAAAATTACTCAGAAGTAAATCTGTTTTTTCCTGGCAGCCTTTCAGGTTTTGAGGTGAAAGTAACAGATACAAAGTCTTGGTGGAGTGTTCCTTTAAGAGATGTGCTGCAAATAGACTGCAGCTTGTTTTTCTTTTTTCCTTCCTCACTGTTGTATTCAGCTTCTGATCTGTAATTGTGGTCCCCCCCCCAAAATCACAGGCGAGGACACTTTTATCACATTGAATCAGGTCAACTTGTACTTGAGAACTAAACATCCAAAGAGATGAACTGTGCCATGCATGCAGTCAGTGTTTATCTTAGAAGTTGAAATTTGTGGTCTTTTTTCCTCATCATTATCATTATTCCACAATGAAGATAAACACCAACGTTTCCCTAGTGTCTCCTCACCTTTCCGATTTCAGGGCTTCTCCTTTCATCTCGTTCATCGTGTAAAGTTTTGTGATTTCTCGCAGTTTCTCATTTTTTCACTGAAACAGCCGGCCGAATAAGGGTGAGCCTTCTCACCCAGAGAGCCCCACACCACCATTTGACTCCTAGACGTAATCCCCACCTCCTCTCTTTTACCCCGTCCTCTAAAACACCTTTTCCCATCAGCTCTGAAACAGACTACACCATCCATCACTCACTCACATAAGGGAGGAGGGTTTAGTGACACAATAGGCGGTAAAAGGATTGGCTACAGACCCCTCGCCCTCAGATATGTGGGGGGCTGCTACTCTTGATCCTTCCCTCTTCATCCCTTTGCTATAGGACAGGAGGAGCGATCACATGAGGGACTATCTGGATCTTTTTTGCCTCTTGTAGCCTCCAGAAATCCTCACCGCCACCAAAATCACCTGAGTTTTCTCGAGCACGATTGTTCACGACTGTGACAAACAAGCACCTCTTAAAACATTGTTGTCTATGCTTCCACAGAACCTATGCAACAAAGAAAACGGTTTCCCGCTTTTCCTACCTTCCTCCTCTTCTTTTCACAAAAACTTTGTCATCACGTTATCTTATAGAGGGTTTAAATAAAAAGAGAAATATGTAGGATGTTCTCCTGCAGACAACTGCACTGATCAGACAAGAGCCAAGTACATTTGTAACAGAGAGGATGGGAATGTGGTCTGCACCCTGAGGTCCTTGTTTTGACCAAACCCTCTGATATACTGACAGAAAAACATTCAGGTTGATAATCTGCCGTTTCTTTTCTGTTCTTTCCTCTTTTTGTTTCTTTTCTTCCCTCTCTCAGTGGTCACGGGGGTGAGTGAGAGCATGAAAGCAGCCACAGTCTATGCATAAAACTATCAAATGCTCCATCTGTTTCACCCCCACTTTGCTGTGTGAGAGCCTGAGTCCAGCCCGTCTTTTCACCCCGTTTTCCCTGCTGCTGAAATCTGCTGTCAGGGTGTGATGTGTTGTACGTTGACCCCAAATGACAACAAAGCCCACCAGCTGCAACAAAATCCATCTCTGTACCTCAATTGATGTCATTTAAACAACTACCTGAAACTCTTCAGTCACCCCTTGTGTATCTTAGGACTGCTAAGAAACACAACAAACCATAGTTTACTTTATTTAATATGAAATAGTTTATTATCTTAATGCGTTTCTCTGTACATGTGTGGTGCATCTTATGGGACTTGTACTTCCAGCCTATAGAATTTTAGTCTGCAATGTATGAAATTGCTGAATATTTAAATGATTAGGAATAAATGAGTATCTGTATAAGGAAATAATATTTGAAAAACCTACAAAAAAACCTATAATGCAGTGATGTATATGGATGTCTGAAGGTTGTTACTTTAGGTGGTAGAGTTTTTTTTTTTCTTGTCTCTCTCTGCATAGAAGAGCAGGGATCAGCGGTGTGAATGTGTGAACTTGTGCAGAAACAGGCGTTGCATCTTGTTCAAGCTGACGTGGATGAAAAGTATGACTTTACTCTGCAGGACTGCTGTGCTTTGTCAACACATTAAAACCTCAGTCTACTGAAAGGAGATCTTTCCTCTTTGTCTTCTTGTGACCAGTGTCCCAGGTCCATTGGAGCTGGTCAGACAGATTATGTTCTGAGTAAACAGCTCATGGACGAACAGACATCCAATTTAGACAAACAAGCAAGACAATTTTCACAACTGCCATCCTGCTCTTGGTCTCTTTTAACCTTTTGGAGGATAGTTTGTTTGTTTTAATAAGCTGTAATGTAAATATCATCCACAATTAATGAAACTGTTTATTCTCAAATATCAAAAAAAATGTATTCACAATCTTAAGTAGTACATGTCAGCATTGCAGATTAGTCTGTTTTCTACTAGATGGATTATGGATTTGAAATCTGGATGTTTTTGATCTCTGAGATTGATCTATATGTTACAAGCAAAACTAATATTTTAGATGATTTGTTCATTAGCTAGATGAAACAGCTCATGAATCAGCCGTTTCTATGATAATAACTGGGCAACGCATTAGACCTTTAGAAAGAAGACCATAGGTGTGACTAATGATAACAGCTACATTAGTTTCAGGAGCCAGTACTGCGATAGTGAAGCTGTTAATGATATTAGAATGATAAGAACACATTGGAGTGAAATAAATCAGTTTAACTTGCTCAATCAGTTTTATTCAGGAGAAGGAGATAAAGTATTACTAAAAGGAAAAAAAAAAAAAAAAAAATCAAATCAGAAAGCTTCTGTTAGAAGCAGCCATCAAACTAATGATTTCTCTGAACGGTCCTTCATTTCCATCAAACAGCCATTTCTATTTTACATTAAAACTGATTAGTCTGAGATACTAACTTACTTCAAATAAATATATTTTCTTTTTTTAGTCAATCTTTGTATTAAATCACAGCCAGTCAGTAACCACCAACACCTCAACTCAATACTTACACACATCCATGCTGCCAACGATCACAGCAGCCCCAACGCACCAGGCATTATGAATATACAATATGTTACACAGTTACAGTATGTACACAGAATCTTTTACAGTAAAGACAATAAAAGCTTCTCATTGCTATTGTTTCAATCACACAGAAAAAAAAAAAAAAAAAAAAGAAAAAAAAAAAAACAAGAAACAAAAACCCCTCCTAGTGGCATATTTCAAAGAAAACCAAAAAGTGACAAAACACTAACAAGCCAGGAATTCAAAAATCAAGAATGATTGAGTAAATGTATTCATAAACCACCTGTTATTGGCAAAGTGCTATGGTTTAGGGTAGACAGTGCTGTTTACTTTTCCTTTAAACAGCATCACATACACAAGCCTACATTTACCTCACACTTCAATGACAATTTGTTTTGCATAATAACCTTAAAATGGCAGTATCTGCAGTTACTGACATGTGGGATAAATATCAAATGTGTAGTGTAATAATTTAACATATATGTTCTCTTCCTTAAAAAGGGGAGATCTCAAAATTCAGACACTAAAGAGTGCCCAAAAATATTCAGAGGAATTTTTGTAAGTACACTGCTTAAAATAAAGAAAACAGTTTCATAAACAGGAAAATAAACAAAAAAACAAAAAACCCCCCCCCCAAAAAACAAAACTGTCCTACAGTGAAGGACCCATTGAGACCATTTACCAATCAAATGAACATGAGCATCTCTGTGTAGAACACCCATCGTTATCAGGAAAAGAGTACGACATCAGTCGAGAAAGAGATCAACTCAAAATATGATAATGACAACATATGAACATTAAACCTTATTAGACCTTTTATTTTTATTTTTTTTAGTTCTCCGCTTTTGATATTTTCTCAAATTCTGATTGGTCCCACACTTAGGGGAGAAAGATAATGACTACTTCACATTCACTTCACTTTCTGCTATATACACACACACACCTTGGTAATCCTCTGAGTATACACACGCACACACCTTCAATTAAATTCATTTGCATCAGCTGGAACCCTCAGCTTGACTGAGTGAGGCATCATAGGATTCCTCCTTTTCTCCAAAGAGGTTGGAGGGTAGAAACAGAGCTGAATGAAAAGCTTTGTACACTTTTAGTGCAATCATACCTATATAATCTGATAGAGCTCTACACAAAAGTACAACAATCTGAAGAAGAAACTGCTTGGATTACATACATCACTCACACAATCCAGTTGTAAAGGAAGTGTATTAATTCATCTGTGATATGTGGAACTAACAAATAAAATGTAACAGAAAGGAACTGGCTCTTCTTAATAATGCAAATTAGTTTAGAAACTTAAAGACCCCATGAAACAGATGTTAAAGCTCAGGAAGAAAAATAAATAAAGAAGTGGAATAAATGAATAAATGAGTTGCGTGACTTCAGGGCACCAAGTTACAGAATATTCAAAGCACAAAGAAGAATTACAACTGCAGATGAACACCAGACCTCCTATAACTTCTTCACATACTTTAACATCTATCATGCTGATGGAAAAGCTGAAGTACAACAACTTGTAGAAACAATAATGTAGAAAGCAGCTCCCATACTTAGTCGTGCATTTGAAATAGACTCTCAAGAGGATGATGCTCTCTAGAGTTGACTTCAGACAAAATTGAGGAAATAGTGCCTTAATAATATCTCCACTAGAATAATTATTTTATTCATGGGGTCTTTAAACTGCATCTCCCCTCAACAAACAGCAATGGTGATGTTTCAATCCAACAAGATGTTGGACTGAAAGACAAATAATGTTTCACAAATATCAACACATAACACTGTACAAACATACGACTTATTTTCAGTGTTTGCAGGAAAAAGACACACAGAGAAAAGATCTTTTTAGGGACATTAGTTATTGAAAACACCTGCCTCCATCCTCCTGACCCTGATGGTGTAACTAATGACCTCCTGGCTTTTTAAACACACAATTTAAAGGCCATTATGTGCAGCACTAAGCTCCTCTATTTAACTTAACTTTCATCTCACTCTGCCTGCTTCTCCTGATATCATTTTGCTCCTCCCTTCTCCTCACTTCTCTTCACGTTAAACATACAGGTAAATATTCTGGTTATTACATTCAAACGTGATGGACAATTTTTGGCATGTGTACAGTGAATTGCGTAAAATATAATAAAGTCTAATCTTTGAGAGCTCTTTAAGTACTGTATTAGCTTGGAGACAGATTGTATGACCCCTTTATTGCACTAATGTATAAGATAGGACACACGAAATGATGGGGAAATTCCTGTATGGAGAATAATTGGATCCTGTAGGGAATACTGATTATCTCCTCTCTGGGAAGAACATAATGGACAAAAAACAAAAACGTAAAAATGGCAACAAACAGAAAAAACACTTTTTTTAAACCATGCACACATTAGTGCCAACAGAGAACAAAGTGGGGGCATCTTTTTAATGTAACTCGGTCAAAGGCATTCTGCTAAACTCTGACTGGTTTGTATGGTGTCAAATTTCTTGAGATGTGTTTTGTAATTTCATCTTTGAGCTATAAACAAGGTGAACTGTGGTGCTGAATATTTCCCAGGCTTCAATACATATCCAATATCCCACTCACTCACACTCACACACGTGTATAAATAAATATACACACTATATTAGCCTTGGTCACACCCATACCTCACACCACCAGGATCTTGACTTCATCCTGTTCATCAGGCCGATAAAAGAAGGGGATACAGGGGTTATCCCCGAGGAAGGGGGGTAATCTTAGTGCTCCCTGGGGGTTTTGAATCTCCTGGAGGAGTTGCATGATCTGCTGGGCTGTGCCATCCTCTTTGGGTGCCAAAGGTTTGGAGTCGGTCAGGGCTGACCCAGTTGAGAGTGTCTGGGATGAGGGGACTTCCAGGCCTGTGGTTGGCTCTGACAGAGGAATGACCTCCATGGCTTCTGCAGCACAGAAAATTTGTAAGAGTGGAGTAATGGCAATTTTCTGACTGCTGCCATGTTTGAAGTGCAGAAAACATGACAAAGCTCTTTTCACAAGTGACACTAAATCAGACAGAGTGAGTGGAATAGCTCAGTTAATGAATAAAGCTGCTGACACCACATTGTGCCACAATGTCAGTTTATCGCTGGCATTCTTCCTCAAACCTCCAATTTTCAACCAGCTTGACAGTGACATTGGAACTGGCCTCTTATTCATTTAATTTTGAATGTTTATATTCTTGTTTCTTTTAGTGAGCCTTAAAATAATACAAGCATTAAAAATTAAAAGGAAGGAAGAATGTTGCTACGCTGCAGTGAGTCCAAGGACAGTGATGGTGCTCAATATCAGTTCAGTCTTTAATAAGAAGCTGTGCAATTTACTATGTGAGAGGTAGTGGACTGACTATAAAGTTCCACTGAGAATAGTCTAAATGATCTTTTACTGTGGAAGTCTTTGTCAATGTATTTAAGGGCAAAATAGAAAAGAATGTTCTGAACTTTTTGCACGAGGCCTGAAAGAGGACGCACCGAACACCCCAACTCCCCTTCACCCTCTAGACATAAGTTTCAAATAGCATACACCACATAGTCCTGGGTGTACTTACCTGCTCCATCGACAGCATTAAGTTCTGTGTTTGTGTTTGCTTGGTTTTCTGAGTGAGAGTGATCCTCTCCGACAGGAAGCAGGTCAGGGTTCACTGTACTTGCTCCAGCTACAGCTCCAGTGTAGCGGCTGTACCAGTCATTCCTCTCGGCCACCAGCCTCATGACCAGATCCTGAAGCTCTGCCAGCTTCGCCTGATAGTTGAGACACGATGACCAGGATGAAAACAAAACAGTCAATATTTTTTTTGAGGATAATGACCTCTGTGGTAATAACAATAATATTGATAATATCCTTTACCCTCTATTGAGGATGATTGCTCAATAGAGAACATTACTAACCATAGATTATTTGGTACTGTCTGCACTTTTTTGCTCTTCTTTTCTTATTCTTTGTAGAGTGTTTTGAAGATCACTGGCAATAACTCACCTTTGTGAGTATATTAACTACTTTGATTGTGAAATTCAAGTGCTGACTGTCTACTTTCAGTTGGACTGCAAAACTCAAATCAGATCAAATTTAGGATTCTTGAAGCAAAATTTTTTGAGTAGAAACACAAAACAAGGTGACATCCCCCAGGGTCAGTCCTTGCTTTAGTCTTTACAGGTTCTGTGTATTAGTAATAACTTAGATCTTATGCAACTATATCATAGTGCATTTAATTACAATACCTTCATCTCCTCCTTGTCCTGAGCCAGCATGTTGATGTACTGCTCCTTCTCCTGGTGTTTCTGCTTCATGATGGCCCGCTGATTCTGATACAGGGCTATGTACTCTCCTAGGAAGACATACAAAGAACATCATTACAGCAGGAACTTGAATGGTGATGAGAAGGTTTTGTCCCTGTAAGAATTCTCATATATAAATTTATGTATCAAATATCATTTAAATAATATTGTGCTGTTGTTCAGTCTCACCTATAGTGTCAGTCTCTCCAGACAGCTGGATGCAGCGATGCTCCAGCTCCTCCACCCTCTCCTTGAGGTCAGCTTTCTCTTGCATGAGGGAGGTGAAGCGTTGTTGAAGCTTCTCCATTGCAACTTGCAGGGCCTGATGAACCTCTGCTGGCACTCCGCCTTCTGGGCAAGGCACAGCAAAGAGTATATTAGGAATGCATACTGCCTGATATATACCTTATCTTCTATATATTCAAGAACAATTGCCCATTTCAACATTAGGAGTTTTTATTTTTCATGAAAGATTTTCACACTCGCACACAGATAAAACACATCGTCTTCCTCACCTGAATGCTCGTGACTGTGTTCACAGTGACTATGTTGGTCCTGTGTGTGATCATGATGGTCATGATAATTATCATGAGCAGGTTTGTGGCTAGGTTGTTGGTGTTCAAGACTGAGAGCCACAGCGACCTGCTGGCGGGCTGCCATGAGGAGCCTATGCTCCTCCTCAAATTGCCTTCTGGCCTCGTCTCTCTCTGCCTCCACCTGAGCCAAAGCTCCACGGATAAACTCCTCCTGTCATGGGACAGATAATGGTGACAAAAATGTAAGAGGAATCCATGGATGGGGTGGAATAAGTGTTATGTGAAACTTTAGTTTCTTAAGTAGAAAAGTTGTTAATTTCACATAGTAATACTAACAGTGGCGTTGAACCCTGCAAATACTAACTTCAAACTTTGCCTACCATCAATTCTACCACAAATATTTTTGGCTAACGTCATCATACTGCTCACCATCTCCTTCTGGCTTTCAAAGTCTTCTGGGATGATAATGGAGGAGGCCTTCTTTGGACTTTCTTGCAAGAACTGACTTTCCACACCATCTCCTAAATTCCAAAAAGATTAATTAAAACCTTTATATTCTCACAGGTTTAAACTGCTGTTCTTACTTTCCCTTCTTGTAGGTAGCACATGTGAAAACTAGAACACTTGGATCTGAGGCTACTTGTGCTGCAGAGATTGTTGGGTGCTTTGGATTAAGGACTTTGTGATCTTGTGAAAAAGAATCAGTTTTCAGTTTCTAGGATTTTGCTTATTAGGGTTAGAAAATTAGAAAATTGCTGTTGAAAATTTCAATCACAAAAACATGAATCCTATGAAGGTAACTTGAGCTAATTTTTGATAGTGATTTTTAAAAGGAGAGCACACAAAGAACAAAGAGAAAAACAAAAAAACTTTTGACACTGAAGTGGCAATAGAGCACAAAATATCAACCAGTTAAAAGCTAAAATCATACCTTGGTCTCTTGGCGATGTTGCTAGAGCTGAACTGCTGAGAAGCTCCTTCACCTCAGCCTTCAGCTGCTCATTGTCTCTGACTAACTGGTCCAAATGGTCCTGTAGGAGGAGAAGGGGGACACTGAGTGAAAGTGAGCTTTTACTGCACATTTTAAAAGATTAAGCAGCCTCCACTCTCTACTAATTATTTTTTACACCATCAGTGTGTCGTGGCTTGACTTTTTTTTCTTGTCTGTTTTTATACTCTCAGTCTGTAAGTGAGTAAGTTCACTACACAGTCACAATACACTATGCACAACTGTCTTAAATAGATCACAAATGGTAAGTGGAAAAAGGCTTTTTTACTTAAATACACACCTGGGCTTGTTTGAGCTGATTGTGACTAATCTCCAGCTGCACACGCCTCTGGCTTTCATCGTGCTGCAGGCGGTCCATGAGCTGGCTCTGCTGCAAATACTGGTGGTGGAGTTGCTCTCTCTCTGAAGCCAGGGACTGGTAGCCAGCACAGTACTGCTGCAGATGGGCTACAACCTGGTCCCTCTGCTCCATCAGACCCTGAGTCTCTTGATTTTTCAAATCCATCTGGAAGCAGGAAATTGAAGATGAAATTTAAATGAAGGGAATGCAGAAAACAACTGTGTTGTTTAAAAATTTGTTTAATTTCTAGATGCTAGTTTTAAATATTGTGGTAATGCACTGTTATGTATATAACAAGTATAAAAATCAACAACTAAAAAAACATTTAGAAAGCAAAGTGAAGTCAGCAGAAGTGTAAAAATTTCCCAATGAACTGACAGAAGTCGTCCAACTGTGTTTGAAAGCGACATGGGTTTGACCATACCTGCTCCTTGACGTGATGCAGTTCTTCCTGCAGTTCACCCATCCTGCGAGCCAGCTCCTTTTTCACGTGTTGCTCTGACTGGATGGCTGTGGTCAGCTCCATGTTCTCGTTCGTCTGAACAAATGAGGGAATAACAGGAAATTTGTTTTAAAGACAACTGAAGAACACCAGCAGTATGCAGGTGAAAGAAATATTATTAGATTTGATAACTGCCATTGCAAAGAGTTAGAATAGACACAATGTAACATTTTATATATAAATATGAAAATGTACAAATGATCAGCAAGATTTCAGCCTCACCAGTTTAACAAAACCGTTCTGTAGCTCAGCCAGCTGGTCTTTCAGTGTACGATTCTGGGTTAGAGCACGGCTGATAGTGGCCTTGTCAGACTGAACATCCTCTAACATGCGACGGCGGTCCTCTGCCTCCTGGGCTTGGTTCTCAACCTGCCGCTCCAACTCTCCCAGACGCGTCTCCTGCTCTGCACACAGGCGGCTCAGCTGCTCGTTGTCTCGCAGCTGAGGGGAAGTTTAATGCAGTGTCAATCACATGAAACTCCTTTAAAGATCAAGGTCAATATGAATGGAGAAAATAATGTTTAGTATACCTGTGCCTGGTACTGTTCAGTTACAGCCTCTTTCTCCTGTTGTAGCGTGTTAAGATTCTCTTGCAGAGCCAACTCACTCTCTGATGGCCCTGAGGACTGAGACTCTACATTATCCTGAGCTTCTCTCTCCTGGGACAATAATGCTGGAAAAACAAATGAGAATGAACGTTATCAAGTTTAATTTTTTTGCTGCAGTGTAATACACTATTCTATGGTAGCTGTGTCATCTGCAGCTGAAGATTCTTCTCTCTGATCTAACAGGTTCTGCAGTCAGGTGTGAGGAGAACTACTTTCATTGATCCTATTATGAATTAGTTTTCAAATAAAGGAGGCATCAAAAACAGTGAGGATGAGTAAGAAGGATGAAAGGAGGGCAGTTTGCATCTGATACCTGCAGCATTTTTTAGCTCTGTGATGTGGCTCTCTAGGTCTTGGACTCGGTTGATGTTTCTGTCCCTCTCCTCTGCAACCAATGACACCTGCATAGACACATTAATTTATCATTTGTCTTGAAACCAAACAAAAAAACCCCCCAACTTCCTTTATCTTCAAATCTATAGTCAACCATAACATATAAGCTGATGTTACTGTTTAGTTAACCTGTGTTAGCAGCTGTTCTGTTTTGTCCTTCCACACACGACCCTCTTCCTGGATCTGCTCAGCGTAAACGTCCCTCTCTTTCTTCAGCTGGGCAACTGACTCCATCAGCTACTCCACCACAAACATAAGGGGAGAAATATGTAGTTATCAGAGATAAACAGACAAACATTTAAACACGTCAACTGAAAACAGTTTGAATTCAATCCACTCTGACGAGCAAACACAATGTGAAGCTGTAAAAAGATATGCAAGTAGCTAAGAAAAAGGTGCCTGATGTGCACAGACCTGGTGGTTGTGCACCTCAAGCTGATGCTTCTCTTCCAACAGCAACTGGACCTGCTGATTGGCACTAGTTGGATCTGACTGACTGGAGCACTGGAGAATGATAAAACAAGTTTACACATAAAAATATTGCATTTTAAAAAATTGTGGCTAGAGTTTTCTGAATGTTTTGCCTTTTACTTAAACACACCTGCTGTAACATGAGGTCAGCAATCTCAAGTCTCTTACGAAGATCTTCCAGCTCCAGCCTCATCGCGCCATTCTCCTGTGTCCTCAGTTTCAACTGCTCGGACAACTCAGAGTTCTGCTGCTTCGACTCCTCACTAAAATTGCTGCAAACAGAGATTGTTCATCATTTCTAACCCACCAGATTTCAGAATTACTCCCAATACTTGCTCATGCCATCTTTTCCATTAAGTACAATCTTACAGATTTGAATTACTTTCTTTAAAGTCAAAGCAATTTTTTTGTAAATCTGCTGTGGAAACATAAATACATCTCCTTATTAGGCAAAGATTAAGTTACTTACCTTACTCTAAACACCTCTAGCCTGAGGCTGTCTCTCTCTTTCTCTAGGTCTTTATTGTGCTGGAGACACAAATAAAAACCTTTATTACAAATCAAAGACACTCAGCCAGGATGACAAAACTTTGGTAATGTTGGTAATATTTTTCAGTGTGTTTGTGTGCGACTGTTTGAGAAGTTCGTTGGTGTCTTGCATCTGCATTACAAATTTCACTGTCTGTTCTGATGACTGCAAACCTTTTCAAACTGTTTCTGCTGTGATGAGACAGAGGAAAGTGTTCTCTCCAGCTCTGACACTCTCTGCTTTGATGCTTGCAGACGGTTATTGAATTCCTCTGCCTCAGCTGTTTACACACACACACACACACACACACACACACACACACTGTGTTAAATGTTACTGTTAAATAATTGCTTCAGCCAGGATGAAAGATTTCAGCAAATGCACTACAGATTATAAAGTACACACACCTGACTTCTGCCGTGCAGCCTGTTGTGTGTATTGTAGTGCTGTTTGTAGCTCTGACTTCTCTGATACCAGTATACCAATGGTCTGGATGTGAACCTAATGGGGTAAGGACAAACATGGAGCATACTCATGTTTGGGTCTTTTATGTCACCTGTACATAGTCACTAATTAAATTGCAACACAAAAAGTTTCCACTACATAGAGTACACAGTTTGACAACATGTTTGGCACTGCAGCGTAGTGCTGTACAGGAGGTAATTTTTTTTCTTGCAAAGACGCATTTTCAGAAATTAAAAAAAAATGCACCCACTCAATTCATGCATTTATGCATTTAAAGTTACCTGTAATTGTTCCCGCATGGCTCCCTGCTCTTTGGAAAATCTCTGTTCAAATTCTTTTCGCTCCTGCAGAGAGAAAGATAAAAGGTTTCTTGACAGGAAGGAAGCAAAAAATTAATGAACGACAATCAAGAAGTTGGGGAAAAATATTTACCTTTTGTAGCTGATCTGTGAGCTCCTGAGATTGCTGTGCCTGCCAAATCAACAGGACATAATTATTATTATTTTTTAATCGTGGGAAAGACCAAGATTACTTATGCAATTCTATGAAACATAAATAGAATTCTGGCACAAAAGGCCTGCTTTATTGATTATTAATGTTAAATTAAGCTTTTGAATTCATTGTTGTTAGTATCAAATCAGATAACTACAGCTCTTCATCTAAATTTCTCGTTGCTTTTGTTCTACATTATAGAAAATGTATTAAAATCAAACCAAGTGAAAAATAAATAAGATGGAAAAACATGCATGACTTATTTCAGTGTGTAGTTACTCAAGATGATGTGCAGAATGCATTCAGTTCATGCAATGATGTGGTAATGAATAGTGGAAAGGCTAGAAAGGGGTTAATCCATTCACACAAAGGAGCCCACACAAATACACACACAAACAGCTTCTTACCAGCTGGACTAGCTGGGTATTGAGCTGAGAGTTTGTTAGGTTGCTGGATTCCAGGGCAGCTGTCAGCTCCTGGTTCCGACTCTATTACGTGCACACATGCATCCGAGAAAGTAAATAAAAAATAAAACAAATAAAAATCAGAGAGGGACAGAGTGCAGTGGCAAAAGTCAAACAAAGAATACGGAGGAGGAGAAAAATTCAAATGTGAATCATTAACATGGAGGCAAACAATAGCAACTTTCAAGTGAAAAATGTGTTTTTAATAATGAGACATAAAGCAAATAATTAAATACATGATGGTAGTTAAACCGGTCAATAACATCACAAAGCTCAGGGTACCAACAATTGAAAACAATATTATGACAAATTTATTGACCTTAACCTTTATCAAATAAATATTGCTGCTTTTTTTTTAAAGACAACTCCTGTGATTTAGGCAGTGAACTTAGCCATAGAGCAATTTTCATAATTTTTTATTAACAGTGCAGTCCTCCATTGCTCCATTGCTTATTTTATTCCTTATTTAAGTATCATTTGCAAGAGGTTGAAAAGATCCACTTCACCTCAGTTTGTTAGTGGCCCAGAGCTAAGAACTTCAAAATTCCACTTAATGGGCAAATCCATGATTCATTGAACAGTGTGTCCATTATTAACAATACACAGGAAAAAACAGCAAACCTGTGATTTTTGGGTAACATCAAATTGTTTTACCTTTGTAACCCTCAGAGAAACAACATTTATCACAGACCAAATCATATACATTTTATTACTTTTGGAGAATCCATTTAATTTCCAAGAGTTTAGTCATATTCCATTCTTTTACATTTGCCAAATCGCTCATACATTCAAATATCAATCAAGACATTCAGACCTTAATTCTAGGCTCACTTGGCTTGGCTTGAAGCTTATTATTCAGAGGCATTGAAAATCTAGTCTGGGCATAGTATATTGATAATGAATTAAACTTTGCTTTGCTTTGTTTTCAGCCATTGCATTGTTTGATAAAAATGATCAAATGCTTAAAAGAAAAACTGGCTCCACCACAAATCTATAGAGGAGTGGAAACATGCCTCACAATGTAGATGGCTTACTATGATTTCATGACTTCTATTTCAGGTTTCACATTTCAAAGCAATTGTTTGCTCAAAATGTTAAGATTTCCATCTTACCTCCAGTTCTCTCTCACTGACAGCAGGTGCACTATCTCCATTCACATAAGCAGCAGATGACTGAAATAACAGATTAATCATATGTTTTCATAACACAAAAAAATTATATACTTTTACATGCTCAAAGAGGAGACATGGTGGATGCAATGCAAGTGGAAAGTTGGTTTGGTTAGTGGGCAACACCTGCATTTCACCAGCATATGAGGCAATGATACTCTATACCATTGCCTTATATCATATTTTCTTGAGATTAATGTGATAGTTATATTGATGCATAGCTTGCTATAGTTTAAGCCAGATGCATCTCTATCACTCATTTTATTATTCTGTCTAGACAGTGAAAGGTCAGTGTTAACTGTTTCTCAGAAACCTGATGAAAAATACACCTTTGCTGCTGACTATGCAAAACAAAACCACAATCATAGGAAATATATCAAGCTGGCTTGGTGCACCATTTATTACTGTCAGTGTATTTGAGGCCTTTAGGAACAACTGGCAAATTTGAAAATGCTTCCAGGACATTCCTGCCAAGAATAGACATAACACATTCTAAGTACTCATCAATGATGGGGTGTTATTGCTAAAGCCCATCGCTGTATGACACAGAAATCGGTGTGTGCGTTTGCGTGTGACAATATCGGTGGATTTAAAATCATACCTCAGAGACCAGGCCATTCAATTGCTGTGAGAGTTTTCGCAGGCTCTCTGTAGAAGACAGTGGTCTGCAGGACAATGCACACACATAAAAAGCACATTCACAAACAGAATAGAAATAATTGTACATCATGTGCAAAAGTTAAAACTATCCAAATTATAAATATTTAAAGCTTGATTAAAAAAACCCTTGTTTTACTTGTTGTTATATCCAACATATATTGGGGGGGGCGCAGTGAGGAGTTAGGGAACATACCTGTTTTCCTCTGTTAAACTCTCATCACCATTAGTATCAGGGTAGTCCTGCAGAGAGAGGGACGGATCAAAAGAGACAGAAAACAAAGAGAAGAGAAGGAAGAGTGCAAATAAGAGTGAGAACATCTGAGAGATTTTAAATTCTTGATAATAGAGCATTACATTAAGTACAATAAAACACCAGAAAGAACAGAGGCAGAAATGTGTTGAATTTGTTGTTTTCACACATATACATTAGTAGGCTTACAATTGTAAGCATGATGGACAGACAGGAATAAGAATATCAAACATGATAGATCTGCAAGATGGAAAGCAACAAAATAACTAAAAATGAAAGACACACCTGAAGGTCAGTATTGTGACTGACAGACTCTGGGTTATTAGTAGTGTTAGCACTAGCAGGGTTAGACACAGGTGAGCTGCGGCCTGGGTCGCCCCTTGGGTCCTCCAGCAGCTGACGAGCTGATGACCCCATGGGCTCCACATCAGCAAAGTTCTGAAGTAATACGCACATACAAAAAAATAAATAAATAAATAAAAAAAGACACAAAAAGAGCAGTTAAGGGGAGAGAAAAAGCCAAACAAACAAATAAAGCAAACAGCATAACAATGATGCTGCAAATTTGTGTGTAAAATGTAAAAAGTGTACATGCATAAAGACGACTGAATCGGAATCATTTCTGTACACATTGGGATTAAGGTGACAGTTTGGCATTAATTGACAGTATTGCCTCAATCATTTAAATATTAAGATTAAAGCATAATAGTCCACAGCCTAACTGGACAAAGGAATAGAAATTAATCGTTGGACTTTGTAGGTATTCATTTGGGGTTTATTACCTGAAATCTTACCTACCACTGTCACACATGGGGCTCTTTATGAGAGACACTAAAAGAACTAAACTGAGACTATACAGTATGATTGGCAATGGTTATTAGAATGACTGATAATTAATTGCCCTCAGTTACTTGAGTTGTGCTGACTTTACATTGATATAAGAAAGCTATTTTTCAATAGAAATAGCACGTTAGGGAAAAAAAAAAAAAAGCAGCAACCACAACAATAGCAATGAAAACGGAATCAAAAACTTAAACAGAGACATATATTTCTTGTTTTCCCAGATGCATGCCTGCATGATGCACCCATGACGCTAACACAGCCATGCCACTACTGAGACTCATGACACTTACTGTGCATACCTTGCCCTACTCATAATGTCCTTCTACAATTGGACTGTGAGTTCGAGGAGATGAACAATATTTAGTTGAACTCAGAATAATAACTGAACACCCTCCCTGTCACTTGACCATTAAAGCACTTTTGACATGGATTTAAAAAGTACAGAGCCACTGCAAGCATTTTCATTCAAATGTATGCCATGCTTTCTGGTCTGCACAACAGAAATAATTACTGAACTGGGCTTGAGATGGCGGTAAGAATGGGGAAACGAGATACAATATTTGATATTGGTAATATTTGAGAGCAAATGAGGAGCAGATATTTAAAACAGAGGGATGCAGAGACAGAAAAAATAGGTAGACAAGAAACTAAAAAAGGGAATACAGAGAGAGAAAGAGGCTCACCTGACTGTTGCTGTAAGGAGGTAGGACTATTCCATTGCTTTGACTAAGTGCTTTGAGAATACTGTCAAACTACGGGAAGGAAGAAACAAGGCCAGAGAGTGAAAGAGATGTGAAAGAGGAAAGAACAATACAAAAGTGAGAGTGACATAGACAAACAGGCACGGTCAAGCAGCTGCTATAAGAAGTATTAGAAGGCGAGGGTCTTGCAGAGAGGAGGGTGTGTAATGGGAAATGGAGGCATGCATGCATGGTCCAAGAGGTAAGGAATCACGAACGGTATTTTGAAGGGCCTTCTATGCCATTGGCAATTTGATTAATCCCCTAAAATCAGCTGAATACTTAAATCAAGCTAAAGGGCCCAAGGACACTGGATAATTTTTCTAAATGATGCCTTTGTCCTGAGGAAAAATTTGTGACTGCAAACTCTCTGTATAATCTGCTCTACTGACACTTTATTTGATCACATCGCTATTTGCTGTCACAACATCCAATGATTAACTGCCAACTTTTACTAGCCAATACATATAAAGAGATTGGATAGTATTTTCTCTCTTAATGCTCAAGAATTAAGAGCTGTTTGGTTAAAAGGCAAACAGGTAAAAAATATAAATATTCCTAAAACAAAATGACCAATCATCACTGATCATTTTTGTTCAATGTCCCCTCTGTTCTGACCCCTACAACTGAACTGGTGGTGTACTGCCAGCACTCACATTTTTGGCATGTCCTACTTCAGTCTGCATGAGAGTATCCAGTCTTGGCTCATCAAAAAACAAATATGTTTTTTATTGCATCAGAACAAATAGACTCAACAGTGACGTCTCGAGATGTGATGAGCCTATATTTAAATTAGGTTTAAGTTCAAATACTGACCAACATTGCGTGTGGAAAAGTTATCTGAATATTTTGGAATATTTGCCTAAATCCAATCACCAGGCCAAACATTCAAACACTGCCCCTGTAATCACACTGAGACTACTAGTCACAGAGATTTAAATTATAAGTTTACTATTTACTTCTTCCACATAATCATTTAATTTTATATTAATCAGACATCCTTTTGACAAATATGTCCACATTCAGACAACCAGAACAACCATCGAAACAGAATGTGCATATCAATGTGTTAAACTGTTGTAACTATATGTTCCTATAAAATAAGTTGATTTAAGGTCCATATGACACACAGCAATATGCAAAACTGGTGATAAAAGATTGTAGGTGTTAAGAGTTGCAACTATGCTGTTAACACTATGTGTCTGACAAGACTGGCCAATATAAATCTTTAATTTTAAGGAAAACAAACCACGAAGCACTGTCTATTAGCCCTTGTTTTGTTGTAAGCAGCCAACATCACAGTGAGCTTCAAGGCTTTCTAATGTTGTAACACTGCTAAAAGAAAAAGGGGAAATCATTTTACATGGTCACACTAGAATGAACAAAGCAAGCTTGACAAGAACATAGATAAACTGTCAAGTAGAATGAGAGGTTGTTATTTGAACAGGGAGGATGGAAAGACAAGGAAGGACTGACTTACATTGATCGGTGAGTTTCTATCTGTTGAAGATGCATCAAGCTGGCCCTTCACCTTCCTCTTCTTCTTGGCCCCTGCTCCACCACCTCCTCCACCCTTTTCTCCTCCTACACTGGCAGGGGAGCTTTTCTGCTGAAATTCCTTCAGCTGAGCAGCACATGAGGGAAGGAAAGACTGGGTGATGAACAGGAATGTGGCAAGTATTTCTTGACTGAAAGAAAAAACACAACTACAAAAAACAAAACAAAAACCATATTTCTTTTCCTGCACCGTCTTTCATAGAAGCTATATAGATCCAGCACTGGGCCTGTACAATTGTTCCCAATTTTCAACCTACTAAAGAAATGCTTCAGTCATCTCCAATCATTTGAGCTGACCAAATGAGAATGTGTGGATTTCTCCTGACCATGAAAGTCATGGCTGTTCTGATCCAATTATCTGAAACCACTACAGCTACTCAAGCTATTCAGTTGCAATTATATAGAGGAATGCAAGGTCTTGACAGTCACTTTGATTTTCTGGTTTAAATGCCTTCTCCTCTAAACAAAACGAGATGAAGCTGATATAAATTGAACCTGTTTAATTTATGACCATGACCATGTCAGTCAAAGACTTCAATAGTGTTTTTGGGAATTAGGCCTGTGGCAGCTATGGTGTCGGAGAGGGAATCATGGGGAACAACTAGTGCTACCATTTCAGCACTTAAATTCAATCGTAACAAAAAGTCAGGTGTTATCACTACGACCACTCATCCGCAAGGACTGTAAAACGTAAAAAAGTGCTGAAGAGTCGTTTCCCAAAGCTAACATTTCGCTGCTGGGAGGGCCATTTTTCTAACTAGCCTAACAGCGCACCTAGCTTAAGCACACAGCAGGACAGTGAACAGGGGTGTCAGCTGTCAAAACAGTCCCCGTCATTGTGTCCAGCAAACTGTGCTACAACGTTAGTCCTGTGTTTGTTTTACTTGAGAAATACAGTCTTCGAAGGATTATCTTGGATACCTGAGCCGCCATGCAAGACAAGACACCAAGCTGGTCGTCTGCTGTGTGGAAATCTTCTCACACCACCAACTATCGTTTGGTGTTTGTCGGGCTGCTAATGCTAACTTGGCTTGTTAGCGCGTTATGGTTTGCTAATAACTACATTTAACGTTTGCTAGAAAGACACATAAAACCAACAGCAAAGAGATTAAGTACAATTACACACCGACTTGCTGAACGGCATGGAGTGCTCTAACTGCATCCACAAACTAAAAATAGTTTACATAATCTGGGAAAGTTGATGTTATCATTAGACGGCCAGAAGAAGCACCGGCCTCTCCTGCGCATTGAAGCCTCGAGAAGCGCCAGTAAGGAGGGACAAGCGGCAGCGCAGAGGTCGGACGACGTGTAATGACAACACCCCTGCCTCACCAAGGCATTTGTAACAGTTAAAAAAAACTGTCAATACACAACCCCACAAACGAGAATCGGGCCCATTGCTTCCCAAGGTATCTGGTTGGGTCACTTACAAAATACTTTACCTTTTTCTTAGCTGCAGCGAGTTTTATTTGCCTGCTCTGGTCGGCCATCCTGCTGCTCTGCTCTACGGACCGGACCACGTCATCAGTTTGGTGCCCAGCGGCGGCTCCACCGATGGAGGGCGCCACCTCCAGGACTGTGTATGACCCAAACCTGGACCATTTATTTCTTTTTGACAGGATTGAGTTTACAAATGTATCTTTCATCCATGAAGTTAATATATTTAGAGCGAACGTTTATTAATCCCATTGCGATTTTATCTTCTTCGATCCTTGCTTAATACTGCTTGTTATTTTGTGTCCTAATGTGATTGTGAATTAAATGATAAGTACCTTCATATGTATATTTATGGTAAATTAATTGTTTATCTAGACCCGCAGTTCTGGGGAATAGAGACATGACAAGTGGGGTGCGACAAAAAAAGAGGAAAATTTCCTTTTCATGGCTATCTTTATTAATGCTTTTCTTTGTTGACAACAAAGATCATGCATTCAAAACAAAACACCCACACACAAACAAAGTAATATATATTAGCCAACATGTAGCCAGAATAAAAAGATTAGATAGATAGGAGACCGGGAGAAAAATTAAGCAGGAACCAAAGTGCGAAAAATAATGATTGACGTCGGCGCGTTAATTGCAGCGGAACAATAAACAAACTTTCACACAGATGAACGGCAGGTTAGTGTGGAGCATTACCTCACAAAATTGATTAATTTGTGACATGGACCACAAAATCTGGCGATAGATAGAACATGATGTCATTTGATGTCACTTCAATAAATTTGGAAATTTTAACTTGTATGTAACTTGGTATATTTCATTAGCATTTTCTTGGGGTGATGGAGGCAGGTGGGGCTTGAAAATCCCCCCTTGTCCAACGTGGAGAATGACCGAACAAGTCTGAGAATCACTTCTCTGGGGGAAGTTGGTGCAGTCCGGTTCATATAATTCAAAAATGTGAAATGCATATAAATGAGAATAAATTCGACCTTGATTAATTTGTCTGTTGTTGTTCTTGCCAATGATCAGCTGTTTCTGCCTTTGATCTGTCTCACTTCCAGGTTTCAGCTAGCAGTGTCGTAGCTCCTCCTACATTGGATGGGAGGAAAATTAAATAGAAACTACTTCATTAGTATCCTGTCCAGTTCCCTCTCTCCAAAGCCAAGAGCCAAATGTTCACAACAAGAAAGATCAACTTTAATCTGCTGCTCTATTTGGGCTCAACAAAATAAAATATCAGAGCTGTGGTTGTGTTGAAACTCATTAATTCTTTCTAAGTATAATTTAGTCCAAACTTTCATCTAAATCAAATTGAAACTAAAATGTAAAACTATTATTTGTTAAATCTGTGTGTAGAGGTTTCTCCCAGGTACCTCACATAAACTGGAGCAGAGGAACATAGTGTTCCATACATTGCTGTACTGTCCTATGGATATAACCCCTCTCACATTTATAGCTCATCAGAAACTCAATTTCCCCCCACACCCATCACAATGTTTATGTGCACCAAAGTGAAAAAGGAAAGTCACTGGTACTATCAGAAATTAGCAGGCAATTATTTACAAAATGTACAAATTCCAATGACACATGAATGTTTCAGCTACCTCCAAGGAAAAGGACCATTAAGAGATTTTATATATAAAGAAATACTGAACTATTCAACTTTTTGAGTGGCCTGTCATTCTATCTTGTTTTAGGATAGAGGGAATTAAAGAAAAATTAACAGTTTCAGCAATTTTTTAGAAATGACAGTCGCTCAATAAACTATTTTTTATGGTTTTCACGATATTATATTCATTCATTTCTGGTTCATTCAGTAAAAGTCTTGTAAAGTCTTGAAACAAAGCACTATTGTGTTCGACCCATTTCCTCATTGTTTTGGGACGAAAATTAGTTGACTTCCTCATACTAGAAATATAACATAATAGCAATGTGTTGGCCTGTAAGTACAATAACCTTATATTCACATAACAGAAGTAAAATCTTATATATAGCCCATTTACAGTCACTCATTGACTGATGTAAGACTACACATTTGAAAGGGATCAAATTGAGTGAAGTGTGGCTTTGATAACTGGTTATCTAGCCTTGACCTATTTAGACTTTGAGATAGGAAACTGTACAGAAGAAGGTTGGGTACTGTAGGGGATTTTGATTGAAGTATGTTGTAACCACCTGCAATATACAGCCAAAAAATATTCAGTATATCAGTGATCAATGTGTAAGCTCTGTAATAGTAGCAAAAGAATGCCCATGTAAATTTAATAGTCTAACTTAATAAATTTAATAGTCTAACTAAAGGCTGGCTCCATTTCAAGGAAGCCTTAAACTTTATTTATTGAAGTTTTGTACATTCAATGATGAACCATCCAGACAATCCAATTAATCTGATGCAACAGGGTTTGTTTTCAGGGTGTTTAGTCACATGCATATAGCAAAGGGTATCCACATTTCTGACTAATTGTAGTGAGTCACCACGCTTCTCATGAAACCAGCACAGTATCCACACAATGTAACAAGAGAAACATGAGAATGAATATCAGTCATTTACGTGAGGGTCATCATAAAAAAAGTAGGAAATCTCAGATGTAAGAAAAGCCAAAATGCAGCCCTTCCCTCTGTCTTTTGGATTGACACCGAGTTGCACCAACCGTGTTGACGAACGCGCAGCCAATCATCATCGGCGAAGTGGGCAAAAGCCGTGACGACAGCGCGACCCAATGTGTGCAAATCAGCGGTGGCCAGCGTGCCGGTGGGAACCAATCAGCGCCTTCCAACGAGCAGCTCCTCAGCCAATAGCGAGGCTCCACGACGGGGAAGAAGTGATGGCTTATATATGGGGAGCGAGCCGTTCGTTCAACATCACTTCACAGACACCACATTATAGAAAATACCGAAAGGACTGACACGCTTCGTACAGATAGAGTCCCCCACGGAGGCACCGTCAAGGCCGTTAATTCATTGACAAAACTGCGGTTCAGGTATGCTTAAACGTTTTTAAAATAATAATAATAATAATAATACAGAAACTTCATTTTTTTCACATTTTGCATCGCTTAACGTCATTGTAAGACCGTTTCGTAACATTGAAGGCAGCTAAGCTAACGTGTGTTAATTGTCCTGTGATTTCAATTCAAGAAAACAATAGCTGGTTGTCTTAAAGTTATGCTTACGTCTACTGCATTTTCATGTACATAAATGTATGCTTTTTATCATCTAGTATATTAGTAATTTATCCATCATGTCAAACAAGCAAATGTGCTTAGCTAGCAACCGGCGTATGGGCAAGCAGGGTCGGGCGGGGGGGAGTAGTGGTTTTAATCGAAAAAGCCATCGGTGCTCCAACCAGTTGACACACATTCTCTAAGCGATTATAAATTTGACGTTTTCCAGAGATTTACCGCCACAGGCCGCGTTTCCGTACATCATGGGTCTGTAGCCCGCTGAGTGACACCAGGCATTACCACGTCATGAAGGCAAAGCCACGTTTTTCACGTTGTACATTTTCTCCCCTCAGATTTCTCTGTAGATCCGAGCATAAAGAAGCAAAGATGAAGCTGTTGTGGATTGTAATACTGGTGGCTGGCACAGTGTTTGCCGATGATGACGACAAGAAGGAGAACGTTGGGACTGTGGTTGGAATCGACCTGGGCACCACCTACTCATGGTAAGTGAAACTATTTCCTTCTTTTGGTATTGTTGTTAAAAAAAAAAAAGTAAGGATGCAACTTTGAAATCACTTCCAGTCTGAAAAATAATTGCTCTGTAAATATGTTTTCCTGCAGTGTTGGGGTGTTCAAGAATGGCCGTGTAGAGATCATTGCCAATGACCAGGGTAACCGCATCACCCCATCATACGTTGCCTTCACCAGTGAAGGTGAGCGTCTGATTGGTGATGCTGCGAAGAACCAGCTGACCTCTAACCCTGAGAACACAGTCTTTGATGCCAAGAGATTGATTGGGCGCACTTGGGGTGACTCCTCTGTGCAGCAGGATGTCAGGTACCTGCCATTCAAGGTCAGTTGCTGATTAATATTTTTATTTTATGTAAAAGTTGTAATTATCAGGTCTTTAGGCGATTCAGTGGCATATTTGCGATATAAATGTTGATATATTGTCCTCTTTAGGTTACCGAAAAGAAGAGCAAGCCACATATCCAGGTTGACATTGGTGGTGGCCAGATGAAGACATTTGCTCCTGAGGAGATCTCTGCCATGGTGCTGACTAAGATGAAGGAGACTGCTGAGGCTTACCTGGGCAAGAAGGTACAACAAAGTACCAAAGAGTGCATATCAAAGAACATCCCAATCCTAATCGAACTGTGAATAACTGACTAAAATCTTTAACCACTTTCCTTAGGTCACACATGCTGTGGTCACTGTCCCTGCCTACTTCAATGATGCCCAGCGCCAGGCCACTAAGGATGCTGGAACCATTGCTGGTCTGAACGTTATGAGAATCATCAATGAGCCGTAAGTATCTTATGAAAATAATTTAGTCACTTGTACTTTTTTGAAATTGTGAAAACACCAACCTCCTTACTCTATAATAATATACAACTATAATTGTATCTTTTAGAACTGCTGCTGCCATTGCTTATGGCCTGGACAAGAAGGATGGCGAGAAGAACATTCTTGTTTTCGATCTGGGTGGTGGCACCTTCGATGTCTCCCTCCTGACCATTGACAATGGTGTTTTTGAGGTGGTGGCTACCAATGGTGACACTCACCTTGGAGGTGAAGACTTTGACCAGCGTGTCATGGAGCACTTCATCAAGCTGTATAAGAAGAAGACTGGCAAAGATGTGCGCAAAGACAACCGTGCTGTGCAGAAGCTGCGTCGTGAAGTTGAGAAGGCAAAGAGAGCACTGTCTGCCCAGCACCAGGCCCGCATTGAGATTGAATCCTTCTTTGAGGGTGAAGACTTCTCTGAGACCCTGACCCGTGCTAAGTTTGAAGAGCTGAACATGGTAAGTTGCTCCCCTCAAATATGTTCAAACAATGACTATAACACAACTTAAACATAACTTTGTATTGACCCTTGCAAGACAAACTTATTAACCATGTCTTTGATCTTTGTAGGACTTGTTCCGTTCCACCATGAAACCTGTACAGAAGGTACTGGAAGACGCTGACCTGAAGAAGTCTGACATTGATGAAATTGTCTTGGTTGGAGGCTCCACCCGTATCCCCAAAATTCAGCAGCTGGTGAAGGAGTTCTTCAATGGCAAGGAACCCTCTAGGGGCATTAACCCTGATGAGGCTGTTGCATATGGAGCTGCAGTGCAGGCTGGAGTGCTCTCTGGAGAGGAGGACACTGGTAAGTCATCATTCTCGCATACCAGCATCTGCTCCTCTGAAAAAAGCTTTCATTTGCAATCCTGTTTATTAAATATTTTCCTTCCCCACTTGTAGGAGATGTTGTCCTTCTGGATGTGTGCCCCCTGACTCTTGGTATTGAGACCGTTGGAGGAGTAATGACCAAACTGATCCCCAGGAACACTGTGGTGCCCACCAAGAAATCCCAGATCTTTTCTACAGCCTCTGATAACCAGCCCACTGTCACCATTAAGGTCTATGAAGGTAAGACTTTGATAAACATGACTTAAAAGATCTGAGGTTGCACATATTTGCATTTTCCTCAGAATTTAAACATTGATCCTCTCTTCAGGTGAGCGTCCTCTGACCAAAGACAACCATCTGCTGGGTACCTTCGACCTGACTGGCATCCCTCCTGCCCCTCGTGGTGTACCACAGATTGAAGTCACATTCGAGATTGACGTCAATGGCATTCTGCGTGTCACTGCTGAGGACAAGGGCACAGGCAACAAGAACAAGATCACAATCACAAACGACCAGAACCGCCTGACACCTGAGGATATTGAGCGCATGGTGAATGATGCTGAGCGCTTTGCTGATGAGGACAAGAAACTGAAGGAGAGAATCGATGCCCGTAATGAGTTGGAGAGCTATGCCTACTCTCTGAAAAACCAGATTGGCGACAAGGAGAAGCTTGGAGGCAAGCTGTCAGATGACGATAAAGAAGCTATTGAGAAGGCAGTTGAGGAGAAGATTGAGTGGATGGAATCGCACCAAGATGCCGACCTTGAAGACTTCCAGGCCAAAAAGAAGGAGCTGGAGGAGGTGGTTCAACCGATTATCAGCAAGCTCTATGGTAGTGCAGGTGCACCCCCACCTGAGGGTGCTGAAAGTGAGCAAGAAGAGAAGGATGAGTTGTAGGCAGGTTTGACGATGACTGTTGTCACCCCTTGCCTCTCTGGTAGTGGCATCTAGATGTACATATTGGACTGATGGGACTCAAAAAGTGAGAGGAATGTTAGAAAGGGGTGGCGATAACAAGCAACCATGCTGAATCTTTTGAAAGACTTTAAAATAAGTTTCAGTGTGTGAGAGGTGTTCTCTTCGCTGGAAGGCGGAGATTTTCATCAGCCCACTATGAGGCTTGCTACTGCTGTTCTCAGGCAGTTCCAATGGGGCCCTGTAGTAAAGGAGGGGCTTGGGTGGGTGGGCAGGTGTTTGTGGGTCCATTGAGTAGATGTCTTTGGGCTCATTATGTTTGTGGGCAAAGCTAAAAGTTATTTATTGAATCGGTCACTGTACTTCTGGAAAGACATTGAAATAAATGTTTGATATAAAATGATACTTGACTGTTTTGTTGCATTTTTACAATGTCACGGTCCAACCACTCGACTGTTATTTGCTGAACTGTGTCCAGTTAAAGATATCACTGGCTCAAATAGCAAAGTTCAGCCGTTTCTTTGATTTATGCTTCAGAATTCAGTTGACTGTATTTCACTGGAGTCTTTATGTTGCAAACCTTGACGAGGTAGTAATTGAATATTTTATTACAACTTGAGTGAATATTACAAAACTAAGGCACATCATGTCACCACAGTCACAATACAGTCATTATAAATAACACCTTGGGTGTCCATCCCTCCAAACACAAAGGCCAGATGTATTGGTTCTGAGGCCTCGGGGCTGTCAGATGACCCTTCACACACCCTCCATGGCAATAAACACATGGAGTGGTCTAGACGGTTGGGTGGCATATCTCCTTCAAATTTCATTAGCACCCATCTTGCCTTGCCTGCCAGCAGAGAACATAAGAAAAACATGTACTTTAAGGACAATACTGCTTAAATTATATAGGAATAACTGATGTAAATGAAGCAAATCAACATTCATTCTAAAGGTTCAAATTAATTACCGGTATTGAATCTGTACATGTTGTTACTGGCTCCATCTGCAGTCATTCCTCCAAAGATATAGATGCTCTTCCCCAGCACCACAGCTGAGTGGGCTGCCACTCCTGGTGGGACATCTCCTTTTGCCTGCACTGTCTCCCACCTCATGCTCCCTTTAAATTGGACGCAGTGGACATAAGTTAAGTCCTAAGTTGAATGCAAAGCAGCCGGTAAACCTAAATCCTCAGACAATGGTTTCAGTATGTTTTTTTATTTATTTATTTATTTTTTTACCCGTGTCAAGAGAGTATATGTCACTGTGGAATTTGTTTCCAGCCATGCCACCATGAATGTAAATCTTTGAACCCACTGCTACAATAATGTGGCCGTGTCTCACTGGTGGGCATCTGCCTTGTGTCTCCAGCTGAGACCAGGTGGAGGAAACTAAATAAATTTAACATAAAGGTTATTAATATACAATTTGAAAAATGACTGCGTATAATAACATCATCAAACTCATGTTTTCTTAATTATAATCACAATGATGAACTGCAAGCTTCATGTATGTCTTTACTGCCTAAATAACCACACCTAATTAAGTGACATTAAAGCAAAATTCACTACTTTCAGCACAGCTTGTTACAGTTATATTGGACAACTGGTTAACACACACCTGCATCAAAGACATGAAGTGTTTGGTCCGACACAGGTGCAGCTGCCGCTTCACCACCAGAATAGACATACAATTTGTCCCCAATGCAGGCTGAGTTGGTGTGGTATGTCCTGGGACAGGGGGGCTTCCCCTTTACTGATACATCCTTCCAGTGAGACCCAGTGTCTAGAAGTGTACAAATGACACTAATTCATCAAAATCTGAGGCTAAAAATCATGCATCACTGTCAGCAGCATGTTTGAGCAAATCATACAAAACTCACCTGTGTAAAGTCTGTTTTTCTGTAAAATCAGTTCTCTTTGACTAAAGAGATTATACTAAGTGAATGAAAATTGGGATGTACCTCTTAGCTGTAGACTCTGAATACAACTGCGATTGCCACTCTGCTGTGCGCCTCCAAACACCCAAAGGCTCTGTGGGTAGCTCTCTGGCACAAAGCTGCAGTGTTCATACCGTGCCTCCAGACCCTCCCACTCTGGAATGTCCCATTCATGATTATCTGGTGAAGTCAGAAACAACACAATGATAGAGTAATTGATGCAGATGTGATTCATATAGTTTCAGCACCAAAACATAATAAATGGTCCCCTTTTCACTACAAACACAACAAACTTCACAACTGCCAGTGGTGACTGTGATCTGTTTGTGTGCCGTTTGTTTTAACAAATTCAAACATGGATAAATATATGCAAATAAATGTATAAAATGTATTTTCTATTACAGATGGAGATTGGGAATTGTTATATCACTGCACAGATTTTTTGGGGTGATTTACCTAGATTTACAATCTGTGAGTGTGAGAAACTGCCACTAGGGTTGGCTCCCCCAACAATAAGGATTCTTCCTTTTCCTCCTTCAGATGACATAAAGGTGCAAGTGTGTCCCACACAAACACCTGGGGCACTTCCCCTCGGTATCAAGGAATACCTAAGAAAAGTGTAAGAAGAAGGGCAAGATCTTATTTATTTTTTCCATCATCACAAGCAGCACTGCCTAATGTTATCTTACTTACCATAGTCCTTCTTTGGGCTTATCTAATGGGTCTAAAACCGGGAGAAACTCCATAACTGTCAAAGGTACATAATGCCAATAATGTATCATCAACATGTATCTTGAAGCGGCTGTGAATAAACTCGGTCAAAATGTTGATTTTACGTTGGATGAGCACGTACACTGTAATAGCTTGGTATCCACAGACGTACTTACGTGAAATGTAGCTATAGTCGAAGCAACACAAATATTCTGCTATTTATATCGGGGTTCTTGTCAACCCAATGATGTATTGCTTCAGATCTTCAAACATTTCGGTGAAAAACTGAATAAAACAGTCATGTGCGACTAAACGGGGAACCAGGTGAGCGCCACCAAGCCGCTTTTTGCTAACTGGTAACAGCATGTGATTAGCTTCCCCCTCACTAACTGCTTTTTGCGGGTGGAAAGAAGAAAGACAAGTTTTCCTTTCATTCAACTGAACTCCGTATTCTCTGGCGCCGCTACTGCCACGTTCTACTGCCCGTTCATTGACGTTGGTTATTTTGGCTAGCGAAAAATAAACTATCGAGATATATTTAAACAGTCATCTCTCACTCACAGCACGACCCCACGTCGACTTTACGCAATTACGTAACACGTTACGTTCATCGGTTGACGAACGTTCCAAACGTAGCCGGCATGGCTGCCGGCTGCACAGTGGCCGCTGGTGTCGCTAAGTTCACGTTCTTCAGAATAAAATCGCCGATCACTAGACTCGGCTTTTCAGCGGGTGTGTCGCTGAGTGGGGAGAACTTGTTGGTGGTGAACCGGGGGCAAGCCCAGCTAAAGTGCGGAGCCGCGACTGTAACTCACTAATTCTCGCCTCCATTTCTCCATTTCCATTACTGTCTATTAACCAAGGTGAATAGCAGAGACAGCAACACGAGGTAACACACAGCACAGCCACCAGAGACCGGATCCCCCCACAGACCTCCACGGACTGGACCCCCCAGACCCCCCGGAGTTTGAGACTGTTTAATGTGTCCATATATGTTTTGTGACTGACTCCTGCTGGATAGGAAGCAAAAAAGCAGAAATTCAAACTCCAGTTTTCTGCCTCTTTCCTGATCCCCTAAAGTGGAGCTGTGTGGATATTAACCAGGTGTTTTAGCACAATATCTCATAGTATAAACATACATTTCAATATAGTTCCCCATTGCTGAGCCTATTTTGTGTTTGTAAACCTTTCATCATCTAATCTCTAAAAAAACGAGCTGTGTTTCTGTCATGTTGGGAAGTAAAGCACAAGGTGAGGCAGCATGTCTCTGTACGTCTTATTGTGTGAATGATGCATGTAAGTGAATTTCCCTCAGGATAAATAAAGTCTATATCATATTTATAATATCGAAATAACATAATATAATATAGTACCTGTATATGAACTGGGATATAAATGAAAAATACAGATGGAGGTTGCTAATCTACCAGTTTACTGCCATGTGCCTTGAGCAGCACGGTGACGTAGTGGTTAATGCTGTTGACCCGCAATAAGAAGGGCGCGGTTCGATTCCTGCGTTAATTGGTAACGAGTGATGGACTGGGCTACAGCAAGGAACGGCGCCCAGAGACTAGACTAGACCAGACCAGAAACCAGACCCCTGCAAAGAATAGAGATCAAACCAGACTAGAAGAGACACCAGATCCCCCCCCCCCCCCTCCAGAGACTAGACTAGATTAGACCCCAGAGACAAGGGTCAAGACTGGATCCGCCCCGACTCCCCCCAGAGACCGGACACCTCCAGAGGCTAGAGACTAGAGATGGAATCGGACAGCCCCCACTCCACAGAGACCGAGGCCAGAGACTAGACCGGACCCCTCCAGAGACCAGACCTCCCCGACCCCCCAGAGACAAGAGACTAGTCTCTAGAGAGAGAGACTCAGTACCGGAAGATCCTATTTTATGAATCAACCATTCCTACACAGAGAATATGCGGGAGAAAGACCCGTTCGCCTGTGGCGCGCATGCGCGGACCAGGGAATAAAGATCAAAATGAACGAATCATTCACGAACGATACATCTCTAGTGCACATGCGCTCTTCGCTTCTCAGCCACGCGTATGACAACATTGAACCACAACACAGCGGTTTTTATTTTTATTATTGTGAGAAAAGACGGCTCTGCAAGTTAGACAAACTGTGGCTTCAACTCCCGTTTGCTCTAAAACGTCTTCCACTTCATATAAAAAAGGTAGGCTTTGGTTGACGGCAGGTCCACACCGGAGAACTCCAGCTACAGAGCGAGCTATCCACAATAATGAAAAGTTGACAACACCGACAAGACATTTGGAAAAACACAAAAAACTTGAAGATGTTTTTAATTCCAGTTAGAAGGTGAAATGTCAACTTTAACTAAAGTTAAATGTTTGTTATGGAGCACTGATGAAGCTTCAGCTGCAGCTGATTTGAACGGTGGAGTAGATATTGGCGTCGCGGTAATCTGCCTTTTACACCATAACAAGAAAATGTAGGTAGATTTTTTGCAGTGCTAAAACATTGGAAATGCAAAATAAACTATATAGTTATTAAATGAATCTGGAGTTAGTTTGCATGCAAATTTACACATCTGAAATAGCTTAATTTATGCGCTTTACATTACATTTGCAACATATAGTAACTGTCATATATTTTTTGCTTGATATACGAAGTTTACATTTGCACATTTTGATACAGAATATGAATCTACACTGCATTCTGTTGACAGTTCATTGTCACGAACTTGCATTTCAAAGTGTTGCCAGCAGGTTGTGCCTTTGTATTTTTTCTGAAACATAAACCTAAAGTACAAGCTAAATGTTTCCTGGCATGTCAGTTGTATGATACTAGCAGGAAAGTTTCTCTAGATTATGTAGTTCTTGTGTGTTAAAATTAAATATTGAAATGTGAACAAATAATAAAACAGATTGCCTATAAGACAAATACAAAAATTTATGATCTGAAACAAAAGAAATGATTTATTTAAATTAAAAAATAGTCAGGAAGGATGTCAGGAACAGAGGCATGCAATGAGTGTCATAGTGGTGCTCATCAGATAAAGGGGAACATAGGAATATTCCTTAACAAAGTTGGGTATGCATGCAAATACATTTCAAATGCAATTTGTTTTGCTACATTTTTGTTTAGTGAAAGATTTGTTCCATGTCTAGTACACCAGGCCCTCCTTCACATCCTGATCTTATTTAATATATATAAGATTGGTATTTCATATACCTATACAATGTGTCATTGACTTCATAGATTTTTAGCAGCCATGTTCTCCAGTGTGTTCCCACTAGGTGCTCAACTATCACTTGTGGCAATCTGCAGATTTCTTTTCTTTTCCAAGTGATAAAGTTCACCCCAATCTGGAACTGTACAGTCATCCCCAATCCTCCGGCACAAACTGAAATTTCACCTGTTTTTCCTCTTCCTCCATTCACTCCTATCTCCTTCATCTTAATTAAATCTATTTTCTCTCAACTTTTCCTTTTCAGCTGCAACTGACATTTCACCTTCCTAATATTACTCTGCTTGAACTGATTGTATGCCTCTACCCTGAAAGTCTTTATCATCCCTGGCCCTATTAGAGAAATTAGAATATTTGTTCTGTCCTCAAGGGACTCTTTGTTTTTATTTTTCTGATATTGATCACTCAGTGGCTTATATGTTATACTGCTGCTGCTTTCATCATGCATCACTTTGTGTTGCCTGTTAGAGGAAAAGAAATATTTTGATCATTGATTAATTAATTTAAATTCATGAATAATTTATGTGATTTTCCCCCCCTCTGATTTACACTATTGTTAAATACTTTTGGATTGTGGCTCCAAACAGGCATTTGATTATGAGGTTACATTGGGCTCTAGGAAATTATGATGCATTTTTATTTTTATTTTTATGAAGTAGTTACTCGACTACTTTACATGAACACTTGCCTTTGTGCCAAGTAATAATATCATAGTACAACTAGGTGTACACAATTAAGATTAAGACATTCATATTAAGGAGCAATATATTCAGCAATTTATTGTAGAGTGTCTGATTTGGCAGGAAATGTATAATTAGTATGTGAAAAAATTCTGAAATGATGAAAAACAATCCAATGTTTATTCTCAGGATATAAAATTCTAAAATACATTATGACATCATATCAAATACTGCATATTGTATTCTTAAGAACAGGGTTGCGCACTCAGCAAGATACAGACTGTATTGTCAGTTTCCGTCTGAAGTCATCAAAGTGAAGTCACTCTGCATTATTTTCTGGCTGAATGAAGGTAAGACAGTCAATACCAGTGGGCAACAAAGCATTATATATCGGCAAAGACTGGTACTGGATACTTGCCAAATTAATGCAACAAAAATGTCCTTAAAAGTGTGTAGGAGACTGCATATGTGGAATGTCCATTTTAACCAAGTCATGCCACTTCAGCATTATCTGCCAAGTTTCCTGTTCAAGGAAGCAGAGTATGAGTTTCAGAGAACTCCTTTGTTTTCTCTTTGCTGGAATTGATAAGAACCAAATGAATCAGGGGCTTTTTGGGAAGACATAATGAGAGGAAAAAGGAACGTGATTATGACTTTTCAAAATCCTGAGGAAGGACAACAGTCAGGAGAAAGAGATAATTGGAGATATATTTTTTGTCAGCACCAAAATAGATTCATGCTATTGTAGGCGAGCTGTGTGCACAATACTTTTGAATTTAGACACTGTGTATTTTAAGTGGAAAGGGATTCAGCTCCCATCTTATTTCATTTCCTTTAAATACAGCTTTATTTGCGTGCTCTCTTGGTGGGTGAGCAGTTTGATAATCAGGATTAAACTGGAAAGTTCATCTCAGGGTTACTGGTACACTGCCACTGGGTAAGCTGTCAAAACAATGTGCTGTAGCTGTTGCTCTTGTGTCACATTTCACCCAAAGGTGTGTTTCATCATCCCGTAAAGTAATCAGGATTATTGCCACTGGTTTTAGTTCCATTCATTGTGCACTAATAATTTAATCTAGGTTTTAAAAAACATGTTTGTTTTTTTTTGTTGTTTTTGGCCTTCTCTTCATTTTTTTTGCTTTTGAGACAGCTGTAGGTTGCTTAGTGTCTTGTCCTTGTTGACTGAATTGAAATAGAAAATCAATTTTTAATTTTTTGATTTGCCAGACAACATTTTGAACTGAGTGATATAAGAATTTTTTATGTTAAATCAGACAATTCAAATTTTACTCTTAAAGTAAATGGAAAAAGACGTTATTTCCTTCTGAGAAACCCACTTAATCCTTGGAAACTCTGTGGCAAATGTTAAATTAACCTTAGGCCCTCAAGTGTTATTAACGCCTAACTCAAGTCTGTTCATGTTTGTCAAAAGACTGCAAATCCACATGACAGATGCCAAGTGCAGTTATAAAAAAATACATTGAATGAAGCTCATATTGTCATGAAGGGGTGCTAAACCATGCAGCTCTGATAAAACCAGGGAACTGCTGATTTATGACGGAGAGAGCCTTTTTGGTAACAAACCTCAAATGCGAAGCCATTTGTTACCAGTAGGTTGCTCTGGAACAACATGCGCATTAAACAGGATTAATCAGAAATATTCAGATGAATCCTGTAAAATGGACTTGTTCGTAGTGACTACTGTTCATTCATTCATTTTCTACCGCTTATCCATGCTGGGGGTACTGGAGCCAATCCCAGCTCACGTTGGGCGAGGGCAGGTCGCCAGTCCATCACAGGGCCAACACACAGAGACAGACAGACCAACAGCCACTCACACTCAGACCTACGGACAATTTAGAGTCACTAATTAACCTAAACAAGCATGTCTTTGGAAGGCGGGAGGAAACCGGAGTAACCCACGCAAGTACGGGGAGAACATGCAAACTCCCCACAGAAAGGCCCCAGGCCTGGAAACTGAACCTGTGGTCTTCTTGTTGTGTGGCAACAGCACTAACCACTATGCTCCGTTGTTTTTTGTTTGTTTTTTGTCAGGGATAAATGACCTAAAGACCATAACTACTTAGTACTGTTGCTTTTGCTAGATGCCCTGTACAAGGTATGTGGCCAACATTTAGGGCAGATAATTATAAAATCCTGGCTAGAGGCTACACCACTTGTGTAGATGAAGACACTGTGCCATTAGAGAATGAACAATAATAAATATGGATTTTTTTAATTTTTCCTGCAGATACACATTAATGAAGCGATATGTAACAAAACCTATACTGTGTTAGTCCATGTCAGTGGTGCAGATTTAAGTGTGTATTGTTCACAGATAAGAAGTCCTGTTTAATATAACTGCCAGGATTCTTGGGAAACAAAGCAGTTTTGCATTGTAATTATCAGCTTTGGTGATTGGTCACATTGTCCCACTGTATGAACTATGAGGTTAAACAGGAAGATGAAATTAATTTATTAGCACTTTTTCTTCTTGATTTGGGTTTCCTATCTCTGTCTTTGCATTGCACGCACACACACACACACACACACACACACACACAGAAACAGGCATCGAATTTCACTTCTTGTCTTCTTGTTAGCTGCCGAGACCATCTCACTTGCAGCAGTAGCCAGCATGTTTGCTCCAAGATGACCTGCCTCAGAGTTTACCTGCGGAAACCCCCTGCCAACTTTTTTCATGCATCATCCTTCCTCCTCAGCACCTATGGTGAGATAAATTCCCTTTTTTGGTGCAGAAAATAGGCAAATTTTCGCCTGTAATTTCTGATGATTAAATTAGTCCATCATTGACCAACAATAGCATCAACAAAAAAGTGCAAATGAGTGTCTGAAGCTGTGCAGAGTGTCTTATTAATTTATTGTAGTGGCAATAAAGGAATGTGTTATATAAAAGAATACTGTCATGGAGGTCAGACAGCACAGAGGCTGGATCCTGCAGTGGGTCTACATGAGAAGGATATTACTCGTGGCAAAAGTGGGCTCAGATGTTGGAACAAGCCTATTGGTCAGGTAATGAGGCCTTCCTCCTCGCCTGATGACACCCTGAATCATTTATGGAGGGTATTGGCAAACCCGGAGGAGGGTGCACCTGCACAGTTTAATGTAACACTAAAACCTCATCCATTATCCATTATCCACCAATGAATATGGAGAAGGTATTACCAGGGTGTGGTTACAGTTGTTGGGGTGGATTTAGTAATTTAGGCCTGAGGGGAGTTTGTGTGCGTGTGTGTTTGTAGGGAAGGGGTCTGAAGAGGGTGTGGGTTATACATAGCAAATACCAATTGCTTTATGCAAACAGAACTTATAATATTTGAAATGAATGGAGGGTTAGAGGTTGTATCTATATTAAGTTTATTAACAGATATGCACCTTAGAGAAGTGCCTCATCTTTTCCATGTATGTGGCTTTATTGTCATACTAAATTCATAGATACTTTCCAGTTACTTTGTTTGTGGTTTGTGGAAGTACACAGCCTAAAACGTCTGAGGAGCTTTCTTGTAGCTGCTCTGGCTATATCCAGATTTGACCCATATGCTATGACAAATGAGGCACTTGGGTACAACTAAAAAATTCGCTTGGAGACTCTTCTCCTGTCACTTGGCATCACTGTCACATGTCTGACCTATTCTTTCCTTAAAAATTATGTTTAGTTCTTCGATCCTTGTCGTTGAGATATCACAAGGTTTCTCCTTTCTATCATTCAGGATGATTTGTGGTTTTTAACTTGTCTCACTGTCTGACATGTCTGACATTAGAGACTCCAGCTAAAGCTACAAATTTAAGGGTTAAAAGATTGGATTTCCTATAATATGCAAAATTTTTGTACATAATCCTCCCACCCGAGTGCTCTGAGGTTATTCTGACGATGTGCCCTTTTAGAAATAGGTAAAATTTTGCCATGAGCTTGACTTCTGCAAGAAAGCTTCTGTTTTTTGGAAGTCTGTGATCACCCTGAGGGAAAGATTTTTCACTGCCAAAGAAGGCGTTGAGCAGCCATTCTGGTCAAGACCTTATGCCTTTGTTTGCATATCTAAATAGCAGCTTTCTCATTTGCAAAGTGAACTTCCAGTTCTTTCCAAGATGTGGTACATGTTGCATAAAGAACTTGACTGCACTCTTTGTTATTTCAATTTTCATTTGTAATTTGATGGTTTTCAGAGTAGCCATGCTTTATGTGTTCATGTTGTGGCAACTATGGCCACTCCCTTTCAACCTATTAAGCTTGTCAGATATCTACAGGAGACTGTGAAACTAAAAGACTTCTAAAAAAAAACAAAACTCTGCAGAGTGCACACTAAGGGGAGTAACAACTAGGATACATTTTGTCTAATAGTAATATTGAATGGCCAAGTTTTCTGCGAGGAAATTTAAAGTGACATGAGAAGTGTGTAATTTCTGTACTGACTGGAGCAGTTTGAGTTTAGTTTGTTGTTTGCTCAGCTTACAGTTCTTTTGCCAGCTTGTATTTGACAGTTAGTCCTGCTGTTTAGACTTAATTACTGCACCACTGGCTGGAATTTCAGGACATGGCTGAGTCAGACAGACAGAACAAGGAAACAAGGAAGGACTTAATATTGGAAAAATATATAGTAAATTAAAGAAAAGTACATTTTTGTTTTCAGCAGATATGTATCTTAGACCAACCTGAAGAATTACATTGCTTCTTTTAAGTTAATATGAGGAGTAATAATGACTATCCTACCCATTAAGCAGTAAAAAAAAAAGCCCCTCGAATTTGCAACGAAGAAAACAGAAGCATGTATTAGCTATTATATCAGATAATAACGTGTCTTACTGATTCAACATTCCATAATCACGAGCCCAAAATTAAACTTCTTATGAATTTACCAAAACCAAAAGCCGTTATCTAAACAAAATAGACTGAGTCAGTATTAAATTTCTTTTGTTGCCCAAATATTTGTATTTTCATTCCAGATGTGTATTTACGTGACATTTAACTCTCTTCCTTCCCTGCTGTATGCTTGGCAATGACTTTGTGTCATTGATGGAAGTTTCTTGACATTATGATTGAGGTGCACAGAGCATTTCACATAGTTAAATATTAAACACAGACCAAGGGCTTTTAGAAATATGAAATGTGCGTTCATCTAGCGAGTGAATTCTCCTTCACCTTTCTCTATAAAGCCATGAAATAATACCCTACCATCCTGTTGGTTGTGGCATGTTGGCATCTGACATGTCAGTGTCTCCCTCTATGGCTGTAATGCACAAAATGAATTTGATCTACTCCACTGATTAGAAAACTCAGCAAGAGCTCCATCACATTGTTTTTGGCAGCTTGCACTGAAAAAGAGGAGCCTTGGGAAGTTGTATAACAAGCCTGTTAAAGTAAATTCAGGGAGAGGACACCTTGTGTGTCTTTCATCAAATCTGCCTTTTCTTTCTCCTGTGGATCAAATAGGATGAATTGGCGCCCTACTCAGATGAAAACTTTAAGTCCTAGACACAGCAGTTTCCCAACTTTTTAAATTGGCTCGCGTTCTCACAGAAATTTTTTACAAAACATGGATTAACTCTGCTCCCTTTTCTTGCTCCTTTTCTGCTGATAATGGCTACTTTAGCTGTCACATAAAGACCAACAGTGCACCCTTATTTGGTGCTGGTGGGGCACAGGTTTTCACATGTAAATGTGACAAACAAGCAGCCAAGCCTATTGAAGCAGAGAGAGAGACAAACACACACACACACACACACACATATATATACATAATACATGAGATTTTCTATGTTTGATGGTAATTTGATTGAAGATGTGTTTTTGGGTTACATTCCACACCTTGAGAAATTATTTAAGATTCTGTTCCTCAACTGATTGTATCTGTGTCTTCAGTGGTTGTTCTAGCCTTGGTTGTTATCAGCATTAAATCGGGACTAAAGCCTGAGAGGTACATGGCAGCATAGTATCATCTTGAATGACAGAACTGTTGTGGCAATGACAAAGTAGGACAACATTACAAATGTTGTCAAAATGTGCCAAAATGGATGTTCCAGATTTTTCTAGACATGAAAAATCAACACTTGTTCATGTTCTGTTCCTGCTTGTTTGTTTTGGTGTGTGTAAAGTTAGCAAAGAACTTTTAGATTTTTTTTACCGCGGTGACAGGACATTATCTGGACATATGCAAAAGGGATCGTAGACTAGTGTTGACGTGGTTGTATTTGTGCCCTGTTACTTTTCAAGCAAGAGCACTTTTTGGCCTAATTGAGCTGGCGCAAGAATGAGGACAGGCTCGGCAGCGAAGAGGTCAGAGAGACAATTAGCTACCGTCAATATCAGTTCTGACTCCGCTTTAAATCTCCTTTTCCATATCTCATTATTTTGTGTGGGTTGCAGTATTTTGCATAACATTTGTCTTTCTCTCATACACAGAATCGCATTTTCATCACTTTATCATGTTCGGTTAAAGTTTGTTAATCAGGGATTTAATGGCAGTTGTTTTCAGTCTCAATGAAATGAAGTCTGAAGTAAACAGTATACTGGGAGGAACAAGTTAAAAAATGTAATTGAATAGGAAAATAGGTCTCGAATACAAAAATGGAATGAAACAAAAATATGACTCACCTGTTCAACAAAGATCACCACAGGAAGTAGATGAAGTCAAACAACACTCTTGATAGGCATCAGCTTTTTTAGTGCTTGAAGCTGAAGAATAAGCACAATAACATGTTGACAGTTAATTCTATTTTCAGTGTTTTTACTTTAGCACAAGCCTGCAAAAACAGGACCAATTTTAGCCTGTAGTGGAGTTTTGGAAATTGATATTGAAGGTCAGCTTGAACGCTCTTATAGAATAAGTGGAAGTGGAGCCTGTATCAAAGATACACATGCACCCAGGACTTATAGTTTTTAATTTGCATGTAAATGAAAGGTGTTTGCAGCTTTGTGAAAAGCCTCATTCTTTACAGCACTGGGACTCAATGGTAAATGCAAACACAGGAAAATTGTGTCTCTGTTCTTTGTAGTCAGGATAATAAATATTTTTAAGCACTTTAGTTGAGCATATCCTTTTTTATTCTTTCTTGTCTCGTTCTCTGTCTTCCCGTATAGCCCATTCTGCCTCTCTGAGGGGCTGAATAGTTTTACTGTTGAGGGACTCATTATTTTTTACTACTATTATTTAAAAAAAAAAATCCCCAACTCATTTTAGCCCTTTTATTATTTTACATTGCTTTAATTATAGATTCTCTCTCTATAAAGGTTGAAAGGTTGAGATTTCTAACACTTAATCCTTGTTTTCCCTCAACCTTGTTTAACCTGAACAAGTGTGGCATTTTAAATCTCTCTTACTCTAAATCCTACCATTCACATCAGCTCCATGGCTGAAGATGGCATCTTATCTAGTCAGATATAAATCCTAGTGATTTATTTAAAGCTGGAGAATTTCAAAGCAATAATTTTGTTAGGAAACAGTCAATAAAAGTATTTGAACTAATTTTTAGAATTGTAATGGATACACTGACCAGTAGATGTTTGGTGTGATCATACAATGTGAGCCTCAAAGTTTCAGGCTCTGCTCATGTACACAAACTAATTATATTTCATGAGTTTACTAAGTTAAGTGAATTTGCTGTGTTGTGTTGCAATGGTAGGTTTGAAAATTGTTTTCTTCAATGGGTGATGGAGATTATAACGTGCTTATGTTAAAACAAAGTTCAACAGCAGAGACTTACTGGAAATGTCCCGGGTTTTCATTTCAGAAATCCGGTCACCTAACATTGTATAATATATGGTATATAAGTATCACAGAGCTGCTAGCATGGCTTTAAAACCACCGCTTTATAATTAAGTCCAAGACCCCGATCTTTTCCAAACCATTAGCGTGCCCTAGTAAGTGTGAGGGGGTGAATTTGCATGTGTGCTTTTGTGTCATGGATGTGTTTTCATTTCTGCATATATTGGCCCACAGCACTGTCTAATCTGCCATGCCTTATTTATTCACTTCTACTTCTGCGCACCATGACCTCTGCCTCCAAAATGTCAGCAGTCAGACCTTTTACTTTCTTTCTAACCTGTGTCTTCTTCATCGTGCCCCCTATTTCTTCTCTGTCCTTGTAAAAACCTTCGTGTATACTTTATGTTCAAAGCCTCAATTACTTATTTTTACTTACATTAAAAATGAGGCTAATGTATTCCATATGCTGCAGCAACATCTTGACGCCCTGTACCATGGCATCACTTGTAGTGTTTCATAAATGAAGGAAAATCTCATTACAGGATCAATACAACTCCTAGTCCTACTGTTTACTGTAAACATTAATACATTTTACCCATTAAACAACATAAGATGGAAAAAAGTGACTTCTAGAATGAAGGACGATCCTCTTACTTTACTGTTTTATTTTTTCTGCTGGTTCTTAGGAGTAGAGTTGGTGTATATGAAAAATGCAAAGCTGTTTACATAATGCAAAACCAGAAAAAGTATTAACAGTAATGTATATGCCAGTTTCTCTGCATCCCACCTCAGAGCTTCCATTTTCCAACGTCACATTTTCTCCTGCACAGAAATGCACTACATTGAGTTTTGTTTCGCTTAATGTAGTCAGTATTTACTTGTTCTCTGTATACTGTAACTTTGCTGACACCCATTAGCCAGTTTGTAATTTGCCATTACCCACTTGTTTTGGCTTATACTTGCAATGTGATTAAGACTGATTTGGGTACTTTTGAAACTACCTTTGAATCAGGAAGGTTCAGATGTACCAGGAAGATATTTCCAACAGTGTTTTCACTTTGTTCTTCTACTGTAGCCAGCAGCGCAAAACCATGCCAAGTTCAGTGTGGGAACGACAAACATCCCTTGTACCCAAGCTTTCAAATGCCAGTAGTGTTATCACACAACGAGGCTCCCACATTTCAGCTCTAGACTCTGCTCTTATGAGCAGGATTAATTAAAAATAGCACAAAGCCAATGTTAGCGGTGGCCATGTCAACATTGCTAACAAGTCTCCCTGAAGTGTTAGCAGCACCAGGAGACTTCTAGGAAAGGGAGCTAGGGAGAGAAATGGAAAGAGACAGATGATGGACACCCACACACATCTACATCTTAACGCTCCCTTCAAGAAAAAGAGAAATGTTTCAACATATGGTGGCAAGCTCTGGAGATTTTAGTATGGACAGATTTTTACCACCAGAGTGTGCAGAACAAACACACACACACACACGCACACACACACACACACACACACACACACACACCAGGCCCCTTGAGGCTATTTGACCTGTGATGGTTTGCATGTGGATTTTAAATTCAAAACTGTTGCTTTTCTCTGCTGATTTTATCAAATTACCATCTTGTTAAAACTCATGTGCTATTTCATTGTTTAGACTTTTTGGAGTCTCCGGGCGATCAGTGGATAGTCCAGAAAATCAGTGTGGCAACAAAATAGTCAAGGACATAACCTACATGTGCTAAGCCAAGCTCTTTCTGGCTGTAGCTTCCTGTTTAAAATCTCAACAACAGAACAAAAAAGAGTATTTCCCAAAATGAACCATTAAAATCACCCTTATGCAACAGTGTTACCTGTCAGCTGGTAATAATAACATCTCTTGTGTTTTCAATAGGTCAGCTGAAGCTGTCCATCATCCACAAGCAAAAAGTACTGGCTGTTAGTGGTGAGTTGTGTTACAGGCTGCTTATACAGAGAAACTGCTGTGGAAACACTTTGTATCCTGCTCTTTAAATTTAAATACTAAACAGTGTATGCCTGCTTTGGGCTGGTGAAATATTAATAAAATGATATAGAATTTTAACATTAATTTTCATGTAAAATATAGAAAATGACAAGTCATCTTATTTGTATAACAGGAATGATTTGCACTATATGAATATATGACAATTTGTAATGGCACAGTGCAGTTCACCTGTGAAATCATCTCATGTGAATACGTGTGATAAACAATATAGGTTGGCTGGAACAAGGTGGTTAGTCTAACATAAGTGGTTGTTTATTTTTGGTCTTCCAGTCTGGCTTCTGGTCCATCATGTCTCTCTATTAATGGCCATTTACTCATCAACTGAACTAGACCTTTTTCTCACCACTAGTCTTTGTCCCCTTTTTTAAATAACAAAATCAAGGACTTTTTAAAATATTTACTTTCCCACTAATTTGCATACATGGAAATGAGATTCAGATATTTTATACTCATTTGTATTTGTCTTATGTAATCAGAAATTGAAGTCATCTGTTGGGAAAGAGCTGCACCCACCTGCCACTCAAAGAAGCACAGCCTTTATTATTATAAATTACGAGTTATATAAAAATTTGGAACCTAACTTGAGTGGTCTTCAGGGAAAACTGTTTTTTGCAACTCTGTGTTGGCTCTGTTTTTCAGGCTCAGAGGTTGTTGCTTGGGTCTATACTATGGGATATGATTTATAATCTAGTTTACGGTGTGTAAATATGAACATTTTCTTCTTATTATACTTAGAGTTATTCCATATGATAGCTGTAGTCAGCAGTTGGGTTTTAGCCATGCGGAAACAACATACAACCAGAATGCTTGTCACTTTATGTTGTATTAAGTTGACAGGTTGGATGTGATACAGATTAAATCAATTCATACAAGTGTCCTGTCTCAATGTTCATGTGGAGTTTCAGCCCCATGTGGGGGTGGATAGCCTCTGAAGCCCTGTCATGTGTTTTTCAAAATTTATTGTAGGCAAAACACCAGCAGGATGGAATCTCATTTGATGCTGTTTTGTGGTGTAGGGTAAAATGCTCAGAGTGTAATGGCTTTGTTGGCAGCAATGAAAGCAGAAAAAATTCATCAAATGTTGATTTACGCACACAACAACAGCCTTTTCATTTAATTTCAAAGATTTCCTCTTTGGATTCTTAGCCACTGGAATTATTTTGAATAACTTTTGCAACAACCAAGTCAGCTCTCTGAGCGCATATACAAAAAATGCTTCTGTATAAAACTTAAAATGTCCATGTGCATATAGTATATTATCAATGTAAGTGAGTCAGGAGTCTCATACAGTGCAGTGTTTGACTATTTATTCAGTTTTATTGAAACATTTTCACAGTTTTGGAAGCAAGGGGCATGCTGGAAGAGTGCCAGGGGCCATGTGACTCTTATGTTAAGGTAGGTACTCATGCACAAAATAATACAAAGATGCTCATGTGGACACTGTAAGACTGGTGGAAACTAGGATACCCATAATTCTGCTTCGGTGTGCTCTTCAGGTTGGCATGTTTCCAGACACTGATCCAGCAGGCAGACAGAAGACTGAGATGGTTGCTCAATGTAGGAACCCTGTCTTCTTACAAAACTTTTACTTGTGAGTGTTTAATTTCACCAAACGTTGGTACATAGTTCATATAGTTACTTCATTAGGAAGAATTTCATTTTCACCTCACATCATTTGTGAATATCAGCTCTAAGTGTGTGTATAACAACTACTGTATTTCTGCCTTTTGCCAAAAGTTTCCCTCAAGTTTCCATACTGTGCATGAAAGAATTGGTTTCTTAAAGTCCAGGACAGGCAGAAATATTAGCCTGGTGGCAAAAACAAATGCAGCCACATCTGCATGACTGAAAAATCTTCCTTGCTTCCTGCCTTAAATTTTGTTACCAGCTGAACAACTCTCTCTTTCATTTTCAGTGTTATCCATGAGGGAGATCTTCACAAGAGACTGCTCTTCACAGTGTGGAACTCTGACTCCACAAAAAGGTAACTAAAAAGGAAGTTGCACATTGACAGTGTGGCTCATGGTAACTTTGACATGAGAGAGCATAATGAAGTTTGTCTATTTTGAGTTTTTGTAATTCATACTCATATTTATAGTGCTTCCACAAAGCTGTGACACGTCTGTGAGAACATCACAGATGCCCCGGCACAGAGCTTCCTACTAGGTCAACAAAATACTCTTATTCATTAATTATTGCTGCTGCATGCCTGCCTGTTTCTGTGTTTATGTTTATTTCTCTGCCTGTTTTTGAATCTGGCATAGTGAATATGTTACTCTTGCTTCCCTGCCTCAGCAGCCTTGCGCTGAACAGGGTCATTACTGGGGATTGAGGACATATGGTTGAATGAATCACACATTTTACTGTGCTGTGTTGTCTTGGAAGGACAGAAGAAAAGAATCTCACCTGTCTCAAAACAGTTTACATTGTTTGATCATATTTTTATTGACTTATTATTATTATTATTGTTAGTATTGTTATGTAGGGATTCTTGCTGTTTTAGTTGCATCTGAAAATAATACCACAAAAAGCATGTGATTGAAAGGATGTACACAGATTTACTGTATAGAGTGATTAACTTACATGAGGGGTTGAGTTTAGATCATAGAATGATTATAAAGATAAAGACCTTTTTGGGACAGTTTCTGGGACACAGATTAAGATGGATTTACTCATCTTTGGGAAGCGATTAGGCCTTTTCACACCAAATGGCTGCTGGTGTTTATTGGGAAAAGCCATTAGGAAAAATGCCCAGTGTTAATACACATTTGAAAAAGCTGTATACTCCTGAGACAGTATGCATTGTAGAAGATGTTGTCAGCTCTGTACATTCTTAGGTTGTAGAAGCATTTCATGAACAATCAATGTCAAGAAAAGGGAAAAAAAAACGCTTTACTTTCTTAATGCATTAATGTGAAAAACATATTTGCTGCCTTTAATCAATTGCAAACATGATCACTTGTAGCTGTTGGAAAACAGATCTAACTTTACTCCTACATGCATATCTCCCTTAGAAATCTTGTCATTATGAAATCCTTGCCTATTCAGTGAAGCCTCTTCAACACCACAGTACATTGGCCAAAACTGCCATAGCCCGCCCCAGCTATAATCTTTTCATTGTATTACAAAGACAAAAACAAGAGAAAGCCTTCAGTCAAACATCTGACTGGGCATTACATTACAAGTCCAAATACCAAATCCATGATGTTAATGGAAGCAGAGGAGTCAGCAATCATATGAGCAACGTTCAATTTAAATGAGCAATTTGTGTCACTATTTTGTATTCTTCATAGTGGGTATATACATGATGGTCTTGTATTTCTATCCCCTGCTCTTCAGTAGTCTTTTACTATATTACGACACAGAAACACTCTGGACTCTCTTAATCCTGAGTGAGGTGACAGGAAAAGCAAAGGATCCTTCACTCCACCAGTCCCTACCAGCTCCACCTTCTTCCCTTCCCCTGTCCATCCTTCTGCATCTTCTCTGTCCTTTATTCCCCCCTGTATTCACCGAGGTGTAGCACTGCCCTCCCTGCAACACAAAGGTCATTCCACCCAATAAAGATCAACAAACTAGCTTCCAGGGAGGGCTGGGGATGGTCACATACACACACTGAAATAATAAAATTCTTAGCTGCAAGACTAATAGTGCATCAAACTTATATAAAGCTGACACAACCTGTGGTGTAAAGCTATGAGGACAAATGCAGTCAAATAAGCCCCAAAAGAGTCTTTTACTATCACGTATAAATCCACCTTTTATCAAATTTAATCCATGGCTGAAAGTGCATGTGCCTGTACAAATACTGTCAGCTGACTATTCTGGTGAAAATGTTTGAGAGAGCCAGTCTTTAGTATTGGAGGATATTGTTAACTAAATTGTGTTGTCACAACATTTTGTACATGCAGTGGAGCTTTTTTCGGTCACTGGTTCTTTACACTGATTGAAGCCAAGAAACATTTCAGGCACTCATTTGTGCTCACGGCCAGTTTGCCCTCAACACAGCATCAGCAGCTGCATCAGTCCTGTCCAGCTGGGAGGTTGTCGTTAACTGTTTTTCTCATGTATGCATAATTAAACATCCCTACCCACTCGCTGCTGCCACCATACCACACATACACACACACATACACATATGGACATAACTGAAAATTTAATTTGTTCACGTGTAAATATTTTGATGTGTTCATGAAAAATATTTCCCAGGTATCAAATTTTTATTGCTTTAAACATTTTATATTATATTGTCTGTGTGTCCTTATGGTTTCTCAGAACACAGATTTCACCCAGAGGATCAATGCAATCTTTTCTGTTTTGTTACAATGGAGATTAGTCTGCTACAAGATTATATGTGACAAAATCTAAAACTGAGATGAAAGTCAAAGTTAATTGACAGAGTATTCAGTTATTTTCATCCCACTTATTTATTCTCTCTGTCTGTGTCTCTGTGTATCAACAGGATGGGTGGATTGCTGGGCTGCATGAGCTTTGGTGTTCGCTCCCTTTTGGACTCTGACAAAGTGAGTTTGAACACAGAGATTACAGGTGTAAATGCATTCTGTAAACCGTGTCCTTAGCTTCTTCTTTGACTTTAACTTATTCTGTGTGTGTGGATGTGTGTCCATCCATTAAACCATGAATCGAAGAGTTTAGTTCAGTGTGAATGAATTCCAGTGACCTCAATAGTCGAGAGGAAACACTTTGGGGTTACCAGTGTTACAGCACAGCTGCGATGCTGCCAGATACTGGAGCGAGACACACTTTGAGTCACTCTCTCCACTGAAATGTTATGAGTCACACAAACATTTGCATTTTTTTTTTTTTTTTTTTAGGTCTCACTGAGTCTCATGTTTTATCTGATAAAATAAAAAATGTGATTCTTCAAAAGTACAGTTAGTTAAATTTATTATGGTGAGCAGATGGTACTTGCTGTACTGATTTCTGTAACAGAACAGAATATAAAGGCAGTGTGTCACACTGCCAAATTATGAACAAGCAGAGTGTCTTATGAAAATATGCCTCCATTATCTGGGGAGAACCTTTGATCTCACTGACAACGTAATGACAGTAAGACCCATTTGGTTGTTGTCTGTCACAAAACTACAAAGCCCAAAGTTGATTCCCTTTGTCAGTCTTTGAGCTGTTTAAAACAGCACATCCTGTTCTCATGATGCAAATGTTTCTCCACTTTTGCTTTGGTATTTGTTCTTATTAAGTCTCTTCTACAGATGGAGGTCTTTTAATGTTCTCACAAAGTCCAGTTGGTCAGTCGTGGACAGAACACACATTAGAACATAAACACTGTAAATTCTGGGTGAGATGAAGTCTTTAATTCAACATATTAGTGACAGTTTGCTAGGCAATGTAGAGAGGACAACTACTCAAACAGACAATGACAGGCACTCAAAGATAGATGGTAGAAGAACACTTACCCTAAGTCTTGGCTCCTAAACTTTCCAAGGCGAGAGCAGATAAATGTCAGGCCCAGGAGTTCAGTGTTGACGTAATAGGCTCTCCTTTGCTGTACAGTATATGCACATACCTGCTTTTCTTAGCTCTTTCTCTTCACTCTTTAATTATTCAACTTTAATTTATCCAACTGTCTTTCCTCTGTCTCTGCAGATGTGCTTGTTATTTTTTGCTGCAGTGTACCACATATTCCCATTTAAATCAGAAAGCACATATTTTGGTGGTTAGTCCAGTAACCACTGCAATGGTATGTAATAACCCAGCACTTGTGTGTTATTACATTATGGAATGTGCATCTGTATTTTCTTTTAAGAGAATATGAAGATACTAATATGGGTATATTTGGATAGAAGGATGTAATTATTATTTATGCTTGATTATGAATTGGCAAATATACTTTTTACCATAAAGAAAGCAGAGAATGTATTATCTGTATGGTCAGAGAAAAGGAATTATGGGCTTTGTTGGTTTCTGTACTTGCATAGATCACTTTTTGCAGTCAGCTGCTCTTCACCAGTAGAGAACTCACTCTACTGAATCCTAAAATCGTACAGCTCCTTTTAGAAAATGCTCTTACATACAACACAAGTAGAGAAGGAGTGAGCTGTTAACTGTTGTGCATGCTGGTAAAAAAAGAAAAAGAAAAAGAAAAAAGATCTGTGCATCTCATTTCCAAGTATGTACTGCTCAAAATTTTGGAGCCTCTGTGTGAGACACTTGAATTTGTAATTGTTAATTTTTAAAACTTATTTCAGGATTGCAGCTCACTTTTCATCCCTGAATGCAAGGCAGCTGTGGTGTTTCTGGTTTAACAGCAAAATTCTGGGCATACAGGTCTGTGTCGGTGTGCTCTGAAAGACATTACAGCAGGAACTGAATTACCAGGCTCACCCGCGTATTGTATTTACATCAATGCCAATCAGAGTCTGAACTGAGAAATAACTGTGTCTGCTGCACAGTCAGTTTAGCTGCCTGCGTGCAGCTGTTTCCATTGCACACAGGAGGCAATGTCAGCGGGTTTTAGAAGGTTTTTTTGACCATTAGAAAAGGGGCTCAAGAGTTTAAAATGTAGCCATATTTTTCATTACAAATCACAAAGAAAGTTAGCATTTTTATTATCACTATGATTGTTTGACTTTGTTGAAGATGTTGACCTGAAATTGTTAATATGAATCTGACTTTCAGAAAATAAAGAAAACAAACATAAGCACTGCTGCAGATTTAGCAAACCTCTTATTTCATCCTAAGGCCTTTTCTGTTGTTTCAATTAACATCCCCATCATGTGAAGTAAATGGATGGGAAGAGATTACATTTTAGTCAGGCCGATGGTTTCCTTCCTCTAACATTTATCACAATTAATATTTAATTGGCTTAATATGCTTATAAAGGAGCTTTAACTTTATGTCATAAGGAGTTGTGTCTCCCACCACATCTGTTATTCTCGACTGTTATTATTTTTTCATTCATCTTTTCATTTTTCTATTTCATTCAACCAGTCCACTGTGTTATTAGTTTCTTTGAGAGGCTTTTGGAGCTCATGAGTGTAAGCTGTTTTTTTTTTTTTTTTCCCCTCCTTACTGGGTTAACACATCTTGTTGTTTGTTTGCAGCCTTTTGTAACTTTTTGTTTCTTTCTCATCTCCTGCTTTTTCTGTTTCACCTCTCTCATCTGTCTCCCTCCCTACTAACATCTCTCTTTCTCCCCTTTGTCACATGTGCATGGTAATATTGAATGATAGAGTAATGCCTCACTGTGTCACAACGTATGTCCTCCCCTCCCCCTTCTCCTATACAAGTTCCTCATTTGCATCCCCCATCCCACAGCCCGCAGAAATCTGTCCACTCAGATAAGATGCTTTTAAAGTGGAGATTATTGTCACTGTCCATGGCATCACATTATTTAGTACAAAACAGGAAGATGGCAGTGTGTGTATGCACATGTGCATGGGTCTACATGTGTGTGTGCTGTATTAAATGTGTGACAAAATAAAATGTTGGGAGGGCTTATAACAAGCTTTTCATATCCTTGTTTGCAACACTGTGTCCACATTATCAGGATTACAAATCATACCTCTTTGCCACAGCCTGCATAGCTTTATGTAACGCACGTACAGTAGTTGCAAACACATAACACACATTTACACACATATACACCATCTGGCTCACAGGGTAGAAGTGCAGAAGTGGGGGCATCAGCTGCTGGAATAAACTAAAGCGTTGTGAGTAGTGAGTATATATGTATGTGTGTTTGCCCCGAAGGAGTAAGCAAATTGAGTCTGTCTGTGTGTGTGTGTGTGTATGTTTGCATCCTTGCTATTGTGTGTTGTCATTCTGTACATTTTTTTGCACTCAGAAAGAAATTTCATTTTAAATGTAATGCTCATTAGTTGAATCCCCAAGCTTAAAGTCAGCACTCATTCTTACTCACACATACACGCATATCTAGTCAGTCTTTGTGTGTGTGTGCTGTAGGAGGTTCATGGATGGTACTACCTACTTGGGGAAGAGCTTGGGAGGAAGAAGCATCTTAAAGTGCCCACACAACATAACTACCACACCATTGGTAAGTTTATTTAACTATTAACACTGATAATCTGGCTGGAGCACTGATATTTAGGACTATGGGTGTAAACCTTGATACTTTTAGCAAACTCAAATATAGAAACTGAAATATGAGAAATAAGATTGTAAAATGCTATAATTAGATATATTTACTCATCTACTCACTCAGGAAACTCTTTTTTCTATAAGCCATATTTTTATTCAGCAATATTTTTGATGACTAAAATTTTTCCCAAATGAAGATCTCTAAAAATGTCCTGTTTTGGCACCACTAGTGAAACTCATCCTGTATAACAGCTTACAAAAGCATGAAATCAAATTTGCATTAAAAGGTGAATGGATAATGCACGAGAGTCCAGTAAATGTGAATTAAATAATGGCATAAAAAAACAACTCAACTTAATCACAGCAAAGTAAAAGCCGCACACATATTCTCACATGTTTTTGTGTGCCTGGAGCGTGCCAGGCTCGCGGCTCTAAATCTTTATCAGTCTTTGGGCTGGGAGGTGGGGCGCCTGGGGAAGAGAGGGATTAAGAGAGGGAAAGAGAAAAGGATTGGGAGAACGAATGAGGGAAAGACAGAGAGAGTAGGAGGGAGGAAGGGGGTCTGCACAAAACTCTGACGCGTCACAATTGCCAGAGAGAGTGAGGGAGAGAGAGACGGAGCTATCCTATTGCATTCGCTGCTGGAGTGGATCTCCCCTCACAAAGACACACACACACACACCCAACTCAGACACACACATGCACTCACCCACACCCACACACATCTGCTTGGAAATCTCTTTTTCTTCTCTCCACCTTGGGGTCCTGTCTTTTCATACTTATGCTTGCATTCACTTGTAGTTTCCCGTTGGGGGAGGTGGTGTGTGTGTGTGTGTGTGCGTGTGTGTGTGTGTGTGTTGGAGTTATGCCACTCTGTACCAACCATAAGGGCAGCCTAGACTAGGTGAGTACTTGTATTATCATACTTGATTCACTCACTTCACAGCAAAGCAACAAATTTGCAGTATGGACTGAAGTGGTTTTTTAAAGAACGCTGCAGGACAGTTTCTTTCCCCCCTTTTTTTGGCTGTTGCACCCTCCCTTTTACCTTTCTTTTTTTCATCTTGTTGCTTGTCACTTCTCCATCATCTTCTTCTGTCTATTAATTTCCCTTCTGTGTGTTTTTGTTGTTGCTGACATTATTTTATTTTTCCCCTTTGTTCCACTATGCATACTCTGCTTATCTGTCAATTGTCATTTAATTTTTTATTGCTAAGCTAAATTGGTCACAATTGATTTCCATGGACGACCCCTTTAAGGAGCTTAGCTTAGCCCACTCAGTGGATTACTTACAGTATGTCCCCACGTTTTTTATGCACACGTGTACATATGCATAAACATTTGACATCAACACACGCTGACATACACACATTACCACATACCCGTTTTTTCTCCCTCTGCAACCCCGGTGCTTTCAGCACCATCAGTTTTTCGTTGCTTATTCATGTCATTTCTTTCTGGGTTTTGAGAATGATGGTGATATCATAAGACGTTAGCTTACCCATCCCAATTTACACTGCTTGGTTGAACTAGGCTAATCTACCTCATACAACTTTAAAATTAGTCCTATGCTTCTGTGGATGGAACTGGGACAGAGGTATAAGATTGGACAAGAGTCAGCCAGCAGGAAACCATTACAAGGCTTGCATGAGGAGATCCTGCGTTATACTCATTGCTTACATAGGCATGTAGCTCTTTTAGCTTTTCAAGCTGTTCAATGTGAAATAAAAAGGAGTTGTACAGCTGTGTAGAAAGTGCAGTAAAGGAAATTTTGAATTCCACAGGATGTCATTGCAAAAAGGAGAAATGTTTCACTGTAATAATGGATACAGAATGTTTTCATCCATCCCAGTGGTAACACTGCCCCATTACTGATCCGTGTGTGTGTGTGTGTGTGTGTGAGTGACTGGGGGATGCATACACATGCATGCACTTCTGTGTTGCCAGCTGGCAGAATGTAGGCCATGGAGACGGTGCTACAGCATGACATGCACTAACATGGAAATGACCAAAGTCTGATTCATTGCAATATCACTCAGTGTGTGCTCATTCTCTCTATCCCTCACTCTCTCTCCGCCTCTCTGGTTTTTCGATTTTTTTTGTGCTTATATTTTGTCTCTATCCATCTCATGCCCCCCTGGCTAACCTCAGGTTTTATTCACCCTTCTGTCTGTTCTTTGAGTAATCACAATTACTCATATGTGTCGTTTGTCTTTTAATCCTCAGTCCATCCTGTGGTATTGTGGCAGAAAGCAGAATAAGACTTTACTAAGTAAACAATTAAAAGAAAACTAGCTGTATTCATACAAAGTCCGTAGTTTGCAACATATGCAGTGTACATGATGGGAAACCCATAAACATCAGGAGTTATGAGGGGAATACTGGAGCTTGGCGGGCTCACTGTGCTCTTCTAAAGGATTCAAGGTCAATTTATATTTTTTCCTCTTGTCATCATACCTCCCCTCTAATTATCTCTCTAGTTGGAAGCTTTGGTATTATACCAGCATTTAGTATTTCAGAATTAAGTGTAAAGAAGCAAGATGTTTCCTATGTAGTCAGGTTTCTTTATAAATGAGGAATCTGTTGAAGTTAAATTAAAATTTTGGCTTTTGTGCTGCTTAATTTATAAATCAAACTTTTTCAAATTTTACTGTCAACCTTTATTCTAATAGGAGGCCTGTGAGGCCAGTTGAAGGATGTGCTCTGTGCAGACTTTCCCCTCACGTTACAGAAGGGTGAAACAGCTATTTGTAGTGAGATGAAGTCAAAATTTACTGTTCTTCAACTTCATGAAGTGAGCCCTTTATGGTAGCATTAGATTAAATGATGAGGATTAAGGTTTGCTATAGGATTAATTGGACAAATGTACTATTGTGGGGGTCATTTTTTGAGGTTTGGTAAGCCTTAAATTCGGGTAAATTATCTGTCACTCGGAGTCAAAAATAATCAGTGAGTTGAGTTCAGCTTTGATTCAAGGGATTTAAAAACAAAATGCACAAGTCTCTACATTTAATTTGCATTTCTATTGTTATACATAAATATCATCAGTTGAATCAGTCCTCTCACTCGTTTGCTATATTGATTCATGTTAACTTCCACAAATTCTCTCCAGAGGTGCATCAATGTGATTGGTGAGTCTGACTAACCCCTCACTCAGAGACCTGTGCCAGTTCAGAATCGGAACAGTGCCAGGCCAAAACCCCAAAGGGCAGAATTATGCTGGACTAGCAGCCCATCAACGCATGATGTGGCATCATAGCTGCATAGTTGCACTTTATCAGAAATGTCTTAAGGTGAAAATAAACCATTAATTTATTCTATTTACTGATTCAGCTTCAGTTGCAAAAGCCTGATATGGATCACTCATCAGTGTCATTGATTTTCTAGTGTTAAAAACACATTAGTGAGTTGTCATATTAGGTTTGTCATGAAGTACACAGTTTATTTTGAGTCAATCCCTTTTTCAGCTAGCACCTGCTCAATAGATCACCAACGGAAGCAACAAACAGTATTTGATCCATATCAAGTAAAATGTGATAATACCTGCAATATCTGCCTCTTTTAGGAAATGCTTTACATAGTTTTTAAAAAAATCAATTTCTTTCCCACTTTTAAAGATATATATCTGCAGCAGGAATAAATGGGCTTTGGGCTGGGTGCTGCATGCACAGGCTGGAGAAGTCAAAGTCTATTGAAAGATGGACTAATGTGATATTAAATATAGAAAATCTTTTATTGAACTTATAGTTTTGAAACAACAAAATGACAGGAACATTACAAAGAAAATGTGCTCTTTTACAGAAAAAAGCTATCACAAAATGTGTACAGAGGCCATATTTCTAAATATCAGATTGTTACAGATTATTCTTCTCTTAACTCTCTTGTACTATTGTGGCTCTGACATGAATTTCCTTTTTTCCTTCTACAGCAAAACTTCTCAGCTGAGCATTGACAGCTAATTACACCGTAGGGCTACAGTAAAAAGGCTGCCGCCTTAACTTTTCCAAATGTGTGTTGAGAAGCTGAAAAAGAAAGGCATGAGTGGCAGCCAAACAACATTTCTGCTACAGGAAATGACAGGCAATGAGTTCTGATTTAAAGGACACATTTGTGTATGTTGCAGAGCTCTTTTAGCTACAGAAAATACTGTAAAAACACAGTAACATAAAACAAGAAGAAAAGGGAAATGAACACAATTTTTCTTGCTATATTAAGTTATGCTATGAAAATTCCAAACTACAATTAATTACAACAGGAGACGGAGAGATTCATGGGATGAATTTCTCATCATCAGTCTAGATGGATATTGAATTGGTGGGATACTTTTGGTCTCTTCCGATGCATCACTGACCATAAGTGTTTTAGAATGTCCCTTCAGCAGTCAGCTGTGCTCCCCCCCCCCCCCCCCCCCCCGCCATTTGCGTAGTGTGTTACTGGAGAGAAGTGACCCACAGTGACATGTACGTGTGTGTGTTTTTGACCATGGCTAATACATTTCCCTTCAATATGCTGACGATGTAGGTCAGGTGGTCCCCATATGCATGAAAGCAGAAAATAGCAGAACAGCCTTTGGTGCGTGCTATAAAAGTGTGTCATCTGCTTCATATATACACTTTCACTATTCATAATGGGCGAATAGGGACCCAAAAATGTTGTACACACACACAAACACTGCCAGGCTTTAATCTCTAAAGTAGTTCATTTTGGCTCCATGCCACAATGCCAGTTAGACTTTTTGTGAAAGGATAATTCTTAAAAGTCCAAAAGCGAGAATAGGGCCACAGAAATATGCAAGAAATGTATTTTTTTCCTCATATTTATATTATATTTTCACATTTATTTAATTATGTTAACAAGAATAATATTTGGTTTGGCTTAGGAATGAAAGGCTTTGGGTGAGTCGGACTGTAATGAGCTGCATAATCAAGAAAAATTGCTCTAAAAACGAATGGCTTTGGAAATATGCTTGGTTTTGTCCCAAGTAAGACTAAGACGAATAATTTCTGAGAATGTGATTCATTGTTCGGATCTGTTGGTGATATGTCTGTTGGTGATCGACCACAGGAACATTTTGTCCTCTGGAAAAGTTGGAGCTAATTGGGGGTGGGCCATCCAGCAGTCAGTTAAGACAACCACAGAGGATGCTGGCCCGTCTATCTAAACTCTGCACCTCACCAGCCTGAAGCTCTGCTGACAGCAAACCACCAAATAGCATAGTGTTTAATCTGAAGTGGGTGGACTTGTGAACACACCATGTGTTCGGGTCAGAAGCAGTGAACCTAGACGCCTGAAAGTCGTCATGGACACAGAGTAAATTAGAATCAGTTTCCTGATGGACGGACGTGTTGAGCCTGCAGAAGGTGGGCGGAACTAAGTGGGAGGGGGAGGTTGTTTTACTGCCAATAAGGGGTGCACTCATGTGGAAAACAAGCATATTCTTATTGTGGTCTGTAGATATTCTAACCATCTGTCACAGCACATACTGACAAGTCTGTGTGGATGACACATCTTTTTTACAGCAAAAACATGTATATGTAGGCCCATGGGTATGAAAAATTATGTACAGTCTTTTGTATTTCTAAATGTTTGAGAGCACATAGTATTGCGAAAAAATAGACAGGTTATAAACAGTTTTTGATCAACTACTTAATGAGCCAAGAACATGGAAGGACATTAAGAAAGAATTCATCTGCGGTAACAATAACGATCTTGCTGGTGTTTCGCTATTCTCCCAAAGTTCATTTAAAAATGTGTGTGGATGCAAACATGGAGTTCTGACCATACTCTGCATTCATTTCTTTGTTTTACGAAGCACTTAAAGGCTTCATAGACACCGCCTCCATTTTTACCACATTCTTAAGAGGTAGGCTATGACCACCTCCTGCACCACTGCACTACTTGACATTTTTGTTGACAAAAAGCTTTTGACTCTGAATATAGTGAATATATTGCTCAAAAATCTATTTCAGTTTAATGACACAAGTGTGTGGATGTGGAGCCTGGTTTCTGGACCCCCATCTATTTTTGTATCTTAAAGGATGTGTTTGTTGTGAATGTAACCTGTACATAACTTATGCATCCATTCACAAGGTGGATGTTTCTATTATAATATGCAAGTTTGTCCTACTCTGGATTCTTCTCTGAATAACATAAAAAGTACAAAATATCTGGAATCCCTGATAATATATGATGCATTTCTTTGACTAAAGCATTATAATTGTTGCTTAATATTGTATATACAGTTTCTGTTGACAGTGACAGCTTTGTTAAACCCAAGTTGTTTTGGATAATAATATAATGTAATATGTTTCTATCATTTCTGGGATAACTGAGGCTGTTTCCTTTCAGGCTGGTGTTCTGGTCTGTTTCTCTGAAACAAATGAAAGAGCAATACAGTAAATATATGTGTGGCTCTACTGTAATGATCAATTTAGACTTATTTAATACTTATTTAATACAAGTTGAGGCCATCCAATTGACCTTTACAGTTGAACATGTGTGTTTGTGCCACCACAGGATCAGGAAAGAAACAGCATAGTTAAGTTTTATAGCTTCCAATAGCTGTTTCAGCTGATCCTGAAAAAGGAAACCATAACTCTGTGTTAGTTGTTAAATGAAATCAGATGTCACCCTGCTTGCAGTGGATGACATCGCTCTTTCGTAGCAAGAAAGTTTCTCATATCTAGTAGCAGCTAGTGGGGAAATAGTGAAATCCTAAATCCTTTTGGCCCAGTTTTCATCAGCATCCCTAAAATCTCTGTCAGTCCAGTATCAGTGTGTCCAGTTAGGACAAAGATGGCATCTTTTGTTTTCTAAACATTAACAAACATGTCAACAAACTCGGACAATGGCTCATTGAGTTTTATTGCAAATAGATGACTGGTTGGCCTGGTGGATTTAGTGGATTATCCCAAAGGCCCACAAGGATCATCATCCTTAAAACTGATGTAAGATGTTGAGTATCTGACCTCTTAAAACTGATGGAAAAAACAGAAGCACTTTGATCCACAGACAGTTAACCCGTTGGTGGTGGATGGAAACAATCCCTTTAGACTTGAGATTGTTTTTTTTTTTGTTTGTTTGTTTTTTTTATGTTTTCAAAAAAACTCCTCATAATGCAACAGAAGTCACTATAAAGTTAAACAGTGCAAGATGTGCTAACCAACTGTTCCAGAAACAACCTGCACACAGTTATAGCTGACTGGTTTATACCTTTAACACAGTGTACAATAATGGCAATTCTCATCAAAGAGAGCGTATAAAAGAACTCGGATACCGCAGCGGTATAAAATATTGGATGCACCTTTTTTCTATTCTGGAGACTCTGTTTGTCTATTGATCAAGTAAAATACATTCAGCAACAAGACTTAAGTCCTTCAGTTTCATGATGAGACACACATTTACTTATTTTTTGACTGAAGACATCAGTAAATGCGTTGTTAGAAGGCAAATGATTTTGCAAACTGCAAAGCTGCTCTTGTGTGAAAAGAGAAGCACTGAAGTGTAAATGTGTGTACTGGTAAACTGGAAGAACTAAACTTGTTAAAGAGAGTCAGGAGTAACCCAATTATGCTGTTACTTTGCCAGTGAGAAATAAAACAGCAATATCAATAACGTCATTAACAAAGAGCAATATATATCATTTATACATATGAGATTCATGTCACAAACATCAACACCAGTGGAAGACGTTACAGCTGTCTTGCACAGACTATGGAAAATCTTAATTTTATAAATGCTACTGTTATAGAAGGGTAAGTTATTTTAATGGTGAGCAAACACTGTACTGAAACACTGAGCTGAAATAAATAAGCTGAATGAATAATTGGAGGAAATAAGCAAATAGCAATCGAAGTCTGTGTGTGGAAGGCTAAAACAGCAATAAGGTAGTAGATGCACTCAAAGATTCTTAATCTTCCTATCTCATGAATGAAATAGTACAGTTTTGACCCTTAAAGATAAACTGTGAAGTTTTTCACTATTACAAACAATATGAAGCAATGTTTTTATGAGTCCTCCTTTTCTGTTTCCATTAGCAGTCAGGATAATCTTTCTGCTGATGGAGAGTGAGAGTAAGCAAACATGGGTGGAAATGATGCACCGAGCATGTTTGTTAGAAGATGCAGATTATGTACTTGATGTTAAAATCCAAACGTAACTCACTCTATTGGAAATCCTAACCCTTAACTATTACACTTCCATACCGTTTCTAATTGTGTGTACAAAACATCAGAGTATTTCTGCCATGTTGAATCAGCATGGTAGTTGATTTGTTGTATTTCTTAATGGTTGCTCAAATAATACGTGATATATTTGGAAACCAAAATAATTATCGGTTGATGTTGAAAATAATCTTGTGGCTCTGTTTTCTCTGAACTCTGCAGCCTTCTTTAGACCTGAGGATGTTTTGTTATTGTATAGTTGTTTTCCTCTTGTGTATCATTTTGTGCATAGAAATTGATGTCCAGAATGTGGTTGCACATGGAGCCCTATTTAAAAGGTCGCACTCTTAATGTCAATAAATCAAAACCTCATCTAGCCATTGCCAAAAAGCCCCAACTGACTGTATCACTTTCTAAACTAAATTGTCTGTAGGTGAAAGGATCATTGTCAACTCATGCTGCTGAACTAATGTTAAAACCACAGCAGTTTATTTAGATATCCTGGAGAACAAACTATCATTGGTTTTGGAAAATGTACAGTTCATTTAAATTGGTTTGTTTTTATTTAAGTTTAAAATTAGATCTTTTGAAACAAAATCTTTTTTTAATTAAACTGCTTCCAGTTTTTTCCAGTTTTTATATTTATATCATGATTGATTTTTGCACGTCACCTAAAAACAAATATTTCATTCAGCTGTCTTCTTTTATCACTGAAATCATAATAACAACCTTGTGGCTTGTTAACATCAGGTAATTCTACATTTTTTTTACATTATCGCTAAGTATGAATGTTTTAGGTGTTGTCATTTAATTTATCCCACTTTATAGTAAAACTAAAGTACTTTTCTTTATCAAAAAATGTAACCCATAATTAATGAATACTTTAAGATGAATTTAAGCTCAAACTGTTGTTGAGAATTTTAACCTGGCCATGTTTTGAGTGTTTATTTTCTGTTCATGTTTTCTATTTGTATTTAAGGCTTTTCATTTTAGTTAGACACTGCTTCTCCAAACAGCATCAGCCATGTGAAGACTTAAATGTTCCGTTATCCAGTGACAATTGTGTTAGTACTTTAACCTTCCATTTGTCACTCCACATCACTTAATTTCTTTACAGGCTGTGTTATCCCTCGGTTCAAACAATCATTGTCTGATCTTTGAGGTGATCTGAAGAGACTCAAACAGGGAAGTGAAGTGGAGGCAATGTTCTCTGCCCTTGGCTTTTCCACCCTCTCTTTCGAGTGTTTATTTGTTTGTGGGTGACAGGAGGTGAATAGAGAGACTGTGTGTCGAGTGAGTGAGCGGTGCAATGAAGGATTTGGGCAGTCAAGGAGTTTTTATGTTGTGGCAGATCTGAGCCTGGCTAATCCAACTGCAGAGGTCTGCCAGTACCTTTGGATTTCTTTTCTTCTTTTTGCTTTGAGTGTCTTCATTTTCTGTCTCTCTTAGTTATTTTCCCATCTGATGTCATTGTAAGTCTTTTTTTAATCCTCCACTCTAATGCCCTTCTTCTGCTTACATTTCTTTTTTTTCTTTTTTTTTAAAATTTCACTTGTGTATACTTTTCCCACTGTCCACTGTTTCCTTTTCTTATTGTCCCTCTTTATTTCCCCCACATCTTCATGTCAGTCACTCTGGCTGTTTCTCGTTGCCAGTTGCTCCACGTCTCTCCCCTCATATGCCCCGTGTTACTGATGTCTTACCCAGACAAAAGCCTCCTCTCTTGGGATTGATTCCAGGCAGGTTAGCCCCTCTCTTTTGCCAGACCCCCAGAGGTTTTAGATTCAAAAGTGACAGAACCTCTCTTTTTAAAAATCCCCAGGGTTACTATGGCAACTACAACTATTGGATTGGACCATTTACCCCGAGGTTAAACTTTAGGCCTACAAGGCAAAGTAGAAAACAGAGTCCAAAATATTTTCAGGTTCTTAATTGGACTTAAATATAACGATGATTTTTCTCATCGTCACTTCACATAAATTTTCAAACCCTGACTACACAGAATATTACAAAAGATTAAGCATAAATAACTGCGGTCAATTGTTATCTGGCCAATGTTTTGTGTGTTTGCTTTGTGTATAATTCACCTTTCTTCATCAGATTGTATTCAAAAATAATGCTATGAATGCTTTGAGAGTTGCCTCCAAACCATTATACACTGCTTTTGATACACGTAGACACAGTTTTCTAATGTACTTGACAGGCAGATTATTCCAAGCATCCTGGAGACTTTGCCACAGCTTTTGTATGGATTTAGGTGTGTCAGGGTTTTCTGTCTCTTCATGATCTCTTTTTGATGATGTTGAGATCAGTGCTCTATAGGGGCCACACCATCTGTTGTGGGACTCCTTGTTCTTCGTGTGGCTGACAATAGTTCTTAAAGATTCAGCTGTATGCTCGGGGTTGATTTCATGCTACAGAATTAATTCATATTAATTCATATTTCATACCTTTCTGATGGTAAAATTAAAAATGTTTAAGACTTAGTTATTTAGATTCTTCTCCAGCACAAAGTACACTAAGTATTGTTAATTGTATATGTTAATGAAATCCTGCTTGATAAAAGATTTAACAGAAAAAAATTTATCGAAACAAAAGGATAAAAAAAATGTTGACTCCTTGCACATGATTGAAAACATGTTTAGAGGCAATCTCATAAAAATTTAAAAAATGTGTGTGTGTTTGTGTTCCAAAATACAATGTTTGCATTTGTCCACTTGAAAGACATCTAGAAATAAATCTGGTCAATGAATAACATAAGGTGATCTTTTGGCAAAAAGATCTCTAGAAGTAAGAATAGGTCTTAGTTAAAAGAACTACGGCAGCATAGTGGTTAGTGCTGTTGGCTCACAACTAGAAGGCTGCGGGTTTTGATCCCGGGCCTGGGACCTTTCTGTGTGGAGTTTGCATGTTCTCCCCATGCTTGCGTGAGTTTCCTCCCACCATCCAAAGACATCATGTTTGGGTTAATTGGTGACTCTAAATTGTCTGTAGGTCTGAGTGTGAGTGTGAGTGGTTGTTGGTCTCTGTCTGTCTCTGTGTGTTGGCCCTCTGATGGACTGGTGACCTGTCCAGGGTGTACATCGCCCTTGCCCAATGTGAGCTAGGATTGGCTCGAGCACCCCCTGCAACATGGAAATGGATTAGTGGTAGAAGATGAATGAATGAATGAAAGAATAAAAGAAGTACTCCATGAAGGGTGAATGTTTGTGGTCTTGTAAAAAAAAAACAAAAAAACAAAAAAACAGAAAACCATCTCCAATGAAATTTCCATGTTTCATTGTCACACTACTTTTTTCATTGTTCCTGTCAAGAATCATAATTACTTCAGCTGCTTGACTTTGTTACCTCAATTTAAACACGTCATTTTCCGGCAGTTGGAAAATAATTGAAGGTTTGATTTTCTTTTCCCATTTGACAAAGCAGAAAAACAACATGTGGTGCTTTGGGTTGGAATATTTTTCTGAAGTTAATAGTGATACTGTTTTGTTGAACCTCTGCATCAGAACAATTCCAAAAATGTAAAAAACTATGTTATGTTGTCATTTTCTAGCTCTGAAGCCATTTAAGCTCAGATTTAAAGCTATTTGTGTGTACATAATATGATTATTGCAAGTTTTTGCAAGGTTCATAGAAGGTTACTAATCCACTTACACTCTTTCACTTGTGACGGGTCTGTTTGCAGAGGGTTGGCAGAGTTCTGAAAATAACATTTCACAGTCTGGGGCAGGATAATTTCTCCTCTTTGATGATGGAGGTGGGGTGCTGATGGAAGTATATAAAAATAGACGAGTAAAGGGAGTGATAAAAACACAAAGGGGATGGTGATAATGTTTGAAAGGGGATGGATGTGTGGCTCTGTGTGAAGTTAAATAGGCAGGAAATGCAGAAAATAAAAAGTAAAGACGTACAGTAGAGTGAGAGACGTAGACCAGTGTAAACAGGAGGAAATTCAGAGAGAAAAAACAGGGAAGGGGAGTTCTGCATTGTAGCCCAAAGCTGAATGCCGCCTTTATGAGCAATAGTTAAAAGGACACTGAGGCGTGAGTCCCTGTAACCATAGCAACGTCCCAGGAGCCCTGTGACGGAGAGATAATAGAGTGAGAGAGGAGTTCCTTTTCTCTTCTTCACCCCTCCCTCCCTCCTTCCCTCCTTCTCACTTGTTCTCACTTTCACTCTTCTCTTGGGCAGTTTGGATTCTCGCATCTTGCAGGATTTTTCTTTACTCAACTGGCCTGTTTTTGCCTTTTATGTGCGCTCTGAAGTTTGAATCCCGGCCCAGCAAGGGCTGCTCCAGACAACTGTTGCCATAATTGCTTGTTGTTATCTCTCTGAGTCACTTTTATGGACTCTCAGAACTATTTGAGGACTTTATTTTTGTGCATCCAGAAAGCTGTTTTGTGTTGGCATAGGGAGAAATGTGCTCCAAAGGCACTGTCTCAGCCCGTGATTCCTTTGTCTACATTTCAGAGGCTGTGCTGTCAAACCATGGTGCTGCTGCTGAGCCCAACCGCCCTGAGAATATGCAATGCTTAACAGTAAGTATGATCAAAACCTTTTCACTCTCTGTGTGTGTCCATTTAAAGTGTAATTGTGTTTGATTCTTACACTTTTAAGCTGTGTGTGTGGGTACATATGAACTTGAGCAATTAACATAATGTGTATTACTTAAGTTTATGGATATAAATGTCTTTTATTGCCACCGATGTTGTTTTACACAAGTTACTTTATAGATGCATAACTTATCCTCTTCTGTGATTATTGATAGTTTTCATGTTTTTAATTATTGTTTGCATATGCGTGCCCAATGAATGAATGGGCCTATAAGCTGTTAACAGAATAGTTGACCCGTGACATTGTGCCATGCCATCATGCATAAACATGCCTTCAGTAAGCTGTTTACTGCATGAATTTCATGTTACACATTCTCAGCAACCATAGCAGCTAATTGAATCATCCATTTGGTCTTGGAGCAGTGAATGGACTAAGATGTAATTTCTTGAAAGATGATATATGTCAGAAAGTTGAGTTGCATGTGAGTCACATGTGAAGCAGAATGATGGTCCGTCGTGAGGATGAGGAAAAGCGAGATGTGCAGTCAGATGTGAAGCCAGTTTACGATCTTTCAGTGGAAATCACAAATCCTTCCTCTGTTCCCTCTACTCTTCCTTTATATCTTGTGATACCTTAATTTGGCTTTATGTTTTAAGTTTGGCATATTTTTAAAGTCCATTTTCTGGTCTGACTGCAGTGGCCAGGAATTAATTAAAAATGAATGAGGAAAACCACTTAGACTGTTTGCAGAGAGAGAGGATGATTAATGACAATATAACCCACACCCCACACGCACATCTATGTGTATGTACAGACATACATCCATATATGTCTGTATGTATTTGAATAAACTTAAAAATAACCTAGATGACTCACTGTCCCCTAACAACCACTGTAACACAGTGAAACTACAGTAAATCATATGTATAAGCTTTATATTCATGCACTGACTTTAAAAATAATATTCTTCTCAATGTGCACCACACAATGATGAAAAATTATCCTGAGAAACTGATCGATATAGATATGTCAAATAAATACTCACTTTCTAATAATAATACCTCGTATCTTTGCTGAGCTTCATGCACACAAAAATAAAGCAGTAGTATTAAAACAAACAGGAGGAAATAAATGCTTGTGAGGATTCATTTGACCCTTCCTCCTGCGTCCCAACTGAGATCCAGAGATAGGGCTACCTTACTTGTTATGAATCTGGCAACTTTTTTTGTTGACACCTATCAAAGAGGGAAGATTTATTCATTATAATCTTACCAGGTCCAAAAAACAGTAAAATAGAACAAACTCCGGCTTGTGACCTGATTCCGACACGGACAATACTTGAGCAGAATCAATTTTAAAGCTAAAGACGGATATGTGACAGTAGCTATATTTAGTTTTAGATCTTTATTAAAAATCAGGGGAAGAGTTGTGGGTATTTCTGTGATGCATCACATGTCTCTAACACCAGGTACTTTTCAAAGAAGGTACTGTAGTCCAAATTCTGCACTGGAGCAGGCTTCATGGACTTTAACAAAGACAACTGTGTACAAACATTACAGAGAAAGGATATTAAACAGCTTTCAATACAACTCCAACTTCTGATTCTGATTTAAAACAGACAGCGCTTAAGTGTAAGCAGTAGCCTAATAAAACAAACTGACAGACCCAAAGTAAAGACACAATGAAATGAAAACCACAGCCACACATAGCTGAGTCTACTAAGAGAAATGTCCCAGTTTGCTCCAAATATGCTGGCCACAAACAAAAAAGCTTCACATTCACACTCTGAAGTGTAGCCCCGAGCATTCAGCTTTCCATCATACAAACTGCTTAAAGAACAAAACGGGTAAAGCTCCAATCATGGGATTAATTGTATGAGCAGAAATAAAAAGCAAATTCAACTTTGGTATTTTGTCAGCAGTGTAATGTATATAACTACAGCAGTTTACACCTTTTCAAGTGAAACATTATCCTTTCAAGTTTTCTACAGAACATTTCTTTGAGGTGTTGACGGCTTCATTCCCCAACAGGCATCCAACTCCTGAGTTTCCAAATCCATTATTTAGGTACTCTGTGTACTTGCACTGACAGCACTTTTTCTGTAGAGTCCAATTTGTCATTGTTTTCCTGCAGTGCTACTATTTGTATTGGGGAGAAATCGTTTTGCTGTAGGGTCGTGCCACATTGAGACAATCTCCAGGCAGAGTCACTGAATGAACTAGGTCCAAAATCGATTATCACTCTTACCTCATATAGAACACGATTAACTGAATGCAGCAATACAGCTTATTCCAAAGGTTAATAAAATCAATTATGTCCAACACTTTTTGTTACATTACAGCAGACCACGTCATCATTTAGCAGGTCTTCTGTTCCATAAATGTTACACAACTAAGAGAGAACCCACAAAATACAATTTTTATTTATTAGTGTGTTTAGTTTTAGTGAACCAAACCTACTATTCAATAAGTTTTAAGTGCTGTTATGAGCAACGAAGGAAAGTGATTGAGTTGTTATGAATCCAAACTGAATGACATTAATCAAAACTACTGAATCCTTACAATATTTATTTGAAAAACCTTATTTGAAGAATTGGGTCATTATGACTTAGGATCCAGGAGTAGCTGACAGTTAGGCTTATTAAACAGTCAGCATGTCAGTGAAAAACATCCGTGTTTCTGAAACACTCCAGGATCTGAGCTCTGTGGAAGGTAGTGCTCATAGGGAGTTGCTGTAATGAGCTTGACTGGACAGGATTGGACACAGGAGCTCACTTTACTTTCACCTTTCACACACTCCTCCCCTCTCTACGTGCCATACGCATTGGAGGCACACAAAAACAAAGTTCCTTTTTTCAGAAAGTGCTGCTGGTGCATTTGAGCCTGTGCCTTTCTGTTGCTTTGTGGTTATGATGCAATCCACTTGGCGCAGCTGCTGCCAAGCTAGAGGTTTAAGTTCAGGAGAATAGCAGCAGATTCATTACATTCCTTACATTTCTAGCAGAAGGCCTACGTTGCATCCAGCAAGTCAAGAGCGTGAGAGGCTTTTGAAGTGGAATGGAAGGTGAAAAGGGCACGAACGATGCTGTGCAGCTTTGAGATGGAAAGGTTTTACATCCATATTTGTGAATGCTCCTTTCCTCTCCCCTTCCTTTTCCCTTCCGCCCCTTTACTACTTGTTCTCTCTCTTTCTCTTTATCTCTGGGTGAATCACCGTAACAGATGATTGTGTGGTTTGTGTGGGATGGTTGTGTGGAGAGTTCAAGGAAGAGGGGGGCACATTCAAGGACAAAATTAGGGGAGAATGGAAAACCTTTTAGACCTTCTTTTCTTTTCTTGTTCTCGTTTTCTGTTGCCTTATCCTTGCTCCTTTCCAGACTTATGTGTATTTCCTCCTTTGCTGTTGTGGCTTCCTCCACCTCTCTTTTCCATCTCTTTTCTCCCTCTGTCACCCAATGGCCATCACCCATACAACACAAAGAGCTGTGTAGTATCATTAACTGCCCACTCTCTACCTACTCAAACATTTTTCAATGTTTGATGATTGCCTGACACGTGAATGATTTCAGTGATTTACACAGAACTCATTTAAGACTTTGGACACTTCAGATGTTGGTGAAGATAATACTTGATATCCACAAAGGAATGTCCCTCAGAAAACCACGAGGCTATTTCAAGAACATTTTCCTATCCAATGTCTACATTTTTACAACCTCCCTCTGCATCGTTGCTCTTATGTATTTAAATAATTTCCCCATTTTCAGGATAAATTATGCTTAAAAAAATGTCACACCAGTCAAGCTCTGTTATTTTGCTTTGTCTGACTTATCGCAAGCTGAGTGTCTTTCAAATTTATCTACAAGAGCTCGGTTTCACATGATTTGCTTCTGAAGATCATATAAGCAGGATTTGTCTGCAATTTAGAGAAATACTTGTGATGTATTTTTTACTGTGATATTTGGGGAATCGTTGACTCTCACTTTAAAAATGAGCAGCGCCTTTCTGGCGTAACGAACACACTTGTATCTCAGACAATCTGCCGTTGTTTGTGTTATCTTGATATGTATAGTAGGTTCCCTTCACTTGTCAAAATGTTGGCCTATTGGAGTGCATCATAAAATACTGAAATATTCTTAAAATTAGATTGTGACTTTGACATGCAGCTCAACAAGTGTTAATTTTGTCGCTTGCCTTGTCAGCATTTATCAGTTATGTTTACAAGAAGATGCTCATGTCATTGGCAGGCAGCAGAGTGTTCATGAATATCAACAATAGTCGCACCCCAGACAAGATGTCCCCCTGCATCCCTTAGCTTGTCAGCTACAATTAGCTTCTAAAGCATATCTGTGAAAATCCGTCTGACACGTCTGCCCGACGGGAAAGATGGGTAGGAAGGGTAAGGTGACCTAAAAAGAGGAAAGTGAGGTTAGATTTTCTGGCCAGCATCTCAGAATAAATGAAGAACAGTTAGTGTTAATGCCAGGACTGATCCCTTTCTGACTATTTTAGGCCCTGGTTGTTCCTAAATCTCATCTGTTCTCAGCTAGATGCAGGATGTGTGTGTGTGTGTGTGCTTATTTTTACCCTTTGCTGTTCTGTACCTTCTTTTAGCTCTAGACATGGCAACGTTGGTCTTTTGGTCAGACAATTACACCCTTTGAAATAAATTTGATGACCTCCTCCCCCTAAACCCTGAATCCTAAACCCTAAACCCTAAACCCTAAACTCTAAATCCTAAATCCTAAACCCTAAACCCTAAACCTAACCTCTGGATGAATTTACTTAGGGGACTTTTATCTAGAGCCACAAAAAATTCAGTGGCGCAAAAAAATATAAGTTCAGTGAATGCCATGTTCACTGAACTTTGGTCAATGATCAAGTACCTACAAAGCCTAGCATGCTAATACGGTAGTGAATATTGCAAATATATCTGCCAACATCTAGCTGATGTCAACACTAACTTTGTGACGTTTAGCACTTAGCTAGGCATTTCCGTGCATCATCGCTGAGCCGCTGTTACAGCTGTAGATTAATTTGAATCCGTAGAAGCATAGTTTTTGTCTTTTCATCTGACTGCTCTTTTCTATGCTCTGCTCAAGGAGGTTTTTTTGTCATCTCACTGTCTCATTACTGTCATTGTAATTTTGAACATGTCACACCTGTTGTGCAGTTATGACTCCACATGCTTAGTCTTTACAGATTTTATCTAAACTGTAGTGCAACTTGAGCTGTGACCCTGAACTTGGCCTTAGACCCATCTTGTGTATTCACTGGCATGGAAGATGCCTCCCCCTTTGATAGCTGTTTATTCAGGTCAGAAAGAAAGGGGGAGTCCGAGAGAGAGAGAGAGAGAGAGAGAGAGATCCCACACTACTAACCACCAGATTGGCCTTGTCTGGCTCCTAGACAAGCTTTTCAAACTCTTTTCACTCGTCTTCACGTCTTTCACTCCTCTCCCTAAGACATGCTTTCTTCTCTCCCTTTCTTTTCTCCCTCTAATCCGTCCTTCTGCCTATTTAGAGGTGAACAGCACAGCGTGAAAGAGAGAGAAAGTGTTTTTTGTGAGCTTGACGGGTAACCCTCGCCCTTTTGAAAAGGCAGACAGAGAAAAGCTGCCATTACTGGCATGAAGGCATCTTAAGACAACAGCCTTTTCTGCCACTTTATTAGCATTGTAGAGACTAGCGCAGCATCACTTCTCCTTCGCCCCTCTCTTTCTCTGTAACGTTTCTGTCCATGTTTTCATGAGCCAGAAATCCAAATGATTAAAAGAAAAAGGGAGAAGAGAAATAATGGGGTTGGTTGGGGTTACACTGGCTGCAGTTTAACAGCAATTTAACAGGCTTTTTCCTGTGCTGTTGCTGAGGTGGTCTTGTTATTTTTTTTTTTCAGATTACCACCTCTTTCCCAGGCAAATGGATTTTGAAAACAAAAATAAAAGTATTGTTTGGATAACTGGAAGAGGAGGGGAGATTGTCAAGGTTCGCAGACCTGTGAATTTCCGCACCGTGCAGTCAGAGGGCTGTGGGGGAGCAGTTCAAGGGAAAAGCAGAGGAAATATGGAAGTTGAAAACATAACAAACAAGAATAATGTCTGGACGGAGACTGGGGAGTGTGGGAGCTAAGGTGGAAAGACTACGATGAGGTGTGAAGTTTGATTGATGTGAATGTGTGTGTGTGTGTGTGTACCCTAAACAATATTTTTATCCTTTTCTTTTGTTGGAGACTGATCATTCGAAGCTGCAAAACACTTGAAAGTTTTCCATTCAAAATGTAAAAATGGTCTGAAGTTTAAATCCACTATTAATGGTCTTCATTCTTCCGCCTGCCCAATCATTCCTACTTAAAACCCTGCCTTTCTCACTCTAGCTCATACACGTCACACTCGTGCCACCTACATTAGTCACTACAGTGTGTATTTGCAAAGCACTGTGAGCTGTAGCACCTCTCACAACCTTACAGTGTGGACTCAGGAAGCAAACTGGCCTTATCGGGAGCAGGCACACAAAGCTGTCCTGGCTGTGGGGTGGCGAGGTATGCATAAGTGCATGTGCATGTGTGTGTGTGTGTGTGTGTGTGTGTGTATGTGTTTGTAGGGGGGTGTTGGTGGGAGGCACTTCCTCCTATTCTTCTGCTGTTGAAGAGTTCCCATGAGTGCCCCGGCCAGGGGCTACAGTGTGGCTTGAGCTGGCCGAGCCAGCGCCAGTCTGGACTACATGACGCCACCACACACTCTCACACAGCTGATCTCAGGCGCTACTGCAACTGCTGCTATACAGGCCACAAAGCAAGAAGCTGGACATTGTCTTTATACAGAGTTATGAGCAAATGAAGGAAGAGAAGAGAAGGATAAAAAAAGGAAAGAAGAAGGGAGGATTTAACTGAAGATTCAAAAAGAATCAAGAAGACATAATGAAACTGCGGAGGTAATGATGGGTACAGACCCATAAAAATCCTGCACACTGGAATATGTATTGATCGCTGGAGTTGGTACAAGAAAAACCTTGAATGGACAAGAGTGCAGCTGAAGGTTAAGCACAGAGCGTTTCTAACAACAAAATTAAATCTGGGCTATTTGAGGAGAGCTGATGCAGACTGACGACCAGTTTGTCTGAGAGAGATCTCAGAGGACCGTTTTCATTACATTCAACACATTCCTGCTTCCCACAAGCGTGAGAAACAATATTGTTATCAGCAGCCATCTCTGGACTGCAGTAGACACTGCTGCTACAACCACTCTTTAATCTGCTGTTACTTTTTTGAGATGATCCATAACACTCTGAAGTCCACTCCGCCACCGGAGCGCAGCCCCAGAACTACACACTCGGCTGCACAAAGGAAGCTGTGGAGATACTCGGGCTACAGGGGGGCTAGCCAGGTGGAAAGTCAGCGTCGAAGTGTGTGTGTGCTGTCCGCAGACTTGAATGCTGGAGAAGGAGAGGGAGGAAGAGGAGGAGGAGGAGGTGGTGGTGGTGGTGGAGGTGTGATACACACTATCCATGGGTTATGCCACCTGTGCATTGGATGTAGACTGCCACAGGTGTGTATATGTGTTACAGAGAGAAAGGCAGTGGAAGGGAGGAAGGGAGACAAAGGGGCATCGAAAGCACAATATCAAGCAGTGATTATGTGTGAGCAAGAGAGGGACAATGAATGGCAAGTTTGAAAATTAGTATAGCTGCTTTAATTCATCTGTAAAATGGTATTTATTATCTGAATTACTGTGAAAGAGAAGAGCTGTGTATAAAAACAGAAGTGGTAACAGCTTTGTTTGTGCACTGTTGGATCTTAATATTTTGCTATTACTGTGCACTTTCTGCTGCACATCCAACATATACAGTGAGGAATAATTGACTGTAAGTGACCGCAGGAGATTCAAAGCATATGTTTCTTGACAGGGGGAAAAGCACCTCCCTGCCTTTTACATTATTTATCCCTCATGTAACTAAGTACTTTATCTATATAGCACCTTTCAAGTGCAGAGACGTCACAAATGTTTCATGGACGAGATGCCTAGCGAGAGAGGGAGCTGGTGGAGTGAGAGATCAGAAAAGACAAATATTTGCCTTGATATGAACCGTTGCAGCTTTTCTCTTTGTGCCCATCTGATTCGCACATTTAAAGAATAGGGAATTGAAGGAGATCAGATGGAATGTAATTGAATTGATATGGGGTGGAGGAGAATACAGGAATACAAATCACAGAGAATATTTGTAAGACTGGGCTTGCATGAGAAAAATGCAACATTAGTTGTGTGTGTGCGTGATGTGCTGTCCCAGTCATTGAATATACTGACTCAGATAACATTGTCTTAACACATGCATTATTTTGTGTGCTATTGGTGGATTGGGTTTTATGATGGTGGGGGATGGAGGCATGGATGTAAAAAGGGAAAAGCTTCTACCACACACGCATGAACGCGTACTGTACACACACAGGGCTTCCTCCCATTGGGTATGTCCCAATTTCATTATGAGTAAGTTAAAATCGTGTGTTTTAGAGTAGTTAGTTCTTCCACAGTTCCCCTGATTCAATTATTAATTCATCAATACGACCCTGCTAATACAATTTCAATATTTAATGCATGTGGAGAACTACTCCCATTCATTTGTTTTCATTCATTTTCAGAAGTATGTCTTGGGACTGACTCAGTAAAAAAAAAAAAAAAAAAAATCACTAAAAGTACGTCCATTCTAATTTATTGTATTATTCCAGTGTCCTGTTTTTTCTGTTTTTGTTTCATTTCAAAGTGGAAAAGGGGGTGTGGGGCTGTCAAAGTGGTTCAACTCCACAATATTCACAAATTGAAGTAATGCTGAAAAGGTCCTGTAACTATACAGTTCTGAGAGTTTCCTGAAGGACACAATGTCTAAAACCTGCTATGGATGGATATATGGAGAGACAGATATATAGAGCTCTTTCACCCTTAATTCCAGTGAAGTTTTTTTTTTTTTTCTTCTTCCATCTGTTATACTATTTGTCTTTGTCATCTGCTCCGCGAACCTTCGCTTTTTGAAACCTCACTGGCCTCTTTTACCGCTGTTGAATCTATTCCTTATTTGTTATTTTATCACTGTTTATCATCATCATCCATTTCTTCTCCTAAATTTAGTTTTTGATTTTTTTTTATATCTCCTTTTCCGTCCCTATTTTCGTTGGCTTATTTTTATTTTTCTTACACAGCAAAACTCAAAGGTGATTAGTATATACCCATCTGCCTCCCTCATATGTGCACCCATATGTGTGTCACAAAGGTTTATCCTTTAGTTACACAGATGTCTTTATATTGACTTTATGTCATGAGGAGGTTTCATCAAAGTTTGTGCGTGGAAAACCACGACAATCCGAATTTATCTTCTATGGCATGTAATAAAGTCAGCTCCAATGTCTTCAGCATGACAGTTTGTTTTTTTCTTTTCTTTTTTTGAGCTGTATCAGTTTAGAGGTAGAGTTAAATAGAAATAAATTCAAGGACCCTAAGCATAAAAAAATATGGCAAAAGAAATGTGGCCCCTAGCAGAGTGACACAGGGCACATGAAATCAGTGGACTATAAGAAACTTCAAGCATATCCGACATTTTAGGGTCATCACCAGCTTCAGGCCCCTGAATAATCATTGCATCTTGCTCATGCGTAGACTTTGTAATTCAGCAGTATATGCTTTCAGTTTTTCTCTGCTGTAGAGGGAAAAAAAAGATGTGGGATGTGTGTGCTTTGGCGCTCATGGTTGTCAGCAGATAGGATTGGAAAGTGAGATGTTTTGGATGGAACTTTGTTGACTTTGGCTCAGACATTTTGGCGTAAGCACTGAATGACGATGTGGGGTCAAAGGGAAAGATACAACAGGGTCAGCACTGTCTGTGGAACCTACCTGTGTGAATTTGGCACACTTGAACAGTTAAGTTTAAAATAATGCGTCATAATGTGGAGACTTGGCTAACTTTTACGCAATGGATAAGTACAACTCGATCCAGAGAGATGCTGTACTTTGTGATCCTTAAACTCCAAAAAATATCCTGACATGGATTATAAACTCAACAAAACAATAAAAACTCTCTATTGGGTCTCTCTATTGTGTTTGAATAGAAGTTATCTGCTTTTGGTAGATATAGAACTTCTTCCCCAGCTACCGGAAAACTGCTGGAAACTGCTGTCAAGACAGTTTTGATAGGAAGTAGAGTTTGAAATCAACTCTACTTAATCATACTGTAGGAAGGAAGCTGATTAGTTTGCCAGCAGGCAACATTTGGTATGACACCAAACATTGTCTGCTGGCAAACTAATCAGCTTCCTCAGTACCCATGACGGGTACTGAGGAAGAGAGAGACTGAGATCCTATCTTTCTTTCATAAAATAACTGTGTGTGTCTGTGTGTGTTTTGCAGGTGACCATCCTTCGAGGAAAGGATGGCTATGGCTTCACCATCTGCTCAGATTCCCCTGTGAGAGTACAGGCTGTAGATCCAGGCAAGCTTTTCATATTAGTCAATGTCCAATGTTTAGAGCTTGAGGTCTTACTGGGAGATGGAGTAGTTTTGCTTACAGTTAGTTATCTCTTCTCAAAACAACTTTTTATTCTTCTACCATCATAATCAGACACACATCACCATTATTGATAGGATGTAATACTCTTTGGACATTTTATGTCGCTGGTTTTTAATTTTCACTTGTAAAACTTCGAACTTTTGATTGGCAGGAACTTAGTATTGATTTTCTTTTTCCCTGCCTCCCAATTTATAGGCATTTGATTATGTAACAATATGTTAATGGATGTTTTTACAGTCAAAGTAGCTTTCACCTCAAATTGATTAATTTAAAAAGAGATTAGTTTGAAATCTCCTGCATGCAGCCTGTACATCATCAAAGTTTCATATCAGCTGTGGGTGATTTATTTATCTTTCACTCCATTGGTTATAGCTTTGGGCATTACCATAAGGAACAGCTCAGTCAGCAGGGTGTTGCAGTTAATGAGGGAGCTTAATGTTAAAAGCGTTATGAGGTGCTCAACCTGATGTCTTTGAATAAGTAGCTGAATCTAGAGCTGATAACGTCATTACTGTCTCTGTGGAGAGCTAAAGTGGTTAGGGGCTTAAAAAAAGGATTTCCCCTGACAAAGCCACAGTGTGTGTTATATTTTTTTGATTTTGTTGTTCCATCTGTATAATAATTTGCCATTCTCGAAAAAAGCTTCAAAGTGTGTAATGATCAGAACTTTTGTTTTCGTGTCTTCACTCTGGCAGGAGGTCCAGCGGATCAGGCAGGTCTGCAACAGTTGGACACTCTGCTGCAGCTAAACGGTCAGCCAGTGGAGCAGTGGAAATGTGTGGATTTAGCCCATGCTATCAGGTAATGACCCTAACACAAGAGCGGGTTATGAGACAATTAACACCAAACAGTTGAAGCTTATTCAGGATAAAGGAAGAAGCAATCTGTAATGATGATCTATTCCCCTGAAAGCCATCCTGATTTATGATTGGCTGTTTCTAAAGATCAGCGGTTTTAAATTATGAAAATTCACTTTAGTTTGAAGTGGAGTGGGAATTTTTATCAGGGGTGAACAACATAACCAGCAACTGTTTGATACCCAGTTTTTTTCTTTTAGAGTTGTCCCTTATTCACTTTCTTGATGCAAATCAGTTTCAATAACAGAATGAATTTGCATAGCTTTCTTTTGGTACCGTGACTTTATAATTTCTTTTTACACCAGAAATGCAAATTGTAGTACTCCAGAAAATGTTTTTGCGTTTCTTCTTGCTTTTATTTTGTGCTATTTCAGGGTTTTGATTAAGTGTTTTCTATTATATTTGGAACACCTTAATTTTGGTAAAGACCATTTGTTTTGCTTTTTCAAAAATAAATGCACCTTATAGTCATTACTTTTTAATTTATTTATAAAAATATAATATTGTATTTGTTTATTCATGAATATTACCTTTTTTTTTTTGTGTCTTTGCAGGAACAGTGTAAATGAGATTACAGTGGTAGTGTGGCGTACAGGTCCCTCAGCTAAGCCTAGTTTCGAGGGCCTCATTCACCGGCCCTCCTACAAACCCTCCAACTCAAACTATGAAGCCCCTTCGCCCCCTACCCGAAGGCGTGTACCAGATGTCAGTACCAGCAAAAGCCCCCCAGCTGTACCGCCTCTACCGGCCCATCACCGTGCCGCCGCCACCCGTAGGCTGCTGGTTAATGGCTCAGAACCTGGAAATAGCATGGGAACCCTGGCATGGGGAGCCCAGGGAGGGTCGGCCGAGGAGCTGGATGGGAAACCGCGACACCTCCACCACCCTCACACCGCCACACTGAAGGGTACCAGGGTGAAGGCATCCAATGGGGACAACTACATCATCCTGGCACCCATCAACCCTGGAAGCCAGGTACCGCAGACTGGTGGTGGGCTGCACTTTCATCATCTTCTGCGTCCTCCTCATCCTCACCACGGTCATATGGTGGCTCATCCTAGATATGTTTCCTTACCCTACATCCCTGGTGCTGATAGATAGAAGGACTATGTTTACAGTATGTGTGGGACATTTGGGTTGCTGTGTCTCATAGATTTATGCTTTATGGCATATTTTGAACATCCTACATTCAGTTCAGTCATGTAGATATGGATCTTAGACTAGGGGACAACAATATATATTAATATAAAAAATGCATGTGTTAAAACATTGTATGTCTGTGCCATGTGAAGCTTTGGAAAGTAAACACTTTTCATATTAGGTAAACGATGCATATGTATCTGACATCCTTCAACTTACAGGTATCCTCTAGATGAAAGACCTGTGTGCCAACATCAACATTTTAAAATCAAGTAGTTCTGACATATAACAAAGAGGGAAAAAAAAGAGAGAGAATCATTAATTTAATGCAAATGAATATGAAAATTCACATAGAGTATTCTTTTGCAAGACAATGCGTAATATGCAATTTGACATCAAGTGTAACATAAGATTTTATATAGTATGTACTTGGTTACATCTAGGGACACCATGTATATAAGATAAGTTTTCATCTTAAAAAAAAAATAAAGCAAACTCATTAAATCAAAAAGAGTGAACTGAATTCCTCAGCTAACACCCCTGTAACAATACAATACTAATACTAAGAATAATAACCTATTAACCACAACATGTCAAACCAAAAGAACCATGATGTGTTTGAGGTGGTCAGCCTCCAGCAGTCCCCTCTGCCGTCTATTGATTACAATGCAGGTGCAACTCAGTGCTTTAATAGTTGCTTGACTATTTCAAAGCCTTTCTAACTCAATAAATAGTATACTTTTGCATGTGTTTATAGAATATATCTCTGTGTATGATGTCTGCTATTTATCTGTTCGTCTGTGCTTTGTGGATGTGTGTGTTTCTGTTGTGTCTATGCCTCTAGTGCCTTATCCAGGGTCCATCCTTATTGATAAAATTGCGTTGAGTTAGGGTTAGGCATTGCGTGAACGCGTGAAACTATAGGTCAGGTTGAGAACAGAAGCAGATTCAGAAAAATGAGACACAAAATAACAAAAGAAAATATAGAGTGGGGTTGGAAAGCCTCAGGAAAATGAGTCAGGGCACACTCCAACACGTCTATTCAAGATAAATAAAGACTCAGGGATTTGGTGAAATTTTGTGGTGGCAGTTGCAGGCTAAATATATTGAAAGGCCCTTCGAAATGGGCTGTGTTGATGACTTATCACATCAACCCAGGAGTCCAGTTCACTAAATGATAGCCTTGAAAGCCCACACTGCAGGCAATATTTCCCCTAATAAGAAATCTGAAAATAGAACTAAGAATATGATTTAAGCCAACCCTGAGTTCACCTTCTGTGTTAATCGGAACACCATGTGACGCTTTCCCTCTTTACCCTCTCATTTGATTGTCATTTGTTATGACAGGTAGAAACTATTGCTGCCTCACCGAGTCCAGAACAACTGAAACAGGATCAGCTGAGTCCTGGAAAAATAAATTCAATGTCATGTAACCAACCACAGATGAAAAGTCCAGCTTGGTCCCAAAATACAAACTCATAGTGACCCTGAAAAGTGTAGGCTGACAATAAATAAATAAATAAATACTAAAATAATACGAATATATTTTGAGATAAAGTGTGGCATGTTATCCAAAATGTCAGGCCTCTTTTATTCTACAAAAAAATTATGTCTCATGACAACCCTGTTTCATCGTGATACATGACATGATCAATTTTGCATCATAGCAAGTCACTTCCTCACTAACTTAAATTCTTATATTGTATTAAACAATGAAATATGATATCTTAGAACATTGTCATGATATGTTACATCAGGCTTTATTCCATTTTGGATGTCAGTTGAAACAAATATTATTAATATTAATATAATTTCATATTAATCTTCTTTCAGATCTTGAGGCCTGTTTACCAAGAAAACCAGGGAACGTTAGGTAAGATAAGCATGTATTCTTCATACTGCAGTATGCAGTGCTTCGTTAATGGCTACAGTGAGCTCTGTTGGGTATTTTGGCAGAAAGTCTGTATAAGTTGGCTTTAATGCTTTCATTATTTTGGTTGTCACCCAGTGGTAATTAAAGTTTTGACTTCACATTTTAGGTTATTATTATTTTAAATAATATAATTAAATTTACTTATCATTTGGCTCCCAAAATAACCCCAATTTAAATCGACCTCAAAAGGCAATGAATACAAAGTACTTTTCGTGCGCACTATTTTAATCCTGTTTTAAATTACTTACAACATTCTTTCTGCTTTGTTGAGAGTAACCCTGAAAGTTTTTTCAGTAACACTTACAGCTTACAAGCAGCTGGATTTTCTTGCTAACTAGTAATTTTCACTGCACACATGTTGATTATCAGGCCTCAAATTGTTCCAATTAAACAAAAGCTATTTGATCAACATTTAAATTTTGATGGTGGAGGGATAGGTGCTGTGACTGTTAGCTCAATACAAGTAATTCTTCTTTTTGTTCCCCAGCTGCCAGGTTGTACCCCACAAGGCAGGCCTCTGCTCCACAGCCCCAGGGTGGTGGGGGAGCTTTTTCTGGCAGTATGAGTGGTGGTGTTGGGGGTCTTTCTAGTCGCACAGGCTTTCTACGACGTTCTAACAACTCCAAAACTTCAAAGACGGCATCCACTTCCACAAATGCAGGCATGTCCAACTACCAGCAGCAGAGTGCCAACTTTGCCAATTACCAGAACTGTACCATCGTCCGCTCACATACTCCACATGCCAATTATGGATATGTCAAAGTGGCCCCCAAGATCCTGATCTTCCCCATCTTTGTCCAGGTGGGCCAATTTCAGACAATATTTGTCGTTTTAAATGTGGTTTTAGTTATTCTATGTATGAATATTATTTGCAACAATGGCATTACAACATGTTTCTTGATTCATAATGAGATCCAGGTTCTTGCCTTTTTATTAAAACAGTAGCACTAACAGACAAGCTCTTAGTCTTGGGCAGAGTCAGGCTACCTGTTTCCTCCCGTTTCCACTGTTATACTAAGCTAACAGGTTGCTTTCATATTTATGGACAGATACAAGAGTGACATTAATCTTATTATCTAATCACTGGTATCCTGGACCCCTGCACATTTCACTTCAAAGGAAGTAGACATTTGCAGCTCTACATTTATGAAATATGAAATATGTTGATCTTTCCTTCTGAGCATTTCACAGTTTGCAAGTCATACGGGCTCTATTTTTATACATGACACGTATTAGATATGGCGTTTTTGAGTTTCTGCCTTTGGGCAAACTCTGAGGACAGAAAGGAAATGACGGATAAGTAGTTATTTTCTTCACTTATCTTTTATATACACTACAAAATGGAACTGTATTGATGATATTTGTTATTATTGATGTTAATATTTTGTCTGGTTAAGTTGTTCATCCAAAAGTTCAGCTTTGTGGGGAAATAGTTTATTTATACTCCATATTTTTATTGTATTATATTAGAAAGACTGTATATTTCTGTAAAGGTGCATTAGCCTAAATGAGGATGCAAAGGGAAGTATGTGATGTTGTTTTATTGCAGCATAAATGTGAGAAAATAACCAAAGATGGCCACTGTGAGACAAGATACTCATGATACATTTCTTCCTACTACAACGTGTCAAACATCATTACTCATCTAGACTTCCCCAAGGCGGGGATGGTGGTGGGACTTCCTGTTAATTCATACAGAAACATGAAGTCCGTACCATGCTTTGCATACATATATATTCAATCAACCTAATTTTTTTTTTCAGACCATAGACCTGAAAGGAAGTCTCTTCCTCCCACATTGTGGTACTTTTCATTTTAGGTGTCAGTGTCTTGTCATATTTAGACCACACATTCTGTGGGTCTGTCCTCATAGAAACTGTTTCAGTCGCTTTTCCCACTGCAAGAAAAAGATTCAGTGATCTGTTTAGCAGATTGTTTGGATTCGGGAGCTGAAATGGATTTGGTACTGCAACATTTTTTTAATCAGTCATAAGTGCAATACTATCCTCCTGAATTTTGTCTGGAGGATATTTTAACATATGTTATTGATTATGTCATCAGACAAATCCTAAGGTTAATAATACCGGCTGTATGTGCTTGAGTTAACTGATACCTGATCACAGTGTCAGTGAATTAGCATCAAGGTTATGTCCAGAAACTTTATATCCTTGCCTGTCTTTGTTGTTGTTGCCCAGCCCCTTGATTTGTGCAGCCGAACACTCATCATATCTGAGGAGATGATACTCCATGAGAGCAAACACCACTCTCTGAAGGTAAGTGCATCAGTCCAGTAATGATGTTTGTCTATACATGTCATGTTAGAGTGTGTCATCATTTAAAAGTTGCTGTGTTTGCTACACTTGTGGAAATAGCCCTGTCTTGAAGCCCTTTCTCCAGTTTACTGTTCTGCACAGGAATTGTAGTTGTTGAGAAACGTCCAAAACTTTATTAGTTCAAGATCACTTGATCTATCTGAATAAGGGGAAAGCCCAAAAGCACCTAATAAATGGCTCCTAGAAAGTAGAGGACTGGATCTTTCTAGTAGCAGGAAAGAGAAAATACTCTACCTATCTATCTATCTAGTTTTACAATTTCTTAAAAAAAATTCTCCTTTTCTCTCCTCGTTTGTTTATTTAGTCAAACTGGATGTAACGGTCCATTGCCCTGACGTGCATCTACTGAAAGGTCAAAATGGTTGTTTCTGGGTTAGGGTTAGTAAGTAATATATGTATATAAAAAGGGAGAGTAAATACCCACGTGCAGTACCTACGGTCTGACTATCAAGGAAATTCTCCTTAATGCATCAAAAGAAATTGCAAATTCGTTGATATACACTACTGGGCAAACATTTTAGAAGAGCCCCATTTTTACAATTGTTCTTGAGGTTTATGTTGGTCACATAGGTAAGTTGTAAATATAAAAGATATATGGCTAATTTACAGCTTTCAAGTAATTCAGAAACCTTTTGCCCTTTTATATTTATATATATATATATATGCTCACCTTATGATGATACTTTGATGCATATTTCACAGTAGATTGTAAAAGTGGAAAAAAATCACAAAAGTAAAGGTGTTCATACAAAGATTTTATCATTAACTTTTTCTGTAACAACTGCTCTATTGTAGGTTTCTGAAGTACTCAAAAATCAAATTTTTTATGTGCTAGTAGGACTTTAAGACCTTATTTAGAAGAAGTCTGTGTTCAGAACATACTGTGAGCTCTCACCATAGTCCTTTAATTTGCCCTGATAGATCATTTTTGATCTGTGATGCAGTGAAGTGCAGTGACTGCTGGCATTGAAGGTAATTCTGGCCTCTCTCTGGGGTCAGTCATAAAACAAATATTTAACAGCCATTGTTTGTCAGGAAGGAGTTCCTCTCCACTCTGCCAATTTATACAGGCTGTTTTTAATGATCTGTCTGTGTTGTTCCAGTCTTTACTATTTACTCACTGCCCTGGAGGAAAAGCAGAAACTATTGTTCTTTTTTTTCCTTTACCAATTTCATTTATAATGTCTGAACACATAACTACGACATTTTACTAATTGGATTCAGTTCGAAGTAACCACACTGTCAAAGATAGATTTTAGTGGATTTAATTTGAATAATTTTTCAAAGTGAAATTTGGACATAACACACTGATTTGTCTTTTATCATCACAACATTTAGCAATAACAATTACTGTCTGAAAGTTAACAAAGTATCTGTACATTTAACATAAGTTAATCATTTGTGTCTCATTAATATCATTAAACTTGTCTTGACTGTTGATTTCACTGTCAGCAGTGAAATCGTATGATTTGATAGTGAAAGCCATAGTTATCTTGATATTTACAGTGTGACAGATAATACAGGCTAATTTGGGATAATAAGCACAGTGTACATGTTAGTTATGAATAAATAACTAATATTTTTTTCTGCCTCTGCCTCTCATATGCTTCCTATCTGTTCTTTACTTTTACTTTCAGCTTTTTCTTCACACTTAAGCCTACACGCATACACAGACAAACACACACACACACACACACACACACACACTCACAGACACGCACGCTCTAACCAGATATTGACTGCGCCTGAAATACCCCTTCTGCTATCTCATCCTTCAGGGGAAGCCAGCAAACCAAAAGTGTTGGTGTGTTGGTGTTTGAAACAGCTGTCATCTGCATGAATTAAACTATATGCATGTTGTTTTTCACACTCACATAAGTGACCAGTACACACACACCCCTTCTTTCCTATCTTTATCTTAACTTCTGCAGATTGTGGGCTGTATCACAGACATGCTTGCACAAAAGCTGTTTGGCCATACCTATGTGTGAACTACATTTCCTGTCTGAAGCATGAGCTGAGCTCCTTTGTGGGTGATACTTGTAGACTGTTAGATGGTGTTATGCACATCTCACTGGATTGCAGAAGGGTATCTCTGAGATACTTTAAGGTGTGAAGTCTTGGTCAGATGACATCAAGCTGAAGTGTGAATTTAAATATATTTGTTTTTGTTTGTTTGTTTGGTTGTTTTTTTAACCTCTGTTTTTCATCTACCTCCTCCATCTTTGCCCCCCCCCTTTTTTTAGGTCACTGTCTTTGTATACAATGACTTGATGCTGGTGACAAGAGAAGATGAACCAGGCAGGTGTAACGTCCTTCAGAGTCCGCTGTACCTCAGACATCTTCGGCTCCAAGATGGTATGTACACGTTAACACGTGATTGCCAAATCCTAATTACATGTTCATGCTGCTTCTCAACTTTGAAGAACTAAGCGCGCTTAAGTCGCCCTTTACATGAATATGCAAAGATTTCTTTTCTGCTGAATGAGCATTTTCCTGCATAATGAAGCATTAACATAAATGTTGATAGTCATGTAAGTCAGCCTCAATACTAAGATGTTGAGCACAATGGAAAGATCAAAGTTTAAGATTCAATTCATGTTACTACACAACAACTTTCTCCAAAGGTCTAAAAACAATAAAACATCAGCCAAAATTGCAATCTGAAGCTGTATCTCCAAACTGTCTTATCTGTGTGTTAAACACATAACACTCGTTTCAGCTGACCTCAAGCAGAGGATATTTAGGGAAGCGTTGCCCAAGTTCTAGTTGCTTTGTCTTTTTATTTCACCTTGGTGTAAACAATCATCTCCTCTGGCAGCATGGAGAGAATAGGCTGGCACTCAGGGCTGTGCAGAGAGCAGGCAAAAGTCAAATAAATAGGGCTCACTGTAAATATCTGTGTTCACAGTGGGGAGCCGAGACAAGAGCAAAGTTTGGAGTCATGCTTAGGGCACACCAAAGGGACTGAGTATGCACTTAGACCCATGCTACTGAAAATATAGCTGTGCTTGTTCTGTAAAAGTATCAAATTGGGTCTGAATAATGGGTTTAATTTAGAAGGATATCGTGTTGGGATGAGGCTACATTCTTCCCTGCAGAATAATTACTTAAGAAGCAGTGTAGTGTTGTACAAGTTAAAGGACTCATTACTTTACTTGGCTGAACCTGCCCTTCAGTGGATAAAGTGCCCTATGTACAGATGGTAGTGTAGCCTCCTGTAGCCACATAGCTCCAAGCTGTTCCTTTGACAAACAAAATCAGTTCTTGCTGTGTATCGTGGTGGGGGATGTTTAGTTTATGTGTTAATATTTAATTTTATTCAGATTTTAGTCATACTGATTTAAATTTGCATATTTGGAAGACGCTTTCTTCAAAGCAACTTACATCAATCAAGTGTGAATGCAGAGTCCTGAGTAGGTAATAAGTGATACATCTGTTCAGTAAGAGCAAGGAGAGCAGGTAAAGATGTGCATACGAAGTGCTTGTTAGGCATGTTTGGCTGTTAAAACAGTAGAAATAGGTAGGCAATATGCTCTCACCAAGAGATGAGAGATGCTTAAAGATAAAAAGGGATGCCCCAGCTCTGGAACCAGGATGATCCATCTAGACAGCCATTGCCTTCTTTGCAGGACGGGCAAGCCATACGACATTCCTGAGAGGAGCACAGTGACCCTCTGAGAAGGAACTTAAGCATGTAAGATTGAGCTCAAGAAGATGGGCGCAAACCCAGAATTTACTCTTAGTAAATTGAATTTGATCTGGGTGGTCTTTGCTAGTCAGTTAGGTTAATAGTAGAGAGTTACAAGAGTGTTATTAAAATCAACCAGTGATTAAAATACACTGAAGTGACAACCAGATAAAAGGTTTATTCATTTTACATACAAAAAAAGATATATGAAGAACATATTCACTTAAGTTGACAAACTTAGATATTGTAACAAAACAGTGGCTGAAGCTCCACTTCTGATCTCTACCCTACACCCAAACAGTCAGAGATCACCATGGTGGGGTTTTTGTGTCTGTGTGTGTTTCACAGAGCACACACACGCACACACACACACATCTCCACCCTGCTGCCTGTCATTGTTATTTCACTTCGGTAGCGTCACTCAGGAAAGAGGCGCCGGGGGATTGTGTTTGTTTCAATAAGGGTGTGTGTATGTGTATGCACATGCATGTAATGACACAATGCAAGTTCCATACAGGGGCTTTCCTGTGTTCCTGTCACCCTGTTAGTAGGCTGAGGAGTGTGGGAAGAGAGTATAATATTAAGTGGAGTGATTGTTTTTCAATTGTCATTGTGCTAAACAAACTAACGAGGCCACGTCCACCTGGCTATTTATGACAGAAAACTCCTGTACAAATGTTAAATTAGCAGGAGAGCAGTGAACAACAAATGATTTCAATTTCTACACCTTTGACTTTGACACTGATTTTGTCAATATTATGAAGTGAATCCAATTACATTTTGGAAAGAAAAAATAAACTCTGAGATTTTTAGTGGTATTCAAAAAACATTGTAAGGGCGAATGTAGAATAGTGCCAATCTTTATTTAAAAGGGAAAATGTGCATTAACATGCCCCTGTGATATACTGTATGACAGTGTTTCATTGGTTGGTGGATAATATGAACGGTATCCAACAGTGACCTCTGCCGGCTCTGAACTTCCACTGCAAAAGGAGGAAGCTCGCTGCAAGTCAGGATGAAAATGTATAAGCTGAATTCATCCGCCTTCCTCCAAATGTAATAAATAAATAGGTTTATACAACAAATAACAATAATGAAAAACTAATATGTTATCTTCTCCGCTTGAGAGGTAGAAGACAAGCTCTGTAGTGACACTAAGACTAGAGAGTCTTGATTTAGGAGAGTTTGGATGATTTATAAATCTCATCTAGACATGATTCAGACATGAAATGTTCTGTTTCAGATAATAAAAGTTCACTTACATCCTTATAAAATATTGGAAATACTTTTCTCTTCATCTGATTGAAAAAAAATCTACATTCTATGAATATAAGTTTATCTGTGTCCTAATATGATTAAAAACATAAATTTGAATAGCTTCCAGCTAGTCGTGGTTTCATAAAACATGCTGTACATACACACAGTATGCTAAAATCTGAAATTATTCCTGATTTCCACATTGGATGTAAAAAGATGCTTTTCTAATTGAGTGGTGACAGTATTTTTATCACAAAAGTCCCCCATTTTCTCATCATCTTTGCATGGCAGCTTGAAAAAATGATCTGAACACCTCAGTGCATTCAGTCAGAAAGTACCGAAATGCATTTCCTGTCTCTCTGTGTGAATTCCAATCACCCTCTTATGGTGTCAAACTCATTTGCAGATCTTGCATTATGAGTGAGGGAGTATTATTGAAGGCCCTAAAAATGTTTCTCAATCGGCTTCTCACTGCACTGATGGTGTCTTACAGAAGCACAGCATATCCTGAAGTGTTTTTGGTTATTTGACATGAAATGAAACATCTTTGTCTGGGCCATTCTCATTGGTTTTAGGTGGACTAGGTACTTTTTGAAAAAGGTGATATGACCTCTGTCCCTAAATCAGAACTAAACACTAGCATCCCGATTAAACAGGTCAGCTGAGTTTTTGAATTTTCAACAGTAAACTGTTTTGTTTACAGTTTACAATTGTGTTTTGTTTGTGTTTTTTAATATGTCAGGTTTTCATGGGCCTTAATGTACCACATTTACTGAACAACTGAGTTTCAGATAGATAAGTTGATGCTCTTCTATTCCCACCGATATAGAAAGAATTAGGAAAAAGTAGCATGAAGGGTCGAATAGGTGATCCCTGTCTTTCAGGGGCATTCTGTATTTAATCATTTTAAAAATACACCTCAGGGCCATGCCACTCCTTGTTGTGACCAAGACAGGGTTGCTGGTCATGGTCCGACTACTGGCTTGTGTGTGTGCACTAACTTGCAATAACATCACTACCACTTATAGATTATGTGGGTGAGTGTGTGCCTGTGTTGGAGAGGAAGGGATCATTTGATTAAAACCATTTATCTTGACTCCAGACCCACAGGCCTGTCTCACATAGTGCTTCGTCAGTGAATTATGGGTGAATGTCTATAAGGCTGTCATACAGTTAAAGCTTTCCATCAATAAAGGTATTTTGAAAAAATAATAACTGGGGATCAATGTGCTTCTTTTAGTGCAAGAATGAATGAAGAAAGTGAAATTGAAACAGGAGGAGGGAGGTTGGGTAGATAGCAGGAAAGAAAGGATCACACAGAGAGAGGCTTGAAATTAATATCTGATGCTATTTTATTTTACAGATTACGCTGAAGAACTGAGATTCTACCTTATTCACATGACAGAGGTAAGAGGCAAAAAAACTTGTGTTTGTTTTTGTTTGAAAGACGAAAAAGAAGGTCTAATGTGAGCAGCCTACTTTGTGTGCGAGCCAGCGGGGCAATTGACTCAGGTGGAAATCACATTACAGAGGAAACACAAGGATTAGCTGAAAGCTCTAATGAAAATGTCTTTTCTCTGCATGTCTTTGTCAGATCTGACTCCATCTCAGACTTCTCTCTATCACACTTAAAGCATCCATTAGTTTGTGTTCTCTGTTCTAAGCATTTTATTATTGTACCATCAGGTCTTTTGGTCATTTTCTCATAGTTTTGGACAGAAAGAGGTTTTATAAAGGCATATTTAAGATAACAACCATTTTAAATAGCGTTGTGTTAACACAATAAGTTGATATACGCTAAATGGCCACAGTTCAGCTTTCAGTACAAAAATATAAATATGTTCAAACATGATGGCAGGGAGGGCAGTGCTACTCCTCGGTGAATATAGAGGGGAACAAAGGACAGGGAAGATGCAGGTGGAGCTGGTAGGGACTAGTGGAGTGAAGGATCCTGTGCTTTTCCTGCCACCTCACTCAGGATTAAAAGAGTCCAGAGTGTTTCTGTGTAGATCTCTGGAGAGATGGGAGTCCAGACAGGTGAAGGTGTCCCAAAAGAGGAGCCGAGTCAAAGATGGTGTACATAGTGATGGAATGAAAGAACAGCTCACCCCATTTTAGGCAGGATTCATCAATTCATCATGATGTGACCCAACACGAGCTGGCAAGTGACACCACACATGCATGTGGGCATTCCCTAAATATGAGTGAGACCATCACCAGGGCCCAGAGTTGGGTCAGGGGCCACGGCTCCCCATGCCCACCACCCGGTGCGGGAGCACATGTGGTACCAAGCCCAGAGAGCCACTGCAGCCCCCAGTGTTCCAGGCTTCACACAATACTCTCTGTCTCCCAGTAGTCATTGCAATGTTTGGAATTTTTTGCATGAAAACCTGCGTCTAATCACCTTCACTCAAATGGAATGAGAGGGAGCATAAAAGCAAGCTGCTGGAAAGATCGCAGAAAAAAGGGGCTCCAATAGGATCTGATCATTTCGCAACCTTGGAGAAATCTTCTATTGTCTCTAGTTAAAGAATGTGTTTTCAAATTGTGGTAGCCAGTCCTTACAGTATCTCCTTAATCCTCAGTAGCCCATCCCTTTCCTCTAAGCTGCTCCATTTAATTGCAATTTTTATATATTTTTTTTAACTTGGGTAGTATGCCTAGAGGGAATGAAACATATTTCATCGTTCTTTTAATGTTGCAGTATGTTATATTTTCATCACTTCTGCTTACCACTTCTTTCCACCTTTTTACACCCCCTCGCCCTCCAACTTCAACACATCTATCAGGCTGTTGTTCCTATCTGAATACAACATCGGTCAATCACTCTCTGGAACAACTTCTAGATTTTAACATTGTTTTTAACAAAAAAGCAACGCCTCGATGTAATTTATTTGGAGTTTCTGCTGATTCGAAACATGAAATCTGAACAGCAGAAAATCGTGCCCAAAACTGCTCAATTACAAAGATTAGCATGATTAAATATTAGCACATTCTGATCCATGAAAGTGCTAACAAGAACATGTAGCTGGGTGGCAGCATGGTGAAGGGAAAGGGAAATGTCCAATCTGAATGCTTTGGAATGTTTTGTTGGGAATGTTGATCATTTTAGACACATTATGTTCATAGGGGGTAAAATTAAAAGTATACATCCTAAATGTTTTATATATGGAAACTGGGTGAGATTGGAACCCATAGTTTGATCTTGAAATAGTAAAAATAATGACATAACAACTTAAAACGATTTGAACTGAACGGTTTGAACATTTGAAAAAAAGAAAAAAAAAAAAAGAAAAACAAACCCAAACACTTAAATTAATTCTCTTCAGCTGTGATCCACATTCACAAAGTTTTAAGTTAAACCAAATTTACTTTGGGACTGCAGCAGTTGTAGCAATAAAGGAGGTATCTTCTGAATTTATAGTCTCTCTTTAAATCAATTCTTTTTGTGACTACAGGAATGATTGTCTCTAATATGAGTTAGCTCTGACTAAGTTTTTAAATTATTTTCACAAAGTGGAAGGACTGCATATTTTAATGCCCATTTCTTACAGTGGAGTAATGTTTGGAAGCAATCTCCCCAATATGAAGAGGAAGAATATGGAAGCCAGTAACTATCAGTGTGAATGTGGACTTCAGATTAAGACAGATTGAAAATGTGAACTGATCTTGGACATCTTAAATAAGTTACTGAAGTACTAAATAAAACACTTCACTAGTTTCACATCACATCAAACTGGGGGAAGAGCAAAAGCAGCCGGTCCATTAGAATGTATTTTCCGCTGTACTAGTGACTCCTTGTGGTTGGCCTGAGCAAAGAGCAAAGGGCTGTCAGATTAGATTCAAAACATATTTATGTTGCACATTACATTAATATCCTCTCGCTCAATACAATTGAGCTTTAGCATACCACAACCTTTCCACAATCCCCACTTAAAACTGGAGGTTGGGTGTCTCAGAAGTGGTTTTAAAATATAAACCGAACAGAATGGATTTCTTTTAATTCCTTATAGTTATTCTTACTTGCCCACGATTTGTTTCTGGCTGCAAATGTTTCCTGAGATAGCCAATCTTTTCTGAAAAAGCAACTGTATAAGCACAAAACTTTCATGCCACAGAGGTATACAAGAACACACACACAGACACACATTGCCTCACTGTTTTTTGCTTTGAAATGTGCTGCATAACCTCATTAGCAGCTTATGAATCTTTTAAAGGCCCCTTTTTTCCCGAAATTTCAGACAGAATGAAAGGGACCAGATATCCGTCCCACAGGCTGGAAGAGAGGAAGAAAACGGCTCCAGTATTATTCAGTCTGTCCAATTAGGCAACATATATAAATAGAACCTCTTACATAAGACAGCAGAGGTAGAAGAAGAGGGAGAGTTTTGGTGAGTTAAGTCTAGAATTTGGATTTTATGTGACACATTAAAGAGATCAGCTGAAGGTTGTCTTAACTCTTGGTTTGTACAGAGTCTTTACTCATCACACTTCTTTTTTTATGATATCATGATGTCTTACTGAATATTTTGCGGTGTGTGATCCTTCTCTTTGCTTTCTCTGTCAGCCTCTTGTCCTGCCATCAAAATGCCAGCTTGGTGCCTTGTTTATCACCAAAAAATTGTCAGCTTGATCCTCGAGAAGATGCTCGTGAAAACACCAAATTAGTGCTGCATATATGACAGAAGACAGACAGAGAAGCAGCTTTGGGATTTTGTGTGTGTGTGTGTGTGTGTGTGTGTGTGTGTGTGATCTTTGACTTGGGCTTGTTTACGGTTAAAAATGATATTGCTCAGCCTCCTCTCTCTCTCCTGTCAGTCTCATGCCTCCGTATGACCTCTCAGATACCACCACACAATCACACACACACAAAACATGTGGTCATCTATCATAGTTCATACAGCTGTCAGCACTTCATTTCATGCCTGAAGGAGCAAACAGTAGCCCAAACGAAACACCACATACAGTTTGCTCTTACACACATTTCCTAAATGAACGGTACTATAACAATTTATGTAAGAACAGTACTTTTAGCTCCATTTTGATTTTCTTGTTATAATATGCAGTATATATATATATAAAAAAAAACCAAAGGAAGCAGATGAGGCACCTTCTCTTCTTGTTTTCTCTGTGAAGTGGCGAGTCTTTACAAAGTGGCTGGCCTTTTTGTCTTAGTTGTACACAATGGTGTGTGAAGTGGATGAAGAAAGGGAAATGTATCGAAAGAGACTTAGAGACAAAATCTACAGAGAATATCTTTATTAAGACTTGTTTGAAGAATTTGGCCCTAACCACTGCTGCAGTCTGTGTTTGTTTGTGTTTACCAAACATAGTATGTGTGTAATGTGATAGACTCTAATTGAATTGCTCTTTCTTGCTTCTCTGTGCAATGGACACACACTTGCACATGTATTAACAAGGAAATGCCTTGTTGTGCTTTTAGTTAACCGGAGCATTTACCTTGAGGGCTACAATGCCCTTTTCTGTTCTTCTTCCTGACCTGGTCAAAACTAACATAAAACTAAAAACACACAGTGCAGAATTTGACACATTGATAATGTAATTTTATGACATTATTCACTGTCATTATTCAACATCATTCATTTTTGTTCACACATTTGTTGTAATGAGTAAATCTGTTCTTGTGCAAAAACATCTGGGACCTGTGTCTCATGTCATTCCCCTTTTCTTCTCATATTTCAGTCTCTCTCCACTAAAGGCAGAAAATGTTGCACAAGCCGAAAAGTAAACAAACACTGTATTTGTACAGTTGTGCTTTAAATAACTTATGGTGGTTTACCAAATACAAAAAAGGGAATAGCTTGGAAACCCACACTAGCACATACTTGCACATAAATTCTCTATAAATAAAAACTGGAAATTTTGACAGATTCCCAAATGACCACAGAGCAACTTGGATGGCTCCTAAATATCGCAACATACAACTTTCTTGTCATGTAACAGATCTTCCCACTAGAACTGTTATTATAGGAAAGTATTATGTCTAAGTAAGTTTGTCTCTCCATATGATATGACACAAAAATAAACTGTTCAACTTGTGTCCATCTTTAAAAAAGTTTCTTGACCTATTTTAAAGATACGAGCGTGGAGTTTGGTTAACTATTACTTTCATTAGACAAAAATGTAAGAAAAGTTTCTCTTGTTTCTGAACTTAAACACTTTCAGTCTTCATCTTTCTCTGACTCTGTAAGTCTGCTCCCCTCCTTTTGTCTACTCCTGTCCTTCCCCTTCATAGCTGGAGGTCATCCTATTTTAGCACTTGCTCAAAACAGAACTGATGTAACCCAGATTTACATGTGAAAGGAAAGTGTGTGTGTGTGTGTGTGTTTTAGTGGTGGTGGGGGTTGCAAATGTGTCTCTGAAAAGTCATGTGTGTGTGTGTGTGTGTGTGTGTGTAAGTGTGTCAGTGACGCAGGGACGGGGCAGAAAATCGTTGTGTCGGTAAGAGAAAAGCTCCAGGAGAAAGGAGAGACACTGTGTGACATTGTTGCCGACTGCTGGAGTGCATCAGGGTCATCTCAGAGTCATCATGGGCAACTTGGCTGACCGGGTTGGGCCTAAGAAACGGTTCGTCAGGGAACAGAGCTCTCTTCAGCAGCACCTGCTGTCTGACAGTGGGGATGTAAGTGCTACTGGTTGAGGGTTCTCAGAGATTTGCATAGTTGTTGCTCATCTGTGCGAAATAACAAAAATACCCAAAACACCAAATTATATTTGTGAGAGCAATATTGTTTGATTGAAGTTTTTCTGACATGGATAAAGTTTAACTTATAATGAAGAATGACTAACTTAGTGGTTGTTTTAATGCTATGATGAATATGTAACTTTAACATCCATTCCATCAATATTTTGCATTAAGTGGGAGTAAAATGTTACAGTATGTGTGTGTTGTGTGTGAGTGTTTGTGTAAGCTGATGTAACAGCTTTAGAACTTTGATGGTGTAATTTTGATACTGACATGGTACTAAGGTAGAAATAATACATTATTCAAGTTTAGTTTGTATCTTATATTTTGCTGTTCCTGGTGTTGTACTGTACCGCAAGTGATACAACAATGCGGTAACGGTAATGGTCCACAAATGATAGCTGAGAATTCCACTAAGTGAGCAGTGCATGGATACAAATTTATCACTATTTCCCAGAAAGTACCATTAGCATCTATTTGGCAGAATGCACTAACGACCATGAAATCATGAATAATTTCCATCTATAAAATAATAGTGACAACAATGACTAAAATGACTCTTCTTACCTCACCATAGTCCACATATATTTATACTACTGGTTAGTTTTTTACTTCCTCCCTGGGCAGTTGAAGAAACCGATTTCAGCCTTGATACATACATACTAATCATATTTCATGTGAACTTTCATTTATGAACTTTAAAATATGAATTATCCCTTGCACGCTTAAAGTGGAGAATGTGATGAGTGGCTGAGACAAGAGGCACCAAAAGGAAAGAGAGATGCTGTTAAACTAGGTGAAATCACAGTGTGATGGTTTGCGCGTAGGCTGTGAAACAGCAAGGGAGCTCTGTGAACAGGCGGCTGCTATGCATACAGATGCAGTCGTCTCTATTTATTTATTTTTTCTGTGCAGTAAAAGGTCAGAATGCTCTTTGTTTATTTTGTGCAGAATGACGTTCATGTGATGTTTGTGGGCGCAGTAAACAATGTTCCTATTTTGATTTGATTACGATCAAGTGAAGACTCACTGTTGACGCCATTTCTATGACCAAGAAGACCTCTTAAACATATCTGATAAAGTGTAAACTTGTATGTGCTTCTTAGCAATGTGTCTATATCCAGAAAGTATCTCTTTTTATCCAGTTCAAGTTTCTCTGTGCTTTCAGGCACTTCATTGACTGAATGAAATAGAGCCTGCCACTTGCAGTCTTAAGGCAGGGTGTGAATGATAGGCACCCAGGGGCTTATGTCAGCAAAACACTTATTTTATGGTAGCCATTCATAACATGGCTGGGACTGGTTCCGTCTCTCTGGGGTGTCATTCAACTGAGATGTAGCCTCTTCTTTCAGTCGAACCACAACTTATAATGCATCTCGCCTTTTCTCTGATTCACTATGCTGGCAGAGCTTGGTAGGACTGCAGTCACAGGGACTATACATCTAAATATAATCACTTACAGATCTCCATCGTAGCGATATGATTGCTTTTAGATCTACGGCCACCAACAACTTACCCATCAGCATTTGTGATGAATGTGTTCTCCTAAGCTGCTTTTAACTTCCTGTTCCTTAAGTGCAGGACCAATGGCAATCAGCATCTGAATTATTCACTGACTTTTATGGGAATGTCCGCAGAAGTTTTCCAAACATTTAATACATTTTCTACTGTCATTGGTATATACATTCCACCAGCTATATGTAAAAAAAAAACTGCTTTGATGTAAACAAAGATCTATTTACACTGCTTTTCTGCTTTAAACTCAAAATAGCACAATCATGCTTATGCAATGAAGACACAACTGATAAGATGTAAAAGGTTAAAAAAAAACAACAACAACTGATCACTGAACTAACCTATTGTAATGCTTACCATGAAACAACAGAGAAAACTTTGTGGAAACAATATTACACTTCATACAGTATAGCTGCTGCTTGCCCTTGTCATGTGCTTATCATCTGCCCTGGCAGCTATAGGAATGGCTGCGGGCCAAAAATTCAAAATATTTTTTCATGGTGACTTTGTCAACGCACACCACAGCAATGCTCTGAGCCGGAAACTACACAAACTAGAAATACATGAAAGAGTGTGGGAAAGCCACTGAGTTGAGAAGAAATCACAGTTTTGTTTTTTAAAAATCATAAGTTTGTTTGTGCGTGATGCATATGGATGATTTGCAAGTTACGTTTTTTTTTTTTATCAGAAAGCACAGTGTCTTCCCTTTGTCCACCATTAGCTGTTGTGTATGACGTGAGAGCAATGGCTATACTTGCGTGCTATTGATTACCTAGGACTCTAAGATCATGTGACAATAATGTGCTGTTAGTTTTATCCGTAACGAACTCAACTGTGATAGAACGACAACTCACGATAGCACGTTCAGTAACAATGGACGGGACTAATAGGGCATGACACTGCATGGCGAGATGGTTTAAAAGGCCTCGCTATAGCCCTTTAATCTCTGAGAAGCATCACTGTGTATGATATGAAGAATGAATCTACCAGACACTTCACATTTTATATTTCATCATTCCTACTACTGTGGTTCTTCTGGAAAGTATCTTAAAGGCTATTTAAGTGATGTATATTATAAAAACTAAACATACACTAAGGCGTTCTATATTATTATCATTAGCTTGTAATATCAAGTACGGCTGACAGCATTAAGGTGTCTTTTAGGTCTATATTATTGCTCTATATAGATTACCTTTGCCACAATGAGGACATGTGTACACGTTTTAATACACTGATCTTCTCCAGTTTGCACATTAGGTTGAGAACATTCCACTTCCTTTTGTGTAATAATCATTGACTCTCTCTGTCTACTTTTAAAATTGAAACACATCTGTCTCCAAAGTGTGCACACGAACAAACTCACCTATCCCTGGAGCAAATTTTCCAACAGCAGCAGGTGCAAACAAAGCAGAGATAATTGAAGCTGAGATTGCAGTAGAGCTTGGATGAGGGCATGGAGGATCTGGGGCTGGACGGTCAGTTGGGACACTGGCAGCGATTTATAGCTCAAGGCGGTGCTCTACTAGCACTTGTCTTCATCAAGCAAAGCAAATCACCAAACAAATTGTGACGACCTAAATAGATATTTGCATTGTCAGACAACTTCATCTTTATCAGGTTAGAATGACATCCAAAGAAATGCGCATTTTCATTTTCTTACATATCTTCCAAACTGTTTATATGTTTTCTTTAAAAAAATCATAATTCATATTGTATGTATGACACTCTAAACATTTTAATTGGCTTAATACCATCAGGCAGTGACTTTCAGAAGCATTACATACACTAGTTGTTAGTGAGACCATGCTAACCTAACCTGTGTAGAAGCAGCTTAGGTGAAATGTGTTGAGAGCAGTCCAGTGACACACTGAAAACTCATCTACCAGATGGCTCAGAGGGAGGGCTTCAACCAGGGAGCACTTTAATCAATCTGATTAAGGGGAAATGCTGCCTGTATTTTTAGCTACTCCATGGCAGGCCAGTAGCCATTCATTGAATTTTGTTTCATTAGCTCTTATGTTTATCTCTCAGATGCGTGGCTTTATAAACAGGGATAGCTCGAGTAAATGAACCATTCGCTATTTTAGCTAATACACTACTTATGGTGAATCGTTTTCTGAATAAGACAAATACTCACTCTGTTATTATGATAAGACCAGCTTCATGCAGGAGCTGATTCGGGTTCTGAAACTGAGAAATTAAGTATGTCTTAGAAAAGGTTAACTGATTGTTTCTGGGACTGCTGCTTGGGTCACTGCCCAGATGCTGTTTAATGCCAAAAAGCAACATGGCATTAAGATGAAAATCTCTAAAGATTCCTCAGAGTCATGGAGATGATTTTCACTAAAGCTTTTCACAAATGCTGAAGGCTCTTTGGTCCCAACATGACTAAAACATTATTGCATTCAGTTGAAAATGGCTTTTAAAGTGCCTTTAACCCTGAATGAAAGACAAACAGTCTGCATGCATCACAAACCTGAAGTACCTCTGAAATCTGATTCATACCAGGAGGCAGCTGTCCTGTGAAATAGATAGCAGGGCAAACATTATGGAAAGCTCCAGATGATTGCTGCCTAAAACATATGGCCTGTTACCAGCTTTCTACAGTTTACTCATTTACTGGCATGACTGATTATTTTAACAGATGCAATGCAAAGATGTAAAAGTCACTGTCAGAAAAACCATCCAGACAAATGCAGAAAGCTCGTTAAATGTCGCAGCACATTTATCAATAATGCTGACAAACGATAATAAACCGGAAATCAGAACTGACACAAATAAATGATCAGTAATCCCTTGGCTCAAAATATGATGCAAAAGGATGCATTACTCTGTACTCTGTGTTACTCAATAAAAATAGCTGCTGTGCTCTTTTACTTTTGTCATCATCAGTCTTTTCTCTCCACCAAAGACTAAATGCTTATGACGAAAATTAGTGCTCTCTGCTTTGGTATGCACTGTCTGTCTCACATTTACACACTGAGAATGTGTAAACCTGCACACTTCCCCTCTTTGGGATCAGAGACATAACCCATCCAGCAGCTATGAGACCTGTGGCACAGTTTGAGTCCCAACTGGCTGTCCTGTTTGTCTTGATTCTATCTTCTACGCATGTAACTACAGTAAGACTTTGTGCAGGTTCTAAAGCTGGGTGCATGTGTGTTTGTGGTTGCAGGTGCATGCATGGGAACTTGAACAGATTTGTTTCCCTCTCCATGTGGGACAATGAGGAGTTGTCTGGAAGGAGCTGGTCATATGATGCAATGTTTTCTAGAAAGCCAAGGCCTTGCAATATTGTTACAGAGAAATATTTTCTTATACAGACTTTTCTGTCACATACCAGTGATAGTGTGGAACTTTAAGAATCTCCATCTGTGTGTGTTCGCGTGCACGTATGTCTGATGCAAGCTTTTGGATTGCATCATTGTCTGCAGGTGTCATTACCATGGTGATTAAAGCATTATTGATAAGCTTTATGTTGATTCGTGGTGTGATCATGTGTCAGTATGGAGAAAATCACATGACACGCACTGTAATTTTGGGCATGCATAAGTAGTGTTGGTTTGCTGTGTCTTGGAAACCACGAAATCAGCTGATGCCACTTAGTCAGCCAGCTAATGGTGTCAGCTAAGTACTGAGGGAGAAAACTGTAGCGGTAACATGCTGATCAAAATTTTCACCAAACAAATTACTCCATTCTCATTGTTACATTAGCTGTTCGCAGTGCAGCTACATGTGTTGAGAATGTCTTAAGTGTTAAAACCTTTCACAAATTAATTTGAATTGACCAAATGTTGGAGCTACAGCAAAAGAGTATTTATGGAAGTGAATAAGTTGCATCTTTCTTGATGTCTGGACCACATTTTCTGATTTTGAGATACTCAGGTAATTCACTGAATAATAAATACATTTAATTTTCTAGTGATGCTAAACTAAAAGTCAGAGGATCATCATTACGCCCAGCACACACTGCTGACGTTGCGTGCAAGTGCCCTGGCCTGCACTTCTGTTTCCTCACCACAATGCCACAGCATGCCTGCTGTGCCATCTCTCTTTATTCATTAAGTTGGCCATGGATAATGGCCATTAATAATAAGTTTTATGTGAATTAGTGGCCATGATGCTCTACTTTTGCTCAGATCAGCATGTGTCACATGGGAAAGACAGGCGAGATGCTAAACAGTGTGTCCCGGGCCATAAGATTTGTAACGTGTGAATCATGAATGTTTCATTGGAAACCAACTGTTTTTGAGAATTTTATAGTGTATAGTGTTTATAGTGCTTATGAACTAATCATTGTCACCTTGAGGAAGAGGATTTTAAATCAGCAGATTTGAAAAAATCTTGTATTTTCCTAATCTTTCAATCATCGTGTAATCCTTTAAATCCATCCATTACCTATAGAGCCAATCAGCGTGGACATTGGGTTAGGGGGGAGAACACCCTGGACAGGTTGTCAGTCTCTTTCAGGGCCAGTATATAGAGACAGACAACCACTGACACTCACACCGACATCACCAATTAACCTTCAGTCCCCTGTTTTTGGACTTTGATGGCACAGGATTTGAACCTAGAACCCAACTGCACCACCGTTTATGTAACAGAATCTTTAGATTTTTACTGATAATAATATTATAAGGGTTTGAGCTGATTATTTACATTGAATTTGGTGTGTGTGTGTGTGTGTGTGTGTCTGCCTGTCTGTCTTCTCAGTACTGTGGCCTCTGCTGAACCCTCACAGACTAAGATTCAGTCCAAATGATGGATGTCAAAGAACATCAACACTGATTTCTGTCCGCTCTCAAAAAGCCCATATTTCATCATTTCTTGGTGCAATTGAAACCAGTCAGACTCAGTTTCATCAATCCTTTCGCAGTCTGACCTCTTTCTTGCTTCTTTTTCTTGTTTTTGTGTTGTTGTTTTTTTTTCTCTTTGTCGCTTACCATTTCTTACTGTACACGTCTGTTTTTATATATCCTCCTATGTCCTGGTTTATTTTCTGGATATGCTATTACATTGTTTTATTGCATGCATTTCCATTTTGTAGTATAATACACATCTCTGCCTTGTTTGCAATATATTTTATGCTACATCCACACAAACACTGTCTTTACATCACTACCATTAATGCAGACTATGAATTTCTAACGGTATCATTAACGGGGACAGAGCTTTAACCACCAAACGCTTTGTGCCAGTACACTGTACAACAGCAACATTCACAACTTCACCAGGACACTGAGTGACATGGAAATAGATGGAAAGGTCAAGAAGTAGCAACATCCCAGGATAGGCAAAAGCCCATGCAGTCAAGAAGCAGCCACATAAACTAACCTCATGATTCATCAATGACCAGGGCAGCGAGCATAAAGAAAAGCCCCCAGGACTCCCTTCAATCTCTGAAGACTTGCACAAAATTGAAAAATTCTAATTATAGCCTGGCTTGTGCCAAAAAATGTCAGGACACAAATATTTTTGCCTGACACAGCCGGGAGCAAAACAAGCAAGGTGGATGGGGATGATCAAATTGGAAAATGTAGCGATATTGTAGAACAAAAAATGTGCTTGAGATAATAGGTTCCTTTAGTGCTGTACTCTAAAGAGAAAAAAAGAACAATAGAGACAATTCATGAGCTGAATACATTTTAGTGATGAAAAAACAACTAACCAAAAAGATGGATGAGAATCTTTCAATGCACAAATGACTTGGTGATGGTCGATTCAGTAATTTGTCACATAAATTTTGTGTTTCTACAGAAAGCAGTAGTTGATTCAAGATTCGAGTTGATTCATTTAATTTGATCTGCCATAGATTTAGAAATTGATCCATTTTTTAAGAGCACATTTATCCTTTTTTTTCATTCAGCCCTTTAAACTTTGGAGCACAGAAACAACCCAGACTTGAAATGAACTGGCACAAAGTGTTCTTATCCTAGATATTACAATCCCATTAAAACTCCTGCTTAAACTTTTTTAGAGGTCTGCTCGGAAGCTGTTTCCAAATTGGGATTTGGAACAAAACTCAACATGACTTTTAATATATGAAAGACTTGTTTTTCACCAAGATCTGTATTTGTCAGAAATACATTGCTGGGACATCCTGGCCATTCGATGATTATGTCCTTTTCAGTGAAAAGCTATTTGATCAAACTCTTCCAACTCTAACTTAACCACTGGTTGTCAAATATTTATCCTCATGTATTTCCCAGAAGGGGAGTATTGATTTGTGCTCCTTTAGGAGTACCATCTTGCCATTAGTCAGATCATTATTTTGTCAGCATATTAAATTCTGCCTAAAGTGGATACTGGCTATTATCTAATTTCACTAATGCTAGCGTTTTGCTACCCACAGGGCTGTGCCACTTTGCAGTCTGTGGTGTCATGAAAACAAAGTCCAGATGGTAAATGGATGTGAAGATTAAAGTCTTGAGTTGAAACACACAGAAAGTGTCTGCACACACTGCTCTAACAGGACCAGCGTTAATCATGGATAACTGTGTTTATTGTTTTTTTACCTGGACACACCAACATTCTCGAACACACGCATTAAGTTGTAACATTACTGATACCAATAATATGGATTGAACTCCTTTCATCATTTTCCTCTTTAAAGGCACTTGCTGCTCTCACATCAGAAACGGGTCGCTCATTGAAGAGGCCCCGTTACATGAGACAAAAACTTCCATCTTGTTTTGCCTTTCATTTGTTCTTAACATTCATAATTTTTATTTTACTTCTCTAATTTAATTCTCTTGTGCTGCACACGCTTTCACAATCCAGGGATCAGGAGTCACTTCTTTATTTCTCTGACAGTAGATGCCTAATTGTCCGCTTTCTTTTCCTCCACCCCTCGTGTTCTCACCCGCTCTCTCTTTGTCTCCCTGTCTCTCTCACTCTCCCTATCTCTTCCTCTCTTTCTGTGGCTCTAGAAGTGTGACTGCCTGCTCAGCCTGGAAGCCTATTCAGCAGACCAGAAGCGCCGTGTGTGTCAGTGCTTGAAGGACAATATTGACAAGCAACTCCAGCTCCACAGGAGGGATCCTCCCATTCAACATTTTGAGCAGGTATGGTGCATGTACACACACATATAAAAGCATTTCTCATTTTGATTGAGGCTAAAAATAAATCACCAAACACACTAACACATGGCAGCGCATATATATGGCATGCTCCCATGACAGATGCCCTATTAACACCGCACATTCCCAAGCATACACACTCAGCTAGCATCGAATAACACTTTGAACACTTTCCTACAGCTCACACTTCCATCACCATGATTTGTCACTTGCATTTTTGGGGAGCTTTAATCCTGCCTTTTATCAACTTGCATTTGAATAGCTCACTTTAAGTTCTGCTTGGCTGTGAGTCTATATTTCCGGACAAATACTGCACTCTCATGTATTGTTTATTTAACTTTGTTGACAGTTGTGATGTTTATTGTGTGATAAGTTTAAACAATAACGATATTATTTAACACTTATTATATGTATACTAAGATTAAGATAAAAACTCTGTTTTACATCCAGCCATCCATTCATTTAGAGACATTTTTGTGCTCACCAGACAAAGGCCAGCATCACACTCCTGTTAGCTCTGTTTTTGGTCTCTACTGACTTTTAGGGAAAATATCTGCCTATGACTGTGGTGCTCAAAGAAAAACTTTCAAATTAAGACCCAGAGAGTCAAAACAGTGAGCCAAAAGGTGCTACAGTGTGGTGTAGAGCTAAGGAAAGTTGAAACAGGTAAAATTTCTCTGTGGTTTTCTTAATACATGCAACCGCATATACAATGTCATGTGGTCAATCCAATAGGAAATATTAATCAGAGCCTGTGTAAGTCCCCTCTAACTACTCACCTCTGTAGACCTGTTATACTCTTTGGAACCACTGAAGTAAATCAAATCAAACTTTAGTATAATCAAATCCAGTCATGCACAGAATGTACGCATTAATATATATTCTAAAAGACTGAAAACCAAATTGAATTACTGTTGGATTAAGCTATTACACCGCTGCTCTCAATGCAGCACTATAGTGGAGAAGGCTGCTGTTAATGACACACTCCAATTGATCTTTAAATGCTCACTGGGCTTTGACCTTTGGTTGACCTTCGGGGAATGCTGACAGGTTCCCCGAGCAGCCAGTTCAGTTTGGTCATTGGAAGCGTTGCCTTTGGAAAACACCTTAAAAATGTTTGGGTTTTTTTCCCCCTTTGTCCTGACAAGTTCACTATTTGTAATTTTTCAGAAAAATTTGTGTTTCAGAGGTCTGTCTTTGTATGTTTGTCTGTTCAGATTTAAGTGAAGGTTTGGTTTTTTTTTTTGTTTTTTTTATCTCTGACAGCTTGATTCTTTCATTCCTGATGCTTTTTTACTTTTTCCTGTCCTCATTCTTTATTTCTTCAATTTTCATTTTGATGAACTGAAAGACAAAGACAGCTTGTTCACTTCATAAGTGTAAAATATGTCCAACCCAGTTTGTTTGAGTTTAGCTGAAAGGTGATTAAAAGGAACAAACATCCTTGTGTGTCAACGGCACACCTGTTTCTACATTACAGGGCCTCATTTCATCAGCATATGAAAGAGCAAAAGAGAGAGGAGCAAGCCGACAGTCTTTCATCCCTTTCTTTTTCTACGTCTGTGTATTTATGTGTGTCTTGTGTGTATATTTGCCATGATGACACCCAATGGCACCTAATTGCACAGAAGTGTAAATGACCCAGGACTTGGCCCATATTTTAGTGTTCTCCAATATCTGAAATCTTTGGGCGAACTTTATGAACTTTGAACAAATTTAGATTCTGTTTGGTACCAAAGAGAGAAGCTTCATTTTTGTGTGTTCACACTCTCCACAGAAATTTGCACATGTTGCTTTTCTGGCCTGTTTCAGTGTCAATCAGTTGCTCCCAGCTGGATGAATGAACACATTTATGCACAATAAAGTGTTCAATACTTTCAATAACAAAACAGCTTAGCAAGCAGGCTAAGTCATGTGAGGTCACACTAAGTCAATATCATTTACTCAAACTCTATTAACCAAACCAAGGTATTGATCAGTATAGATGTGGTAAAGAAACTGCGTTGTACTGTGTTTCCTTGGCCCATATGATGATCCTTTTAAAAGAAAAACAAACCATCACCTGTACAAACCTGGTTGGTGAGTCTCAATGGAGGCAATAATTGATGCAGTCTGACCTCCCTCCTTCTCTCTCTTACAGTATATCTACACTTAACTGACTAAAACACATTGTTTTCCCTCACTTCCACACTAAGCCTAAGTGCTTCAGACTTGAAACTTGAGCTTTTTGAAAACCTTCCCCAGAGTGGATAGACTTGATCGTGCTGGCCATGTGCTTTTGTGGAAGGGAAAAAACACTCGCAGAACAGGAAACAGAGTAAGATCATTCAAATACAGTTGCATTGTAGCAGTAGAGAGACCAATCTTTCTTTACACTCTGGAATGGATATTTGTATCTTTTATACATTTATACTTTAGACTTGTGTGGAATATGCATTGAGGTTTAGTTAAGAATGGGATTTGCACCAGAGTTGAATAGACTGCTCAAAAGTAGGTGTGGCTGTGTGGCGCTTTAGAGAGCCAACCTCATTAGAAGACTTCATTTCAGTTTTCACAGAATTACACATTCTCCTGTAGGGAAAGACATGATTCTGCTGCACAAGCTGATGGTATGTTCAGTGAGATTATACATCTAAGGATGTGCGTCCTGCCCATATACTCTTCGGAGGGTTAGTAGAACCTTTTACTACATTTCTTTTATTAAATGGAAATCGGAATGGTGTCCTGCAGGCAGGGGAATACCGGCTTAATCATAACATTTTACTGTTACACAAATTAGTTCACTTTTGATTGCATTTCTCCAGCGTACCTTAGAGGCAAATAGTTTGTATTCAGTCAACTCCAAATCTGTTTAATTACTCTAAAAGCAAACCAGCTTTGCCATGTTCAGGACTGTGGTATTCGTGGGGATGTAAGGGGAATGCCTTTATAGTATCCTTTCTGTTGCACCCTTTAAAAGTGAACCTAACATCACGGGAATTATCCTTTGGGTTATATCATCCTGACAGAAGAAAGGAGGACACTTTCCCATAGATAGACATGTGCAGACACATGTGGGTCATGGCCTCCATGAGATAGTAATAAAAAAAAGTTAAAAACACAATTACAGTCTGCTGCAGTGTCTTTATGATGGATATAATTATAAACCTGTCTCCATTTGGGAAGAGAGTATTCATTCATCTCAGCATCTTTAATTTCTATAATCTGGAGCTCACAACATCTCAGAGAATGGTTCCAGAAATTCAGCACAGAGAAATACTGCTTTGGTTGTGCTCCAGTTCTGCCTTATTGTTCCTGCTGAGTTGACATTAGAACTTGCTTTCTAAACTAAATCAAGTTTGTCTTTGATGCACAGTATACATTCCTGCCAACAAGTGAGAATTGCAGCAAAGGAGCTTTTGGAGGTAACCCGTTGAATCACACACTTTCCTCGTGTCAGATGTGCATTTGTCCTCTCATGCACAAAGCAGAGTAAATCCACACTCAGCTGAAGCACACACTTTACTCAAGAATTATGTTCAAGTGTGAAGAAAGAGCTCAATATATTCCTAAGGCTAACCTAAGGCTTCCTAACACACATACTGCAGAAATCACATCCATTCTATCTACTTGTGTTAGTTTCTTTATTCATGTTTTTAAAGTAAATGGGGTTGCCTTGCTGCTGTGTTGATGTCAGCAGTTGGAAAAACTTGGACGTGAGCTCTTTACACTTGGAGATTCTCTAATCCTCCAGTCCTTCTGATTGTGGAGCGTTACGTAAATTTGCCAGTTCTTTGAAGCATTGAAAGGATTTGGGGGAAATGTTTATCATTTTAGCTTGATTAACTGATGTCTCTCTCACTTTGTGTTTCTAGCTATCAGTGCTGTAAGAATAGTGGTAGAATAGTTAGATGCAAATGAATTATTAGTTAAGTATGACTCACAGAAAAGTGGCTGCAGGATTCTTGATATGGAGGAAGCATACTTTCAATTCATATCATTTTAAGCTTTCTTTTTCTTTTTATTTATGTACAAAAACAAACACCTAGCCTTGTGCTCTGGTAACAGACAGCCATTAAAGCTGAGCTCCTTCCTTAAAAAGTTTCTGGTTCATTCTTGTCTGGACAGCATAAGCCACTAAGCTGCTGAGAAAAATAAATATGTCCAGCAACGACACACACAGGCCCTCAAATGGGAATTAAAGCAGGACTGTCCATTTTGAAAATGACAGCTGCACTTTATCACACACAGCATTTGAGGAATAATGCTGGCACTCCTTTTCTGAGTCAGAAGAACGCTTATTATCTGTGGTAAAAGTGGAATACATTTTCTACACGAGGGCATTGGCTTGCATGAACAGTAGAGAAAAAGATGGCTACTAAAGAACAAAGTGTGTCTGTTCACTTGTTTTCACTGTCTCATTTCACATTTATGAGAATCTGTTTTAGCTGCTGAACTGGTTATAATACCGCATTTATGCTGGAGGAAGCAGTGATGCAGTGTGACAAGGAACTTCTTTCATTCCGCTTTCAGTCTTACTCTTTGTTTCGCCTTGTCAAACTATTTATTTATGATGAAATTAAAGAATTTGGTGGTCTCCCTTCCTTCTACCATGTCAGTCAAACAAGTCTGCACTTGATCGTTGATGCAAGAAGTTGAATGAACAACGTGGAAACACACAGAAATGCTTCCATGTGTGTCTTCGTATTTAAATGTGTGCCTTGCTAAAAGGCACTGTTAAAATATGAACATTTGCAACATAATTTTTAAAAATTATTTTGAAACTTTCCCTTTATTTCTTTACTATCGGCCTTCCCTGTGTTAACTGAAGCAGATCTTGGTTTGTTAGTGCCACTTTTTGGTCAGTGGTATAGTTGCAAACCTCTGGCAATGACTGTGTACTGAATTCCCTGCATGTACATGTGTTTGTTAAACCTTTTTTTAGGTCTCTTTTTACCAAAAAGTATGAATAGTCACCAAAACAAGAGGTTTGACTGAGGACAATGTAAAGTGAACTTGTATTGTACCAGCTTGAATTTTGATTATTTTGCGGGCCTTACATAACAATTTATCTGTGATTGAGCAAGACGCTTAGTCCTTTTAGTGAGGAGAGGGGACTGCCAGGAAGGCAGTGATGACAGCAGAAGAATAATATCTGAGGTGACAGTCTGGTTGAGACACTGACAGGAGCAGTAACAGGTACTCTATCTTAGAGTTGGGAAATGACCGACAGCTTCACTAGGCTTCAACAGGAGACGCCTGAGTGACACAGGAGGCTGTAAAGAGAAAGGTAACAGTCAGCGGAAATAAGAAGTCCTGTGATGGTCAGAGTGAGCTATAAGAGAGGCTGCTATGTACTTAATGATCAGTGCCTGATCATTAAGAATATAAATATTTCCATGTACATGTCAGATGCAGGGAAGTAAGTGAAAGACTTCTTGTATCATTCGTGTCTGATCATCACACAGGAAAGGAGATTATAAATGTGAGTGCCGAAATGTTCAGCACAATCTGGACATCTGCTCCAGCGTATGTTCAGGTGATGGGTCATTTTTCCTCTGCAACAGACACATACTTTCCCCTTCATTTTCTCTAATTAGACATGGATGAATTCCATGTGTCTTGTCTTTGCCGCCTCTTCTCGTCACACACTTGTACACACATACACAGCCCACTTCAGCACTCCGCACGCTAATTTCGGTATGCGTTATCTTTCAGAGTGTGACATTCAGAATAAGAAGTGCGGGTGAAACGGGGTAGATATGAGGAACTATACATTTCATGTATAGTCATACCACAGTGGAGTTGTGATGAAATAGCATTTTATGTCACTAACGGAGAGCAGACCTCTCTGATCTCTGATTATTAGAGATCATCCTTCAAGGAGCTTAAATGCAGACCAGCATTTACGCACAGTCTATCTTACAGTCAGTGTTTGGTGACATTGTCTTCAGCTTCAGATCAAACCTCTTTTATTTTATGTTTTATGCTTCATCCTGTCTCCAGCTTTTTGCCCCAGTTCTCTCTTCCACCACCTTCTACCTGTCTCTTTGTCTGTTACACACTCACACACTCAAACACAGCGCAGCAATGTTATTCATTGTGGTCTGCAGAGCAGGATTAATTCCCTTGTCTCTCTTTAAACTTTAATGATTTCCCTTTGGATGGAGTAATGTTTGGCTTTATTTTAGCTCATCTTTAACTATTCATAACTGTGTTATATAATAGCAATTATGCATCAGCACAGGACCTAGTACAGATAAGAGCCTTGCAGACTCAGTCCTAAGAAGGTACATCAGAGCATGAAATCCATTCACTCTCTTTTAACTATGCAGTGAAGCTGGGATAATAGTTTAATTTGCTGAAAACAGACGTGATGACGTTTTTGATTACTATGAGTGTTTGATAGCAGTAGTGAGACCAACAATTTCTGAAACATTTCGCTACCAATTAACAGGAGGGTGCAGGAAAAAGAGCAAAGTGCTAAATGCAGATGAAACTGGAGGGCACCAAATGTGGTTACCTTAAGTTAATATTCTACTTTTGAAATGTCAATCATTACTTTCTGGATTATATGGACATATTTTCACCAGAATACCTTTAGCCAGAAGCAGTAAATGAGACAGCAGCAGTGGCCTGCGCAGTGTAGCTGACAATGTTTAAAATAGCTATTTGAAAGCCCATTATATATTAGCACATGATATGATTAGATAAGGTCTGATGAATAGCTTACATGTCTCCCTTCAGGTGTGATGCAGTCACAGGATTGTTTTTGTCTGTGCATGTGTGTGTGCGTGTATGGGTCTTATTAGGTGTGAAAGACATGGCCCTTAACATCCTGCTCTTTGATAGGTTTTGATTCAGTGCTTTGATTTACGACAGAGCAACTTCTAAAAATAGCATGTAGAGGAAGCGAGGGAGAGAGGGGCAAAGAGAGAGAGAGAGAGAGAGAGAATTAAGGACACTGACTGCTTTGGTCTCCTGAGAGTTAGTTGCATTTTATCTTTTCATCACCATCACCCCCTCTACATTTTTTACTGCATCACATTTACACAGTTCTGCCTCCCAGTCTCACACCTTTGTCTTGCCCCAATTCCATTTGTCTTTTTTTCATTTCCCCTCCTTCATCAAATACCGATTTAGCCCCATCTTGCTCTCTCTCTCTGTCTCTCTCTCTCCCCTCTCACTGTATTTTGCACACACGTTGGCACGCACAGTATACTGAGCTGGGGAGAAAGCTGGGACTGCAGCAACAACACAAGGAGGATAACAGAAGCGTTGACACATCCAGACAAACGGGCAGGGGACAAAACAACAAAAAAACAAAAAACAAAACTCATTTATTGGATTAGCAGTTTGCACCTATTGGTGTTGATTATGTGCTCTGTCAGTGTGTGTATGTGTGGTTGAACTATGTCATTCTTTGCTGTGCCCTGGGACACACATCAAAAATAACGCACTTTTTACACTCGTATAACCAAGCAATCACACTTCGCGTCCAGATGCCTGTGTCTAAGGTAATGCATGTTATCTGTCTCTACTGTTGTGATGAAGGTCAAGCTGAGAGCTCTTTCTCTAGACTTCATTGTGCAGGAGCTATAAGGACTGTTGTACTGGTTTGCTTGATTGGATATGATCTGAATGTGTAAGTGTTTGGATTTGGATTTGCCTGTGTTCGCTTTGTGTGTTTAAGTTGTACTAATGAGATTGGTGGTGTAGATTTTTTCCCCTCTCTATTAATCAGATAGTAAGGATTAATAGCTCACTCTTTTCTTTTCTTTTCACCTAATATTCAATATTTTTTGTTTACTGCCATATGTGTGGAATGATTTCAAGTGATTTTTTTCTTAAATAATTATCACTTCCCTGGAGAATGTAAAAGCAGATGTTGAGTCAGAAGTATCAGAAAAATCTGAGCTCTGTTGTGATTTATTCTTAGGTCAATTCAAACTATCTTTTAGTGCTTTGTTTTCCCAGCTTTTTTTATGCCTAATATGTTTTCACTATTAGAAACTACAGTTTTTAATCTTGAGTCAGTGAAGATTTATGCGGCAAAGGCCAAAGACCTGGAAACAAGTTACCATTTTTATGTTGCCGGTCGCCTCCTGCTAAAGTCAACAGTCAACAGCAGTCCGCCCATTACAGGCTCATTGTGTTTATACTTGTGCTCTTGTAATTGTTAGACGTTGTGAAATGAAAAGCTTTTTAGGGAAGAGAAGCACTAAATTAAAACTACATGTTTTGAGTTCAGCAGTAGTGAAACTGAGGTCTTGCAAATGTAGTGCAGTTTGTTTGTAGCCTAACGTTACCGTTTATGTCTGTTCACTGTATTGATGTTGTGTTATTGTATGAAAATGACCTTTCTGCACCAGAAACTTAGTTTTTTTGGTCACAGAGCCTATTTTCTGCAATAATCCAAAAGCCAATAGAAAAACCTTCTGGGGTTTAGTGGAGGAAATCAGCATGATGCTAATCTCCATGTTGACCTCCCCAAATGCCAGTATTTGTAGCCATCTATTACTGTGACTGCAACTGCCGTTATTGATTTTATGTTTCTTTGTGACTAGTATTAAGAGGTTTTCTGCTGTATATAAAACCAGACTTTTACCTCTTGAGGGATGAATAGGTTTTGACCCGAAGAACTGTGTACCGAGACAGCAGGTGTATGTCTTGTTCCTCTCAAAGTTATTTGTCACACAGAGGAGATACAAAAACCTCTTGAGATAACAGTGTGTGTGTGTGTGTGTGTGTGTGTGTGTGTGTGTGTGTGTGTGTGTGTGTGTGTGTGTGTGTGTGTGTGTGTGAGTGAGTGAGTGAGTGAGTGAGAGTGTAACGTAGAGAATAAATTAGTGAGTGAGACAGGTTACACTATCATCTGGTTTAATTATCCACTCATGTACAGCAGGTACTTGTGCTGAACTTACAAAACAAACAGATTTATGGTTTTTATCAAACACTTCTTTGCTAATTATTTATGAAGCTTATATATAAGTACCTAGCCTTCCTAGCATTGTTTTCTTAGTGTTATTATTAACAATTGCACTCACAACTGGTTCTGTGAACCTAGATATCAAAAACCTTTAAGCGTTCAGTCTTGACATCGAATGCCCATTCACATTGGTCTTATTTATTTGTTAATCAATCTGATATTTTCTGTTTGTTTAACTCAACAATTGTGATGCAGAAATAAAATGAGCAACCATGACTCAAAACAATGATTCCAGCTGTAACACCATGGTGCCTTTATGCCCCATTGTATGTTTTGTGATTGTTTGTTTACATTTTGATAACCTCTAAAATGTTTACGACCTGCATCAAACATTCACAGCCCAAAGTACTGAAGGCAGAAAGCATCATTGCAGGCGTTTAAGGTTTAAAAATGTAAAAATGAGTAAGATTGTTTACGTCCTTGTGGGTATAGTGCAGTATGAAAGATTTCTGTCGCCTCTGTAGCACTACATAAATGCACATTTTTGGCATAAGCTGAAACATCTTATAGGTTTTGCTTTAGTAATAGGTTCTTAATGATTTAAATAATGATAATAATGATTTAAAGTTCCAGATTTTTGAAATGCTAATGAGGTTAGCTCATAAGCCATTGTGTAGAGATAATGTCTAGGACTGAAAGGAATCATTTACATCATGGGACACTTCCCGTCTCATATATTGTTAGCATATTACTATAGAGCTGCATTGTGTGCATGTGTGTCAGATACTGGTGTGTTTCAACTTCATGTTTTATGTGTGTATACAATGGATATGTGTCCACTGTGTGCTTTGTGCATCCTGTGGGACCCGTCTGCAGAGCCTTAATGTCTTCTCAAAGAAATGAACGGCGGGGGTGTTGTGAAGGCACAAATGTAAACATTTGTCAGACGATATTTGCAGACACACTTCTGCAGTCACGGAGGACATTATGGACCTGTTAGTATGTTTTGGTGGACATGCACGCCACATGTGTACATGCATTTTCCTCGCTCTGAGCTCTCGCTGCTCATTTGTCTCTTCTCATTATCTCTATCTCCTCCCTCTCCCTCTTTCCCCTCTCACTTGTTTGTGCAGCTTGGGAGTCTACCTTCTTAGCCTCTTGGGCATTAGCTCTCTTCCTCTCTCTTTCTCTCTTTCTCTCTTTCTCTCATTCACTTGGCCTAGCCCACACTGACAGAATCACAGCAGTCCAGCTAGCAGGGCATAAACACTTACACCCCAGTTTGACAAAGGAAATAGGCCACTTTGATGGAGATGTGTGGACTGTCTCTCTCTTAGTGGGAGTGAAACCTGGAACTGCTTCCTTTTGCCAGGTAGGTGTTTTTTACACCACAAGTTAGTTTCTCATCTGTAGAGAGCTTCATTTTGTGTCAGTAATGAGCACAGAGATTTCCTGTATAGATTTTATGCTGCGCTTCTTTGGTTTTGCTGCAGGTTTCCCGCCTTTGAGAGAGTATCCATGCAGTTAGTTCGAGATGTTGATATTGTTGTTGCTGGGAGGCAGGGAGTGGTGTGGTCATATGGAGGGAAATGGAAATGAGACAGCGAGATGAGAAGAATGATAGGAAAAGGCAATAAAAGCTCATTTATCACCGGTCATCTCTATGACAGGCACAAGGAGTTGGGTGTCGGTATCATGCTCTGCGTTGCTTCACTTCACTTTTTCTACCCTTTTCTATTTGTTTGTTTTTCATTTCTTTTAATTCCCCTTTGTTTACAACTCCACCCAGTTATACTTCATTCTTCTGATGGCATTTAAAGCTTTCTTTGAAATAATTGCCCTCTCAATAAGCAATAACTGAACAATGAGTTGTGTACATCTCCCTGGTTGGTTCTCTTACTGTATTTCAGCCCTTCCTGCTGTATCCAGGTGCCTGTGACACAATATAGCCCTCCATATGGCTTGAGTCGTAGGCTAAGGATCAGAGAGAGAGACTTAGAGAGGGAGGAATTGCAAAGACGTACTCTAAATCATGTTAGTGCCAGCTGAAAGACAAGAGGAAAGAGTAAACAGAGCAGAAGGGAAAAAAACAGGAACCTCACTGGGGAAAATAGCTTTTCTCTTTTCCTCATTAAGGGAATTGTGGGGTTACTCTCTTCTTACAAGGAGAAACAGAGGGAGAATTAGATACCCAGCTGGGAGATGACCGATAACATATCAGTAAATGGTAGCTTGGGTTTGAATGGATTTTACAGTACAGTGTTGTAAAGAGATTAAGTTTTATAAGTTTTTTTAAGAGAGAAAAGAAGATTAAGTACAAACAATGCCTTGTCTCCACTCCTCTCCTCTCTACTCTCTAATCTTTTGCTTGCTTGTGATCAATAAAAGACACTGCCAATGGCCCATCCCTCTGCCATGCAAATGCAAACAAATACACACACAACACACACACACGCAAAGCTGAAAGTAATTTGTGAGCCTTCTTACACATTTAGACCAAGTTGGGACAAATGAGATGTTTCATTTTTTTCTAATAGCCTCGGAAAAATGATATCACAGATATCACCACCCCTTGTTTGTCACACAAAAACAGACACACACACACAGACATCTCTGCCCACTCCTTCTCAGTGGTCACATTGTCTTCAGCTGACTGGCGTCACGGGGCAAGTTACGTCAATGACATTTTCTCTCTGAACCCTCGGCTTCTATCAATAATGCCTTTGCATCTTTGGATGTGACGTTCTTACCCTCCACACCCCCTCACCCAACCTCATCTCACCCCCAAATCCCATTTCTCTCCTCTCTGGCTGTCACTGTCATGAGTTTTGTCTGGTTTTTGCGAGCCAATGAATCTTGAAACCTTCAAAGGTTGTGCGGAAGTGAAAATATGTCATTCTTTGGGTTTTTTTTTTTGTTTTTTAATTGTGATGTGTGAAAATAAAATCTGATTACAAACATTCACGATGGCTATTACATGAGTTCAGCATTTAAACTAAAATATTAATGGGAACTGACTTGATGCTAATAAATTGCGGCTGACATCACTAAGGTTTAACTCACTGCAAAGTATTCCTGTGAGATACTGTTGTTGTACTTCAATCAGTGCTGCTGACACAGAACAGTCATGCAACACTGGCAATGGGGATGAACTGTGGTACTGCTACACAAGTCTCAGTGGATGCACATAATCTAAGTACTTCTTTTTGTGTTTACTCCGCATCAGTAAAAAACTAAAACGTAGACCTACATAAAAAACTGAAATTGTAACGGAGCATAAAACAGTTTTATCGCTCTTTTGAGCCAGGAGTCTTTTAATGCCTTCCTATCCCTGATTGAACTCTAAGATTCTGCACTTTCATGTTCTCTGTGTTCAACTTGCCTTTTTTTCTCCTGATTTTCATTGATTTCCAGACCTTTTTACGTTTCTTCCCTTACTCCCTTCTTCCTTTGCTGATCTCATTGGATTTTTTTTTTTTTTTTTAACAAATAAATGACTATGACTATCCCATCGCTTTTCTCTAATTTAAATCAAGGGCAAAAGAGGTCAGGGCATTGCGGTGCATATAATGAGGCCATTCTGAGATTGATCATCTATATGGTCTGGCCCCTTGACAAGTTATCGTAATTTCATGAAGAAATAATGGCTCTTAAGTGTTCAGACCACAGATTGTTCTGGGCAGTGTATGTCAAAACACACCTAATATTTATTTGGTTGGTTCAGACATGCGTGAGGAAATACACACACACATAAAGATTGTTTGCCAGTCAATCATGCGGACATCAGTAAGCAAACAAAAGGATGATTATTAGATGCTGCATGACAATCTTGTCAACATATATACACCAAATTGTGCACATTGTGTGTGAGTCTCTTGTAATATATAACCTGTGGTTGCAGGAATGTGTCAGTATATGAAGTTTATACAACAGACGGCGACACAGGTTGGAGAAAATTATTTTGCTTGAGGCAAATAAACAACTTAGGCTATGTGTGCATGAACAAAGCTGGAGGACAATAATGTGGTTCAAAACTATTTTAGAGAACGAGTACTGTACTGTTTGGGGAGATAAGCAGCATCACATCCCCAAAGACATGTATAGACTCTAAATTACTATTTTATGTTAATATGGCTTTAAATTCAATAAAACGCTTTACTCCCTGATTTTGGTTTGAAAACCTTTTATTTTGCAGAGTCTATTAGGACACATGAAAGCCCTCAATAAATTAACATATTCTTTTCATCTTTTTTTTAAATAGATTTAAACTTTCTTAATGTCATATATCTGTTCTTCTTATTCCTTATCTGTGATCTGTGACCTTGTCTTCTTATTACACTGGTTTGTCTAAGTGAGGTGTTAATAACAACTGAAATGGTGGTACATTTCAGTCCATTTTTTTGTTCTTGTGTGTATTCTAACGTATTCATTTTCAATTACTTCACTCCAGCAAGGAGGGTTCTAGGGTAGATTTCCAGGCCTAGGGTCTTACTATGTAGGGTTTGCATGTTCCCCCTGTGCCTGTGTGGGTTTCCTCCAGGTACCCCAATGTCTTCCAACCATCCAAAGACATGCATGTTTAGGCTGATTAGTGATTCTAAATTGCCTGTAGGCCTGAATGTGAGTGTGAATGATTGTATGTCCCTAAATGTCAGCCCTGAGATAGACTGGTGACTTGTCCAGGATGTGCCCAATGTCAGCTGGGATTGGCTCCAGCACCCCCTGTGACCCTGATGCATGAGCAGTTTGGATAATGAGATGAGATGAGATGTACTTGTACAACATTTCAAAGGCAAATGTTCTTTCACTCAGCCGAATATACCTTAGAGTTATAATTGCTTCTCAGGATAAGATTTTACTTTACATAGAAAACATGCTACTTACGCATTTATGCAGATCAGAATTTGCCTGATGTCAATTGGAGGTTCTCTTCAAATTCTTTATTTATCGAAATTGAACTTGATTATATCACATAAGAGGTTAGAAGTTTGGAAAAGGAAAACGCATGACAAAATTAAAAGCCCATGAGCTAGTTAAGCACAATTGGAAGTGTTTTTTCAATGGGAAACTGTTGCAGGATTGTATCATCACTACTAACATGTAAGGATCACTGTGTGTTTTCTGTATGTGCTAACTGCAAGAACTGAGCTAAAACATAAAATACCTAAAATGGTTTCACAAGAATGAACCTTCCCATTTTAATTAACTTCCCTCTCACTCTTACAAACTCGTTTTCCATTTTCTCTTGGACCATGTCGGCAAAAAGCATAAATTAGTGAGTAAGGGAAAGTGAATAGGCTTGGACATCCTGCCAGCTAGCTTACCCTCATTGAGGTCCATCACTGAGTTAGTGTGGGGCAGAGAGTGGAGATGAGTGGGAAAGAGGGAAGTAAGACAAACTTTTTCCTTTCTTTAGTGGTGCATAATATTTAACAGCATTGCTAATAGACTTCAGCTTGATTTATAGAGGTTGGAAGTATATTTGGCAAGTATAATGTCGGATACATTAAACCATTAATATTTGACTAACTACTGTGAAGCAGGAGACGACTTTAATAATCTTTAATGTAATGTCTTACTTAAAAACACCTAGGACACAGGAAATTAAAGAGAGATAGAAGAAAGAAAGGTTGTAGAGAGCTCAAGATGAAAGATGGCACCTTGAAATTGAGAGTTGGCATTTGGGGAAACTATGATGCCAGAGTTCACAGGTGCATCTTTAGTTTTTGAAGAGAATACACAGCACAACTGCTCCCCCAGGATGGGTCTCTCGTTGACATGGTAACTGTGGGACAGAGTTTATGATTGTCTCTGGGTGAATGTCCACTGCTGCTTTTCTGTGTTTCTATCTGATGACCTTAACCTTTTTTGATTTAGATTTTGACCTTCAGAGTAGGATTATTTTTGTCAGAAAGACACTGGAGGTATTCACTGCGTCCATGTGGTTTCTTCAGTGTGTCTTTACCCCTCAGTTTTAATTCAGCACATCACTGAAAGATGGAACCACTTTTCCATATAGCTATTGTTACACAGAGGGGACCCACTTTTTGTCAAATGCACCAACTTCAGTTGAGCGTGTGCCGCGTTTTTACAATCCCTCTACATTATTACATCAGTGGTGACAGCTGGCAAACACATTCATAAAATTTAAAGTTTAACGTGTAGGATTTTCTATTTCAACTAAATGGTTACTTATCAGTTGTGAGATAAAACAGTATGCGGTATTATTAATTTCTGAGAGCAGTTTTTGAACTGCATTTTCCACATTAACAAGTCAGAGAAGGCAGGAAATAAAGTCAAGAATAGCTGCCCCACATGCCCCAATTTGGCTTCAAACATTTCCCTATTTTGGGACTCCCAAGGCTGATAAGGAGACAGATGCATATGCTTTTTCCCCGGCCATTAGGCCTTTTTTTTTTTTGGAAGATTTCTCTTTGTTGGACTTTTTCGGGCCTGAATGTGCTTCCAAATGGGAGGAAGGAGCCAAATTGAACCTAAGCTAGGAAATGTGATAAACCTCACAATTTGCTTATTTGCTACCATATTTTGAATGCTTGTTTCTCTTCCCATATCCAAATGACTTCAATAGAACTACTCAAATCAAATCAAATCAAATCAAATTTATTTATGTAGAGCCCAATCATAACAGAGTTACATCAAGGCACTTTACACGTAGAGCGGCCAACACCAAACTCTTTATAGAGTTATTTAAAGAGACCCAATAAATCCCTCCATGAATGACTGTGGCATAAAAAACGTCCTTTAAGAGGCAGGAACCTCAGACAGAACCAGTCTCAAGGTGGCTGGCCATCTGCCTCGGCTGGTTATATATGTATATGCTGTAATATATTTCTGCCAACCAATATCAGAAAGTTTTATGATACTTTTAGCATTATGTGGCAATACATATTTATTTTGGGAGAGTACTGCGAAATGACCTGCAGTGAAATGGGACGGGGCCCTCAAACACTAAAGTATGTAAGTATGACAGCCTACTAGCCTTCAACACAAATAAAAGTCTAACATGATCAAACATACCTTTAGTTCAAGGAGGCTGGCCAGGAAGGTATTATATCACTCCTTCTCACTGAGCTGAATCCAATCTATTGATGTTTGACCTTTGTCCACTAAAACAGATCAAAACATTTCCATTTTTCTAAATTATAATTCATATCCACACAGTTCAGAAAAGATCATCACTAGATAGTTAGTCAATATGAAATTAGTAATAGTGTTAACGATCCATCAACATGAAAAACCAAGATGAAATTTTCTCAATATTGGGTCTCCACCCATTCCCCCTCTCTCCTCCGACTTCATTTCTTTCTCTCTGTCTCTGCCATTGCTCATCACTAACTCCCCTCCTTCCATCTGCTTGCCTTTCTCCACTTTGTCTGCACCATCAATTCTCTCTCTCAACTTGCATCCTACTCTCTCGGCCTTTTAGAGCTGGTTGTGTTGCTTAATTGAGGCAATGCCAGAGATTGTATTCTGTTGAATCATTTATGACTCTTGAGTACTTGAGAACATTTATACTCACATAAATGCAAGAACACAAAAAAGGGGGATGAATACTGCATTAGCTGGTGTATTTTCATTAATCTTTGGAAACAGGCTTGTTGAACAGAAAATGTGGGGGAAATGGAAAATATTGTAACCGGACAAAGCCTTGAAGCTGAATACATTTATTAATATGTTTGCTCCTTTCATTTTGCCTGATAAGTTGTGAGGAGAAGCTCAAAAATAGTCAGGGTTAACATGAAGATGCTTTATTTGTATTTTTTTTATGTGTGATTGCATGTTTGTGTCCACTGTAGAGAGTGTTAGAGGGAACAAGTGAATCTGGCATGACAGGTGGCTCCTTTGTGTCTCAGGCCATATCTTCAACAGTCAGGGGTTTATATTCTGTATGTAAGACGGAAAAAGACAAGCAGAGGTCAGTGAGGTAAACGAGGGGACGAGCAACTGCCTGTGTAAATGTTAGGTCCAAATGCATGATGAATAGGTAGAAGAATTAATGTTCATGTCTCGATGCTAAATGTTCTTACTACAACAAGCCTCGTAAAACAACCAGAAGCCCTCATTTTTCCTTCAAAGACTCAGTATTTGGATTTTAAAAGCCATGTAGAAATATATATATATATATATATATATATATCAAAAGAATGGACAGAAAAGCATGAAGACAGGCTGTCTACTTTCTTCCACGTGTGCTTTTATGAAAATGCGTTTCATTCTAAAAATAAATCTCATATACCCCGTGAATCAGCTCTGGGTGTAACACCACTGCCAAACATTTGGAGAGAATCACAGGGAGGTTAAAAGGGAGTTAGAAGGGAAAATGAAAGGTCTGGATCACCTTGGGGCAGTAGTGAAAATCCATTGGTATTAAGATAATTTAAGTCTATATTTATAGCCCTGAATCACTACTCTTATCTGAATGGGCTTCACAGTGACCACCCTGGGAAATAGTAAATGAAACTGACACTACACAAACAAACAAGCAGGAAAAAGGTCTGTCGAGCCTTCAGCTTGTGATACCAAGGGAAAGATCTGACTAAAGTGACAAGGGGTCTGTGATTAGCTTTGAGCAGCTTTAGGGGCTTGGAAATTGCTAGAATTATGTGTTTCTTGAATGTTTGAATTTGTTTCCATCTATCACTTCTCTGCTTATTCGGGTGCCTGGACACCAGTATTTTTTGACATATTTGGTGGATTTATAGTCGACAGCCATGGCATGAGACCGTCTTACTCACTGCTTAATACTCCCCACACCCCCACCCCTCCCAGCTGTGCTGGAGGTCAGAGCCCCAGACAGGACAAACCGAACTGATGTAATGCTTTATTGCAAGATTGTCAAACTGAGCTCTTTAGCCGATATATTAATTGGGTCTGTCATTGAGCCAGGCTGGAGTCAAAGCCAGCACCTCTGATCTCCAATCGGAGGGTTTTGTTTTATATCAAAATTATTAAAGAGAATAGGGAAAATTAAATAAAATATGAGTTATGCTCAAAGAGAGTTGGAGGTGTGTTTATCTGACTCTTGCTGGTTAGTATAAACAGCTGTGACTTCTTTACAGTGTTGCTGTCTGAAAAAAATATGTGTTTGAGAAGCCACGTCTTAATGTCATATCACACTCAGGAATAATCTTCTGAAGCTTTTTTTTTTTTTTTAATGTGTTAATAATTTAGTTACCCTCTTTAATTTAAATTTTAAATGCGATAGGCACAACATGGAACGACATTGGCCCCTCAATGGAGTATTAATTAGAAAAAGGTTACATATTTTATCTTTTTATCTGAAAAATCTCAGATTTCATGTATATGCTAAAAATGGTTGGTTTAAAGCTTAGCATTGGACATGCTGTTTGTCGGCCTCTGAATCATGGCACTTACTATTCAAACATTAAATGGATAAATATAAATCCAGGCTAAACAGAATAGACACAACCTGAATCAGAAATGTGCTGTAAGACCATGCTGGGAGTCTGCTGCAAGACATGAGGCAAATGTTTGCAAGACATTATCTGTATTTGATGGGTCAACATTGTAAGGTTACATAGTGGGAGGCCTTTTAAATGTCACATTTGCAGTTGATTCTGAGTGATAGTTTGTGCACACAAAAAAAAAAAGATTTTTGATTCAGAACCAAGTTCACCACAGCCCACATTACAAAAATGTGAGGTCAAATTTTTGCTGGATCACAGTGACACAATTTCAGACCTGCCCACCCTCCACCCAGACATACTGTATTCATTGTATATTACATTGTGCCAATATAAATTTGACCCAAATCATAGTGTGCACTACTCCAGATCCAAATACCACCACGCATCACTTCTGCTTGCACTCACATAGTAAAAAAAAAAAAACAATCAGTGTTGACTGATTTGTAATATTTGACACACACTATTAGTGTTACTTTAAAGATATTTTTTAGATTGAAGATCATTTTTAGACAGGTCAAAAGTTTAGAAGACTACCAGAGCCACAGTTTGTAGGGAAGCTAATTCGAGTTACAAACAGCTTGTGAAATATCATGCGAGCTGAGAGGAGGCAGCATTATCTCCATTTAGAGTGGAGCGTCTTGTGACTGCAGCTTGTCATCCTGGGTTAACTTGGGCAGCACAATGAAGCCCTTCATCAGACTTAGACACAAATTCACTCAAGAGTACATTATGTGACAGATATTTGTAGTACTACAGTTTATTTTAGTCTATATATAAATGTCTATGTGCGGAAAAATAAAAAAATAATAATACAATTGCTGCTTACTATTTAACGATTCACACAGGGTGATGAATTGTGAGCGGGAGGAGAAAGAAGCAAATCATATCTTTACCTTGTTCATCTAATTCCTTTGCACTATAGTGCTGAGTCATCAGGAGATGTTTTTCATTCCACATTGACTTGTCTCATTGAAGCTAGTTGAGATTCCAGCTTTACCATCTCAACATGGCCGTTGTCTTTGTAAGCAACACCGTTAGAGCCGCTTCTTCTACTTGTCGTTACCACTTACAGAAGTTATACTTTTCAAAACAAAGTTGTTATCGTCTGATTTCGTGGTGTTCATGAGGGAGTTTTATTTAATTAGTCATCAATAATGCAGAGTATCAAAAAAATCTTTCACACACAGTAGTGGTTCTGAGTATTTTCTTTTCCACGTGTTTCTTTTTTTATGTTTGTTTTTTGTATGGTTTTTTCTCAGGGCTTTGGCTCACAGGCAACCTCCTTTGCTGAAATAGTAACTGGTGTTTATAGCTAATATTTTCAAACCACATCAACCAAGTTCGTTCATAACAACTTCGGATTTTATTGAAATGTCTGAACTATTGTATCATATTTGTTTGAATACATGTCTTTACATTTCAAACTGTTCTCCTGCAAGCCGTGCTCACTGGAGCACAGCGTAACACTGAGAGGAGCTGCAGCATGTTGATGAGCAAATGTTAATACGTTTCTCAGACACTTTCAAAGTTTATGCCATGGTCAGATCAACAGGCTTGTGGCTCAACAACAATGTGACTGAAGACGCATTGAACCTTAAATTTCTATTTCAAGTGATTAAAAAAAATTATTTGGTTCGTATAATAATAACTATTGTGTAATTACTTTACCTTTTAGCAGCACCAATGAAAAAAACAGCAGTACCGCATATAATATGAACTAATGTTGGTCCAGGGTGGTTCAGAGATGAAATTAAAATTAAAAATGGTAACAATAACACTGGGTGTGCAACCCACTCATATATCTAGACGAAAGACCAGAATGCCATTTTTTTTTCTCCTCACTGAAGAGTTAGAAAATGTTAATAACATGTTGTATGCCAAATTGTTGTTGACATTCCTGATGGTGGAATCAAACTGCAGACCCTCCTCTCTGAGCTTAAAGGCCAGGACAAGTATTATTATAGATCTATTATTAAAACCCAAATTCACTGAGTGGAATGAAGTAGTTGTCATAAATGGATTTACTAATAGCAACGAATTGAATCTTGATCATGCTGAGTTAAACTTGTTTTACTTTATGTGCATACTTAGGCATGAATTCCTCAAACATGCGTGACTTTTCCTCTGCTTTTTCTTTCTCTGTTACCTTCTGTAGATGTCGGAGCCTAAGGTGGAAGCCTCTTCATTTGAGCTGGGTGGAGTAGGTGGGGATCGAGGAGGGGTGTGCCTCCACCTGCCTCCCCGGGGCTCAGAAGGCGAGGAAAGCAGTCTATATCCTTCGAGCCCCTCTGAGCCCCCAACCCTGGGCAGCCCTCACCCCTCAGAACTCCTCACTCCTTTGGATGAGGTGTACATGCCCCTTGGTGGTATGACGGGATCTGCAGAGCGGCATAAAGTGCCTCCCACACCACCTCCCTCCACAGAAGGTGATGACTGCAAGAGTATGGAGGGAAATGAGCTAGAAATATGGAGAGGGGTGAAGGATGTGGAGAACAGGAAGGACAGACTGGAGGAGGAAGATAGAGCCAACAGAAAGAGTACTGTAAGTGAAGGAGAAGAGAAAGAAGAAGTAGGAGAGGAAGAGGGAGAGCTGAATGAAGAAGCGGTCAACCTTAACCTGGTTGTGTCAAACACAGATGAGGACAATGCCTCAGAGCCTGCTGACACCAATGCCCCTCCATCCTCGTCCTCATCTTCATTTGTCATCCCTGAGCTGCGCCTCGATCGATCTTTTAGTGCTGATGCCCTCTCCTCGCCCAACACTGATGACGAAGACTACGATGAAGAGGAAGATGAAGAGTCTGATGAGGAGGAGGACGATGAAGATGACAGTGACAGTGCCTACCTGCAGCGCACTGAAAGCAAGCGCCGCAGCATGGTGGAGGGCGCCACCTGTGAGAAACATGGAGCAGGGGGGCTCAGTGTGCAGAATTCCCTCCGCCGACGCACCCACAGTGAAGGAAGCCTCCTGCAGGACCCCCGCACGCCTTGCTTCACCTCTGACAACGCCATCAACTGCCTAGAGGCGGGGGGAGCACACCACAAGGGCGGCTGGACACTCCCATCACCCAAAACCCTCAAGAAAGAGCTGACCAAGAATGGAGGCTCCATGCATCAGCTGTGTATGCTCTTCTCTGGGAGGAAGGTAAGAAGCATCACATTTTCTGTACTTGGTCTGAGGGTTCATTTTAAAAAAAGGAATAGAGGGGAAGAATTTCATCAATAATAGCTCTCAGAGTATTTCATTTTTTCTATCTAAGTTAAGTGTATAATACAGGTCTATGCCTCTAGTTTTTCTCCCCTGACTATTGCATAAGTATGAATGAACCAGCAACTGAAAGCCAAGTGTTGGTTCACTGGTTTCTGGAAAAATGGTGACACTGAGTGATAAAATAGAGTAAATGCACAAAAGTCCTAAGCAAAGTTTTACGATTCAAATCAAACATGAATGTTTTGGTTCAAGTTTTAAGTGTCAAACTAATATGAAACGAAAGCCAGTAATTATTTTCAAAAATGAACATAATCTATATACATTAGACATTTCTTAATAACTGTCTTATCCATAAAATATACTATTTCACTATGGCCTAAAAAGTAATAACTCTAAAACCATTAACATCATGAGAGAATTACCTTTCTGCCAATTGGAGTTGACAGTAGACAGTTGGATGCATTCAAGTTATCGTATGCAGGTTGATGATGTCAAAATGTTAATTGCGCAACAAACAGCCCCCAGCCTCATTGGCATTTATATATTCTTCTTGGTCAAACATAATTATCAAATTAGCTTACACTACACCGTACAATTACCTACGTGGAAAATGTAAACATATTCAGAGTTCAGTTTGGAAAAATTACAAAAACATGCCATAAAATGTGAGAAGGAAATTTTTTTACTGCTTCCTTCAAGTGTCCTCTCATAATACTAATCATCATCCTTTCATCATCATTAAGTATTCTTGCCTACTTTCACACAAACTGCTTTTTTGTTTTTTTTTCAATTTTTGCAAAATTTAATGACGCACGAGTACATTAACTTTAAAATCAATACATAATTCATATAAATAAACACTGTATGTTTTAGGTGCAAATTAACATCGTAATATGTGGCATAAATTAGTGTATTGTATAATATATTTTCATGACTTCTTATAGCAATGTGTTCTCCACATTTTCACCGTATGATCAATATTTTAAAATTAGTTTTTATTTCTGAAACTATAACATATAACTGTATGTTAAGATTTCATCATTTTGTGAAAAAAAAATTTGATCAAGTGATATTTGATGTTCTCACCTGAAAAACTGCAGTTAAATTAACACCAACAAAAAAACGAATAAGTACTTCGGATCACAAACACTTCGAACGGACTTTTGTTGAATTCTAATCTGATACTTTGTGCACTTGGCTGTCATTGCAAGCAGTAGTAGTTGCTCTAGTTGGCCAACAGAGGGAAGCATGCGTTAAACCATCCTGGTTCAACAGCCTGAACAAAATGGGGTTCATATCTTATCTCACATCATTTCAGCCAAGTCAAAGTCATAAATATAATTGAAAACTCTTAGTGTTAGTTTTTTTCCCTTGTTAGAAGTTAAGTTATGTGTTTTATCTTTTTTTTTTAAATTATGACTCTTTAGCTGACCAGACGTCAGTGCAATAATTTCTCCCAACACTATTTATAGTAACATGAACGTAGCACGTTTGTGTCTATTTCATCAGTGTGCATCTGGTATTGACTGTTCCTTAAAAAAATGACAAAAGAACAAAAAGGTTCCAAAATCACAACGATCACAGGACTTCAAACACATCCAACAGACTTAGACAAGGACAGAGGTGATTTCTCTGCTCACTTTATCACTACAGAATATCAGAGATAGATGCTCCTTTCTTTTTTCTTTTTTTTTTTAAACCGTCCTCTGGCTTCCCAGAGTCTGTCAGCACTCTTGGCAGCCTTAAATGGCAGTGTGTGTGAGCTGTGCAGAGGAGGAATGCAGTGGAGAGGTCTGGAGTCTATTGGTCTTGGCAAAATCACGGGTAATTTTGCTACCTATTGGCGTCATCGAAACCGTTCCTTTGAGCCTTGTTTTTCCATTATTTAAAATGATTTGTCGTCTTCCCTTTCATTCATAAATCTTATGACGTCTCCAGGTGCTGGACATGAGTGTGTGTCTTTTTGCTTGTGTGTGTGTCGAACCTCTGACAAAGACTACATGGATTCCTGCGCCTGCATGAGCACATTGATTTCATTTTATGACACCTTCCAAGTTTTCAAAACTCATTTGCCCTCATTTTCAATATGGAAGTGAAGTGATGGGGTCAAAACACTGAAGAGAAAAAGTGAAATTACACTTAGTTGGAACATGAACAAATGTATCAGTCAGTCATAGCAGAAATATTATGTGATATCAAACATATAAAGTCAGCCTTGGCTTCCATGCAAATATACTGCATGCATATTACTTGTCACCTGTAAAGAAACAATGCATCATGAGTTAACATGAACAATGTGACAAGATAACGTTTTGCTTAATTTTGCTCTTTGGTTTGTATGCAATTGAAGACGCTATACAGTGACTTAAACACTCACCCACCCCGGTCTGTCACTTTTCTTGCTAGGCAGTGTTTACAAGCACCGACTCTGGTCCTGTTTCTTTCCGCTCTGCACCTTTTCCTCTCACTTGATCTCTTTTGTGGCCTATCATCAGTGCAACTAGAACCAGAGACAGACAGAGAGCAGATGAAGTGAAATAATGTCACTTTCTTTGACTGAGGAGAGAGTTATTAAGGCTACTGATGGGTGAAAAACTGTGTTCAAACCTTGTAAAATGAATTCCTCTTAAGATATTGCTTGTTCAAAAAAAAAAGTTATGATTGGTTAACCATGTAGTTAACTAAATGTATTTTAAAGAAGATATAAATGTAAGACACGCCCTAGAACCACAAAATATTAAGAGATGCATTTTATTTGTATCTGCACATCTGAGTCATATCAGAATTACACAAAGTGTTGAAACCAGGAGCCTGGCCTGTCCATTATGTGATGAAGTTACACTAAAACCCAAATTGTCCTGGCATCATTTATTATAAGTTCGGGACATTTTCAAATCTGTTCATTGTCTGTGTAAATCACAGTTGTAAATTTCCAAATCCATAATATCCCAACATTGAGGCCAAAGAAATTAATGAGCTAGAAAAGCTACAACCATCCTGATAAACAAACAATCGTTTGCTTCCACAGAGACCATTAAACATGATTGAATGCTTACCTAGTTAAAGGGCTAGGTTAAAGAAACAAGAAATTAAATCCCACTAATGGGTTTCCACAGACAATATTTTGCCAGGGTGGCCCTTCAGAGTGTTCATTTTCCATCACAATGTGAGCAGCATACCATGAATGGTCATACAAAACCAGTGCTGCATGTTCTTTCCAAGCAGATCATTGAATTATTCTCTAATCTTCCTGCCTGCTTAAATCCTATTTCTTTTTCCAGAGATCACAATATATCACTTTGTGTCAGTCTGTGAATGTATTGTGTTGATGCACATGTTGCTGCAACAGACCCATGTGGATCTAGCGAGGCGCTTTTGGGTTAACCCGGCCAAACATTTTGTTTATGGGGTCTGCATGTTTGTTTGAAATCTGGATAAATATCTGCTGTCTTTCCAGATGTTGGGAAGAAACAATTTTAATGTGTTTACTGATAGTTATGGGATGGCTTACATTCCTGTGTTGTGTCAAGGATCCAAAATGAGGGATGGAAATGAATAGGTTAGCATGCATTAGACTGAAAAACAGGTGTTCTAACGGGTGGTGTTAAGTGTTCATGTACGCAAAACACATTCAGAAACATAAATAGAGTTGGTATGTTGGAATGGACACTTACTGGATGAATCATTATGGTTGTCAAACTGGTCCTGGGGTATTGTGCTTCCAGCCAGATGACCAATGCTATAAAGTAACTGCAATCACAAGGATTTTGAAGGGAATGGAGACACAATGAAGCAAAACTCTTAGTTAGATGGAAGAACAAATGCTTTGATCATTTATAATATTTATATCATCAGTCATCTCTCCTTTTTATACCTTAGATATAAAATGGCAAAACTATTTTTTTTTGTCAGAACATAAAATGAAATGTCTTGTTTAGCTTGATCAGTATTTAAAAGTCAACACTTGAGCAGGCAATTTCTATTTATTGTTGATACATTGCACAGATAATCAGTCCATCTGTTACTTCTGAAACAAACTTTTGTGCTGTTGCACAAAGGTGCTGTAGTCATAAAAAGAGAATGAAAATTGAAATCAATTGTGTAGCTACTGTCAGAAATGTAGAAACGACATGTTACTCTATTCTGAGGATGAAGAGATAGGGATGAACTCTGCAGGGAAATCTAATGCTCGTTCACAGAGCTTTATCTATCTGTCTCCTCTTTTGTCTTGGTACTAAATCTGAAATTGCAAATAGATGCACAAACATGGAAGAACCTATGCCAACAGTACATTGTGTATGTGAGTTTGGTCTAAATTGTATGTGTGCCTCAGTAAATGTGTCAATTTTGGGGCTACACCTCAAATGGAAAGCTAACTGTAAAGGTTTAGCAAGTACATTTGTTTTACCTTATAAACATACATTTTAGATGAGTATGCATACGGTGAACTTAGAAGTCGTGTGTGGAATATTGTACTTTCAGGATATTGTGCATCTTTATTTTCCAGGATCTCCATTTACTGTCCACTGCACTGTGCAGGGTAAACAGTTCCAGGAACCTTAACATGCAATTTTCGGCCTACACTTAAAAATATTTGCAAACTTCGAATGCTGTTGAGCCATCCTCAAGTACCTTGACCATATGTCTACCCAGGCTCCCCACAACAAACCTATAAGTGTTGACTTCCCATCATCCCCCAGGCCCTAATGTGCTTGTTTCATGTGGTTTACCTAATCTTGGCTCCAAGGTTATAGTCTGAGAGAGGCACAGCACTTGTTGATATCAAGCCTGTGATTTGTACCTCACATGGGTCAGTGAGCATGACCAGAGTTAATAATAGGTTGTTTTTTTTACTGAATGAACTGCACAAGAGGTTCATGGAAACAGTTTAAAAGTGTTAGGTGTTAATGGATACCAATGCCATCCCTTCATGTGTTCTTTTGTCCACATGAGAAACAAAGTGGATGGAAGTAAACTGTCTGGGGTCGAAGTGTGTGTGTGAAAATAGGTAAATTGTGACGTCACTGTGACACGCTCATTGGGTGGTACTGCAGCTAAACATGGGCGTTTTCTTCTGTTTGACTATACTCTATTTGGCTCAGAGAGGACAAAAAGGTCTTCAGGGTTCAAATTCATTTGGGACGCAGTTTGGCTGAATGTCCAGCGAAAGGCTAAATAAGTAACATGCAAATATTTACTAAGCAAACAGAACAAGTTTTTAGAATTGTCAACTCAGAGTGCAGTCACTGAAGTACCTGCCGAAAAAAATCTCAGTGAACTGAAGGCATTGTTTTTCACTTCAGTTATAGAAAGATATGGTTTTAATGAGTCCAACAGAAGTGTGTACGTCGGAGTATGAAACATGAGATTGCTCCTAAAGGAAAATGTAGTTGCAAAACACAGATTGGACAAAACTTTCATTTTCATTGAGAAGGAATTCATGCTTGTTGTGACATCAAGGTCATCCGTGGATGAAGCCTGTGTTGTCCCGAACCTTCCATACAATTCCTTTCTTATTATTTGGATTGCCATAAAAAGAAAGAGGAATGTACAGTATCACTATTTATGCTCACACAGTATATGAAGTGGAAAAACAGCCTTGGCAACATACTGTATGAGAGAACATTATGTCTCTCTCTCTCTCCCACTTTCTATCTCTGTCTCTCACACTGACACACACTCATACATAAATACACGTAGACACACATGATGTTCTCAGTCACTAAGCATTTTGAGATAAGAATTCACTTTAAGGTCATGTTGTAGGTACTAAATGGAACAAAGGCTTTGATCCAACACTAAGGTACATGTGATAAGGTTTTTTCTATTATTAGCAGTAGCAACTATTATGCTATTCTAGTTCACTGTAAATAGTTTTGTTTGTTTATTGGGTCATATACATTTGTAGCAGAGCCCACACGGATCGACACAGAAGCACACTGTGGTAGTGTTGATACTGACAAAAGTATCAACTTCTGTCAACTATAGCTAATTACACAGCAATAAGTAATTGCCTAATGCTAACTCGATAAAAGAGCAGGAAACTCTATGTCGGGAAGACTTTTTAATATTTCCAGCTGACTTGGAACTGACTTGGAACTTTTCATATGCTTACTACAGATAACTGACAGATGAATTTGTGAAACTGTAAGTGACTTTACTGGATTGTCAACTCACCCAGAACAACAGAATGAAATCTTTACAGGCCTAACATGCTCATCAAGATTGTTAAACAAATCTTTGTTTCTGTTCAATGGTAAGTTTGGCAATAGTCAGTCCTGTTTTGTCTGCATCTTGTTTACTAAACATTCAGACACATGTTATGACTGACCAAGACATGTACACAAGATCCTCTTACTCCAGAGATAGCCAATCACACTGACAGTAAGGGGAAATGGTGTTCCCAGTTGAGCAACTTTGATAACACACAAGAGTCTTCTGGGAAGAGTTATCACATTCACTCAGTCCTTACAGAGACCCTGATAAAGTGACTGCTGAGTGGAATATGTGCTTATTACATAAATTCTTCATATCTGCTTATTTCATTTGTTTCTTCCCTGCAAAAATTCTGGATTAAATTAAAATGTAGGAACATAAGTTTTTACTATGATTCTCTGGTTTCCAAGAGAAATCTGTGTCAATGAGTCTTTTTGATGGGCCGTTTGGTGATTATCAAACAATACATTGATGCTCTTAATTCTGCCGTCTTTCACTTTACATTGAAACCAAACTTTAATTTATAAAAAAAAAAACAAAAGGCCTAAATCATATACAAGCAGTATTACCTATGAAACTTTTATTTTATGGCCAAAGGAAACATTTGACCTTAGTTATTTTAAAACTTAAAATCCCCCTGTGAGTCAAGAGTGAGGGGTTTTTGCACCACAACTGCAGGAGCATTTCCAAAAATAAAACAATGCATTTTGCAATTCTCCCTTGGAATTAAAGTTATTTATCTGAACAAATTAGTAACTCCTTTGACCTCAGGAGAGTTCAAAACTTCCCACAATAATCCTTCTTAGGAAAGGAAGCACCCCATATATCTGTTTTCCTTATCTCCTGCTCTTTTTTCTACCATTAAAACACTCTCTAGGCTCCACATGGATTTAAACACTTTTACAAATCCCACCACAAAGCTAATCCCAAGCTAATGAAGCTAGCATTCCTCTTTTTTATTTGTTAGCAGTTGTTTGGCCGTTTGTGATTACTGGGGGACAGGTTTAATGAGCTACCTGGATAGTTACGGCTCTGAATTATATGTGAAAGAGTGTGGGAACATGCAGTTTCCATCTGTTAACTCTAATATTGCTGAAATACAATGAACCAGGGCCACAATGGCTTCCTTTGAAACTGATTCCCATTTGAATACAGGACCAGAAACAGAACAACTCAAAGAACAAAGAACAAATGTCAGCACATAATACTTCCTTGCTGAGAATTTCTTGTAACTCTGTTTGTACTGTAATATATTACCTCCATGCATGACAACAGCCCTGGTATTTGACAAAATTAGGGCACCAACCCAAATGAGTAACATGCATAGGAGAACAAAATCATTACAATTAAAATCAGTATGCCACAGCCAGGAAATGATGTCCAGAGCAAATAAGGTAAATGACGATAAATATGAATAATACAATAACACAAAGGCACATCACATGTGGTGCAGGAACATCTGAGCGTATGCAGTAGTTACTGTACATTACAATACATTTGATGATGTCTTTCCCGCGCAGGACTTGATGTCATGGCACTTAGTGGCTGGACCTGTTACAGCAGACTCACGCTCTCTGCCACCTTAGTGCCCCACAGTGTATACAGTTGGGTCATAAAATAATGGTACTTTAGATGCTGTCAGCAGTACAACAAAATCCTCTCCTGACGTTCGCCTAATCCCAGACAAGATCCAGAAGGCCATTTGTTTGATAGTCGTCTTTTGTGTGTTTGAATAGAGACGTTTACACTACCAGTTGCCATAGCACTGTTGTGTCTGAAATGGGAATTGGTTATATAAATATACACACGCACACAGATACACACCAAAGAGCACACTTTCTAGTCTCTGGACAACAAATATCAAAAGCTAGTTATTAAATTTGACCGGATAATAACTGAAGCTTGTTCTATGATGCTTTTACTAAAAGAGTTTGGATCTGGACAGCTGTCATTTATGATATTTGCATAGAAAGCAAACAAAAGAAAATGGATTAATACTCTTTCCACTACAAAAGGCAAGAGTGCAATGAAAAGTGTTTCAACCATCATAATGTTCTTCAGCATTATGGTCAATGTGGTGAGTGGGCAGAGCTTCAGAGGTAAAGATCAAGGTTCAATTCTCAACTCACTCCAACAGTGTCTGTACCTCAGATTTTAATTTTTCCGCAGAAAAGTCACAAGGAGGATATTTTCTTTATACACACTCATATGAAAATGATCAGAGAGAATAGATTTTGTTAAATCGTGTTTATGAATGCCTTTATATGCTTGTTAACTGCCATTTTAGGAAGCCATCTGCGCATTGTTACGAGTAGGATATATTCTGAATGATTAAATCTTTCTGTCAGTCATGATGTGTTCTGTCTGCAGTAAAAAATGTACATGCAGTCAGATAACAAGAACTTGGTGTTCCTTATCTGCATGGTAGCTGCGTGATCCTCATCAGCACAAAAACTAGCGTTGAATGTAAGACGCACGCAACCGTGTAGCGCATACATACACAGAAGACACACAATCACTCACACTCCCCAGAAGGCCGGTGGGATGATGACATGCTGTTCTCACAGGTTGGGAACAGGGTCAAGGGAGCAATTAGCCCTGGAAGAAGAGGAGAGAAAATCAAAGTCCAAAGTTGTTAGAATAAAGCATGTGCTATGAAATGAGACCTCTAATTGGGTTGGATAATCTTTTTCTGCATGTTGAAAAGAATGCTAGTTTTCACCGAAGGGTTATAGCTGTTGGCTACCGCCACAGTTCACTGTGGTATGATTTAATTATACCACCCAACACTATCACACTGCTCCCATTCAGTTTGGCAGCAAGACAATATTCATTTTGGGTCCACTCTGTGGAGTGCATTTTTTTTTTCTTTAGTGGTTTCATCTTATATTTTGGGGGTTTTGGAATTTTTGCTCAATTAACAACTCTCAAAAGCTCAGTTTGTTTTGGTTTTTGGCACAAAGTTTTAACAATATTCTGCAAAATGTAAAGATGTGCCAGGAGCTTGACTCTTTGTGTTCCATTAATCTTTTTCTGACAGTTTCAAGCAAATTTTTTTGAAGGGATTTTAGTTCAAGAATGTGTAAAGATTCCTTTTTACTTATAAATTAGTTTACTTCTAGTGAAATTCTGTTTACATAAGCAGCACTATGACGCTGCCCCTCATAAATACTGAGGTTAAATGGTTCTGTATTATATAGGAATTCAAAGAGGCCCGTGTGTTGGAATCCAGCTTGAATTAAAGATCAGAGGCAACACATGCTTAAATGTTGTCTGTCTCTCCCGAAGGTCAACAGTACAGTCAGACATTCAAGGACTACTATGTTGTGTTTACTTCCAATCTGAGTGGAAGCAGGTGTGTGACAAACATCATTCTCGGCCTACCACTGTCACAGTCATCATTCACAGCATTCCTCCCAAATCCTTCTGCTTTTTATGGGAACCAGCCCCCTCTAGGCCGAAATACCCCTAGATGCTAATTGACCTAAAGAAGCACCTGTGAGGTCATTATAATTTTCTCATTATCATTATGTTACCACATACACCTTAAAGCTCAGCACGTCAGATCCATCAAACAGGGACTCATTAGGTGGATAATTTGTTTCTGAGGGTTTGGTGACTAGCCCCATGACAGTGAGATAATGCAAGGGATGTCACTCACATCAATGGAAGTCCGAGCACAGTGCGTCACTCAGACATGAGGAATGCCTCTGCAGTGCCTATTATGTACATTAACAATACTTCACCTTAATGACAGAGGAATGGAAAGATTGACCTGTTGATCAGAAATACATTTGTAATACAGCATATCATGAGTAAGTCATGTCTGTATCAGGACAGTGTTCCAATAAGCAGACTTAAACAAATTAACTGTCCACTGTAACGTTATTAATGATAATACAGTACAGATCTGCAGCTCAATCAACAAACTAAAAACAATGAAACAAATCATGCTTTAAAAAGACCATAAAAGGTCAGCTTAATCACTTATTATTTTTACTCATTATTTCTTCAGTAATTATGTGCAAAATAATTTCATTAAATTGTCGTTAAATTGTTTTTTAAAAAAAAACAATTAGGCACTTCATGATGGCAGTGTAGCAAATGAAGTGACTGTATGTTCATGCTTGGCCCCATAGTGGCTGCAGCCGATAACTTGCCCACTGGTGCTCCGGATGGCTGGTTTGTGAATAGCTGCAGCTTTGGAGACAATTGTGAGGCTTTCCTCACAGAAAAACCATCAGCTGGTCAAGAAATGTCAAGAACATTTTAATGGATAGCACCAGTTCTAGTGCTGGGTAACATGATAGCATTTAAGAGCAGCGGTTGTATAGGCATTGTTCATTAACAGGAAGTACTTGTGCAGGAAGCAGCCATCTCCTGAGCTGTGCTGAATAACAGGAGGCAGAGTCAAAGACACACACACACTGTTTTCTCCTTCTCAATTAAAATCACGCACCCTTGTGCACACATACATGCATGTACGTACACAAACCTACAGACAATGCACCTTTTATGTCTGCTTTCATTAAGTAGTTTAAGCAGGAATGAGTCAGTATCCTGTGTGAAGGTCACCGAGTTTATTTTCAGATATTATTGAATATGGTGGTATTATGGTTTGCCGTTGTGCTTTATATGTGTGTGTGTGTTTGTGGGAGAGTGTATTTGCATCTACAATCCCATTACACAAGCTCACACCTTCTCACAGAATCACACATATACATCATCGCACTCCCTTGGCTACAGCTGTAAGTTTATTTTATCTCTAAATTTCCTCTTATTTGAAAAGGAAGTTGGAAAAATATTTCCTGTGGCACCAATTGAAAAGAAAAAAAAAGTGACTGCAAAGAAGTTATGTAATCACACATCAAAGAAAATTATAGAGGCAAAACATATCAGGGATGTTTTCCAAAGGCTTTTATAAAACAAAGGAAGAACAGTGAGATAAAATGACTCTTATTAGAATAATCTTTGTGAATAGGTATTGTGAAACTTGGTCTAGTCTCATGAAAACTTCACTACACATCAGCTTCATATAAGGATTCGATTGCCTGATAATCATAACAGCTCCCCTGCTGAGTTCAGTATTTACTTTTGTGATCTCTCTCCCATGTTTTTTTGTTTAAAAATCAGTTTGTGCTTCAATTAAATCATTTTAAAAATATTTTCTTACATTTTCTAGCTCTTATAAAGGCCCCATTGTTCCTTCAATACCCCTTGGAGACGGAGCCCTGTGCTGTTTTTTTGTCCCCTTTTGCTGATTTTCTTTCAATTCTCTGGCCAAGATTTACGAGGAAGTGCAGGCACTTATCAAGAATTGGCAAAGATTTTCATCAAAAAAACAATCTGTGTCCAATTATATGCTTGGTTTACTAATCGATGCCATGCCAGGCTTTAACACAGAAAAAGAATTATACTTTTTCATGTACACTGAAATTAGGAAAATCGCTACGCAGAAGATAGTTGCATGACAAAAGACCCTCATATCTGGAACCATGTGTTTTCTGACTTGGGGATCAAACTCCCTCCGGGTTTCTATTTATGGAGGATCTTACAGTTATTCCATTCAGAAAACTGACAGGCCAACCTGAATGCAATTTGACAAATTATATTTACACATCCGAGGTTTTCAATGTACACCATCTTGAACTTTGTCGCTTAAATGCCTATTTATTGTTTAAGTTATTAGATGCTTTGGTGCTTCAGTTGGTTTCCTCTCATGGTTTTAATCCAATTGTGCAAAACAGACCTTTTGGCCACAGCATAAAGGATTATTAATGCATGATATGTTGAAGTATTGTTTTTGTATGTGGGCAGAAGGCATTAGAGCTTTGTGTCACACTTTTTATGCCTTCATTTTTAAAGCTGTGCTTTCTTGCTGCTGTATGGAGCATACATTGTGTGTAAACTATCCAAAGTCAAAGCCTTTCACCCATGAACGTCTACAAAAACATGTCTGCAGCTCTTCTCAAATTTGAAGTAGATGAGGGGAATTCTCTTGATGACGAAATTTGATGAAATACTAATATCTTCAAATATCTTTTTCTTACCTGTTTAGTTTTCATTTAATGATTCACATGTCTTCTGACTATATATGGTGGGCTCCAAAGTTCGGACACTACTTTTCCTAGAGAAAATGGTCTCAGAATTTTGGTCTCCACTGTATGAAGTAAGAATTTCGGGCTGCTTCATTGGGTTGAATCCATAATTCAGTCTGATACATGTATATATATCTTTTGTATAGCAAACAACACATGGAGAGAGAGTCACATGGAGACAATTATGGAAAAAAATTTCCTCCACCGTGAGGGTACTTTAACTTCCACATCCTGGTAAACACATGACTGTAGTTAAGTCTACAGTGTACACTTCCTCTCTCTTCTTAGTAGAAAGTGACAGTGAATACAAACAGAAGGGCCTGAACCAACAAATGTTATTCTGCGTCTTCACACAGACGTCACCTTCACAGATTGAACCCCTGCGCATTACGAGTCCCAGGCCTGCGAGTTTTGTACGCATCGCTGCCAAAGAACTGTCCGACCTCAATAAAAATCACTAGGATCTAGTGATCTTGTAATTAAAAACCTGTGTTTATATCCAAACTGATCAACATCAAGCTGCTTTAACCTTAGGTCGGGAACTGGGCCCCAGCGTCAGGTTCGGTGACATCACCCTGTCAGTCTGAAATCACACTGTCAGTAAACTGGGGTCGAGCAGGCAGCACTAATCTGAGGCTGCACTAAATCGAATAGGATGTTTTAGGCCAGCACAGCATCCTTCAGTCACCAGGTTGTTCATTTATTTTCCAATAAAAGAAGAAACAAAGGAAAGAAATGCAAGGAAGCAGCTGGAGGGAAGTCTCATGAAGAAAAACAGCAGGGATTGCACTGGTGAGAAGTTTAAATACACAATGACCAAGATTCATTTCTTCACCTCTGGGGTTTTAGGCTGTTAGAAGATTTAGAATCTGCGTTGACTGGGTCAAGAATGTTTGGGGGGCTCTGTTTAGAATATAGTTCCCACAAAGTGTTTGCTAGTTAAGATTGTTGATACTGAGAAATAGTAGCCATTTGGTGATTTTATTCTAATTTCCAAACATTCACACACACACACACACACACACACACTGTTCTTCCTTGTCTTTGACTCAACAGATATGTTCCCAGGTCCTGTGCCTGTATTTGAATGTTGTATCTTGAACTCATTTTGCATCATGGGAAACGTGTTTGGTCATACGATTACCTTCGCACGTGCATGTATGTAAAAATGTTTTGCAGGAAGGATATGTGAGCCCCACACGTAGCCAGGTTAAACCTTTATGTGCGTATCTGCACAGCCATCCTCTAATGGCTCTAACAGCATGCATCCCATGCCTCAGGGGGCTATATCGTCGTGTGGTCTTTGCTGCAAATTCTGTTTTCTTACTGTCGTCAGTGAAGCATATGAGCAGTCTATACACATGAGAATGCACACACACACACACACAAAGACACACACTGGGTTTATTTTTAGAAAAGACTCAGACTTTTTTTATGCGCCACTGGCTATTGCCAGGGAGTCTGGGTGTGTGCTCATGGTGTGTCTAAGCCTCTTTTGTGTTTGGGGGCCCGGGATGGGTCTGAGAGCCAGAGGGAAGAGTAAAAGGCAAACAGAAACGTGAGAATAAACCTGTAATTCTGTACTTTTGAAAAATTCTTTTAATTTTAAACACAAAAATACTCAACTGTATTCATCCAGTGACCAAATATATATGAATACATCATAAAATTTTATTTGACTCAAAACTAGCAACACTAAGACAAACATATATGCAATAAGCAGCTAGAAACAAGAAGTTATTCACACAAACACTGTCTGTAGTTGGCACATATGTAAAATTATCAGGTCTCACTTCATTTGCCTCGAAAAGGTTCAGATTAATATGTTGACATTTGTAGATCTCAACTTCTGCTTCTGATACTGCTCTGATAGGTACGCATGTTGGATAGGAAATTCAGGTCCAGAATTTCCAGCAACTGGATAATATCAGCCAACTTTGTGATATCATTCAGGATGGGACAAGGTTAACAACTCTCTGTTCAGATGCCAAAAATATGTTTGCCTATAGTACCTTTGTAGTTTTAAGTATCCAGAATCTATGAACCATTTTAGGATGATATTCTGTGATAAATAAGAAGAAATTTGCTCCTACTAACTCCTCTCTTTAATCAGTCTGTTCCTGTAAATTGTACAGTAACCCTTGTAAATGGGAATTAAAGCGAATTTTGATTGCCATTTCTTATTCCATGATATCATGGTGTTGTAATTCTAAGAAAACTCCTCCTCCCTTTTCACTGACTTTCCACTGACAAAATGCAGAACATGTATCATGATTTATGGTTCTGCTGGCGGTTGTAGACTGCAGATTTGGCACCATGTGTGTGCATGAATAACAGGGATACAGGAGGTGAAGAGTTGAGATACCATCTACATTACTCCTCCAGCACCTCTGCAGATGTAGTCAGCAGTGGATGTGTGTTGTTTCATTTGGGCGTTATGAATGCATTTCTATGAAAATTCCCAGTAGTAAGAAGAAAGCAGACACATTTCCCTGCACCTCTAACCATGTTGATCTCATCCAGCTGGAACATAGCAGAATAGTGTGAATGAGCATCCCGTCCTTACGTGCAGACAACTAGTTGAACAAAGGCTGATCTGGCAAACAGGCGATCTCCTTCTCCAATGGCTGTACAGTATAATTTATTCTCCTGACACCCCTGAATAATCCTGTCCTGGGGGCTGCATAAGGACAAATGTCTTTAGTTAAAGGAAAGTCCATGTTGATTTCTAAATGTGTTTTCAGGGGAACAACTCCATAGGGACTGACTACTCTGCTGGACTGTACCCGCTGAGATAAATTGATCTACTGTAGAAGTTTTTCGTGTCTGTCATGATCCTCAGTGACTTAATCACTGCTCAGTGTTTCTGCTGTTTTTGGTTGACTAAGTCAGTTGCATGCGCTGCTAGTGCTGAAGAATAAATATCTAATATTTTATCATGGTACAAATCTATTCTGCAGAAGGAAACCCAGAAACCTCTACCTGTGTTGTCATATCCACATTGTTTGTGGTCTTTTCCACTCTTACACACCACAGAGCAGCTCTAAATATGTTTTTGCAATCATGTTTGCTCTCCTCTCATTTACTGCAACTGTGAAGGAGGGATCCAGAATGCTGTAGGAAAGTTTAAGTATTTAGTTATCATATTATAACCAAAGTGATGCTACAATCAACAGTATCAAAAATTGCACAGGTTAACTTGTCAACAGTATAAATGGACAGCAGCAGCTCTCTCTACTAAAATTAGAAGTGAAAGTTGAATGCATGTTAAAATATTCACACACACAATGAGATGAAATATCCAACTTCACAAGAGAATATGGTCATACCATCGTAAGTAGCAAAGAATTTAAAAATGTCATAAATTTGGTTCAGCTGCATCAAAGTGTTTTATTTGATCCAACCAATAAAAAATGTAGAATGAAACAATTTATTACTCAGACAGAAAACTTCAAAAGAAAATCAATTCCATGTAATGCTTTAATCTCTCCTCACGTTTGTGTTTGTTCTTTGCAGTCACCAGCCATTTAAATAGCTTAATATGTGTGATTTATCAACCAAGTTCAACCACAATATAAAAGCACATTAGAATTTTTACTTTGTGCAGCTGGTACATGGAGAGCAGCTTAACGTTTGTGGATGCCGAAAGAAGGAAGGTTTCTTCATCAGGCTCAGCATTATTATTCAAATACAATAATAGTCCCACAATGTGCGCTAAATCCATTAGAAATACATAAAACAAAAGAACAAACAAACTGTGAACACATCTTTGATTTGGTGACACAACTGCAACATTAAGAGCAAAAATGCAAAGACCAAACCCAATAGTGAAAAACACCTAATAAAAAATATACTGAAAACAAGCAAAAACATAAACACATATGCTCAGTATTCTAACTAAGCAGGTAGTTTAGTCACCCACCGTAGGGTTGACAGGAGGTGAAGAAAGTTTGTGGTTTCCTTGATAATAGAAAACAGCAGATATGGTTATCTTGTCTCGATTATAAGGTAGCTGACAAAAGTTCCAATGATAAGAAAGAATTAATGACAGAAAGAAGTAAATATAAGGTTTGGCTATATTACAGGTGGGGGAAGTGGGGATTGTCGGGATTTGGGAGATTTTTAAAGATCTGTCGATTATTTTTCCCACTCTTGGATCTTGAATCTGCCGAAACAGAATTTAAACTGCTATAATCTCAAAATGACAAATTCTACAGCGGGAACTTTTAAAGTTAAAAGGTGCTTAATTTGCCAAAAATGTCATCACTTAAAAGCCTGAAACTCAAATTGGGTCCCATATAGACACGGACTACATCAGCAGCATGTGTTACCAGCGGCGGCCGGCATCTATCTCAGATTCAAATGTGTACTCCTGTAATACAATGGGTCATTATTTAGAGCCTCTCACATACACACTCACACACACACACAATGGGGCAGCCTCAGGCCATCAGATTAGTGACGATTGACCCCTTCCCCACACTAAGGCAATTTCCCTTTTTTTCTCTTATCCAATCAAAATGGTGCGTTTGCAGAAAGCGTAATGTGAAACCAGTGTCTAGGCTCAACACTTCAAACCCAGGGCACAGTTGGAGGCCGACAGAAACAACAGCCGTAGTCTCTCACACTCTCTCACTCACCGCTTTTCCTTACTGTGCTGTACCCAGACAGATCCTGTTCACAAACATAATCTGCTTCATACAAGGTCTGTTTTATTCAGCAATCTATACACACACCTCGGACGGCTTGGCCATGTGGGACTTACACTTGTGGAATGCTGCTATGGATTAACCATTTTTGGTGACAGTCTGAGTTTGTTACAGACAGGAGTAGTCTCAGTCTTGGGTCACTGGACACACCAAGGACTTGCTAGCTTTCTAGCCACTCAGGTTACCATTGCCTATTGGAGCTAGTTAAAGCTAAAGACTGTATCTGCATGAGGTCGCAGGGCCTTCTTTCTGAGTGAAGATCGGATGATGCCTCATGTGCTCTCCTTCCTGTCCCCTCAGCTGAGCTCCGGATCCCCCTGTAGCTGTGAGGTTGGACCCGAAGGGACAAAGAAGAAGAAATCCAAGAACCTGTAAGTACCCAAATATCTAATGAATCCTTTTGTTTTGCGCTTTCTCTTGGTGGTGGATGGTGAAAGTTGTAAGCGATGGCCGGCATGTCAAAGTTAAATAAAGCATGTGACAGTCGATTTGAAGCAATACAATGATTAATCTGAGATCGTCTTGGCAACTACAAGACCATTTAGCATTCAGTCACCAGCCTTTTATTTTCAAGCTACATGCGTTTTCACTACAAAGGTCCAGTTTTCACACCCTGTTTTTACACCCATTATTGCAAGATGTCATTATTTGTAACCAGGCTAATGGTGTATGATAATGACTTGTTTTATAGCAGGCCACAGGGGGTTAACTGAGATATTAGGAGCGATTCTGTCAATGTGTTAGCATGGCTGTGATTGGATTAGTGAATGGAAGCTGTTAGGGCATGTCCACAGAAGGATAGCTAAATACATGACCTTTTGTTTTTATGGGCTTTAATTCAGATCAACTGAGGGGGACTTGAAACTGGGTTTGAAACTACACTAGGTTTGTGACTTCCCTAAAGCAAACATTGTGATATCTTGGCCAATGTGGTTTTCAGTGCAATGCCAACATGCTCACAGGGCCGTGGAAGCATGTTTTATGGAAGGCTAATCATGTTAGGCTGATCATAATCTACTCAATGAAGTGGTAAATGGTGAGTGTGCTGCTGAGGAGTGAGGTACCATATGGAACTCACATTACCAGCGGTGTGAGACGTAAGGTGTGTGTTTGTGTGTTGAGGCTGTTTCTTTGGGTGAGTGTGTGTGTCGACGCCTCAGTAATTCATCAGCTGTTGAGTGAACTTTATTCACACTCCTGTTCATCAAGATGAAAGCACATTTCGTGCTGCGGGGACAATAAAAGCACCCATGATTGCTGTCATTGGGCCTGATAGCTGCCTGTATTTCTGCAGGTTATTTCGTTAACCAAGAGATTAAGTGATTAAGATTCCACAGTGTTTTTCTTTTTACCAGAGAATGGTGCCTTTTTGTCAGCTGTTGCAAAGAACACCAGCACAATTGTATGGATGTATCACTTCAAATAATAAACAATTGGTTTTTAGGGATAAAAAATAGTTTTTCTTTACTTTGGATGTCATTTTAAATCAAGTATGTCCACTTGATTTTTTTTAAATTGGCAGAAACATGTTTTGATCATTTTTGAGCAAGGAATTTCATTAAGCTTTGTATGACAAAACATCAACTAGGATTGGTTGGGATGTTTTGGTAGTTATTTTGGTGCTTTGGAGAAGAAAGAATCTGTCATTTCTACTCAACCACAGACTTGATATGCAGAATAAAAAGTGATGTAGCAAAACAATACAATATTCTTTGTGACAGTTTTGGTCACGCATTGCGACTCAGCTAAACAGCATTTGTTGACACAGGTCATGGTTAACTAACAGTGATTTGCTTCTTAACATTAAATATACAAATATGCATCATATTATTAGCACATGTAGTGTTCCACATCACACTGTCATGTGGAGAATTGCATTTTTTGTCAAAAACAGAGAAAAGCAGATTTATTAAACCTTAAAATTGCAAATAATCACAATCATTTGAAGTGTCCATTTGTAAACAACAACTTGTGGCTTCTTTCATCTAAATATAAAAGGGTGTTGAATTTTGGATCCTGCTCAAGTCCTCCTGTTTTTTATATCCCAGTGTGGATGCTTGAATAGTTGCCAGGTCTTTTTTAATGAGTGACAGTCTGGTGGAGTTTGTTAACATTTTATCGTGGCGGGCCAGTCTCTACCTTTTCCTTGTTCCCATGTTAGATGGTGATTGCTTACTGTGTAAACATCTAATTGCCTTGCCAGGTGTAGTGCCAATTGCCTTAAATGGGTTTTTCAGCTTTTTTTTTTTTTTTTTTGCCATGTAAGAGCCATCTCCACTGCAAAGTCGTGTTTCTGAGGAGGGCTGTATGGAAGAAAACTTTGTCGTCTCTCATTAAATGATTTCCGGTTATTGATGCAACCCTTCTGCCATCATTAGTCAGTTTTAAAAGGACAACCCTCCAACCTTTCTGAGCATAGTGGAAACTCTAAATGTTTACACACTGAGTTTCTGTTTTCGTAATCCTTTTTTGCTTTAAATTCTCCACATCGTTGTTGCCTGTTATTCATGAAGCTTTCCTCGTGCAGAATTTGTGAATGTTTTCAGCCATTGTTCTTTTTTTAATTATTATTATTATTATTATGCCGCACTGTAACTTTAAGACAATAATAGGGCTAATAATTTGCTCCATCATAATATGTCACACAAACATTCTTTCAGCACAATAACTTTTGGACTCAGGGAATCCAAATGCAATATGTTACCTTCAAAGATTGAAATCTTTGGCTACCCAATACGTATAACCTAACGGAAATTAAATTATTTCCCCCAGATGTTGTCAACTGATCTATAAAATAGAGAGGGAAAAAACGGAACAAGTAGATGTGCATCCGTATACCAGAGATATATCCATTAATATTTCATTATAGGCCATGTGATTTTTTTGTAGCAGGGTATTCAGCAGTGGTGCTATATTTGATTTTCTGTACTCTAAATGCTCCATGTCACATCATGTGGAGAGAAGTGAACATGAATGGTTGATGTTTGGGTTTTTTATGGTGGACACCTCCATTTGATGGAAAATAGTATTATTCATTCATTCATTCATTCATCTTCACCGTTTATCCGTTTCTGGGTCGCCGGGTGCTCGAGCCAATCACAGCTCACACTGGGCAAGGGTGGGGTACCTGGACAGGTCACAAGTCCATCACAGGGCCAACACACAGAGACAGACAGAGACCAACAACCACTCACACTCACACTCATACCTACGGACAATTTAGAGTCACCAGTTACCCCAAACATGATGTCTTTGGACGGCGGGAGGAAACCCACGCAGGCACGGGGAGAACATGCAAACTTGGCACAGAAAGGCAGCGCTAACCACTATGCCGCCCAAGTCCCAAGAAATGAATTGTGTGGCAATTACTATAACTATAAACACTGTTCAGCTTTGCCTAATCAACATAATCACAATAGAATTAAACTCAATTGAATACACAGCATCAATAGCCCTTGTAGTTGAGGAAAATAAATGGCACTTTTGCACAAAGAGGTGAAGTGGTACTTGCATGTTAAAGCACATCACATCTGTCCTCTTTGAAACCTCCTCCCTCCACTGCTGCAGAGCACTTTGTCACAGCACAGTGAAACCAGTGAAACGTGTGTCATTCATGTGCCATTTACAAAATCACAGACAGTCTGATCCTTGACTTCCGAAGCATTCGTTTTCTCTTCCTATTTCTTTGCTCTTTGCACCTTGTTACGTTTTCTCACTTCCAGCATGCCTGTCTATCTTTTCCTCAGCTCCTTTCTGCTCCCTTTGTCTGGATCCACCACAGCTGTGTTTCCTGGGATTGTTTACATTATCTTTGCTTGTCCCCACTCTGCTATCACCTTTTGTTTTTACTTAAGCCAGGTGTTCTGCTTCTCCAAGCAATGAGTCCCTACTAGGCTAAACACGACCCTCCTGCAGTTTCCAACAACTAGCAATGCACCAAACCAATAAGCGTGACATGTGCAGAATTTTGAGCTTTAGGACAGGTTAATTTGAGTTTATGGAGAGGATGATACCATGATAAACTTTTTTCATTTTGGGTGAATTTTACCACCACAACAAAAAGAGTGTCCCTTTGTTTGACATGTAGTCTGAATGGTTGTACTTTACATCTTGTATATAATCTTGCAATTAGATTCTTGAGCATCTCTAGTGTGGTTTAAAGGAAAATAAGCTCTTTGGTGATTTTCTGCCAAGATGCATCGAATGCCCTTTTCTTTGTAGCGAAAGTTGAATTTCATTTTACAAGTTAGACGTGACGTGCATTGACCTCGCTGTAGAATCAGTGTTGAGACTATGTGAATCACTTCAACCTGTTATGTCTGTGATGAGTCTCAGTTATCCAAATTATAGAAAGACTTGCATACGTGCTAAATTAAAGTTCAGTGGAAAATAGAGAAAAAGGAAATACAACTGGACATCAAGGTGTGGACATCCCACGATGGTTTAAAGGACTGGGATTTCCTGGCATTTTCATGGAGCCTCAATGCAAGAGGCTCTCTTGCAAATCAAAACCAACACAAGCCGAGCCCAGCCTGTACCTAACAGCAGCTGTTCGCTTCACTGCAGTGCTAAACATATTTATCATACACAGTCAGACTATAAACAGCCTTAAATGAGTTTTCCAATTGATATAGCATTGTGTTAAACACTGGAATTTCACACATTTGTTCTTCTTAGTGGCTACAAGTGAAATTGTGAGGTCTGTTGGCCTGACTGTCTTCTGTTAAATAATCCTGAGATTTTATAGCAACAACTATTTTCATGTAACCAGAAGTACTATCAATCATCTGTGAAGAGAATGCCCACCCCAAGTACACTGTGTTTCCATCCTGTCATTTCACTAGTGATAGAACAATTGCAGGTAAACATATATGCAAGATTTATATAGTTGGACTAACATCAAGGTAATATATTGGTCTCATTACTCAGTTTGTAATGAATCCTGATCACTTCATTCATAATTCATTCATTCATTCATAATGACATTCATAGTGATTTACAGTGTGACTGGCTGCGGCAGATGTTTGTTACTAAAAAAAAGACGAGTGTGTGCAGCTCAGTTTTAGTGTCATTCCAATAATTATTTCTTTATTATCAACTTGGTAGGTTTATAGTAAAGACGTTTTTTTTTTTTGCTGTCCTCGTTGTGTGATGCTGCTGGACAATAGCTGCTAATGAGGCCATGCTGTAAGATTAAATCTCCTTAGTACCTGATGGATTCTAACAAATAAAGAGTTGGAAATCAAACAAATTGACTTAATTTGTTGTTGCGTCTTCAGTTTACTCAGTGCAAAGAAACAAGTATGATAATGTTTTTTTAATTTAATTTTAATTTTAATGTATTAAGTCTTCAAGCTTCGGAACAGATTTAGCAGAGAGCCTTTCCGCTGCTTGTCAGTTGAGACAGATAAACAGCTCATTAAAGACAATTAAGTCACTTTTTCTTTTTTTTTTTTTTTTTGGTGAAAAGATAAATGTATCCTCAACTCACCAAAAAAAAACCTGACGATGTATGAATGGAAAGAATCTGTCCTGCATGGTGCATGGTGATTGGGTGAGCCAAGGTCCGCCTTCCCCAGTCCCCTGGGGACTATTTAATGCTCCACCACAGCTTCTCAGGGGTTAGAGGAATGTGACTGTCAAACAAACCCCTGGCCCCTGAGCACTGGCAGCCGTGATACACGCTTACATGCTGTCAAATTTCCAGACACACCAAGTGAACCTGCAAACAGGCCGGCATCCATGTTTCATACGATGGTTGATTTCTCAGAGAAGTACCTCGAAAGGTAAGAACGAGGCCGTGGATATGTGTGCATGTGTTGGGTTGGTTTGCGCTGATAGTTTTCGTTATCAAGTATTAGAAACCTCAGAAGGGAGGGTAGGAAGGCGTGGGAGGGGGCTGCTTTATGTCCCACAGGAATAGTTCTGGTAGGAAGCTCTCTGACCTCTACGTGGATCTCATTTGACAGTCACAGTGAGGGAGAAGAATCCCCCGGAGGCTGAAGCGCTCAAATTATTTTGGAGGAACAAGCTTTAACTTCTAACTTGAGGCTGTCCCTTGTTCTTATTATATGCAGCCTGGATTTCAGGAATAGGATTGCTCATGTGGTTTTCGTGCCTGGGAAGGTGAGTTTGTTTCAAAATAGAACTCTTTTTTGGTCTTGATTGAGGGAGGTGATGAATATGATGGTGTTATATTTATGGACAAAATTTAGGACATTTCACTGTTCTTCTAGGAATATTGTAGTGGGACTTACAGAGAAGGCATGCTTTTTGCTTTCGTTCTAACTGTGTTATAATTCATGTTTATACATATATCTTTGCTATATTTTCTACAGGAGGCTCACAATTTGTTCCCATTGCCCAAATACACAAATGTTATTTAAAGTGTTAGAAACACACTGACACAACCCTTGACCCATTATAAATAGACAGACACAGATTCACAAACAGGGCCATACATTTGCACAGCGTTATTTGTGTTTTGTGCCCTGTACTAACTTCAGTGGCACATGGCCTTCTGTAAATAGAAAGTGGCAGAGGCAATGAAAACGTGCTGTAACACCGCTGTGCTTGAATTTGTCCTCTGTGCTTAATGCTGGACCCCAGATTTCACAGGTCAGGCTTGACAAAGTGTGAACTACCAGCCTCCGTTGTGGAAAATAAAGCCTTGTGTAGCAAACACAAGTCACAAAGTGGGATGAAATGGGGCAGTGGATTTGGATGGTGCTTGTGTGTGTTACATTGTGCTCTGCAGTATGTCTGTCTGCAGCTCTCCCCCATGTGCTCCCTGAGCCTTTCCCTGAGAGTGCGGCCTACTTTTTAGAACACCAGGAATAGCCAGCAGGGTGCTATTAGTGTGTCTAATGTGAGTCAAGCAAAGAGGGAATAAAGAGAACAGAAACCTGCAGATAATTGCAGAGTTAAAGACCACTTGCTCCTCCAATCAAGCTCATGAGATGGTCTCTCTTGTACCGACTCAAGCGGACACTGAGGTGTGAGCACATACTGTGCCATGTGGTGCGAACATTGATATGCTGTACATAATTTGGGGCAGCAGAGCATACGCATTAATTTTATAATCTTCAACAGAGAATGTGTCAGTCTTTTATCAGATTAAGTTAAGAGTAGGGGTCAGTCTGTGATAAATCAAGTGGACTATGATACATAGTTAATGGATTTAGTCCCAGTGAGCTATTAGCAGCTGGAGGGATACAGTGAAGAGGAAAAAATAACTTTAAATCGATAGGCTCTCGATTTAAAATGTGGCTGTGAGAGGAGGCATTAACGCATAAAGAGCTCAGGTACAAAGAACAGGGGTTAAGTACAGTATCATGATAAAGTGGTGTTCCTTAAGCACAAAAAAACTTTTCTATTAAAGAAAACAGATACAGAAATATGTCTATCTTTCATTTTTTGGTTAGTGTTTTCCCTTTTTTTAGGTAGTTGATTTTCAAAATCTCTGTATCTGCAGGTGACAGACTGGTTGTGGTTGGTTGTAGTTATCTGCATGGCAAATGCATCTTTGCCCAAATGTTGGGAGTAGTATTTTGTTGCCCTCCTCAAGTTTGACCTGCTGTTGACTCCTGTTGAGCTATTGGAGGTAGTTGGCTGTATCAGATGAGTTGCCTTGGAGGAAGAAATGTCCCCCCCCGAGGGTGTGACATACAACATACAGACACTCAGGTGTTACTGCAGACGATGTTCAGCAGTTTAAATGTGGAAGACACTTGTAATACCCATCAACAGTATTGTCAGAGCTGTGGTAAAATAAGCTTCTCCCATTGTTGACACAGGCTATGGGAAGTGAGGTGATGGCTTGTTGGCAATCTGTGCTTCTGTTTGTGTTTGCAGTATCCATTGACACCCACATGGTGGCAGGATAGAAACACACTATTTCCCTAAAGTGCTTGTTGGTATGACATCATTCCCACATGGGCTCAGCTTGTATAAAACCAGAAAAAAATAATAAAGAATCCTTTGTCAAGCTAGCAAAACATTTCCCAACCCTTATAAAATAAAAATAAAAAAACAAAACAAAACAGTGAAAACTTCTTTTCTTCCTCACATATGTTGGCAAGACAGAGATGCTCTTTGAGCTAACACATGCACAGCTCAGGACCTAATTGCCTTGAGTGCAACCTAAAAATAGAAGAATCTAATAAATCGAGCTCCAGTGTTACGGGTTTATTTAACAGCAAGATATCTTTTATCTTGGTAATAATCCCTCAGGCTTACAAGTGTGGGCTCTTCACAGTGATACTGCTCTTACCCCGTTGTTTCCATGAAACTCAGGCATAGATTAGGGTCAGCACTTAAGCATCTGGTTTATGCCAGCTACATGCAGGTCACTTGCACCTCCGTTATTTCAGCCAGCGGATAAAAGATCTCTCCACCATTGATACTGCATAGACCACGAGGTATTCCTTGGAATTCACTACAAACTGCATCTGTTTTTGTTTTTTGTTTTTTGTTTTTTTGGCTTCCTGTTGTCTCATTTCTGCCATAAATTTCCTTTTGAGGGGAAAAAAACTTTTACCTAGCCTTTCTTAGATCCTTTTCATCAAGCCTTAACATACAGATAATAAACTAATTTGTGGGTTTTCTTCTCCTGAATGTGACAGCTGCTTTCCAAAGAGGCTTTCTTAGATAAAGATAAAGTTATCTGCAGCAGCTCAGCTCCCCAAAACCCAAACACACCCAAATCAAGCCACCTACAAAGTCACACTCATCCTGATTTTAAAGGAGCCATTCAGCGCCTGTTTCGAACAGCTCATGTAGAGGTGTTATATCATCTGTATGGGCATGTTTCTGCCTTTCCCTTCCTGTAGGTGTTGGAAAAACACCCATCTACAGCTGACTGGGTTCTCTGTTTAGCCCAGCAAGCCGCTCTGGATATGTGACCCCCTTCACAGTTTATGCACAAAAGCATAAACTAGATGGCCAGCGTTAAAGAACATGTTACAGACTGCTGCAAAGAAACAGAAATTTGGAGTAAAAGATATACCTCTTTCCTGCTTCCCTTCACACATACGCATACAAAGACTGTTGCAGACTGGGAGTTTCCCAACACCTGTGACTGGCATGAAAGCACCAGTGAAGCAGGCATGAGCTGGCACATGTGCAAGACAGTGGGGTTTCTGTGAAAGCTTTGCGTGGGCATTCTTTCATCCCCATCCGAGTGTATTCATGTACAGTGCACCTCCACGATTGCCCCCAGTGTTCTTGCTTGAATGAGAGGTGTCCATAAGAGGCAGCTCTGTTTCTTTACTTGGGGTGGATATGCTCTCCTGGGGGCTGCGGATTGGCAGTGGGACAGCTTGCAGTATTCAGGGCCTACTAGCCCGCAGTACATCACTGCATTATTAGCAGGCCAGCCAATCCACAGTGGAAATCAAAAGCAGGGACTCAGGAAATGGGTGTTGAGTGAGGTCACATCCCATTGAAGCAGCACGTGCTCCAGGTCGGGAAAAGCCAGGACAGGCACCATGGGATTATGGGAATGCGCAAAATTCTGTTGGAGCTCAATGGGGGGTGGGCGAGTGTTGGTGAAATGGCCAGCAGTGGGTAAGGCTGTGTGTGTATGTGCGTGTGTGTGTGTGCGTGTGATGGTTGTCAGTTGGGAACAGAGGTAAGGTGGGTGGTTAGGAGGATTTTGAATGCTGCTGCTGGTGGAAAGCAGCAGAGGAGTGAGGAGGTCACTGTGCCCTGTTGCCTCGGCCCTGGGTCAGCTCCCTCTCAGCAACCCCTCTAGGCACATGGAGAATGGTGTGATGAAACAGAGGAGTGAGCATTGAGTCTCTCTCCTCCTTCTCTGCCACTTTCGCTCAGTCCCTGCCGAGGAACCTGCCAGGGACACATCTAAAGGAAAGACTGCTAGAGATACTAGATTGACAGGAGAGATACTGACACGAAGCGAGGAAGAGGAGTCTGATATCTGGCTTTTGGAAAAATTCTCTTCCGCCGTACCAACATACCTGGCTCAAGACTAAAATGTACACAACCCAATATCTCTTTTCATCTTTTCTGGCATTTCTGGGTTTGATATCATATGGATTGGATTTACATCTGAGGAGCGTAATTGGTGATTGCCATGCCTTGGATTGTTTCATTTGTGGACTTTGGACATAGACAATCAACACTTTCTTCCCATCTCTCCTTCTGTCTACTTCCTCTATCCACTTAATCATCCCCACCATCCATGATTCATTTTTCTCCTTCTCTTGCCTCAACTCACCCCACCCCCCTCTTTCCTGTCTACTCATAAATCTTCCACTCGTCCCTTTCTTTCAAAAATTTTCTCTCTTCCTCTCTCTCCTCTACCTTTCTCTAACCCAGGGCCAAAGACATGAAGAATCGGCTTGCTTTCCTGCGGAGGAGGAATGAATCCCCCGGAAGTAACCCAGCTAGCAAGCTAGACAAATCTATGAAGTCAGTCAAGTAAGTGGCCATTTCCTGACACCGCGTACTGTACATGTGGGTGTGTGTGAGACTGCTTTCCGGGTCTCACCACAACTGCCGATGACCTGGTGTTGGAATACAAACATGTGGGCACTGGGAGAGTTGGGAGCATGTCTGTAACATGTGGCACAAATACAATTAATAGGTGCATGTGTTTAGTTATTTATAAATTACATTTACTCAATCAAATATCTTCATTTAATTTAATACATATATCAAATCTCAGAGATTAGTTTTAAAAGCTTTAATCTCTTTACTTTAGTCATTGCGATAGGCCGCACAGGAAACTATCTAAAAATATTAGTCACTTAGTAACATCACTTAGAATAACATGTAAATACAACCATTACACAGTCTTTTGTTGTCATTCATCTCATATCTTAACACTGAACCTCCTAAAACTAATTTAAGATTAGTTTAAGAATATGACAGCCAAGCATTATGTTATGTTTGCTTATTTTTCAAATCTTTAACAAAAGAGAGGAAAAAAATTTTGTCAAATTTCTCTGAGTAAGTGTCGATAGAATCTGCGCAAGTTAAGATGTGGATTCTACTGAGTAGAAGATTAGACCTGGGAAAAGGCATGCTTTACAGCAGGGAGCACACAGGACGAGAGGCAGCAGGGGGCAGACATGCACCAGTATGGGAGGAGATCTCTAAAGCTAACAAGGCTTCCCCATTGGATGGCTGGAGCCCCTCCCCTCCCACTTGCTAAGTTGCTTTCAGTGGGAATATAAAAAGCCTACCCCACTATAGTGAGTCAGAAAGACTCATGGCTTTCAGTGCAGGATTCATCCACGAGGCAGAAGTGAATGTGAGGGGAAAAGCAGTATACACAGACTAAAGTGGAAGGAGGCAGCAGAGAGGAATTACTGATTTCCAAGTTTCCACTCATCTACTCAGCATAGAAAAAGTTCTGCGGATGGGTCACACAATGCGAAACCTGGCTGAGATGGGCTTGTTAAAGAATCGCTCTGCCTTTATCTGCAGGCCCACCCCGGAGGAAGCACTGAAATGGGGGGATTCGCTTGACAAGCTGCTGGCACACAAATGTAAGTTACTTTTGATGAATTTTCCTTATGGTTGTATCTCATCTTCTCCATATCTTACATAGATAAAAATCTGTTGTGTTAAACATGTTTGGAATATGGATTAGTACCTTATAGTATCACATGGAGGGTAAATATATAGTACATGCCTAAGGTAGTGGAGGCTGGTCACGGCTGGAAATGTATTGATATGGACAACACACAGATCACAAACTGCTGCAGTGAACAGTCCGCTTGCATCGAGTTTCCCGAATCCCAACGGACATGGTCCATGCATTACACAGAAAGATGGGGGGAGGAAAAACAAGGCAGGCAACCTGGAAGTGTGTTGCTATTTTTGTTTTCCACAATTTATTTTCCACAGTCTGCTTTCATAGGTGGTAAAAAGCCAAACCATCTGTTTCTCATCTTGCTTTGTTGACCTCTTTATCCTCCTTCTTGTAATTTCCTCTTTTCTACCTCTTACCTCACTCCTGCTTACCAGAATGAGCTAAGACACGACTGCTTGCATTGGCGCTTATCAGTGTGGGTGATTCATGGGAACGGAAAGGTGCAGACAGGATCCGTGGGTGGACACGGCTTCCTGCCTTTCTTTCTTCTGGATGCCTTCTTCCTCAAATCATTAACAGGACTGAAACTTAAAAAACCACACAGTCCCAGAATTAGCCTCCCCCTCTTCCTTACACCGAAACAGTTGTGTCTTTGTTCATTCACAGTGAGTACATACGTAGATGCATATGTTACACTGAATAGAAAGGAAAGATTGGATCAGCAGTGTGATGTCACTTAAAGGATGACAAGGACTTGAATATGCACTGTGGTGTTGAAAATGTTTTTAATGTCTCACTTTATTCCACACCACATGAGTCAAAAGGCCGTCAGAGCTATTTTAGGCATCCAAACTCCAAAGAACACTTCAGCAGAGCGGTTGCCATGGCACTCTAGTCAACTCTTTTCTTGTTTATTTTCCTCCTCCTCCTCCTCTCTGCTCCCTCAGATGGCCTGGCAGCATTCAGAGCTTTCCTGCGCACGGAGTTCAGCGAGGAAAATCTGGAATTCTGGCTAGCATGTGAGGAATACAAGAAGATCAAGTCGCAGTCCAAGATGGCCTCAAAAGCCAAGAAAATCTTTGCAGAATACATCGCAATCCAGTCTTGTAAAGAGGTGAGTAACAGGAAAAACAACTCACACAGAGACTGGAAAAAATGACATCAAAACGACCACTTCCAACTAAAAAAAACATGCATTATCCGTTTGGCGTTTCACACTTGTCTCACTCGTTTTATTCTGTCCCCCTGCAGGTAAATCTGGATTCGTACACCAGAGATCACACTAAGGACAACCTGCAGAATGTGACACGCTCCTGCTTTGACCTAGCGCAGAGGCGGATATACGGGCTGATGGAGAAGGACTCATATCCCCGCTTCCTCCGCTCAGAACTCTACTTGGACTTAATAAACCAAAAAAAGCCCAGCTCCACTTCGACTTCTTCTTCGTCATAAGAGAGCAGAAAAAGAAGTGAAAGATTATGACTGATGATGATGATGATGACTTGAAAAACGTACAGTGGGTGGGTGGGATGTGAGGTTCTGTGTTTTTGTTTTTGTTTTTGTTTTTTCCTTTTCGTCTCTGTCATCTTGTCCACTATGATTTTTTGTTGTTGTTTTTATGGTGTGAGAGGACACAGCAAAGCTACGGCACTGCAGAGGAATGTAGTTTACACAGTTACCAGATGGATGGATGAGTGGCTGGACTGATGAATGCATGAATGGATGTTACTAAAAAACAGAATTCCACAAACGAAGGCTGGAGCAGGAGCTGGACGCATGTCTGATCACTGTTGCGTTTTTTTTTTTTTTTTTTGTGTGTGTGTCCCTCTCTTCTGTTTTTAAGTTTTTGCTCAGTTGTACTGGAGAAAAGGAGGGGTTGCTCAACAAAAAGAAAAAGAAAGAAAAAAAACAAAAAAAAACAAACTGCCGACATGAAGACAGTCCGGTACTGTTTTGTCACTTTTTTCCTTTATTTTCCTTTTGAAACTCCCACTTCAAATCAAATCCACTCCTTGCCTCCACCCCGTCCTCTGTGAAGCCACTTCAAAAGCCGTTGGTACGACTCAACATTTTTTTCAACAAGTTCAAAAGTCTGTGATGGACAGAAGAAAAGAAGTCAAGATGATGACTGAATGAAAAACTAGAGTTGTGGTTCTGTTTCATCTCTGTTGAACTCTACATCCTTTCAAAGCTTCCTATTTAAATGGCTTCCACCTAATTCACTTCATCCCAAGACAGTGGAAAGATGCTGTGATCCCTCAGCGGGGACAAAGGCAGAGACAGCGGCAGGCAAAGTACACAAATGTATAAAGAACAGATGGACTGGAGCTGTGAAGAAACACAGATGTGTCACCACTTACATTAATAGACAAGAAGATTAAGTTGTCGTCCAAGAGACAGTTCAAAATCACATTTAAAGCCAGAGTTGGGGAGAAAAAAAAAAGAAAGGACAACCCTCCTCCTTCCTCTCTCCAAAGACCGTTTACAACAAGGAGCGAAAACTCAAGAAGAAGAAATATTGTATGCAGCCAAACACCATTTCCTTTAACATTGTAGCTCATTCTGGACTGATTGAGGAAGCGTTCTCAGGACATTGCTATGACAAGTTCCACCATGTTCTGTTTTTCTACACATGCTTTGTCGCTGTTTTTATATGCTTTAGGGTTCAACCTGCCCTTCTGTAGTTCTATTGAGCAATACACAAGAGGTTGCTCCTTTCATAGTGTGAGGGAAGAGAAACTGCTTCATGTTGTACAAAGGGTTTTACCTATTTATTTAGATTAACCTGCTGGATGCTTCTACAGACACCCTCACCTCCTCCAAAGCACTCGGCTAAAAGCTCTCACTTTCCTTTTAACCACCAAACAGGTCCAATGCTGTCCTGAACTTTAAGTGCAATATTTTTTATTTTTTATTTTATTGTATTATTATTTTTGGTCTGTTCATTTATTTGGATAATTCTGAATTTTTATGAGGAAGACGACCGGCTTGAGCTCCGTATTAACTTTATTTGTTAAGAAAACATAAAGCGTAAAGCTATAAGGTTGACTTACAATGTAAACTTTCAAGAAGCATAAGTAGTTTAATGAATTTTAAGCAAGTGATTCTAACTGTATGTTAACCCCTGGCAGCAGGCAGCTGGGGACGTCATGGTTGTAAATATAATTCTTTAAGAAAACTATGTGATAACACATTAAAAACAAACAAAAACAAAAAACTGATAGGTCTCTGCTGGTGATGAATGTGGGACCCAGCTGTATCTATGTAAATACGAGAGACTCAAAACTATAAGATGACATGTATTTAGTTGAGCAAGAGCAGGCACAATCTGCTCTTATCCTGGTCATACACTGCTTGTAAGGAGTTTTCTGAAATGCATTTTATCATTTTCACTGTTTACAATTCAAAATGCATCTCCTATGATAGCAAGTGAAATCAGTAGAGTACATTTGGTGTCAATGCAAATGATAAATAAAACAACCAACTGAAGAAGTAAGACATGGTCGGAGTTTTCCTTATGACGTCATGTGTTTGATCATAATGCGACCTACTATAAGACATTAGCATGAAGTTGCCTCAAGGAAGAGTTCAACATTGGCGGTAAAATGTGCCCAACCAGGCCTCAAGTTGATGAGCTGACTCAAACAAGTTTGTGGCTGAAAACATATTTACGGTGTTAGAATGTAATCTGAGAGGAGGTGATCGTGTTTTTTGTTTTTGGTTTCTTAAATATTACAATTAGCTTTAGCTAAAATTAAGCTCCTCCCGACCGCATAGATCCAAATTTAGTCTGCGGACATCTGGTCAAACTGTTGCCAAGAATGCAAAGAAGAGCATTTCCGTGAATGTTATTATTCTTGATTGACCCAAAAATTCAAACGCTTCTCTTTGAGTAAATGTATTAAAATGTAGGTCTTCCTTTTATAGTGTTAGCCATCACTCCAAATGGTAAGAGCAACCTTGGGCTTAGATTAATTGAGGTTAATTGAAGAGATCTGGCAACATGGTGACAACACAAGTCCCTGCAGGCAGAAGGGAGTTAAACACAGATTGGTTTATATTTGACCAGTCATGTATCTCCATATTTAAGGTGCCCTTTTGGTTTCACCCCCAAATAAACTGATTTGGCTCATTTGTCTGAACAGATCTCATCAACTCATTAACTATACTAATGTTGTTGTGTTCCCAGTTTTGTTTAATAACTATAGTCAAATAAATGTGATGGATTGAAGTGTGGCAGAAAAGTCTAAATACATTTGCGTGTTCCCAAACTGAAACATGATGCAAACTGTTCAAATCCCAAAGTTCATCTTTATCCTAGATTGTTGGTCGGGGATGGAGTGGAGACACAGGAACGCTGAGACTAGACCCGATCTCCTGTCTGCTTTACAGTGAGTGTGACACAGGGTTGAGCTTTGGCTGTGTTGTGTTGGGATGAGAGGGAACAGTTGGAGGTCTGTGAGTATGGTGGGTGTGTTTGTCTGTGTTTTGGTGGGGGTGGGGGGGTTGATCGGTCTGAAGTAGTGTTGGAGACAGTAGTAACAGCACCTAATCTTCTTTACCAGCTGCCATCTGTTTTGACAGAGCCTTCTTCTTACAAAAGGAGCTGTCATCTGCCTCTCTATCGCCTCTCTGGGGCTGTTTCCTCTCCTTTCTCGCTCCCCTTTGACTGAGTCTTTGTCTCCTCAGCCCATGCTTGCATTCCTCCATGCTCATCTAACGCACCATACAATGGCGCTTCCGCTCTTGTGCCGGATTCCTTCACCAAATCCTTTTGTTCGAGTTTCCTTCCCCTCTGTCATCTGTGTAAACTGTATCACAGAGTCTGTCATTGTCTTCAAATTCAGCTGTCACATGAGCCCCCCTTAAAACTGTGCCGCTTCACACTTCTGGCCCCCCTCTCTGGTTTCCTGCTGTTCCAAATATGCCCATGCAATGTTTCCTCCATTGTGAGAAGGTCTTATCTCAGATTTTTGCCGAGCACAAATTTGTCACTAGGATATGGTGTGAGAACGAACAACGTTATCTCAATTTACACAGAATGTTTCAAGCAAGGGAGCAGCTTTAAGATATCCCTGTCTTCTCTGCTGGACTACAGGGAATTGATCTTCCACATCTTTTTTTAAATTTATTGCTTTGCCAGTCTCTCCCAGTACTATAATGTAAGATAAAAATAACCTGAAGGTTCATGTGCATCTTGTTTTCATAGTTCTGACGTGAAACGATCTCTTACTCAGTGTGTCTGACTTATAAAGGAATGCTTTCTTTCCAAACCCAGAGACATATTCATCTATTTAAAAACAGAGAGCATCCAGGCAATTAGCTTATTTGTTGTTTTTACGCTTCTACAGACTAATGAGGTATAATGTGTTCATTTGGGACTATTTGTGGTCTTTTTGCTAAGCTAACTGGCTCCAGGCTGCAGCTTTATAGGTAACAGGCCGACATCTAACCCTAGCTCCATAAACACAGAGCAATTTCTTTAACTGTTCCCCAGAACAAATGCCTAAGACTTATATTAAGGTATTTGAAATCTGATTTTGGAAAGCGGTCAACAATTGCTGCCCAAACAATGACTTTTATAACTACTCTGAACAGTGTGTTGCATTTCTAACTCAGCAAGTTATTTAAACATTTATGACAACTAAAATGTAATGTTTTACAGTAAAATTGTCCTTTAATATCTTTGGATCTTTGTAAGTCCAAATAGAAATGAAACAACGTAACAGAATTTTTAACAGTTATGAAACACTTTTTATGCTTCTATCAGATGACAGCATATAAATGACCATGTGAGAAACAAGCTGCTGAACTACGTATTTGATATTTTTCTAGAAACAAGAGGACCCATGATATGCAGTCATGCTGAATTCTGTGAGGGCCCCCCCTCTTCTCCCTCATATATTCATGCTCTTATTTGTTCGGCAGCCGAGGGGCTTAAGCTTTGATTAATCCTTAATTCTCAGATCAGCCGATCCTTTCAACTGCTGGCAGGTTTACAAAAGAAACTTCACGTCTCCCCTGCTGTCCCTGCTGGACCCCTCAATCCTGTTTGGTGTTTGTTTTCTGTCTGCTCTATGTACTGCATGGAACGAGTTGTTATTTTCAAGTCTCCCTCACACAGTTCATGCAAATATGACAAATAAAAGCTGTGTTTGTCTTTTGGTTTTGTTTTTTTCAGCTACATACTTCTCATTTTTTTGACCAGCTATTTTAAGTTATCTCATTGTGAGCTCTTTTTTTTTTGGTAACTGTACCGTCTGTCATTCACTAGGTACAGGTCAGATTTTCCTCAGCGGCTCCTCAGGGAGTCCAGGGGCCCTGATTGCGATGAGATCACCTTCACTGTCGCTTGAGCGGATGCCGTCATCACCGCTGGTAGACAGGGACTTTAAAAACAGCAGCAGACAGAGGAAGTGAGAGTGGAAGGAAGCAGAGTTTAATAGCCTGCCTTATCCCAGAAGTCTAATCGGAACAGGCCAGCTTTATATATAGATGTCCTTTATACAAGAAGATACATTCTATATCACCAATGTTTAGCAAAAACAGTGGAGATGGAAGGATTTACAGGAATAGTTTGACTTTTTAGAAAATATACATTTGCTTTCTTGTTGTCAAACTTAGCTTAGCACAAAAACTGGGAGAAATGGGAAACACACAATTCAAGTTTTCATTCTTACAGAGGAGGGATGGAAAGAACTGACGTGATATTCATGATCGTTCACATTAGATTGGTAGGTAAGGTAGATTAAAAGAGTTAGTATAGAGTTCATATATACAAAAAAAGCACAGTAATAATATATCATTTTACTAACCACATTGGGTCGGACATTGTACAACAAATACATGTAAATGAGTTGAGGCGAGGTTGGTGCATTAAAAATCGCACAGGATGGAAACACAATGAGGCCAAGCGGCCCATTTCCACTGTGGTCCCTGTCTGACCACCTGAGGAAAAACTCTCCCACTCATTCTTGAAACATGACCAAATTCTTCAACAGAATCATGCCGGCACAGCTGGATTAACAGGAAGCAGCTGTGGACCGCCACATTAGACACACTAACCACACACAGATACACTCACTCTCCACACATGTGCTGATGTAGTTCACAGATCCGTAGTGAACACAAAAAACCCACAAATGTCTTATTTTTACCTCTTAAAGTTGTAGTTTAACATTTTTGGAAAACATTTCTATTTGCATTATATCGATGGAAAAATAGGCACCACTCAGATTTACAATATGAAACTGCAACCAGTCTTGCCTGGAAACAGGCGATAGAAGCTTGCCTGGCTATGTCTAAATATACCTTTTCCTTTTACCTATTTAAATGCAATGTGTATTGTGTTGTTGTGATCTTGTCTGTGCTGGAGCAGGAGAACTGCAGGAGTTAATTATGCAGCAATTTGGGTGTCACGGATTGGCAGATCGCTCCCTCTCAAAAACTGTTCCCATAATTAACCACTCGTTGTGTTTGACTTCTCAGGGATAATAGATAACAGAGCAACAACTTAAGATGATACATTCTGTTGTTTCATTTTCTTCCTGCCAGGTTATTTTAAGGCACCATTTAATCACGTCTGCAATATCTTAAGGTCAAGGACGCAGTCATCTTCCCCAGCAGAAGCTTTAGAAGTGAAGCCTTTCCAGATGGCTCTTCCACAATGAAACAGCATTTAATCAACACAATGCAACACTTCATGTTGAGATGAAGACGTTGAATTGGAGGTCAACCCGCAAGGTCAACCACATCGGATCCAGATTAGAAGAAATGTTTTTCCATTCAGTCCATACACGTATATGCACTTATGGTATGGGAGGGGTTGACACGTCAGATAATACATACTACATATGGTGAAATGAGTATTTTCATTTGTATTTTGTTAAAATGTTTTCAGTTTTTCTCATTGACCTTGTAGATGTTTCATCAATGTGCAGCACGGAAACATGAAAGGATGGCAAGAAACCACATATCAACTAAGAGGACAAAAGGAAGATGAGGTATTTCAAACACACACACACACACACACACACACACACACACACACAAAACACTTTAAATGATGAATGTTGTAAGTACAGCTACACTAAGCTTAAATTATGCAGCTCACTAATAGGATTGTAATCGATGGAAAACCTGCTGAGCTCTTCAGATTACTCTTCAGGCCACTAAACTCCTTTCAGATCTATAGAGATGTGAACAAAGTCTGCATCTTAATTACCGTACTGTAGAAGATAGTTAAATAGTGTTTCACATTATGGTGCAGTTGTTTGGTTTGGCGGTTTCATTTATTTTTTTCTTTAGCTCCCTGTAAAATCGTAATTCATTTACAAAAAATAAGACAAAATTAGCACCTCGCTTTTTTGGGATTTGAGGGTTTTTGGGGTTGTTCGTCCTTTCGTCTGTCCATTTGATGTGATATCACAGAAAACTGACTATTTGGCTCAAAAAATTATTTGGATTCAAGAATGTCCAAATCCAAATGCCAAATTAGAGTTTAGTTGTCAAAGGTCAAAGGCCAAGGTGACCTCACAACACATGTTTTTGACCATAACTCTTGAACTACCTAATAGGATAAACTGATGCAGAGACATTGGCGTACAATGAATGGTGCTAACGTGGTGATTTTAGTTATGGTCACACAGGAATGAATAACTTGAAAAATATTTTGGAGAAATATAGCTTTTGGGAGATATTGCATTTTCTTTGCAGCTACCTGACTCAAAATTAAGATGGATGAAAGTTAATATAGGTTTTCGGTGGATTACCATGAAGTTTGAGCTGCTAACTTTAAATCTAGCACCAAATTTCAATGTGGTTTTATAATCAGCAGTGCCTGCACGATATAGCATTTGAGCAGTTTAAAATGAATTGATAAGTACTGCATCTGCTAATTCATTTTCTTCTTGGAACAGTTTTTTCCTCATGTGAAGGGATCCAGGCCTCCTTGTGTAGTTTATAGATTGCTGATGGCAGCAACAGACGTCCATACTGCCAATTACAGCTGTTTCCTCTGCTCCTCACTGTTAATGTGTGTCTTGATTCACATTAATAGGCTCTCTGACTCTGTGGTGAACTGGAATTAGTAAGCGAATGTGTCATTCAAAGTGGGGAAGTTAAGCACCGGAAGTGAACCAAGCTCATGATGTCATCCTGACATGTCCTACCTAATTTTGTGTCGCAATCTTGCCAGACTGATGAGTTGGTTCATGTTCATTCAATGAATCATCACTCAGGAGGAATGCCATAGCAGAAAGTTCCATCGAAAATATATTTGGCTGATTTTGCAGCCTGTATCTGACTTCAAAGCTTTTACGGTTGGATGGGTGAAAATTGTTCAACTAGAAATAAGTTTGACAGAAGTATTTTCAGACACGCTTCCCTTTTTTGCACGGGATAGTATGGATGAAAGACTGGAAAAAATCAGGAGCGTCATCTCAGGAATGATAATGTGTGACTGTGAAAAGATGAGCCTCACACGTCATTTCATGTTACCACAGACCTCTTTAGGGCCAAAGCCTGTCCTCCTCTAATACCTCTGAGCGCTGGAGCATAGGAAACACCAAATGTGCCATTTTCTCCTCAGTTAGCTGAATTCATGCTGCTGGTTAAAATAGAAGCCAAACCCCCAACATTGTCAGCACCTAATCAGTGGAGTCAGGCAGTTGGAACAATTGTAAAGCAGCCATTCTTTACATTTGATGTTTCAACATATGAGGTTTATAATGTGACAAACCATTTGGTAAATCCAGCTTATATGTAATTTCCAGGCATGTTATTGTGAGTAATATAAAGGCCAGGAATTATGCCAGCTAGCAGATGAAGGTTTGTGTGGTAGATCTGATGTGACAGCAATTTGGTAATCATAGCACTGTAACAAATTGGTGCGTATTTACTGTGGATTTAAAACATTATCTTACTGTATTTTAAGATTGTAAAATTGCGGTTGAATATTCATCCCTCACATGTAGATGAACAGTTGAATCAGTCATCTGACAATAACAGTAAAAAACCTTTTCAACAGCATAAAACTGTTTTTGTATTGCATTGTTGTAAATTTACGGTGGATTACAACAGTTTCTTATTGTATTTTTCAATAGTTGTAAAATACTGTAAAATAGTCATCCCTGGCAGGTATGTGAACAGTTAATGTTTGGTTAACTATAACAAAGCATAATTTCATGGTATAACAGTATTTTCCATCATGTGGTGGAAAAGGAGGACAGCAGCAGTCAGAGCTTCTGCCAAGGAATCAAAGTTTTTCTGATCTCTTGAAACTCTCGGTCTCCTGTTTTGTTTTGTCTGGATTATTATTCAACTACTCTCACTGTTCTACTCTGCAGGATATTTAATCACTGCTTAAATTTCTGCTGAAATGGACGTGGTCCATGTGGAGACGGAAACATAAACGCACATTTTGTTCATGTAGTCCAGAAAGTCCAGAAATAAAATAGTTCCCCTTAAATAGTTACAGTCAGTGTAGATTGTTAATATGAAGTCATTTAAGTCATCCATGCTCTTAGCCAACTGATGCATATAAGTTAAACAGTCACTCGCTTCACCTTTTAGTTCTGTTTTTGGTCTCCACCAACACCTAAGAAAAAAATAACGGTCTCTTTAGCTGTTGAATGCTTCATTTTGTTTGTGTACTTTGTCTGGCTGCTGCTTGTAGCTGCTGTGAATGATGCAAGGCGGTCAGAGTAAGCAGAAAATAATTCAGTGGGCATCAAATCCAAAACAAAGATACTTAAACACATAAAGGAACTGAGAGTAAGGTTACAATGCAGTACAGGCAGTGTGCGTAGTTATTTTATCTATTGATGTTGTAGAAACATTGAGAAAAGAAACTTTAATCCATCCAGTATACGATCATAACATTTCTAACACTGAATAGTATTTGGATATTAACATTGTATATTTATTTCTTACTGTTAGGCAAAGGATTTTTGCTTGGTTAGTGCTTTCATCAGATCCATTACATCAAAAATCATCAAAGGAAAATGAAAGAAAAAACATACACACATCCATTAAAAGCAAGACTCGACATTTTATTTTAACAAATCAAAGCATCTCATTGCCTTCTCACATTGTGTCGAGACAAAGTATTTTTGAAAGCCCTACCAACTGTAATTTCCTTCCTTCACAGCACATTACGATAACAGAAACTTAAAATATATATATATATATATCAAAGGTAACACCTAATATCCACAAAAAGTGCAATTTCAGCTGTTTTGGTGTTAGCAGTTCATTATTCAGGGCAGTGTGCAGGAGATGGAAGGTATTAGTGCCTCAGAAATCAATGGAGCAGCTCACACATAAATGTACAAACATCAACAAACTGCATTTCCTGAGGCACACACACAAACACAAATCAACAACAGTTCAAGTCCCACACCCATTCAGACATAGCTTACATGGAATAATCAATACAAGATTTACACATGGATTAGCTGTACTGAGCTGTATCGGCAGGTGTTTGCCACTGCTGAATGATTTATTCATTTTCCATTTCCCTGTCACAGTGACTTGGTTATGCAACAGTTTAAAATTCACCAGACAGTGTTTCAGCTTTTCTTGCTTTCCATTTTTTGTCCTTTGTGTGCTCTAAGGAAATATAGTTGCCCACAGTGCTGTTTCAAGAAGACAGGGAATATGGGTCAGCTTGCAACCAGATGAACACATGGAAACATTTTGCTTAATACTGTTAATTTCATGTAATTTTTGATTTTTGGAAAGAGTTATATCAGTACGCAACAAAGCTCATGGAGAGGAAAAGTTTGTTTTCATTCACTGCACTACAGTAAATCAATGATCTGCAAAATCTGAACTGCACATAAGTAATTTTATTTCCATGTACAGGCAAAAAAAAAACCAAAACTTCAAAAACAGCTCTATCTTTGGTACAGACGTGGAAAAGAAAACAAAATAATTATACTTCTACATGCAGAAAATTGGGATACAAACAGCTATTACATAAGATCTGCATCTGGGAAACTATTTATGAAAAATAAAATCCACTTATACAAAAACCTCTGTTGCAGAGAGAGAATTATTTGCACAGCAAGCTTCAGCTTGAAAGCTGGTTGTAGAAAGTTTATCTTCCATCACTATGAACGCAGTGACTGATGGAATTGGATCAGCTAAAGGGCTTTTCAGCGGTTTCCATCTTGGCGATGAGTCACACATCTGCGAACTGGATCTCTCTGAGCATTGATGTATTAGCCAAGCATATGCAGCAAAAAGCGAGAGGCAAAGAAAAGGGGGGAGCAGCTTGACTGAGCACACAGCATTTATGTAACACTTCAATAATATTCATAATGACAAAAGTAACAGAATGAAAATGTGGTTTGAAACAACAATGTTTTCATACAGTATAATCAACTTGATAAGGATAACAAAAACACAGGCACCATTTAATAGCTACTTACATGACATACAGTATTATCACCTGTTATGTTCGCATGGCGAGCTTGTTAGCAAACACTTGCCACATCCATCGGGCCACATTTGGAGTGCCCTGCTCATCTGACCAAGTCCAATATTGACTCTGTTTTTCGCTTCCTCCTTAGGTGCTAAAGGTTCCTCTGTGTTCACCAGCTTGCTGTCCAGGTTTCTCACTCTGCTGCTTGGCGCTGAGCAGTTACGAGTAGTAGAAATGTTTCTTAAATCATGAATTAATTGCATTTAAAACCAACAGCATTGATAGATAAAACACAGATAAAAGTAAAGCTGTGAACGATGTGAGACGAAGAGGAGATGGAGGGGGGTTAATGAGGCACATGGATTTACGAGGACAGCGAAGCTAATAACCTCAATAACTCTCACTTCTTAACATTTTTCTCCACCATTATTTCATATATGGACTTTTGTTATTGTCAAGTTCAGTTGTCTATAGAAAGCAAATGCTCTCAGGGCATTATTAAATACATTCCTAGAAGGATCTGTTGAAAAGCCCCAAATTTGTATTCATGGTACAAGAAAATGGAAAGAACATACAGTTGGATCTTGGCACAGTTGAAAGACACATTAAGTAATTTCTGGCTGTTGTTTTTGGAAGTAAACTCCAAAATAAACTTCACAGCAGCAATCCTTAAAATATTTCATTGCTTTTTTAGATTTTTATGGACTACACGCCAGCACATACTTCCTGTTAGACACCTACATGTCTGTAGCTGTGTAGACAAAGGGTGGTAACACCCAGTGGGAGCATTTATGGATCTGTTGAGGCAGGTTTATGTCTGACATATGAATGACTTGTTTCCTATCCTCTTCCTCTTTTGGGGCTGTCACACAAGATCAGAGTGTAGCACGTCAACAGCTGTTCACTGCTGGCTTTAGGCCACATTTTACAATTGCATGCCACTAATCCTTTAATGGTGCATTTATTGGCTGCTGGATAAAAATGGTTTGTATGCTTGATGTAAAAACAGATGGGGAGAGGAGGGGCTGGCTGTAAAAGAGGAAGAAGAGGGCAAAGTTTAAAGCAGAACAAAAGATTTCAAGGTCAAGAGGGAGCAGGTCAGGACAGGACTCAGTACAACTACTCATCAAACTACAGGCTGAAATCTTCTTCCTCACTGTGGTTTCACTTTTTGACAGGTTTTGAGATATTGTTGTGTTTATCAGGTCACTGTTCAAAGTCACAAAAATCCAAAACTTCACAACACAACAAGACCTGATGTAAACAAGGGAACAGACATTATTTCCACATAACCGTGACTCAAAGTTTCACTGAGGTTAAAGTGTTGCAGGGTGCAATACAGTCTATGGATGATTGATATTAGGTTTGAGAGACCAGACACACACATTTCAATCAAAAACACACAATTTCAAAAACTGATATCCCATAAAGATACAGGCACATGACTGCAAGCTCAGGAGTCAAATATCTGCCTCAGTCATATGATAATGTCAAGCCACAGCTGCCAATAGAAACAACTTCTTTGATAGTATTTCAGACTGCTGAACAACAGAAAGCATCGTACTATCTTTTCTCTACAGTGGTTGCACTGTGGCCATCACAAGGTAGACAAGTCGAATAACACTCCATGAATTTAAATCCTCCCCTGGAGGACTATTAAACACTTTGCTGTGAGTAAACGAGCAGATAAGGTTGATCTGTTTAGAAATGTCCAACTGGGTGATCATTTATCCTTGTCTCACCTTTAGAGGCAAAATAATTCAAAGTAATGCCAATTGCCAAAAAACTAATAGCAGTTAAAACTGATTTATTTACAAAAGGCAAACCACCTTTTTATGTACATGTCTTGCTGCCACAGTCTTTCTTATAAGATGAATGCACATGTTAAGAATCATACTTTAACAGCACAACTCTGCCAAAACCCTGCTGATCTACTGGCTCATATCTACAGTATAGTAACAGAGGGCTTTATTTCCAGAAGAAGTTATTTTTTCCATGTCTTAGTTCCAGGACAAAAATGTGTTTCACTGTGACACTGAATAACAAAATCATAACCTGAGGCCTGCCAGCCATCTGTGGCCAGTGGCATTTAGTGTGGTAGTCATTCTCACACATATAAGAGCACTGCCTGGATTTTATTCACAACAAAAGTCAGAAATTCCAGCAGATGATGGGGTAATGTTTCTCAGCTTTGTTATTTTCTGTATCCCTGGTTGATTAATCTCCCTTTAGGCAGAAATCTATACAGTGTCCTCACTTTGCTTGCATCAGCAAAATCAAACATGTGGATGGATGAGAGGATTTTGGAATGATACACTTTTTGTCTCTAAACAGCCCTGCTTCACTGAGGTGGTAACTGTATTTAAAAGTATCTCATCCCTGTTAAAAAATGGCCTTTAAAATGTTTATTCGGTTGGTGGTTGGACAATGGCGGAATAATGGGCTCTAAATCTACAACTGTAGCCACAGAAGCCTCGTAAAGTCCGTGGTGATGACAAATGAGCTTTTTCCACTGCACGACTGCTTTCTCTTCCTGTGGATCTATTCCTGTCTCAGACAGTTTGTCCCACATGCTTAACTAGTGGTTTGAAAAATTGCAGGTATACTAGGTTTTTCAGCAGCCTTTGGCCTCTTACAGTCTTTTATGTGAGCCTCTTCAAACCAACTGGGGCATAATTGATTTCTTGAGGTAGAAGTAAACACTTGTAACATTACAAGTTTTATTTTCCTTTTGTAGAAACTAAGGAAAAGCATTTAAATTCATTAAGACTTACAACACCTTCAATGTGAACCATTTAACCCCATAAAAGGCCCGAATAAAAGTTTCTTTCAGAGAGTTCTGTTGTAGCTGCTCAGTGAAGCTATTTTAGTAATGGTACAATGCTTGCTTGTTTGCTGAAATCCCCTATGACCCTGTGTAAATAGTCTATATGTCAAGCTTCCACGGCTCTTTCACACTTTAAAAAGGCAGCGATTTCAAAACACAAGAGTATATCAAGCAGATTTCCATCTTTTTTGTGCCTGTTCTATTTACTCCTGAACTAATCTGTACTATTTAGGAAATAATTATTATTGATAAATATCTTATCTTTCTGTGTGTCACTGCACGAGAACAAATCTGATTTCAGCGACACTGATGTACGGAGGACGAGCTACATAAATAGCGGTTGCTCTGTAACATACACCCTTTCCCTTTCTTGCTCATTTGAAATGTCAAGGAAAGACCTCAGAGCAGATTTAACTGTGATTCGAAAGGTAAGAGGAACACATGTTGTCCCCTCACCTATAGATGTGTTACCTAAGAGCACAAAGGCTAATGTCAGCCTGTACTGCCAGGTTTTGAATGTGGGACCTAAATTTACCAACTCTGAACAGAAACCACAGAAGTAAGCACATTAGAAATGATTCATTAGGCCTTTGGTGAGGTGACAAATGGAACAGTGGTTATGGAATATCTATGATGCAGAAAAAAATAATGAATCTTATTTCCCTTTAATACAAGGCGAGTGAATGACCAAGCCTGGAAATTAATAATTCATTACTACTTCAGGAGTCAAGAAGAATAAACACTGCACTCTACACATTATATCAATGAAATGTATTTCATACTTTTGTCTATGCAGTGGACATCTGTACAGTGTAGTGACATATAAACATATATAACAACACATATGAATACATAATTTTATGTAAATACGTAATACATAATTTTAACAGAAAAGCAATAGAATCCCACCGTAGAAGTTTGTTGGACCTGCACCGTCAAGTCTCTACTTTAGGTTGAGCGGAGAGCTCGATTTTCCACTTGATATGTGAATTAAAAACAGTCTGGAGAGATTGGTTGATAGCAAAGCAGATCTAATCAGAATCAGAAGTACTTCATTATTCCCCAGGGTAAATTCTCAAGGCAGAGAATAAGTTGGATGACTCAAAGGCCACAAGCTGGAACTGGTTAAAAATGTGTTCTGACGTTGGTGTGAATAAGAGAAATGGAAATAATGGAAAATATTAAGGTGACTGCACAGTGTGGCATCTGAGTGATTCCTGAAGATGGCAGTAATGCTGCTACTTGGATGCAAGTGGCAGAAGAAGGAGAAGAAGAAGAGGAGGAAAAGGAAGTTCCTGACCTTCTGCAATGGAATTTACATGATGATATTCAAATGGACAAGACAAATAAAACTGAGGAATGGAGAGTTATATAAGCCCAGATCATTGGACTTCAACCATCGACGTCACCGGTAGGAAATCAGCAGAATTATGATGCTGGTAAATCTGAATCAATTCTCTTTTATTGTGGTAGTTACTGCAAACCAACAGCTACATATTGCAGCATGTTAGATTCTGGGATGACTCACTTCAATCATTTTGCATATTGCTATGAAGCTTTGCATGAAGTGGTTGGCTGCAACCACTTTATATTTTGCAACTCACATTGCTTATGAGTCACACATTCTCAGTTTGGGTAGCAGCAGTCAGGCTGAGGCTGAATTGAATCAGAAAATTCAATTACAAAGTGCATCAGTTGGTAATGTGAGTTATATTAGCAAGCCTTCACTGTTCAATAGCCTATAATTGTTTCTATGGTCAAAGTGACAGTGGGCCTAGGCCTCCTTTTTTCTTATGTAAAATCACTGGAGGTTTTCATAATCCATTGAATGTGAAATGGGCATGTCCCTTGTTTTCATATGCAAATCTGCTCACTTGAGTTTCTACTCTGTCTTAATTTGAAAATGTCAATTTGCTAAACTAACATGGAGATAATGGGAAACCATTTAAGTGGTTAACATCAGCATGTTAACATGCAAAGATAATCATGATTGTCACTTTCAAACATTTGGTAAATGAACTTTTTATTGTAGTGGTCACTTCCAAAATCAACCTAGGACACTCTAGGGGTGAAATGTCACAGGTGATTTTTGAAGTTTGAGAGATATATGACATTTCTTAGATTAGTGACAGAATGTTTTTTCATGTTTAGATACCTGTCAGATGATTCATCTATGAACTAGTTAATGTTTCCCCAAATCACACCTCATTGTAGTGGCGTCATGACACTAAGTGCACTGAGACGACCCAGTGATGCGTAATAAATGCTGATGACCTGCTGATGCTTCCCCTTTCTCTGCTCCATGACACAACATCAGACGTAAATACGCACTCACACAAGCTTTGTTTCACCAGAGCGAAATCCAATAATCACGTAAATGCTCCTGAGGGACCAAGCTACATTATAAACATCTCACTAAAGAAAAACAATAACTGATGTTTTACAGGGATGGTGGCACATTTCAGAGCGAGTAATTAAACGTCAGAAAGGAATCATGCTTTGAATTTCTAAGTGGAGGCCTAATCGATAAAACAATATTAGGTGGAGTTACATGCTCCACATGTACACACGAGCAAACAGATGACTACATGCAGATAAATAACCAAAGGGAATTATGACTGCACCTGGTATTTTTTCCCATAGTGATTTTAATAATTTTTGTATCTTTTGCCCCTTCAATTTTTGTTCTCACTCACGCATTTAGTTTTCCATGGTCGGTGAATCATTCCTGCCATTCCTTCAGCCCCTTTTCCATTAGTCTCTTAGCAACGTGGGCTTGGCCCCACAGGATGCCGTCAGGAAACTCCTCATCTCCTTTTTTTGATGTAAAATTAGAAAACAGGAACCAGGGACTGGAAGCAGAATCCCCAAATCTACTGCCTGTTGCCCTGGAGGGAATTCAACTGAACAGATAATAAAACCTCCTAACAAATGGTTTCAGTCATAATTAAAGTGTAAGAAAGAAGAGACCCAGGGACATTGGCTATTAAATTTATTAATTTCTATAGGCTCATGATAAAATGGGACAAGTAAAATGTCTTGAAAGTAGATAATTTCTATTTTGTTGATGATTGGGAGACTAATCCGACCCCGAGACGATGGAGAAGTGAAGGATCTCGAGGAAACAAAGAGTATGCAGACTTTTTTAGTTGCATTAAAGCTTTGCAGGAAACCATGTTATAAAATATCTTCCTCTAATATTCTGATTATTTTCTTTAAATGCATTCAAAGCTTTTCAGTAGTTGTAGATAATCCTGCTTAAAGACTTTGGTTGGGTCTTTTCAAATTTACACTGTTACTTTGAAGGCAACTGGCTTTTAGATATTTTTTCCTTCTTCTTAAAATGCTCATAGCCTACAGTAATACTGTAACTGGTGACTTTCTTTCTCCCCCTCAGGATCGGAAGAATGATAAAGCATGTTTCTCTGGACTGTCTGAGACTAAAAATAACTAATGAAATTATAGTGCAGGCTACCTCACCTCTATTCCTCTCAGAAGCCGAAAATTTCACAGTGGCCTTTTACGTAACACAACCCACAGTTACTCCGCAAATATTAAAACCTTACATTTCTCTGTTTGTAAGTTTACATCATCACCTCAGCTAGAAAAACTCTTACTCTTACTTATGTTGAATCTCAAATGTAAATGAAAAGTCATCACAACTGTTAGTGATTAGTCATTTCCTGGCGGCTCTATCCCTATATGCTTTAACTAGAAGTGGATCCATGGAGATCTTTTTTATGATGGGGAATGTTTGAGTGTGCCACTTTAATGAGGGCTCACTACCAAACAGTAGATGTGGAGATAATGAAAGTGAGTACAGACAAATTCATTCTGTTGTACTGCAGCAACACACACACACACAAACACACATAAACCATGTTTCAATAATTATACCAAACACATGCTCGTAACTCTATCAGTTAAGTATTGACGCATGCTTTACGTCACACTGTGACTAACAGGTTTAAGTAGCTGTTCAAAGAGTGTTTTCACAATGAAACACAAAAATGCCACTGTAGTAACACGTTACACTGTAAATGACTTTTTAGTCCCCATGCCTCAAATGTGCATGACCAAACACCATGGCCACCAGACAGACACCACCCCTGTCTCTCCCTGGTCTGAGGTAAATGAGACACAGAGAAGAGAAAACATATAGGGTTTTCTTTTTCTTTTTTTTTTTTTTTGGAGGTCACGGTGCGTAACTCAGCATGTCCGCCCGCAGAGGAGGAGGAGGAGGGTCCTGACGTAAATCTGTGACCTGTTTTCCAGTAAAAACTTCAGATCTGTTGCTTTTTTCGGATGTATTCAGTTTTATCGAATTGTCTTGTCACATGAGGTGCTCTCTCCCATGTTTGCAGGCCTGACACATGCAGTTAAGGTTTCCAGTGACCTTCAGCAGAAGTCAAAAGAGGCAAGGACTGAGCTCCCTTGCCAGTTTGTGAAGGTCATTTTCATGCCCCTCCATTGTTAGCACCCAGCAGTGATGATTTTACCTGTCACATTTTTTTACTTTTGGCCAAATGGTTGATTGTTTAGTTTCAACACATTTCTAATCATTAATCAACAATTAAAGTGCGTTGATCAAACTATTTTAGTGGCTGTACAGCACCAGAAAGGGCTCTGTGTGTTTGTGTTCAGCTCAGCCTCTATCTGATCTGATTAATTCTCACCTCTGCTTGTGAAACACAAGCATTGTGACGATTTTCTGCTGGAAATGATCTTCATAAATGTAACTAAATGCAGATCCCAAACATCTGCTCCGTTACTTAGTCACATTTAAGATTTTTTTTCCATTGACACACATCCATTTTAGCATGAAGGAGCAGGCAGGGCTCTCTGTGGGACGTCAAAACTTCAGCTGATGGTAATGCCACACTGATAATATCCTGCTACTCACGACTCACTTAAGTAAGACTTAAGTAAGAATGGCCAACAACCCCGACATTCACAGGACTGGCAGCAAGACGTGTAGTTCATGATACTGCAGGTCTTGCTTTTGTGAAAAGAAGAAGTACTTTTTGCAGCTTAACTCCTAGGGTTGAAAAAGAGGAAGTTCCAGGGAGGAGCTAAATGATGAAGCTTTAAACCAAGACACACCGGGTAGTATTTAGTAAAATCTAAAGATAATCTTTACTTGACTGTATTAAAACCATATCTGGAAGTTGCGTATAAAGCATCGAGGTCACCATGGAGCTGCATTTTCACTCAAGCCTCCAAAATGAGATAGAGGCTGTTGGAAACTCATCCAGATTAAGGCTCACGTTTGGTTTAGCATAATCCTCCACTCTGGCATCACCAGCAAAGCATTATGATTAGAAATGATGCATGAACAAAAGTGCACATCCACATGTGTGTGTTTGTGAGTGCATACACAGCTGGATTTGTAGCTCAACAACGTCAGCAGGAGGGGTAGTTGTCCATTAAGGTTATTTGATGTGTATTTTTAGCAGCATGGATCAAAATAAAACAAAGCCATGAATGACATCACATTAAGACTTTGAAGTGTGCAGACAGAAAATGACATAGGTTGCGGTTGTGGTTGTGGTTATGTAGCAAATGAGGGTTTCTTTCTGTTTGTTTGTTGTTTAGACTGTGTGATATGGCCAAATGTCAAGTTCAGTGTTAATTACATGCATGTTTTGTTTGAAAAGTCTGTTAGTCTCCATCTTTTCTTCATTCTGTTGTTTATTTCAGTTAGTACAAAAGATTTTTAAGGGCAGGAGAGACACTATAAGCGCTTTAACTTCACATTGGCTGAACAATCAGAAAAAAAGGCAAAGAACAGCCGATCCCCCTGTCGGTTATACCTGTAGGTCAATTATGTAATTTTCCACAATTAGAGCATGTAGCTGAGTGCCTCCAATTCTGGTTGAATGTAAAGACAGAAGAAAGGTCTGACACACTCCTTAAAAAGGAAGCAAGGACAGAACAGAACATAAATAAATGAATGACAAAGGCATAAGTGTGTGCCTGCCCTGGATGGATGATTTTTTTTCCACAAGGTTTTATTTGCACTTTATTTACTGCAGTTTTCATGCAGAGTAAATTTAGAACAATAGTACCCACACAAACATTCATTAGGTTTAAGTCCTGTATGTTGTAATCTGTGATCTAGTTTGAATTCATTAAAAAGTATTTCTTTAGTCTAACCTGATAATCATTTCAATCTCATTTGTTTTGTGTGCAAGGTCAGACATCAGCTGCAGAGTACTTACATGGGTGTGGACAACACTCTCCAAATACACCACCATTGAAATACTACAATATCTATTTGAATAAAAACATATGCATATGACATGGTGACTGAGTATAACTAGTCTAATCACTCTTTCTAAATGTAAATAAAACTTATTTCACAAATCTGGACAAATTAATATTAAAATCGCAGAGAAAGATGTAGTCCGGCTCTGCTTTCAGGGGAGAAAAGTAAGTTGTCAGCATCATAAACTCACTTTGTGATGTAACTTCCCCAAATCGGTGGTGGCTGTTGTAAGACTTCACAGTCTACAGGTGACTACAGACATACTCATTACCACTGTCTGTTACCAAACCTATGTATTTGAATCACTCATTATGAGATAGCATTCGTGGAAAATTTGTGAATTGATCCAGTCTCTGTAGGTGTGTGCACTTGCGCAAATAAGTACTGATGAAAAGTAGGTCAGTGCCGTGAATAACAAGTGCTGCAGTGTTTTGTAACATCCCGGGGTAGGCTGCAGTCCCATTCGTAATTTCAGTCACTGACTCTTCATTCACAACAAAGAGACAGACCGACAGACAGACAGACAGGAATGGGAGGGTGGGGTGGATTTTTTGAGGAGATAAGATTAAAGTGGAATGTGGAAATAAACACTTAAAGAAGTTAGTGACATTGAGGAAGACAGAGGACAACATAAAGGTAATACTCAGAAAGAAGAGCAAGAGGGAGAGTGTGCTGAAAATAGCAGCAGTTAGGTCAGGTGATGAGAGAATCAAATGAGTTATTAAGCAAATTTTTAACTGGGATAAAACATAATGCAAGCACAGAAAGAGCCCGGGTTCTTTTCAGAGATAGAATTGTAAAATGTCCTCCACCTACTTATAAATTGCGATTAATTAAGCCATCCTGTAAAGTCTCCCTCTGGCTACATTTATCTTTGCTTGTCATTATGTTAAGGACAATGGAGAAGGAGCCAAGTGGCACAAGAGGTTCCTGAGTGGGTGACAAATATGGAAAATTAGAAAAAGGCCCTTGACAGAACAGTTCTGTCACTATACAGAACTCTCAGTATTGTGGCAAGACAAATATATTCAAGGGACTAATAATATGCTACTTACAATAAGGCGAAGGAGTCAGAGAAATGGTGGAGGAAAGGAGGGATGGATAAGGTGACCACCACCCTCTGGCAATTTTGTACCTTTATTATTTGATAGGAAAGGAAATACAGTGTAAAGAGACAGGAAATGGGATTCAGAGAAAAAGAATTACATGCAACAAAGAGGAGTGAAGGAATTGAACCGGTGAGTCTTGTCAGGGCATTTGAATACACAAGGTATGTGCCCCAAATACTTGGCTGTCAAGTCACTTGGGAGTTGGAGAGACGTTGGCGAGTTGAAGGAACTGCAACAATTCACCTTTAAGATTCCTGGCTATAGATTAAACTAGATTTTAAAAAAAATGAAGACTGCATGTGGTAGACACCTAAAAGTAACACAGAGGCAGGTCTTATGTATCATGACTCTTAATGCCACTGTAGAGAAGCGCCACTGGCACATAGTGCATGTTTTCTAAACACTCCGACAGCTCTTTTGTGAAAGAGTCAAGAAATTGTCTCGAAATATTGCATCACTGGCAGAATCTAAAGCCCCCAGGGTTCTTTGGATGCCCTGCCTCTATTTTAACAGCCCGCTAATGAGCTTCCATTTATAGACTGTTCATTTATATGATGTCAGTCCTCAGGTCAAGCTAACACACACACATATATCCATATCTAACTTGCAAAGCAACTATCTAATGGATAAATGTAATTTATGAAAAGAGGACTGCGCTCCTAATTTATCAGGCCAGTGATTTGTGTTAGGAGTTCCTCTTGACCCAAATGTATACTGTTACAGTTACATAACTTCCTTTTATTTAATGAGAAATTGAAACCTGAGGATACACTAGACAAAGAGGGCCTCAAAAGCCCCCTGATCAAGCATGACCAACCATGACATGGCTGTCACCCTGGGAGCTAATCTCTCATTGAAGCTGAGGGCTTCTCACTCTTTCATTGATGGATGAGGCTGCAAATGTTTGCATCTAACTTGCCCGATGCCAGATATGTTTTTCCATTTTCTGCCTGAAACTCCAGTACTAGGAGCTGCCCCCCACCCACACACACCTAGATGGAGCGAACCAGCAGACAGTATCGCATTGATCTTAATCCTGCATCATCTTGTACTACCAACCATTTCACTGGCTGCTGATTTATATGCTTCTTTGATGTCTGTGAATGTTTCATAGATTTCTTTGATGTCTTCAGACTGGATACAGTGAATATATCTGCGATTTCTTTTCACCTTGAACATGCTTATTGAGTTACAACTAAGGTTCCCGCTCATCGGGTGCTTAAGGAAACTGCTTGTAAGCCTTTTCAAAATTACCACAACACAAAAAGATGTCATTTTAAAATTCATAACGTCTGGATAGCTGCATTTCAGCACATGAGACTACTGCAATCCAATTTTTTTAAACCATATAAATGAACAAACTTCTCATGAGTTATACACATTAAATAGCAAATAGTGAGTCCCCTGTATGTGTGACATATGAATGCAACCCCATGTACAGCTATTTAGCAACAACAAATCACATAAAGGTGGGAAATTTTTTTCCAGACTGCCAAAAACAATTGCCAACTGTGTTTAAGTGTGTGTTAAGTTGATGACAAAGACTCTGACCATCGTCAGAGTGTTGCTTGAGCCCATTAACCTCTCCCAGTGATTAAATATTCCCATCCAGGATTGTAGCACCTACTCTGTTTGTACTTTTTGATGCCACTAAAATGTTAAATATTCTAACACTTTTCTCCTTAACTTGAAAAGAGGCCATCTGCTCTTTTTCCAATTTTACTTTAGCACCATCTGCATTTTCTGAAAAAGAGTATTCCTCCCTCTGCAGATGGAAAGCTCTTTGTTTTCCTTCATACTTGGAGTGCTTTGTAATCTGTCGCATTAACTTGGCTAACTTCCTGGTGTTTTGTTCTCAAGAAAGTTATGACAGATGGTGCATTTAGGTCATTGACACTGTTTTCATTAACTCTAAACTAGATTTATCTAACACTGTTGGTTCTTAAATTAGTCTAGAATGAAGACAGCAATGTGGAATGGAGAATCAGTGGTGGTCCAGCTGTTGTATTTGGTATTATGTGCTGCACATCAGCATGCCTGGTATTTTTAGTTCTGTGGGTTTATTTGTGGATGATTGTATTTTGTCTCAGTCTTATCAGCTTGTCTTTGAAAAGGCGGAGAAAAAGACAAGAGATACAGAATGGAACGTGATTACTTATATTTGTAATTTTATAATTTTGAACACAGAGTTACAGAGACTTAGAGCTGGAAGTGCTTTTGTGTGAAAGTACCATCAATAAACACTTCATGATGTTACAGAAAATGTACACAAACCAAACATGAGCAGTGATAGTCTATAACACACCAGTACAAATACACTGCCTGGCCAAAAAAAAAGTCGCCACCTGGATTTAACTAAGCAAATAGGTACGAGCCTCCTATTGGATTATTACTGCATGGGCGATTATCTTTCAGCTGGCAACAAGTTATTTAACCCCAACTGGTGCAATGAGTTGCTTCTCATTTCCTAAACAACCATGTCGAAAGACACATCCCGTGGTCGTGGAAAAGATGTTAGTCTGTTTGAGAAGGGTCAAATCATTGGCATGCATCAAACAGAGAAAACATCTAAGGAGATTGCAGAAACTACTAAAATTGGGTTAAGAACTGTCCAATGCATTATTAAAAACTGGAAGGATAGTGGGGACCCATCGTCTTCGAGGAAGAAGTGTGGCCGGAAAAAAATCCTGAATGATCATGATCGGTGATCACTTAAACATTTGGTGAGATCAAATCGAAGAAAAATAACAGTAGAACTCAGGGCTATGTTTAATAGTGAAAGTAAGAGCATTTCCACACGCACAATGCAAAGGGAACTCAAGGGATTGGGACTGATCAGCTGTGTAGCCTTAAGAAAACCACTAATCAGTGAGGCTAACCGGAAAAAAAGGCTTCAATTTGCTAGGGAGCATAAAGATTGGACTCTGGAGCAATGGAAGAAGGTCATGTGGTCTGATGAGTCCAGATTTACCCTGTTCCAGAGTGATGGGCGCATCAGGGTAAGAAGAGAGGCAGATGAAGTGATGCACCCATCATGCCTAGCGCCTACTGTACAAGCCTGTGGGGGCAGTGTTATGATCTGGGGTTGCTGCAGTTGGTCAGGTCTAGGTTCAGCGACAATATGTGCTCAAAGAATGAGGTCAGCTGACTACTTGAATATACTGAATGACCAGGTTATTCCATCAATTGATTTTTTCTTCCCTGATTAAAATTAAAGTTGTTAAATTTTTGAAAATTATTCTTAAACGAAGCTTTACAGGCAAAGTGCAAGTAAGTGGTTGTTTCTTTGGTTATCGAATCACAGAGATTAAGGAAGGTAGCTTTGTCCAAGGGTCAAATTGATGATATCTTTTATAACATAAACGCATAATGCAGACAAATTAACACCACACCGTTCATCTAAACTTTTACAAACAGTCCAACTTCTTCATAGTACTATGTTCCTCACTGTAATAACGCTAGCTGATAAGAGTGATAAGACTTCCAAGTATGACAAACATGAAATGATAACATACAAATTAATATTTAAATATTGATCTGAAGTTTTTAAAATTATATATTACTTACTTGGTTTTAGCCACGGTCATCTTTGGTTTGTGTGCTTTTTTGGTCTGGACAGAAATATCTCAAAAAGTATTGAATGGATGCCAAGAGACAAAAATGGAATGAATAGAGTCATTTGTTTCACAACTATGTATCCTAATGACTTTGGTTATTTCCAGACTTTTTTGTAGGTCTGTTACAAAATTGACATTTGTGGTTTGAACTGAAATACTTCTTTGTATCCACTGGTTAGGTTATAATGAAATTTGCTTCAGACGTTAATTTCAAACACTAGCTTTATTTTACTAAAGGTCATGTGACACCATTCTCTTGAATTCAAAGCATGTGTGGCTTTCAAGGTTGGAAAGACCCCACAAACATTCAAGCCTTGTACATAATTCCTAAGCAAATTCAATCTCAGTTATTATATATAAACGAAGTTCTAATTATTTAGATACTCACTAATTTCACAACAGTCACTGGCTGCCTTATTAAAATTCTGGCTTTGATGATTTCCACTTTGGCCAGAGTTCAATGAAAAATATAAATATATTTCAGTTTTTATATTTTCAGTTCTTGATGATCAATTTAGCTTGTGGCCTTGACTGTATAGTGACCAAACATAAAATCATCATCCAAGTACAGAATATGAAAAACTATAATTAACTTTGGAAAGAGTTCTACTGTAATCAGACACATTTTGTCATTGTGGGCAGAGTTTCACTGTATAATTATTGTATATTTTATTCTTAGTTTCTTCCTCAACCTCTCTTGGCTTGTCCTGTATATGAAAGCAGAGGTTTAGACATTTCATACTACCCTGTCATCACCATAATTACATTACTCACTTCTCTTTTCCTCACAATGAAAGCGTAGAGTTGGTATTGAAGTTATTATGGACTTTTTTTTTTGCTATGTGCCCTTGTCATGATTTGCAATCATGTAAGGAACAAAACAGCCAGGCGCCTCTGATTACCCACAGGTTGATGTTTAGAGGAACATAACAATTCATCTTAAAATAGACAGACTGCTAATCATGCTGTTATGGAATATGTTATTGCTTCAGTAAGACAGGTTAAAAGCTACCTTCTATACAGGTTTATACATAGGAGCACAATTACTTTTGGACTACAATTTTTATTTGTTTGTTACCGAAATGAAGGTGTATAATTTCAAAGAAGGTGAAACTGGCACAACTAATGAAGGGTTTCAAATGGAGAGTAGAAACAATACAGCATAGAGATAAAAAAAAATAATAATAAATTGTATGATGTTTATTTCCAGAACATCGATTGGTTGATTTTAAATTATCCTACAGACAGGGTTTTTAGATGTGTTTAGCTTAAAAAAACAACAACAACAACAACAACAACAACAGCAAATAAATCTGTCTGTATATTGGAAACAATTAGGTAAAATATATATTAGGTTAAATCCTCTAATCAGCTTAATTTATGTTGGTCTTAATTTCCCAAACATCTAACTGTCTCTTAAAATACGTTAACCTTAATTCTGCGTTACCTGCTGTTTGTTTACATTGGTCACAGTAGAAAAACAAAAATATTTTATTCATGGCTTGAGGTCAGCATTAACATTAAGCAGGTTCCGTAATCTGAAATAACACACTAGGCTTGGATTTAATTGCCCTTTGACAAAAACCTGCAATCAGTGACATCATAAGGAACAACAGCAGGGATTCTTACCTGCTTTCACTTGTCTGTGGTCAGCCAACAACTACTGTTTTCTTCAACCAACAATACCTATCAGGTGAAGGATAAACTTTGGCCTTGGTTTCAATGAGATCCTTGATATTTTAACTGACCACAGATGTAGGTCATCTGCTTTATTTGAACATGAATGTCAACACACCAAATAACAAAAACAATTAGAATTACAATATAGTTTTGTGTGTTTTCATACAGTGTTTCAATTCAAAGGCTGTGATTTCTGCAAACAACTTCAAGGTTCCAGAGGAGTAGTTTGTTTCTTGAAGCTTACTTGGATGGTATATAAAATTGAAATGGTTGTTGCCATGGTCAGCATGGGGGTTAGAGGGAAATCATCTTTTTGGTGTTTAAAATGGTTTTTGTTGATAAATCCAGAGGATAGTAAGTCTGTAAAGTGGGACTTTGCAATTATTGCTGCTGAACAGTTGCCATAAACTGCAATTTTTGGTTGACACATTGTACACTCCTGGTTTAACTTTGAAATTTAGCACATGAATTGATTTTCTGTGAAAAGATGAAACATATCGTAGCAGTTGCACAAGTAAAACAAAAGAATCAATGTAAGCAACGTGGCTAAGTGAGAAAACAATGTGAGCTATTGGCCACAGTAATAGAGTACGAAAAGTCTGAAGGGATCAGGATTTTATGGTGTGGTAGAGAAACCCCTTAGTGTACTGATTCAAACAAGGGAACATTTCATTCCTTGAATGCAAATGTGACATTAAATACTGACATCTGTACATGCATAGAATTTAAATGCAAAATAATGAACATTGGCACTGTCATTTTATCTATTTGCTGGTACCTCCTCAAATGCCTGTTCTGTTTACATTCTAAAAGGTCAGCATGAATACATATATTTCTTATATGTTACTGTATTTCAAAATTTTTATATTCATAGCCCTTGGCCCATCTCTTTTCTATTGTTTATTTTCTATTTTTACCTCTTTTTAGGTATTCTATTCTATTAATTTAGTTTTGAGAGAGGCAACACAAAATGTCATAGTACTGTCAGTATTATAAGAAATAACAGCAAAAACTCAGTATTTCTGCCTTTTTTTCTGTGCAGTGTCTTTCTGTATAGTTTTGTCCTCTTTGTGTATGTTATTTTTGTCAGATTTTTGAAAGACCTAGATTTTAGTAGCATTGGCTTGGTTGGAACAATCTACTGATATATGCAAGCTCTTGAACATGCAGAAGTGGTCTGGCGGCACTCAAGCCCACTCAAGTAGGTCACTGAGAGAAAAATAGCATCCTTGTTGTCAGCCTCTCTCACCTGTTGGTCCTTCTGCCAGTTTAAGGAATATTTCTTTAAAAAGTAGGCTGAGAGGAGGTCAAGCCAACCTTGAGCTGTGATGAATTATGAAGGAAAGAGAGAATGTTTTATAATGTTAATGGCACTACAATTGATCCAATAGATTTCAGCCTAAATTTCTGAGCTGGCAAATGTTTCAACAACAGTGTTGTCCATATTAGTAAATGGATTCAACATTTTCTCTGCTGGTGTGAAGCGGTGTTCCCTCTAAAGATCCATCACTCTTTGTCTCTTGCCAGTTGCACATTATGAGTGCCTTTGTTATCGTCACAGTGGAACAATCATCTCATAACAACATTGAGCAATTCAATACTCATCTGTCAGCAGGAACTTTTGGACACAATCAATGAGCTATGTCCTGAATTATCCAGTGTCTTCAAGTACAATCTGTTCACAAAAAAAATCTTCTGAGCTATAATTACTGCAAACTTTAATTCAATTTGATTTAATAACTGTCAGCAGAACTACCAAAGGTCTTTCCAATGTCACAGAGATATTGCAAAGAATCAGTGCTTCATATTCCTGTTGGACCTGAAAATACTTGTGCATTACTAAAAGTCTTTTTTTAAAACCTATTTCATAATTCTGCATCTACACCTATGCATTTACATTTTGACTTCTTAAACATGTTTGACATTGTTCCTGTTCTACTAAGCTTTTCATAAACCTTGGTATTGCAGCTCCTTTAGCTGCAACATCCAGACACTATTTCCTGTTGCCATCCGTGATTAACGGATTGCTCTGAGAATGTAGGATGATGAACTTTCCTACATGGAAGAAATGCTTAAACACATGAAGTAACTTTCCTTGAATGTTATGCCAGGAGCACATAAAACAAGCTGTTTTAGGGAAGGCAAAAAAAAAAAAAAGCAACAGAGGGAATACATCTGAAATTGGTAAAATAAATCTGAACTTTACAAATCAGTGACAGCAGATGGAGACAGAGCACAAAGGGAGCAGGTATTAAAGTAAAGGTGAGGTATACTTACTGGCCTCTGTATAAGAGCCTTGGAAGTGATTATTCACTGGTGTTCTGGTGCTCTCTGCTGGACAGAGTGAATAAGTGCAGTGCAAGAGATTAAGAGGGACAGTGCGAAACAGTGTTTACAGGGTTAAAGTTAAAGCATAGATCATAAATATTTCACCTTATATGGCTGATGCAGTAAATCACACTAGTACCAGTAGCTTACCTGTTAGAATGTGTACCACAAGCTTGACTGCAGCAATTTACATGAAGCCCAGAAAAAAGAAAGAAGGAAAGAAAAAGAAACAGAAATATGCAAGAGTTCTTTCCTATATCAATCACATAAGTATACCAGGCTGGATTTGAGGAAAATAATCTTCATATTGAGGAAAACAGTCCAATTTGATATTAAAACTAATGATATGGTATCATGGGGAAAAGGAAAATGAATAAGAGTTATAAAGAGAACATTTCCTCTCCTTAAAGTCTGTTTATTATTTTCCTCACCTCAGTTAATGTAAAACTAGTCACTGACACAGGTAAAATAAGTTATTTCAAAGGGAAAATTCCATGGATTCCATTTTTATATCCTTGAAGTCAGTGTTTAGCAAAGGTATCTTTTCTGATGAACTTCAGCCTCTTTGTTGGGATTAAGTCAGTATTTCACATCTGGGCAAAATTAAATTTTTCCCTGTTATTCTTTGCAAAACTGATGAATCCCTGTCTATTTAAACGACCTGAGTCACCCACCACAAATTCTTGATTGGATGAGGTCTGGAATCCTCTCCCACGTTGCAGGTCTCTTGCAGACCACAGCAAGTTTTCCTCCAGAATTTCTCTGTATTTTGCTGCAGTCATTTGACCCCCTACACTCAGCAGCCCTCTTGGGCCTATTGCGGAGAAGCATCAGCATGATGCCGCCTCCACTGGGATTCATGGAAGGGATGCTGTTTCTGCTGATGTGCAGAGTGTTTATTGTGATGCTTAAAAAAAAAAAAAAAAACTGATTTTTTTTTTTAACCCATTCTTCCACTTTCACCCTGATAAACCTACTAAAAATCATCAAACATAGATGTCACTGACACCATGACCATTTCATTGCCAAAGTGACTGAAAGGAAGTGAATATGGAGCACTTGCAGCCCTTTCAGAGTTGCCATAGGTGTACCTTGGAAATTTGATTTCTTTGTAACAAATTCATCAAAGTCATAATAAAGCAGGCAAATATTTATGCAACTTTATTCAAGGTTGTATTTGTAATTAAGATAGTTTTGTGAAGATTAGAATTTTACTTTCAGGTCTACTTCTGGCGTTTACATACATTTTTGTTTAATTTTGGAGGTGTACTTTTACTTTTATTAGAACAAACCAATGAAACAACCCTGGTTGAAAAATAGACCCTGGGAGAGTGAAACCACATTCCTAATAAATTTTACTGACAGAGAGAAAATCTGACATTGTCAGCAGGATATATTTGTGATGGTACTGTTCCGGATGATACTTTAAATGGATACCATATTTAAAGATTTTTTTTTTTTTTTCCGCAGTTAAAAAGTTTCAGTTATCTGAAAGTCAAACTCCATCATCCACAGTTACTGTTGAAAATGGATTGTATTATTTAATTAAGTAAACTTGATAATCTGCTGAATGGTCAAATAATACAAGGGGGGTAAGCAGAGTTCTGAGGCTCTGAATGGAACATTTTGACAGTGAACAAAGAGGGCAAACAGATTTACTACCTATATGGTCCTCACAACTGTATATAAGAGAATATAGTCAAGAATAAAAGGCTTTAAAAAGCAAAGAATAGACTTAATTCTCTCAGGATTCAGCACATTGCTGATGTTTAATGCTGTTTCTATTCTGGAAACTATTGTTTTATTACACCAGGGATGTTATAATGCACGGAATATAAAAACTACTGCTGCAATATAACAATACAGTTAATTATCACATTGTTGTCTGTATTTTTGCAGTTGTTCTGCATTTATATGAGCATTATCTATACAAAGTCAGTGTTCAAGCTGATTCATGAATGTTAAAATCATTTAACATACAGATTTTTAACTGTTTTATGGCCAAATATGGTTGTTAATACATAAATACATTTGCTGGAAACGAAAACTAAAGTATAAAAAAATAAAGAAAAAATTAACAATTCTGAGTGGGGTTCTGAAATCAAAATTTGTTGGCCAACCAAAACTTGCTCTTAATTTAAACTGAATGTGGAGACTGCTGGAGTGAACAGCTCCAACATCAGAGGATTTAGTGAAATAACTGTCAAAGTTACCCCCGGCCCTTTGTTTTATTTTGATCATTATTCTTTTTTATCTGTTTGCAAGAAGAGTTTTCCTCCAACTGCAAACATTGAACAAATGATGCCGAATATATGGGTGCCAAATAGCCCCCTGGTAAGAAAACGACAGCAAAACTTTCAACGTTATCTGATCACGGTCGGTGGTTTATGAAATTTACGCCAAATACAGAAACATTAACCTCTCCAGAGACACCGCTTCAATCTCTTATTATAATATTCTCACTTCACATTAGATTTGTTATTTTTATTATTTATTCCTGCGTAATTTCCAGTCACCCCCGTCTCTCTCCCCCTCTCTCCAGTGTAAGTTTATGGTTGTCCAACCTGTTTTTTCTGCCTCCTTCCCAGACTTTTTTCCTTTTTCTTTTTCCTTTTTTTTTTTCATGTCTCTCTCATACACAGGCCGGCGCAGCAATTTCGGAATCTGCCCTTGTATATGGCGGACGAAAATTTCCACAGGAGGAACCGCAACGCAACCCCCGTGTGCGAGGCAGAAACGGAGAGCCTGCACGGACTGAGTAAACCCGGGCAAACCCTCCTTGATTTATCACGCCATTACTCTTTATTAAAATGTAACGTAGCGTGTCGCGGAGGGAGAGAGGAAGAAAAAAAAAAAACCAAACAAACAAACAAAAAAAAAAAAAAAACGGCGTGGTGAAATTTTTTTTAACATTTGGAATTTCTCATAACTAATTCAAATTTTTTTTTTTTTTTTTTTTCGGAGGAAGCAGTTGTGCAGTCACCTCTGGTCGGGGGAGGGAAGCTTTCTGGAGCGAGTGGCTGTTTTCGCATGAGCTGCATCGTTTTTTTTGGAGGTATGTCAACCGCTCTTTTCTGTTTTTTTTTGTTTTTTTTTTTTTTCCTCATTTAGAAATCCTAAATTTGAAAAAATTTCAGCAGCGGATGTTAAGTTTCGGTTCCGCTCTACGTAATAAACGAGAGCTGGCAGCCTTTTCACTATATAACCAGGTGCAGTCTCTGAAGCGGTACCGAAATAGGTTTCCTAATCTGTTGATGTTTATTTGTTTATTTATTTAATTTACAAAAAAAAAATTTCTGGGACTGAATTTTTTCGTAGTGAAGTTTCCGTGTAACTGCTGACTGGTCGTTTGTGCAGCTAGTTTTGTCCAGCCGTCCACCAGCCGGGTGCAAACACCGGGTTTATTCTCCCGGAGCGAAGTGTGTGTGGATGGATGGTGGTGGTGGTGGTGGTGGTTGGAGCGGGGGGGGGGGGGAAGAACCGGGCGATAGTGGCAAACATGAAGGACGATGAGGGGAGGAACAATCTGAAACACAAAAACCTCCTGCAGCCATGTTTTGTTGAATTTTTCTGCAAATTTCAGACAGAGCTCCGGAGTTGGGGGGGGGGGGGGGGGCTCCCCCTTCTGAAAGTCACACAAGGCAAACGCCACTTTTTTTTAGGGGGGGGACGTATTTTGACGGCTTTGCAGTCGTTATGGGCGGACGAGAGAAAACGGCGAAGTGTCGTCTGGTCGAAAATGCGCTTCGACTTTTATTTTTTAGGAAGAGAGAGGATTTGAAATCTGGGCGTCGTTGGCGCCACCTGTAGGCCGTCATTTTGGGAAATTAAAAAGAAATTTGTAATGAGACTAGTTTTGAGACTTGTTTATTGAATTGGATGTCAGTTTATGGGAATTTAGTAAATTCAGCTACATTGAACCGTCTTGTCGTGTGTTTATCATGCAAATGAATGAAAATATGACCTTATGAGAACTGTATTCAAAGCAGCGTGCATGTTTATTCTGTCCCCCTTTGCTTTGGCATTTTCATAATTAATAATCTGGCGTTGAGTTGTTTTTACTAATGTTTTAAACAAACACACAAAAAAAAAATCTTCCAATGATTGTACTCTGGGAGATGAGGATAAAATTATACATTCTAAATCCATCCTGTATGTCTTCCATCTAACATTAACTGTAATTTTGGCTGTTTGTCTTTATTTGTTTTTGGGTGGATGTGTGTTTGTGTGCGCAGATACAATTTACTGCCTGCTAAACGTGGGAACAATTTGGACTTTTATTTCAAAGAGATTGGAAATGTGTAAGCGGAAAATAACTATCCAAAGTGAACCAAATAGGACTGGAAGAAGAAAGACCAAGTCAGCATAATTTGAGGGCAGGAAAAACAATCACAACCAGTGCCTCTAATGTTTATATTAATCCTGCAGACGCCAAACAGCTTCCCATCTTGCATGGCTTGCTTTTATTTTAATGTAAGGGAAACTGGAAGCCATATTTTGCTGCGGGTAATTTTAATGCTGACCTTTAAATCTTTATGAATTCAAAGAGCTGGTGGAAATCGCATGGCACGTATGCAAAATCTGGGTGTAAATTCTGACCTTTGTTGGGAAAGTCTTATTTAAATACAGCAGTTTCAGTTCAAGTACAGAACTGGAGACAGGCAACCAGTGTCATGAGTTTTTAGGGTTGGATCACTCTGTAAGTGATGGGAATGTTTATATGCAGAATACCTGAAGGACCAAGTTACAAAGCTTTCGGGGGTAATGCTGCAGTATGGCAAGGAAAAACACCTTAAACCCTGATTTGGTTAATGGGAACTATATTCTGGGAGAGTTCATTCTAAGTAAGGGAAGAGGAATGCTGGTCTGTCAGTACTTGAACAAAAGCGTTGTTTCACTGAGGATATTTGGAGCGAATAGTTTGGATAGAGAGGTGAAACTCATTCCTCCAGGCTCTGATAAACACAAGACGGTGAGGGATCATATCACAATTGGTAGGTTACAGTGGTTGAAACATATTTGCTGTCCTAATTGTCATCAACTTTGTGAGGAGGTTTTGTTTTCCATTTAAAGGGTGAGGGCTGTTAAACACCTTTGATGTCATGCCTATCCTCTTTTGTAAATGTGTAATTACAGACTCGTGATTTGTGCTAATATGTGTCTGAAGAAACATACATGGTCTTAAACACAGTGAAGATTTTGTGATCTGTTATTTTCTAAATGGCATGTTGAAAATGTCAGAAAATGGCTTCACTTAAATTAGACTCAAGGGAAAGGCTTTTCAGGGGTTGGGTCTGCTGCATATAAAAAAATTCTGTGCATTCTGCACATATTTTTCCTGCTCTCCTTTGTAAAAATGAACCTTATTGGTTTCATGAATAATGCATAAGGACGTTCAATTGCTGCAGCAATGAAAATTAGGCCTGTTTACGTGCAGTGGTTATGTACACAGAAGCTTCTTTTTTCCTTGACCATTTTCTGAAGGTAGAGCAGAGCCTGAATAGCTTTTCTGAAAATACAAATTTTCAGCAAAAGCAAATCTCATTTCTTTGAGTGAAAAGGGGAGGGGTGAAACTCCCGCGGGTTTAATGAATCCATAAATCACAATAGTGCCAGGTTTGCTGTGCCTGCGTCAATGTGCAGTGTAATTTTGATTTTCATCAAAAATTTAATCTGCCAGCCTACAAGGGTTTAGCAGCAGACCGGATGCCGCCCTGAATTTCTAATTTTAGGGGCCTGATCTTTCAGGATTTATTTTTGTATAATTCGTCTGCTTTTCAATATCTCATGTTATTAAATTTTAATTCGTGGCATTAACATATAGATTGAAAAGGTTTTTATGGTGGTTTTTGAGTGTATGCTGATGGAATTTTACTAGACGACAGTTTCTTTTTCCAGAGCATCCTGTGTGTGTGTTGGGGGGGGTTATCCATTTCTCTGCATTATTGCTTTTTGAAATCATTGGTCATACACCATCTTGGAAGACATTTATTACACAGGACAGGAAAATGTGCATTTGATTAAAGAAACAGGGAAGAGTAGGCAAAACATTTAGTGTGAAACAGGTTTTTGGTCAACCCTTGCTCCCAGTCCCTTACTCTGCCCTGGATAATACAAACATGCAGTGAAAGCAGTGATTGAAGTGACCCCCTCCTTCCCCCATTTTAGCTGATTCCTATTTTTAATCCCTCCAGAGTGGAAACATTTTCATGAGCCTTAAACAAATTTGTATTTTATATTTGGAATCTCTATTCCAGTCTACTTAACATGCAGAGCACAGTGACTTTTGGCAAAGTAAGATACAATTCAAAGTAAGAAAATCCCCCTAAGTTAAAAGCACAAGATTTTTGCCTTTTTACTTTAACCGAGCACAGTGATTGATTTACTTCAATATTGTGCAAAGGCAGATACAGTACTGCCCAAATATAGGCCAATTATTTTAAGTACCTCGACTAAGTGCTGAATTCTGAACAGAGGTACGTCCAAGAGATGTTTTCCTTGTATGTCTAACCTCCTTATTCTGTAACCCTAGGCATATTTAGTACAGGGATACAATATATTGTGGTTAATATGCATACATTGACATCATAAAACATAGCTGGGTCATAGCACCAAAAGAAAACTAGTTTAATGGCATTGACATAAATCTCAATGCCACCTACACTTGCTGACTTTAATGCCTGTTCTGATACTATCTATAGATCCTTGATATGCAAATAACATTTGATCATTTAATTTAAATGCATTTCCTGGTGTTTTTGCAGTGTTTATCTCTTCGATTGGCCCTTTGTTTTAGCTGGTCTAGGTTATGCTTTATTTGTAAGGAATATAAAGCAAATGTGCATCTGGTTCAGATTTTCATTCTGCCATAGTGCTGTAGGTTACAGAATATCAGTAGCCTCGGATTATGAGAGAACAGAAGGCCAGATGGCTAATTTTGCATTTTGCCTTTAATTAGAAGAAAAACAGGCCTCAACAGGCATTTCATGTAGTTGGGGTATGCATTCTAAATGTTGGACAGGAAATATTACATGGATGACAAAGGGTCCATCATTGATTTCACTGCTCGATCTCCTTCTCACATCTATCAAAGGGAGTTTATGGCCCTCTTTAGCCATTCGCAGGCTTAAGATGGCCCTTGTGACCACTGTGGGAGTGTGTCCATGTGGGACTGTAGTCAGCAACACAACAGGCTGCTAGTACTTAGTGAGCCCTCTGTGGCTGGTCCATGACTGTGTTTTGAGATTAATACTATGTTAATATGAATGCAACAGTGTTTTACTCTTATAGCTGAATGAGGTGCACCTCTTTCCTACATAGTAGAGATATAATGAAGTAGTTATACTCAGTAATTTGCAATCTAGGGGTCAGGCCCTTTCTAAGAATCAACAGATTAATTTGAGGAGTCATTAGAATGTTAATGGGAGCGGAAAAAGGATAAAATATTAATTCTGCTGTTTTAGTTGTTTTTGGTTTTTTTTTACTTTTCTCTTATAACTTTTTGTCATATAAATAATGCCTATTCATTACTTAGTTGAAAAAAGTAAAGTGAGGAAGTATCCCTTAAACATGATTGGGTCATTCTTATGTCACAACTTAAAGTTTAAGAAAACAAATCATTTACTTGTTGGTAAAGTGTCAACTAATCACAGTGATGTTAAATTTCTGAATTATGTAAGTATTTAAAAAACTATAAAATAAAAACCTCCTATATGACCTTTATTGAGCAGCTTTGAAGAAAAGTTTTCAATCCAATAGCAGCATGATCAGTGCTATTAAATAATTTATCTACAAATTGTAAATGCATCAAAGGTGAATCATTACATTTGTGCTGTCCTCATTTGTTTTGACTCAAATTTTAGCTGAAAGACAGCCTTTACTCTATTATACGTAACAGAACAATGATGACACATTACTTTTTCTGTGTGAGGGATTAGACTTGTCACTGTAGAAAATTTTCATGCCACTGTAAATTCTGCCAGAACACCACCAAATACCAGTGGTGTTGACTTTGAAATCACCTCCCTTAAACTATGTTTTGAAAAGAGCACTGAGACAGGGAAGGCTGACATTTACTGTATTTTTCGTGACTCACTGTTAAATTTACACAGAAACGCACATTTTGCACAGCATTTCCAGGAGGAAGAAGACTTTAAACTACCAAAGCTAGTTACTTTAAAAATGGCTTATTAAAAACAGTCTTGATACAGTCGTTAAGCCTGTCAGTAAAGATAGCTGTAGGTCTGGTAAAAAGGAAAAACGAGGTCAATTTTAAATTTCCTGTCTATAGCGCATTGCCTGCACAGAGAAACTAGCTCAAGCCTGAACCCAAGTACTGCTATCCTGGAGCAGTTGTATTTATTTTGGTTAACAAATTTGCTGCCGTACTGTAATTACATCATCTCTTTCTCCATGAGTCAGAAATTTTTTAAATTGAATGCCTTTCTTTTACAGGTGCAATTTATTTTTTGTGGATTTCCCTTCTATTTTCATAGTGTGGAATGAGGGCTCAGTGTTCGGTGTCAGAGCAGAAACCGTATATCACTGGCCACGCTGCTCTCTGCAACAAGCCTTATAAGGAGCAATTTTTAAGCAATTTTACTGTTCTGTAATACAGCCCTGAATTTTATTTATTAACACAGATGGAGGAACTTGTGCAATGTGACCACCAAATAGCCCAGGCACAAAGCACTTAGAAAAATGTTTTTGCTGTAACCACATAACTGATCCTGAACATCAAGACGTTCTTAGCACCAACATAAGAAGCGTCGTTGAACAGAGCATTTAAGGGGAATGCCAACCATTTCACTAATTCATTTGTTCAACATGACTGTTCAGTTCTAAAGCTAGAAAATGTAGTGCTAACTATTAAATTTGTAATGCCACGGAGCTGTAAAATTTGGCACTGTTCGGTAGACCTTAAAAGGGTGTTTTATCTTTGCTGATCTAAAAGATATATTTGTGAATTCAGAACAAAGTTAATTTTTCTTGTTGTAGCAAAGGACTCATCTTTTTCGTGTGACAACTGAATTCATTGCAACATAAATGTGACAAGACTAGCTTTAGATTTAAAAAAAAAAAAAAAAAAAAGATACTGCCATGAATACTGTCCCAGTTGTTTTAGTACAGTAACATGTGTTATGGACACCCAAACTAAAGCGTTTCTTGATTGAGAGAAATATGAATGAAGTTTTGAATATTTGGTGGATTATTTGATGATGTAATTTTTGATTGTTATATATTTATACCTTTGTGTCAGAAGTAGCCAGGGCTGGAGGAATTGTGTATTTTGGGTTTCTATCTCTTTGTCCCAGGCTAGTGAATGCAGTGTCTCAGTAACAAGAAGAGGAAATTTAATTATAGCTGGCACAAAAGTCCACTTGGACCCAGGGATGGACTGATTAAAGTTTGATTATCAAAAGTTTGACTTCACAAAACATATTTTTGGTCATGACTCAAGAATTCACAATATCCAAACAGTAAAAAGTAATAATCACTGTGACATAACTTCCCACGAAAGCACCTCTGGTCATTCTTCAACACTGTAACTCAGGAACAGAAGGGGAGATTGTGACCATATTTCCTGCAACTTGTCTGGTTGGCGGAAGTATACTACCACAAGGTGGTAATTCTAGTTTCTGTTGGCTGTGTACTTCAGCTCATTGGAAAAAACTAAATTGATACTTTTAAATAGTATTCAAATAGGCTTATATAAATGTAGAAAGACTTACATATAGAGCTTGAAGTTCTTCAATTTCAATTTCTGACCACATACATCAGAGTAAAGTGGAGAGACCCTGGCTTACAAATTAGAAAATCATTGAGCAGCTGTCTTGCTCATTTCTTTACTAAACTGTAGTTCGGCCGCATTTGCTCTTTTCAGCAACAGCATTTATTGTTTTCAACTGTGTTGAAATGTTTAACGGTCTCATAGATAACCTGTGAATATTAAAAACAGCATGTTGGCCAATCTTTGGACACATTGAAAATAGCTGTTAAAAACTGAAAAGGAAGATCTCTAATTAAATTGAAAATGGAACCATAATGGACCTTAATGTAAAAGCTAAAATGGAATTGCTCCTCAGTTGTTACCATTAAATAGATGCTTTGACATGATGATTTGGCCCCAGCGGATCACTCCTGGCTTGGTCATCCACTGACCTTTTTTGGTAAGGCCAACAGCAGATAAAATTTCCTCTTGTTGAAAACCTTGGTTCATGAAAAAATGCAACATTAACGCAATATTCAAATATTTGCTATGGATTTTTATTGCACACTGAAAATCTAATTGTTAAAAAACAAAACAAAAAACAAAACTTTAAAATTGGAAAAACTGTTACAGCTCGTTTCTGAGGTTGCATAAGATACCAGGAAAACTACAAAACACAACTTGCCCAACCTCGCACAAGGCCTGTCAAGTTTTGCACATACTGTATTATTTGGCTGTCAGTTTTGTTTTGTTTTTTTTTTTGTTTTTTTTTTCAGAGCTATGTGTAGGCTATTTAAACTGAAAACCAGAAATGTTTTGTTTCATTTTTCACTTCATTGGCCTATTTGCCTAGGCTTGTTGGCCGTGTGTTATATCCAAAGAAAGGTGTAACAGTGCAATGAAAATGCTTGTTGTTGCTGTATTGGTGTGCTATTAATAGAGGGCCAATTTCCCCCTTTTTCCATAATATCAGTCATCCTGGCATAACTCTGTTTTGCTTGGTTGCATTTTGAGCACATTCTCTTGACGAGGCCTTTTATAGTCTTGTGCTGAAGTGGCAAGTTGTATAATTTAGATATTTCTGAAATTAAAGCATTTGGGTGCCATAAAGCTGGGGAATTTATGCCCTTAAAGGTCACTCGTGAACAGTTAAGCCACTCTTCAATGCCTTAGGGCGCAAAATTTTGTCTGTTTACTCTGTTTTCAAAATAACACTGTAACAGGTGGCTCATGTACATTTTCAACTCACTTTCCTGTATTTAGAAAAAACGGTGGTTGTCAGACAATTTGGGTGACTTAGTTCAGGATCTCAATAGTTGTTATTTGCAGATTATTGATAATACCTTGCAGTCTGCTCTTTACAGAAATCAATGCTGACATATAGATAGAAGCTTTCAGGAGAATATTTGTTTGACCTGACAGAGCTGATAATATGCCTACATACTACACTGCACCTTGGGCTACAAGTCATGACCACAATGTTACATGACGAAAAAGTAAAGTTTGACTGTCTCTCTGTTGTGTCTTCCCTTCATACAGAAGCACAGGCTCAGAGGAGGTTGAGTCATGAGTGCACAAGATGCACCCAACCCTGGGAAGGAACAGGCAGACAGTGGGAGTGCAGCCACAGATGGCCCCTCACCAACCTTAGCCACAACGAACAAGAACGCAAGCCCACCACCTGTCACAGTTAAGAAAGAGCCTGGGACCTCAGAGACGAGCAACGGAAAAGTTGGGGATACCAACCCTGCTGAGATCTGTGTTGTCATCGGAGGAAATGATGGAGGAACAAGTGGAGGTGGATCCCGTAGAGCTCAGACCGAGGGTATGTTTGCCCTTGGTACTCCTCCTCCAACGAAGAGCACAGACTCGTGCATAGGTGTGTGAATATATATGCATTTGCTGATTGCAGGCGCGCCTGGTGATGCTTCCTGAATGTTGAAACAGGCTGCGCACCATTTTTAAAGTTCCATTGAAAAAAAAAAACAAGCAATGCCCTCGTTACAAAGGATAATTCATAAACCTTTCTGTTAACAGTTTTTATTAGAATAACTGTCTGCACAAGAATTGCCCTGTAATCATACCTATTGAGATCATGTTGTTGCACTTGAATTTTTTAAATCAAATTTTTCAGTCCCATGAGTACAAACTAAATTCCTTCCAGCTCCAATATTGAGGTGGCTGCTGAAAACCAGTATGTATGTAGACCAGTATGTAAAAGCCTGGTTCACTGAAACACAAAGCGCATCGTTGTATACCATCAGGATTATAGGAAATTGAGTTGAGCTTTTAAATGAGCTAGTCCTTTTTAAAGAGGTAGTCTGACTTTTTTTTCTCTCTTATTCTGCTTTCCTTACATTCACAAACTGGAAGCTCTCACATGATGATAGTTTAAATTGTTATAACAAACACTCCTTTCTTGATGAAATCATTTGCACAAATAGACATATGCACTTTATATGTGTTCTTCTATTAAAGTATGTGGCTAACATTCAGTCACATGCCGTATTATAGGTACTACTAGCTAAAGCTAATTAAGTCTCTATAACAGTCTTCTATAATAGAAAGTCTTCATTATAATGCAGGACGATTCAACAGTAATTGAAATTACAACTTGAAGTTGAATTAACATTTCTCTTTAACTAAATATGGATGTTCATCTCCATTTTTTCCCTGTGAACATTAATTTAATAGTTTTAATAGATCACAGTTCTGCATTTTACAAGTCATATTTAAAGCACAATCAACTATGATTTGGAAATGGAAGCAGGTTTTATGTAGCTGATAATGACCAGATAAAAATGCCTTTATTATCCCTGATACTTATCTTTGCTCAGGACTTTCCCATTAATTCATTCATTCGTCTTCTACCACTTATCCATTTCCGGGTTGCGGGGGGTGCTGGAGCCAATCCCAGCTCATATGGGGGCATAATGGGTGGGGTACACCCTGGACAGGTCACCTCACGCTCAGACCTACGGGCAATTTAAAGTCACCAATTAACCTAAACATGATGTCTTTGGACGGTGGGAAGAAACCGGAGTACCCGGAGGAAACCCACGCAAACACAGGAGAACATGCAAACTCGGCACAGAGAGGCCCAAGGCCCGGAAACCAAACCTGTGACCTTCTTGTTGTGGGGCTAATCACTATGCTGCTGTGCTGCCAAGAATTAATTAATCTGATTTGTAGTTATTCTTCCCTTTTTAAGGCAACATTAGCACAGAAAAGATATTAGTGGAATCTCAGGTAATGTTGAACTGAAGGATTGACTCAAATTCAGAAAACAAAGTGGGGAATGTGACATATACTTAAAACAACATGAACAGATCGTTTGTAATTTTTTAGTTTTACTCAGAAATAACAGGGAATTACATATTATTATATACCACTAAATTAAATGTGCCAAATGTGTATACCCCTGCTAATACTGTCACTTTGTTTTTATGACACTGTTTTCATTTCTCATCCAGGTTCCTATGTGTGTGGGGTATGCGGGAAGAAGTACAAGTATTATAACTGCTTTCAGACTCACGTAAGGGCACACAGAGGTAAGATAATGTAGTTTTTCTATGCATTTGGTCTAAATGAAAAGCAACATAATATGTAACTGCTTGTTGTGTTTTTCTTCTTGACAGTATGCATCTAAAATTATTCACTTCCCCAGCATGAGTCATTCATGTCCTGTTTTGGCCAGGAATTGTATTAAATGTATGTTTATTTGGCTTTGGAATTATTTTGATCTCAGAGATAGCCATTTTTGCAACAATGTGGAAACTCCGAGCTGATATGAACACACTGTTAAATTCATTTATTTATCTAGGAATATTTCTATGAGGCTTAACTTTTTTTTCTTGTACTGTAGAATCAGAGTCCATGGTTGGGGACAGTCTACCCCAGACACCCAACAGTGAGTACGCTTTTGCACACAAAATCAAGTTTATCAGTGTGCCAGCACAAGCTGCTGATTTCCTGTTTGGGTCATTTAACAGACATTATGCTGTTTTGCCAAATATCATTAAGATTTTTAGTGCAACACAACTTAATAGATGAAGCAGCCTTGAAGGGTTTTGCATTCCAACCGCCTGCCTATTTCCTTTTCTATTGAACACAGGTAACACCCGTATTGGGTTTGAAGGCAACACCCAACTTTGCCTCAGCATTTCTGGCACAGTAATGTCATGTGTTAACATAATGTTCTGAGGCTCTAAAACATAGATTATATGATAAATAACAATTTTTATTTGAATTAAATGTATTTCTTATTTTATAATTTTCAACTTCTGCATCAAGTGTTGTGTAGCCGGCGACTGCTTGCGGTGGTTCAGTTCTGGCTCCACAATCTCGCCCTGTGGAAATTGAGTAATTACAATGCACACTCAAGGTTATTTTTAATTAAGAAATAATATAGGTGATAGCTGGCTATAAGTGCTGCTTTGAGTCACAATACACTGTAAACTGTAACTATGTGCATCACTTTCCAGGACTGACTCACAATGGATATTTGGTAAAACATCATAGAGATTGTGTGTGTGAATGCTGAAATAGAGTGTGCACTCATCTGAGCTCTGTTTCTGTTTGTTGAAGAGATATCATCTCTAGCTATAAGATGGGAGGCCAATGTAGTCAGCTGAACCGTGTATGAAATCTACTTTATTCAGTCTATTCCTGTCAGGTAGCTAAAACTAGCTAACTGCTGTCTGCAGATATCAGGCTGATGCTTTGTCAACACAAACCGTGCTGATGAATTAGTGAGCAGACTTTCAGTTTCTGTTTTGTTTGTGCTTAAAGTGATAATTACAGTTGATATCTCTACTTAGCTGAGGCATCTACCACTGACTGTCTATGTGTAGTGGTGTGGGATGCCATTTGTTTAGTAAAATATGCATAATGATGATACCCTGCTAATTGGCTCAACTGGTTTGCACATGAAGACCTACAAAATTAAGATGTGTAATCTTTCGGTCATTTTTCAGGAAAGGAAATCCTTGTTTCACCATTTCAACCATAAAATTTGCTTGAAAATTCTATAATGTGTTGTTCACATCCTTCTATATTTACAGCAGCAACTGTGTGGGTCATTTGCTGAATAAAAATAAATAAATAAATGAATTTTAGAATAAAGTGTCAATGGTTCTTCACAACATTGGTATTTATCTAATGTAGCTACATTTGCCAAACTAAAAAACAACTTGAATTGAATTAAGATGAATCTTTTCTGGACTTCAATCTAAATCAAAGCTGGAGATTAGTGTCAAAGTCTAGCCTTGGGTCATGATGTGATATTTTGCTTTAGGTAAAGATCTTTTAAGACATTAAAAAATACTTTGCTCTGTATAAATTGTGTCTAATATGGCTGTTCCATAAAATGTTCAATTACCAGACAAAATTCTACTTCTTCTCTCTCTATAATAAATCTTATATAATATTTTGGTTCTAATTTCACAAAATTCTGCTGTCACATACACATTAAACTGAGGCTTGAGGTGAGAGTAGGGAACATTTTCCCCCCAACCAATGAATGTGAAAAACAAACTTGTGTGTGCACATGCAACATTCTTCACAGTGAAGGTCAAACATCCAGCTGCAGTAACAATAAGCAAAAAGCTTAAGATTCAGATGATTTAAGTCTGTGTCCTTACAGCCAAAACAGTAACACACTGGATCCTTAGAGGTAAACCTGAAACTAAATAAATGGGGGTTTGCAGATGTGGCGATGTTGCTCCTTTAAGGTTGTTGCATATCAACTGCAAAAGGTTGTATTTATCAGCCATGTTGAAATCCCTCCTAGGGATCACTGAGAAAGTTTGATCAGGACTAAAAATACGCTTACCTCAGAGTAGTACTTGAGTTATTTATAAAGCTTCCTACACACACTCTCAACAATCATCATGTGAATGTGCATATCGCCTAAAGGCAGGAGTATCAACAAGGCAGAGAGAACAGAGAGAGCAATCATCTTTATGCAAACAAAGCAATGCTTGGCTTTTTTTTTTTTTTTAATCAGGAATACAAACCAAACACAGTGTAGCTAAAAGGTCTGTGACCATGTTAATAGTTAGACCAGATAGGCTGCTTGGCAAAAGAAAAAGAGTAAAGTCTTAAGTGGATGATATAGCTATATTGCATTTCTTAGTATTTATACTTAATGATTGGTAATGACTGAAATGTTAGTTTATGAGTATATTTTCCAATATAACTTGCTATGGGCAGCCAAATAGTCTCCAGAAGAACACAAGAACATCCATTAATTTAATAATTAAAAAAAAATGCAAAAAGCAGTTCAAAGCTCAGGTTCAGGACAGCAGAGCAAAGATATAGAAACTTGAATTGCACGAGGCCAGGCTTGTCCACAACGACTGGTTCCTAGAGCATATTATTTGTGATTATCTCAAGCCTGCATTTTAAGGGAGGAGAAAAATAAACCAGGCCAGCTGAATAAGTCTAGATTTTCCAGTTTTGTATACTTTGCGAAATATCCTGCATTGGCTGTAGTGTTGTGGAGGAGTATTTGGAGTTCGAAGAGAATATTTTGGGAGTGTGACTAGAAAAAACTTTGGTGAACGTTCAGGCCAAAAACAGCTTGACAATTTAAAAAGGAAAAAAAAATGCAGGAGCTACTGGGCAAGTTTTATGTACAGCTAAGACAAGGAAATCTTTCTTTATGAAATATCTGATGCCGAGACACTCAACAGATGTTTACAATAGTTATTGTATGACATAGTTATTACAGTCGCTATCATTTTATCTTTTGCCGTGCTGATTGCCAGGTAGCAGGAGAATTTGTATTCACATTGTAAATCATTCTAGTATCATTTGCTGGCTGTGCTGTACGTGTAATGTAAATCAGTGAATGTGGCTGAAGGGATGATGAAGGATCACAGAAAGATCTGTGGTAAATTAGATCTTGTACAATGGAAATCAATTTGTGGTTTAGACTTTTAATTAATTACTACTACAATTAGAGTAGGATGTTCATGTTTCTCAGTCCCTCACAATATGTCTGTGCAATCGTTCTGAAAGTTGGACTTAATTCTAAGGCCTAAGACAGTTGACATTAATATAAATAAGTTGTACTTGTGCAGCTTCCTTTTCATCAATTTTCACCATTGTCAAAAGTAAAAGTCAATTTAAAAGCACAATAGTGTCATGATGCGAAATCAAATAGGAAATGTATTTTGCATTCTCACTTTTGCTGAATTGGTAGGTTGTGTGCCACCTGTACAACCTGGAAATGCAAACTGTGCTTTCACATTTGAATGTGAAATATATTATGGTTTGAATGCTTTAAATGGAAATGCCATTAGATTGAATTTTCAGTTTGTCGTGTTTGCATAATGGCCAATGCACAAAAACATCGGTGTATAGGGAGATTGTGCATCTGTAAACAAATGTTAGTATTTCCTCAATGTAGGCTGAGTGTGTCCTTACCTATGCTTGGAGGAATAATGTTGTGTGAACTTTAATTACACTGCGAGGGAGTCACTAATTTGTAGAAGATAGTTTTAATTGTGTTAATTGGTTGGGAAATTATGGAATATGCCTGCTATTGAAGGCTTGAGGTGTTGTAAATGCAATTACAATTAGCCTAACCCTCCCCTAACAATCACTTTTTTTTTTTTTTTAATCTCGATGTCCTTGTTGCCAGTTAAGCATAAATTGTACAAACCTCTTTGCTGTAATGTGAAGGAAATGGCTTTTCTCTGCCCCCTTATATCTAATTTATTGGACAGCCATTTTCTCTGTTTTGAAAATTTAAAAAATTAATTTTGACAAATATTATCTTACTACTTAAAGTGTTGTCTAAAGATGATCACTCCAGAGTATAATAGAATACATTCTTTTTTATTTGCACAATATTTAAGTACATGTTTCAAATGCCTCAGCCAAGAATATGAGTGATTGAATTAACAGGGTCAGAATGTACAGCAGAAAACTTGAAAGCTATTGTCCTGCTACTAAATGATAAAACATTTGTCTCATGGCTGTTTGAGGTGAGGGGACCTCAGCTGAGGCAACATCAGTTAGACCCATTATTATGGAAAGAGGGCTAGCCTCCTGTGTCACTGGACTGGAGAGAGGAGGTTAGAAATGGATTTTGTCTTGCAGTTACTCTGTACTGTTACTGCAACAAATTGCTTTCAGACAGAATTTCAGTGGTGTGCACTTCATGTGTTTTTAATAATCAATAGCCACCTGGATGCACAATGCATTACACTGCAAGGCAACAAGAGCAGAAAATTCATCTGCAACCCTTTAGCTCTTTATTTGGTAGAGCTGGCTGTGAAAATTAATAAATGTTTAAACATGCAAACAGGAATCAATATTAATGCTCATTGAACAAATTATGTTAGCATGACTTGGGTGACAAACATATCAATTCAGTTTTCAAGTTGTAATTGTTTGCTGGCAGCACTCAGATATTCATAATAAAAATGCAAAGACAAACTATTCTTTTAAATCCATTTAAACACTTAAAAAAGCTTTTGACTCAATATACAAACAGTTATAAGTCAATAGCTCTCTTACTCCAGCATTTAGCGAAATTGCATAGAAATGTCTTTTTTTATGGGGGAGGGGCTGTGTTTACAGCACATGTTTGATTGAAGGCAGGCTCATACAAAGTGTATCAAACAGATTTGCATGAAACTTGGTGAAGGATTTAAATTTATGTGCTAATCTGGTTAAAGAGGAAATTGTGTGACGATGCATTTTTTGGCACATACAGCTTTTGTTTAATGTAAAAAATCTGACATAATGATGGTGTAGGGATCTTTGATTTTTACACAGTTTGGTGCCAGATTTGACTGTGGCAGAGGTAGAAGCACTTTTGAGTGCCAAAAATGCCATTCTAGTTTGTTTTGCACACACATATTTTAGTAAAGCTTTGTTTGTATGTAGATATTACAAAATAAAATAATCTAATCATGACTATCTTTCACTTTTCCCCTCCGGGATTCATTTGCCTATTTTGTCTTGTTTATCTAATCTCATTTAGGCCCCCTCTCTGTCTGTCCCAGTGCAATTAAATCTTAACCCGTTTATGTATTTGTTTACAATCTATTTTTCCAATGTAGAAGGACTAAAATCACAATTCTCTCCCTAACCCTGCTTACTGTATGCGCACTAAGAAATACTTTTCTGCAAATGAAGCATGAAAAGCAATTGGAAGAATGTTCATTCTGCTGCTTCTCTGGACATGAAATTACAGTGTGTTGAGGTTCAGTTTGTTATAGTGGACACAATTTACCTGTAAGTTCAAGCATTGTGACATAACCTTTGTAGACGCTCTTGCTCTTTGTAATGTTAAGTGTGCAGCAAAACAAAGTTTGATCATTCATTTAGTAGGATGAGGCTATCAAAATTTTCATCCACAAACATCTTTAAAAGTCAACATAGTAGGAATATTGAACTATGAAATGAAACCCCCAAATGTCATAATAATATGTCATAGTAACATAACATCTTTAATTTAATTTTTTCCTTGGAAAATACTTATCACAGCTCTGAAGCTCTCTGCTCCCTGTTTATTATGCAGGACCAAATAACTTGCATACAAATGACAGAACTTGATTACTACAAAGCAGAATCAAAATGTGTTGTATGAAAGTGACGACAGTGGAGATAGCAATGGAGATTTTCATTTTTGATAGTTTAGAAATTCTTTCAAGAGAAATATATTTTATAACTATGAATGCTTGCATAAAATACATTTTTACATAAAGGCCTGAGGCAAGTGATCCCTAATGTTTCTTTAATATTCAGTGTAAATTTTAACCCAATGTAGTGAAATATAAGAAAATTTGCTCTGAAATTCCAACATCCTAATCATTTAAAAGAACTTCTAAAAAAACATTTATGGGGGGGAAGTCCAAGACATGATCTGGGAAGAGTTCTGAATTGTTGAGCTGGCATGGAATGACCAAACAACTTATTTCCAATAGCATTATTGTCTGTCTCCCTGTATATTTAGCTGTGTATATATAAACCCTCCACTTTTCACTGTTTATCTGCAGGTAGCTTCCGTTACTCCTGTGACATCTGTGGAAAGAAGTATAAATACTACAGCTGCTTCCAGGAGCACCGTGACCTGCATGCAGTCGATGGTAACCAGCAGCTCTTGAACAATTTTTATGACAACTCAGTTCTTCTTTGAAACTCCAACACTGAAACTTGGAAGCCTTCATAAGTAAACTTTCCATTCCAATTTCCCTGTTTTTGGAAAAAATGAGTGGGATGGTAAAATGGGAGTAGATCTGAAAAACTAGTAATTTCTTCTAAATTTATACAAAATACACATGTAAGAAGTTATAGTCTGTCGCTGATAATAGTCTGTCTCAGATGATGTGTAACTCAGGCAGTCTAGTTACTGACTGATTTAACTACAGAGAATCATTCCATCTAAAGCCATAGAGTAGATACATGGGGATGTCCTTGTCATTCTCCACTGTAAGCAGAAAAGAGACATGAATTCTTATATACCGTATTTTCTCTAATAGTGGCCGGGGGGTTTTATTTACTCAAATGCAGAGGAGTACCAGGCCTTTATTAGAAAGAAGACTTATATTAGAGAGCATGCCTTTATTTAATTAATTCTCTGCTGCATGCAGCAGCACTCTCTCTTTGAAGTCCACAGTTAACTTGTGCCTTCTGACGGTTAGTATTGGATATCATAGTCAAGGTAGCTACAGCCTCATAGTGGCAGGACGAGTTTCTCTCCTGGGGGAAAAAGGAGGCTTTTATTTTGTTAAAATGGCCGACACACCCAGCTGTTCATATACACCTACCATCTATTAGAATGGAGGCCAGTATTAAAGGAAATATGGTATGCCTTGGTTGCTCAACTTTTTCGCTATAATATTATGTGTAGTTTTCTTCAAAGGAACGCTTTAAAATAATAGATTAGCTTAATTTTGGATTAAATAGGCACACAAAAAGCAATGGGTATTTGTATGATGAATTTAGGAACATGCTATTTTTCATTTTTGTTTAAGCTTCAATGTACATGATTTAATTTAGGTCAAATCATGTGGATTGTCCCTGAATTTACCTTGAAAGACCAAGTAAGCAAAAGCTGGCAAATTATGCTCACTAACTAAAACTTAAAAATTGTTTGTCTGGGAACAACAAGGAATTCAAAAGAGCTCAGTTTATGTTTTATAATAATTCAAAGGATTCAGTGAGAAATCAACGGCATCCTTTTGTCTCCCACATCTCTCTCAGATCCTTATGAACAGGTAGTGTTACCTGTGGATGGCCTTAAAGAGGAGGAACCAGTTGAACCCTATCAGAAGATTGGACCAAGTAAGTCTGTTGATTTAATTTCCTGTTTAAATATGTCTCCAACTGGTGATTGCAAACTTAGGTGAAGACTAATATACCTTAACAGAACAAGGGCACACAATTCACCAAATATATTGTAGCTCCGAAGGAATTTTTGACTGCGTGTTTTGATTTTGTGTTGTTAAACCCTGCAGAAGTGGACTGAATTGAGACCATGTGTCACTGTAATTCATTGTTTTAAAGTAATTTGCTCTCATTTGTTTACCGTTATATATTGCTGGCTATTGAGAATACAAAATTGGAAATCTGAATTAAAACATTTGACTACTTGGCATTAAAACTCCCATTACACGTAGATAGATCGGAGCCCACCTGTGTCAAGAGCATTGTATTGGGCGCACAGTACATCATGAAAGACCTTAATTCAAGAAGAAAATCTGTTTTCCGTGAAGAAGAACACTCAGCGTATGAGCTATCTCTAGAACATGAGTCCAAAAGTCCTCCTTCACAGGGGAAAAAGCACTTGCCCACCTCCGCAGAGACCGTGGGTTCAACCGACGGCAGCGGGTGTCCCTTCAAACACAATTGGCAGTGTTCGCAGGTGGGAAACCTGCACTTGTCACTGCACTAATGACTCCTACTCATTGGAGAGATATTGTGAACCTCCATGATAGCACTATGCAAGGAGAATGCTGTGATTTTTTTTTTCTTCTCTAAAATTAAGATATTGTTAAATGTAAATTTTAAAATGGATATTTTCAACCGGGGATAAATAGGTTCCGAATCACCATTTCCCTTCATCCCCACACCATTTCTTGTTTTCTGCTAATTTCTAACAACTTAAGGCATGATTAACAAAATAATTGTTTTTTAATTGAACAACTAATCCAACAAATTGGATCTTAATTGATATGGCACTGGTTTTGTCACCAACATTGATTGTGATGAAAAACAAATGTTTGTTTTTTTCTTTTCTCTAGAAACCGGGAGTTATGTTTGTGAGTTCTGCGGGAAGCAGTACAAGTACTTCAACCCATACCAGGAGCATGTTGCGCTTCACACTCCAATGGGTGAGTTTGTTATGTTACTGCTATGTGAAGGATTTGAAATATTTTCACTTAGAACTCAGAATTTCTTTCATAGTCACTTCTGTTTCTTTGTATACACTCTATGTAGCCTCCTATTAGTATATGCCATGCCAATGTTTCAATTTTGTTTTTAAATCTTTACAATGTTACTCAGATCAGATTTGATGCACTGGTTTGATTTGGACCATTAAGCTACAACTAACTCTGAGATCTCTCTTGATGTAGGCTCCTTTGATATTAAGGCATCACGGGTACAGGAATGTGGTAGTATGGACATGAGTAAATTTGGCCAAGCTGGTAAGATAAAAAGTAAGTATAATTTTTTTCATACATTTTCAATAGTTTTCTTCATTTATAATGCAAGAACAATTTACACCTGGTCACTAACTTTGTTATGGTAACCAATTGAACAGAGAATTTTTATTTCAAGTATTTTCATTTTCATCTCAGTGCCAAATAGAATAGCAACAGCTAATATGTGTATTTACCATTGATTTACAACTTGAATGCTTTGTAATTGGCTCTGGGTGTCGACATGACAAAATAATGTTTGAATCAAGTCAAAATTAAGTAGATATTGATGTTCATAAAATAGAGCAACTTGGCAATCAAACACATACTGCCTGTAGCATTGAATAAAGTCTTTTAAACTTATAAATCCCCTGCAAAACCACACCAGTGCAGTCATTTTGCCATGATATGAGGGCAGAGGCTGCCGCAATAATGGTAAACATTCCTTTTGCAATGGCACATCGGAAATGAACATTGGGATGCAACACTATGACTGAAGTGTGTTTCACTGAGCCAGTGGAAAAAGGAAGGGTCTGGGTCACTCTGCCCTCACCACTGTTTTTTCTGGTGGAAACTAATAGTCATAAGTTAGTTGTATATTTTAGTTTCCTCAAGATTTCCAAAAGATTTCTTTTCTCAAGTGAAACCCTTCTCTGAGTATGCCCTTTAAAACTATTCTCATTTTGTTTTTCTATTCACTCAAAAAAAAAAAATTATTAAATACTTGATTGTGAGAAATAACATTGAAAACAATATATGGAAGCTCATAGAGGACTGCATTCAAATATTTTTGCCGCACATGTGTTAATTGAGTGAAAATTAGAATGAAGATACACTAATTGAGTTTTCATGTTTGTATAGCAATCTATGAAATATTAAAATGAAAATGGAAAAGCTATTTGAGAAGGAAATTCAAACTCTACAAACATGCTTTACAATATTAAAATACAATATATACAAGCATCTATTACATTTCCATTTCCATGTTACAGCACTCTTTTGAGTTCAATATAGAAATGCAATTTTAAAAATGACAAGAACACTCATTAGCCACTGTCCTGGTGACAGACAGATATTTGGATAGTGTCCATTGTAGAGCATGTTAATACTTCAAAATAAGTCAAATTTTTGTTTTCATTTTTAAATTGCTATTTTAAGAACAAATTGAAAACTACATTTAGTAACAAAGTTGAATGTAAATGAAAATGTAATGAATTGTTCGTCTATGAAATCTGAATATTGTCCACTGTATAGCAGTTAAAGACTTGGAAAATTAAGCATCAAACTGCTTAATCAATTTCATTTTAATATTATCATAGATTATCCATAGAGTGTCTGAATATGAAAATGTTTATTGCATTATTGCATTCAAATTGTGACTTAAAAAAACTGATTTATTCAAAATTATACCTACTCTGGCATTACATTTACTTTGAATGTAACCCACTATAAGCCTCCATATAATATGTTACAAGATTATATATATTTATTTTCTATGTATTTACTGTCAGTAATGCAGTCAGTTTTATATAACTCTTTTCCATTGCTTCACCAAAAACTTTACCCCAGCTGTCACAAATTATTGATATCTCTCCAAACTGGTTCTATATTTTGTGGTACATGAACACCCCAATCTTTCTGCTAAAAAGCACTCTACCATAAAGCACTATTTAAAGCACGGCACACGCTCACATCTGAGAAGTGGGTCAAAAAGATGGAATGAAGAAGAGAAATTAAACCCATATTTAAATGTAATATGAACATTTGGAGCCATTGTCAAGCCTGTTAGCATGATTGATTTGCATGCTAAACTGAAATTAAGTGTAAATTGCATGTCATTGCCTTCGATCTGTCTTAACTGTTGTGTAGTTAAAAGCATGAATTGAAAATATTATCCACATTATGTAGCATGGCCATGACCCTCTTTGTTTCTCCTGTGTTTTTACCAACAGACAGTCCATTCAGGCGGAAACTGGAGAGTGCTATTCAGTCTAGTCTGGTTGACACAAACAGCTCACAGAATTCAAGCGGTGAGCACCGAGTCACCTACTGCATGTGGATGCCTTTCTGTTTTGAAATGTAGAATTTCTGCCCAAATAGTGTAATGTATTGTCATACTCTGAGTTCTTTTACAAAGCAAGTATGTGTAAATACCAGTACACATAAAAAATTGAATGGAGGGGGCGTTGAGGATATAAAGAAGCTTGTTTGACCTACCTTGCATTGGTTGTTACTAAATGAAACAAGTTCAAGAGCTTTTTGTCATTATTCTACTTCAAACTCAGGCCATGAGAACGCAAATCTTGATGAATATAATATTTCATCACCTTTGGTTCTGACGACCGCCGCACATCACCTGCTAACTCAAATAGTATAGTTACTGGTGATGCAAAAACAATTTCTTCATCAGCTTCCTGCAACAAGCAGAGCTGTTGCACATGAACAGCATTTTTTGTAGCCTAAGTGGCTCAAGTAGAGGTGAGCAGTTGAGCTCTTCTCTATGGGTGTGGCTCTAGTTTTGTCATCACTGTCTTTAGTCAGTGCATATGATGACTTATTTGCACCAGCATAACTATCTGCTTCATTATTTGTTTTTTTTAGTGTTGAAATCAATTAATATGTACTTTGATAGACAATTTATTAAATTTTATCCAGTTAACATCACCAACAGTCATTGATTAAAATTTAAAAGCAGGATTTTAATAGTCTGCTTCAAATATGTATTGTACTATATGATTGTAAATCATGCTTGCTTAGATAAAAATATTAAAAATTAACTGTAAATCTTAAATGAAACACTATTTGTATAAACAAAACAAAGGAGCAATAAAGACTGCTTCATTGTGTATGGGGTCTTTACTCCCTCCCTATTGCCTTGTCCACAGGAACTCCAAGCCCTCTGGTGGCCGGCTCCTTCTCTACAACCCAGAGTAAGTCCCACCCTACCTCCTGTTCAGAACAAAATATATGCATGCTGCACTCCTTCCCATTTCATCATTTTTCTTTTCTGGTGTGCTTCAATTTGTGTTAGTCTGTCATTGCTTGGTACAAAGAGTTTCGCTGTAAGTCCACTGTGATTATACAGATTTCCTATATTTAGCTTAATTATCAGGAATTGTCTGCATAGGATGATTTCCATTAATCTTATTGTACATCTGCATTGTATTCAGATATAGCTGTGTCCTGTAATGACTGACAGCAAAGCCTTTGCTGACTCATGCTGTTAACGTTTTCTGTTGGTGGACTGAATTTAAAAATGTCTCAATATAAAGATGTAAGCTTTTTTGCATTTATTAGATAGGACTCAGTAGGAACAGATAGGAAACTGAGGCATCTGGTGGCGATATTTGAATTTGTGACATTACTACAAAATTGGCTTAAAAACAAAAGCAAAAACTACAAAACAATTTTTAGGAATGCCGTTGCAGATTGAGTGACTTGGGGCTGCAAAAATCACAATAACACGCTCATCTCGGTCAAAATTACTTTCAGAGCTGCTACATTTGACAGGCATCCAGTAAAGATTAGGAATCGTAGACGCTAGTAGGTGGACAGATGCACAGTATTCTAATTTTTGCCTCCGACAAAGAGTCAATGCTCTTCTGGGCCTTGTGATTTTTTAGAACCCTACACTTGTGGTGCCTGTGGCATCCAGTTCCAGTTCTACAACAACCTGCTGGAGCACATGCAGTCCCACGCTGGTGAGTCCACGACTACAAATGCATGTTAAGCTCGACAAGGAAATGAATACAGAATGTGAAGACAGCGTCAGTGGCTGCGATGCATGTGATAATACACAGGCTTTGTGTTGTTTATGGAGGTTTAGGCGATCAATTGTTATACACAACACAACATTTGTATAGTTCCAAGAAATGGTTTTTTGTAATGAGGGTTGTTGCAGATCTGGATCTGAGGCTCCTGCATTTGGCTTGTGCTTTTTTTTAGAAAAGCTGTAGTGCATCGTATATGTCACCATCTACACTATCTACTGATTTTTATTCATTAGCCAATCAATCAGAATATAAAGTGTTAGAAACAAAGATCATGTCCAATGTTATGCGACTACATCTGAGAGTCATGACAAATAATTTGGTCTCACCAACGGTAAAAAATAATAATTTTTAGGTATTTTTAGTTATAAATTTCCTAAAGGAGGTTTGTTTACACTTGTGTATGAATCATGTTGCCCTTCCTCCCTTGCAGTTATCTGAACAGTCTTAAAATACTATTATCCCAGCTTCACAAATGAAAAAGTACTTATTTTACTTGACATGATAATTTCTGAAGAATCTTTTCCTGTTTTGTGTCCCCCTGTGTTTTTGCCTCGCTGTAAAACTGATTTCATTTAAGACCATACCAAGCAACCTTTGTTGCTCTTATTAATTTCATAATGAATGATCCATTTTGTAAACTTGCTCATCCCCGACTTGTTAATGACTCACTAAGTCAGGGAGGCCAAGTAATGTATTTTCTTCTTTTATTTTGCTGACTGTCGTATTTTTTTTCTTTAATATATTTTCATGATTTTATTATTTACATTTTTCTCCACTGTAAAAACATCTAACCAACACTTTCTCATTAAATTTTTCACAATATTATCACATCTGCTTGACTTGCCATCTCTTTATCTCCTCAGCTGACAATGAGAACCACACCAAAGGGGACTCTCCCAAAACCTCCTCTGCCTCGGGTCCTCAGGAACAGCTGTGGAGAGGTTCTCAGGCTCAGGCCCATTCCTCAGTTAAACTACAAATCCAGCCTCAAAGTATCTCCCAGAGAAACCACACACTCAGCCGTAAGTACTCCCGTCAACTTATTTCAGATTGTTAGCTAGTATGTGTAATATGGACATGTAAAGTTTGTTGCACCCTTGACTCTTTGAACAACTTGTGGTTAGAAATGGGTGTTTTATGGTCATTTGGTGGTTGAGAGCCATGGCATGTAACCGCCCAGATTTCATTCCTTCTTTCTACTGCATGCCACGCCCCACTTTTTCCATGCATTTTAATCTTTACATAATAGCTTTAAGGAAAATAATTCAAACATGTGAAATTAAAGGTTATAACTTAAAATTTCCAAAGTTTCAAGTGATTCTAGTCTGTAAAGCATTTGTTCCCATTTAATAAAGTCTTTATTATTCTCTATGATTGTGTATTTTCATGTGTTTTCTGTGACTATCGAATTAAAAAAATATTAACCCCTAATTATTTGTCTTACATTTTGCTCTACCTTGTTATCCTTCCAACTGCTGTTTTTGCTGGCAGAAAATAACGGACTACCTGAGAAGGAGCGACAGCAGGTGGCTGAGCGCCTGTTACGGGTAATGTGCTCAGATCTGAGCATGCTAAATGTGCTTAACAGCAAGGACTTCCTGAAGTTGGCACAGACCCTGGTGGATACGGGTGCTCGTCATGGTGCCTACTCCACCCGTGATGCTCTTGGCAACATGAGTGCCTTGGCACTGCGCCAGCTGCCCCGCATGTACAACCAAGTCAAAGTCAAGGTCACGTGTGCTCTAGGATCCAATGCTTCCCTTGGCATCGCTGTCACCTGCCACTCCCAGACATCTGGACCAGATGCTTGTTATGTTCTCACAGCTTACCAGGTGGAGGGGTCTAGACTGAAGCGCTACGTACTCGGTGTGAGGGAGGCTGAGCTGAGGGAAGGGCCTGAGCAGATTCACCACTGGGTGCAGAATGTGCTCTCTGAGTTTGTGATGTCTGACATTCGCACTGTGTACGTCTCAGAGCCCAGGGTGTGGTCAGCGGGATTTGCAGGATCACCACTTGGGGGCTGTGGCCGAGGGAGGATATGCCTACGATGTGCAGGTTGTTCCCTCGGTGCGGTTGTCCAGGCTGTTCTCGGGAAGCGCAGTCTCCAGGCTCGAGGTCTTCATGAGCTGGCCGAGCTTCTCTCAACATGCAGAGATATTGCTTCCTCCACTACACTGGTACTCCGTGAGGATCAGTGCACCAACACATCCACAAGCACAACTGATGAAGGTGCACAGGGCAGCCCCGCACATTGCCCCACTCCTCCTTGCTGGGATCGCATGGCTGAAGCTCTTCTGCAGGTCCATGCCCACTTTGAACAGATTTGTGAGGCCTATGGGCGTAGTAAGGCCACGGCTCCACTGCTACAAGGTCTCAACAAGCACCTGCTAGGCACACTGGCTTGTCTGTTGGCACCTCTGCGTCTGGCAGCTCTGGAGCTGAGCAGCCAGAGGAGACCAACCTTACAGCAGGTGCTGCCTGTCTACCTACGCTTGGAGAAATTCTTCACATCCAAAGCAGGGGAGGCTGGAACTGGCACAGCTAGCAAACTCTGCCACTACTTCCTGGAAGCACTCAAAGAAAATTTCAAGGTACTGAACTGGTATTGCTTCTGTTCTGTACAAGTTAAATTACTTTGTGGCACTCTATGAATTATCAAATACCAGTTCAAAATAATTTTTTAATACCTCTTTAGCTAAGCAAATTATGCTACAAACCATGTTACTTTGAGCAAAAACAAAGTTCTGAAAAGTGATTATTTAGAAATGGCAGATCATGGTCATTACCAAAAAATACCCAGCCCTACAAAAAAGATCTTTTACACATGCTAGTTGCATATGAGCTTTAGGAAAGACTGAGAGTGACCAAGTTGTTTCTTTGTCTCCAGGTTGAACGAGCTCACCAAGTAGCTATGGTCCTGGACCCACAGCTGAAGCTGCGTTCAGTGCCAGCCTACCAGCATGAAGACATAATCTCCCGTGCATGCGAAATGGCTGCTGAAACCAGGGATGGAGGTATGACAAGTAGCGGTGGTTCAGGTGGTGAAGAACGAGACACTGATGGTCCACCAACCCCAAAAATAAGCCGCATAGAGGGAGGGGGAAGCAATGGCGGCACCTCAAGGGGTTCATCCTCATCATGTGCCGTGTCTGGTAATGATGACAGTCAGAGCCAAGTGAGACAAGAGATTTTTCAATACCTGGCTGAGCCTCTTCTCCAAGGCACACCCGATCTCTTCCAGTATTGGAGCTCAGCAGTGGGTGAGAAGTTCCCCAAGCTTTCCCGCCTGGCACTGTGGCTCCTCGCTGTGCCTGCAGTTGGCATACGCGGTGAGTGTGTGACTGTGTGTGAGCAGAGCCTGGCTATGAAGAGGAGGCAGCAGGTAACCGCTGAGGAAATGAACAAACTTATTTTCCTTCGCTCTAATATGGGCTAGAAGAGAAACCCAATCAACCAAACGTTCACCTCCAACGAATGACTCCAGACTATTATTTATATACTGTAGATTTAGACCAACTGTAAACTTCAACGTGTATGGACATTAAATACTTCTTGAAACAGATATTTACAGGAAAACTCACATTGTATAGGTTGCAAACACTCATAAAATGGCTTATTACATATTTTATATATAGAAAGGACTGATGTAAAGTACTTTGGATGAAGAGTAGGGGTGGAACGTTAACTCTCAAAAGATTGTCCTGTTTGGTACGCTGCCCTCGGTTTGGGATGCACAAGTGAACAGGATGCATTTCGGTTTTCTCTTGGCCAGTGATTTGAATTGCTCCAGCCTAACAACTAAACTGCTACTAGGCTACAATGCTGTTATTCCCACTGGATGGCAACATTTTCAGGTAAAATCAACTTTCACTGCTTGAAACTACTGTCATAGACCTCTGAAAATAAGCAAACCAGAATCACATAGCTGTGAAAGAGTGATATAGCCGAAAATACTGTAGCATTTATGGTAAATTCTTGCAGGGTTTAGAATTATCATTTTCATTGGTGTATGGCAAAAAAAATCAAGTGGTGAGTCTTCACTGCCGTCGTACCTCTGACTATTAAGTGTACTAGGTTTATGGTTTACTCTTATATATCAGTGAAAATTATATGTTTAAGCATATTCAGCCATGGTAGATTTGTGAGCTTAATCATTAAAGTTAATTTGATGGTTGCTTCAGTGGTCTCAAAATGTAGCTGCACATCATTTGCATGCACTGCACTGCATGCATTTTTCAACCAGAAGGGGTTGAAAAAACAGCTGATTAAACATTAATTCCGATATGATGCCTTTCCTCTTGTTTATGCGACAAATTGTAGAGAAAAGTCAACCAATGTTCATTTTCTTTCTAAAGTTAAAGAAAAGGTTTAAAAATTCTAATGCTATTAGACATGGAAGTCAAACTGCCAAACTTGTAAAGAAGGCTAAAATTATTTAATTAACTTAAATAAAATAAAGCTTTTGATTGATTTTTCTATACAAACATTTGTTACAAAGAGGGCAACATTATATCAGATCCTGTCTGTGGTCAGTTTTTTCACCAGTTTCATTTAGATTTTCTATTTCATAACTCGATTGCACCAACAAGGAATTAAGAAACTTAAATCTTAGACTATCCCTGAATACTTGATTGTGCAATACAGCTTCACAAGTCCATAAATATACAAGAATAAAAAAGTGAGACCACTTTGTCTGACTGAATGATAGTTTCAAGTTCAGGAATGCCACAGTCATCAGTCAGTCATCCCTGTGAAGAAACACTCAAAACTGTTGTGTCTGTTAAGATGCATCAGCTCACCTCTTTTTACTTTCCAAGACGTTTTGTAAGTTCATCACTCTCAGATAAACAGCAGTAATGTTATTGACCATCAGTTTGGTAAGCTCTTTGGCAAGGATTTAATTTATAATTGCATAAATCCTTGTATGGTTGCCCACTGTGTGTGTGTGTGTGTGTGTGTCTTTGTTTTCAAAGCTTATTTCGAAAAGTTTTCCACAGGAAAGTTTTATTATTTTATTTATTATTCTTTCCTCATTTATCATTCTAATATAAACTTTGTCTTCCTTATGTGAGCTACAAATTAGAATTTTTTTCAAGGCAATAAGCTTTATCATAGGGCATAGTTTCTGACTTTAACTACTAATAATGACTATTTTCATGACGCTCCTACAGTTTATTATTCACAGTAAATTATTTTCTTTGTGAAATCAACGGGATTTTCTCAGGAATGAGTGCACCCGAGTAGGCACCGCCACCTTTTCCTAAATGAAACTAAAACATACCAACCTGTGACCTCAATGCCGAGGTATGTACTGAACCATGACTTTTGTGAAACGTTCCACCCCAAATGTAGTTGGTGCCATTTGCAACAAACGAAAAAAAAAAAAAGGATTGCTGAGGGTTTATTTCTTTCAGGACAAAACAAATTCTGCCAGTACATTCACTAAGTCAACACTTGCATACTAATGAAGTCAAGTTATTTATTTTTTTATGGATTCTAGAGAACATTTACGTGAGCTAATACCTCCTGAAATGACTTGGATGAATGGAAATTATACTGTAAAATTTGTTTGTTGCCTCTGGTACTAATCAGTCGAATACTAGTTTGTCATCTGTGTTTTTGGGCCTTAAGTCTCTGTCATGCAGTCACCTTAAACCCCTCAGTCAGAGCCAACATCATGCCTTTATATTGCTGTTCAATGGCCTTCGTTCACCATCTTTTCTAAAGGTTGTGGTTGGTTTTAATTTCTTCACTCCTGTAGACTCTAAGGGACTTAATCGCTGATGGTGGGTAACAGTGTCCTCTAGTGCTCAAGTGTGGACTTTTTAAATTGCGATGAACTGGAATTTGACAAGTGCTTTATTATTCTAATGTTTATCTAACAAAAAAAAAAAAGTTCCACCAATCGAGCGTGCATGCTTGTACATTCATCTCTTGCTCCAAGAAACAGGTCAGGAATAATTTTTACAATAACAAACACAAGCACACGTATCCACTGTATAAACTGTGTTCTGAAATGACTCAGAAGTTGATTACAAAATCACATTCACAGGTCTTCAAAGGCGTTTGTATGGCAACAGGGAAATCCATCAATAATGATGTTGTGACATAAAAACTTTGGTTGTCATGTTTGTGGTGCAGCTTATTCTAAAGGCTGTAAATCCCAATGATTTGATGGTTCTATGGGAACTAACAGGGAATGTCTTAACCTGCTTGATCAGAGTTGGTAATGTTTTTTAGAAGCTAAATCACCTACTTCTGATTTAACTGTTTAACTCACCTAAAAATGTTTTCATGTCATCATCATGGTGTCCAGTTTCAGGTCGCAGTACTACTCAAGGTGCTGCCAAATTATACCAACGACCATTCTGCCCATTCTCTTACCCTCCCATCCATTTCAGTTAAAGCCTGTATGGTGGACAAATTTAAGCATCCATTTCCTGTTACTCTGTGATCTCCACGGGTCAGAGTTCACCGTTTCCACCTTGACCTTGCAGATATGCATGGTTGGCCAATAGAAACACTGATGCACTGTACTTTAAATGGAGTAGTCACTGTTCAAACGCTGCATCATCCTTTTTGTTTTGTACAATATAATTCTGACAGAGCTTCAAACTGCAGCATTGCCCCTGTGGTCTGTTTACAGTTTGTAATTGCTCTGATCAACATATATTTATCACCCACATCTTAGTTGTGACATCACATCCTTCTTCTGTGCAGCGATTTTGCTAAAAATAAAACTAATGTGACTGTACCTTTAGGTATAGGAGGCGACACAGGAAGTAGGAAGTTTGTGTACTTCACTTGGTAAATTAAAGTGCATTGGAGCGAATAGACTAGAAAAAAGAAACGTATATAATATCTTAAATTATGTCAACCAAACAGTTTCACAACTCTATGATGTTTTTTAATAGACTGTAGCCCTCCTTACCTCCACTAAAAGCTTTTGTGATTTTTAAATGTTTCTCTCCTTAATGTTTTTTTTTTTTGTTTGTTTTTGTTTCTAGTTTTTTTTAGGTTCTCAGAAGGAATTATTATTATTGTTATATCTGGGTTGTTATCTAACATTTTAACACAGTTTTTCTGTTTTCCCTCTGTTTATGTAAGACTTCCATGTAACCCAGACATCACTGCGTTGTGATTTGCATTCCTGAATTCAGTATGTAAAGTGCTGTTTTCGAACTGATTTATGTTACACATTTATATTTTGGTAGAAAAAAAAAAAAGGAAAATGCTGTAAACTATATTTTAAATTTTAATTTTTTAAGTACCAATCCAATGTTTTACCTCAGTACTCAGAAGGTAATGTTGTAATTTAGTGATTAGAAATCAGCTGTTCATAAGAAAAAAACAAAAATAACAAAGCTTTGGTCACAGAAATAGTCGAAATACTGTATGTTGGTTTGCGGTTTCAGCAGTGATCCTCGATTGAACTCATGAAGGGATTTTTCTTACAGTTTTTAAATAAGTATTTTAAATAGGATATGCTCTGGGACAAAATGCCATTGTTGACGTGTTGATGTCAACTAAATTTTACTTAGAAATAGCATTCTTTTTGTTGTTGATTAAATGAGAATTATATCTAAGATATGCATGCTTTTAATAAGAGTACTGATATATAAAGTTATATGCCAGTGTTTCTCATCAGATGGAAGTGAATCATGTTGGCTCTCAGTAGACGTTACCTTAAGACACTCATCAAGAGTTAGAAAAGCACCCCACTATGAGTTTTAACTTTTGAAGGTGGGAGTAGCGATACTGATCATGGTTTGGTGTTTATGGGCTGACATCATCCATTTTCAGAGGATGTATTATGTAAATACAAGAGAACTGCTGTTTTTATGCCACAAGGGGGCGCCTTCATTTCAGAGATACAGTAGGAGCACCAATAACATACCTCTTTTTTCTACAGTAGCATTTCAAAACGTTTTGATATGATAGAAAACTCAACTTAGATACTGTTATTAGAAAACTGAAATCAGCTGTAAGTTTTATTTTGTTTCAGGATTTTAACTTATTCAGATAATAAAAGTACACTTGTAAAATATGGTATAAGGATGCTAACATGGAGATCTGTTTAACTTTGGATTATAGTCTGTATTATCAATTCAGGTTAAGAAATTAGTGTTGCTTTCATCCTATTTTAAAGGCATTTCTTCCTTTTATACTCTGCTAAAATGCAAAAAATATGTTTGATTCTGTTCATTTTGCCTTTTTTATCGCACTTTGGCAGCAGATTCCTGTGTAGATTCAGATCTGAGTTGTCTTATTAGTAAGCCTAATTTATACTTTTGTAGCAACACTATTTTTATATAATGGCAAAGAAAGGGTTCAGTGTCTTTTTTTTCCTGTGTCATATAAGGCAGCGCTGTTCAATGTTTCTTGAATACATTACCCACTGTAGTATGTGATGTGTGAATAAACTCCAAATCTGTGTCAAACTGTTGTACATGGAGTGAGAAGAATGGTAGCAGTCTGTCTGCATGTGCGTGTTTAGAAAGGGAGGATGCCGAGATACCTGTTTTTTAATGCCACAAAGTCCAACTTTATCTCTGTTATCACGTCTATTCAACAGTTAAAGTTCAAGCAATAGCCCCTATTTTTCAGTCAAGGCATCAGCTAGAAAATTAAGAAAACTGACTTCTGTATATATGAATCATGGGATGATGATAAGATGTTTAAATACCTTCCTGTAAAATGAGGCAGGCTGTATATTTTCAGCATGAATGAGAACTCCCACCTAGAAATGAAGAAATAAAGCAGAGGGAGAGATGGAGGCTTACATAAGGGCAGAGCAAAGGGACTCACACATGGGGAATGAATACAGAGGCTGCTTAGAGGTGCGTGCAAGGGTTCCCCAGAGGTTATGGATAGGGCAAAGAGCAAGGGAGTGAGACAGAAGGAGTCTGCAGCCGTGCAGAAACACCTCCACTGCTCTCTGCTCAAAAGCTGCCTATCAAAGCCTAATTTGCAGCACATGAGTCCAACTTTGCCTCCCCCACTCTTCCTCTATTACCCCCACCACCCAACCACACACACACACACACTGCAACAACCTCCTCCCTTCCTCCACACCCCACTGCTGAAGGTGACGCTTTTCCTCAAGTTATCACTACAGTGAGATGTTAAGTTTGTTTTCGCTTTTGGCATAGAGTGTTTGCGAGCCGGCTTTTGTTTTCAGTCATCCAAGGAAGCAGAATGGCGGGAAAGCAAACCACCCACAGTACAGTTGCCTCCATTTTACTCCTGGTTACCAAATATGACAAGTTGCAGATTACCTCTTTCTCAGAGAAAGTAAGGAGGGTTATGTTGGATTGCCTTGCAACAAGCATATGAATCACAAATCATAAATGAAAGACAGTATATATGTTTCTCTCTTCTCCTAAATGCCATTTTTCAAGTTTCAAACTTTGACTGCTGTGATGAATGTAGCAGCAGCTACATATAAAGGGGTTTCCCTCCAAGTACCAGCTTGTGAACACAAGGTGGCAGTATCTGACTTTTTATCATTTAGAGAGCGGCACCACCTGTGCAAAATAATCACGCCTCTAACATCAACACCCCAAATGAAGGTGTCAGAAATAACCAAGTCTATACGAATGCAACCAAAACAAAGCATTGAAGATTTGTGGATTTCGCTGTAGGTGTTGTTTTGTGGAAGCACTGTCATACATCTCACACACACACACACACACACACCACAGGTCTTCTAGCTCATCGACATGTCAGGCAGATATGTTCTGGGACCAGTTGTGACGTTCAAATACAGCCAGGCATCAAATGCCCTGACGACAGAAAAACACGAAAGCAGTAGGAGCAGAGGCCAATTGTTTCATGTGTCTGTCCAACTGCACATACAGTAACAGGTAAAGTTCTGTACACTTCCCTTTGCCCTTGGCTGTTACACAACTACCGGGGGGGGGGTCCAGGTTTCATTTTCCAAGCCCAAATCAGGCGACACCGCCAAGCAGCTTTGCTCCCACCTCCGGCCCTGACGATGGTGGCACCTTCACCTCTGCCCAGCCGATGGCCATCACAGCTGTCCTGCCTTGTCTGCTCAGTGAGCATCGGAGGGACAGGAAGGACAGGCGGAAGGAAGTGTTCTCATCCTCCCTCTCCTTGTCCTGTATGGAGGACCCGGCCACAGTTTCTGCTGCTCAGCAACTGCTGACTTTTATCGGTAGTGACATGAATGTACAGAACTGCCAGGGCACATCCACCCAGTTGCTGTCAGGTGTCGTTCCCGCTAACACTCCACCTAGCCCCTGACCTCACAGGCACCCGGTGCGCCTGTCGGTCCGCCTGCGCGCTCCACTCCCTCTGCACACCTGTGCAGACACACAAACATTCTCAGGCACGCACGTCACACACAGACTCGGACTGAAGTGTTTTCCCACAGTAGGCCCAAAAGACTGAGTCTGTGACTTCTCATGCACCTCTCCGAGTTGCTGAGATCTGTGCTGATATGAAAACTGCATGTTGAACTTTTTGTGTGCTAGCCCACAGGTGCTGGGCAGCTTCCTCCCCAGAGCACCGTCTGTGGGGCTCATGATGAGGAATTTCACTACTTATTACAGCAGGCAGAGGAGCATTTGAATATTTCATATCTAAGTCAGAGTTATGAGATGACGCTGAAGTGAGAAAATGTGTTTGACTCTTGGCTTGAAGAAGGCGAGTGTGGTCAGTGTGAAAAAGGAGGTCAAGGTTAAATTTGCTCTGTGGATATAAATAGCCCTTCAGTGATGTCCCTCTGATCTCACTGTTATTATTTATTAATCGTTGCCATGATCTGGGAAGCACATTCAACCTCACCATGCAGTTTCAGACAGACTACGACAAATGAGAAAGACAAGTTTCTAACCTTTAGACTTGAGTGAACGAGCCCCTGAAGCTTTTCTGTACATCCAAGGTATATCAGTGCTCATTCCTGACATCACTCTGCCTTTTGTTAAGTGTTTTTTTTTTTTATACAATTCCTCTATTATACAATTAATGTTCAACATGTCACCTTATGTGCAGGTAACATTGCACATACTAATAAAATGGTGTAATTTGGCTGGGAAGTCATTCAAAATGTTCAACTGCTCGCTCTCTCTTGGTTCATCTGTTCCTTTAGTTGTTCCTCTGTTGAGGCCCTGCTCTTCAGTTTCCGCACAGATACCAGCAAGTTAAGACAAACTTGTACTGTGACATAGTGAACTTTGCCCCACATGTCATGCTCATTTTGAAATGGAAAAAAGTTTTTTCTAATAATTTCACAATAATGCATGAAGATTTGTTTGGGCACATATGTACTCTATGGGTTCTTCCCTTACCTGGCCAAAAAATAGCTCAGCACAGCCCTGTAGAAGTACTGGTATGCTGAATTATTATTATTTTTGTAATCTCTGGGCAGGGCCAGGCTAGCTGCTTTTACCCCGCCTCCAGTCTTTCCTGAGCTAACTCTCAAGCTCCACATTTTACATACCAGCATGACAGAGGTTTCAATCTTCTCATCTAACTCTCATGTATTTCCCCCAAATGCTGGTCTATTCTTTTCCTGCCCACAGTCTTTGAACTTAAGAGTCATAATAAGTTCATTTCTTTGGCACGACTGTGGAGATCTGTCTGTGTCGTATTTTTTTAAATTAAATTTGTGAAACATTAATGAATCGGGGGGGAAAAAAAATCATAATGAAAATAGAACCGTTCTATTCTGTGCTTTGCAGGGGGAGTACATGAAATGTGTTGTAATAGTTGGTTCATGATATCACTTTTTTTTTTTTTTTTTTTTTAATGAAATAACCAAGTCTTCAGCTGAGGGATGTGAAGGTTAAACAGCGGTGGGGTGGATGGGGTCCCTGCTTCTGGCAGTTCATGTGCCATCACTTAAGTATATTGTTCACCCTGATTGTAGCGCATTCAAACAGTATTACTAACCTTTTAAATCTGTTTTATTACTTCATGTCGCTTCTGTGTTGTCAGGAAAATTGCCCGTAGTTTGAAAAGAATTATCTTTTACCACAAGACACCCAAGCCCTGCTAGCGCTTTACATTTGGCTTGTAGCCAGCTAATGTCACGTTAGGCGCCGCTGTGGAGCTGAGGTAAAGAAAGTATGTTTTTAATGATTTAGCATTGAGTGCCCTTTTATCCTTCTATTCTATATTCCATCATTTCATCTCCCTGATTTGTAACTACTTGGTAGCAGTAACTCTTTCTCAGGGATGCGGGCACTCAATTGAAAATCCCCACTGAAAATGCACAATACACATAGTTTAAGAGGATACTGAAAAGTGACCCATTTATTAAGCCTGTTTGATAATCTAAACTAATGGGTCATTTCAATTTTCTTAACTCCTAAAAGGAAATAAGTTGAGGTTGCTTGTGTCCTGTAATTTGGATACACGAAATTGTGTATAATTAAATGAAAGTGTTCTTCTGTTATTGAATAGCTTAATTGATTGATTGATTGATTGATTGATTGATTGATTGATTGATTGATTTCTTTTTGTAAAAAGGTGCATTTTTCCACTCAAAAGTTTTGAGATGAATATTAACCGTTTTTTAATTTCAGATTTTTATTATTTTTTTAACTATCACTCCAACCAAAGGTGATCGAGGTGGCCGAGTACATATGCACATATGTCATATACGCAATGAGCAAACCATTCCTATGCACCCAAGAATTAACTCTCCCACAAGGTGTCTCAGACCTGGAGCAACGACGGAGGGACCCAAGGGCATTACAGGTGCATCATGATGACGCACAGCGCTCATCAATGTCCTAGTCCTTGTCAATGTCATTCCAAACTGAGGAAAAAGCAGAAGCTTCTGGGATCTGCTCAGGAAGGCAGGCTTCTTTACATTCCCCCTTTTCTTACTCCTCCTAATTCTTTCTGGCATTCTTTTTCCTCTCACTCCTTTGTTTTGATGGAAGCTGGTATCTTATTGGTGGAATCGGAAAGAAAAGTTGATTGATCAGGCCCGAGGTTATTGATCAAACTGATCCCCTGCCATAACCTTTGACCTCCTGATTGACAGCAGCCCCTATAATGAGGCCTCTGAAGAGAGACCATGGGATAGGGGGTTTTGCGAAGGGCATCTGTGGGGGGAAAAAACCCAAGGGGATGCGAAGCATGCACACACACACAGCCCAGCTCAATCAACTTGGTGCCATTGTTACATTGCGGTGCCCTCGATAACCCCAATTTGCATAATCGGCTTTTGCATTGTTTGGCCTAGACACATTAAGGTACGGCATTGCATTGTTGACTGCAAATAAGCACGTGCCTATTGTTTGCTCATCTCGATGTAGTGTTGTGCATTGTTTACTTATGCTGCAGCATGTGTTTTTCTGCTTACCGACTTTAGCATCTCCCTAAACGCATTATGTTTCCTTTCCCAGCAAGACTAAAATATGCATTACATCTTGCGTGACCACAATGTGCCTACAAAAGCCAAAGGTTGTTTACGTACACCATAAAGCACTTTGATTATTTGTGACACACCCAAGGAACATAAGGTATTTATGCTCCTTACAAAGTCCACAAAACTTTGTTAATGTTGTTTACTGAGCACATTCTAGACATTCTTGCCATTTTTCTTGGTTATAGTGGGCTCAAGGAGTACACCTTTACTGTGAGACCGTGGTTTGAACACACTATTAGCTGTCTTTCTGTCTGTATCTCTAGTTGATGCATGTCAAAAATAAAGAAGTACAGATTACCACAGAGTGTTTTTGCATGTATGTACACCCTGCATCCAAACATAGGCTTCTGCCTGCAGCATGTGGCTATACTCAGCTCTGCTCACAGGTAAAACACACCTAGCTGTGTCACCGGCGCCACTTTATGAATCAGAGGCTTTATGAGCATTTGGCACATAGTTTTTCTTTTATTGTTAAGACGAGTGCAAATATTTCCCTCAAAGCAACCTTAAACTCAAAGATATTGAGCAACAAACCTTGGCTGTATTAATAAAAGGAATACTTTAATAGGTGTGAAGCTTTGAAACCTGACAACAATGGTTTCTTGAGAGAATGTTGACTTTGTAAACACTTAAATTGGGCTTGTCCAGCATTAGAGAGGGGATGATTTCTTGCTTTTACAGCTGAGGAACCTATGCAGATATTCATATTTTGTCTTTCTCTTTAAAAAAGATATTCTTTTGTTCATCATCAGACTATCATTTCACAGCATAGATGTTACTCTGTATTTGATGCCTTATGATTCCATTTAATACATTTAGTTTATTTGTAGGCGCTGTGATGGACTGATGGCCTGTCCAGAGTGTACCCCGCCCTGACCTGGAACGTTGGCTGGGATTGGCTGCAGCACCCCCGCGACCCTGACAGATAAGTGGTAGAAAATGAGAGAGAGCGTTTACTTGTATTTGTTCATTTCTATGGCAACTTGGGAGCAGCACAACAAGGTATTATAAAAAATGAAAAAGTGATCTTGTCTATACACTGAGCAGACGCAGGGCCAAATTAGCATTCATTTCGAAGCAATGATGGTGTTCACCTTAAGAATTTAAGTTCACTATTCACTCTTTTATCGCTGTTTTGCTCTCCACCAACTATATTTAGAGCTTTCAATGCTCTTACTTAACTAAGCTCACAAGCTAGCTATTAACCTTGTCTTTTACTTGGAGCTGGTCAGGAGCTTATCACATGAAATTGTAAGGCTTTGGAAGTTGGTTTTGCAGAGTTGCGTGACTCCACTGCTCCATGGATTTGTCATTTCATGCCGTCAGCTGAGCAATTGTGAATGAAAAGAAAAAAAAATGCTAGCATCAAAGTCCGAATAAATTATTCTGCATTGATTTGAAAAACAAAAAAGATTGGACTTTGGCCATGTTTAGCATTAGTGCAGAAGAAATGAAGTCCTGCGGTCAAATCATCAAAATTGCATGCATATTTTAGGGAAACAATGGCTTTCCTTCCTGCACTATTAAGTACAATTTTCTCATGGAATCAGGTTCCCTAATTGTCCTAAATTAGACCTGTGTAGGCCCCTGCTTCGCTGCACTGTAGGTGTTGAAAGGACTTAAGGTGCTTTAGATTTACAACTGTTCAAACGTCAGAATGGATTAGCTACTATAAATACGGACTTTATGTTTAGGAATTAAGTTTTATGTTTTACGTCATTATGTTCAATACGTTAATGTTGAATGTTAAGAATTGCTTGACTGGCAATGGTTGCTGAATGAATGGGTGTTGCATGACTTTGGTTTTTGCAGTATATTCTGAACATGTTTTGTAGCTCTTTGGTCTCCTGAAATGTTTTTAATCAGACCGAACCATTTTTATTCCAATAGGCTGTATCCCATTCACCTTAGCAGACATTTTTCTGCCCTTCCTCACCCAGATGGATCAGACTACCTCAAGGAAAAAGTTCCAGAAATCTTCCAAGAAATTATTTCTTTCCTTCTTTCTTTCTTGGAAAGCATTCAGCTAAGCCATCAATTGGTGAACTGGGGGCCTGTGCCAAATTGTTGTCAGTCCTGGGGGCTTGATGCCTCAACCTGGTTAATAACACTGCAGAAACCACTCTACTTTGTGTTTTTATGGACAAGCGTCACTGCAACTGTATTTCAAGTAGGCCGGCTAATGAGCTTTTTAACCATCTCCATATGGACGTGCTCTAACGTCTAGACGGAGGGGCAGTAGTGGTGGCAAGCAGCGGTGTGCTGACTATGGTGTACTCTGTACCCCTCTGCATATAATTCTTCCCCACAAGCAGCAGAGTTAAACGAAGGGCAAGCCTTGGTTGCCATCGGGGAGCCATAATAGGTTACCACACGGCTCACAACAGCAGCTTAAATCCAGGCTGTGAAGATGATGAGGAACACACTGCTTATGTACATTTACGTACTGTATGTAGACAATACATGTGATGCTCAACATGGCTGTTTTTCCTGGAGCGTCCAACTTTTTTACTTTGGGTATCCGTATTATTTTATATATCTTAAGCTTCTTAAATTATTATCTGCTCAATGTCTTTTATTATTTAGCACTTCCACTGAAATGGTGTTGAACTTATGTTGCCAACATCTTACACTCAGAGAGTGTAACTCACAGAGAAGAGGTAGATGTATGTGTATTCTTAAGTTTGACGTTTTTCTGAGTTTTGGCTTTGCTTGAGAAAACTCAGCTTTCCAAAAACACTAATGTGAGATTTTTGTGTTAAGAAGCTTTCAACAAAATAAACAGCGCACCTATTTGGTGGCAGTCGTTAGAGACCAACTTTCTGTCACCCCCCATTATCTTTCTTACTCCCTTTTGCCTCTACTGACTTCATAGAAGCACAGAGACATTATGAAAAGAAGGACACACCATTGCTAACACCTGTGTTGCCTGGGGAGCTAGACGACAACACAAAATAAGTGGTCTCAGAGAAAATAGGCAGCAGAATCGAGCCATGCCAGCTGAGACCAAGCAAAGTGTATCAGCAGCCAAGTTTGTCAAACCAATCTACACATTCAACCGCACAGCTTAGCAGACGGTGGTCGTAGCCATTTCACTGCCAACCAACCATTTCACAAAATTGAAAAGAGACAAAAGAAGTCTTTTTTTTCCTCCATTCAATATTTAGACACTGATCAAAAGATTTAAAAGTAGATGGAAACCTTTCGAGAAGTAAACCACAAATAAATAAATATAGCAGATATGGTGCCACTGAGCATCCAAGCATTCAAGCATATCACCTGAGAAAATAAATCTGTTGTGCCAAAGAGTACTGTTGTGCAAATATGTAATTAAGACTGCAAACTACAAAGTAATACTGACAAGGGTGTTTTTTGTTTCGAAATGTTGGTGTGTTTGGTTGGTTTTTTTTTTCACCTCAAACTGTTTTACTCAGCAAATAGGATCTGTGATTTCACTAAAAGACTGAGATAAGTAGACGGATGTAGTCAGACGCAGAAAGACGGGATTCTCTGAGGTAAGAAACGCTGAATTAGAGATACAACACAGTCACATCCTGTCTTCCTCGTACTTTCTGCTGCTCTACCACTGGAAGCTCTGACTAATAAATGATGTAGCACTTGGTTAAGGGAAGATAAAGGGGCAGACTTGGGGGGGTTGAGTGCAATAGGGATAGCATATATATAGTGTATGTATATATATGAAAGACTGCAATGTGATACATCATATCATAGTGATATAGATGCACTTAGGGGAGATGATTAAATTACAGACATAAAACAAGGACACAAGCATGTGCTTGAGTTAATTTCTCTGTGTTGGCTGTGATTCAGAATGATCTATCTGACTGAAGATAATTCAGTTTGATGAAATGAGTCAATGTAAATAAAACCAATTCATTTCACTAGTTTAGATGGATAAAAAATTTTGAAAAATGAACATTTTAGCTTTCAGTCAAAAATCTGACATTATATTGATTTTTACTCATCATACCAGGAAGTAATCTGACTGCCCTCTGCCATGGATGTCAAGTCATGTACCATTCTGCCAATGCTCTGATTATGTTTTGATTATCAAAGCATAAAACAACAGCAGTCTCTATTTTCAGCTGCCAAATATAGTATGCCACTGTCCATCTGAACTGGCTGCCCTTCCATGCTAAGCGCATATAAATGACAGCTGTCATAAGCATTAGAAAAGATTAAACCCGATTTACGGGAATATATACATTTTCTTTAATCTTTGCGAAATTCTGTATAAAAGTAACAAACAACAATTCCATCTCAGTTAGAACATCTCTTATTGGGAAGCACTTTCTTTTTATTGGAAATTGCCTGCATACCAGGATTCATGGAACTGCTGGAACCTCGTATTAGTTTGTAGGTAGCACAGGATTATACTCTTAAGGGTTTTAATGGGCCTTCTGTAACGGCATTATATTTAGAAAGAGCCAGCCTTACAAGCCTGCGGCCACTATAGTGAGATCCTATTGTCACTGGAGCTTTGCATAAGCGATTTTATGTTCTCCGTACTGTTCAGAATTTTAGCCCATTCTAAATGTAAACCTAATCGGCATTATTCTGTAATATGTTAACATTGTTGACACTCTAGCATGTATCAATTAATTCTCCAGATCATCTGTGGAAAAAAAATGAGGCAAAAGCATTTAGGTTTGCACTTTAGAGCAGCCACTGTCACAGATTAATCTGGGTGCATTAATGGATTATAGGACAATGTTTTTTTCCTGTTTGACTCGCACTGCTTCACAGCCACTCAGATGACGTAGTGGGATTACTGTACAATTCTGCAACCACACTTTTCCAAACAGAGGTGATAGGGAGATAGCAGTGGCTGCATCGTGCAGGGAGCGCTGCGGTGATCTAAATGTTGTTGGACGAAGTTAGCCTAGGTTGGTTTCTTATATCATAATTTACGATAACAAAATCTGAAAAGAGCCATGCATGTACTGTCTGAAGTTAATGTGGATAATCCTGACACTAACTGTTTCAATGTTTTATCTTCTTCTCAACTGCAAATTGAGTAGAATGGCTTTAATTGGACATACAAGGAAAATTGTTGGTTTGGACACAAGACAGGTGTGATTCAAGCAATTGGCGGGTGTCTTGTATTAAAAAAGGTGTATGAAATGATTCTGATTTGATGTGATGAACAAAGATTTGTGTGTTTGTTGGCCTTTGACTATTCATGACATCGTGACATCATGCCGTTGGGAGATTGGTAGGTTCCACTTTATGGGCTGACTCAGATTTGCTTTGGGATTTGCAGGATAGCACAGGGGCTCTGTGACATGAACCATCACAGATCACTGGGTTAAGATGGGATGTTGTCTTCCTGGACCATTAAATCCAGGAATAACTGGGAATCTGACTGGTGCCTACCTTTTTTTTTTGTGAAAGGGAGAAGAGAGATAATTGTGATGATGCTTTTTTGCTGGCAAATGACAGAGCCAGGGAAGCCCACAGTTTGAATTTTGTGTGTGGTAATAGGTCCATGCCCTGAAGGTTTGGGTGGCTGGGGCAAGACTATAATAATACAATTCAACTCAATCCCCTTGCATAACAGTGGGACGGTGAATGACCTTTATGTGAGCATGTTTTTTTTGTCCTTCCAACCTGTACTTGGTGTACCAATCTGGAAGGATGCTGACTGTAAGACATTAGGTCATCTATTCTGTCTTCGGCACTCTGTTCCTCTTCTCCTTTACAGAGAGAGAGTGACAGTCTGATTTTACACAAAGAAGTGAAGAATGTAATTACAAGAGTGGAAAAGTCTTTCACCTTCTATCATGATACTTTGGCACTTTAGTGTGGTTTTCATTTCACATCAGCATCAACTACTGATATCAGGTACATCTTTATGGAAATCCACGTCCTTCCAGGACTGAATTACATTGAATTCTGTGAGCCAGCGGTATTTTGCTGACTGAAAACAATATAGACCAATTGCAAAAAAAAAAAAAAAAATGAAAGGACATTTTACAGGAATGTATGCAACAAAAGGAAGGAGCCTGATGAAATCAGGTGTTTTTGAGACTAGTATGCCCCCCCCCCCCCCCCAAAAAAAAGAGATGGAAGCGTTGCCACACAACCTAGTGTGAATGGTGAATTGTTTAACCCCTTCATATGAAGGTTTGGACACAGAGTTATCCACTGTCTCCTTTGAAAAGATTTAAATTTGTGAAACTTACATTCACAGAAACTTTCAAGGTCGAACACCTTTCAATATGTCAACCAACCCCCCACAACACAAAAGGAAATATGCAGCCTGAAGTCGCAACACCATATGAAAAAGAAAGCAAATGTTAAATGTTTGTTCTCTCTGCCCTTTATGGTAGGTGGCAAGTTTTGGCCGTCTAAACACACTTATACGACAAACAACCGTGGGAAAACAGAGAGGAAACACTGGCATTCCAGATGACTGTTTCTACGAAGGTAAAGTCTCTCTCTTCTGTCTCAAAATATCATGGCCATAACAGTAACATTAACCAAAGGATTGTTACCATGTCACTCTGCAGCCGAGACTGATGCAGGGCTTTGTCACCACTCTCAAAGGCTTACAAACCTTCACTGAGAGTGTGGTTTTCAAATGCACATTCATCTAAGGTGACATGTCAGTAAACATTACGATGTGTGACTCAACCTGAAACTTACAAATCCCCTTACATTTCGTTTTTTTGTTTAAATTTTCTGGTGCTGTTTTTTGTAACTTTAGATTGATGGCGATTTTTATTTGAGTAGAAAACACAGAAGTGTCCCTACTGGTGTTAAAAACAAACAAACAAACAACAACAACAAATCAAAGTGGGGCTTTTAAATTCAAACAATCAAGGACATATGATCCATCAAATGAAGTTAAGTAAAGGAGGGACAGCAGCTGCTTTGGATTTGTCTTGTGCCTGTTAAATATTTGATATATTTCATTTTAAACAGACATTAATGGGAAACATCGACATGGAGGGTTTGAATACACCACACTTTGTCAAAGTTGATATGTAGGGCTGAAAAAAAAAAAATCAATAAGGAACCTAAGTTCTTTCACATTACATAAAACACATGGAGCCTGTAGCATAAATATCCATCTCTGTCGATTTACCCCCTTCAAAATAAAAGCTTGTCTCATTAAATAGAATTTATAAATATATATATATTTTTTTAGCATTTTCTTTCAGGTGCAGCCTTTTATTTATGTAACCTTCCACATATTAACAGGTGTAGTGAAGGCCAAAATCTATGACCAAAGATGACACTAACTTTAAAAGAGAGTTTTCTAAGGGGATTTGTTGTGAGGACCTCACAGCCTGGTGTTGTATCTTCATCTCCTCGGACTGCCTGGATGTGGTCCTGTATTGTGGACTCGGTGGAAGTGTTGGATTGTTTGAATTGTAACCGCTAGAGGGATACATATACGCCTTCCAAACTCCGTAAACACCATCCCATCACTATGTACCATGGAGAGAATTACCGTCAGTGAGAGTTGCCTACCTGTGTGTGACTTCCCACTTTGAGAAAAAAAAAAAAAAAAAAGAAAAAGCCCACAGCCCCGGAACATTTGAAACATGAGTTGTTCTTAAAAAGACTTAGAGAGCAACTGCCTCTAAAGCGGACGGCGAGCTCCGACTCCTCCAAGTGTATCCGCTTCAGGCAATCAATGAGGACCGCGATGCTGACTTCTGCAGCTCTCTGCCCCTCTTTCTCTCCTTCGCCTCACCAGATATTATAGTGCATTTCAACTTTGGTACAGGCACACAGGCAAAAAGGGAAGTTTTGGATTCCTTTTTTTTTTTTTTTTTTTTTTTTTTTTTTTTCTGGGTGTTGTGTGTGACCACAATTCACCTCTTGTTTCCTTTAATAAATATGAGAGGTCGGTTTGTTGTCACTTTTCTTTGGAATTTAATATGTGCCATCTCTTATGCTGTTTTACGGGTAGGATAAGGAAACAACAAAAAGGTGTGACAGGAGCTTGGCGGACAACTGTGGATTTCTGCGAGTAACTCCTACCGTCCAAAGGGGATGAGGGGGGCATCGGCCGGACCCCCCTCTTGATTGATTACTTATTAGTCATCCCTTTGGCTAAATGGGACCCATTGAAAAGGCACCGTGGAACACATACATGAATCAAATATTCCTGTGTCCCCTGAATGTCTCCAGAGTAGTTTTGCTTAAGAGAGGGGGTCGTGGCTTAGCATTATAAAGAGGGAAAAACGGCATAGCTTTATGGGTTTATTTAGACAGTTTCTACGGTTTGACATTCTACCGCTGTAAAAAGAGAGAGGGAAAAAACTCGAGAGGATTCCTAAGAGGAGAACATTTGTGGACATACATGTTTTTTTCTAATTATTCTGGTATTTCTTTTTAGTTAATTTTTTATTTTTTAAACATTTTTATTTTTTTTTAATTATTATTATTATTATTATTATTATTATTTTCTTGTTCTTGTTGTTTTATTTTAAATATTTTTGGGCCATTTCCTCTCCCGAAAAATGAAACTTTGGACATCACCCTGGGTGTCTTGCCTGGTGATTCTCATCCTGTGTTTTGGATCAGAGTGCGGGACAGCCCGGAGAAAGGGGAGATCCAAGAGGGAGTTGGTGCGCATTAGGGAGGCGAAAGCCACCATCCCAGGGGCTTGTGCCACACGTCTGCCCCGGGGCAAACGCTCTTTGCCCGGCTTGGAGCGACGGGTTCTTCGCCAGCGTCGGCGCTCCTCGCAGGCGGAAGGAAACTCTCAAGACCGGGGGAAAGCTGTATATTTCACCGGCAGGGGAGATCAGCTGCGACTGAAGCCCGGCGTGGAGATACCCAGAGGAAATTTCACTCTGGAGATGTGGATCAAACCGGAGGGAGGTCAACGATCACCCACATTGATTGCAGGTAGGATAGTCTCCTTCCACATCCTCCTTCCCACCGTCCAGCCAACTCTATGTTAGTGGAACTCCAAGTTAAACCTGATGGGGAGAAGTAAACGCGCAAATGTGTAGTATTTCGCACCGCTGCCATGTAACCCATCAAACAAAGCAACATGCAGTTTCAGCGAGTTGAAAATGAGTTCATCTATCAGACTAGACAATGATGTAATACGTGTTAAAGTACAGCGGATATTTTAGGTAGTGCAAGCGTCCGGTCACTGCTGGAGATGTTGATCGTATCTAAGTTTGCCACTTTACAGAGCAGCGATCGCTGCAATGTGATCGTGTTTCACAAATGCGTTTCCCTCTCTTTTCTCCACTTTGTGGAGATGCTGCATGCGCACTGTGATCCTAAAAACGGAGGGGCAGCAGATATAGGTAACTGCATCATTTGACCCGCAGCTGATGTCACTGTGCGTAAAAATGTAATTTCTCCGAGCCGACTTGGCTATTTTAAAACTATGACGTAATGGCCCAAACTTTGTGCGCGAGCACGTCACGTCAGGCACAAACTGTGGGCGGGGGTCAGCACAATGTGGAGGCGCTCAAAGCTCGCGGCTCAGACACGCCGCAAGCTTTGAGTGTGCCCCCCCCCCCCCCCCCCCCAAAAAAAATCGACACCTTTTGGATCGGCTACCGGAGTTACGAGACAGGACCGGGAGAGATCCGGGGCTTCTCCCTCTTTATCGTGCGACAAATGTCCCGTTTTAATGTGCTGTCAGAGCGGCGGTGCGCTTGTATCGGTCTCTCCAAAAACGCAGAGCCCTGCGAGAGATCATGGGCACATTCACCGAGTTTCTAATTTAAGGCACCGTCAGATAGTGATGATGCGTCTCCGTCCACTGACTGCGCAGAGCGGGATGCACAGACACTTGAGTGTATCCCTGCCGCCAGAGGAAAGGTTGACACTTTGTAGTTGTCATCTGTGCGCACTCCTTTTTTTTTCTTCCCCCCCCCGCCCCCCGTCCAGCCAAGTCTGCAGCCATGCGTAAAGGAGCGCCAGAAATGTGTGAAAAACTGCTCTACATCATCTGTTTTGACTAATAGCGCTTTTTGTGCATTACAGTGTTGGACAGTTTTTTTTTCTTTGTTGCCTTTCCTTGCCGATAGGGAGCGTTGTATACACAACTCTGCTGCCTGCTACGAACCTTGTGCAGATGGCTGCCTTTGAACTGAACTGAACTGAATTGAACTCAGTCCTCCTTAGCCTCCTCTATGCCAGTCTGCACGTTTGGGGACTTAACTAAACCATTTGAACAAATTTACTTGATTCTTTATTTTCCAGCCCTCAGTTTTTTAAAAAACAACCCCCCCCCCCAACTCCCATCCACCCACATAAATAATCACTTATGTGTATATCAAGATACAGAACACTTCTTGGTAGTGCTAGCCAGTTGGCAGGGACATGCTTTGCGAAGCCAGTCCCTTGTAAGAGTCTTGAAGTGTGTAATGTGTGGTGGTGGTGGGGGTGAAGTCACCTGAGTGACTTTTAGGTTTTCAGGGCATGGACACAATAACAGAAACATCTGTACAGCATAATGCAATCTCATACAACAAGACAGACTCCGACCATCACACTGATCGCAGATTTGAATAAACACCTCTCTGACACAATGTTAACATCGGCTGTACATCTATGCATCATTGGCTGTACAAATGTACTATTGGATCACATTGTCTTGTACAGGTGTTGTTGTTGTGCCCACACACATCCCCCCTCTCCCCTCTCTTCCCCCCTTCCTTGTGTCCTGGGATCTGCCCAGAGAGATTATCATTCATGTTTAATCTGGTGTGTTCATTTTTAAGATTTGCTCCAAGTCTGCTCACATCAGTGAGCTGTAGAGGGGCCCCAAAGAGAACAAATATGATGATCAAACAAATTCAATAAAGCTTAATCTTTTAAATCCAATTCAGTCCTCAAAAATCCCAGTGCCTCTAAAAATGCTCCATCCCCTTGTTTTGATCCCGGCACACTGTTGTCTGCAGCATCTGTTTTTTTTACTCTGTTGTTTTTGACCTTCTCTTTTTTTTGCTCCTCTTTCTTCCTTTTTTTCCATCCAGATTTCATTTTTTCTTTATGTATGCACATCTATGTTTGGGAGGTTAGGGGATCATCATAGGCTTACAAGAAAAGCAATTGTTATCTTTATATCCCTGATAATTTTCTTTTCTTTCTTTCTTTTTTTTTTTTTTTGGATGACATCTTCATTTAGGAAAAGGATGTGAAAAAAAATCTCCCATGATGATTAACTCATTGTGTAGTTTAAGGAATCAACTTTAAGTTAGTTTCAATTTTCAGTGAAATGAACCAGGTTTTGTTTTGCTTTTCTTTGGAGAAACAGGACAGAATTAGATGCTGATTTGTTTAATCACTTCTGGATAAAAAGAGAATATTCCGGCATCAAATTGCTGATCAAATATCTGATTGATCGAACAATCATTAAGTACAAGCGTGGACTGTCTTGCATCCTTTAAAGTGAACCACTTAACTACAGAAGAGGCTGTGCAGTTTTTTCCCAAGTCTGACAGTTACATATGGTTAGAATTGATCCCAGGTTTGAAAGCATTTGAGTCATTGTAAGCGTTCACACAACCATCCACACTCACAAACGCAACCACGCAATCAGAACATCAAGTTCTGTGTCCAAATGTTATGCAAACTTTGTTGTGCCCCGTTAGCCCTTGTATCCGGGTCATGTTGGGTTGTCCCGCATCAAAGGAAGGGAGAAATAAATCATACGGGGAACGGAGGTTCTCTTCCATGACCTGCTGGGGACAATTATATGCAGACGTTAGCAGATAATTGTTGCGATAACAGATACACCTTGGTACTGTTATCGAGTGTGATGAGACGCGCAACTAACTCTTGTTTCTTGAGGGTCCTTTTTTGCACTGACACTTCTAAGTTGTGCCCTCCTCTTTCTTCATGATAGTGAAATGTCACTGGGCTGTTATGAATAATCTTGAGACCATTACTAATTACCTGGCACTTGGTTAAAGCTTGAAGACAGACTGTAACTCTTATTCCCAGCGATTGTTACCTCAACATCGTCACAATCTTCTGATTATTTTGACCCCTTATTATAATCAGGCACTGACAGCCTTTTTTATGAGTGTTATTCAATGCATCAAAGTCATCGGACTCATTCATCTGCTTAAATTTAATGGGAAGGTTTATTGGATGAGTGACAGTGAGAGTGTCACAGCCTAAGTTACAGTGAGGAAAAAGTGCTTTTTTAATTAATGTCACCTGACATTCAAAAATGCTGATGTGAAACTAGTGGTAGATCATTCATGACTCATTTGAAGCAGCATTTAGTAGATTTAAATCAGAGTGAAACTTGACAGCTTAGTCAAGTGTTTAGAGTCAAGTCTTTTAAAGTGGTGAGATGACATTTTTATTATCGATATCTTTGTTATGTTCGTTAACTTTGTTTTTAAAATATCAATGGAATTTTCCATTGTCTCCTGAAGGAAACTGCTGTGGCAGTCACTTTCGTATGACTATGAAAAGTGCCTTTCTTTGACCTTTAAGAGCCAGAACAGCTCAAAAGTAAACGGAGTCCTCATTGTTCCCTTCCTCCCTGCTTTTTATCAAGTCCTTGTAACATTTTTCTTTGTGCGTGCATGTGTATTTTTTTAACTTAAGTTTTTCTTTTTTCCTGAGTGTATTTTTCTTGGAAGAAGACAAATGGCAAGTGCGAGGAACGTTGCCTTTGAACCTGACAGGAACAGCTCTCCACTGTAGTGTGTGCACATGCAGATCCCTTCATGTGCATGTTTGTTTATGTTTCTGAGTGGACACAAATGCGTACCTCAGTGTTTCAATTTGCTCTGTGGAAATGTGGGGGTGTGTATTTGTTCACGAGGACATGTATAGTATATATATGTCCTCATATATCCTCATTTAACCTTAGATATATACATATACATACATATATATACATTAGACTGTGCATATGTGTGCATGTAGGTGTGTTTGTGTGAGCTGTAGCAGTCACAGTGCGGGTCTGGAAAAGTGTAGTGTGTTAGATTTATTGAGCATGGCAGCATTATGACAGCTGTTTACACTAGGAGCCCTATGAGCATTTTAGCACACCTTTTAGCCTTGAGTGTGCTAGATGACAGATGGAAGGCTTTTTCCTCCCAGTGTAGTGGAAAAGCCTGAAAACGTCATCCACCAAAGACTGACCTTGACGCCGAACCCAACCCACACTCTTTGAACATTAGTCCATTGAAATACCAAGTTAATGAATGCGCACCGGAGTGTTCATCTAATTTGAAACAGGTCAAAGTTAGCAAGATGTCTGTGCAATCACCATTAGCCGGCCACTTATTGCAGGCTTTGATAGCCTAATCGATGGGAACAAAGGCATCTGAAGTGGACAAGTACATTTAGGCAAAGATGTGATCATCACTATGATAATCATCTTATATTTTTAGATTATACTAAAGATAGCACAGACAAATATGAGGGATATTTACAAGCATTTAGAAGCAACTGTAAAGGACACTCCATACTTCATACAGAAGGTTGTTGTCCCACTAGGTCACAGACTGAATGCACAAGAATAACTGCTAGAAAGCCCATGGTGACAAATGCTTCTCTTATTTTAACAAATCCAAAGACTGCATTCTTGTGACAGGAGTGGAGTCTGACTCTCTCCCCAGAATCACCTGTAAACACCTTGACTTTCACATGCTGAGATGGATCTTGTGAGGCGTGCAAAGTGCTTTGGAACCTGTGCACAGTTTGACCGGACTGTTTGGATGTGTGCAACAGTCAGGAACATGCATTAACAAGCGCACATGCACACGCACAAACATGCAGTTGTGTGCCTACACACACGTACCTCAACAAGCACTAAACAAACAAACAGTTAGCATTCAGAGATCCCCTAAGAAGTGAAAACACATTACCATGCTGAAGCTGACACACACGGTCCAAGTGAAACAGGAAAAAGGTGTTTTGGTGCCTCTACAAAAACAAGGCTGTAGCAGAAAACTAGCCTCTCTGGCTACCCTACTGGCAAAGGACATTTACACCAACAACTTTAAATGCACTCAGTGTTCATGAAAAGCTGAGACCGAGATATTTCCATGGGGTCTCCCTCAGCTAAACATGCACTTCAACCCAATTTCCAGGACATAAATATATATATAATATACATATGTGTGTGTGTTTGTATAAACATATATATTTTAATGCATTTCATGCACTCCAACTCCGACTACTTATTGCAATATGGCCCACAAATACTTGAATAGAATTAGTAGTAAGGATTATATACCTGTGAGTTTTTTTGGCTTTTGAAAAAAAAAAAGAAAAAAAAAGAAAAACAATTTTTGGAAAAGAAATGATTTGGAAAGTGTTAGCTCTCTTCTATGAGGTCAGTAAACAGTGCTGTTAACGAGGTCACATATTAAATACATTTTTTTCATTCTCTCTCCAGGACTGTACGACAAATGTTTCTATGCTTCCAGTGACCGTGGTTGGCTGCTTGGCATCCAGGCAGTTAGTGAACATGGAAACCGTGACCCCCGCTTCTTCTTCTCCCTTAAAACTGACCGTGCTCACAAAGTCACCTCCATCCACTCCAATGCTCGCTACGTCCCCAACCAATGGGCACACGTGGCAGTCACATATGATGGCGTGTACATGAAGCTCTTCGTCAATGGAGCACAAGTGGGTGTCAGTCGGGAGCAATCGGGTGATGTCTTCAGTCATTTGACCAAAAAGTGCAAAGTGCTGATGATTGGGGGAAATGCACTGAATCATAATTACAGGGGAGCAGTGGAAAGGGTGGGTCTATGGAGGCAGGCCCGAGGGCAGAGGCAGATTATCAGGGATATGCAGGGCCACGAGGACCCCCAAGATCTACCTCAGCTGGTCATTCGTGAAACGTTTGATCACCCGGGCCGAAAGTGGCTGACTGTAAAAGATGGTAGCTTTCCTCAGCCTGAGCAGGGAGGAAGTGGCCGATTGGGTTTTCTCAGCGGCGCTGGTGGAGTTGGGACTGCTGAGGGATTACTGGACACAACGCTGGATCCTCCAACTTGCGGTCAAACTGTCTGTGACAATGTTGAGGTCATCAAAAACTACAACCAGCTTTGGACATTCCGTCGGCCCAAGAAGGTGCGCTATCGCGTCATAAATATATGGGACGATGTACGAATGAGACCGACTGTATCCGACCACCAGATCAGCCTGCAGCACCAGCAGCTAAATGATGCCTTTAGGCCCTACAACATCACCTGGGAGCTCAGCATTCACAATGTGACCAATTCCTCCCTTCGTAACCGATTGATTTTAGCTAACTGTGATATCAGCAAAGTTGGCGATGATGCATGTGACCCAGAATGTAGCCATCCGCTGACAGGGTTCGATGCAGGTGACTGCAAGTTTGGGCAGCGGAGCCGTTGCCCAGAGCACAAACAGGGGAATGGTGTATGTGACCCTGAATGTAACTGGGAAAACTTCTTGTATGACCTTGGTGACTGCTGTAATCCCAATGTGACAGATGTGACCAAGACATGCTTCAACCGCTCCTCTCCACACAAGTAAGATCACTTTTTTCGCATTTTGCATGCTATTATGTTGTCAGCACTCCTAATCCTCTTTGGTAGATGTTTAATAAACACGACTTAGATGTACCAAAAAACTTATTCTAACAACAATATGCCTGTTTTAATTTAATACACGACTGAATAATTCTGGTAAAGCTATGCCGCACCATGGCCTCCCATGTCTCGAGTAAATCAAACAAATCTTTCCATACATGTGTCCCTGAAGAGAGGTTTTGATGTCTAGTTCTACTGTTTCCTGACCATTGGGCTGAATCTGAGTGTAACTTAACTCCCAGCCTGTGTGGCCTCGGAAATCCTCTGGAGGCAGCTAGTCCAATCTAGCCCTGGCCTGGTTCAATCAGTGTTCTACACTTAAGCTGGACAAAACAAACCCAACCGGATGACTTCCCTGGTAGTAAATGCGCAGGCCATACCCCTCATTTTTGTACTCATTTTTCAGCAACTCTCCCCACCTTTTTCTACTCTGTGTCCTATACCCAGTGGTCCTAATTAAGTTGACTGATTGGAGAAGGGAGTTGGTTTGGAAAGAGTGACACTCTAAACAAAGTGTAAGGGGAATTAGAGGTCAAAAAAGAGAGTCCAATATGGGTCCAATATGCTTGTAGCAATGGAAATCGTTTCAAAGACATACCACTCTCTCCAGGAAACCACAGACAGACATGTTTCCTGGGGAGGCAGGTATGGGTCCCTAAACGTGCCTGCCTGAAAGAATTTTCCAGGAAAAACAGTGGAAGAAAGTTCACCTCGCTTGCACGTGAATATCAGTGTTACAAAGTCTCCCAGGTGTACAGTACATGAAGGAAGACATTATGTGGTTTCATGTGGCTACTTGTGGGAAATGCAGGGGTCCTCATAAATGCATGAAAGTTTTTGTTTTTCTGGTAGTCTCATTGTGGCTTGTAGATGATGAGTAAAAGCTGGCAAGGGGAATAAATGTCTGGAATTTGCTGTAATAAGGTTTCTGCCAGACCTCCAATCGCAGGATTGTTTGTTTCTTGGTACACTGAAACTCAACACAGTAGACTGAGACATTTTTGTGGACAATGCAGGGGGTCTTTATGGTTACGCCAGAAAAGGAGACAGAAATGACTGAAATTCAGATGTTTGTCGGTATTTCTTGCCACTGTGAAGCAGGGACAAGGGAAAGGGAGAAAAACTAGTAGGCCTTGTGTGTGGGATTGTTTGGGTCTCTGATAGCATGAATCAAGGAAGCCAGGCTGTTTTCAATCATAGTTAAGCTGGAAGCACTGTCTGTTTGGCACTATCCTGTTGTTTAAAATGACTGCTAAATAGCTAAATAATGACGTCTAATTAGCAACATCAGAGGGGGAGAGCAGGTGGGTTTGCCATTGCTTCCATCTCTCAACTCCTACCACATCCCTTCCAGCTTCCCTTCCCTTTATTAGAAGCTCATTCATCAAGTGGTGGGCAAACTACTTCATTCAGACATCAGCCATTGGCAAAACGCTTGCCATTGCAATGTCCAAATCTTCTCGTGGGCACTTGAAAGATGGGCTTGAGAGGAAAGGAAGGATCCTAGCAAGAGAAAATTGAAAGAAGACAAGAGATTTTTTTTTTGTAGAAAAAATAGATCTCCTAAAGTGGTTGCTTATTTTGTTTGATTATGGTATGTCTAGGGAGACTTGGAGAAAGCTGCACTACAAACAGTTTGACATTCCTCCTTAATTATGGAATTCTGGATGAACAATGCACTGTGTATGCTGGGGAACAATAGTTATGAAGTCCTGCATTTATTTTTGCAGTATTGTGCCTGTTACCACTTACATGTAGTGTTTTCAAAAATCTGGCTAACACAGGACACAGGCAGCTTTGTGGTCCTACAGCAGTTTTTGCAGTGAAAATACCATTGATAATAAGTCTTCCTCCCTCCCTCCACAGTTGGCTGAGGGAAATGTTTGGCATTGTTTTCACAGCCCCTTGGTTTTGACACTGACAGTTTTGATGGTATTTGATGTTTTCTGATGGCATTTTTGAAGGCTGGACATATATATATCATATACCTGGAGGAAGGAGCAGCTGGATTTGTGGCTTAAATCTGTATGATGTGAATTTACATTTATATTTGCATGTAGAGAAAAGCAGAAAAAAAGCATAGATAGACAGATAGAACCTAAAATTGAAGGCTTTTTGAAAACATCTCCCAGTCCAATCAATCAAAACTAGTAAGGCAGATATTAGGGCCATTTCGGTCTCAATATGTTTTGGGAAATGAAGTTCTGGGGCCTGGCTTTGTCAGAGGCTAATAGGTCATCCGTTTTCCCTTGGCCTCTGTCTCTCTCCCCCTCCTAAGCCAATACCTCTCAACGTGGCAGGTTAATGGATGGACCACCCTTTCTCTCTCCTTCACTCCCTCTCCCCACTGTATTCCAGTTTAGAGCAGGGAGCTAATCTCTAGGGCCTTTGACTTGGGTGTTTTACAATTGGTCGTCTAAACCTTAAGCCCCCGTCCCATAAAACATAATGGAGTGCTTGGGCGTAAATACCAGGACTTTGCACTTCCCCTTTAAAGCCATAACACACTTATAAAAGCACCTGTTGGTGAGGTTTCACCTCTGCTCTCAAGGGTGCTGACAGAAGTCTCTCTGCATAACGAAGGAACTGTGGGGAAGATGGAATAAGATAGCGGGGGGGTTACTTTGGCTACTATGGCCAGTCCAGGCCAATCCTGATGGTCTTTTGGAAGCACGGCACACCAGGGAATTCAGCCGATAATGACTTGGCGAGGTAATTGCGCTTTAGAAGTCAAGGAAGGGCACTGATGAAGAGGTTCACACATCTATTAGGATGAACAGCGTTCACCCCAGCACTCGATTAAGAGCTCCTGCTTCGGATGGGAACCAGGGAGAGGTGGGGGTGGTGGGGGGCATATAGATCGTCCCATTACTCATGCCGTGTCTCCAGATCTCGCTTCTTCAAACTCCAGGCTCACCAAAGACCAGTCATGGCAGGATCTCTGGAATCTGAGCACTGACACAATCCTTGCGCATGTGTCTCCCATGAAAGGAGAAAAAAATAATCAGAGCAAGTTGGGAGGTTAAAGAGGAGAGAGCATGTATAGTAATAAAGGCAGAGATGAATGATGGGTTTAGGGGCTGTGGTGCTGACTGACTTGATGACAGGGCAGCTGAGGGCCCCCTCCAATTTTAAAAGTGTTCTTGGCCATGAGACTGTCATGCCATGCCAGCTCACCCCTGCTTTCACACTATGCTGCTTCAGACATATGTATACGAGGCAAATTTATGGGTTTATATGAATTATATATGGGTGTAAAGGGATGAAGTCATAATCCCCTATTTAATATGTATCAGATATAAAAGCATTAACACGGCAGTTTGAGCTACCCTCGTACTCTCCTGGATCTCCCTCCAACAGATGCCCCGCAGTGATGCTTGAATTCTCTGCACTCACCTCACCTTCCTCACTCATTGGCTCCCTCAAATTCTCACTCTCTACTTCTCCCTCCTTGTAAGTCTTTAGAAGATTTTTGTTTTTTGTTTTTTTTTTCCTTTTTTCCCAGGACATGTCTAAAAAGTGGTGTGGTTAAATGCATGGAAAATCCTGTCCTTCCCAAGTGGCTCATCTCTACTGAAAAAATGTATGATGAGAGGCAAGAGAGGGGAACAGGGGCTATGGGATGGGGAAATAGTTGAGGGGCGTAATTGAGAGAGAGCGAGAGAGAGGGAAAGAGCAAGTGAACACTGTAGGCGGGGTAAAGTGGGGTAAAGCAGGGTTAAGGGCTGTTGGATGGAAGGTTTGAGTAAGATGTGGATGAACAGATAATTTTAAAAAAAGTGTCAGAAAGGCCCAAACTTTCCTGACTAAACAGTGAGGTCATTGTAACAATGGCAACAAACCAAAGCTCTTTTTTTTTTTTTTTTTACCAATTTTTACCAATGTAAATCAGTGTTAAAAAAAAAACATCCATAAATACATCCACATGTAGGAACCAGGCCGTGAACACACAAATTGAATTTTATTACTATACTGAAATACTGAAGTTGTATGTTATTGCTTTGAAGGTCCCCTTGTGCATCAGTTCAGCATGTGATACACATTGTGTTTTTGTAACAGGGCCAATGGTGTTACAATAATTGAACTCAGATAACTTAGGTTCTGACCCCGCAGTAGAAATGCTGTTTTTATTCATTGCTGATTCAGTCATTTCACCATCAAACCCCTCTGACCCTTTCCCCCTTCATGCATGTCCGAAAACTCTGGGCAAATATTTTCTAAGGAAATAATGAAATTCCTGAAATTATTAGGAAGAGGTCCCTTATATCATCTGTTTCTCTCTCTCTCCTTAAACTTGGCCAGTGAGTGCCCCCAGTTGGTCTCGTTTAGACTTCAATAAAGCTTTTGCTCCACTGAATCTTCTATTTATTTTCATATTTTACTTCTGTTTTAAGGAAACTTTTCACTAAACAGCTCATTATCTGACTTGTGATTTGACAGAGACTCATCCAGCAAAGGTTGTAGAGATGTTATGAAACAGTTTGTGGAGCTGCATGTGAAATGTGCATTGGTGGTAACCTTAGTCGGCTTGTTGCGGTGGGAGAATGATCTCACTAGGGCAAATACTTCCAGAACACTGCCAAACACCAGCGTAACTGATTTTTAAATCGCTTTCTTTAGGCTATGTTGAACATACACTGTGAGACGGACTGGTTTTACACTCAAATTTTTTATATTTTATGCATACACTTGCTTTTCAAACATGAAACTATAACCAAAAAAGGAAAAGAGAGAACATTGCTTCAGCTGGGCAGCATATTTAATACATAAAAAAAAAAAAAAAGGCTAAATAGATTTTGTAGTTCTGATAAGGTCCAAATTTAAACTCCACATAAAATGCTCTACTGATCTGAAAGAATAAAGGATCTAGTTAAAATAACTGAAAATGATACAATACACTGAATGAAAACTGGCCTATAAAGAGAAGCCAGTCTGAAACTGAAACTCAAGCATTTGGACTTATTTCAACAATCAAATACTCAACTATGACACAGACTAAAATCAAGATGTCAAATTTGAGTCCCTCTGCTTTCAGCTGCTATTTATACCTTACTGTAATCACTAACCCATCAATCATAAGTTGCAATGCAAGTCAGCAAGTCTTTTAATTCGGTTCCTGTTTTTTCTTCCAGAAAACAGTGCCAGTGAAATGATAGTATGGACAGCAGTGAAATCTCATAAATGGGTAGGGTATACTGTCAGTGGTCATCTGAACTCCTTTGCTTGTACGCAAATTAAATTAAACTAAGAGACTTTGTCCAATGGAACGCTAAACTACACTTTAGCATAATAGTGCAAGACAGTGTAAATATACTTAATGTTGAGTGAAAGAGTAAATATCAACAGTATGCACCAGAATTCTCCACTTCACGAAAGGTATGTGCCTTTGGAATGTGTTGCTTTTATCCTTATGTTTTTTCCGTGTTCCCTTCAGTGAGACAAATGGGATGTACACTTAAAAAATATATATATAAATGAAAGCTGACTTTTAATCTCACAAAATTATGTTGTACAAATTGAAAGTGTAACTATGTTTCTGAAAGTTGGCAGCACATTCATGAAATGATCGAAACAGACGAAAAGTTCAGATATGACCAGTCTTTCTCCATGACTTGGTAAAGTACATCACCATAATATGTTTTTTTATTTACCACATGGTTCAACTTCAGTCCTCCTCTAATCATTAATGATGTGTTAATGGTAAAACATTTTTGCAATTCACAAAAAAGGGCATGCAGCTTATATATATATTTAAATATATATATATGTACATATATATTATAGATGTTTGTGCACAATTAAGTAAAATCATTTAAAATCTCAAAATTGAATGCACATATGATCCAAGCACACAGAAAATATGAATAGAAAAAGCAAGTGGGTCATCCAAACTGGGTCAAAGCATCCAAAGAGGAATGTCATGTTTTGTTTCTGATAAACTCATGTTTCTGTATCCACTGTGTATCTATTTCCAAAGTCTCTGAAAGCCAAAGGGGAGAATAAACTATCACTTCAGCATATGCAACAGATTATTGGCTCCTCCAGGAGATGACTGAGCTCGTTGACGCTGTTTGCCAGGACCACCAGCCAAGCTCATAGAGAAAACGTGTTTGATGTGTTCATAAAATGAATGACAGTTTCACTGCTGGAAAGACATCTCATTGTGTTGAATGATTATGGTCATTAGTGCTGCTGTTGTGTGTTCCCAGAGCAGAGACGAAACAGTATGTCATGGACAGGGAGATGTCAGAGTACCTGAACAACTCACTGAAATATCAGGCTGAACTGAGATGCTATCCCTGCTGGGAAAAATTTCTTTGCCACGCAAACATCTTCTCATACAGCACAACACTATATTCATCATTTTTAGAGATATTGTGAGGATTTGAATATGGAATATCAAGTGTAAGTCATGGCAAGGCAGGAGTGAATGTCTAATAAATAAAACTCAGTTTTTTGCCTCAATTATAACATGCATGACCATGAAAAAATAACATTGCATGTGACAGTATTAAACTAGATGAGATTATTTTATTTTCATTCATTCATCTTCTACCACTTATCCGTTTCCGGGTTGTGGGGGGTGCTGGAAGCAATCCCAGCTCACATTGTGCGAGGGCAGGGTACACCTTGGACAGGTTGCCGGTCCAAAGATAAGGTGTATAAAGTGCAGACTTAAGACATGTGAGTGAGAGAAAGTAGCGCTCACTGGCAGCTATCGAAATGACTGGAGCCTAAATCCAGCACCTTAGACCACTTGGCCACGCTACTATGTGACTATTTTCATTCAATAAAGTGAATTTTCTCCCAACAGCACCTGTTTGGTACTGTGTGCAAGATGAAGAACTGCCGTCATGAGAACTGCCAAAAGCAAACATGATAATGATTAAAAAAAAATTATTTTTATTGATTGATTCACTGTCCTCCAACATACAACACACGACATTATCATGCACATTAAAATGTTGTGGCTTGACTTTTAAGCATCTCCACAAACAACCATTCAACTCAAATAGCCTTATATGCACATTGTACTTGCCTCTTGCACCACCTACACAATAACATCAGCCACGGCCAGGGGTGGACAGTAACGAAGTAAATTTACTTGAGTCAGCTGATGATTTTTTTTTTTCCCCACAAAATTCTTAGAAATAAACTTTCCGCTGATTCGCGTATGGTTTGTCTCAACCGTATTGCCGTACCTGTACTACGTCATGCCATACGTCGTGTTCAAGACGAAACGTAACTTTGGTGGTGTGGATGAGATAGAAAATGGAGGAAGAAACAATTATCTCAAGCCCACGTTTGAGATTTTTGTCACCAAAACGGATTCGTTTCAGTTCAAATGTTTGATGTGCTTACCGCGAACAAGTTAAATCACGGCCTACAACAGCTCGTCTTCCGACGTGAAAAATCACGTCGCGGGATGTAAAGTAGAGCTAGCTAGTGATGTGTCGTTCGTGAACGATTTGAAGTAAATCCGTTATCTGTTTGCCTTGATCGGTTAGCATAGTGGTTCCCGGCATGGGCAGCCGAACCTTTCTGGGTTAATTAGTGACTTGATGTGAATGTATGTGGTGACTCGAGCCCCAACATGTCCAGATTAATTGGTTAATTGGTGACTAAATTGAGTGAGTGATGGATTGGGCTACAGCACGGAAAAGCACACTCCCGGACAGACTAGAGAGTAGACCGGACCCTTCCAGAGATTAGATCTGGTCCCTACACAGAGACCTCCACAGAGACTATACCAGACCCCCCCCCCAGGAACCGGACTCTTCCAGAGACTAGACCAGACCAGACCCCTCCGCATACAAGAGAGTAGATCTGACCCCCTCCAGAGACTAGACCAGACCCCCTCCTGACACTGGACCCCCTAACCCCCGAAAGACTAGAGACTAGACTGGACCCTTCCAGAGACTAGACCGGAGACCGGACCCTTCCAGAGACTAGACTGGAGACCGGACCCTTCCAGAGACTAGACTGGAGACCGGACCCTTCCACAGAGACTGGATCCCTCCAGAGACTAGAGACTAGACCAGCACCCATTCCAGAGACCAGAGACTAGACCGGACCCCTCCACAGAGACTGGCTCTTGTAGGGCCTCTATAACTCCCCTTTTTTGAGCTATAAACATGTCTGTAGCAGAATCGCATCAGTAAACTTTCCTGTATTTCCTGAGGTATTTTTTTTATACTTAAGTAATATTTTGACTAAGCTACTTTTACTTGTATTGGAGTAATATTTGACAAGGAGTATCTGTACTTTTACTCAAGCAGTGAAGTTGTGTACTCTGTCCACCTCTGGCCACGGCTTGGTCCAAGATCCACCCTTCTGTCAGGCGAATCAAAGCGAGCAGGAACGTAAGCGCTGAAATTTATTGCAAAGATAAGAAATTATTTGATGGGTCAAAATTGATACCAGCCGAATTCACAGCCATTAAAGGTTGCTCTGCAGATGCCTGGGCCGGGGCTTCTTATTCTCCTTATTATCAAAAAGCTGCTAGTTATGTCCACATGAGCAAGTGTTGTGATTTCCAGACAACAAGATGGTTTGCAGTGAAGTCAACCATGGCTCAAGCCTTCAAAGAGAAAATATTCTTAAGGTGAAATGAGAAGTGAAGTTCTATCAAAATCTGTATTTATTTAGGCCTATTGGTTAAAATTGAAACAGCTTTACAAGTCACAAGGTCAATTACTCTTCTTCAATCTGTTGGTTTAAGGGCCGTGGCAATTGCCAATACAAAATTTAACAGGGACCCAATTTTGAGCTCGGTTTTCCTGAACAACAACTGTACATAATCTCTTTTTTGGCTTTTAACACTGTTTTATTTGTAAATATTTTCCTCAGTGAAATGTGCAGTCATTAGGGAGAGACTGTTTTTATTGTCAAGTTATTACTTCAATTTGAAATACTCTTTCTCTCAATTTTTATTTTAATTCATTTTATTTTTCAGAGCCTATTTGGATGTGAAAGAGCTGAAAGAGATTCTGCACTTGGATGGCTCCACTCACCTGAATGTCTTCTTTGCCAATTCTTCTGATGAAGATCTGGCAGGGGTGGCCACTTGGCCGTGGGACAAAGAGGCTCTCACACATTTGGGTAGAAGACAAATAAAAGCACATACATACATACATAGAAGAATGCATACATGCACATCCTTTATTTGACAGCCCAGATTGGTGTTTTTGAATGATTAGAATTCAAGCCCCAAGCAGTTCACATCACAGTTCAGACGGGGAAGAAGGTGATAATGAAACCAAGGAGGCCCATGAATAATGCATTGTCTGACTCTTACTCCACAATTATTTTACATGACAGGATTGACATTTGTATTGTCTTCACGTATAGAAGAGCGTTTGCAGTGTTTACATTGTGTGTGTCTTCTTCCTTATTTTCTAAGGTGGAATTGTGCTGAATCCATCCTTCTATGGTACATTTGGTCACACCGACACAATGGTTCATGAAATTGGTCACAGTCTGGGGCTTTACCATGTGTTTCGAGGTATATCAGAGATCGAATCATGCAATGATGCGTGTCTGGAAACTGAACCCTCCATGGAGACTGGAGACCTGTGCGCAGACACCAACCCCACTCCCAAATACAAAGGCTGCCATGATCCTGAACCGGGCAATGAAACCTGTGGCTGCAGGCATTTCACACACACGCCATTTAACAACTACATGAGCTATGCAGGTGAGATGGGGCTTCCAAATTTGCCTTGCTACTCACCTGGGCAAATTGTTACTGTGTCACATGCAAAAACTGACATACAATGATCACTGTGGAGGAATTTGCTGGGTCTGTGCATACTGAGACAGGTGTGGAATTTAGTAGGAACTTTTCATGTGGTGCATCCTTCCCTGTCTCATTTTGTGCAAATAGAAAAAAAAAATTGTTGCTTCTATTTAGCTTTTGTTAAATGAAAGATAAATCAGCTAAATAAGTGGTTGGTTTTATTAATGTAATTGGATTTGTGGAATGATTGAATACCTGCTTTCCTTTTACTGTCACAAATCAAACCAGAAATCCACTCTTTACTCCCACCTCACACTGACCAGCTGACCTCTTTCATCTGCAGATGATGCCTGCACAGACTCCTTCACACTGAACCAGGTGGCTAGAATGCACTGCTACCTGGACCTCATCTACCAGACCTGGCAACCTTACTCTAAACCTCCTCCAGTGCCAATGGCCCCTCAAGTGGTTGAGCAGCACCATAATTCCATTTCCCTGGAATGGTTTCCTCCAATTTCTGGACACTTTTATGACAGGTGAAATGAGCTAGATGGGCTACCAAACAGATGCTGGTGTGCATGGTGATAAACAGCAGAGTTGAGATAACACAAAATTGTTAACTGTCAGGCCAAAACTAAGAAGTTTTTTCAAAAACTGTGTTAAAACTTCCTCAATTGTGACATAATAGTGATGACTTTTATTACTATATTCCTATGTGGCAGATAAATTATGTATATTTGGCCTGTATCTAAGTTGGTTGCTGTGCTTGTGTGTTGGTTTCCTAGAGAAGTGGGATCAGTGTGTGATAAATGCACAGAGGGGAGAGTTCTTCTGCAGTATGCCTCCAACTCCTCTTCCCCACGACCGTGTGCCCCTTCCGGACACTGGTCCCCCCGAGAGGCTGAAGGTAAAGTTCAATCCTGTATCATACTTAAAGGTTTTTATGTTTCATGGCGCTGGACGGAGTCACCATGACGTGCTAGATGGTTTGCAAGTTGGACGGTTTATTGGTTCGAGCTCACTCTGACTTGGTATGTATTATAATAAAACTGCACACATTGTTTCCTTCATTATTCTTCAGCATGGAGTGAATGCCAGTCAGCTTGTTGCAAAAAAAGCTGTTTCTACTCAAAGTAAATTTAATAGAAAAGCTAAGCCACGTCCACCTTTCATCCCCTGTTTACCATACGATAACATGGTTTGAGGTTTGCCTTTTGTTGATTTTCTGAGTGAATACCGAAAGAGATTTTGGTCACTGACTCAACCCTAAAACATGCAAATGACTCACTGGGTTCATGACACTTGGGCCGTGGGACAACATGGAGGGATCATGGAGGTCACCTCCCAGTGGATGGTGCTATATAGTACCACAATTCCCAAATGAGGGCTCAGGTCCAAAACCAATGTTAAAGGTCATGTCTTAGCTGTAATTCCCCCCTTTTTTAAATTTCACTTTAGGGGGATTTGAGTGCTATGAACGCGGAAATTAGCAGGATATTAGGAAAAATAAAAGCAGTTTTCCAGTCTTGTCCTATTAGTGAATCCATATTAGAACATTAGAACTACAAGGACAGGCATTAGGGAAGAGGCATTTAAGCTATAAAAATAGTTAATGTTCCATCTGTGCACCTCTGATCACTCTGCAGTTCTGGCAATGGCATTTTTAAGCATTCTCTGAATATTATACATGACTATGTGCAGCTATATGTCCATGCTGTAATTTTCTCATATTATAAACACATCATACACTTTTAAATACCTCCAACAAGATCAGTAAAGAGATTCTGTCTGTGCATCAAATTATATGAATTTGACAAATTTATTTTTGATGAAACTTCTTGGAAATAACATTAAAGAAGGGCATAAGTGCTGAGTTAGATAGAGATCCTATTATTTTCCTGAAATCTCCAGAAATAATCAAACAGGCCAATTAGAGTACTGCAGATTTTTTTTTTTTTTTAACAAAATTGTACAAAATGGGATAATTTATTACTTATTGGTACTTTTTGATTTAACAAAATAAAAATTGCCGTCATAGTTTTCAGATTTGCCTTTTTACACCATTCACTGGCCACCTTGAATCCCATGTGTCTGCACGGACCATCTGCTTCACAAATTCCAGTTAACATTAGCCTATATGCTAATAATCCTGTGCATGATCTGCCTTCAGTATCAGCATCCACACCTGAGTTGTGGAACCGTGTCAGAAATATGAAGTCATGTAGCGAGTATGACTGAGGCCTGTTTTCTATTCATCATCCTACCTAGTAAATCCAAAAAACTGCTAAGGCTTTCATTATTTTGGCCCTTAAACTACAGAACAGTTGTCCTTCATCATTATTCTCAGTTAAATCTGTCAGATATTTCAGGCAGCATCAGTTCCCTGATTTGAGTGTCATATTTTTGGATTACACTATTTTATCATCAATCTGTTTTTTAGTTTAATGTGGAATTGAGCTTTTAACCTCAACTATTATTGGAAATGATGATAACAATAAAACAAACAACAACAACAAAAAAAAACATATTTTTGCATTTGTTAAGGGGCACAGTAGTAACGGTTGCCCAGCTAAATTTTGCCTCTAACAGCCAGGCCTGAATATTTCTGGTAGGAATTGGCACCCTTACTGACAAACAAAGATAAATAGTGCACTTTGAATAAAACCACCATCAGTGTGAAATCCAGATACATTCATCATACATTCACACACACATGCGTTCACCCATTTATTTTGTACATTACTGTGAAGTTAAATGCCAGGACACATAAAACAGTAACACTAATCTAAGTCTGATTCAACACCATTAATAATATTAATGAAATAATAAAGTGCCAAACAGTTGAATTTGTGTGCCCATTTCTGACTTTGTTGCTTTTTTTAGATGTTTGTCTGCATGTGCACGTGTGCTTGGATGCTCTATATATTCTAAAGTCACTCAACCTTGCCGTCACACTGGCTATAGTGTGTGTACCAAGGGCAAGTCTGGGCTTGTCTAACATGCTGTGTGTAAACTCTACGCTATTTTCCTTCTTGGAAGGGGTCCCTGTTTGTGGCAGCTCCCCATTCCCTGTTAACTCCACTTGGGCCGGCTTCTCACTGGATACACAGCTGCCGTTTCCTGCTGTGATGGTGCATATGTGTCCAGCAGCTACTCATTTCCAACAGGCATTCTGGCAAACTACTGACTCAAAAGATACAGTTTACTAAAGTGTCGGCATATTATCTCTTCTCACAACACACTTATAATAGAAGATACACATGTTTATGTATGCATTTGTTTGAGTGTGGATGTGTGTCTACATGCTACAGCATGCACACATGTGCGAGGCACCTGTTATTGAAGGACTTGTGGGTTGTGTCCTCTTACCACTTGACTGGGAAACACTGGTGTGGTAAGAGAGAGCCAGAGTACCTCTCATAAATCTTTACTACTCTATGCCCCGGAGAAATATGGCATAATGGCAGGAGGAAAAAAAAGTAAGACTGAAAAAAAGGCAAAAAACACACATGGATATGGATTCAGAGAAGTGGTAAGAAAGTTGGGTCGGGTGGAAACCACCCAAGATAGTTAAGAGAGCTGCATGTGGTTAGTGACATTGACAAGAGAGGATGATTGTTGATTGAAAACAGCAGTGTGCACGAATGAAAGTGAGTCCACACACACACACACACACACACACACACACACACACAAAGTCCAGGATGTGTATGTTTGCTATCAGATGTGCCTGGGACTGTGTGTGTGTGTGTGTGTGTGTGTGTGTGTGTGTGTGTGCGTGTGTGTGTGTGTGGGGGGGGCTCTACATAAATGTATATTCCTGTTATTTTGTAAATGCATCTCCCTGTGCACTTACAAAATAACACTCATCATTTGCAGTGGATGAAATTCATAAACTGTTTCCTTGACTGTAAATGTACTCAAGTTTGCCCACAATGCCATTTCCTATCTCTTTATTTGAACTACTTGGGACAGAAAAATTAGGAATTAGACTGATCCTTGATACATGAATAGGATTCTTATGTTTAAAATATCACTTATTGCGTTCTATTGTTGTATCGCATTATAATAATTGGGAGAAAAATTAGTGATCAAAGAAGGAGAGTGTGCACCTGTGTCATCTGCCACACATGCAAAAGGAACAGACACACATACACAAAAAACCCCAAACAAACAAAACACTATCCACCAATGCCGTTTATGGATTAGCCTCTTAAATACTCTGCGATGCAACACTGATTCCCAAGCTGCAGTCCGTTGCCTTCATACAGCGTATCTATGAAGTGTCTCTTAGTTTGTGTGTGCGTCAGGGCGAAAGGTTTGGAGGGGGTTGATGTCTTCCTTCTGAGTGAGGAAGTGTGTAACAGTGTGTGACAGTGAGTCATTGATAGTGAGAGCCAGAGCCAGACACTTCTTAGAAAGCATAAAGTGTGCATGCCCGGACATATCCCTGCCTGTTTATTCATCCACCTCTCTGCTCTTTTTGTGGATCAGTACGATTCTCCAGAGCAGAAGGATTATGACTGGGTCGTGAGCCAGAACCAGCATCCATCCTGGAGTTTTCTTTTGTCAACTGATATTTTTTTTAAGTCAATTCTTGTAAAGTGTGTCGAACATTGATCATGTTACTATCGAAACGCCATAAAGGCAGTCTTTCTAGCTCTAACTGTGCTTTGAAAGGTTTAATTTAACTGCCTGATTATCGAATTCCTACAATAATTATTATTTTAGTAGAGTTTAATGTTTAAAAAAAAATTTTTTTACAATGGAGTCTTGCCACAAAAAAATTGTTATTTAATTTATTATACTCTTCTTGCTTCCACCATATCTCAAGTCCCCAGAAACAGGAACGGTGCAGCAGTTACAGGTCATGTGACCCATTAAAACTTGCTATATACAACCATTACCGTACATCGTTATGTCATTATCAGAATGTCCAACTTAATAAGGAAAATCTCAATTTCTAATGGATTTTTTTATATCTCTGTCTTTAATACACGGCAGTCAGGAGACATTGAGTCCCACCAGCCACCTAAATTTCAGTCTCATGTGTTCAGACGGATATCTTAGCATCAAATCTGATGTTCGTGTGATATTGAAGAGCTTTGGGAGCACAGATTCAACTATGGCTCATGTTGAATTACACTTGCTCACTGTATTTCTCACTCATATTCTCAGAACGGGTTTTTTTGTTGACAGACTGAAAACCAGATGGGGTCAGCCAATCAACAGAGAATGAATAGCTCATATTCAAAGCTCAGGACTGGACGGTTCAGTCACCTTGAGGCCCCCTCTCCCCGCTCTAAGGGAATTATAGGTCCCTAACACTTGAGAGCCCGACTGTTTATGTAGTAGTAAGTATAGCTGATATAAATCTTTCAGGGTCCTGCTGGGAAGTTTAGAGGACCTAGACTCTGGTATGAAATACACCGTCTATCCTTTTATAGAGAATCTTGATTACCTTGTGCTGGTAGCTGCTGTGTCTACAGTTAAACAGATAATTACATATAAATCACTGCGGTTCAAGCCCCTTTCATGGAAAGATTGAAATGCCAATTACAGATGCAGCTTTGCATGTTTCAAATAAGTTTACATTGCCTTAGGTTACATAGTGGATGACACCCCTATTCTGTCTCCTCTTAAATCTCCAACCACATTAGCAACAGCGCCAGAGCAGGAGTAGGGCCCATCATAACAGCTGACATTACAAAATATTTTCAGTGGCTACAGCTGCTTTCTTTGCAAACTCAATGAAAATGTACCCTTAAAGCCAGGACTACATGAGCTGAGCAAAAAGCCAAGCTCTTGGAGTATCTTGGTTCATTCTCTCCCAGCCTTTCTCTCTCTCTCTTTTTCTTTTTTCCCCTCTTTTTCTTTAATTCACCTCCACTCTGGCCACACACACACTTACAGTACAATAATAAATGTGTTGAGATAATGTGGCTTGGAAACCATATTCAGTCCTCACTTGATTAAACACTGGAATTTTGCATGGTGCCCAGAAATGAGGTTAGCAAATGGCTTCTATGGTTGCCAGCTTGGAAATGCACAAAAGGAAATCGAGGGAGAACATAGTGTTTGCCACTTGCTGGCTTCTAAAAATGCTTGATGAATGTTAGTGTACGTCACTTGGGATAATGCGAGTTAGCTGTGTGTGGACTCCAAATATGGCTGGAGTGTGACTGTTGGAGTTTGTAATGACTGTGCCGAAGTGCGAACCCTGCACAGGGCCCCTCTCAGAAGGTACACACCTCAGCTCTGCCTTTCCTCTGCAGATGGACTCACAATGAACTCTCAGTTTCACCTTTACCTTGATGCTGCAAAAAGTGTAGATACATGAACAAGATCACTGATGCAGATTAATTCTGTCAGTACCCATGGAAATACTACTAGCTACCAGTATCACAATATACCTGTTCATAGAGCCTTTCTGCATTGCATTGCTTGTATTCATTATAGTCATTATAGGTCTTTATGTAATTTAACAATTATTCATAATGTGTGCTCGGGGAATAGCCAGCTGGCTTTTGCTTATTGCGTTTGATTTATATTCAATGTCTTGTTGTTGTAGTTAAATCTTTTTGTTATTTACATGTCATGTGGGTGACATTGTGTCTCCTCTTGTAATTTTCATCCCATAGGGCCTCCAGATGTGGAGCAGGCTTGTGAGCCAAGTGTCCGCACCTGGAGCCCAAATGCGGGGATCGAGCAAGGTGTTGTCGGCCTGTCAGAGTGCCCTCTCCAGGGATGCATGCTTCAGCTGGAATTTCCATACCCTTTGGTACCAGACTCCCTTACCGTGTGGGTCACTTTCTTCAGCCCTGAGGAAACAGCACTGCCGGCCATCCACAACATCTTGCTGCTGACTGTCAGTGGGAACAACATATCGTTGGGCCCTAGCAATGTCTTCTGTGACACCCAACTGACTCTGAAGCTGGACATTGAAGAAGAGGTCTATGGGGTCCAGTTTTTCACCATGGAGCAACACTTAGAGATCGATGCTACCCTTTTGGCATCCAAGCCAAACTCCGAACTTTGTCGACATTGCCAACCACTACGCTATCGCCTGTTGCGCCAGCCGCCCTTCATGCACGCACCACACGGTCTAATGCTGAGTGAACCACACCGCCGATATACAGACAGGTGAGTGATCTGGTAGGTGAATGTCAGTCATCACTTATGCATGCATAAAACTCATTCTACTTGACATTCCTCAGTTTAGGAATAACATAAAACAGAAGTTTAGACAATGTCAGGGTTTAACAAAGACCAATATTTCCTCTTGCAAGAGAAAGGAAGCCATACAATGCGCTGGGCACGCTCTGCCTGAAAACAATTGTTTTTATCCAAAGTTTTTTTTAGAAGTTAAGAATTGCTGAGTTACCATTTAGCTTCCTGATCTAGTGTGATGTAATTAGAGGGTTTTTTTAGCCATGCCAGTAAGAAGGTGTTTATTTATATTTGGAAACCATCCACAAAAATATGTTTTTGTAATACCAGATATCCTTTTCAATACCCCCAGGAGCCTACGCAAGCCAGCACTGTTTCTGCAGTTTCAAATCTGCTGCCCAACATTTGTTTCCTAAGTCACAGGTCAATCGTTGCCCACATTTGTTTTTTCCCATGTTCCATGAAGCAAGGGCAAACAGATGGCTTGTTGAAGGTATTATCTGCACACTGTGGTGCAGAGTTTAGTGCTTTGCTTTCCTGGAATGTGCTGACTTGATAAAGATTGTGCTATACATGGCACCGCTGCGTGTTATGCCATCTCACTATCGTGCTGTCAGCTTGGTTCACATGAGAAGGAAAGCGCTTGATAACAGGCAAAAGGGTGAGTATGCATGTTATGCAAGATGGAGTGATGATACCTAAGTTCCAGAAAGTGTCATTACACAACTTTTTGGTTGAATGGCAGTGTCAATGGAAAGCTGTCTGCAATGGAGATGTATTTATTTGGGGGTTTTGGCACACTCCAGTGATTACTGATGTACTGTAGGTATTTTACTGCTGTGGTATATTTCACTAGCTGTGGTTGCATTCCAGTGGTAGTGGTCAGTGGCAGTGGCTGATTATTTTGTTGTGAGACATATGGGATCTTGTCTCTGTGAGATGGTCAGGGATGTTTTATAGCAAGTACGTACATGCCCTTCAGCTATTAAACTCTTTAAGTTACTCAAATGAAGAATATGCATAATAACCAAAAATTTATGTAGTACTTAAAAAAAAAGAAGAAGAAAAACCCAAAGAGGGAATATATTAATGAGATCCTGTGCACTTTTGAGTCCCTATTAGTGAGTGCTCGATGTTCTGAGACTATATTTCATTCTGCATTAACTTTATTGTTTGATGCAGGATAGTTAGTTTACATATGTTTATATAGTCTGTATTGTTATGTTATGGGGTCTATTTGCATATAGCAAAAAAAAAGTATTATTTTGTTGATTAATTTAGTAATAATAATATCTATAAAATGTTAGAAATAAGAAAAAAAAATTAATTACAAGTTTTCCAAAGCTCCATAAAGTTTTCCCTAATGAATCATAAACATAAATTATTTATGTTTGAAGCTGAAGCAAGCAAATGTTTGGTATTTAAGCTAAAATAATTAAAATAGTTTCTGATTAAAGCTGTCATCCTGACTAATCATTTAATCAACCAGCTCCATTCCAGTGCAAAGTACTCAACAAACCAAGAAGTCTTATATGAAGCTCTGAGAGAAGAACCAGGAGATGTTATATATTTTGTTTTGTGAGTTTTAATGAGGCATCGTAACTTTTGACTACGACAATGTGTGATTACACTCACTGCCTCACAATAAATGTAGCACATGGTCTTTCACATGTTTTGACATGCCACAAATCCAGTGTTAGGTGCTTTGTTTCATCGCCTGGGTCCAGCTGTTGAAATGCTTTTGTTGACCACACAGTGAGATGCCTCCCCTTGCACCGTGTTTCAATGGGGCTGGAGTGAGTGATGGAGGTGTTGTTGAGGGGGCAGGGGCGGCTGACCTCATACTGTCAGGCCACTGGCCTTCACCTGAGCAGGGGCAAACTGAAAAAGAGGAACGGCTGACATCTTGGCTCTTGTGGGTCCAACCATGGGTGGCAGTTTGTTTGGAATGGCGAAGGGTTGGGAGGTCACGGTGACAGTGTAAATTATAGTGGAGGGCAAGAAGGGTGAAGTGGAGATAGAGGGGTGGAAGGTTGGACCAGTTGGGGGTAAATAATTTGTTAGGTTCATGGGTGAATAGGTGAGGATAATAACTTTGGGGGGTTGAGAAAGTATGAAGAGAGAAGGTTGGAAGCTTGGGCTAGTTTGATCCCATCCCAGGGAGGCATCCACGCCCATGGGATGATCCTCCTCCTGACACGAGTTTCAGAGCTGTCACCCAGTCAAAGCCTCCATCAGGGGTGATGTAAACAGTCCTCCCAGCCAAAAGAGAAAGAGGGCAACTCCCCCGCCATCAATACTGCCCCTCACCCCGCCGCCCCCGTATGCTCTTCCATAGTTTTGCAGAACTCTTTTCCATTATATCTTCTATCCATCCCCTGGAGCTGGTCTGTTACCTCTTGAAACACACAAATGCTCTTAAAACGAATATAAAAGATTGAATTGGATTTGTATTTCACGGTTTTTCGTTATTTACTAAAACAACTTTAACAGTCCAGCTGTCATGGGCAAGTACCTAGAAAACGTATCAGTCTACAAATTTTTTTGGCGACTGGCCAAACAAGTTTGAACTTCTGTTTTTGTTATTTCTTTATCTGAGTCACTGTATATGAATTTGAGAGAGAATCCCTGCTTGAAACAGCTGTTTACCATATTGTGTACAATACAGGGTGGGAAACTAACAGGAAATTATGTCCACATGTAAAGCCATTACATTTTCAGTTACATGCCTCTTGCTGTTAAATGTATTCTTTAAAAGTGCCACTATTAGATCTACTGCAGTTGTAAAATTAATAGAATTGAAACCTCAAATACATGTCAGCTGCCACACTGGCACAAGAAGACTTGCCATGTTTGTTGTTCTTGCAGGCTCAATCTACGATTTTTTCCTTAACTTTCTTAAATTTATCTGCTTTTCTCATCTGGAATTGCTCAGCCAAGAACAACAAGCTGCTACAGAACGGAAACACATCCATATGCATGCTCACACATAAACCTAGTGCACACATCAGTGAGGGCAGGAACACACACAGACAAGCACAGACACACACTAACTCTCCTCTTGCTCTCAGTAGCAGGGACATACATCTGCACATGCTTCCATTTGTAATCACCTGGTACTATCAAAACACCTTTGAACGGCATATTACAGCGCTTTGTGTCTGACTTTCAGCATGAGCCAAGATAAAACCTCTATTGCTACAGGGGTCTTGAGGAGAATGTCTGGATGCACAAAGACACACCAATGATGAAATCTTATCGCGTGACACATTGTATGTGACTGGAATAAAAATCCTTTGTAGTAAGACTTGCATAGACGGCCAGTTACTTATCTTATCTAATCAGCTGCAGATGACAGTGTGGTTTGATAAATTCTGGATGACTGACAGGAGTCATGCCTATCAGATCCATACATGTATCAAATGAGTTTACCACTTCAAATAAGAGCTGATCATTTTCATCAAATCTTCGGCTAATTTACATACCTATCATGCTAAAAGTTGTTCTTATACTGTAGTATTTCCCCCAAACTAATTCTAAGTAGACCTGTAATACATCACATTACTTTCATTCTTCACTGCGGCCAGCGTCAGCCTAGCATGGCATGGCTATTAACAGCGAGGTCAGCGGAAATCAAGCATGCACCTAACAGGGAACAGGTTTTGAAACGGTACTGTAGGATCATTATGACACCCAGGTAACATGTTGCTCAGGAGCATTCTTACTTTTACTCTCACTCCGGTCCTGTTGGTGGAGTAAGTTAATAATATTCTCTTGTCTGCACAAATCTTCCTCTTATATCCATTAAGATAGTTTGACATTTTTGAACTCCCCAAGAAACAGAAAAGACCTAACAAGGAATCCTTTGTATCTAGTTACCTTTATGTTGTTATTACGTAGTTTTAATGAGAGCAATGTTTAACTTTGTGTTTGCTATGTCACTGGGTCACCAACTGTATAAAGTGTAGTCTTATTACTCAGAAGAGTGCAGTTCTGTTTAATGCTCGCAGCAGTTAGATGGGTGGAGTGCTGTTATTTTCTAGGGAAGCCCTTGGCTTTGGAAAGGTGTTTACCTGGATACTTTGAGGTCACCCTGCCTCCGATGTTTTATACACAACTCATATGCAAATGCATTTTGCAGAAAAAGTAACTGCAACACAATTATGTTTTCTCTTCATAGAAGGAGGAAATGTTGCAAATACCCTTCAGTTCACACTACTTTGGAGTTTTTGAGCACCCAAAACTGCTGGCCCTGTTTTAGTTTGAAAGCTTCAGGAGTGGTTTGCCTTGCGGTGTTGATGTGGAGAAGGTGAGACCTTCAAAAACAATGACGTAGACAGCCACGTTCATTTGGACCTTGCCATGTTAAATACAACGTGGCTAACCAATACCAGTTATTACTTACCTTGTTTTCATTGCTAGCAGCTGCTGTGCTCTTAAATGATGTATTGGCTAATATTACAACTGCCTTTGCCTGTTGTTTATAATATTCTCTGCGAGTAACCACGGAAGAGGAGACTATCTGCTCTGCTTCCTGGTTGCACTGGTATGCACATGCTCATTGTACATGAAAGGTTGGGTGAGTTGCATTTTCAGGTGAGGCAGTACGGACAGATTATTTCTGGTATGGAGATAAAACAGTTGACAGGATGGAGATAATTTTTGCTTGAAAATTAAAACTTGGGAGTGTGGATAGAATATTTTAATCCAAAGTTTTTGTCTGGGACCACGGTGAAAGCCCACAATGTGTGACTGGGTGAAGGAGTCCAGAGTCAATGCAGGTAAGCGCTTAATGATTCATGACACAATGGCATATGGATTCTTAGTGCACTCGGGGGGGAATTAAGGATTGTGTAGCTAACTCTACACCTGCTGTCTAATACTCTTCAACAGTTTTTACTTTGAACTACAATTATTAAACTGAAAGGGAAAGAACAGACATTTAGGCTGTTGAGGCTGTTCACTCAAAATTTTAACAGCTTCATTCAGGAGAAGATTGAAGCATCTGGTTGAAGAAAATGTGTGCAGTAGTCTGCCATGTGATACTGCCAACAGGTTTGCAATTCTTTGCCTTAAATGACGTAGAAAAGATAGTCAGCGTTGACTATGCACACAAACCGCAGCATGGGATATAAGGGGTCATGGTTATGCACTTACTCATCCACCACAACTTCCTTTCTTTTTGTGGCCATACATCAGCAACATGCTACTTCCACCTTTGCTGCTGAAAGAAGACCGCCATTACTCTTAGAAAAGACACCAAGATGTCACTCATCAGGAAAATGTAACCAGCCAAATAATGCTGTCATGTGTCAGGTGTCTAGCTACTGGCTACAGTAACTTCACATCAGGACATGAGCTGAATCAAAGCTTCTGGGAGAGCACTATTTTGATTTTCGCTGTAATACCTGTGGGAAGCTACACGGACTGTGCCGCTGCATAATGAGGAATAGATGACTGTTACCTCATCATATTTTCCACTAAAGCCCCTTTGCCCTACTTATACAATCTCTCTTTTTAATGTAATCACAAGCCACCCAAGCCATACTCATTTGTTAAATTAATTTGTTTCTATATGTATTCCTGTTTCTTTACACTCCCTTATCTGTTATTCATGTGACTCAAACCCCTCGACTCTTTCTTCTTGTTTGTTCTTGCATGACTGATCTCTGTCTCTACGCTTGATCAGTCAGAACAATTACTTCTCTGTGCACTGGATTACCTTGAGTATCTACAGTATCATACTCATTATCCACTAAAAGGAAATTCATGTGCTTCCTTGCTGTAAAGCAATATCTACTTCACTCTTCTTTCTGTGTTTGCTCTCCTCAAAGATAAAGTCTCCCGCAGCTTGACTTTTCCAGGGGCTAAACTAATTCAATTAGAGGGGGCATGTTTGAGTGTAGCCTGGAGATGCACCAGCATGAGCCAATGCTGCAGAAAAGGACATAGCGTAGTATAAAAGAGAGTCTGTCAGGTCAAACACTCTGTATTGATTATAATAAAGTCAACTTAAATATCTCATCCTAGACATGAATATCACTGTGAGGAAAATCATTGTGTTATTTGATCTTTAGGTTTGTCGTCCTTTATTCTCGGGACAACACAGCTAACTTGAACTTGGTTTACTTTCGTCTGCTGGGAATACGATGAACAAACACAACAGTAATGGAGAAATGACGACAAGGGAAAAAAAAACCAAAAGCTACGCACCACAGTCAACAGTGTCCTGAAAACATTTCCGACATAAATGCCTTTGTGTTTCTTTCTTGTCAGTTGCGAACACACACACATAGACTATTCATTCTGCTGTGATATGTTTTTACATGGGTATCTACATAACTGCTTCTTTTGTGAATGTTTTTTAGGATCTGGTATTCGTATTCACTAGAGTGCCTGATCAAAAATATTAAACTGAATTTTTTGTGTTCTGCGCTTGTGAAAACTCATGGCTTCACTGAACATCACTGAAAGACTTAATTGCTGCTTTTCGCTTCAGCATTTGGGGTACCAGAGTGCTGCTTGGTGCTGGATCTGCGTCGCATTGACTCGGGTGATTATATAGAAGCAGAGGGAGTAGTGGTTTATGCCTGTGCACTCTTGTTTAAGCTTTAAGGACACAGGTGGTGGTTAATGTGTTATATGTATGTATGTGTATATGACTGGTTACTTCATTTAAATGGGGATACTGTATGCATCCACTTATACCCTGGTATTCACATACAGCTGTCACTGCACTGACAGCAGTGTATAGTGGATTCCCATATTAGGTGTACAGCACTTGATGGTCCATCTGAAATTATTTATGGGTGCTCTTCCTGTTTGCCCTCATTAACTATTGTTGTTCCCTAAACACATACCTAATAAACCTAATCATTTTTGTGTATGTACATGACCGATATAAGCCATTATTGTACACAGTTATGTATTCCTGTCTCCTTTTGATGACACAAAACATGTAGCGTGCATTACACATATTTTCTTGATATTTCTGATTGTTGATGGTGAGCAGTATATTTTTTCTTGCTCATATCCCTCGAGTCCACCTTCTGTTGTTTCTTTACTTTTTTTCTTTTGAAGTGCATCCATCCGATTGTAATAAACACTTAAACATGTTCTTGTCAATTATAGAAATGAAGGAGCCATTCGAGACTTGCGTTGTAATGTAGCACAACAATCAGATGTCATTCAAAAAGCAGGGAATCGGAGTTACATGAGGACGCTAAAAATAAATAAAATTGTTGGTGGTGTGTGGAGGACAAACTTCCGACAACAACCAATGCATATAGTATGGACCTGGCCAACACACAAAAGAAAGGCGTATGGTTTATTAACGTGAAAGTGAGAACTCATGGGTCAAAACTAAACAAATGTACATATCAAAGTTATATCAAAGTATATCTGCGCATACACACACCCAAACACACAACCACAACATGTTGGACCAAAAACTCTGAAAGCCAAAAAAAAAGAACCATGAAGGAGAGACCATTACCATAAGTGACAAATCAAAACTTCAAGTGAGAAACCAAAACTATAAGCAAAAATAAAACAAATTCAAAAAGCAAAGAAAACTGTAAACAATACAACTGCAAATGAGAGTGCTGATATGAAGATCAGTTAACCATTTTAATTATTGGAAATACATAAAATACATAATTAGGCGCTGAAATTAATTGCTTGCCTTTACATGTGTTTTCAGTGGTTAGTTCTATTTCTTGTTGTGAAGCTTGTTAACGTGAAGTAATAATCTTATTTCTTAAAGCAGGCAACTTGCCTTCTGGCTGCATATTTCAACCTATTAAAGCAAATAATTTTTAGATGAATTTTAGGAGACCCACAATGTGTGTCATTCATTTGCCCTTACAGGAGTCCAACACAAACTACTGGCAATATGAAAAACATGTAAAGGCAAAACAACTGATCAGGCAGAAGAAGTAGCTACTTGATTGGATAAACTACCCTCATGACAGCACCCTCAGTTGCACTAGTGTTTAACAATTTACAGTTTCCTTTTCTTCCATTTTGTTTTGTTGCTTTGCTTATGGTTTTGGTTTCTCATTTACAGCTTTGATTTTTTCTTTTTTGTTTATGGTTTTGGTTTTCTCATTTATGTTTTTTTTTTTTTCCTTTCAGACTTTTTTTTCAGACTTCCTTTTCATGGTGACTCAAGAAACCATCATGGCGACTTAACATCGGCAAAGTGAGTAGTCCCCCAATATTTCTCCTGTCCTTTGCATATTCATCATGATGGTTCCCTGAATCCCTATGATAAGGAAACAAAACAGGGCCCAGAAGTGGGTAAACGCAAATAAATCAGCGCGTGACTGGATAGGTAGATGAGAGGAAGTGTATGCTCAGACAGATGTTTTTATTTGTGTTGGCTAGTTTAGATACTAATAGACTGTGCCAACACACACACACACACACTCACTCACTAGCAAACAGAGCAGGAATCCAAATGACCCTTTCTCCACAGGCCTGGTCCGAATATCTCTCTCAGAGTACAATCTTTTACTCTTTTGTTCTTTGATTCGGATTCTTTATCCAATGTTTCTTCAAAGCTTCACATAATCTGAAAAGTTGTGGATTTGCTGTGATTTATGTCTCTCTCTCCACAGGGATGTGGTGCCACATGTTGTGTACACCTACCGTGTCCAAACCATCTCCAGCAGGAGTGAGAGTGAGCCCTCCCCACCTCTGGTGCACCAACTGGGGTCACCATATTGCGGGGATGGACGAATCCAGAGGTAAAAGGCACTTTAACACACATTAGTGGCATATATATGTAGATCATTATGTTTATATAATAAGATGCATGCAGGTACCTTATTCTATGAAGCATTTTGAAAGAAAAACATCAATGTGAATGTGTTTAATTTTGTACTTGCATGGTTGTGTTTCATGTATTTCTTACTATGAAACTACTATCCTGCTATTTAAGTTCACAAGGAGAGGAATGTGATGACATGAACTCTATGAATGGGGATGGATGTTCGAGTCAGTGCAAAAAAGAATCCTTCTTCAACTGTGTTGGTAAGTCTTATGGCTGATGAACGACATATTCAACTTCTGCCCTTCATTCATTCATTCATTCATTCATTCATCTTCTACTGATTATCCATTTCCGGGTCGCTGGGGTTGCTGGAGCCAATCCCAGCTCACTCTGGGTGAGGGCGGGGTCACCCTGGACAGGTCACCAGTCCATCGCAGGGCCAACATACAGAGACAAACAACCACTCACACTCAGACCTACAAACAATTTAGAGTTACCAATCAACCTAAACATGCATGTCTTGACGGTGGGAGGAAACCCACACAGGCAGGGGGAGAACATGCAACCTCTGCACAGAAAGGCCCCAGGCCGGGAACTCCTGCCATTTACAGCAAATTAAAACTCTTTTAAGTAATATGTCCAGGGCTGATATGGTCTGGAAAGAAAAGAGTGCAGCTTTATTTTAACTAATCCTTTAAAAGTGCTATTGGAAGAAAAAAATGAAATGAAAACTAATAAATGTTGTATGATAACATTTATTATGTTGACTGATAAGGTTTCCAGTGTTTTTTGGCCAAAAGTGATTCATATTATATCAGTTGCAGATATAACATTACTCAAGTTAAGAGTTGACAACTAGACTATTACATAACATTACACTTACACCATATTATTATCATCTGTTTGGATGTGACTGACAGTGGGGTTTTTTTTTTTTTGCATTATACCTTAAATAAGAAGGGCTGTAAATTTTGCTACCCACAGTCTAACTTTGTGAATGAACAGATTTGGCATCGGGGCTTTTTTTTTTATATCAAAGTACAGCATGCCTTTCTCTAAAAACAAAAGAGTAAGAATGCCATTAGATATCATAATCACTTTGACCTTTCCAGAAAATAAATAAATAAACAAACACAAATCTGGAAGTCATTATCTTTTTATAAGGCTGAGTGATCTTATTTTACATAGTTGAGTAACTGGCATTCTCCTGTGTTGTTTTATTTTATGAATAGATGGATGATTTCCCGTCCAGTTTTCAGGCTGTCTGACAATCATTTTTGCCCCCCTGTTGTGATTTTGTGTGTGTTTTTTTTATGTGTGTTTGTGCGTGTACATATAACATGCATGCATGCACACATATGTAAGCTTTTGTGAAGTGGCCACTTAATCCCTGTCAGATTGCTGGATGACTGCGTTGGCTGTGCTGTTTTTCCACCAACTGCAGTGCTTGGGGAAGTGTGTCAGTGTGTGCGTGTTTGTGTACGAGTGTCTGACACCGTCTGACATAGTTGTAGTTTTGCACAGAAATCTGACACTATAATGACGGGACCTTCTGTCCATCTGTCTGTTTGTGTGAGAGAGGGCCTGCTTGTCAGTGCGCTGGAGAGTGAAAGGGAGAGCTGGATGGAGAATTGACACTAAGTATACAACAGGGCCAGTGTGCTACAGTTTGGATGAACTTTAATAGGTTATTCACACGACTGAGCCGAATTATATCTGGAATTGATGAAATCGACAAGTTCTTTTCACATGACCCCACCTGGCATTACGGTCTCATTGGCTGTGTCTCAGTGGGGCTTCAAGCCACAGTAAACACAGGTGCAGAAAAAGCATAAAGGAATTGTAATATGATTTTCTTCAGTCATATTCACATATTCCTTCAATCACCAAAGCTTATTTTGTCACCCTCTGCACTTTCCTTTTCTCTGTCTTTATTCATCTTTGGTCAACTCATCACTCTCTTTCTTCCTCCAACTGTAGAGCTTTCTCACCCTCTCCTTTTTTCTCGTGCACTCAATCACCTTTCCACTTTTTCCGTTATCTGTTTATTCTATCCCTATCCAAATTCAAACACTCTAGTGATTCTCTGTCTCCTTTTCCATCTTTTTCCTCCTCCTCCTCTTTCTTTAGCTCACACTCTGCTCTGTTACTCCTGCAGCTCTCACGAGCCACTGTTCGAGCTTCCTCTTGCCTCGGTCTCGCTCCTTCCCTTCTTCTTTGCCTCTGTTCCTGCTGAGTGAGTGGCGGGAGCGTATTCTGTATGCCCCCTCAGTAGCCCCTCGTTTCACCATTGCCAAAGCACAGAACTGACTTGAGTTTTTGGCTGTGCTGGGGAGGGCTGGAATTTCGAGGAGGAGGCCCCAGCCAACTTGGCACAGAATGCCGCCTTTCCCCCTAACTGGAACCCCACTGGCTGACACTGCTTTAGCTGAGAGCTGAGAGCAATGAGGCCCAGGCAACCTCCCTGCTCTGCTCCCCTCTTCTCCAGTCCATAAGCTTCCAGTTCCAGACCTTAACTCCGAGTGGGATGTCTGGAAAAATTACTGCTCTATCTTTCTTTACCTCTTGACTTTGTCTGCCCCCCCGCCCTGCCCTCCTCACTTTGTACTTGTCTCTGTTGTTCATTTTATCACTCTCTCCCTTTCATTCTTTGTTTTTGTGTCTTTCTTTGTGACCCCAACATATTCTCTCTCAACTCTGGTTGTACATCCTCACGTACTCAAGATTTTTTCCTCTTTTTTTCTCCCACGCACCTTTTATCCCAAACCTCTTCCCCCTCTTGACCTTACAAAATAAGATAAGGTTAGAAATTATCCCAAAGGATCAAGGGCTATAAAAGTTGTATTAAAAAAAGGATGAGAGAAGGGGGCTGAATAGTAAAGACTGGACTTTGAAAACCTCACCTGTACGGCGTTGAACAAAGGAAAACATGCTAGACACGGAAGAGAAGGAAGTTGGGAGGAGGGATATGAGGCACAAAACTTCTCAAACCTCACTTTACCCAAAAAAAGTAACAAAAGCACATCTAATGGTTTATTCTAAGTTACAACTTTTTCCTGCTTTCTTTTCACCCATCAGAGGAGCCAAGCATGTGCTACTACTATGATGGTGATGGAGTGTGTGAAGACTTTGAGCGAGAGACTGGTGTCAGAGACTGTGGCCTCTACACCCCCAGTGGTTTCCTGGACCAATGGGCCTCCACTGTCGAAGTTTCCCATGAGGAGAAGCCTTACTGCTCTGGTGAGGTGGCAGCTGGATACCCTGCCGTTACCAAGGTAAGGCCATCATGCACAGCTTGGCACACTTAATGCACATTTAAGTGGAAAAAAAAAAAGCTAAATATTTTGATGTAAAACTTGATTACTGATACCTTCATGTGTTCCTGTTTGCATCAGGATCTCTGATTCTCTGATTCTTGGCCAATTTTGTGCTATTGCTGTCTCATCCATCCATATCTTTTGACACACTATTATTTTGACACATCATGATGATATACAAATCCTTGATTTTTGTGCACCACCCAAAAAAAACCCCAAAACAAAACAAAAAAAAAAAACAAAGGAATTTTTCCAGTTTATCAGTTAAGCAATTTTAGAGACTGGTGCATTTCATTAAACGCCTCCCATGGCAGGTGCAGAGGTTTGCTTCGCTCATTAAAGTAATGTTCATCAAAGACAAAAGCAGGAACCATTGATTCCACCTAAGCACAGTGGAATAATTGATCCGTTGCAAAGCAGAAAGGGCCTGAATTCCCAAAACATTAGAGTGAGACATGCATTCACAGACACACACGCACACACAAAGCTTCAGACGAAAAGAAGTGCATTAGGTTCAATCCTGTTTAATCCCCTCTCCTAATATGGATGGTCAGAGCTATGGCTTGTTGTTGAAGTACATTATCGCCTTGAATGCCACTATTCATTTATGTCTAGTCTCTTGATAGCATTCAGGGTATTTGATATTAAAGCCAAATGTCAACTTGCTTACATTGATGTTGAGAGTGACATCCAATATCCATTGTTAAATTTTATGATCATAAATATTATAACCCTTCAAAGAGATTTTTTTTTTGGGTGAAACATTGCCAAGGCTTTACTCCTCTACACTGACAGCACTTTCTCTTATCTCTCTGAAGCATGTGTATGATTTTGGACATGTGTGATGTTGGAGCTGGAACACGTTCCCAATGCTGATGATGCATTTTACAAGGCCAATGCACTGGTTACTCTCAAACAGCTGTGGTCAGGTGTAATGCTGGGCGGTATACCGGTTCGTACCGAAAACCGGTTTTTATATTTGTTATGATATGAATTTTTCTTATACCGGCAACACCAGTTTAAATAGCCTAAACATTTCCGGAACGCAGCGCGTTGGTAAATTGTTTCACAGGGGACTCTTTTCATTGCTGCGCTGCTAAACACGCATTGAACAGAGCGGAAATAATAGTGGAGTTGCTGAGCGTGGTGGACATGGATAGAGGAAGATCTGAACTAGCAGGTATCTAACAGAAGAAGAACTTTTGCTGAAAAAAGGAGCTGTGTCGCTGTGTGTTGTCTGGAGGTACTTCGGGTTTAAAAGGTCAGACATGGACCAAACAACCATTTACTGCAAAAGCTGTCGAGCTAAAGTTGTCGCCAGAGGTGGTAACGATCAATTTGCTGCACCACCTTAGCCGCAAACATGCATTGGAGTACGAAAAATGTGTTAAATAAAAGGTTCTACATTTTCACTGCAACTGTCATGCCATATGATTCCTTCGCTACATAGTTCCACCCTCTGAAACCAGACTATGACTGTCCAGGAGATCTATGAAGCTACACATTAGAATATTATAGTTTGTACCAACATATCTGTTGGATATCTTGCATCAGAGATAGAAATTATATTAAATTATGTAAATATGAAGATATTTAGAGATACACGTAAAATGTTGTTGTATTTTGACTGCTTAATGCAATGCATGTGATTCCCTCCCTTCACAGTGCCCGTTGAAAACTGTAACACTTTGTGGGGCCATGCAAACCTGTAGGCTATTTATACTTGTGCACAATGCACAGTAGTCATGACTATGGATTGGAATAGGCAATTCTTAGCCAATATGCAGTAAATCTTCTCTCAATCAGTGGAAAATACCGTCAAATACCGTGAAACCGGAGTAATTCTGAAAAATACCGTGATATAGAATTTTGGTCATACCGCCCAGCTCTAGTCAGGTGCCTTGCTCAAGAACACATTAGCAACGATTTACCCAGGAGATTAACCAACAGCTTTGAAAGAGTTGATATTTACATGGCACTGCTTTGGTCTGAGCAAAGACCAAAAAAAAAAAAAAAAAAAAAGGAATGTGATCCAACTAACAACATTGCAGATGTTTCATTCTTTGAGGAGAATGAGACACCAGTGGCACATGTCCATATAACCATAAAGAAAGGATTTCTGCTGTGAAGGACACATTGTTCATACAAAAAGCACTTTTACTGTGGAGCACACACTGTTCCCCAAGGGTCATATGTGATGAGATCACCTCATTACAAGGCCACTGACTGTACACTCCATGTGAACACACAAGTGCATGTGCATGTGTGGAAAATATGCAAACACAGGTTAGCAAAACACAGTCACTGTCTCTCTGTCTTGCCTTCTCTCTCTCCCTCTCTCTCTCTCTCTCTCTCTCTCTCTCTCTCTCACTCATTCACTCTCTCATGTTTAGTCATCTGTCCAGGACACTGGCAGCTGCAAAGTTGATACATGCACTGTTACATCAAAATTCGGTCCTTAAAGCCCATCCCCTTCATGAACATCAGCACACGTTGATGTAATCAGTGACATTTATTTTTCCACTCCAGTAACATGCACCATCAAATGCTATCTCCATCCATCTTCTACCACTTTTCCGTGTCCGGGTCGCGGGGCCGCTAGAGCCAATCCCAGCCAACGTTCCTGGTGAGGGGCAGGGTACACCCTGGACAGGTCGCCAGTCCATCACAGGGCCAACACACAAAGACAAACAGAGACGAACAACCACTCACGCTTGCATTCACACCTATGGTCAATTTAGAGTCACCAGTTAACCTAGACATGCATGTCTTTGGACGGTGGGAGGAAACCGGAGTACCCGGAGGAAACCCACACAGACACGGGGAGAACATGCAAACTCCTCACAGAAAGGACCCAGGCTCGGGAACCGAACCCGCGACCTTCTTATTGTGGGGCAACAGTGCTAACCACTATGCCGCCCTTCTGCCTAAATGCTATCTCTTCAAGTCCAAATTAACTTTGATGACACTGTGTCCTTGTAGTTTCCAAGATATACCTATGCCTACACACATTGTTGTGCACACTCATTTGCCAATGGTACTCCCTCGGAAAACAATGCTAACATCAAACAGCAATGAATGATTTTAGTGGAGATGCTCATTCAAATCCACCTGAGTTATTGTAGAGTCGAATGTTTTTGACCGTGGCAACTCTCCTGGCGGCTCATGCTACAGATGAAGCATGAGCCACCAAGATCGGGCAAGTAGGCTTCATGCATCCAGTTCAAAGTGTCCATTTAAGAGCACCAAAATAGAACCGCGGTGGCTGATCAGTAGCAAAATAAAGTTATAAAAGATGTTATCTGTTTTGAAAGTGCTTTCAGTGATTTTGGCACTTGCCTTCTAGCCATGGTATGTTAATCGTTGTTTTTGCTGACAATCACAGTTGATGGCACCCAGGAATCTGCCATAGAGCACCCAAGGAATAGTAATTTTTTTAGGAATCTGGACTGCATTCCATATTTAGAGTACTTTGTTCAAGTTTTCTCAGTTTTTGGGCGATTGTTTGCGTGACAGGCTTAATTTCCCTGGGTGAACTTCAAGATCTCTTGGCAGAAAGGGATTAGAAAGGCATTTGATGTGATAACCCCCAAGAGATCCAAAGTCCAAACCTCAGATGGGCATAGTTACTCACGCTGGTATACTGTTGATCTATGATCTTTATTGAGATTTTGATGCAATTTTTTTGTGAGCAGAGTTGTCTGCCAAAAGCATTGTGGCTTTGCTGATACTGACTCACATATTGCCCTTGACTGTGGGATAATAAGCTGCTTGGCAACTTTCAGATGACTGTCATCAATATTAAAATGGCAAGAAATGAGAATGGGGACTGCAGCTGGTCTGTGAGACTTATTTTCTCTATTGAGGGGAAACAGAAAGGAATACAATAATAGCCGTGTACTTCATTTGGCTTGAGAAAAGCATATGAACTCCACTCTTCAAGTCAACTTGTTGCAGCTTATATATAGTACAAAAGTCAGCTTGAAGCTCCAAGAGTTCACTTCAGTTGTGTTACAACACAGTAGGATATGGTGAAAGACAAGTATTCCCTCTGTGGGTAATGGATAAATAATTATTACAATCAAAGTTTTTGAGCCATTTCAAAGGAAACATTTGCAGAAATGAATGCTGGTGTGAGTTCTGTACCTTTTTCTCTTGCTCTTATCCATTAGATCAGCACCCATTTTCTGAAAAAGCAAATAAACTGTAGTCTTGCCAGACACTGCCGGTTAGAAAAGATTAATTGTGCCTTTACCCTGCTTAATCATTTTAATAATTTCACTCTCTTGCTTGAAGTCACTGATGTATAAATCTGTAGCATATTGGGACATAGTATCTTTTCTCGAGACACAATTGTTGAGAGCATTTAGTGACGATGCATAAATAAGCTTAAAATTAACCCTGTCAGGAACTAAGCTGGAACAGCTCTTGAGTAAAATGGTGCACCCATTTTTTTTTACCCTACATTAAAGTAAGTGAAATTATGACACTGATACTGAATGAGCACAGTAGGATCCTTCTACTGAAAACTTCAGCCCAGTCATAGGTCTTAAGACATCTGGGTCAGCTTTTCATTAAGGATATCTCTTTACTTTGCCCTAATCAACTTTCCCTCAAAACGGACTTGTCTCCCTGTCCCTGCTGCCAAAAAAGCCCAACAGCATGATACTGCCACAAACATGCTTAGATATTTGGTATTGGGCAGGTGATGAGTACAATCTAGTTTCCTCCAGGTATGAGAATTGAGGCCAAGCACTTCCACCTTGCTTTTATCAGACCAGAGAATCTTGTTTCTCACAGTATGAAATTTCTTTAGGTTCTTTTTTTGCAAACTCCACCTGGGCTTTCATATTTTTGCCATAAAGCCCAGATCATTGAAGTGATGCAGTCATGGTCTTCTTTCTGGAAGCCAGAGTGACCACTGGACTCTGAGGCTCATTCTCTTCCATTTATGCAGGTCACTGTAATTTTGGGATCCTTTAATGTGGGAGAAATTCTTGTAAACTTCGTCATATCTGTGCCGCGACACAACCTTGTCTGAGCTTTGTTGGCAAATACTTCCAGCTCATGGCCTGGTGTTTCCTCTGAGATGGATTGTGGGCCGTGACACTGATTTTAAACAGATGATATAGTCAGGTGTGTCCCAGTCAGAGGCTGAATACCTATTTCCATATCTTTTTTCAGGTTTTTACTGTTTATCAAAAAAAGCAAAAGATGCTAAAATAATTTCATCAGTATTGGGTGAGTGTAGGTTAGTGGAACATAACTATATATATATATATATATATACAGTGGAGTGCGCTATTTGTCAACCACACTCTCCACAATGGCATTACCACGGCATGATGCCAGAATGACAGTAAAGTTCTCTGCTGGAGTTAGTGTCTGGTTAACCGCGAGCATTCATCTCACAATATGTACAATTACTGTTCTTCTCTTGATTGTTTGTGTGCTGGGTTGTGTGTTCATGTGGCTGAGAGATGAGTGAAGAGTGAGAGGCAAACTGAGGCCCAGAAAGAGGTTACAAGTGCAAAGAGAGTGCATAAAGAAAACCAATATTAAGTGTTTGAGCAAGGTGTTGGGCTGCCACAAACCACCAGAGCAGCTCCAGAGCCCCTTGGACTCTCTGAATCTCTGGATCCTTGCTAGAAGGGTGAGCATCATCTTTCCCAGGAGACATTCGCTCACTTCTTGAATCTGAGGACACGAACTGGACTACAAACTGGAGCCACATCGCATCTAATGGATTAATTTGAAGACTAGAGGTAAAAAAAGTATAACTACTCTCCCAAACTTTTCTGAAATAGCAACTTGGTAGAGAACTTGTAAATTTTTTTCTAGTTGTATTTATTTGTTTTATCAGTAACCAACTGTACATTGCTTTGCCAACCTTCACTTCTCCCTTTGTGGTTTAATTTAATCATGTTTTCATATTCACGGTTCACTGGTCTTTAGTAGAGTCGGACACGAGATGTGCTTCCCTGATACACAACAATGCTAAAGTGTAGCCAACTCTGTGTGTGTCTGACTGTTTTATGTTCTGAACGAGTGTGTTGAGAGTGAGGGGATTCAATCGTACATCATTTCCTTCTGATCTAGTAAACAAGTCCTGTATTGACTTTGTGAATCAGTCCCGTTTGATGTTTAAAGACAGCGTTTTTGTGTGTGTGTGCTTGTGTCGGTGTGTCTGAGAGGGAGAGCAAAGCGGGCAGTACTGATAGGGATCTTTGCGGATGCAAGAAAGCAACAACAGCGCAAGAAGGCACTTGAGGAGAAAGAGATATCATGTATCTGCACGAGATCTCAATTGCTATGCACTTGTGTTTGTGTGTGTAAGGGGTATGTAAAGGAGTATTATATTTCTGATGTAAAACACACAAATGCAGAGGAATAATGGAACACATAATTTATCAATTAAATGACACACTCAATAGGCATTTGTGTATGATAGTTGTACTTTTTTGAGTTAAAATGTTTAACCTTTACTGTATGCACCAGAGCAAGGCCAAGGAGACTAATGAGTGAATGCTCCTGCATTTAACGCAGTACTGAGTGAAAGTTCAGCAACATAAGAATAAATGGTGCATGCAGCCATAAACATAATACTCACATGTACACAATAGCGTAGTAGCTTGCAGTCTACCTTACCGAATTTAAATGTGTGCCAGAACTTTTTAAAGCAACACACATTCATTTTTTTGGCAGTGGAGTGTTAAACTTCGCACAACTTCAAGACTTCTGGAGGTAGAAAATTTAAGTGGTAGTAGTTTAGATGGCTGTGGTTGAGGAGGTAGAGTGAGTTGCCCACTACTTGAAAGGCCAGTAGTCAAACTCTATCTCCCACAGTCTGCATGTCAAAGTGTCTTTTGGCAAGATATTGAACCCCAAAAGGCCTGATGGTTGTTCCATGTGTTTATGGGTGTGGTGAACGGATGTGTGTCTAAATGTATCAATGTGTCATGTATAAATGCATTGTGTAGTTGCTCTTGTTATATAGTTTTCCAATAGCTGGGATTAAAGCCAAAAAAGAGGATGCATGCAGATTGAGAAAAAGGAGAGGCAGTGATTTGTAAATTAGAATAAATATGAAAGTGCTTGTGGCTGTCAAGTGCTGTTAAACCCAAAATAATAATGAGGGATCCATAAAGATACATTTTATGAAGGCTGAGATGACATACGACATAAGGGAAGGAATCAGAACCATAAATGTCAAATGACTGATGGACGAACAGATGTGGTTAGTGGTTGTAATTGGAGATACAACAATCTGGAAATTAGTTTGACCGACGGTCTTACTCCAGTCAAAAGAAAATACATCACTGAATAAAAATTATTGTGAAAGTAGAATATGGTCCAAAACCATTGGCCATTCCCACATTAAAATGTCCTCAAAGCGAGCAGCGTGATCCAATCAAAATACCATATGGACACCAGGGAATGTATGAAGTTAATAAAGCTGAGACACATTAATAATCACAAAAATACCTAACTACCAGTATAAAAGTCTACTTTAATGGCTGTGTTGTTTTTGACCTTTTTGTTCCCTCTTTAAATTTTTGACTCCACCCCGCGTAGTAGAAGGCATCTAATTTGAAATTGATGGCTACCTGTGAATGCAGTAAGGTGGCTCTGGCTTATTTAAAAAAGCTTCCCTTCTCTCTTGATCAAACTAACACACAGGTACACAGTTAGAAACACACAGGCAAACACACACACACACTCACTCACTCACAGTGCCGTCTCCATGCAGGATTGTAGGGCAGGTCCATAGAGGACTGAAATGTACTACTGCTGTCTTTGTGGAGCAGAACATAATGTTCCCCCACTACCACACCATGGAATATGGTGAGCCAGCTCAACTTGCTCTAGGGGGACTGGATTGGAGAACTGGCCCCAGCAACTAACCTGCATGTGCGTGTGTGTGTGTGTGTGTGTGTGTGTGTGTGTGTGTGAATGCATGCTTGCGTGACCATGTGCTTTTATTCATGTATGTGTGTCAACTTTTTGCCTATATGTAAACTTGTATAGATGAGTCTGCGTTAGCAGGAAAGGTGCATGTGCATTTCAACTTTAAGATCAAACAGCAAGCCAGGTGATTTCTCCAGAGAGGGCTGCCCAGGCAATCTCTGACGCAACCACCGGGCACCCCTGGAGAACACTCCCCTTAATTATACATTAGCAACAGAAGGGATAACATTTTAGTCCTCTCACGCTGCAAGAAATTGCCTATATATGCAGTTCACCCATATCAAGATGTAAAACAAACATGTGCATGAGGTCTGGATCAAATAACCTCCACTACAATCATCTTTAGGTAAGTATTGCTTCAGAGAGGAAGAAGAGGGAGAGGAGAGGCACTGTAAAGGAAATTATTTGGACTCGTAAAAACTAGGAAATAATAACTTGTCCGTTTGTCCAGGCCCCCCTTTCCCCCACCCAAAAAAAAAAAAAAAAGAAAAAGCCAGAAAGATTGTGTATATAGGCTACTGCAGAGTGTACGTACACATTCACGCATATTTTACTCCTGCATATACACACAAACAAGCACACAGGAGAAGTTACACATTGTGTTACACAAGCTGAAAGACACACACGCACCCATACATGCCCACAAAAACAAAAGCTCATACAGTAGCCGAGCTGTTGCTTTCAGCAGTACAGAGGGCCAGCTACTCTGGCACTGCCTCTCTTACTAGCATTCCCCCAAACCGCACAGGCCTCGTCAGGCACAGTGCCAGTGACTTAAGCGTGTGGTAACATTAAAAAGAAACCTCTGGGATGGTGTTCCTTTTTCCCTTTTACTTTTCCCGTTTCAATTATTATTGTGGTTCTGCCATGTGGAAAGCTCCTTGTGGCTGGTGTATTTTTTTTCATGGCACTGATGACCCCCCATAACATTTTCAAGCTGTTAATATGCAGGGTTTTGGCCCTGTTTTATTGAGCATAGGGGGCCACTGAATGAGGGACATTTAAAATCTCCGCAGACCCATCTGTTTTCAACTTGCTGGCATTGTACGCTCACGAATCCCTATACATTAGTTTGCGGTCTGCTCCCTACCACCCAGTCAATACCCATGTCTGCCCTGATGAGAGTGGGATAGGTAAACTGGGTAATTGTAGCCACTCACTAACTTTTACAGCCCCATTCTCAGGAGGCCATGGAAGTCGCCCATCATTAGCCCTAGACCAATGAGACGGAGAGCTTCAGTGGGTATGGGTGGGGCTGGGTGACAGGACATTACCTCACACACCAGGCGCTCACCAGCATTCCTGTAAACCATGGGATGGTGCTTGGAAACTCATACTAGTTTCTCTCTGTTGCTCTTTCTCTTTTTCTTCTCACAAATGCCTCACAGATGCTCACTCCGGCTTCCCTTGCTCAGGCTTCTTTTTTTTTTTTTTTTTTTTTTTTTTTTAATTTATGTAAGCCTTTACCAAAGAGAGAAAGAGGATTGCAAAAGAAATACCTGTTGATGAAAACAACATGGAAACACATTTTACGAGGTGATGTGAGAAGATAAATATCCTCTGATGAAGTTCCTTTCATTGCATTTGCATTTGAGTCCAATTTTTTTCCAACAAACTGGGTCACAGCTTGATGTCACGGAGTCACACCACAGGACCTGAAATAAAACAGCCCTGCAGGTATCCCCTGCTCTCGGTGCTCTAGGACTTACATTGATGACACCGGGTGTCAAGAAATGAATCAACATTTTAGTTGTTGTAGTTACAACATGTACTCCTAAAGTGAATGATGGGACGGGAACGCAAGATATGTGCCCAAAAACACTGACACTTAACACATAACAGCGGGGCTTGGAATCATTTTGGGCAATGGGAACATGGGAATTATTGTAGACAAGAGAAGTTGTGGCGAAGCTGGTTGACAGAGATTGATTCCAATCATATTAACAACAGAAATGCTCTTACAAACCGATCCTCTGTTGGTATTTAACAACAATTTTTTTTTTTCTTTTTTGGTACATAGAATGTGAGACATTATAATGTCATGATGGAAGCCTTGTGTCTGTCTGCAGGTAGATGTGATACATTCTTTTAATCCATACTTACACATAACAGGAAATTTGTGTATTGTTGTTGCAGGTCGTGCTGAACACCAATACCTATAGATGAAACTGCTGCAACACTTAAATGTTCTAAGACTTGCCTCATATATTTATACCTCAAGTAATTTGGCAGTAATGGCGTCATGAAATAAAACTATCTCTCTTTCTGTTTCTCCCACCTTCAGTTGTCTCTTTGAGTTATGCTGCGTTGAATGCCAAGTGAAGAGAAATGATATTAAAGAATCAGAAGAGGCCAATGTTGAGGCCAGCTCCTCCTTAGACTCCTGCGCCTTTTGCCCTTTAGTTTTTGGAGGATACAGGAAAGACCTTTGTGGGGCCTCCTAAATGTCTAAGGGCTTCAATAGTCTTTTTCGAGAACATATGGCCCAATGTTTGTGTGTGTGTCAGTGAGGTTTATTGATTTGAATCCAGGATAGGACATTCTGAAAATTTGGAGGCTTCAACATCATTAACAGAGCCAATGTGAGTGTAACATATGTGTATGTTTGTGTTTGAGTCTGTGTGTGTTTGTACGTTGATATGTGTTATGTGCAGGCATCCCTCTAAAAAAGTGATCTAACTTCATCCTGGCACTAAATCTCGATCACAAAGGGAAAGGCTGTATTTTAGGCACATTATGTTATTAGAGCCATTATTATTGTCATTACTCTGTCTTTGCAGACAGTGTTTCTCACTGTTTCCCCTTTTCTATGTTTATGCATTGTTTTATGCTCTTAAAGTCTGTTTTTACAGTCCAAATATATTTTCTAGGTAATGAGTCCCTCAGTTGGACTCCCTCTTTTACTTCACCTTTATTTCCTTTGGTTTCCCGTTGGCTCAAGACACTTAGTTCTCCTTTTATCTGAAGTGGTGATTTACAAACACCAGTTTGTGTCTACAGACCAGGGGCTGGCTGTTGTCTGCCAGTCTGACTAGCCAGCTGGTACAAATTAAGACCATGTGTGTAACTGTGTGTGTGTATGTGTGTGTGTGTGCATGAGTTAAGAAGGTGAACTCATATCTCAAGTGTTGCTGTGACTGTTTTCCAAAGAAGGCGAGAAGTTGTTTTGCTCCAAATTGACATCTCAACCTTTAACTTGGAATGGTGATTCCCATGTCCCTCATATAAAGCAGAATACCCTAAACTGTGTGTTTAAAATGAGATGGTTTAGGAGAGGCAATAAGATCTAAGTATTTTTGTTTTGTTATTTTTACTAAATTGGTATTCTACTTTGCCTTTTTGCACAACGGTTTCCACTTAGAAATGATTACAACATTGTATTACAACATTTGATTTTCTGTCCCTTGTAACAATTTTAAATGAGCTGTTGGTAAATTTTGCTAATGCTACACATACAGCCTTAGCATTAATAGCTGTCTACTTACCACCTGCTCCTGGCAAGAAACCATGTCGAGAAAACTTACAATATATCTTCCCTCACTTTTAACTGGGAAACCTTCTGACAGATCCATCAGAGTCGCTTTTGTTGTACTAATCGATTGATCTGTTCAAACGTCTGCCGTGAGGTTGTACAGACTGATGGAGGGCAAACAAGAACAGGCCTTAATTGAAATACACATGTGGAGTTATCTTTTCTTAATTTCCAGATTTCTTCTTTCCCCAAGGATCCATCCATTAAGTGCTTACCTTTTGGTGTTGTTTATGATGTCTGCTGGCCTGTCCGCTGAGAGTGTCAATAACTTGTAATACGATGGAAGCATATTGAATAGGGTATTATTATATTACATATGAACAAACACACACGTGCAAACTTTTGGCTCGTCTTTCGTGTTATTATAAATCTTTGTGTGCAGAGGATGTCTGGCTCTGAATACGACATCTTACATAGTAAATAACCTGCTTCAGATCAACAGATTTTTCCTACAAATGGTTTTCAGTGACTTAACATTCCTAATATTGGGGCGGGCTGATTGATCAGGGCTTGCAGAAGGTCTGTGATAAAAGAATCACATCTGTTTTTTATTTGGTCACATTGGCCTCAGATGATGTATTAGCCATAAAGGTTTATTTTTAAAATCATGCGGTTTTTTTTTTCTGAGACAGATTATAAAATGAGGCCAAAAAAGGGAATGTAGAGAGATGCTGACTTTTTCAATAAATTTGTCAATAACAGGTACAATCTCTATGGTAGAATCATGTAGTGCAGCGATAATGCAGATATTTTGTACAGATGTTACTGGAGCTGTGTTTGTGTTGCTGCCACACTTGTTAAAGTGGTTGAAGTTGCTTTTGTATATTGACATTGCAGCCATATGTTGTGAACTTGAACTTCAGTGTAAAATGATCAGATTTTGATACTTAACCTTTGATAAAGTAAGTGCTATAAATGGCTCTTGGCTCCCATCCCTCTCTTCTCAGAGCATTAATCAATACACATGCCTTTTCCCATCTTTAGGGACTTACTGAGAATGCATTTACCAATGGTTAAATAACACCTGATCATTGTACATACCAGATGCTGGAATTTTCATCCACCATCTCCTGCAGTCTGACAGAAGATTTTAACAGGAGGAAAGCTTTCAAGCTCCGAGTCTGAAAGCCTTATTGGATTTTACATATTCCTTAGCTATACATTGGGCTGAAACATTTTTATATTAACAGTGCCCATATATGATACAAAATGTGGAACAGAGCTCTGCAATTTAAAGGTAATAAAGCCAAAATTTGGTGTTCAAGTTATAAAGTCAGTAATTGTGATAAAAGTAATATTTATTCTCTACCGTTTATCAAATTTTACCACATTTTATGTCTATGAAAGTCTCTTTGAAAGTTGACTCTCAAATACACCGTCTAAAGTTAACCCTATAACGCCGTGCGTCTCATATTTGATACATACATTTATGAGACCATCCCCTTGCCAAAATAAAAGAAAAAGAGATTGAAAAAGGCAGCTGTTTGGAAAAAATAAAGATGCAGATACAGATGTTATAGCTGACCGAGGAGAAAAGTTTTTGTTATTGCCTGAATTGGGTGTAATACCCGATGTAACAAATATGATATAAACAAAAAGGCAAATATGCTTTTTTTTTTTTTTACATTTTGTTAAAGGGACAAATAGAGACATCAGATTGAAAAAAAATGTTTATTTTCTGTCCATTATTTCTCTGGTCAGGCTTTATAGGGTTAAGCCTTTTTTTCCCAGTTGACTGGGATTGCAAACCCTAACTTTATTTTGATATCTCAGCAAAAATAATAAAAGCAAAGAGGTGTGCATGTGTGTGTGTTTGTGTCTGTGTCTGTACCCATTGAAAGCAGGTTTAGCCTGTGCTGAATCTTTTAAAAAATTGTGTGTGTCTGCTAGTGGAGTACACACCCCAAAGCAAATCAATCAGATTTGAAAAGGAAACATAAATACCTAACACATCTCAAAATGGACTTGAACTGATTACGTAAAGATTTTATCTGAAGCACTGGTGATTTAATGAAAAAAAAAAAAAAAAAAAATGGGATTATAAGAGGAGAGAAGCATAAGGTTGCTTTTTCATCATGGCACTGCGTTTAACAATGACAAAACACAGTGAGTGGGTTTGAATCCAGAACCTGTTGTCTGGGCTTGTGCCTATACACTCCTTATTCCTCCTACAGTCCCAAAATGTGCAGGTTAGATAAGCTGGCCGCTCAAATTGTGAGTCTGTGAGAATCATTGTTTGTCTCTGTGTTATCGTCTGGCAACTCAGCCACTTCACCAAGATGTGTTGGGACACATTCTAGCTCCATTAGGCCCTGCAAGGGATGGATTAATGGATATATGGATAAAGTAAAATAAAAACAATAAAAGGCTATATTAATATAATTAACCTGAGTCAATCAAATTAAAGACAAGTCTATTTAGTTTTGATGCATGCCATGAGGAGGGTGGAGGATTTGTAATGCGTCAAAGGAGACCAGGAGGAGGTGAATTACTTCCTACTGGTGTGACACTTGATGAGGGGTTTTGGCACACCAAGCCATGTTTGTCTGTCTCAAACCGTAGGCTATTAGAAAAACACACCAGGAGATGGGGCGGGGGGGTGGCTTGTGCCACCTGTGTTTACATGAATAAGTCATCAGTTTGCACATGGAAATGGTTTTGTCACCTGCTCTGCCAATGAAGGGTTAGCAATGGAAATAGTTCCTCTTGACTTCAATTCATTAGCAGACCTACAGTGCCTTTAAGGACATATTGGTAATTAAGTAATACAGCCGGGGAGAGTTAGTCAGAATCCTGTGGGTGTTTTTTGTCATGGCTAGTGCAAAGTTGGAGTTAAGTTAGGAAGCAATGTTGATTTCTGGGAAGCTCTGCTCTCGTCGGAGTAAAATAAATATTAGTTTCAATTTAGTTACCATATTTATTACATAAACATTCAGCAAACGGCTCTTTTTTTGGGAAAATGCTCTTACGTAGGAGTGTTGTGCTTTTGCAAAACCTAGAATGAAAGATGGAGATCTACAGAACTGCACTGAAACGGGGCCACTGTTCATAGAAGCTGATCTCAGGTGTTTCTCACCTGCATTTCTCATTTGTGCCACATCAGCTTTAAGCAGAAAGGTCACGTCAACAGATCTAGGGGACAGATATATGGATAGATAGCTGGTCTGGCCAGTTTTCCACGATGGCAGGATCTTACAGTAGCCTCTCTTGCAGAACTCTCATGTTACTGGTGTCTCATTTCACTAGCTCAGGGCAGTGGCCGAAACTCACCGTCCTTGGGTATCTGCCCTCTATCGCCTTTGTCTGTGTTTACCTATTGCTCAGTAATTCTTTCTTCTGCCTCTGCTTCTTTTTCACTGACATTTTAATCAAAATGGTCCATTTCTATTTACATTTCATGCCAAACGTTATTCCAGCATAGCTAATTAGGTGATAAAGTAGGAGAAACAAATACAAGAGGTTGGGACCTTGAAACTTTCATATGTTAGCCAAGCAACAATTATAAAACGTTTGAATTTAGTTGCTCCCCTCTTACCTTCAAAGCTCTGACCCGCCATTATCCTTAAGATAAGGCAACAGGGTGGTTAAGTGACAGGTTAAGCAACCATCCACAGGTGACCTACCATTATAGTCAGCAAAAAGAAAAGGAATGGCCCTTATGGGGAATTCATTAAATTCGAAATAGTAAATAATTGCCTTCATAAGAGATTGAGTGACACAATTGCACAAGTTGCTGTTAAATTGTGCTCTAAACAGTTTGGTTTGGTGAGCCTTGATCATATTAACTGACTGAACATAGCATATATTTGTTATGTTAATGAACATTATCTCAGATTTAAAGTATTAGTAAGAAAAAAGTAGTATTTAAGGATAAAATACGTACTAATCTGAGGTGATTATTAGATCAACCATTTGTTTATTTGTCTGTGTGGCTACTCAGTAACAACAGCAGTCATTGGATCTGGCTTAGTTTGCCATTTGCCAGACCAATCATAATCATCATTAGGAGGTTAGTTGTAAATCCATACAACAGGTGACTATGGTGAGAATGGTAAGGCAACTTAAACATCCTGCCATTTAATACAGGACAACCACTATGGCCCACAGTGAGCGGCGAGTAAATACACAACCGCTGTGTGGAAATTCAGGTTCCACATAGAATCATGGAAACTCTTCGAGGGCTTCTAGTGGACAGGTGCGGCATGACAGCGTTTTAAAAAAGCCAGCACAGGGTTTAGTGTGAGGAGGAATCACAGGGACAAGGGTCATGCGACACACGACAGGATGCACGGATTGTTGACAAGACACAAATAAACAATCCTGCACAGAATGCACGTCAGCCCACACAACTGACAAACAGCTGACAGTTGTAGAAAACAGCGGTCATAGCCTCGTCAAAAGGCTGACGCTGTAACCAAATATTGGCTTTTTCATAGGTGAGTATTGTTTAAGATAGATGGTAAACCGCTCAGCTGATGCTGGTTTTGACACAGTTTTCGCACGTTGTCCCCTCTTGACTGACCTTGATGCCAAGTAGGAAAATGTCCAAGCTCCTCAGAGAGGGTAACTGACAACAAGAACTGCCGAGACTCTCATTGCATAAACGCTCAGACGATCAGTCTTTTCAAGTTGTATGTTTGCAAAACCTGGAATGAAATTTAGTTTCTTGTTGAAAAATATTTAAACTTTTATCTGTACATGTTTACCTAACAGAATCTATAAAAAGAGAATTTGAAGTTTCCATCTTCTTTTCTCTCACACTTCCTCAGACTTGTCAATCCAAGGTGTTCGATCTGTCAGATGGAGTGTCCCAGTATGCGTGGTTCCCCTGCCGTGAGGCCCATGAGACAGCCTGGGGGTATCCAAGCTTTTGGCTCAAGGTAAGGCCTACTGTATATCAGTGACATATTGCTCAAGTGGCATCTAAAAAGGACTGTTATCTGGTAGCAGAAACAAAAGTTTGTCTATCTCATTTTGATAGAACTTCAGAGGGTGACCTAACGATGGTGCTTCGTGCTTCGTTCTTTTCTCCTGAGTGAAAACACATCCAACTACTGATAGCTTTTGAATTGAAACGACAGGTAGCTTGAGGCAAATTAATTTAGCTTTTTAAAAATCTGTACTTTACGTACTTCCTTCTCACAGGCCCACTTTTCTCATCCCATGGTGGCAGCAGCAGTGATTATACATCTGGCTGCTGATGGGACTGGCTACATTGACCAGACTCAGTGTAACATCACTGTTCAGCTAGTTGATACCAAGGAGGGCATCCATAGTCTTGGTGAGAACATCCTTATTGCAACCTTTTCAATTCAGGCTTGGTGTGAGATTGCTCAGTATAATAGATTTGAGTCGAAATCTAACCTCAGAAGCCAAGATCACTTCCTCACTTTGTGGTTTGATTAACATTTGCCCATATTTGATTCCCATGGCAGGTGAGTGGCGTCTCAGCTGCCGCACCAACCCTTTGGTGATCCCGGTGAACCATGACCTGTCCGTGGCCTTCTACCACACCAAAGCTATCTTAGTCATGTTTGCCTCCCGCCTTGTGGCCATCTCGGGTGTAGGGCTACGCTCCTTCCAGTCCTTTGACCCCATCACAATAAGTGGTTGCCAGAGCAATGAGATCTACAACCCCACAGGCCAGAGGTGAGCCGGAAAAACACATAGCAGGAACGCTGCTGTGCATGAGGCCTACGTGTGTTATGTGACACACATCACTACCAACATTCGTACTCAAATGACAAGGAGATACACATACATTAGGATACACACATCAGAAGCATTAAAATTATTGAAAACGCGACCAAAAATATTTGACCATGCAGGTCCACGTTGTGACGTTATGAAGTCAGTTTTATACAGAAATTGGTCACAAAGAGACAAAAAAGAAAAAAAAACAGATAATGAATCTTTACTCAAGGATGGACATGAAATAAATGCTGTAGATGCAGCATACAGACACAAGCACCAACTTTACATACATACCAAATGCAAAACCAAAGTTATTTTTCACACAAAAGGAGAAGATCAGACATGTTAAGAGCTATGTGTCTATATATGTATTTGAGCAAGAGAGAGGGAGAGTGTTGTGATAATTAATGATGCCAACAAGTCATTCAATGTTGGTTGGCTGACCAAAGTTATAGCAATTATAGTTACAACTATAACTTCTTCTGCAGTCCACAAATTTCCAACCATGCTGCCTCCAACAGTCTTATTGAAGTTGCTTTATATTGGCTGAGGTGCACACTACATAAAATTTCCCTCTTTCTATGAAAAAAAGTCTGCCAAAATGCACACATTTCTTTGACACATAAGTCACATAAGTTTGTGCCATTTTCTCATTTTCTAGTCATTAAATGAATGACCTGTGATTCATGACATTTCTAACAGCTGCTAGCAGTGTCACCAAAAGAATTAAGATCTAGTTAGCTAAGAAATGCACAATTTTGATTCTCCTGTACCTTCAACTTTAACTACTGAACACATGATGTCAAGTTCTTCCTCACAAACATAGCTAAACCAGACCACACACACGCACAAGGAGTCACATTTACCAATTTCCACACCACTGTCATGCATGAAACAATTCATACTGATGATGCTCCCATAGTCCTTTCAACAAGAAATGCACTAATAAACACTGCAATACAAAAAGAATGGATGGTTGAGGGGTCTGTGTGGAGAGATAGAGCTGTTTGTGGCTTTTGTTGTGTGCCAGTGAGACATCCAAGAGCACCTAAATAGATTAAAACTATTGTGTGTCTGTATCAGCCAGGAAATTGTTTGTTACCGCACATGCACAAACACACACACACACACACACACGCATGCACACATACATAGAGTAGTTGCTTTCCCTCAGAGTTCTCTGTCTTTACTTACTTTCATATTCTTTCTTCTGTTATCCAGAGGGTCTTGAAAACTACATGTTTATATGATGACAATTCAACCAGACATGCCAACTTAGCCTCGGCAGTTTAGACTTGAACACGCTACAAGCTGAATATTATAATAAAGTATTTTGATGAGTACATTATTCACGGCTCTGTCCACACATCAGGAGAGAGTTCTGGCTCTCTGTGTCACTGATTGGTTTCTTTTCTTTAACCAACTCGATCCACTCGGTCCAACTCGGTCCGTAGTCTGTCTTCTATATCCCGCTCTCTAAATTTCTTATCTCTCTTCTTGATTTTGCCTCATTCCATCCTAACTTCTTCCATATTCTCATGCCATCTCCTCATTCTCCCCTGTTGTTTTCATGATATCTGTTATCCCGTGCTGTCTTTCCATCTTTTACTTTCACACCATCTTCCTTTCCCTCTAACTGTTTGCCATCTCCCCTTTCTGTGCCTCCTGCTCCCGCTTTTCTTCTCTCATTCTCCTGGGCTGAGCAGCACATTTCCCGTAATACTTATGCCTCCACAAAACACCACATCCCCTTTTCCCTGAGTTGTTAACAACAAGAGCTATTAACATGACTCAGTCGTGTGTTCCATGCTTGTCTGCGAGCACTTGCACATATGTGTTTTCCTTTTTGTCTAAGTTTTTCGCACCACTATAAAATGTTTCTATCCAATTTTGCACTCATCAAGTCTTACCACATAAAGAATTGTTGTTTCTTTTGAGCCTACATGGGATATTCAGACAACTTTTTTTTTTTTTTTTTTAGCTTTTTCCATTTTATTCTTTCACCCTTTTGTCATACCTATTGTGCTCCGTGCTTTACTTCTCCTGTGCTGTATAGGAGGAAAGTTTTCCAGGTAGTTAATTGTAATTTATGTCAGAAAATCCAGTGAATAGAAAAAAAAGAAAAGAAAAAAAAAAAAAACACAAAAAGATTTTGTTCTCAGCCAAAGTGTCCACAGAGGAGGCCTTTAGCTTGTCCTTAAAAACCCTGGGTGTGAGGGATTGCTGCTCTTGTGCCTGAGCATCTCGTCAACATTTTAATTATAAGCTTAGGAGTTTTCTAAAAGCTTTTAATACCAGGTGTTACTGCATGGTGGGCAGAGAAATGAAGGGCATAGGGGATAATATGATTAAATAGGCAGTTGCATCATTAATAATTTAATGGAAAAAGCATAGAAAATGTAAACTGATGCAAGAAAACAAATGCATGAAAAGAGCAAAATAGAGATTCCTTTCATGCAGGATTGAGTTTTACAATGTTTCTACAGGCTTGTATTTTTTTATATATGCTCTCTCTCTCCCTATTTCTCTTTCTGTCTTTGTCAATATCCCCGTACCTTTCCCTCTCCCGGTCTCTCCGTTGACTTCATAAGGGAACCCTATACTGTAGAATGCGGACTGTTGTAAAAAGGTGCCTCAGGCATCCAAGCATTCCAAGACCATGAAATGCCTTCTCCATCAGGCTACCAACACAGAGCTGTGGCCAAACTCTGCCATTGTAGTTTGCATATAATATATCCTGTCGCTCTTAATTCTCAAACTGAACCCCATCCTGCACACAGACACCCGTTTTCATGCTCAAAGCAAATACAGCAATCTTTTTACCATGTGGTTTATTGATTTGATATGTTAAACAGTCATTGATGGATGGATGTGGTTGACTCAATGTGTAGCTTTTCTGGTTGTGGACAAATGTGTCACTGCTGCGTGTTTGAGTGTCTGTAGTCTGATTTTATACACAAAATTTATGTTGGTTGTAACTTTGAATGTGGTTTTTAGTTTCTTTGTCTCTCTTTCTCTTTCTCCCTCCCTCTTCCGTCTTCTCCCAAACCCCCACCCCCACCCCCACCTTACACACACACACACACACACACATACATACATATATGGTCACACCACACTCCCTCATAGTTGTGTACATTATTCGTGCGAAGCCATTGACTGCCAGGAACCCTTAATCCGCAATGCAGACCTGAAGTGCAGTAGCCCCGGCCGCCACTTCTACAACGGGGACCGCTGCACCATCTCCTGCAACTCTGGCTACGTTCTGCAAGTCCACCAGGATGATGACATCATCAAGAGCCAGGTAAGCACACTGCCTCAAACTTGTTTGAAAGCACACAGGCAGTTAAAGACATCAGTGCCTATAGAAGCACACAGATGCATACATGTACACACGCAGACACTTAAGTGCAAAAGCATCTCTGCAGCACTGGGGATGATGCCTGCACACATAAATTTGTGAATGCACACATGAGCATGCATTGATGCAAACTCAAGTACACACATGGCCACATAGAGAGAGTTTGCAAATGGGCTTTTCTCTGCCCTCCTCTCTGTCCCTGCGTTTATTTTATCACCTGCAAAAACTAGGCTTGGCACGGCAAGCCTCCAGAGAGAATGACATCATGAAGATCCAGGTAGATACATGCTGCACTGAGGAGCAGAGATGCCCCAGTCTCCTCCTCCTGCTGCACATATACAAACACGCATGCAAATGCACACACAGACACAGACACACACACTCACACACACGCACACGCATAAATGCACACCACACATATTCAGTACAAGCACAGACATAAGAGTGTCTAGTCTCTTGCTGAGCATGCCGCACCATCACCTCAAACAGTCACTTTGTATCACTACTCCACCGGGACGATGACATCATTGCATAGTGTCTGCTACCGCTCCCTCCCTCACTCCATCCCTGCTCATTTTGCACACATTGAAGCCTCTGTTTAAGGGCAGAGATTTGCTGCTGCTCTCACACAGCAGCACGCATTAAATGCTTCCATGTTGATGCCAACACATATACAGGGAAGTACAGACAATCTCCTGCATAAACAGGACGCAGATGCAGACAAATAGTGTATACGCATAGATGCATGGGCACCGCAAGTAAACAAACAAACATTGTAGTTGACACCGCATTGTAAACCTTTTGGACTGGAGCCAAGCTGCTTCAAAGGCCATATAAACACTTAATCCTTCTCCATGGCTCTGGAAAGCAGTCTGCAAGACAATCTATTAATGCTTCCTCAGAGAGTTTATACGTTTTGTTTGTGTATGAAGATGTGTGTGAATAACGGATGAAAAAACTATTAAGATAGGAAACAGAGAGGAAAGAGAGGAAGAGTTTAAAAGAATAAGAGAGGCATTTTAAAGTTTTCAAAATTGGAGAGTGCCCCACAATCCTCCGACAAAAACTGTGCTACAAGTTTATGTATATGTCCAAAAGCATATTTACATGCACATCCACACATACTATATCTAAAATCACTATCAGAATAGTTCTCCAATGAGTCTGCACAGGCTAATTGCATTAGATGTTGATTGACAGCACACTATGTGGCTATACATCAATGTCAGTTCATCTGGATGATAAATTATCCTTTTCATAGAGGAAGAGGCAGGAAAGTACAGACAAAGTGGGGTGAATGGGGGCAGGAGAGAACTGAAAAGGTAGTGGGGCTGTGCCAAAGAACATTTTCTCGGACGTTGTGCTGTCAGTTATCATTTGGGGCAAACCTTCAAAGGTATTTGGAGCACCTGTTATTTATAAGTAACTTTTTTCATCCAATCAATCCAAAAGACATCAGGTCAGTTTAGACGATGTAATTTCCTTTACTGCTTGACGAGATTTGACCAGATGTGGGCTCTTTGACATCAAATTTATGTTGTGTGTCCTTTTCGTAACGTAGGCCGTTTCACGGAGCACCCAATTTCTAAATGCTGTGAATTCTAGACTTTTGCATTAAAAACACAATAACTCTCTTGGCATTATTCACATCGCAAGTTCTTCACAGATAGTAAAGTCAGTTCCTTTGTGGGGTGATTAAAATGATGCTAAACTTTATTTAAACCTCAGATGACTTATTCCTTTAGAAAGAGTGGCCAAAATCAAGCCATGCAAGTCTTCTCCCAATGCTCCAAAATCCAAAAGGTCAGTCATGTAAAGTCGATGAGAAAGAGTAAATCATGGTGCTCAGCTGACATGTCACAGTTCAAAGTAGACGATGCTGTAAAATAGACTGAATTATGTTTATAATTACCAAAGCAGGAATGCCTTCTATTACCCACTTTCTGATCCTTTCCAAGTCAAATCTTTTATCCAAGAAGAATAAAACGATTCTCTGGAAAAAGATTCCAGTTACACGTCCCTCCAAGGCAGTGGATTTATTTATTTTTTCCCAAAAAGGCCTTACAAGAATCTGTGAATAAACACATGGGCACAATTTCCTATAGTTTAGTTTAGTTTTGTTGTTATCGTTTCGTTGTTGTTTTGACCTATACTTTTCTTTTCTTTTCCCTATGCTGAGGGTACAAGCAACATTTTGAAGCTGGTTTTATTGTTAGCCGTAGAATCCGCTGTGAGAGGGCAATGAGTTGTTTTTTTTTTTACTGCAACAGCAGTATAGCTGCAGGACAGAGCTGGACAAATAGGACAAGACAGGTTTGAAAGAAATGCTGGGAATACATTAGAAAAAAAAATTTTAGACTGGAAAAGTGCTTTATGAATCAAAGGGGCAGTAATAAATCAATCTGGCCAGATTCTCCGTGTTTGTCTACTCACATCTGCTCAAATGGGCTGAAAACCCATGTCAACAATTAAACTGAATTTCGAAGTAAAAACAGCAAAAATGTAACCAAATAAAACAGAAAACTGTTTTTTACTCATCATTCTTCGTTGGCCACATAGAGTTATACGTTTACAAAGTCCATCATGAAGCATAGTCGTCTTTCATTTTTGTTTCGGCGATGTCAAAGTAGCTCTGGGGACGATGCACACCCTCTTATAGCAAATGGTCTCTTCACAAAAACGTTTCTTTCACATAGCTGATTTGTGTACATCTGTTTTATTGCTGTGGACTTTCCTGATCTTTCTCTCTGTCTTTAGTGGGTGAGGTAAAACTGACTGTTGGTACCAAAAAGACCAGTTTCTTTTACACAGGGTGAAACAGCCCAAACAAACAAGTCCACTGAAACACCATCTTCTCCCTGTCAGAAAAAAAAACCCCCTCTTCAGGTCCCAGAGTGATGATAAAAACGATCACATATTAACAACTCCTAGAAATAACTCATGCTATTATCATAATTTGAGCTGTTATGTCCAGTGTAAATTTATAGGCTGCTAAGAGCCACATTGATATATTATCATATTCATATGAGTCGGCAGTCGGCCAGCGAAGCCAAAGGCTTTTATGTGCTCGTCTTGTGGACACCCAAATGTGGATTCCTGAATACCTTTTTCCGCGTGTCAATATGGAGTGATTTGGCACCATCATGGAACTCTGCAAGCACTTTTCATTTCATCCATCATCTGATGTTTGGATGCTCTCCTCACCTATGCATGTATTTTTTGTGGTTCTATTATTTTAGCTGTTGTGTCAGAAATATTCCCATCTTTGACTTTTATGTAGGCGCTGGCCCGAGGAACTGGAGCAGGTCCAGAGAGTGATGATTAGTCGAATGCAAAGGACAAATATCAATGTGGCTATTAATGATTAATCATTTATTTAAGCAGAGCTTCAATTAACTTAAAGACCTCATCCCCAGCTGACAACCTTTATTTCCCCAGCCTCCCAGCCAGGATATAGAATAGTGGACACTACTGTGTGTGTCTGGTCCCAATTTATCTTGAGGGAAGCTTACAGGGTTCAACCAATGAAAGTGCTGACTATTATGTGTCAGTGGCTAAGACCTCATTTAAATAAATGTTACACTTTTACCAACTAAAAGTGCACAGAGGTCCATTAGGGACCTAAATTTTGTCATCAAAGAGTGTATATGAGGCTGTGTACTCACACGTGTACCCATAAATACAGAATTAATGCATGCAATATCAATCCCTTATTGTGCCAGCAGGGAATACCTGCACTACTCTTCATCCTTGTGAGCCTATAAGCAAAACTTTGGTGGACGAGGCAGAAGGTTGTGAACTTTAATCCGACTTTTTAAAAGCACAGACAGAGCCCTTTAACACTTTCAACCTATTGCTCTTCGAGTTGTTCACTTTGTGCGTGCCGGTTTGGAATTGACTCCGAATACAAATTTCATTGTGCTGCTCTGCAGAGAAGAGTGGTCAGACCTTCCGAGTCCAGTGCTTCACGTCTGCTCATGGAAAACGTGTGTAAATGTACTTATGTTGCTCTGAAAACAAAAGCTCTCACATGGTGATTTACAAGGTTACACAAGTAGGTTGCAAAGGCAAATGTGGTTGCCATTTAAAAAAAAACAGTAAGCCTCCCAGAATTATATCTATTTAAGAGCATGTACGCTTTTAAGTACAGTTAGACTCTCAATAACATTGCCACTTGTGGATGTGCTGAGTTTTTACACCAGAGAGTGTATATATACTAAGCAAATAAAGCCTCCCTGCTTCTGAGTAAAACATTTCTTTCCTCCAAAACAGCCTCAATTGGCTTTTCCATGAGGACTAGACAATAATAAATTATACTTAATTCCTCCACATTACTGCAATACATCTACCTATCAATGACCGGCTGTGTGCTTTAACCACATGTTTTGTATGTGCCTTATATTTGTGTGCCATCTGAGCTAAGGCAAACCAAGGAAGAGGCTGTCAGTCTGTCAGTTCATTTGTCTGTTGGTCTGTCTGGCTTGAATTAGGCTGAGTAGCCAAAGGTTGTTAAAGTCGCTACTGGAAGAAAAATAGTCAGCTGTAAATTTTTTAAAGGAAGGAAAATTCCCACACACTTACACACATAACAGTGCACACAGGAACACAACCTTATATATGTCTACAAAATTGGGGATATACACTGGATTAAAACAGCTCATGGCCAATTTATGTAAATGTAAAGGTGCTTTCCTGTCTGTCTGTCTGTCTGTCTGCCTGTGTGCGTACGCTTGTCCACAGTTTTACACTCACACACACACAAACCGGCACACGTTTTAGGATAGATATAACTTGTAAGTCAACACACAGTTTCACAAACTGATTTAACATTCCATTAGCACACGTATTTACAGATGGCACATTAACACTAAATTGATTCCTCCACATTTCTTCCATGCAGAGCTTTGCTCATAGTCTCCCATCATGATTGACTCACTCAACCCAACACCCAGTTATTTTTCAGCAGGCGCTCACATGCGATGCATATGTTACTTTGTTGTATATCCAAATACAAAAGGAGCTTATTTATTTTGAGGGAACCTGATACTGTTTTGCAGTATCATATAATGAGCTCAAGATGAAAGATACAAATACAGGGGAAGAGAGAGAAAGTTATGAAGCAATAGATATGTAGTGCTAACTGAGTCCAGCTTGTGTTGCCTTTAAAATTTGGCCACTCTCAAAAAAGATGTGTGTAATTAAATTCAACCAAAACAGGATTAGAGCAGTAAAAACACTGTGAGAAGGAAAAATCTAAAATAATTAAGCTTTAATGGTTTGTTGTGAGATTCCTTGTCACTACTGTCATGTTATTACATGGTGTTTTTTTTTAATGATAAAGGTTTGTATGATGAGGTGGTCCTCATTTCGGTCATCTCATCTGCAAATATCAAGCCAAATAATGGACAGGAATCAGAGGTATCTCTCACTGTAAATTTACTTAATGTGTTGTTTTTTTTGTTTGTTTGTTTGTTTTTTTTTGAGTGAAAAATTAAAAAGTCTATCCGAAAACATGAGATTTTTAATTTTGAGATGTATTGTTTTGGGAAAATTCTGTTGGCTTTTCTGTTTCCAGAAACTCGTGTACCAGCAAACGTGCCCTTAAAGCTATAGTTCCTGAGAATTATTCTCATCACTTTCACTAGTGTGTGCACAGGATGTATAAACACTGAGTTCACACACACACACACACACACACACACAATTAATGCAAGACATGTGGCCCTTGCAAGTCTTAGTGAGGCCTTGCTAGGTCATATATCCTTCAGTAGTGGAAAGGCTGCTGTTTCTAATTAAGACCTATTGATAGGTCAATAATAAGTATAGAAGGGATATTAATCTATTATATTAGGTCTTATATTGTGCTGTAAACTTGAGCGTGTTTTCCTTTTGTCATAGCAGAGTGCTGTTACCACTGTTGGGTTTACTCCTGGCGTGAGTCTGTTTCTTGCAGATTGTGCATGTTCTCCCCCTGTGTGGATTTCCTCTGGGTTCTCCAGTTTCCTTCTGCATTCCAACAACATGTAAGGGCCCAATCGCACAGGATGCGCTTTGGAGGCCTAAATATATGAGGCAGGCTGGCTCGATTTTTAGGAGCTTACACACAAAGAAACACTGGAACAATTGTGTTTCTCTCTGTTGACCGGATACTCTGAGCAACCACTGTCAATCAAGAGGCAATTCAGCATAGATAAGGAGATCAGATAACTTAATGTGTGTAAAACAACTGCGTTGATACTTTTTCTCTCCGTTTTCTTGGTCCATTCCAAAATCGAATGAATCTAACTGGATATGTAGTGTATGTTTTTATTTACTATGGGTGGTATGTCAAGATAGACACGGACTACATCAGCAGCACGTGTTACCAGCAGCGGCCAGCATCTATCTCAGATTCTCAGATCTCAGATCTATCTCTATCTTGCTTGTTTCCCTTTCTGTGTGTGTTTCTCACAAGTTGTCCCATTTCCCATTTCCACTGAAGTCAATCTGTTTGGTGTTCAGGCTGAAGCAGTAGTTGGATATCGGTTGTCTGAGGCGTGACTTGACCTTACAAATGCTGGTAGCAGTTACCTGAGCTGCTGAGTAGCCTGTGAGCCTTACTGAAATCCAATAAGCCAAGCTTAATCAAGCTTTGTTAGGCCACACACTGATTAGAGACGTGTTGGAGTGAGTGCTGTAGTCATTTTTATTCTGGGGTACATTTATAGGATGTGTGTGAGAAATCAACCTATCCCATCAACTATCTATCCAATCAAATGACCTTTGTACTGATGCATTCTTATGTACAAAGCTTATTGCAGAATGAGCTTTATCCCTGTAATCCATCTGTGTGTCAATCAGTATTCATCGTCTTATTTTCTAGTCGGACTCTTCGGTGACAATTACCTGCGCAAATGGGAAGTGGAACAAACAGGTGTCATGTGAGCCAGTGGACTGTGGTCTGCCTGACAAATATCATGTTCATCCTGCCGATTTCAACTTCCCAGAGGGCACCACTTACGGCAAGAAGATCACCTTTCAGTGTCGAGAACCCGCCCAGCTCGTAGGTGAGATGCATAGTGAATTTTTTTTCCATATTTAAAAATCATTTCCACAATAGATGTTTCACTATATAAATGTCATAGTGCATATTTATATAGGCATTTAAAAAAATTTTTGTTAATTTTCTTATGTAATTTACAATTTTATATGGGAATTGCTAATTGCTAATTGCTATTTTGATTTTAAAATTACTGCTCTGTTTTCATATGCTCTATTCTTCTTCAGGTACAAACAACACCCTTACCTGCCTAGAAGATGGTCTATGGTCCTTTCCGGAGGCCCTTTGTGAGCTTCGCTGCCCAGCTCCTCCTCCTGTGCCAAACGCTGTGCTGCAAACTAAGCGCTGCAACGAGACAGGTCTTAAAGTGGGCATGCTCTGCAAGTACAAGTGCAAGCCAGGCTACCACGTCACCAACAAACCCAAAAGGTAAGGTTGCTGTTTTATGATTTTGATGACCCTTCATCAGGAAGTTGGTGAAAAGTACGGCCTGACATCACTTCCATTGATTGCCTCTTTTCTCTTTAGGCGTGCGTTTAGGCGGCAGTGCACAGAAGATGGCAGCTGGCTAGAGGGGGCATGTGAGCCAGTGACTTGTGATCCCCCACCTCCAATCTTTCATGGTTCTTATCACTGTACCGATGGCTTCCGCTTTGACAGCGTCTGCAGACTGAACTGCTCTGATCCTGCCGGTAATTCCGCCATCACCGCCGCAGGAGGCTATGCCCATACGGTGAGGCTGCTGCACGGTCCATGCAAGCAGGTCTGTCCATCTCTTTCCTGTCTGTCTGTTCTTGCTTTACCTATGTTTTTGTCTTCTTTTGCTCCTGTGTATAACAGAGATTCCTCTCTTTTCTCTTCTCTTTGCCTCCTTATGGTTTTTTTATTATCATCTTTAGGATCAACATGTTTCAATGGCTTCAAAAGTATCAAATATTACATAACCTGAGTAAATACAATCAACTATCAGAAGCTCATGTTTGTTCGATCTTTTGTACCTTGACGATTGGTTAAAATCACTATCTACTTTTGTACAGTATACATATGATGATTTTGACCCTAGATATACTTTGTATCCCTGTCCTCCTCTTACATTTTCCCATACTGTCTGAGTGCTTGTCTCTCTATTCCTGTTTCTCTCCCTGTCTCCCTCAGCCCTACTCAATTTGACGCCATGCTAATTAGATTGATATTGATTTCTAGAATAGTCCTGCTGCCACAGACTTTTGAAATGTATACACCTTTTAATCTGTTCTGCCTCTCAGGCGTTGTGGGTTAGATGCCTGGGAAAAAAAAGGGATTGTATTTCCCCCTTTGCAACGGGTAGCCATCTCAATGTCCTTGGCCTGCTGTAGTGTTTGTGTGTCAGTGTGTGTGTATAATTATTTGTCAGTCAATACATGTGTTATTTTCAGGGAGCAGCATCCAATGTGATTCGCTGTAGGAAGGATGGAAACTGGACGGGGTCGTTCCGACTGTGCCCACACAGCAAAGGCCAGTGTTCTTTACCTCAAAACCTCCATTACAGTCTACAGTACTCATGCAAGCGAGGACACGGCATAGGTCTGTATGCACATATTCACCGGTCCATTATAACAATTCTTCTTTCATGATTTCATTCATTTCATTATTCGTATTACTCAAAGCAGTTGTTGTGTGTGCTATTATTCTTCATCATGACTCATTCCTTTTCAGTTTTTACAGTTTACAGTCCTTTTTGTTTGTTGTTAATGAGAGTAAAAAATATTTTTTGACCACAGGAATGAGCTGACACTTTGAATCATAATCTGAACCTGAACATCTGAACAGGAAGGGGTTAAAGGTGGAAGGTTCTGTCATTTGTGAATACTATACTTTTATTGTTTTTGTTCTTTGGTCTCTTTTTTTCTCACGCGTTTGCACAGGTGAAGAGTGCGAGCTGAGTTGCAGAGAGAGTAACAACGATGTGGTGATCCTCCCTAGCAACATGTCTGTTGAAAGTGTACTTAAGGAGCACTGGAGGAACCCGCACAAAGTCAAGGTAAGTTTCTGTATGTGTGTTTGTGTCCGCCTCATGGCTCTGACAGACGCACTTCACAAAGTTCTGTGATCCACATCTCCCCTGGAAGGAATTTCACGTATACTGTCTACATCCTGGCTCCTTTACCCACAATGCAAAATGCTTGTCTTTTGTGACCGGCGCCATGCAAATGTTTGTCTTCACAGCATGGCAACTCTTCAAACATTTTTATTCTATTTTTGATTTGAAATGTGACAACACACTAGTGCTGCCCTCTTGCAACCCAATCATCAGTATGACATCTCATTAACCTTCTTGATGAAATAATAATAAAAAAAAAACCATCACTGGGAGTATCAGTTTCTCATATCTTTATCTTAAATTAAGCGGTGTGGTGAAAAAAAGCAAAATTATGAAATCTTATCAATTGTCTAATCATCAAAAATGCTGAAAATAAATAACAAATAATAAATTTGCTGAAATAAACTTGTGACACTAACTAGTTAATAATTCATACATCTCCCAGCTACTGACTGCACCGGTGAAGTACTGTTTTCTTAAACTGGCAGAGAGAAAAAGATGGAGGTTAGAGGTTATGTTGGGGGAGGTCATTAAACACAGAACTGTACAGCGTGTCTCTGTTGGGGTGCCACTCACACAGCCACGGTGTCATTTAGGATTTTTATGAAGCCTGTTTGGTTGGGTCAGGAGGTGGTGGAAAGAATATGGCACTGAGTGTGTGTACTCAATGCCTATTTTATTTCCCCATTTCCCCATAATTAACTTGATTAATGTCAGTGATGTGAAATTTGTCTCCAGTGTTTTACTCAGTGTAAGGCTCCTTTAGCTGTAGAGTCAGATGAGGAACTTACTAAACAGCATCAAATTTAGTAACAAGAGAAGGAGAAAAGAGAACACATTGTATTTCTTGCTGTATTTTGTCCTATAGCCCCTTTTGTTTTTGCTTCAGAGTCACACTGAGTCAGCAGCTTTTTCGGGTAGACGTTGGGAGAGACGGGTGGGTCGGGCCACGTGGACATGAAATGATCTGTTTTTCATGGATTTGTGAAATTGATAGGATGCTCAGTGGTAATTTGAAACTTGAGCCGATGGTGTTGGGGGCAGTTGATAGCAGTAGAGAATTGTGGGTTTGTGAGCTGAGTGTTCCCAACCTGATGCACCAGGGACAGAGGATGGGGAGGGTGGAGGTTACCAGGTACTGTGCCCATTTAAAGTTAATTTCTTAATACAAAACGTGATGTATTTGTGTCACTTAACTACTACTAAAACATCAAGTCTTGAGTCCTTAGTGTTCGAGTCCAAATCACCAAAGAAGAGTCAGGGTCGATTGCAAGTCAAGTCCCCATACCTAAGTTTGAGACATCAAGTTCATCTTTGACTCATCAAGGTCGAGTTTGAGTCAATTTCCAAGATGGCCTCCTTTGCAGCACAAATTCTTTATTAGTAATCCTTATTCATCGTTAATATACACAAATGACTCAAATGTTCCCATTTCAAATGTACTGACTGTGTGTGACACAAAAACCAAACAAACACAAGCACACACACTATAACTGAGAAAAAAAAAAAACAAAGTCCTTGTCTCCAAATTCTAAATCCAAATGCTCAAATCTGAGTCCAACTCATCACTGCTCAAGTCCAAGTCCTGAAAATCTTGGAATTAAGCCCTACAACACTGAATACAGTTAATTCAAGGAGGATTTATTGTAACACGCTACATTTGTATTTATGCTCATGTCAAATGCTCGATTGGTCCTCCATGAGTGTCCCACCCATTTAATTGTAGGAGCAAAAAAACTTTGTAATAAATGCCCAAGATCTCAGCAGCACAGATGTACAGATCATGAGTGATATTTGATACAAAAAATGTACTTGGCTGTCAGACAATGATATGAACAGACACAAAGAGGAGAAGGTTACAGTGGAGGAAACAGAAATCAGTCATGACAGGCAACAGGCGAACAGTTGTAATAACAGTAAGAGTGTAGTACGTAGGATGGGACGCTTCATACAGCAGCTTAAAGAGAATCCATGACCTGAAATGTACTTTCTAGTTCTACTTTGCTGAGTAGGAGGTTGAATGTTGCCCACCTTAATAACGGATGTTGATTTATTGCCTTTAAACTAGTTGTATTTCAGTTCTTAGTGTGACCCACTTAGAATTCTCTCCTGCTTTTCTACCTCCACCTCCTCCTCTTCTTTTTCCTGTCCCTCTATATCTAACAATTCTGCGCCCCTGGCACCCTCCTCCCCCTTTATCAGCAAAATTACCCTGTCGGGCTTGCTGTGGAATTAGTCATTTTCTATATGACATGACCTCGTCTGTGGTGGCGCTGAGATAGGGATCTATTTTTATGTGGTATCAGCGCCCCGGGGAGGCTTCAGAGGGTGAGGATCCCATACGTAGCGAGGGGTGAAGCCAGGCCGCGATCATGGATTATCATGATTTACGGCCTTGCTATGAGAGAAAAAAAAAAAAAAGTGAGGGAGAGAAAATGAGAGAGAGGGGAAGAGGAGTTTCTGGATGACATCATCATACTAGAACACTAGAAAAAGAGAATAAAAGTACAGGAGTTGCACCCAAGTTTCACTCTGAGACAAAATAATGTGTTTAATCTTCCAGGAGTGAACTATCACTGCCATCACACACATACGTACACGGCACAGACGTGCCTGCACCATGCTATGCAGCACTACATCACAGTAGTAGAATTGTTACTCCTGCACCTCTCAGTTGTCCTCAGATGTAATGTTGTTGTTCTTCTCTACCTTCATTGCCCCCATCTTTTTTTTTTCTCTTTTTTTTTTTTGCATTGATTTGCTGACAGCACTGAAATGAAAAATACCTTAGTTTGCAGCAACAAAAGATAAGCACGTCAAATTTGTGAGATATTGGGACACGGGGGGTCTGAGAAATGAACCATCTGAGGTCAGCCAGTCCTTTGCTGTGGATGGCACTTTTGGTCATGCTCACTACTATCCCGAAGTCTGAAGAGATGCTTCTGCTGTAAACAAAACCCTTCGCCACACTCTGCCAGAAGTACACTCATATATACAACTGTCCCTGTGCACTTAGTCTCACAACACAGGCAGACAGGTCATGTGAACACAGAGCTTATATAGCATACACTTGGAGGAATGTATTTGCACAATTACACATTATATATTATATATATTATATATATATAATAGGATGGGATTCCTCACATTCTGCAAAGATATTTGATATCACGGTGCTACTTATCTCTCTTTCTCTGTCTCTGTTTCATACTCTAAAATCTTTGCCTTCCTGGGGCAATGACTGCCGTACATTTATCCATTTTCAACTGCTTATCCATCAGGGTCGCAGGGGCTACAAAGGGCAGTGTACACCCTGGACTGTTCGCCAGTCTATCGCAGGGTCGACATATAAAGAGTTTCACGCCTACGGGCAATTTAGAGTCAACAATTAACCTAGAATGTGGGAGGAAGTCAGAGTACCCGGAAGAAACCCACGCAGGCATTGGGATTACACACTAGCGGCCAAAGAAAGGCCTGCTTGCTTGGGGCAACAGCGCTAACCACTTTGCCGCCGTGCTGCCCGGGCCATGACTTAGCTATGAAAAAAACATCACTTTTATCACGTTATATCTTGTCAAACTCAATCTATCCAGCTTTGTTCTTTGGTCAGTGTAAATCAAAGAAGGCTTTACAATGAAAGCAACCACATGTAGCACATGAGCCATGTTGATATCACCAATATTTCACTGTCTTATACGCTTGTGTATGTGCATATATGCATGTGTCTCCTGTCTTTGTCTCGTGTGCTGTAACTTTAGTCAGGATCAGAGTAGGTTAACCGTTGAAATGTTGGTAAAAAGAACAGATGTCCTTGAGTACCATACAAGGTAAATGAGACGTTCAGACCAGAACACTTAAGAGTCAGTTACTTTAATGAATTCAACCCCACCTAATCTTTTGTCTCATTTCACAGAATATAGTCTGTACGATGGGACTGAGGTGGTATCCGCATCCAGAATTCCTCCACTGCATTAAAGGGTGTGAGGTAAGAGGTTTGACATGAGTTAGATATTTTCTCTCTTTCACATTTCTGGAATAATAGTTCCATTCATCACACAAAACTTTCAACTCACATTCTTCTTTCTTTCTTTTTTGACCTTTAAATATATAAAGTGTAGATTTCACATTTGCATTCACTTTGCTCAGCCAATTGAGCTTACACAGACTATGGGTTGGCTGATGCTTTGCAAGTAAAACACTAAAAACAACCTGCAGGGTGATCTCTTGTCAGGACATTTGGATTTATAGCTCTTAACATAGTTGCAGGTGGGCTCACTGAGATCAGCAGCCATTTTGTGTTTTTCCTCTACATGCAATCTGATGTTAGGCTGAAGTTAAAGCTACTGTGATCTTTTAGGACACTGAAAAGTCCTTTTTTTCCTGATAACACTATGTGTGGTTATCATTAGTGTGGACTAACTGAAATATATTTACCTATTTGATTGACTGTCTCTTACAAAAATATATACACAACTGATCATGTGACCATGTCTGAAAACTGTCTTTCCTCTAAAAATAGTCAATTTACATATGAAAGGCTCGTACTCCACCTTTTGAAATCATGATACCATGTACCTACTTTAGGCCAAATGGATAACCTGATTGGTAAACCAAGTGGAGGGTGGCGTCAACCCAATAAATCACCATATTGGAGTGTTTTCTGGAGCGAATAGTTTATAGTGTCCTCAGTTTGACTTATGGGTCTGGCCCCTGGAGGGCTTAAAAAGCCACATTGAAAGATGAGGGAAATTTAATGCATCAAATTAATCAGCAAATCTATTTGCAGACTTCTAAAAGGCCCCGAAGAAGGAAACTACCAATAGAAAAAGTGTCTTTTTTCCCAGTAATTCACCTTTTAAACGTTATAAAGGAGTAAGCAGCAAAATAAAGGGTGGAACTTTTTCCCGCTCTTATAGTTTTCTTTCTAATTCTGCCTCTCTCCTGTGCAGCCATTCATGGGAGACAACTACTGCGATTCAGTCAACAACAGAGCCTTCTGTAACTATGACGGAGGAGACTGCTGCCAATCCACTGTCAAGACCAAAAAGGTTAGTGACCTCAGAAAAAAAAAAAACCCTCACCCTTCAGTCACACTGATCAACAGTCCGTGTGCCCCAGCTCATACAGCTCACGGACAAATCCCACACTTCTCATATGTGGGGGTTTTTCTTTTCCCCTGCGCCTTACCCACATGGACTCCTTTTACTTTCTCACTGCCATTCATCCAGGGAAGGTTGCATGTTTCCTCTGTCACGCTTTGGCATTTAAAAATAAAGAATTCTACCTACAAAAGGTAAGTTTTGTGCAAGATTAGAATATGCTGTTGAAGACTGTTTTATTTCACCTCTTGGAACATCTCTAAACAGATTCTTCCTTTCTTTGCTTTGTTTCCAACCTTATATCACTGGTAGACAGCTTACTGACTCCACATCCAAGAGAGTGGGAGTATTCAGACTTCATCAGTAATCTTTGTTTTTCTGCAGTATTTTGTTTCCTAATGTGTAAAACGTCTATATCCATCTTAGTCTGCTTGTATTTATATCACCACCCAAAGCCATAGTAGTAAAACAAACTAATTTACTTATCACCGACTTAGTGGTCCTGATTATATGAATGTGGAAAAAAATTTTGTTGTTATCGCTTTATCTATTTTTTTTTTTTAAACATCTCTTTAACTGAATCAGCTGTGTTGTATTTCAGCAATAAGATTTGCCTGTCAAAAAAATTTGGTCATCCTTACTCTCTTAATTCAAGGAGTTGTTCTGTCGGACTGTCTGTCTCCATTCTGTCCTGCTCCTGGCAAGAAATCAAATTGAAAGTGTTATGCAGCTTCTGTGCTGCAGCATCTTCTTCTCCGGTCTGTTCCATTTTTTTTGACCATGGAGCCTGAATTATCCCTGTCTAGCCAGTGACAGAAAAAAAAGACCATTTTGAAATATTGCTCCTGTGTAATGCTGCATTTCACTGAGTCAGTCAAAGAGCATCTAGAGTGTTTCCTCACTAATTGTTAAATGTAAAAGAGGTAAACAAGAGAAAATATTACAAAACAGAAAGTCTTGTTATGGACATTTGGGACCCATGAGGTCAAAAAATTGCTCTTCATATATTTGATTGCAAATAAACTGACCTAGGACCCATAAGTACATGATTTGTTTTGGTCCTTTATGCATAACTTGACTATAAGATGGAAGGTATTATATCTTCCATCCAATAGCATCAGGAAAGTCGGAGAGCAGCTTGCTGAGATGTGACCTCTATTTTGAAGTGGTTTCGCCGCTGTTGGTTGACGCTATCTCATCTCTACATCTTCTGGCCCCAATCCAGCGCAGGGGCTCAGCCAGAACTTACATAACTCACTGTTACTGACAGACCCCAGTGTGAGTATAGACTCCATTGAATTATTGGAGCAACTAGAGGTCGAGCTGGGTGAAAAGAGGGCCCAGTTAGGAGGTATGCAGGGTTAGGAATTGTTATTTTGCACATCAAAGGCAGGTATAGTCTGAACATCGTCTGTTTGGACATCAAGCAAGTATCTCTGCTTTTGCCTTTGATGGTTTTGAAATTATGGTCTACTTCCTGAAAACCCCTAACTGGCCCAGACAGTTCCTGTGCTTAGTCTGAAATCATCCAGTTGACATTAGATTAAAAAAACAAATCTTCAAATACAACTATGCATTTTTATTATGTTATTTAGTCTGAGAATACTTTAGAACTTGTTTCCACACATCAAGCCCAACAACTTAATTTTAACCTACATTAAAGCTTGAAAATGTGAACATGTGCCTCATCCTGCACCTTATAGCTCATCAACCAAGCAAACAGTCAAGCATAGGGAATCTCTCTGCTACGTTCATTTCTCAGCTAATTAGCTGCTCAGCTGCTGCACATTAAACAGCATGAAAATATATCTGCGCTTTGGTCTGTTGAGAGTCTGGTTAGGATCCTTACTCTTCACCATGGTTGCTTATAAAACACTGACTGCTTCTGGCTTGTAACAATACAGTGAAAGTTGTTTTTATTTTACTGGGGTTCAGCCCACCAGTTGCTGTCAGTCAAACGTGGACATAATCCCCCAGCCAGTTGCTGAGAAAAAAAAATTGTAGTTCTGACAATTCTCCAAATATTTTTTTTTTCTCGTAATATCACATCAATTTTGATAATACCTGTCGAATTCCCCTGACTGAAGGTAATAGCATTTGGACTTTAAACCATCATGTGGAATCTGGCTCAGGTTTAGTACTGTAGCATTTCCAAACTAAAGATGCTACGTGCCTATGGTCAATAGTAGTGTCTGCATAACAGGTGTTACCAGTTTGTTGAAATAATAACTGTAGGCAAATGGAGGAAATTAAGTAAATACTTGGTACTAACTTCTGTCACACCAGCAAAGATGGAATAGGTGAAAAGGAGGCTCAGTCCATTTACTGAAACGTAGCTATTTTCAGTCAGCTGCTACATTACAAATATAGTAAGTGGATCACCTGAGCTCCAAAACTGCGAGATGCTTGTCCAATTTCTGCTTGAAGGCATTTACCCTGGCATTATTCAAAGGAAACTGGTCTGTCTGCCTGGTGTTTTCCACTTGTGGGTCCCCTGGAAACTGTTCAGAAAGATACGAAAAATTACTCTGAAATAACCAATCATAATTTGATTTATCAGCTGCCAGGAGCATGGGGTGAGGAAGGTTACTGTGGGTGAACAACAAAAAGGAAACACTAAGGAATGAAGCTGATATGTGAAGTGGATAAGGCCGCAGAGGAAAACCAGATGTTTGATATAATCCCTTTTGCTTGTTAGCCCATTGCCTAATTGATGCTGCTTATTCGCATACACGTGTTGCTTGTTGGTGCCTTGACTAATATAAACCTTGTTTGCATGAAACACAAATTAACCTGAATGTCAGTTTTAAATTATTTGCCTGACAACTTTATCTCGGGGTTTTATTGCATTACTTTGATATTTATTTATTTATTTATTTATTGTCCACTTTTAAATTTCCTCTGTATTTGTTATCGTTTTGGTACTTGCATTTAGTTAGGCATTTAGATTTAGTTGTTTATTCCTCTAGGGCAAAGCCTTCATAGTTATCCCTATTTGATCAACTTCGTCAAAACAGAAACAGGATACTCTGCACCTGATTCTGATTTTCCACCGAACTGAACACATGCGTGGCAGGCAATGGAGGACAGAGCTGCACATAAACCTCTAAAAACAAAGAAAAATGACACAATATATGACAAAAGGAATCTGAAACTCATTTATGACAGACCTTTGCCTCCAAGCTGCTGAGTAATACACTTGCTGGGTGACAAAAAAAAGGCCGTTTTTTCCTTCATAGTGGGAAATAAATCCAGACCACAAGTGAACTTTGTCCGAACTTGTTTAATTGTTCTTGAATGCAGATTCTGGTGTCTGTGTCACCATGGACGTCATTTAATGTCAACTAGGATCTGGATTTACTGCTGCTAAATTAACATGTTGTTCAGACCTTCACATAAAAATTCTATTCTGAATAAGTCAGCTTAAGTAAACCAAAAATAAATTTACTGAAAGGATTATAGTAGTACTGGATTGTATTTATTTAATTATTGTAGTTTAAGCAGCCACTGTGCCTGCCTAAAAAATATTTTTGTCAGACATTAGCAAAATTATAGTCTGCAGCAATGTGCAAAGCAAGTATTTTCAGTCTTTCCATTGACTGCCAATATTAACACTATTTGTTTTCACAGAAAATTTGCCGGGAACTATTACTGGGTGATGCTCTGTATGCATGATTCAAGTCACTGGCTTGTTTACGCATATGGGCGAATATATTCCTGTTAATGTAATGTGTTTGCTGGGATACAGTCACTGACTTACATGTATCTCCTGGATATGTAGATTATCCCTAAATGCTCAGTTGCAACTGACTCAGCTGAAGAGAGAAATGAACAGATCATGAAATAGTTCAGTTTATCCACCTAAAACATATTTTCCTTGAACAAATCATTTGTGAATGATTTGACTCACTTGATACTGACCTGCATACCACAATCTATTAATCCACATGAGAATCATCCTACTACAGTAGTATTTACTCCTATTAAGAAATCTAAGTTATAAACAAGCATCTCAGCTTTCATGAAAAATAGGGAGTGATATTACATCTGTTAATGCTGGAGCAACTTGAAATTCTTTGTGTTTTGGCCACAGCGGCCCCTCGGCCACATCCAGTTGTCCCAGTTATTATTGTGATGTAAAAACCAATTCCGTTTTACAGACTGTTCATAATTAGCCTGTGCAAATAGAAATTAAAATAGTGGGTTAATCCAATAATCCAATAGAAGACAAATACAATACTTTTATTTATACATAAAACAAAAAAAAAATTAATGGATTATCAGAAAAAGACTTTTGGAATTAACCCTGCAACAAGAAGTTCTATTTTCTGATTGGCTTTTAGGTAGATTAAATTCTAAATAAATTTCTGTGCGTTGGAGTTTATCACTTTTCAGCGTAAGAAATATCAGATGTAGTGTGTTAAGTGGTTGAAATTCGTCTGTCTCACAGTTGATGTGTGACTCTTGAGCTTTGGTATAGACAAAGCTCAGAGACTGAGGTTCAGCTCTTACTACAACTTATCAACCACTTGTTTTCAAAGAGGTGGTCTTTTCTAATATTAAATTTTTGTAGTTCATGATTTTATTACTTGGGAGCTGCATGAAACTTATGAGGAGCTGTAACAATAACTGTGGCATCCAAATTAAAAGTCAGTAATTCAGCCTTTGTTTAGGCAGGTATTTTATCATTTATTTTGCAGATTTTCTAAATGTATTCTGTCCAAATTAGGCCTGTTTGTTTTGTTTTTTTGGTTGTTTTTTTTTTTGTTTTTTTTATTTGCCTTGTGATCTCAGACAGAAACACACACACACACACACTAATTCACATTGTCATCAGTGCAGCCACTCTCACGCACGACACAAACATGCAGCACATGAAAAGACACACCAGCTACTAGTTGCTTTGATGGGTTAGGTGACTCAGTGAGGATCTTTGACTGTGCTGTTGTCCCCAGTGCGTTTTGACACAGCACATGAGAACAAGGTTATGACCTCCAAACACACATACATATTATTTGGTCCTCTGCCAAATCTTTTTTCATCCACTGGTCCCCTCTAATCTTAAATACTGAAGTGAAGAGAAAGAGGACACAATAAAAATTTACTACAAACCTTTGTCCTTCCTCATTATCCAGAGTGTGTATATATATGTCTATCTTTTTGTCCTTTAAGTTTTTCTAATAAGTCCAAAAGTTACAAAAGAAAATAACCCTCCTGTACTTGAAATTTTACTCACAGAACCAAAACCAAATGTGCACACCACAACTATGTTTTCACTCCACTGATGGAGGACATAGACCACACCGATGGGAACATCTGCTCACCCATCCTCAGCGGAAGATACTTAAATGACTTTTTTATGGCAATCTCATGATTTTTGTGTTTCCCAAAGTCAAACGCTGTGTCTTTCAAACACAAAATAATTCAATGCTTCAATCTGTATATATATAAAAAAAAATTCTATTGTAGGAATTAGGTTATCAGTTCTTAAATATTTCCAACTTCTTCCTGTTTTTCTTTCGCTGAGTTTGAGCTCCGCATATCATCCTGAATAATGCTGATTTAGGACATGGGAAAAAAACTATAATCAAAAGCAATGAAATGCCATTGCTCATTTAGTTTTAGTTCCCTTTCCAGCAAATGCTGCTCTCATCTTTTATTTTGGTAGAGATTTGTGTATTAAAGAGTTCTGGATGACTTGCTGTGTATTATTCCGACCCAGGAGCTTTGAAGGTGCTAGGACTGGCTGCACGTAAGGTCACCACAGGATCTCCCCTTAATAGTTGCAAGCTGTTGGCTGGATTTGGAGAGGCAGGGAGGAAAGGAGGCAAGAGTATGCCTTTCTGAGGGTTGCCTGTGCAAGACCCTTTTTGTAGGTCCCCTCAACCCCCCCTTTAGTTTGGAAGGAATTCCTTTTTCAGATGTTGGAAGCCGTACGCAGGGGCCACCTATTATATAGTTATATGGCTTGGCCTCTCTAAAACAACTCTTTCTAAATGTGCCTGTATGTTTTTCTGTCTGCATTGGTGGTGGGATCTTGGGTAAGTGCTACAATCTCTCCCAGCCCTTCACTGCTGTTTACAACTTTCAGTCTGGCACAAGTATGCTCACTACGTGACTTGCTATGTGCCACGATTGATGTTTGTGTCCTAGCTGATGGTCCGTGATAGCCACCCCTGATCACTAACCTCTCCATCTGACTTGGTGACTCACAAGGCAAATCTCTTTGCTCCCTTTGAAAATGTCATTTTCCTCTCTGCGATTTTGCCTATAATTACTGTAGAGACATCACATTTTCACTCAACTGGATGCCAGACTGAGTGACATCAGCGGCTCTTTTTTATTTTAAAGTTTGAGGGAGCTAAGTTGACTTTATTTCCCATTGCCAAGGCTCGCTCAGGGCCAGTAAAGGAGGGGGCTAAGGCAGCATATCCAGAGGCACTATGGGTATTTCTTGATCATGGAACCTAGAAATTGATTGTTACCTTCGTACTTTGTGTTTTGTAAAGCCACTGCGATATAATGTTTATGGCAAATTATCATATAAGCAGTAGTATTCCATAGCTCTCTTTATTTCCAACTTTTCTGTGTGTATTTGTGTGGGGAAACCGGGCTGAGGGTGAAGGGGCCAAAATCTGTGCGTAAGGGAAAGGAAGGATAACATGCAGGGCTTTTATAAGCAGCTGTGCAAAGATTTAAGTTAAAAGATATACTGTGTCAGCTCAGATGTTTCTGACAGAGTTGTAATGCACTCTAATAACCTCAGTTACTTGCTAATGAACAGTGTTTTATACATCTTTAGATCAGTCAGTTCCCTTTTCCCCAGGCCTGTGCCCCTTCCATCACCTCCCTACCTCTAAGCACTGACAGACACACTCTGCACACACCGAAATGTAGAGAGGAACTCTGTGTTATTTTGACCTGTTCCTCAGATGGAAGGATGGGGCTCTGACAAGGTCTGCGTTCTTCAGAAGGGCTTTCATGTTGCTGTTAGTGGGTGTCCTCCCCCAGTTCTCCTATAGCCCTGGGACATAGGGCAGCATGAGGGCCCCCAGGCTCACAAGGCCAACCAGTCCCATTTCCCAGCCACCCTGAGAGAAACTCATGTCAGGGCCAGATGTGGCAGCTGGCCCAGCCACCCTTGAGGTCAAGGTCATAGGAAACCATGTCAAATTTGCCACCCACCATCATTCTCTAGATAGAGCGATAAACAAAAGTGGCCTTCAAGGGGAAGTGAGGTGTAGGGGGGAGGTGAAAGGCATAGTGTGGTAAGAGGGAGAGACAGAGACAGAGAGAGAGAGAGCGAGAGGAAAGGTAAAGCAAGGTGAGAATGTGAAGCTGGGAGATAACGTAATTTAACAGAGAAAGAGTTAGGTGAGAGTGAGGAGCCCCGTGTACTTGGCTTCAAAATATCCACAGAGGAAACGCTGCTCACGCAGTTGACAGCTGTTTCTGAAGTGTGTCCTGACCTGGGCTTGTAAAGTCGTCACATGCAGGCCTCATTTTCTTAGAGGAGTCTGGGCACTTCCCACCTGGTCCTCACATTAGGAACACCCACACCCCCCTCGACACGCACGCACACACAGACAGCTTATTTTATACCCTATTTCAAAGAGGAGCCTGCGTCATTGCTCCTCAGCGACGTGCATGCCCCCCCATGTCATTCCACAGGACCGCTGCCGACAAATAACTGACTTTCACAAACTTTTGCTGCTGTTTCCTGTGTTTTCTATGGGGGTATTTACTTTACGGTGTAATTCAAAGCAAAATGTGAGGTGGACGCTTTTGCAATCGTTTTATAAAAATCTGATTTCAACTAATTGAATTTATTGCAACCTACCACAGGTTGGCATATTTTTCTCTCCGATTTTCATTACTGAGCTATTTTCTAAGCTAAGGAACTTCTTTAATGATTATTAGAATTGAAAAAAAGTGTGTGCTTTTTAATAAGTTTGTGCATTTTTATGAAAAAAAAAAGCTTTTCATCCTTACACTGAGGTAGCGTTTAATATCTATTATAAGAAGATGAATGTAGTTGTATGCATTTAGTAGTAATTAGTTGCTAAGGAAGTGAGTCAGCCTCAAAGTCCCCAAAACCTAGGAGCTGATAGTGTGCAATGCAGTGGACACTACTGTTATGAATGTTTCTTTTAGCGGATGGCAGGTTCTCATTTCTTAGTCATTCTTTGCTAATGCATTCAGTAATTACTCGACGAACCTCCCAGATAGTATTAGCTCCTGATGCAATTTATTTGATGGCATTAAAGAATCAGCTACTCCGTATTCACGTAATTGCGCCATGACCCACCCCTGGAAACAGCCCCTCCCTTAGCAGCCAGACAGTTTCATTAATAGCATCAAACTAATAGCTGTCTTTGGCAAGAGGCGTGCTGTCAACTACGCATCCACATTGGGTAAAAGGACTCGTGTTATCGTTACATTTACGTTGTATACTGAGCTCCTTTGTGCAAAGGAGGCAATACCACTTAGCCCTAATAAGAAAAAGTGACGTTGGCCATCGGCCCCCAAATGATTGATAAGTCTGATAAGTCAGAAGAACACAATTCATGCCCCTGGTCTGCTGCCTGCGCTCCTTGACTTCGACCACATGTGTAACTTGTTTGGCTTGAGAAGGGGGGATACATTTTGTGTACCCAAACAGCTGAAGCAGCTGTTTGGGTACACAAAACAGCACACAGAGAGGCGAGCAGACAAGGCAGCAGCAGCAGCTGGTGCTGGTGACGCATTACCAACGTTATCCAGTGACGTCAAACACCAGGGGCAATAGACAATGATCTTCTGGTTTTATTTTCACCTACAGTGGGATTCTGATATTCTGATAGTTTTTTCTGTGCATACACCCATGTAATGTATACCCATTTTTTTTTTTTTAACTAATTGGGTTTGTTTCCATGGAATTCAGCATGACCCCTGAATGGGCCACTGGGTTATAGTTTTAAAGGCAATTACACTTAATGACTCTTGGTATCTTTGTCTGTCCCATCCAGGTGATTCCATTCCCCATGTCCTGTGACATACGGGATGAGTGCTCCTGTCGGGATCCCAATGCTATAGAGAACAGAAAGGACGAACATGTCTATTCCCTAGGGTGACCAACCTGAGCAGGGACCTCCATTCAGCGTCCCAGGAACCTCACTCCAACACAACACAACCAGAGTGGCCGAGGCAGACCCCTCCTTCATCCTCCTCTCGGCCCCCAGTTTCCTGCACATGCTGCTTAACAGGCATACCTCTCCATCCATACTGCAACTCCAACTAGCTGAAACGCCTCTTCTTCCGCCTCCACATCACAGAAAGATCTAGAAAAGAGGATGGGACTCATGAGACTCCACAGAAAACTTCATTTTTTCAGCTGAAAAGGAAAGTAACCCTGCAATATCATCATTAAAAAACCCCCCAAAAAACAAAAAAAACCCCCAAACATATAGCAAGGACAGAAAAAATTACATGAAACAACACTTGTTTTTTGAAAGAATCATAAAACAAACAAGCAAAAAAAAAAAAAACTTAAAAAAAACAAAAAACAACAACAACTAAACAAAAAAACATAACCAAGCCTAGGTAGCATGCCTTTTGTTCAGTTTTGTGCTGGCTTCAGTGTCTATTTTAGTGACCTTGCTCTACAATCACATGATTGAACCTAAGGTATCTACAAATGTGCAAGTTGGGGGATTGTGTTGATGTTGACTCTGTGTTTTGCAAAAATGAAGGAAATCAAAACAAATGTAAAAAAAAAAAAAAAAATCCTCACGCACTCTGAAGGCATGTTCAACATCTTTTTTGGAGGGGCTAGAAGTTTGTGCTTATATCATTCCTGGTTTCTTACTGGTCAGGCATTCTGTATCTCTGTCCTTTTTCAGTATCAAATGTGTTTCTTCATGGGCACACATAGAGGTTATTCTGAGTTTCGTGGGGAAAGAGACAGCCATATTGATAAGACAAGACTCTACAGGTGAATAGGGTAAAAGTTTTAATTAATAAATATCACCCAAGCTGATTGCTTACATTAAGACAATTATATTGCAAGTTTCCTGAAATGTTTTGCTCAAACATGCAAATGATGCATAATCTTATCAAATAGACAATGTGCAAATTAGTATGAAGTCTGAACATCGGCTCAAGCCAAGTTCATAAATTTTGTTCCACTCTGACGTGTGTTTTTACTGAGGTAATTCTGAATATTTTATTTCTCCATAAATCTAAAAATACCGTCAGCCATAACAAATACATTTTTGCCCTTTTTTTTACCAATAAAATTCAGGCAATCAATGAATGATACACGTACAAACAAACCCTCTATAAAAAAATAAAATAAAATAAAATTTTTTTTAAAAAAACAACAAAAAAAAAACGAGACAACAATAAAACTGGAGATTTTGGTGTATGTCAGTGCTACTGAATGAACATTTCTGGCTAAGAGTTCGAAAAAGAAGAATACTAATTTTAAGAAAACAGCCTTCAATTCAGAATCAGCATTTCATTGAAAAGAAATGTATTATCAAATTCCATAAATTTTTTTATTGGAAACCACTATTTACAGACACAATATCTGACACACAGAAAATGACCCTGTTCAGATTGCATCATTTTGTGGGCGAGTCACAGCTTTACAATGACACCTGTTGCAGACAACGATTGTGGTACTGCATGTTGCGTTAGAGCGCTAACTGAATCGATGAAAAATCTACAGACACAAATAGATATACAATAGACGGTGTAAAATAAACACCCAAATACATATTTTGGACTTTTTTCCTACGGAAACAATACAGCCCAAAATTGACCAGTGCATGAAAAAAACAAAACAAATTTTCGCCTGCTGTGTCTCGCCTTAAATTTCAAGCCACAGATTCAATGCAGATTCAAGTCAACATGAAATACACAAACACGTAGAAAAACAAAAGCAAAATCTTGAACATTTTTAGCATGACTTCTGCTACTGTGTTTGCTGCTACTTGCCATCTTCACATCATGATATCTTCTAAGGTTAGACAGCTTTGTCTGCCATGCTGCTTACAGTACCTCTCTCTAGCATTCATTCACACTTTGCATTAATATGCAAATACATACAATACTTTCCATTCACATTAAGACATGTTGACAATACCACATATGAAATGCACTAAAAACTTTAAAAAACCCAGAACCTCACTAGTCATTCCCATTAAACCCAACTGCCCGAGACAATACTAGCTTACATACATTGACCACGACTTGAAGAATGTCATCGATAACACCTCACCGCGGGTTGGCGTGGTTTTAGTTTCAGTTTCAACTTCCCCCTCATGGCACTTGATATTAAAAACTTTGTTACTTCAAGCGCCAATTTTTAAAGTTTATACTGAAAATAAAATGATCCCAGTCCTGTTCAGAATGTAGTCAATGCTTGTCAGGAGTCTGTGGCTTTTTAATTTTTTTTTTTTTTTTTTTAATGATTGCACATTACTGCACAGCACAGTCAGAAATAAAGGGCTGGACACAGGCCATGGCTCTCAATGAGCATGAATGGAAGGATACCACATGTGACATACACACACATATGCACAGACATGTTTCTCTCATTTACTTCCCTCCCAGTTGCATTGGGCTTTCATCTCTGGCTCTGCGACAATGTTGTCTATAAAAATGACGTTTGGATGTATATGTCAGTGCAGCGTTAACAGTCACAATATGATCAAAAATCCCTGAGAGTCTCTGTTTTTACCATTATGTTTGTTTCTGCAGTAAAAAGTGCACTTGGTTGTTGTCCGCACTTTTCAGTATTGTGAATTTAGGTGTCCGTACCCGCCAATTAACGTCATCAGCTTACATGGCTGCTTTGACTGCTTTATATGTTACTCATTATTCCACACACACAGACATACACACTAGTTTTTCCCCATGCACATTTGATAATGAAGGCTGCTCAGCATATTAATCCAAACTTTGCTGCTCCTACTTGGCTTCAACAACAGCCATGATTACATTCATTTGGGTCAATGGCAAAGTCCCTCTGACTCTTTATAGGCTGCTCCCAGATCAATCTTATAAATAGGGGGAACAACATGTACACAAGAAGCAGTACAAGTTTGTAATGTAAGACCAATTTCATGATATTTTTAAAATCAATGTTCGCGAAGAACTAAGATAATATCACAACATACAGAGAAAGTGAAAAGGTATTATTTTCCACCAAATACACAGAAAAAAATATTGTGTAAATATTACTTTATGTTCTTGATTGACAGGAGCATTGAGAAATGTTTTTAAGTTAGTTTTTTTCATTTCCATGTATTTAGTTTTTACAAAATGTCATATTTAATCAGTGTTTTTATTATTGACCTCAGTTACTGCACTTTTTAGTTGCCATGTAAGAAGAAAAAATATATCTTTCAAAAATGTTTAGAAGCTGCTATTATCAGAATGGTGATCTGAAACAAACTGTATGATATTCAGTCATTTGACTCCCTGTGTCGCTATTAGCTTTCCTGTCATTAGTGTTTTAGTCATATCTGACACTAGATACTCCTTTCAACTTTGCATTCAATGTTATAAATGAAATAAGTAGGCATTGTCACTATCATCTTCTGTTATCCTAACAGGTCCCAAATAGGGTACACACCAATGGATTATCTGCAAAAACACAATACTTTGTCAGAGATTTACCATCTAGCTCGATTGCAAATTTGTTTGTCTTTCATTTTTTGCTAAGATGGTTCATGCATGGTTAATGGTGTACATTTTGGAGAGACTTAGAGATGCTGAAGGTGAAGAAAAAGCTTAAAAGAAGAAATTCCCATTGAAAGACTTTGTAACTTTTATGAAATATGAAACTTTGTAAGGACGTTCTAAAGGCTAAATAATCTTCAAAGATTGCATTTAACACTTTATATGAAAAAATATATAGCCCTGGTTTAAAAAAAAAAAAAAGACTTGTATTATGTTGATATTATCAAATTATATGTAATATTAGTACTTCAGATACTGCTGCTTTACATAGAACTGTTACCAGGTGGGAGAGACTGACCTGCAATCACTACACTATGCCAATGACATGCCGTACCGTGGTTCATCATCTGCCATTGAGGTCACTGGAAAGCCAATTCCAACAGTTTGAATGGATGAATCCAAAATCTGTCATTGGATCTTTCCTTTATTCTGAGTTGATACAACCTTGTTGTAGTTGCTTCTGCATACTTACATTGCATGATAAATACAATAACTTGCATCATCAGGCGATTTCTGGATACCAAAAAAAGCTGATCATTATCGCTATCAGAAAGGCTACAGAATGTGACTGCATGTCAACTTGAAAAATTATATTCTTCATATTGGAAAAAGGTACCCATAAGCCATAGCTAAATAAGATATTCATAGAAGAAAAGTATAAGATTGCGCATTGGATGAGGACATGACCTCTCTACTGTAGTCTTCACAGGATCCCTTGCTGTACCTCATGCCTGTAATGTTTGCTGCTTCTATATTTTTGGTATTTTAGTGACATTTTTGCGTCTCATAACAATGGTGTAAATAGTAGAACTATTTATTGAGAGTGTTATACTTTTTTAAGTTATATTTAATGTCCATGTAAGTTATTTTTTACATTGTTCTTATAAACAAGAACATTATTGATAGTGAGTCAAAACTGTCATTTTGTCTTGTCATCACGCTTGGTTGTGATCATTGATCGTAAGCTCTGATCAGACAGAGACTACACGGCAAGCCCACAGCCAGGAAAGAAATGGCATCGGCCATTAAAGTGTAGATGGACACTGCTCGCATCTAATGAGGATTCACTACATTTTAAAATGTTACTGAATGCAGTGTATCTTTTTTTCCCCTTTAAAACCAGAATGTAAAGTTTTTGTTTTTGTTTGTATTTCTTTATTTGCTTTTTCTTTTTAATGCCCACATTAGCCATACATTCAAGGATTTGTTAAAAGAAAAACCAAGTAAATAACAGTTAAGTACATAAATCTGCCAAATAGCAAACAACATTTTCAGAGCTAGTGTACAGCACAAGGAATATATGTACACAGCTGGCTGAGGGCAGGAGGAAACGGGCAAGTGGCAACAAGAGGGATCAAAAATGGATTGAAATAAGGACTGGAGGTCAAAAGGCATCCAATGGTGCCCCAGATAGAGCAATCTAGGAGGAGGCGGGGAGTAGCGGGTGGGCGGAAAGAGAAGTAGGGATGGGTGGGCTGCTTTCCTGGCCTGTCTAGCTCTTTGTCCAGGTGTGAAAATGTGTACTCACAGAGGCTGCCCCTGGGCCAGTGGTGGCCGACGCTGACTGGCAACAGGCCGAGGCCAATGAGTCAGTTTCTCCTAGGGGTGGCGGCCATCCCTCTCTGGGACTTCCCCCCTTCTTACCTCCACCTCCCCACTCCTCAACACACTGCCTCATCTGTCACTGTCAGGTATGCCTGAGTGGGGCGGCCAGGGTCAAGCTGGCCCTGTGAAAATGAGAGAGGATGTTTGCCCAGCTTACAGAGCCGTTTGAAGTGAGGCTGAAGGAACACAGTTCTTCTCACCTAGAGCCTACGCTTATCACATAATATGATTCGTATAGCAGTCTTTTTTTTTTTTTTTTTGACAGGCTTTGATACCTTTCCACGTTTTCCACCAACAGTCGCTCATTTGTTTCTAATTTAAGACCTGGTTGTTGTATTGCTTGTCTAAAAATGGCAAAAACATTGTAGTATCTAACTCATTATGAAATGATAGGGAGTGTGAAAGAGAGTGTCTGAAGCCCTAATGTTTTTGCTCAGATCATTGTGGAGAAAAAACTGATGTGCCATCTTGTTGTAAGACATTTTCTTTGTGTATTGTAACACATGAAGTACCTCTCACAGGCCTCTGGTTATAGAATGATCCACTTATGTCTGTTTCCTAATCCCTTGATTAATTAAAAAAAAAGGTGAATTGTCCTTTTTTCTAAGTGGGGAGTACAAAAAAAAGTGTATTTACATATTATGTGGATATCTAGTGGTATTACTGCGATGTTTCGTACCTGATTGCGCAACAAATATATTTTAAGATGTAAATAATAATATTATATGATGATTGTATTTGCAAACCATGTACTAACTGTTTGGGAGTAGCTCTCTTTGATTGATTTTTATCATAACTATTATACAAAGAGATGAACCGTGAATATGTTGTGCATTGTGTCAAAGTATCACCTGCAAAGACAGAAAAAAAAAAGACCTGTGATGCTTTACCACACCACTCGCTGTCAGCATTTATTTGTTCATAAAGGCTTAGTACAAGCACTGTTGTCAGGTGTCTAAACCATGAATTCATCCATTGAGTCAGAGATTATTTATTTGTTGTCGAGATGAATAAAGTCATATTGGTCATCGCTGGGTCTTAGGAGTCTGTTGAATTTGATCCTTGTAATCAAACATGACCGATCTTTGTTACCTTTGGGAATTTCATTTGGAATTTATCTGCTTTGGCTGGCACAAACCAACAGCTTTCATTTCTCCTCACTCCATACTCTGTATCGTTCAGTCCTACGCCTATGCCTTTGTGTTTGCTGATAACTTCACCAACACTGTAAAGGTAGCTATCAGACTCCGTACTCCCTCCCTCCCGTCCTCCCTCTGATGGCCTCCTCTCCTTGGTTCTACACAGTATGCACTTTTTCAGGCACATATACAAGAGATTGGACTTCTATGTTTCAGTCGATGTCTCTCTCTGTTTTCACAGTTGCAATTATATATATTTTTGGTGCTCTGGTACATGGCAAAACATGTCTGAAGTGTACTATATTTTCATAAGGAAGAGTCATACGGATGAGTATCATGTTCATTTTGCTGTCATTTATTGTGTAGAAATAAAACACTGGTTAAAGTGAACTTAAACTGAAGAAGTGTGGTCACTTTTTTTGGAAGTTAGATTATTTTTTCCATTAATGGTGTGTCCAGGTTAATTTTGGAGCGGCTGTATATCGGTTTTTTTTAACTCTTGTGTGTGCCTCTATAAAGGGAATGTTTCTTCTGGAAGTCATTGAGGTACCAAAGATCCATGGTGAACCCTTTCAAATTAATAAAAAAGGACCTGAGGTGGTTATAAAAGAGGAACTCATTCTTTAAGCCTCCATTGATACATTGGCATGGAAATGTGAGTGCTGTTCCTGGCACACCAATGACGTTAATGGCCTAATTTGTGAGAATGAACATCAAGCTACTGATTTTTAAAGTGCAGTTAATGTTGCATGACTGGAAAGAAACTGGATCTGAGCTTAAAGGAATAGTTTGTTGAGGGAGATGGAAAAAGAAAATGCTTCCCAGCAGCTCACATGCAGAGAAGCATAGCCACCTTCAGTTAATGATATAAATTAGAGTAATTCATAGGGGATAGCTGTCTGTTAGTTCAGTGAATGATTTCCTCCCTTTCCAGCTCAATGTAAATATTTTCAGGTTGGATCATGTTGTAAATTGGGTAAAACTGGGGAAATAACATGCATTGCAATATGCCGACTAAAAAAATATGATGATTTCAGCCATTTTCATCTGTGACTCATTTTACCATCATGCTAATTAATTCTGATCCAAATATCGGTGCGATATTGTGTAACTTCACTGTAGTGGTTTTTCACCCTAGGGGCTTTTCTCCGGGGAGGTCCGTGTCAGTCCAGGCAGGACATATGAAGCATGTGCATCACATCAGCTGATCAAAACCATGGAAGATTGAATTTGACCATTTAATAAGCCAAAAAACTGAAGTCAATAGCACATTGTTCTCTGCTGGTAAATGTTGGTGTTAATGGCTCAAGCTGTTTATGACTACCTAACTAGGTATTACTTCATCTCTGGGAGTCTGACTAAAAAAAGGTTACTTTTCACCAAGACTGAAGTGGACTCTGGGAAAGGAGAGGACTATTGAACGCCAGTCCACCTAACTAGCTGAGTATATATGGCATGTGAGGAGGTTTTATGGATTACAGTACACTTCATCAGCTGGGGATGTATTAACACAAAGAGTTAGCGTGTGAATTGTGAGAAAAATCACAATTTTTCTGTATAAAAAAAGTGGACATATGCCACAGTTCATTGATTTTTAAGTCATGAATACAATTGGTTTTGGATGTGGGTGTTCCGACATGTGTTAACAGTTGAGGTAACAACATCCCGTTCTTCGGTTTCTTCTGATATGACGTAAATGCACCACAAGACGAGCATTCAGGATTAAACAAGGAAGTGTGGGAGTATCACGTACCAAAGTATCAAATGGGCTATTAACTCACACACTGTGACAATTATTCAATCAGCTATTTAAAGACAAGCAATGGCGGAGTAAGTGTAACGTTTAAATGGTACGTTTGAGTCACTTTCTCGGTCTAGAGTGAGTTGTTTTGGCTTCACCGGATTGCATTTGAAATTGATACGCATTTCAAGTAACATCACGTCTAAATTAAAATTATTCAGTGCAATGGCACACCAGAAAAATAACTACCAGGTGGGAAGTAACGAAAAAGGCTACACATTAAATCAATCTGGTGATCTGGTAAACAAATTTTAGAATGAATTATGTTTGAAGGGGCGATTTCAATTGTTTTGGCATTAAGCTGGGTTTCATTAACTTTTTTGGAGTTGTTAAAGTAGGATTACTTTTTTGACGTAACATTAAGTTACATCATTTGTTATGCAATTGTTCCATTGTAATGTTGAAAGAAAAGTCTTCAGATTTTATATACATTTTTAATATATCACATTCTTCAGAAAAAGACAAAGCCACATAATAATACAGATGTCCCCCTTTTTTTGTTTTTTACAATTTAAAATTTACAATATAATAATTTATTATTACAATTGGTATAAGATGAGATGAGAGAAAATATTGAAGAAAAAAAGGCATTGTTTTGTCTTCATTTAAATAAAGCATGGCTTTAAAGATATGACACTGGCCGGGAAAATAACAGGACTAAAAAAGGACCACAGGTGATCCCGACAATCGCTGATTCTTCACCAGTCAGTGTTCTGTACCTCACAATGTTTCAGTTGGCTGGACACAAATTGTTTGGGCACGTGAAAATATCTCTCAAAATTATTATGGTATTATTCGCCTACCAATGTTTACCCACGAGTGCACATAAATGTGGGCAAATACCAAAATCTGTAAATTCATGAGGGGAGAACTTTTGAAAGATGCATTGACATTCCCATATTGGGACCTGTTTATCTGTGTATAATGGATTTATTTTTAATATTCAAAGCTTGTCAGGCGCTGAATTCCATCACATTCCACCAATAAATTGTAACTTATCATTTGCTTACAAGTACATTAAATGGGTTTGCAGAAATGATAAAATACAGCTCTAACATCTTGTTTAACTTTTTTCCCCCAGTAACTGTACTGTTGGTGCGTTAACTCACACACCAAAACCTATAATATTATTTTAAGCATTCACTTTTAAGACTTCGGTGTGGCAAAAGCATTGTTTGGTTTATTTTTTTTACTATACTATAGAGTACTATAGTTTCAATAGTACTTGTTTTGGGCACTTCAGTATTAAAAAGGGAGCGATATGACTCTTAGGTCACTGCACTGCATTTGGGGATGAATGAAAAGTCTATGAATGAATATGATAGCTCTACGCCATCCACTCTGCATAATTTCAACAGGTTTGTCAATCCTGTTACCACACAAAGCCTTGCTATTTCAATTGAATCTATCAAATGTAATACAAGACCTACTACATCGAGACTCACTTACTGATTTCAAATTCATGAAGCAAAGATTTTTTTTTTTTCATTAACGTGAACTTGAAAATAAGTAAGTGATTTTAAAATGGCTTTTACACATTTCAGGTTTTCCTTTCAAATAAAGGTAGTAAAGGCAAATAAGTTATGCTATTGAGTTTTCCTTTTTTTTTTACTTTTTTTTTTATGTGTCCCAGGTAAGCTTCAAAGCACCAAAAAGGAACTACAATATTACATTCAAAGTACTTAAGCCAAACAGTTTTTCTCTTGACTGAATGATATTTTACATGTTCACACTGCACTTTCTCATTGATATGTGCAATCACTGGCATGTCGCAGTCATGAAATATGTTTCTTTTTTTTTTTTTTTTTCTCATAATAAAAGTAGGCCACACAAAAATATGTTTTTCGGTAGCTTTAACACAATGTCCAGTGTATTCTGAGGTCTTTTAGGCTCTCCTGGTTTTCAAAATGCACCAGTCATTTGAGAAACACCTGCTGCAGAGTGGAGTGACCAAGTACATCAATCTCATGATGTCATTTTGCAGGGAAACAAAAAAAGTTGCACTGCTCATCTCCAAACTCCTTTTTCATCGGAGTTTGGTGTTGCTGTATGTGTTGCGCTGTACAGAAATGAGCTTCTCCATGCAGGTGGTGCGACTTTCATGTAAAGAGCTGTGCCTGGTTTTACTGGGAGGTCGGCCCTCTTCACTCAGAAGACAGTAGACGTACGCCATCGTGTCGGTGCGGCTCTGGATGTGAGTGCTGCGCAGCAGAGACCGGCAGTAGTGGCTGATTTTCTCCACCCTGCGAAGTATCAGGTTGGCTTTTCTGTCGGAGGAGAAGATAAAATTAAAAAAAGAAAACAAACAAACATATCCAACAACAAAAGCACACCTAAAGTCCGAAGGGTCCTAACATTAAATAGACCAATGAAAGCACAAAAAATTCGGGCACAAAGATTAATGAATACAGAGAGGTCATTTTGGTGACAGTGGAAAAGACACTTGGAACTAAAAATAAAAATTCACACATTGGTCTGGTAAAGACACCCAAAATTAACACCCCACAATCAAACTATCAGTTTGACATGAAACAGAGACAAAGGATCCATTTCTTACAAACAGAGAGAGGTGTACACCCAGACCACGGGTCAAATGGTCATCGCCAGACGATCAACAAATGGATACCAGGCAAGGTTGGTGTGAAACATTAGACTGTTTAATTGTTACTTATAAAGGAAAAGTAACACTCAAAAGACTGTGATTATAAGTAAGGTTTAAATCTTGCACTCTGTCTCACACATGTATACACACACATAACTAAGGCTTCTCGCTCTTCCTCTTTCAGTAACAGAATCATAAATCACCAACCTTGTTCCTGAGTATTTCTCTTTTCGGACACAAATCTGGTGTGGAAAAATATAAAATCCACTCAGTCAACCTGCCTCTAACTTAGGAAGTGTTTCTATGTATTAGATTGGTTTCACATTTCCATCATATAATTCCCTAAATTGTAGCATGTAGATAAGAAGACATCTTTCAGCCACCGTGAGGGAATTACATACATGAACAATGTCTGTCTGGCCTTGTACCATTCTGCTCTTTTGCAGATAAGTTTTAAATTTATGGTTTTGGTTCACATGCTCGTTTGGTGTTTTTTCTTTTGCCATGTTCTCCAGGTAACTTATTCCTTGTCTGCACACGCAATCTTTTCTTCCTCATAAGACAAATTAAAACCAACCATAAATCATAATCAAAACTGCAGAAATGCCATAGAATATTTTTGTACATTTTTGGCAGTTTGAGTCACCTGACCAGTGCCAGTTTCCTTAAAAATGATCGATATTAAGTAGCGCTTTATATTGCATCAACCTCTAAGAGATGTAAGTTTCATCCCAGATTGGGAACCTTAAAATTTACAGCGTTGCCTGATATATGATTTGCCAGTCCTAACCCTAACCCTAAGGTTGAGAGTTTTTAATATAAATAATAAAATAAACTGTTGCATTTAAAGTTACATATATAAATACACTGGTACATAAAAAACAGTAGCACAATAGTTACTTTCTCTGTTAACTAGTTACTTTTATAATGCTGTAACTCAATTACTAACTCAGTAACGAGAGTGCAACACTGCTTTTAGAAAAGAAGAAAAGAAAAATGTAGTGCTTTCATTTTCACCACCTGTAACTTTAAAAGTATGTACAGCTTATAATACATATATAATACAGCTTTAAATGTGACCGGAACTCCTGCCACTCTGATGGGCCGTCGGTCCGGGCAAAAACCAACGCTAGCAACGGCCTTTCCAATTCATTTTTGTAAAGATGCCTCACACATACAGATACACAGGAAAACACATTCATTTCAGATTTTGCAAAAGAGGAACACACCTACAGTATAACTACTCAAGGTGGTTAAGCTCACATGGACACTGAAATGAGGAAAACACACGCAGAGAAGGGCAAAATTCCATTTGTTTTGAAAAGCAGTGTCTGCAGAGCATCAACATCTGTCTTTAGTTAAGCAAGGAGTACAGACATCCTTTTCACTTATTTGCTGAAAAAAGAAAGGGGGGCATTTTCTCATTTCCCTTAAATTCTTACGTCTGAAACAACAGAATACCAAACACATAATCAAGAGGGGCTCACAAGCACTTGAGGTATAGACAAACAAACAAGTGGCATTAACTACTAAAAAAGAAGGAAATATGGCAGATGAAAGTTGTGCAACCTTTCAAGCTGCAACTACAGCAAGAAAGTCAAAGCAATTTCAGGCAACTCAATCCTTAAGTAATTGATTACAACACAAACAACAGCTTCAAGGGACGGGAAGGGTAGCCCACAACTGAAAACATCAAATCAAGGGTGACTGATGTGTGGGGATAGAAAAAAGCACACTGCAGCATAAGATAATAGTTGTGTTTACAGAAAAGGTAAAAAAAAATATAGAACAAAAAAAATGAATAAAAAATACATCATAGCAATTAGAGAGAACAGTACAATTATGAAAGGGGGCTTGTGTTCAGTTGAAACGTTGCTGGTGGATATTTGGGGGCTCCTGGGATTCTCAGCTCCTGGAGGAGTGCTGACTGTGCTTACGTTTCACTTGGCCATTCTGTTACCTTTTAAAAAGGCACCACCAATAGAGCCTGATTGTAAATTACCCCAACGAGGTTAAACCCTGCCAACTTCAGGCAGTAAATAATCCCTGCTCGCTCATCCAACAGCCACCCCCACCTCCCGCAACTGCCCACACACACACACCCACACAACGTACACAAGCACAACATTTCAACCACCCCGATCTCCATGTTGAGTCCCAGTGGCACAACCTGTGCCTCCCACCCCCCTTCACCAATCAGAATCTTTCTACAGACCTCCTCCACAATTATTATATTATTTATGGCTTGAGAAGGACTGCTTCCAGAAAGTGGGGGTGGACAAACCAAAACATTGGGTTGTAATTGGATAAACCAAAACATGGACAAACCAGAGCAGTTGTCAGCCACATCAGCTTCGGGTACATGCTTCATTTTTTTGTTTGTTTTATACTCTGAGACTATTGTTCATCTCCCCGCTGGGCATTTCTGCTTGTCCTTGGGGGTGTCCCTGTTAAGAGGGTCATGGGTTAAGGGATGTCAGATTGCCGTGGTATGGATATGGAGGATCCTTTTTTTTTTTTTTTTTTTTTTTTTACAAGAGAAGAGGAAATAGAGTTGGAAGTTGAGTTTGTGTTAGCTGACTATCAAATTTAGTGTTTGGCTTGGCAGTCAAGCACTGTTTTAGCATCGCCATGGTAATGCGAGGAGTGACTGTAACTCTGGAGTTTTCATGGTCATCTTGTCCATTGTGCAATGGTGCTCATGCTTAGAGGGGGTCCAGACAATGAGATGAGGAATAACTTTAATAAAGCCGAATCTGGCAGCACCGGGTCAGACAGCTATGGCTTTTGTTATGTAAGAAACCTCAGGATGACTGTAATTGATCCTAAACAACACATTATCACATAAGATGGCAAGGACGCACTTGTGACTGGGAAAAATAATGAAACAAAACATTTGAAGCATTTGCTAAGCCTGCGTGAAAATTTTGTGCTGACAAATCAAATCTTCTCACCTGGGGCCAAGCTCATCCTCACTACGCCACACAAAGTCTCCAAATTTCTCATAGTGGGAATTGTAGTGGTGTTGGACTCTGTATAGCAGTGGTGGAGGGATCTCCATCAGTGTGTTGTAGGCCATCTGCTGTTCCTTCCCACTTGTGTAGCCGTTGTATAAGTTGTAAACCTTGTCTGCTATCTCTGTGAGATGGTAAGAGAAGCAGAGAGGTGAGAGAAAGCTTTAACATGAGAGAGGAAAGCAAAGAAGCAGACCAAAGTGTATGAAAATAATTAAATTAAGAATATGCAGCAGACAGAGAGCAGACACCAAATTATCCAAATGCTTAAGCTATTATCAAAGGTCAAGCTTCAAATATAGACTGAAGCTTTCACTTTCCATAATGCAACATGATGCTCTTTTACATCAGACCCTACCTGCTAAACACCAAATGATAAGTAAACTGGATTTGACATTTGACAATCTGTGGATTGGTTGTTTTAACAACCACAACATTTAATCACGCACATTGAGAGTAATGATCAAAGAGAATCATATGTGAGTGCATCCCTGTATCATTTTCATCACGAATCAGGATGAAGCCTAATACTAAATGATGATGACAGGTGAATTTAAATTCAGGGTGAATATTTAAAATGTCGGATGTAACTCGATAACATTGACGTGGTTAAAGAGATGAGAAATTGTTTGGATGAGAAAACATGGTGGAAGCTTTCAGATTATGACAATTTCCCCATTCAGGTTTTGTGATTATGTGAAAGGATATAAAAAAATATGGAACAAATTTAAAGTGGACAAGACACCATTGCTAAAAGTTAAAAAGGTGAGAGTACCTTCTGCTCGGCTGTCATCCACCATTGGACAGGATGTCCGTACTGAGACGAAACTTGATTCAGAGTGACTGCCTCGGCTATCCACAGCATTCAGAGTGAACCTGGAAATGACAGAAAATCACTTCTTTGTGACCAACATCTAAGACCAAATAAGGTGCAAAAGTGAGCAGGAAATACCCTAGAAAGCCATTACCAGTGTACCCTTCACTTTAGTTACCAGCTGGAACAAGCCAAACATAACTATTTGCTCATTGCATCAAATTGTAGAAAGCACAAAAAAACAAGCCAAAAAAAGAGAGTAATAGAAAATAACATATGAACATGAATAAGGAGAATAAAGAGAAGAGCAGATAAGAGAAATGTTTAAGAAGTATTATCTTTTAACATCATAATGATAAAAGCCCCCGATGTTCTCAGTCAGAGAATATTCATAGTCCACAAACACATGAAAAACAAAAACATAAAAATATGAAGTTTTATCATGCAACTCAGAGATTTGGAGAAAATTGTGTTGATAAATAAATAAAGAAATGAACTTGGCAAAGATGATCTAATTTGTCTGCAAATGTATTCAAATACAATATTTTTTTCAGGTTAAAACATAAATTGATAGCAAACTTGAGGAGCCCAGTGAGAATATATTTGTGAGTGAGAATATGATCGCAATTTTTCATTAAACGGTTTGTGAACAAAGACCTAGGGACTGTAGAATTTAATTATATCTGAAAATGAGTACAGCCAGTATCACAATGGCTGCAGAGAGACAAATAAAGGATCCGGCATCCGGCTTGACTCCAAGAACTCTGAGAGGATAAAGTTCCTCAGTGAAAATGTCAAGCATCAGGATTTTTTTTTGGGTTCCATGACTTCAGGGCCACCGTGGACCCCGATAAGATACCGCAGTGAACAGTTCAAGACACTGCAACAGGAGATGAGACGCAATGAGGAAATGTAATGCATGTCAAGTATTGTGGGGCCACACAACTTGTGCATAAAAAACAAATGACCTTTACATGTCCTTTTGAAAATGCCAATCTGTGTACTTCTGAATATGAAAAAAAGTACAAGAAGGAACTGGTCATACTGAATCTTTAAAAAAAAAAAAAAAAATTAAGGATGAGGAGTGCCGGAGATGAAGCCATCAATATCCTTGTATCAGCGGGTGGAATGTGAATACCTATTTGCTGCCACAATCTTGACAGCAGCTGAACTTTAAAATTGCTGCCGCAGCTCAACATGTGACCAAAGTAACCACATGATGATCCCAAGGAAAACGCTCCAGGGGTTGCTTTTACTGGTTCCCCGATTCAGGCATCTCTTAGCTAAACTTTCTAGATCAATGGTGGCATATTGCTCGTCATTTTATCTAATTTCTGTTCCAACCAGCTGTCTCCACAAAGAACATTTCAAATGGTGGGGTGGTTTGATATTTGGTTTTGGTAACTTTTTGAAGCATGAACTGTAAGTAAAGATGGAAGTAGCTTCTGGGATGTCACACATAAGTTTCTTTCTTCTTTCTTGTAAGTCTCAAGCTTTAAGTTTTTAGCCCCAGAGGTTAGATCTTAGTATAGCATCGGTGTTAAAGGACAAGTTGGATATCTAGGAGAATAAACGTAACTTTCTGGAGTTAGAACAGAACATGGAAAGCATACTTAACTCCATACCACAAATATAAAGTTGCAACAATCAGCCAGTTAGCTTTCCACATAGAGCCCCTGGAAGGAGCCGGGTAAACAGCCACCCACAAAATACCATCGGTCTGAGATTATAAATTCTGAATGATTTCTTGGCTCTGAGCAGTTGCCGGCCAACCAGTGGCTAGATTGACATCTTACTTTCTTGTGTTAGAGTTGTTTTACTTGTTGGGGGGGGGGCAAGTTATACCTTTATCAACACTGTGGTCTGGTGACCTCACGCATCGCCAGCATAGCCCCTCCCACCTGCAATATGAGCAGAAGTCTCATCCAAATAACTTAAAACACAGCTGTGTGAACAGTACCCTTCATGAATAGTGATATAGATGTCGCCTTAGAAAAGCTGACTGCACAATTTAAACAGCATGTTATCTGCCCCCCCTTTTCAAAACATTTTCACTTGTGAAGGTTTTTCATTATATGGAAATGTGCGATGAATAATGCACTCTTCTGGTGGACGTTGTTTTGTTAGTGAATATGTTTTTTTTTTTTTTGCTTTTTTTTCAGGGGAAAAAAAAAAAAGAATAAATTCCAGAAATTGCCTTTGGTTGACATGCACTGTTTTTCTTACTGTGGGAGAAGTTTTCAAAAAAGTGAATTAAGTATTGAGAAATGTTTGTAAGTAGTTATGAAAAACTGTAAGCTTTCGGCAGTATTTCTACAGAGTTACCACTGTAAAAACAACAGAATGACAAAAGGGAAACCGCAAAACACAGTGAGACAAAATGAACAACTCAAATGGAATTCCGATGCAAAATAATTTTAGAAAATACATGAAAATAAAGAAATTAGGATATTATTGTTTTTACAAAAGTTGCTTTTCTTCCTAAACCCATTTGGCTTTTTTATGTAATATCTTTTGAGTGCTTTCCCAATGCTGTCAAATGACTGTTTTGTTTGTAACATGAACAGTTTGGACATTGCTCACATAGTTTGTCCACTCTTGTTATTCAGCAGAGTGGATGTGGTATTCCTGAAGAACATCACAAAAGACTCACGGGCCTCTTCGGCTCCTCTGCCCAGCAAAACAATGCCGGCATGTAACAGTCACACTGTTTAAATTATGTGGCCACATAACGTGCAGATGGAGAGAGGAGGGGGGAGGCGAGCAGGCAGGGGGGACAATGAGGTGGGAGTTTTTATCAAGGCAATTTGTTAAAAGTCTTATTTAGGACCCAGGACGTGAGCTTGCCAGACTTTTACTGCTGTTTTTGGTTGTTTAATTGGTTGGCATCAATGACAGGTACTGTTTCCCCTTTCATAGCCCCTGCAGCAATTACTAGATTGTTATGTATAGTATTAAAGCTGTTGCTGTCAGGAGGTTAAGCCTGTCAGAGTCAGCTTTGGGGGATCTGAATTTTGGGTAAAAGATGAATTACGTAGTTATAATCCATTAACATTTTTTTTAGAACTGACATGGAAAAAAGGACTCTCAGCCAGTGGTGAAGTTCTTATTCATTCATGAACACTAATAGTAGCAGTTATGGGGGACCAGATGGACAGTGTGGTGTCTGAGCTCTGCGGGCACTCAATGATAAAGATTGCCGGAGAGAACAAAGGAGTCCGTCACTGTCTGACCTGCCCTGAGAATGTCAAAACATCAAGTAACAGAATTGGCAACACACACTTCCCATTGTCTCCATTTCTACATCACTTGCATGTAGCTCAGCTCAGTCTGCAACCCCCCCCCCCCCCCTTCTAATTCCCCCTCTCTCACGTCTATTTCAAGGCTGTCTGGCTGTATATGGATCCTTTGGAAGCTGCTCCGTTTTGTCCGTGTGCCATAGTTTTGAAAGCTCAGCAAACGATGAAGTGGATAAATGGCAGATTAATGTTTGTGTAAATTAACAATGTTGCCATTAAAGTACCCATTGTCCTCTAATTTAATGAGAGAATGGAGAGATGGCTGAACAAGAGATGACAAGACAGAAAGACCAGGGACAGAAAGCCAGAAAGGGGGAGGAGGAGAGAGAGAGGAAAGAAGGGGGTAAAGTGGGAGTGAGAGAGGATCAATTAGGGCAGTATTTTTGGCACGCGGAGAGAAGCCAGGGTAGTAAAGGGGATGCCTTTTCCATGACATCAGCGGTTGACACACATCGGTTGAACACAAATCATTCAAAGCCACTTAGAATTGTTTCTCACTGCCCGGACAATTTGTGGCAGCAGTATCTGATGACTTTGAAACCCTCAGCTGCATCATGTTGGTTCAACAGACCTAAATAAATTTCTCTTCCCATTCAATCAATATCTGAAAACTTCACTCAGGTCTGAATGAGCCTATATGCAGATCAGTAACGCTACAGCCAGCAGTAATAATGAGAATGTCATTATAACTGCTTGATGTTATTGGAGTATTGACCCTCATTTCAACAATACTTGAAAAGGTATGTTGGATGAACTTGTGCTGTGCTGCCATCTTTACACTAATCCTAACCCTAAGCCATTTTTATTCAACTAAAACAAATAAAAACCAAGTTAAATATACACATATTGTAAAACATGGACAGTCAAAGCAGCAGCCTTAACATAAAACATGGACCTGCTCCTTGTGTGGCTCATGTTTTGTGTTATTTATCTGGTATACTTTGTTAACTTTAAGTGTTAACTGACAAGTGACCAACAGACATATATGTATATATATCAGGTTTTGGTGGTATGTAGCGCCGGACTGGACTGCAATCAAAAAGAAATAGAAGAAAATATAAGTTAGATCTCCAAACTTAAAGGTGTCCATTTACCTCAGTGACCCCAAGCCAACGTTGAAGTTTGAGCCGTCACTGAAGGCTGGCAATGTCCAGCTTCGACCTTGCCATTCGAGAAGAGCAAGAACGATTCGACCTCACAGGGCCAGTCATCAACACTCAACCTGTTGGCAGCTGTAATATTCGTGCCTCAAACACTGGAAGTCCATATGGGTGTTTTCAATTACTGTGGCTGATTAGACCTGCCTGCAGCATGAGGCTGGCCAGAGCAACGCAAAAATTTGATTTAGTTGATTTGTGATTCTTTTCCGAACAGTTATGATTTTCAAAGAGACATTTGTGGATGTCAGATATCTATTTGTGAAATCAAAAAATACATTTGAGGATCCTGAAACAGATTGACGATGTGATATGATGGCGAAAAACAGGGTCACCTGTCCCACTGTGACTAGTTCAACAAAGCACAAGGCTGAGGGAGATGTAAGCCAACACAAGCTTGTAAAGTCACACACAGTCAGGAGTAGAGCTCTAATCAAGCAACACAAGTGAAAACATGTGTGGCTGGACACTGAGACTTTAATCCCCCTAGATGCAACAATAACTCTCAAACTTCTCAACTACTGCCAGTTTCCGGGACAAGATACACTGAATTGCAAGCGAAGTAACCAGCAGTTTTGGTGATTCGGTGGTTTAAAAAATATTTTCAGCTCCTACATAGATATATTTGTGCAATTGAGTCTACGATTCAGATTGAAGAGAAATATTTGCTGGAGCACTGCTGGGGACCATTGTGTGTTCTTGGTGATGAGAACAAGTGAAAAAGACAGACAGGTGATGGTTGACCTTTAACTGCTAAAATATGAAATAAAGTAAGAGTGAAGTGTAAATTCATGAGTTAAGGCAGCAAAAACATGGAAGAGGAATTGAGACAAACTGGGTGCCTGGAGATAAGGCCTTAAATAGTCTAGAGCAATTAGAAAGAGCTGAGGCGCAACAGGGAGATACAGGGCAGCTGGGACTGAGACCATTGAGAGAAGATTCAGGGTCTGACAAGTGATACAGACAGCAAGGGTGTGATTTTTGTGCTATTTATAGATATTACACTAAAGTTGTGACCAGTTATTATAACAAACTGCCATTTAAAAACCAGCCAGGGGCACAGGATGGATCTAACACACCCCTATAATATTACAAAAGCCATATTGGATTGGCTTTTAAAACAAAATGAAAATTGGCCATTGATATTCATTCTAATTCTATAAATGTAATTCTAATCTATATGACAGTATAAAGTATATTAACAGCTGGGCTGAGGTATATTAACATTAGATGTTTTTGGCACCAAGATTATAGCCATTATATTGGTAAATGGTGATTATTTTCGAAAAATTCAGCTTTTGAAATGAGGTGTGTAACTTTTTATAGAGCAAATAGCGTTTCGCTTGCCAGGGCAACATTAGGGATATAACAGTCTTGGTAATGATCAAGTGTAAAGCCAATACCAGTAGAAGTCTTATCAGGCCCTTGATTAAGACAAGCGGAGTTGGCTGCAAACAGATGTGCCCTCAGACGTAATTCCGACGTAATTCAGCCCTTATCAGAGAGAAACAACACTGTGGGGAATGCCTAAACAAAGATAACTCTGCTACAAAGTTGGAAATGAGGCTCTTGTTGCAGGTTTTTGTTTGTGGAAGCCTAACTTCTACAGATTAACCTAATAGTAGTTTCCTTCCCTGCTCACTTCATCCAGTGTCAAAGCCTTTAAGTAATATTAAAATTCTGTGTTTGCTTTTTTCTCCTGAGTGCTTCTCTTTTATCGCTTTTATTTTATCATCATATTTATTTTATCTAAATGCTTTGAGCACCTGTATTCCTGTTCTTTTGGTGCTTAACACAATGAAATAAACTTTTACACAGTTACAAAAAAAAAAATACAAAAACACCGACAACAACAAAAAACCCACATTGGGTTAAATGTAGCATTTTTTTTACTTTGTCTTCTTGATTTAACAGAAAAGTTCCCTCAGTTGGGAAGTCATATTGAACAATTTTAACTATAAAATGTTAACTTAAAGACACATCACCTTTATATCTACAGTGCGTGTAGATAGGGTATGACTCTACATCAGGTTTCCCACAACTTCTAATGCTGGCAGTTTTGTTTGTTTTTTTTTTTTTTGAGGATCAACATGGAGCTTCCCAAAACAAACCAAGGCCTCCGGATAGCAATATCTTTCTAAACACAAGACCCTTAACTGAACCTGAGAAGACAGTGACAGGCCTAGAGGACTACTTGATTCATGTGCTCAGTGTCAGTCACAACAACATCTGGGTCCTGTCTGGGTCTCCTTTTGTTGCTGCTCTTGCAACTTTATTTCAAGAGGCTCTCCTCAATTCTGAGATAAATACACTGCTAAAAAAAATTAAGGGAACGCTTAATGATCACAGTAAAACTTCATTAATATCAATCTGTCTATTTAGGAAGTACAGGTGATTGTGAATGAATTTCACCTGCTTTGCTGCTGATTCAAATAACAGTAGGTGCAATGCAAAGGCAAAAGCAAAAAAATCCTTCAACACATGAATGCTTTTGAATGTGGTGGCCACAGACAGCTGCTCCTTCCTTATCCTTCCTGACTGATTCTTCTCTAGTTCTCTATTTTGGCCTTGTCACTGCTGGTAACATTAGGCAGTATCTGCAACGCAAACAGGTTGCACAGGTAGTCCAGCTCTTCCTGGTTGGAACATCTATATGTGCCCTAGCAATAAGATTACCTACATTTCCTGGCACATTCTCCAGAGCAGCAAACAGATTCCAGGACACCAACATCCAGCTGACCTCCATGTCAAAGCTAAGAGTACCTTTACTGCTATGGGCCATGGGTTCCTCCTGGAGCAAAACAATGCCGGGCCTCATGTGGCCAGAGTGGATAGGCAGTTCTTGGATGACAAAGGCATTGATGCTACTGACTGACCTTCACAACCTAAATCCATTCGAGCACCTATGAATCATTATGTATCAATGCATTCAATTCAGCCAAGTGCAGGAGCTCAGCGATACTCTATTCCATGTCTATGGGGAGTTCCCCCAGGAAACCCTTTGCTGACTCATCAGGAGCATGGCCAGATATTGTCAGGAATGTATACACGCATGTAAGGGCTGTACACACCCACATACTTGTCCATATTATGAGTTTCACTGATGAAATTCCCATTGGATCAGCCACGATTGCAAGTTTTTGCTTTGATTTTCCATTATGATTGCGAATCCAGCGCTCAATGGATTGATGAGTTTGGTTTCCATTAACAATTGTTGTGTCATTTTTTTTTTCCCTGACATCAGCAAAGATTTTCAGCTTGAATGATTTGTTCATTAAGGTCCAGTGTGTGTTCCCTCGGTCCTTTTTGGCACTCTACATTTCTAATCTGAAATGTTTCCCTGAAGAACTTACCCTACATTGATTGATCACTGCAGTGTAACCTTATAAAACAGTCCAGTCATTAATGCAACTAACTTTGCAATTGTTTTTGACATGGTGCCAGAGAAAAGTTGAGTCAGCTCTGTAGTACTTTTTCAGCTTGCAGTATTTTAATATGAATGAATGAATAATAATTAAGTAACATAAACAGGTTTCACTGTCAAATTATCCAGTAACACACCATACTAAGACAGCTGAAACTAATACTCAAGTGTTTTTCTCAATAAAAGGTCAACATTTTAGGTTATGTGATATCTCCTGGAGGGAAACGGATCTGCATGAAAATATGCTGGTACTTCTTTTTTTTTTATTGTATTACTGTACACATAGTTTAACTTATGTTAGGGTGATATCCATAGTGGCTATAACTGCATGTAATGACTTTAGGCAAAATCTACACATAGTTTTTGAGACCGGGATCTTTCTGTGTTCACTGAAAACATTCTCCTACGACCAAATCCAACATAAAAGAAAGGAAGCATCCACTAATTCCACCATGTTGAGACTAAGTATGTTTCCTTGGTTAACTGGACCCAGCTGTTGTTCAGGAGCAGGTAACAAAATTTACCCCCTCAAAGAAAATAACATGTATAGTGGGAATTGAAGGCACCTAGGGGAGAATGTGGTATTGCTGACATTTGCCAAGTCCTTGTAGTTTAGGATAGATGCAAACATGACCACAACATAATTTGCAATGAAATGAATTGTCTGTACATGGTAATTAGAAACAGCGAACTCATAAAAACAGCCAATTGGGTAGCGATGATTGTTGCGAGCTGAGAACAAGAGCTACATCACTGAATCTTTTAGTGAGCAAGACATGCAAAAGAGACAACAATGCAGCCTTGGCACAGTTATACTCTCTCTGTTGACTTTATAGGTAGAAAAAGCTGAGAAATTTTCCAGATATATTTCAACATACAAGTAAGTGGCAAGCTTACAACAAGATAGCTAAAGTGTTTCCAAATGCCCTCACATATAATGGAGAAAGACACATCACTTGAGATGAATGTCTTCAGTCTGCTGACCAATGCAGCGATGCCCTGAAACACTCTTGTCCCCTTTTTATCAGAAATGGGATTGAGGTGACACTGGTGAGGGTGTAACAATTGAGATTACAAACATATATCAAGGAAAATTTCCACCGCTGCAGGCACTGTGCCACCACATCACACCCATCTCCACCAAAAATGACTGGTGGAAAGAACTTCTTCCAAATTCTGCCCACTCAAGTCAAGGCCAGCAGTTGTTCTCTGTCTGCTCTCCCCATCGTCTGCTTTCTGAAATGTGTCATTGTTTGCCATAACCTCTTTGAAACCAAATAAAAGATCCTCTCTGGGGCCTCCCCAAACTCCATCCACACATTTGCTTCTGTGATAATGGAAGCGGCAGTACTTCAAGCTTTTCAAAAACCTGGACACTGACCAAGGAGTCACCTGGGCTAAATAAATCGTACGTTTTGATATGTCTAGAAAAGTGATTATGGATTTTTGGAAAAAGAGGTTTTATATCACATGCACTTGTCATGGAGAGTTCATGACTAGCCCAGAAGGCCAGTGACATAACAACACATGTTTCAGATCAGACAAACTGCTCCTTCGAGCCAACCCAGAACTCTCAGAACTATTTATAAAGACGTATTGTCGACCGCATCAGAAATCAAAAGTATTTATCCCTAATGAAATGGCCATACACACAGGTGGGTAAAAAATTGGAATAGAAGCATGCAACAGCAAAAGTGCTTTCCTCACCACATTAGTAATCACACTGAGACTTTAGTTCTCTTTGAAAAATGAGCTCCTGAATATATTCAGCAGTGCCTCTCTTGGTAGCAGATCTGGAAGAGGATGGTGTCAACCCTCTGCCCAGGAGTGTGAGTCTACTTTGCACCTACTTATGGGGACACAGTTTTCCAATTATGAAAAAGGATGAAAGTTCTTTGTAGAAAGTGGTGATTATAGATGTCTGAAAGTCTTCATCTTGACTTTTATCTGCTGCCATTAAATACCAGGAGGTCCTAAACAGCTCTCAGGGTCACAAAAAAACCCGCCATATGATCAGGCAGCAATTCTGAAATCTATAAACTCTTTCAGATTCTAATATACTGTATATTGTTTCATTGACACATACATTTGGATATGCTTTACACCAATAATTAAAAAAATGAATGAATCATTACACAGTTACATTACAGTTCTGATTATAATTGAGGGCATTCAATACTCTATAGATATGTGCAGGAAGCTTGAGAATATGGATCCAGGAACTACAACGCAGCATGACACTAGAAGATATTTGCGATTATGTTAGTATGATATTAGTTACTCAATTTACTCAGAAAACTTTGCAAATGTCAAACTTACTTGTAGAGGCTGTCAGGCTCCAGGCACTTGAAGACCACTGAATATAGCAAGGAGTGTGGATGGTCTCCACTTCTCTTTCCGGCAACAACGCAGGATGAACCCAAACCAGAGAACAGATCATCCATCAAACTCAGAACCTCACCTGGTTAAGATAGGAAATGGGAAGGGAAGAAGAAATGGTGAAAAATGAACAGACAGAAAGCAACAAAGAAAATCGAACAAAAAAATGACTTTGAAATGTTATTTGAACTGATTTCCCATATGTCATATTTTATGCCAAAAAAGGGGTAAAAAAGCCAAACTTATCTTTCAACAATATCTTTCATCTTTTGTTTCACAGTTAAACAAAACACTGCCACATGTTTTGGTTCCACCACATGTTTCGACAGAAAAAAAAAAGTAAAACAATGGCTCACAACATGAGCTTGGTCATGAATGAATTGCATTTGTGAAACCTTCGCAGTTTTCCTTATCAATGATTGTGCCATTTGACTCTGCTGTTATGAGTTTCACCTCTGCCTCATCCAATGGGAGCCATTTGCCAGCACAAACCCTGAGGCTAAATTAAATATGACGTTTTACTGGCAGCAACCCATAGCCACCATGTTATAGAACTGTAAGAAAACAGATTTTCTTTCCTTTATGGGCGCATGGTACTGTTACTGTGATATCTCACTGAGCCCCCTTGTGTCTCACAAAATACTGCTTCACAAGTTGTGAAATATCTTTCATGTCAGCTTACGGGAAAAGCTAGCGACGCACACTTGTTCATTTAGACACACGCATACATGCAGCCAGTTTCCAGTACTCATGGGGGTGATGGAAAAAAGAGAGAGCTGTCAAAATAGTTTAAAAGCTCTCAAACGGTTGGATTTCCAACTATTTCTACATTAGCTAAAGGGCAGCTTAGTTTTAGCTTATGATACATGGGCCAACTTATAAACACAGGGAGTAAGTCTGGCTGGTAGGGCACATGGGGATGGTAAGAAAAGGTTGCAGAAGAGAGGAAAAAGAACTGCACGAATGAATGATTTGACCTTTTCACAGAAAGAGCTCTGTGTATAGGAGGTTTCCCCTTAAACACATTCCTGTGCTGTTGCAGTGTTGCTCCTTCAAGGGTTTTACCTTTTCAAAGTTAAATCTCAAAATGGACTATTTAATTTGTTTTTACAACCTATCTTATCTCTGTAAAAGAAATCGTCAATATTAATATTGTGTGATGTCAATATTGTTTTATTGCCTGCTATCTATTGGCAAACTTCAGCAAGTGTGATTATTCTGTGTTCCAGCTGGGATTTAAAGTTTTCCAATCTATTATACTTCATTTTTAAACACTGTTATCAATAGAACAGATATATTTCATGGGCTTGGAGCTTCCTGAGATAAATTTTCCTTTAATCTGACCCTTCTAACCCTAATGCTGCTACCACTTTGAAAAACGTTATCTTTCACTGATGCAATCTATTATCTGCGAGAAAAGCATCTATTTGTTTTAGTGCACACAGATAGTCTATTCAACTACATGTTACTTGTTATAATTGTTTGATTTGTGACACATTAATAATGCTATGCCATGTTATGTTTACCAAAATCAAAAGTACACTTTGTGTGCAACCAATTTTAACTTTGCCTTAGAACAACAGTGGGATCTTTGCCATAGGTTTGCCTGTCAGCAAATTCTCATATAGTATGGATGGTCACAAGTGCACATCAGTATCAGGAATTTTATTTGTCACTTGATAGTTAAGAGCGAGAGAAAAAAAAAAGAACATGTTCATTAGAAAATGTTGTGGGAAAAAACATTACACAAATGGAATACCTTGCAAACTGCTTCATCTTTGTAAAAGTAAATCCCATTGTGTGTTCACTTTGCCTTTCAAGGCTATTCCCCTTTATCCATTACAAGCATTTTGTAAAGAAATCATGAATTCCATATTTCTGCTTCTTCAAAAAGGTTAAAAGTAGACAGAGACCATTCTAAATGCAGCATGGAACAAAGAGGAGTAAATGGAGAGAAGGAAACAGAAGAAAGTAAAGAAACAAAGAGACAAACAATGAGACAGAAAAGGAAAAGAATGGCAAGAGGCCTGATATTTTATCACTTTGGATGTATCATGGAGAGGAAAGAGCTCAATGAATGTTTTTATAATCAGTATAAATCATGGAGTTGATGCGTGACGTTCAGGAGTATTCACCTGTAAGTTTTTAAGGGATGAGCTGATGCATAGTACAGTGGCAAGAAGTACGGTGGGTGAACCATTTGGGATTATCTTCATTTGTGTGCTCTAAAATATGGTTAGATCTTTGTCCAAGTTACGATTAAGAACAACCACAATCTATTTTAACCAGTAACAAACAAATCATTGTATTGTTCCATACTGAAAACATAATTCATTCACAACGTCGGCTGGAAAACGTATGTGAAACCCTTGGCTAATGGTATCAAAACTAATTGAAGTCAGGAGTGAGTGAACCTGGAGTCAAATCAAGAAAAACAAGATTAGAGGTGGACGGGTTAGAATTAGTCTGAATTATAAAAGACTTTGCTATTTGCTATTCAGAAGAAACATTCGCCAATGTGAAACATGCCGCACGCAAACAACACAACCACAAGATTGATGATCAAGAGTTGTGTATTTGCATAATAGCAAAGTGTTCCATAAAGAGTCATTACAAAGGGTTTAAATATTTTTCACAGTTAGATAAATAGATATGAGGATATGATATAGTTTTGTGGATACTCTGCTTAGAAGTGGGCATCCAGCCAAAATGAGGCACAACGTAGAAGCAGTAACACAACCATGAACCTAAGCTATGGGAAGCATTGGTGTTACTCAAAATCTATGGTCTGGTGTTGATGGTTCACGGTTGCATAGAGGGAACATGGTGCCCCACCATGAAAAGTTTGACAAGTTAAAGTGTTCACTGTAGGTGGATCTTGAAAATGTAGCCCATTTACCAGATAAAAAAAAATACAGATGGACAAGCATTTACTTGAATCCTAGAAGACTTTGGATAACAACAATTACGGAAAAAAAAAAAGAAAAAAAGACTAAAACATAAAAAGATCTATCATAAAAAAAGTCAAAAATTCATCAAAAACAAAATCCACGTGCACTATAAGTAAAACTTATGTTATGTCTCACAGAGCAGCATGCTCCCAAGCCTAGAAACATGAGGCAATGTGTCATAATTGGACATTACATGTACAGTGTGAGTGGACCATTTTATGTCACTGACGGCACAGCGAAGCGCTTCAGTAAGTTTGATCCATCTGGAAGACTAAACAAAAGACAAATGTCTTTGGTCTAGTCTTTTGTGGCTCTTGAGTAGCTTACTGTATAATTATCAATTTAAGGACTCAGCAGGAGAGCACAGTGTGTGTTTTACTTCTTTTAATAATCGTATATCCTTACCTAGCAAACTCTACCCACACATTCCAGGGGTTTTTAAACAGAGCCATCTGAAAGCTGTAAACTGTTATGCAATTGCATAAATATAAGACCAGTATGCAAGTTTGGTAGGGGTACACAATGTACTATCATACACACAGTAAAGGGGTCAATAAAGGCCTTTTACATGTGCAAAGCTAATAATTCCAAACAAAGACTTAGAAAACAATGAGGATGAGCAAACATGGGACGGCAATGAATGTATTAAAAGTAACAAAAGTAATTTAAATAGTGCAAAGCAATAATCATATCAATGGCCCTGGTTCCTTTCCGTACTGATTTAAGAGACACCAAATACAATGTGAAGCTACTGAAGCTGTAGACTGATCCTACATAAGAACACTGTCAGATCGTGCTGGCTCCCTGAGTGTGGTGAAAGGTATCTGGAAATACTGTTCACTGCGTGTAACTATTACAAAGAAAAGCAAACATAATTTATGAGCAGCAGTTTATTTGCTCAGAAGTGTTCAAACTGGAAGGCGGATTCTGGTGTCTGATCTTATGAGTGCCGAACCTTGAACACGAGTCCAAATTCATTCTCAAAAACATTTGAACTCATCTAAAACTATGTGCTAATCTTTTAAAGCTTGGCTTTATGCTCCAGGCACATGGCTGTGGTCTCAGTCTGCATCTTTCCTAATCAAGCTGCTGCTTGACTCAATGTAGAGAGAGAGGAAATTCCAGCAACACTTGCTGCATAACAGTAATTTATGAATCAGGAGCACATGGTCTAAACATTAATGAAGGCAATATGCTAAAACACAGTGGAGTGGTTCTGTGGTTTTGCCTGAAATGACAGCAGAATTGGAACATGAATACACAAACAATTGGAATGAATGAATAAAAGGGTGAATGAGCAGACTGAAATTCAAATGCATGACAAAACTTTTGTATGACTCACCTGCTAATCTGGAAGTTTTTTTTTTTTTTAGAAGCCACTGGCACACAAGTTGGCACACATGTATTCTACTAAGCACTTTCAATCATCTTCTGCCTCCGAGGTGGTAGCTTTTAAGTGCTTGCATACCAATCTCGTATTAAGTAATGCAAAACAAACAAGTCTTGCATTAACTGTAGAATAAGAAATTAAAACCCACCCAAACGCAGCATTTACTGTTCTGCCCGTTCGAGGGAGTCCTCTTGGGTAGGTCTGATGTCCATCAACATTTCTGTCAATACCAAAGCCAAACCAGCACACAGCTGGCAAAAATTAAGGCCCTCAAAATTCTATTATGGTAAAAGCCATTTTGCGTGTTCTCCAGCTTATATGGCGATGGTAAATGCCAGGTGACCTTTTTAGTAAGCAGAAAGGAGAACAAATAACAGCAAATCATGGGAACATGATGCGACAGCCTGACCGACTGCGACCAGAGAGAACCACTTTGATTTAAACGCACACACAGGCCTTGTAGCTATGATGTAGTTGCAAACAAGTCAAGTTAAGTTTATTTTTACAGACCAATGTCATATACATAGTGTCAAAGGGCTTTGCTGGACCACAACAGCAACAGTTCCTGACCCAGTCCGACCGAGTGTCTAAGAAGACAAGGAAAACCCCTCTCAAAAAACCCTGGCACATAACAAAAAAACCAAAAAATGAGGGAATGAGGATGGGCATGGGGGGGGGATTCAAGACGAAATCCCTTAAACATGGGTGCAATAGGAGCTGTAGGCGGGATGGAAAATGAATAGAGAGTTGAAATTTACTATACACTGTTTGTATAAAATGAAAGATGCGCACTTCTGCAACATGCAGTACAGGTGTACATGCACAATTACAAGCAAGCAGACATACACAAGCACAACACAGGCACCCCTTATTTGCCCCTGTGTGGCTGGATGTAGAGACGGGTGTGTACATGGTGGCTCAGTGGCATTTTGTCTGATGTTGGGAGCCAGACCTGCTATACTGTTATCCCTGACATATCATTTCAATTACACTGCTGAATTCAGGCACAGTGTAATTACCTCAACCATTAGCCCTGTACGTGTGCGTGTGTCTGTGTATGTGTGTGTGCGTGTGTGTGTGAGAGAGAGAGCGCAAGTGTACGTGTAAATCCTCAAGGTCAGTGAGTTCACTTATTAGGTTTTTTTCCCCTTTTCTTTTTACTGCCCAATGAGGAAATTTGAGGGAAAGTGGCAGAACAACAAAATCACTGCAGTAAACCACCCTTTGTTCATTTTCTTAGCTGTGACTTAGACGAACGCATCTTAAATTAAGATTTTTCTTTTCTTTTCGACGACTTCTATCAGTAGTTCATATTTGCCAGTGAACAATTAAAGATTAAAAATGCTGTAGTGTCGTTTTTTTTTTTATGATCATTTTTTTTTTGTGCATTGATACATGATTAGGAATGATAAATATCTTGTTGTTAACAATATTTGTCATTTATTAGTTTTTGGTCCCCAATCAAGTATTTTTGCACCTCCATCTTAAAGGGCTCTCATGAGTTAAAAGTTATGTTTCTGTTTGTCCTCAGAATACCCTCTTTCTCTCTGTCCTCCCGGGTCTCTCTTTTTCTGCCGACCTGCTATCAGTCCAGGCAACTGGACGGTGGACTCTTTTTAAACAAACAAAACACAAGTTTTGTATTAACAAACAAATCACAAGCTTTATTTTTCCTGTGGCCTGCCAGACCTGCTAGGGGCCTCTTCTGTTAAACTGTCAGCAGGCTCCACTCCCCGCACTGTGCCTACGTCACCTTCCTCACTTCCTTCCTTTCTCTCTCTCTCACACTCACGCACAGAGTAGACATTACACAGGTAGATACACACTGCCACATGCAACATCATGTCACACAGTGCCACCTATAGAGGGAGAATGAAGGCAAAAACAACAGATATGAGATACATATAAATGTGTTTGACAGGCACCAAAGTGCTGACGGAAAATTCTCGAAGCAGGCTGAGTTGCGTAAAATTGTCCAGGTTTTTCTAATCAGGTAGAGGGACATCCCTTTGGACAACCCTCCTGAGGCATTGTGCCTGCAGAAAGAAACATCATTTATTTATGAAAACACTTTTTCCATTGTTCGAGACAGAAAGCTAAAATAGATTGGGAAAGAGTGCTTATTTTGAATCTGCATCATGTAATGTGTTACAGTGCATTCTGTATCCCCTTACACACACATAATCTCTGCTTGCACGTCGCCTGCACTATTACAATGTAAGTGTTGTGTAACAAGTCCTCTGTATCAGGTCATACAGCTTAAGTGTTGGCCTCAGGGTCAGCTGTAGGAGCATGTGTCATCTCTACACGCTGAACTGTCAGCAGCATCTTCTTTCACCTGAAAGCATAGAGCTTTGTCTTGAAAGTGTGAAGTAAAGGAGTAACAAAGTATTGCGACGATTCTGCACAAAAAAAAAGACATGGAGACAAAAGAAAAGAAAAGATAAAATGAAACAGTAGTAATGGAGCAACAGATCTGAATATAGAATAAAGCAAAACCCTTTGGATGATACTGCTCTTCAAGTCATCCCGGTCAAAAAGATGCAATATCTACAGTTCAGACATCTCAAGGAAACTTTCTTTTTTGCTGAAGCATTGTTCTGATCAACATTTCAACTTCTCTTTTAATAAAAATGTTTGTAGCAGTAGCATCAGCAGTATTTTTCTGCTGTCTTCAGCAGTACATTGGAAAAGTATTCATTGCACATTTTGTTATTCCAACTGTTGGTCAAAGCAATAACTATTTCCACTTACCTGAGGAGCACAGAAACATATCATCAGCACAACAACAAAAAAAAATCTATCCACTTGTTCTCTGATTCTGCGAGCCTTCTTTAAATATATGTCATAGTCACAGTTTAAAGCGACATCAACATCAACATGCTAAAAAGCTAACAATGAAAATGCTAAAACATTGAGGCAGGTGAAATGTCGTAATGTATTTCTGCCATTTTAGTTTAGTTTTGTGTTAACATTCTAACATCAGCATAAAACACAATGTAACAGGAAAATGAATTGGCTTTGCAGCTATTTTGTCATGAAAAAAAGCATTGCACAAATGAAAAACTTAAAGTTGAAAAAGTGCAAGTTAAAAAGTAAAGGGTCATCAAAGTCACTGCATCACCCAGGGTGGAGGACGACATGAGTGAATGTATCAAATTTCAATTCCCCAATTCACCAAACATGTATAGCTGCAAAATTTGATCTTCCAGGTGGCACAAACTCAGAGATTATACGTCCCTACCTCGATGACCAGTATCAATTAGGGGATTAATACCGTGTTTCATATTAAGTCCAAAACAACAGTCCTTATTAAAAAAGGCCCTCAGTGGGAACTAAAATGGTCATTCAGAAATACTCTTACATTATTTGTTTTTATCTAGAATTTTTCCAACACATTGGCAACCATGTGTGATTTTATTGAAACCATTACCTGCATTCGACAAAAACAAAGTTGCCCAAGGTGAATAACCACTTCCAACTCTTATTAGCTTATTCTCTAAGCAAACTGTTTACAAAACATTTCCTGAATGTACTGACTGATGAGATTTTATGTTGTTGTTGAGAAATACAATGGATAGCTCAGTGGAACACTTTCATCTTGATTATGCCTTAATTTACAAGAGTAATAAGAGTATTACGTCAGATAACTGTCTGATTAATTTCAGACAGTTATCTGAAATTAATCAACTTCCTTCCAGCTAATAATAATTGAGTTTTCACCCAGGCCATGGTATAATCAAAGATGAGCTGTGATATTAGAAGCTAAAGTAACATAAGGGTCTGAATGAAAACAGAGTAAAAGAGGTTAAGCAGATATAATGGCAAAAAAATAATGAATCAATTATTTCACCATCCCCTCGGACAAATTTGATGTTTAATTCTACTGTCACCCTGTCAATCACACATAGTACAATTATATTTCTGCAGCTCTCTGGACTGATATATTGCAGATAGAAGCTGAAATGAGGTCACTGGCACAAGCAAACCACAAGTAGCAATATGGAGGCCTTGGCTGATAATCAAACTGAAAGATATACCATGAAAACAAGACTTCTAATTAAATATGGACCAGTTAAACAGTCCACATACAACAGCCTACTAGTTGATGCCCCGCCTGTCCTACAGATTTTTCATTCTCGATTCCTCGCTTGACTCTGCCCTTTCACAAGAAAATGGCCCTGCATAGCAAGGAACTGGGTCAGGTGCTGTGGTTCGTCACAGACTAATGGCCCCCTGGGTCCAGGTCTACCATTTTGATGTGAACCGTGTGTGGTCTGTTTTTACTGCCCCCAGCTCCTTTTACTGTGGCTCTGTCTCCCCTCGGATCTCTTCCTGGCACTAAGAATGAACCTCTGGCTGTTGACAGGCTTTTGGCTTGCGTCTTACTGTGATGCTGCACTGTATTGACTGGTTGATGTGTACTGCCGGCATCCACCTGCTGTACCACAAGACTGGTGGGCTCTGATGGCTTCAGCTGGCTCTGTATACACTAAGAGTTGTGTAAACTGAGCGCTTTTTGACCTTTGTTTTTCCCTGATACTGAGACCATTTGTGCCAGGAAACTGTGTATAATGATTGGTACAGGTGTGGTGATCAAACTGTGACTGTTCTGTATGAAGGCAGTCAGTCAGGTTGGTAACTGGGAGTGCGTTGTGGCAAAATGTATGTAAAATAGAACAGGGGTTATCTATTGGGACTTAAGCTGTATGGCAATGAAACTCAAGATTACGCACCAGTTCTCATGGTTTGTATGACACTAGAGCTCCATAGCTTCTCAATGCATTAATACGCTGATGCTTTTTTTTTTCCATGTATGTCACACTTTTGTGTAACATTTCTCTCAGTTATATAAAGTATGCATTGGAACCTTTCAGTGTTGTGAATTTGTGAATAGTTGAGGTTTTAGTTGTGCAATGATCATGGTGATGAGAGGTGGACAAGACATCAGAAACACTTATCAACTTAACAATCAGCATCAATATGATGCTCTACAAATCAATGACATCACCACAATGTCAGGTATTGTAGCTGACTAGAGCACAGATACTGTATCAACAACAAAATAAGTCTAATTCATGATTGCAACAACTATAAGAAAATAAATTTGGCAGGTTATTAGTTCTTAACTATATATTGATCCAGAGAGCAATTCCATCAAGAGTAAATGTGTATTTGGATCCCCTTAAGTGTTTACATTGGCCTCAATTCCCATGTTCAACTAATCAATCCTAATTTAATGCTTAAATGCATTTTAAATTGATTTTAGCAAGCAGCAAATTCAACATGGATCAAGTCCACATCACGCTAATTTCTGTCAATTCATAACATCCATAAATCTAATTAGTATCCTTATGACTGATAGGGATGCACTGCCCCTTGGTGCACAGCGATGATTGAAAAGGAATGCACCGAGGGGAAACATCCTTGTCTTGTGTCAATTACAATTCATGCACAAATCCACTAACGTGAGTTATGGGTTCCATGAGCACACATTAAGTGTTTATATTTACATGAGAGATGCCAAGGGACTGTTGTTGTAATTGAGCAAAGGAGAAAAAAAACATGAAATCAGGAAAGTAGAAGAGAGAGAGGATAACTGTGTGTGATGAGGCAAAATGGGAAAGGAAGCAAAAAGGGAAAGGGAATGCAGAAAGCCCTTGGCCCCCTGCCTGCAATCTGCAATCTGCTGATGGTGAGGCTCGTGACGAGGAGGTGCACAGCGTCCATTTTTAGCGATGAGGTCATCTTTAATTAACAAAACAAAGAGAGTCAGCTGTGTCACTCCAATCTGTTATCTGCACCCATGCTCAAGGACACCGTTTATCTCCATATAATTCAATCTCTTTGAATGAGGGCTTATCGACACATTGGAGGGGCATTCTTGGGCTCAACCAATAATGGAGCGGTTACATAAACAGGGGAGGGGGATACCACTGACCCTGATCGCAGAAGAAATGGGGACATGAGGAAAGTGGTGAGGTATGTGGAGGTACGACATATGTGACAGAAGAGGAAGAAGATCTGCATGTCAGGTATCCCAGTAAGCTGGCTGCATGAGGAGGGGAGGAGGAAGGAGGAGGAGACTGGAACTAAAATAAGGGCAAAGATCAAATGGCTAATCTGTTTCTCAGACCAACAGTGCTAGTCTGAGGTGACATCACTGCTGTGTAACCCTCAGTGCTAGTGGTGTACATAATGTGATCTCTCTCCCTTTTTTTTTTTATCCTTTTGTCATTTCCCCCCACTTCTTCTCACTTTTCCACATTTTCATACAATCTCTTCTCACTTTCTCGTTCTTGTCAACCCTTGTAATTTTCCTGCTCCGCCGTGCCCTCGGTTGTTCTTCATGTCACAAAATCAGGTGTCATACAGCGGTGACGCAACACAAAGAGAGACTCACAGGTTTTTAATTAGCACCAAGTGCGTGCATTTGTGTGAGAGTTGTGGGAAGCACAGTGCTACGCTGATGAGCGCTTTCACAAAAAAGTGTCACCTCAGCATAACTGTGATTTAAGGACAAGCCACCCAAATTAGCAGCTGATGAGACAATAGAGTTATTGTAAAAATGGGATAATGGAACCCAGAAGCTTTCTAAATTCAGCCAATTGGGGGTACTTTTGGTTAAGCCTTTTATTAGACAAATTTCATTACATTTTTAGCACATTCCATTTTTTTTCTTCTGGGAACTCCCAGTGAGATACACAGGAAACAGAGCTTAAGGATGTCTGACATTATAGTGTAAGTAAGCCACTAATTATTTCCATGCAGTCAAAACACAGTCTCGAATCCCTTCGCAGAATCTGCAGTTGCAAACATGTTATAAGGCATTCGCTCAGTTTCAAAGGAGATATTAGGGTTATTTATCTGACTGTGGCATCTTCGATGATTAGGATTTAAATGAAACCAGGTGAAATCTTTACCACTGGTCTCGCAACAAGTCAAATCAAAATAGGCCTAGAGGGTTGTATTTTAAGCAGAGGTTAAAAGGACACACCTTTAATGCCAATATAGTACAATTTGAAGAACTTCCTGTCGCTATTTCATTGCTAAGTAATTTTTAGTTGTTGCAGCTATTGAAGCAAAATCTAGACATGAATGTATTTTTATATTTATTAATTTTGATTATCAAATTTCTTAAAATAATCAGTGATCGCCAATATCCTCTTACACATCACAGCTGGTTTGACCTATTGCTGTGGAGGAATGCTGAGCCCTACACTAATACATCAGCACTGCCTATGTAACTGGCGTCTCTGTAAGTGCTGCCTCTGCCTTGGTGTGCCATCTAGAGGCCTGCATGAGGCCCAGTGAAGTGGATCACTCATTTGAGCATATCCATCACTGATGGGACTGAAATCATGGAAGCTTGTTAAAATGAGCTACAAAAATGTTTATGGCCTTAAAGCTCTGAATCACAACTCTTCAAAAACTCTCATTGAATGTTAATGTAAACACTTAAAAAATATAAAAACTTATACAAGCAGAGACTGATTTGGCAACAAAATCGAAGAGATAGGCTACATCGCAACTATTCCTGAAATGGTATAAAACCACTACCTTTTATAAGATTTATATACTTTCCAATTGTGCCCACTAATACTGTACTAAAAAGCTGCTTTATGTGACTCATACTATACACAGTTAGATATTGTCCTCAGATAAAATTTCCAAATTATTATTCTTTACGCTGAAACACTGGTCACTTGGTGGAATCATATGTGGGAGCAGACTACTAGGCTTTCATTTGACTTTTGCTCTGTACCTTGAAACATGAGTGGGTTTAAACAACACTGATAGTCAGGGTTTCCTATAAATGCAGCTTATAGTTACTTGCCTTTGCCGCCAAAATTTACATTTGAACTTGGCCTGTCAATCAGGATGAGTTATCGTCCTTGGAGGCGACACAGTATATAGCCATAAATTTAGCCTTATGTCTGCTTTTTTCAGTGCTTGAATGTATGCTATTCAGACAATTAACTTTAATCTTGGATGACCTCATCCTCACTTACACTTCATCTCAGTGATTCCCCACCTGTCTTACTGCCTTTATCCGAAAAGGTGATCCCTCTATATCTGCTCCATCTGTACATAACACAAGCAGTGTTTGGATTCTTCTGCATTAACCTTAGGACCTGAACCGTGGCAGTAGTGACATTGTCTGGAGGACCCTCCTTAACATTCTTAGTGTTTTCGTGACATGCTTCATCTCTTCTGGAGGTCCTGGAGGTTGGAAATTTTGCAGCCCATGATGATGATCCTGAAGACCAAGCGCCGTACCTGGGGGGACAGAGCTTTCTCTGGTGCTGCCCCCACCCTCTGGAACTCCCTCCCACTAAACATACCTGTTCCACTCTGCATTTAAATTGTAACTCCTACACTGATCCCATCTATCTGATCGATGCTTTGCCTTTACACTCTCACTGCTATTCTAAATATTATATAATATAATATTAATATATTATTCTTTTGCACCTGACTTTTGTATCAAGCACTTTATCATCTGTACCTTTGTACTTTTTGTCTATTTTGCAATTTTATCTGTCTGTAAGGCGTCTTTGAATCCTGTTAATAGCACTCTACAAATAAATGTATTATTATTATTAGTATTTTTTTTTTTATTATTATTAGTGAGCTAACACGTATGCATGACTCCTTAGCACAGTTCCCTTGGCACCAGCCAAACTACATGATTTCTCCTCCTTTAAGTGGTTTTGTTTTATCCAATGAGATGACTGATTAACGCAGTGTCCCCACCTTCAACTGTACTGCAAAGAGGGGTCAATTGTTCTGAATCGAGATGATCTCAACATCTCCATGGACCGAGCATAGAGGGCATGGTCATGATGATGATGTCAGGATTAGCAAGCAGTTTTAGAGTCATGGTCTCACAACATCCCAATGGTGCTTATCACAGCCAGCGAAGGTCCAGAGTGGACCTGTGCTGATACTAATGGGTTGTTACTGGGAAGGCTTTCCTAACCGTGTCTTTTGACTATATGTGAAAGTTTCTAATGTGTCGAAATTGTGCTTTTTGGTTAGTTTGGATTAATGGATGGAAAAGTAATTTCAATGGCCATTTATTATCTCGGCCATGACAGAAACCAAAAATGGATAGCATGTCCTGATTGGCTCGGGGGTAGTAAAATTTCTCAGTCATAGTAGAGTTCAGGGGGTAACAAAGTTGATTGGAGCCACACCAGACCCAGTCTTCACATTCCTGGAAGAGAACTTCACTTTGTTCAAATTGGAGGCTTTCAAGGATAGAAGGGAGTGGTATCTGCTACTGACAAGGGATTTTCTTTTTTTTTCTTTAGGTGCCAGCAAGCAGACAACCTTTTGTGATTAATTGCCAATGTAAACACTAAGACCAACTCTGGTGTATGTCAAGGTAACTTTGAGAGCACACATTGCAAGTCAATACTACAATGCTTGACATATATATTGTTGGTATATCGTGTGTATTTACTTTGGGTGTGCTTACTTTCACTATTTGGCTCTGTCATTGTGATAGAAATCAAGACCAGTAGAATAGATTCTTGAATGGTCTCGGGATTTTTCTTTTAGGTCAAGCTGTGGGTGGTAGTTGCATGAGATGGAATAGATGATAGTCACCCCCCCCAAAAAAGTAAAATACAACAGTAAAGTCAAAAGTCACATTTTGTGATATTGTGCATGATTTTTTCTCCCACGTTTTGCGACCATGCATATATGGGTCCATACCTGGTTGATGGTGGGGATATTGTGTGCTGCCAGTAGAGCATGGTGTCCATATAAACAACAAGATGTATGAACTAAGGGCTCAGCTGCTCTCCTTGCACATCAAAGCAGCATGTCTATCTCCTAGTCACTGTTGACCTCAAAGGGAAGATTTGTGAGAGACCAGGGAGAGGCCCTCAAGAATAGATGACTTTTTTTTTTCCCCCTAAACACCACTGATGGGCGGGTTGATCTAAGGGGATGTTGTTGATGGTTTGTACAGATGTGAGAGAATTGGGTGATACTACAAAACGACCTGAACTCTCCAAAGCCTTCCTCCTACAAAAAAATGAGGACAAACACAATGTAAAAGTGAAGAAATGGTGAGAAATGTCAACAGAGTAATGTAGAAAATGAAAATCATGACCTTTTGATGACTGATTTTGGGCATCATGTGAGAAATGTTGGATGCCGTGTTACTTTGATCCCTCTTTTTACTTTTAGTACTTTTTTTTTTTTTTTAATCAAGGTGAAGTTATAATGTTGTCCTGTCTGTGTTTACAGCCAAACATGGAGCCATCCTTACTTGAGATGATGACGGCAGAAAAGGTCACCCTAATTCAATGAATGGGGATGAATTTGTGCTTAGAGTCGGATGTAAGCCAGAGTACACAGAGAAAGAAATTGACAAATTGCAGGGAGAGGTCTAAGCAGTATTAGAAGCAGCCAATGAGGTAATATCATTGATCCTTACACCGCCCAGCATCATGGTGGAGGGTGAATAACTTCTAAACAACAAATGACTTCACCTCTCACAACCTCTGTAGTATGTTATGTTATAAACAGATGTGGGATATCATCTCTAGAACTCACATCAAGCAAGATGGAGTCACATTAGTTACATTTATGGATCGTAGCATAGAAGAAGATACCATTCACAGTCAAGGACTCTATGATTGCATCCTGATTCATACAGGAAGCTGCTATGAGAGAAAGAACAGATCAAAAGAGAGGCATATTACATCATTTGAATCAGCTTATTAACATGAATAAAAGTGTTACCCGGCTTGTGGATAAACTCTTTTGGTGGTTTTAGAAAACAATTTATTCCCATGAATCCCAACTGAGGTGATGAAATTTTTGAATGACTCTTAATCTGCTGATGTTGCAGGGAAGTTTTAAATTCAACTGAATGAGTAACGAAGCATTCATATTAACCCTGAAAAAAAAAAGGGTTTAATATATAAATTATTATTATTAAGACTTTACTTAATAACATAAATTTGAAATATGCAGACACAGCTTGAATTGATAACACATCTGTAATCTCTTTTTAAATTAGACTGCTTGGGAAGGCCCAAATCCCAGATCTGTGGAAACCTGAAAGCTACATATGATTATATACGTATTATTTTAAAATCTGTACTTCAGGAGGAATACAATCTCCCCTCCTATCCTCGTCTAGACAGTACTGACACAGAAACATGGCATTGGGAACCCAGTGAGGGCTGCATCCAAGTGGCTGCATCTCTACACTCTCTGTCTGCCATCTGTATGAGTGTGCACATGGCTAAATGTGTGTGCTCTGATTGTGTGACTCATGCTCAGCATGGCTGAGTGTTTGTGTGTGGCTGTCTGTTTATCTTTCCTCTCTCTCAGACACCAGCCCGAAGCAATGTTTCAACTTGGCAATGGATGTGGATGCAGCCTTAGCTTCTGTGGATGCCATCGCCGACTGAATCCCTTCCCCTGGATGCAGGTGCTGCACTTATGACTGATGATGTTGGCAACAGCCTAAATCCCACCACACCCTCTTTATCTGTGGCTCATTTGCCTTCTGTCTTCAGTGGCGATATCTATGTAACCATCTTTCAACCCACAACCAAACAAACAGCTGTCAGTTTATTAGGAACTAAAACTGCTGTATTCTGATTCAACAGTTGCAATAAATCTTCCCCTTCATGAAAGTTATGATGTTCAGCTTTTGCCCACTCAATTTACGTCAGTTAGGGCTGGCTGAATCACAGAAACACCATCATAATGCCATACCAGTCAACAGCAGCACAAAATACAACCTTCAAAATGATTGCACATTTGAATTGACACGTCCTAAACAGTTTTAACAAAAACTTTTAACTAGATGTTCCTAAAAAAGAGTGAAAAATCTAAACATATAACCTAAGAATCAATTTGACTATTAAAGACTAAAGATAATTCTTTAGTTCCTGAGGTAGATATTTTAAAATGTTTTCTTTCCATGTATATTTAGTGCACCATTATATCTTTTCAACATGACTATTCATTTTGTGATTGATTGTGGAGTCCCAGGTGAAAAAAAAGTATACTTCAGCATGCTAAATTTAAACACACTTAGTATACTTCACATGCATCAAAATCAGTGTGTTATTTTCGAGTATTAAAAATTTACTTTGTATACTAATGGTATATCATTAGTGCTTAGTGCAACTTAAATATACTTAAGTACAACTTTCTCTACTATTAATGTACTTATTTAAAATGTTCTTCAATTCAACTTAAAGTATACTTTAATCCACTTTTCAGATTACTGTTAGTAAATTTATAATGTACTAGAAATGTATTAAAATTTAATAGGAATGTCTTGCCATTGCATTTTAAGTATGTTTATAAAATGTAAAAAGTTGTATTTAAGTGTATTATAGTTCATCTTAATGGTGTCTCAAAATAGTACAGTTAAGTACACTAAGTTGTATTTTAGTATATCTTTAGTAGAATTAATATATATATATCATATATATCATTAGTATACTGAGTACATTGTTAGCACATCGAAAATAGCACACTGTGAGTACACTAATTATGTGTGCAGGAAGTATACTAGATGTACTTCATTAAAATAGGCATCAACAGCACACAGAAAGTATAGATTTTTTATAATTAATTTGAATTGGGAATTACTTTTAAGTAAACGTAAAAAGCAATTACAACATTCTCTAAGTAAAAAAAAGTTGGAAAAAAGTTTATTTTTAACATGCATGGCATTACAAGAAAAATTTGCATAAATAAAGTACATTTAAGTACAACTTAAAGATGTACAGTTTAGTGTTATGAGTTTTATCAAATAATGTATCTATCCTCATTTTATTTTCATGTTATCAGGATGACGACGATGTTTTTGCAGTGGCATCGACTGCGTTATTGACAAATTTGAGTGCTGTCAGAACTATTTACAAAATTTCTGGTATTGTGGCATCCCTAATTGCAATACAATATAAGTGTTAATTAAAGTGTATTTTCCAAGTAAACAACCAACACAAGCAACAAAAATATCCTTTGGATTGCTTCCATCATGTGTTGTGGTACTAGGTGAGGTCCTTCTCCACCAGATGTGCTCATTCTTGTAGTTGTCTGTAACCACAACCATACGTCAGACAAAATGTCAAGACCATGTTTTTCTGTCTTTTGCTTAATATTTTGCACATTTTAGAAGTATATATCTCGTGAAATGCACAACGGCCAATCTAATATAATATTATACACAAAAAGTAACTTGAATTCTTCTTATAAACATAGTTACATAAAAACTGAAATTACATACAAGGTTAACCTTATTAGTCATTAGCATTAGCCACCAGAAAATTCTTTACCAAATCATCACTAACACTTAGTAGCTGTCAAGTGCTAGCATAACAAATCTGCACTAACGATTTTGTTCTTGGTCTTTTCTTTACATTGTGCAATTGTCCATTTATGGTTAGCATCACACATTTTTTTGCTAAACGTTCTCCAAACAAAATGTTCACACAAAATCTCATGAAAGTTGCACTGGTTCCATTTACACTAGCATTAGCTGCTGCTAGCCGCTAGCTAGCTAGTTAGCTAACGCAGTTTGTGAATAAGTTTGTCTATTAACTTGTTTAGTCATTGTAGAAAGAATATTCATTCAAGAGATAATTAACATCATGCAGCAACAATACAAACCTCCGAGGAGGAGCAGTTTTTTTGGCCTTAGCTAGTTTCGAGGTGCTTTCCTGGTGGTCCAGCACACTGGATCCATCCGACCTCACTCGAAAGGTCCGGCCATTTCAATACCTGAACAAGCTGCTGTCTGTACTGACGTGTCACCATGTCAGTCCTTTCGATGTGAATTGCGTTGTCCCTAAACTAAAACTTCCCTACCTTGAGCTGTGTCATTGTTACTCAACGATGACGACGTTTCCTTCAGCATCAGTCCAACAGGTTGCATCCGGTGGTCACCAATCGGCGGTTTGTGTACACTGTAGGTGTCCATGCACGCATGCGCACATACTGTATTGCAATCGGCTTTGTTATCAGTTTTAAACAGAATTGGAGTAAATGTAACGGTGATTAAAAGGTTGAAGAGAAAAGGTCAGCAAATTAACTTTTATTGTACATGATTTTAAATTGATCTGAGCACACTAAAAGAAATGGCTACATGCTGACGAATTTGTACTGGTTTATAGTGTACTGAATGAAGAATACACTAATTTACCATGGAAGTAGTTTCTGTGCTTATATTCAAAAAGTATGGTGATTACCTTTCAGTACTGATGAAACTGACCTGAGCATACCCTATTTATGCTTCACTTATCTAAGTACAAAACAAAACAAAATAACTCTCCTGTTTTCCATTTTATTCCCACTTTAACACTTTAAAATTGAAGCTGAACACCTCAGACTGCTCCATATTGCCAACCATCAGCCTTGACTAAGCTTTGGATCAAGAATTTTCCCTATGATGGTCTAGATTGTTGAATATGGTTTACTGTAAATCAGCCGAATAATCCTTTAGCGTGTACCCACCCATAGATGTTGGAGAGGGGCGTTTGAAAGGCAAGCTCACTGGTTCAAATCATCACACAGCCTTGGAAAATATGAACAGGGAAAATGAAGGAGAAGCACTTGCTTTCCAGAAAACCACCAAGATGCCCTCGAGCAAAGTATTTATCCCCAAACTGCTCCATTAGAGCTGCTCGGTGGCCAACAGTAGAGGGCTGGTTTCACTGGCAGCTCCCACAGGGGAATGCGTGTGTGTCTGTCTGCAAAATTCAGGACAAGCATTGCTAGGACTGAGTGAGCCTGAAAGCAAGCAATGAATATGTTACTTAAGGTGAGCACAGCACAAGGCTAATCTCAATGTTTGATTTATCGCAGCTTTTGGCTTCATCATCAGAACTCCCATTTTCCTAGAGTGCCTCTGAGATGGTCCTTAAATAAAAAAGCCAGCAGTGGTCGAAGGGACTACAAATCCAATAATTTCTAAATAAGCCAGAGTAAATTTGAGAAAAAGATATCTCTCAGACTGTCTGCTGAGTCCAGAGAACAACATCTCATCATTTTTAGGGGCTATTATTTCATAAATCTACAATAGTAGTGCCTTCCAAGTTTGTATCAGCTATCTTGATTCCGACATTTTGAGAACAATGTTGATTTTCAGTAAGTTTTCAGTACTTTCAGTGGAAGTGGGAACTACCCAGATAAATACCTTTTCAAGTTCAAAATGAACCATAGCCTGCCAGAGTTCCCTGCCAAATCATCATTACCTATTCCATACTAGCAGGATCATATACATCGACACACATTGAAATTCCCTCCGTTAAGTTTTTACTTCAGAAAGAGAGACATGACTCACAGACAGAGTTAAAGGTTGACAAACATAAAAGGAAGGGAAAAAGACAAAATTCAAAGACAATAACTTAGAATCTGTGTGTTATACTGTCTGTTATGACATAATTTATAGTGGTGACTGGCATATAGCAGAGTGAGTCACCCAGACCATCTGCCCCTTCCTACCTCACCTCTGCCAGCACGCCTGTGTCTAACTGTCTGTAGCTTCTCTGTGCTCACTGGTGCCCACGCTTCATCAGTACTCCTCCCAGGGGTGAGGGATGGCCTGTCCATACCTCCCAATGACGAAAACCAACTTCATCCAGACCAGGTAATTTCTCCAACAATATTAAATTCCTATCATCCTTACTCTGATTAACCATAGTCCCTCGAGAAAAACATGACTACTTCCTCGAGCCCTACAGCACAATGGTCAAAAGCACCATTTAAGGTAAATTTCCCTGCATCATTATTCTCCTATTCTCGACTGAAACATCTCCTTCTGTTCTCTGTCTTGACCGTGACTTTAACCTCATTTCCCCCAATTGTAACCCAACTCATCCATTTTGAATCTTCCCATCTAAACTGTTTTTGCAGAACATGGGCAGAGTCAACGATTTCATTTTCCTTTTATTTGCGTAACTTTCCCAAACTCAGCTGGACAGCAAGCCATCACAGGATGAACCCAATTATGACAATTTAGACCTTCTAATCCACCTTGTTTCCACATCTGTGGAGAGTAGAGGGAATATAGCGCAACATAAAAATGCACACAGAAATAGATGATCATCAAGAACTGGACCAGTGATGTTCAACACTGCCAACCCAAAGAGCCGATGAAACTACTGAACTACCATAATATATTCACAGTACTTTTTTGTATAACTCAAAAAAACAAAAAAAGAAACCCACCAGCACTAAGTAAAATAATATCCAAAACATGATAGAGTTGACAAAATTTAAAATATAAACTTGATATTAGGAAATTGGTTCACTTTTTATATGTATGCAAAAACACTATAAAATCAAAAGTTGATTGACTTTTGAACTTATTAAAAAGGTTTAATTATATAATAAAACATTTTTCTTTCATGCCACCAGACTTCCTCATAGTCTAGATTTCAGTTTATTCAGTTACAAACTGAATAGACTAAATCCTTTCCATCCAATCTGCTGTGGATTTATTTTTTCTACCTGTGTATATCTCTGCCTCCGAGGGGTCCTCCACTCGTTTATGCTGAATGATGTAGTCAGACACCTTGCAGCCAATCAGAGGCTCCACATCCATCCACTCCAGGGCCACCATTGTGCTCGAGGGCTCCAGGTAAGGAGCTAGACGCAAACTAATCATAGAGAGGGACAACACAGATTGGACAAAGTTTAAGATATGGAAAACAGCAGCTTCAAATAAAACAACATTCCACAGCCACCTGTTCTCCAGCAGTGTTCCCTGTGCAGTCTTCCCGCTTTAATCCCTCAAAAGAGATAAAAGAAGAGTATTTCCATTTTGCCTACCCTTAAGCTGTGTCACTGACAATGGCGTGACAGAGCCATAGGTTATTCCTCTTTCATAAAAAGCCTGCCCTCCATTTCATCCTCATGGGCAATAATAAGAAGTACTGAAGGTTTTTACAGGTCTTACACTCTGGCGCTGGAGATTTGGCTGCTGAAGTGACTTTTCACTGGCCCTGTCATGCAAGCAGGTGTGGGCCTGGGGAAAGCCTGACCAAAACTCTGGTTGTGGAACCACATCCTTTTTCTCTAGTTTCACAAATGTTGTCCACAAACGAAAACAGTCATAAACCATCTCAAACTATTTCTGCATTATTCAACTATCAACACATATGTCAAAAAAGAATTTGTTGTACTTATTCAAATCTGAGCCCTTTATAAGACCTTTTCTATCCATGTTGATTCAAAGTTCAATCTTGATTTTGGAAACACAATGTCGTGTTATACCAAGTATTTGAGGTCGCCTGGAGTAGCGACTGGCTGTGAGGTGTTTTTGAAATGGTGCTTGGTGAAACAATCATGTTTCCCTCATGCACGGTCATTACAAATGAAGAAAAGATGTGGTGGCCTCAAAATATTTTGTTGTAATATCTGAATTTTTTGATACAATGAAATTAAAAAGATATATAGCTTGTTTTCATGGATTTCACATGCGTTGTACACTAGCAGGACTGCAGCCAGCTCCACCCAAACAAGACTCATACACATATTCTCTCAAAGAGGTAGCCAGAGACCGACTTTCCTAAAAATAAAATCAAAATCTTGTAGCTAAATTAAATCTGTCACATTTGAAAATCCATCCAAAATATGCATCTGTAATGCTTTAAATAACAGATGTGTATTATGTCCACCTGCATGTCGGAGTCTGTTTATAAAGACTTAAATTGATTTATTGTTCTTTGAAAATGACATTATTACTCATTATCATTATCAGAAATGACACTTGATGTACTGCCATCTTTTGTGTTGATTGAATGAGTGCAAAGGTAAACTTGAAAAACACATGATGCGAAATTCATGCCATGTCATATGGAACTAAGAATTGTGGCAAAAGCATGAAATCTGTTGACAGATGTTTTGCCAACAAATTGGCTGCAAATGCTATCAGATCTTGGATCCCGGAATCTTGCAGCAACACTTTATTTGATCCTTAAGCTTTTATTATTATTCTAGAGTGGGGCCAATATGTTCTAGCATCCATGCTGGATTGTAATATACTAATAGGCATATTTTGTTTTCATGCTTTAATTAAATGCTTTCGCTGTAGCTTTATCCTCCGAAGGCTCGGCCTTTTAACTTCCTGTTTCTCTCTAAAAGTTCTCATGGCAACAATAGCAGGGGTAGATGAGTCACAAAAGCCCTGGGACTATTGTTAGGACACCTTGAATGAGAGCATGCTCTCTGAGGGATGTAAGGGCTGACTGACAGCTATTAGAACTTTAGGGACTGTGCTTGTGTTTACAGCTTTCTCAAGTGCCTCAGGTGTGTGTGTGTGTGTGTGTGTGTGTGTGTGTGCGTGCGTGTATGTGTATACATGTCCATGTGCATATGTGAGTGTGGCTGTAGTGCATCAGTGCATGCATCCATGTAATCTCTCTTGTGCATGAATTCCTAGGTGTCATGGTGTCACCTCACACTTACATAGGCTGCCTGAGGGGACTGCAGTTAGGCAGGCCATCTTTGCTGAAGGCACTCAGGTCACAGCGACACCAGTTGTCAATGACATCGCCCTTTCCACCACACCAGTATGAGCTCATTGTGGCACTCTTGAAGGCCTGTAAAGGGTAACAGGTGAGAGAAATGCAATTATCTCTTGGAACATGCACTGTCCGTCCATCTACCCCACCCCCATTTCCCATCCCGCCCACCTTCCCCTTCCTTCTGTATCCCAGGCACACATCCTTATACTTCTGTCTATATAATGACTTTCCACTGACTATATTAATTTCCTTTTGCCCTTCCCAGAAAATGAACCATGAGTGTGAATGTGTCAAACTTCAGCCGTGCTTTAATAGCTCCTTGAAGAAGAGAGGACCGACAAAATAATCCTTGATTTGCAAAAAAGTCCTCTCTCAAGGTCCAGAACTCAAAACTGGTCTCACAAAGATAGAAGTACAGTTACATGCACACACCATTCACACACACAGAGTGACCTTTTCATATCCACCATTCCCAATTACCAGAGGACATGAACATCTTCCGGACACTGACATGCTTACACTGTGATATCATAGACACACTGTGGTTTTCATGATGGAGATGTGAAAGCTGTGACACTCCCTACGTCCTCCATTCTATGTGAATGTTTGTGTGTGCGGTATGTGTGTGTGTGTGTGCCGGTGTGCAGATCTGTCCGTGTTGCTGTCAGTCTGTCTGTGAAGGGGATGGAGGGGGCGGGTAGTGAGATGTTAAGAGATGACATCATCTTCTAACATCTCCTTGTGCTGCTTCATTAATAGGCGAAAGAAAAATCAAAGGAAGAAGCTCAGTCATCCTCTAAAAGGCAGCAAAATGCCAATATAACCGTCAAAGCAATAAAGTATAATGTCAGGGCTTTCCCTAAAGCCACAAGCATGATATAGAGTGAGTTCAAGGGAGTTCGCCAGCCCTCTGGCTCCCCCTCTCACACTATGGATCAATGGAGCACTCAGTTATTTATGTGCTCTAACTGGTTGGCAGTGCTGCCTCATGCAGACAAGTTTGGAGATGTGCTTGATCATGGTCACAAAAATAGGACACTGGAACCATGTGGAAACATTATCACTGGGTACCAGCCATCCAACAAAAAGCAGAGAGGAGCCACTCCTTTGTTCCAATACACCATGACATTCGCTTATCCAAAAGCAAAGGAACTGATGAGACCACACACATCTTTAAGACGACTGTGCACATACGGTGCCTACATGCAGGCACATGCAAACTCACATTCCAATTAATGATTGATTTCCACAGTTGGTTGTTTCATTTCATTGGAGAAATGCCAAGGAAGATTTTTGCAGCGTGTTGATTAGTGGAGGTGACATTTGAGATGACTTTGGGTATAATCCTGACCAGAAAGACAGACGGCTTGGCCAAAAAAAGAGTCAGGGTATGCACTCAGCAGCTGATGTTAGCATTTCCACAACAGTGTATTGTTAGCTGTAAAGGAGGCTCAACAGACTTTCATGGGAACTGACTTCTTCCAATACCACTTGCTTTCACTCAAGGCAGAGAGTGAAAAGTGACTTAAACAAGTCGAAGAGGCTATACAGACTAATACACACAAAAAAACAAAGGTGTGAAAAAGGAGACTTCCAGCTCTCAAAGCATTCCCCACCTTACTATAGGATCAGATCCATCAGCAGCCAAGGCTTTCCGATTATTTATCCTCCAATACAAGTCCCCCTAAATGAGCCTGCTGAATGAGCAGTTATTATAGGGGGGTAGGCGAGCACTGTAATCCATGGCTATATAATAACCCCTTGGAAAACCAAAAAGGGGAAAAAGGTTATTACATTTTTCCCCCCTTTACTGAACCCATGTGGCTAACTGCTGCCAGAAAACAACAGCAGCAGGGGTCTTACCACCTCATGTCAATGGGAAGCAGGCCGCAGACAAAGGGAACAAAAAAAAAAAACTGGACTTGGGGCCAATACATGAACACAGACTAGACAAATATGAGAAATGAGAAATGACCTCTGCTGCTAGGGGCAAAAGAGAAAAAGACCACAGGACCGCCATGCGTTTACCACCACCAGATTCCTAGAAAAACCCCATATGGGTCTGCGCGCTTGATTGCATGGCTGCACATGTGAAAAATAGACAAAGCGATTACCGCCGTGTTTATGTTTGAAGAGTAATGCAAGCCAGTCTCCACTGGGTAAACAGGGAATCTAATTGTGGTTTACAGAATGAGGTGGGGGGTTGGGTGGGGGTGGATGGGGGATGGGGGATGGGTGGAGGAGTGCACAGGAGGTAAAGCAGAGATGAGGATTTAGAGAAAAGCAAGAAAAAGTGATAGTTAACTAATGCACATAAACTGATGATATGTCAAGTGTACATTGGTGAAGACAGCAATATGTCCTGCTTGTGCAAGAAAAAGAAAGGGGGGGGGCAGTCAAAAAAATATTTTAGAGATTTGAGCAGACACATTAAAAGGCTTCTTTGTTCAATGTAGCTACCAGATAAGCCATAGCTGAAAAGTGGAAGATACCCTATACTTTATTGATTAACCAAAGATCATGCATTTCCCAGAACATTATAGATCCATATACATTCTGTGTTGGCTGGATAATACAAAGAAACAACCCTAATCTTACTCTAAGCTTATGTTTGGAAAAACAAGTATTTTGACACAGAAGGTCCTGTATGAGCATCGACTGAAACAACGTAAGACAGTTAATGTGTAGTCACGGCTGCTTTGCATTCAGGAACCTGTGATGCCTATATGACTACACTAATACATGGCTCTATCATTTCACAAATATGCCACGATTCATCTGCATTGACCTTATTGATACTAAACAAATTGGGCTAAAATGTAATCACCCCCTGCTTTGAGAAGAAGACAAGATCAGTGAGGAGTGAGGCCATTGAGCATCAGTAACTGCTCCAGCTGCAAATTCCAAGTCTTGACGTCATTTGAGCCCTGCAGACTCACTGGCACCAAAACACTATTTGGACCTTTCACTTTCGTAGAAGCCTGACGTGACTTACAAGAAGGAAAGGGAGGCCATCGTGACCTCTTTAATGTATTAATCTGTTTGTCTAGTCTAAGCCGGCCATATTACTGTCTGTCTTCGGAGGCTAATACGTGAAAACACTGGCCAGCTGGCCCGCAGTATTGATTTATAAGATGATCACCAGTGGTTGTAAAGAGACAAAGTCAGTACAGACAGAACACCATCAATGGTGACCTAACTGTGTGTGTGTGTGTGGGTGTGCTCGCGTGCATGAATGCGTTTATGTGACCCTTCCAATCATTCTAGGCTAATGGTGTTAACAAAGGAACCAATCAGCTGCTTCTAGGAACCTTATCAAAAGTGGTACTTCCAGGAAAATGGACTCTACGGACAGATGGAAGGTTGGGTCACCCAGAGGCTGATGGGGCATAGCCATGTCCGTGGAAAACCCTCACTAGAAATTGTTTTCCAGGTGTGGCAACTTTTGTCTGAGGATGTTCTGCCATGACCCGGCATTTCCAGCAATGTCAAGTGAACTGATGGTTTGACATTTTACTGTGTGTTTCAAAACAACAGTTTAAGCCAACAATGACAAAGCCAACACAGAAAGGGGATAAAACATAAATCTAAACAAATAATGTATTTTCAGTAATGATTTAATTACATATCAAACCCTGGGATACCATGTTCTGTGTATAACCTAGCACTTATGAGCTTAACTTATTTGAAAAATTCAAAAATTGCAAACCTATCATTTACTGTAATAATGACCAGTGGTACATTTGAATCATTCCTCATCAAAGCACACAGGCTAGATGAGTAATAAGGTATTACTTCACTTAGATCTTTCTTTTAGATTTTGTGTCATCGCAATAATTTTGGCAGTTTTACTGGTTTTTCTATGGCATAAAGGACAAGTCTGTACTAGTCCCTGATGCAGTTAAGGTTTAATGGGCCGAACAAACATGTATGTGCTGGCTGTACAGCATTTAATTGAATTTGTTTAATAACACATAAGAGTTTGTATTCTCCTTCATCTGAAATAAGTTCATTTGATTCAAATGTTTTTGAAATGTGTAGATCATACTGTGGCACCTGCTAAATTAAGTTGTGCTAGCTGTAGAAAGATGCAGTAGGCAAAGTTTGTCTTGAGCTCTACACACTAATGACTAAATACTGTAGTGGTTAACAAGGTCCCCTAAAAGCAAGCTGATTCCACCCTTTGCAAATATATCTGTTTTGCTTTGTTTGCTTTGCCTCTTTGGTTTTGGATCCCTTACTAAAACAATTCTAGTCACGCCCCTGTTCGGGGCTGCAGTAGTGCGTTATGGTGAGAGCATGACAGCGGCCGCCCGGCAAGATATAGAGCATTCTGACCCATTAAACTCACAACCAATTTGTTCAAAAGGTTTGCCATAATTCAGTCACAGCAACACAGGACATAGGACCACTGGCAAGCTCCACAGGCGTAAGCTTATTTATTTATCCACTGAGGTATTTTTCTCTGGCACTAAAACAGGGCAGTATCTGTGTGCGTGTGTGTATTTGCATGCACACTCCAGGCCAGTAAGCAAGACCACCTTAGTCGAGTCCAAGCCAATTCCAAAACCAGTTCCAGTCACAGTCAAGTCAAGACCAGGTTTCGAGCAAGCCAAGTCTGAGAGGGAGCAAACCTCAAACTTTTCTTTCCAAATGCAAAACATAATGATGAGTTCCTTACAGGCCACTTGAGGCAATGAAGTATCAACACATTTAACTATACATATGAATAATGAATGCTTGAGCTGCACAGGTGGAATTTCTTGTATTACCAGTGATGATAAACCAAGTAATAATAATGATAATGCCAAAGAAAATAATGAAAGAACTATCCAAAAGGGACATTGTCTAAGGAAAGATATATTGCAATTAAACATTCTTATGAGTAATTTTACATTGTATTGGAACGGATATCAGCCCGGGCCATAACAAAAATGTCATGGAAAGATTATATCAGACGCAAGTTTCTCTCCATTCAGTTGCACCAACTTTACCATCTTTTTATGAATTATTCAGATAACTATCCACTGTGTTCTGATAGGATCAGTCTTCCAGGTATTATTTTTCCTAAATCCTTAACTAGTCGCTAGTAATGTCAGTACTTGGCACAAGCACAAAGAAATACTCTATTCCCGATTTTCATCTTTGACAGAGCCACATAGAGCGAGCAAAGAAAAAGGCAGACATGCCAGTCTACTTTCCTGCCATTTAGTTGTGTTTCTTTCCTGTCCTGGTAGTGGTCTTTTCAAAGGAGGGGTAATTTCACACTGTAACAAAATCCCCCTCTGGCTTAATGATGACTGATGTGAAAGGGACATGACATGTCCTGTCAAACAGTCAGGCAGCCAGGGAGAGGCCACTGAAAGATGCAGGTACCTGAGAGAGGAGGGAGGACTGGAGCCAAAGGAAGAGTGACAGGTCCATGTATGCCCAGTATTGGGCATACACAGATGCATGCAGACAAAAGTGTATACACATAGGTATGACCCAGTCCTGAAGTGCACTGCTTCGTGATTTGATTGCATCATTGAGTTTTAGGTAAATAAATAAATAAAAAACCTCATCTCTGGAAAAGCTTTTGCAACACAGCAGCTGTCTTTCCTGACAGACCCACCCAAGTAAAAAGACTGTCTATAGTAAAGCTGTGTGTGACAAAGACACATACACAAAGACAGACACCGAGAAAGAAAGCAGGAGTGAGAGAGAGGGAGAAAAAGTGAAATGAAGAGAATTAGTGGCCGTGTAGATGGCGGGGCAGGTTGTTGTGTTGCTCATCTCTAATGCGATATACGTATGTGTCTCTCAGAGCGGCAGTAGCAGTTACAGCTAGGAGAAGAGGAGAAAGAGAGGAAAAAGAAGAGCAGAGTGATGGACTCCCCTCCCTCCAAAGAGGTCGATGACATCAATAAGAAGCTAATAATCCTGCTTCAAGCTACCTCCGAGGGGCTTGCCAGAGCGATCCACTGCAGTCTACCCCTTCTCCTCCTCCTCATACATCTTTACATCCCCACAAGACCACAGGTTGGCCAGGGGGAGAGAGAGAAGGAGGGATAGTGAGGTGTTTGGAAGAGAGGGAAAAGAGACATTTTGCTTTTCCTCACGTTTAGCTATCGATGAGGCCCACTAGGGACCGTCTGCTATTGATTGTGCCTTCTTTTCATTGGGGCTGTGGTGCTTGTGATGGGTGGCACGTATAGGAGGCTTTGTGGCTCTGGTTGTGTGTCTATGCGTGTCTGTATATTCATGAGTGCATCATATATATATATGATATGTGTATACATGTGTATGTGCGTACATGTCTTTGACTTTTATATTTGGTATTGTGGTTGCCTGCAGTAATTTCAGGAGGTAAGGTAATTAGATGCTTGATTGGGTTGGGCGGGTGGTGGGGGTGTGAACCAGTCTGCTCCCTATGGCATGTGTGTGTGTATGTGTGTGTTGGGTTGTGAGTCACCTGCAACCAGCTCTGTCTTGGCTTACACATGCACAGAGGAGACATGCACCGGATGTTCGGTAGCGAGACAATGTCAAGATGAAATCCTAACAGAGCAATATGTGGTAAACTAAATGTCAAGTGAAGCCAGAGCCCCCTTCTAAATTACCTTATGGAAAAGAAATCCAATATGATTAACTTGCACAAAGATCCAAAGACTTCTCATACAGGATGAATCACACACACGACATGTGGCCATTAAGCTGATATTACATTCAGCTGTGTATGCTTGTTTAGAAACAGACTCACAAATATGTCTCACACATATACACATTGACTTCCCCACCAGAGGAGAAAACCATGATGTCATCGTTTTCATGCCCCCTGTATTACAGTGCTCATTTCTCATGGCCAAAGTTAACCAACTAATGCCACCTAGAGGTAAATCATCGCAACTGTATCAGTTCAACACAAACAGACATGTACTGTACAGTATGACAGCACTACGTCATCACATGGAATGACTTTGGATATAAGTAAAGTTTACTGAACATTAAAAATAAGCTTCTTGCATTTGCAGAAAACAAAGTTCAGAGTTGCACCTTCATGACACTGGTCAACACATTATGTGCTTTAATTTGCTTCAGACCTAAAATAAATGTTTCCATACATTAAGGTATTATCATATGCTGAGTTTCATGCACATGACTATAAGCTGAGTTGACTCAGCTTATATTCATACAAACTACTTACTCACGAAAAGTCTGAATAAAAAAAAAATCACTGATGAAATTACATCCATTTTCATTCCTCTTAGCAAACAACACTATTGCTGTTGCACTAAACTGTCACAATTTCCTTCCCTGATGAAGATGTTTTTTATTTTAAGTGGGTTTATTAATGTGCCCCATCTGTTGACCTAATTCTCCAACTGTCCCTCTCCTTCTACACACAGACACGCACACACCCACCCACCTTTGTGTGTGTCTTACTATATTCATAGGCACCCATCAATGAGATCATGCCCTCCGCAGCCCCCTTACTTTGAACGTAGCCATAATAACTGAATGCCTAACCCTGACCTACTCTACAACCTAATTCTAACCTGAATGCTTCCACACGCAGAACTAAAACTGGTGCCCATAATGTATGGTGAGCACAAGCACACACACAGAAACTTCCTACCCCAATGTTGTTTTCTCACCTCTTTGGTGACGTTGTCTTGGACCAGACTGTAGAGGGGCACCACACGGCTGACTTCCAGTAGCACAGGGATGGGGGAAGGCTGCTCTCCACTCCTGCTGTTACTGCTGCGGCCTCTTGCTGTTACTCCACCCATCACTGTCTGGTGATGGCACAGGTGGCAGCCAGCTGGACAGCTGCCCTTTTCCTCGCAGCGGATCTGCACGCCGCTTACCATGTCGTCGGACAAGAGCTGGCTCTTCTGCAGTGCCAACAGGTAGCTGATGAAGGGAACCGACTTAAGTTCTCGCTGCCCACCTCCACTAACCCCTTGGTCGGTTGCCTCTGGAGGGATAAGCAGGAAAAGAGTATATGAGGGTAAAAGTAGCAGGTGGTGCAGGTATAGATAAACAGTTAGCAATAAGGTCTTTCTCTATACATACATATATATATATAAATTGCAGACAACCTACTCTTTTTTTCTCCCTTTCACTCTCTCTTATCTTTGTTATTTCCATAACTATTTATGAGTGTAAATTTGGACTAGGAGAGAACATTCACAGTCTCACAGTTGGATTGAGTGTCCGCATCTGGATTTATTTTACTTCCTTCCAAAGAAAAGAGGAAAAAACAACAACTAATCCTTTACTGTCATCAACATTCATGGACAAAGGATGAATGAGAGGGTGGAGGGAGGAGTGTCACTATCATCCTCTCCTGAGTGTCAACTACCACTGTTTGATGTTCTCACTGGAATTGGGGGGGGGGGGGTTCTTTCTCATTATTTCCTCTTTCAGCTAGAAAACAAGACACCATGTGGAGAGAGTAGATGGTGACAGAAGCAGGGGAGGAGTAGAAACAGGAGGGAATGCTACTTGGGTGTTGAGTGATTGATTTGGGGGACACATCAGGCCACATGTTATACTGGAGCAGATCTGCCATCTGTGCTGATGTGGCAGATGTGCTTTTTTTGTGTATTTGCTTTAAAAGAATAGGAAGACAAACATGCAGGTTGTCAGTGAGTGATACAAGATTGTACAAAATAAATGCATTAAGATAAAATTACTGGCTAATGATGTAGCATTGAGACATTATGCATTGCCAGTCATTAGCACACAATGTCTGCAAATGTACAGATGACAAAACACATGATATTGCAACATGGGTTATGCTTTTCTGTACGTTGACAGGGTATTGAGTAACCTACCCCTCATGCAGATTAATGCGCCTTTTTGCTCGCATGAAAAAAGACTTAATATATAGACATGCAAAATATTTAGTTATAATAGTTATAATCACACCCCCACTCCCGTACACACACATGGATAGACCGATCGCATTACAAATAGTTACATGATTACATGAATGTATATGAAAGATAAAGCAGACAATATATATACATAAAAAAAACAAAAAAAAAACAAACAAAGAAAACCCAATAAACCTGGAAGGGAACAGGTAAAACAGCAAGAAAAGCTCTTCCAAACTGAATTAAATTTGCACCCAATTAAGGTAAAATTTTTAATGACTTATTTTCTTTTAATGGATTTAATGAGAGTGAAATCAGACATGCTTTAGAGTATTCTTAGCGACAAAAAGACCACATACAGTGCATGATCTGCTGGGTGCATGCTTGCGTGAGAGATAGAGAGAAACAATTATAAATGTATCTAAAAGCACAATTTCCCGTGGAGTCATGAAATATCAACAACTTTAAATAAGTTAACTGAAGACACGAAATGGGCGTGTAAACTTTCAACTTTTCATTTCTCCCAACACAAACATAAGCCAACATGTTCTTTAGCAGCAAACATTTAACAGCTCTGAGAAAAACAGCACACAGGTGGAGATGTTTTCAAGGGGCATTTTCAAACAATTATAAAATCTACATGAGAAAAATCACAGGCGACATCTTGGCATGATATTTCAAGCATACAAATACCAAATAAAGATATTAATTCAATTAAAATGCCAGATCGAGTCTCAAATGACCTTTCAAATTCAATCCACAATGAGACTACAATGCACTAATGTAACTGCAAGCTTAACCACATTTTGCTTCTTGTTGACTTTACAAAAGTAACAAACAGAAATTATCTGTGTGTGTAAAACTATCGAAACAATTAGGTGACTCAAAGTCAAACAATGGTTTCACATTAATTATTATCAAGCGAATATAAACTTTTCACATTATTAATTTCGATGTTCTGTTGAAGTAAATGATGAAAACGTGTCAGTCCTGAAGAGAACGAATATAAGTTTTAACATAGCTAAAAAGCTTTTCTTATATGAATATGCAGCTCTATGAAATGTGCAAAATATTGGGTTGGAGTGCTAAATTTTAAAAGCAACGTGAAGACTAGGCTACACTATTCAAAGAAATGATAGCAACAACTGATAGAAAGCAGCAATTAAAAAGCTATGCATTATTACAACATTATTCAAACTAATCTGAAACCTATTTGTATTAGAATAAAAAATTTTAACTATGCATAACATTTAATCATTCAATGTCAAGTGCACATCAGGTCACTAGAACTTCCAAATGTCCTCAACTGTTTCTTTAAGCTTGTTCTGTACGTTTGTTGGATTGTCAGTACATATATCTATGTATACTGTATATGTCTTTGTGGCTTACTCCCTGTGTGTGTCTATAAGTCCCTGGCAAGCAATTTAAAGAGTGGGTGGTAATTTCAGCATGTAAACAGGCTCAAGGGGTGGCCCAAGAGCCCAATTATATGCATTTCTTGAGGCAACACAGATACAGAAAGGAGCTGTCGTCACTGAGCTCTCACAGTAAAATCCTGTAGGTCAGACTGGCTCCTAGCCTGGGTAGCCAGCATAATTCACTTGAATACCGTTGTCTACATCTATATTGGCAGGTACAATTCATAAAAAGATATGATAGTGTCAAGTATTAATGGAGAATAAAATGCAAATGAAGGCCAAGTAAGCTGACATCAGTAATGTAAAGTGTCGTCTTCCTGAACAATGTTGCTTTCTCTTCTGAATTTACTTTTGGACTTTCTTGGAGTTTCTTTATTGAAACTTATACTTGCAAAGTATTGCATCTTCTTCTTGGGCCGACTTAAATACTATGTCTGTGTATGTGGTTATTTGGCTTGTTGCAATGTATAGTTTCAATGCAACCTGACAAAAAGCAGCACCTTTCACAAGTGCAAATTAAACTGTGACCACGTTTGTCTGTTTTTTGTTTTTGTTAAGGAGTGGCTCTTAATTTCATGTCTTCATACACTTAACAGATCTTTGCTTTGTGGAATGAATCTGATGCTTAGGCAAGATTTGCTGGTCATTGGACACGGTGAAAAGATGAATGAAGTGAATTTTCCTGCCACTGATTAGGCACTGCCTTAGTGAATTAAAATATCTTTGTAGACTGGTTGCAGTATAATTTCTCATCAGGGACACATCCCCTCTGGCCAGGGTTGTGTTCCCTGAACAACAACAACAAAGGTGTCAAATATCTTTCATAGCAATTTAATAGAGACGTTATTGATAGAGCTGCTGTTGACATTGTTGTTTTTGCTTAATTAAAACAGCAGTGTTAGATGTACCACACACCTTTGATTTTAACAGACCCTGCTTATGCCTCTCATACTCAATCTTACAGACTTATTTTTTATTTTTGATCTCATGTTTTTATTGAAGATATTTATTTTAAAACAATTTCTGAGATGGCATGAATACTTTCCAGTGGACTTATTCTGACATCTAGTGGCCTATCTCTATACTCACTTTCTTATGTTTAATATTGCCAAATTTGATCAACTTCTGGATTTTTTTTCTAATGCAGATGCAATCTATGGGCTCCCTCAGATCTTTGGATACATTCTCAGTGTTATAGGTTCAATCCACCTTACATGTGACTCATTGCAAGATAGACAGATAAATCCAATGACAAAAATATTCATCCCTGTTCAAGATGGCTACTGTCTCCATTTAAGAAAAGTTACGGGTTGTTTATTTAGTATGAAGCGGATGACAGTCTTCATAGGAAAACTATTTAGAGCGGGCGTTTTCCATGAAAACCGATAAAATCCCATTATTGTGACAGAAACCTTTGCCCGTGTTGTGTACAGATGAAGGACTGTGGGGAGCATCGGTAAATCTCCATGAGCTGCATCAGGACCATGAACGCATCGTCGGGACGCCGGCATGCCCGCGTGTAAGCAGAGACGGCAGCCAATCAAATCGAGCGTCAGGCTATGCGAGGCGTGCGTCTGACGTAACAGCGACCCCCGGGGCTGCGCGCACGTTACGTAGTCATCACTGCAGTCTCTCACAAGCAGCTGCAGCAACAGAAACACAAGCACGCCCATCAAAAGCCTCTGTGCTTCCGAGCAACTGACTCTGGAGGAAAAGGTAATGTTTAGGCCGAAACGTTTAAAGAGACACAGCCAGATGGGCTGCATATTTTATTTGTTTTTTTTTAATGCACGATTTGCAGATTCAGCTCAGTCATGTTGTTGAATAACGTTGAATTGTCGCGTTGTGTTTCGGGGGCAGCGTTGATGTCTCCCCTCTGGAAGGGAGGCCTTCGATTTACTTTGTGCAAAATTGGAGACTTCGCAATGTAGCTCCTTCTGTAGCCTGTACCGAAAGGTGGTCCTATTTTTAAGGAGCGGGAGAGCACTATGGTGGCGACGAGGTATCACCTAGTTAGCTTGTCTATCACATTGCTCGTCGTTAGCATGGCGTGGAAGAGGTGGACCGTCGGCCTGTTAGTGATACAGTCAATAACAACCAGTCCATTAGCTTACTCATCAAACTCAGGAGTTTTATTGTGGAAGCTTAATGTTCTGGCTTGCAAGACGATGCAGTGAAGTGCAGCCACCGTTACTGATACTTAGTCAATAACATTTTTGTTGACTGGTGTGTCCCACTTATTAACTGCTCACTAAATAATTTATTTTTGGCTTTTCCGATGTTGTCAAATACGATGCAAGTGGTTAGTTAATTTCCACGAAGTGTTAACTTTCACTGCTAGTTCATAGCTGGTCACGTGTTTATTAAATTAGACTAGCAAATTAAGCTGCAAACTAGCCAACCATTTTAAATGTATGGTTGTGAGTGGGACAGGGCTCTCCAACTCTGGTCCTCAAATGAGTGGATCCTTATCAGACCTCAGCAGAGTTTGATGACTGGCTGATCATTTGAATCAGTTGTGTTGGAGCAGAGAAACATCTAAAACGTGCAGGGCAGTAGCTCTCCAGGACCGGAGTGGGAGACACCTGGTTTAGGACATTATCATTAATTTATCTCACAGACATGTGAATGCATCACTGAGGAATTAGACTACAAATATCTAATCTGTATCGCTACAAAATACTGCCATGTTCATTGTAATATTCAGCTGTGAGTAACACCATAATCAACATCACCATGATGCTGTTTTTGAGTAGAATTTCATACAGAATAGTGAAATATTGCCTTGTCTTGTCTCTTCCCCCACCTCCCAAGGTAACATCCATAATGGCGTGGGCTTCTCCCCAGCTGGACCCAGATCTAATGAGGGAGATTCTTGAGTGCCCTATCTGCCTGGAGACCTACAACCAGGACCAAATGAGACCCAAACTCCTGCAGTGTGGTCACACCGTCTGCCGGCAGTGTTTAGAGAAGTTGCTGGCTAATACCATCAATGGTGTTCGCTGCCCTTTCTGTAGCAAGGTCTCCCGTATGAGCAGTATCTCCCAGCTGGCTGATAATCTCACTGTGTTAAAGATCCTAGATTGCACAACATCCTGCAGTGCTGCCGCTGCTGCCCTCATGTGCAAGTCCTGCTGCAACCGTCTACCACGACAATATTGTCATGACTGTGCCATAGTTCTCTGTGAGCTTTGTAAAGGAGAGGGCCATCTGCAACTAGGCCACTCTGTTCAGCCAATAAGGCTGGCAGCTGAACAGCGTCGTAAAGAACTCGGTGAAAAGCTGGCAATGCTGCGTGACGTTATGGGTGAAATTCAGAAGAAAAAAATAACAATTGAAAACATTACCAAATCTCTGAGACTTAAGTACCGGGCAGTGCAGCAGGACTATGCTACAGCTGAGTTACGTCTTCAAGAGGAGCTCAGCAGGTCACGAAGGACATTCACAGCTTCCATGGCAGAAGCAGAAAAGCTTAATGGGCAGGTCCTGGAGGAGCAGACGTATCTACTAAATATTGCAGAGGTAAAAGTGGTGTCCCGCTGTGATTATCTGACAATGCGGGTAAGGCAAAGTGACATTGCCTTGCTAAAGGATGATGGTGGAACCAGTGATGATGATGAACTGGATCTGAGGAACAGTTTGCCCACCATGTTTCAACTGCAAGAGCCCGAGCTAGTTCGAGCAGAGCACACTAACCCTGTAGAAGTGGGCCAGTTGACCACGAACACTTACACTGTCAATACAGAGGAGGAGGAGAGTGGGCTGGAAATTGCTCTTGAAGGTGATGTAGCATGTGTAACTGGGACAGTAGGGACTGCCAGTGGTGCAATGGGGGTTCCAGTGGATCTTTACCGGGATATTGACATGGTTGCAGCTGTAGAGGAGGCAGTATGTGGTTCACCAGGCAGTTTTAAATCAAAATCCATGGATGCAGGTGGGGGATCACCTGGAGGAGCCGGAGCAAGTGCAGGGCCCCCAGCCTGCCAGTTTGTGAAGAAGATGGGGTGTAAGGGAACCCTACCTGGTATGTTCAATTTACCGGTCAGCATTAGTGTAACACCTCAGGGTGAGGTGCTGGTGGCCGACCGTGGGAACTACCGTGTCCAGATATTTAATCGCAAAGGGTTTCAGCGTGAAATCCGCCGCAACGCCAGTAGCATTGACAACTTTGTCCTCAGCTTCCTTGGGGCTGACTTGCCTAACCTCATTCCCTTATCCATCGCTGTCACTCCTCAAGGCCTAATAGGGGTCACTGACAACTATGATAACTCTGTTAAGGTCTACACTATGGATGGACACTGTGTGGCTTGCCACAAGAACCAGCTAATTAAACCTTGGGGCATTACTGCCATGCCATCAGGCCAATTTGTGGTGTCAGATGTGGAAGGTGGCAAGCTGTGGTGTCTGGCAGTGGACCGCAATGTGGGTGTGGTCAGCTACAACCGATTGTGCTCTGCTGTGCGACCTAAGTTTGTGACTTGTGATGCTGCTGGAACAGTGTATTTTACTCAGGGCCTGGCCCTGAACTTTGAGAAACGCCACAATGAACCCCACTTGGAGGGCGGCTTCTCCATTGGATCAGTAGGTACTGATGGCCAGCTGGGCAAGCAGCTCAGCCATTTCTTCTCAGAGACAGAGGACTTTCGCTGTATCACGGGCATGTGTGTGGATGCCAATGGGGATTTGCTGGTAACAGATAGTGGCAGGAAAGAAATCCTCCAGTTTCCCAAAGAGGGTGGATTCAAAATTCTCATCCAGGAAGGGCTGACCTGCCCTGTGGGAGTGGCAACCACCCAGAAAGGACAGCTGCTAGTGCTTGATTGTTGGGACCACTGTGTCAAAGTGTACTCATACATTCAGAGGAGGCACTCCTCCACTTCATAGGGGAAAAGTCCAGTCTATCTGCACACAAGCGTGAGAGGTTTTGTAGGTATGTATTGGTAGGTGTGTAAGGATGTTTGGAAATGGTAGAAACACTGTCACATCTGTCACTTTAGTTTGGCTGCAGTCCAGACAATTCTCTCTAACTTGCTATGGGTTATTTGATGAATGTTTTAGTCAGTTTGGTTCAGTTTAAAGCCTACTGGAAATTAATTTAATACCTCATTAAACATCCGGTACTGAAGCTGCCTCTTAGCTGTTTATTTTATGGATCAGAACATTAAAACAGACCTTGCAACATTTTATATTTCAGAATACTGGCATATGTTGTCTTACTACAATAATCAAAGGAAGCCATTATTGTCAAAGCTAATGCAGGCACAAAGTAGGGATGATTTTCCTTCTTTTATTATTTGCTGTTTTATCCACCATTCATCCTGAATGTGTGATGCATGACTCTCTCAGATTTGGCTCAGCGTTGCAACAGAAAAATAGGAGGAAGAAGAGCTGAAAATGAACATAGATTTACATATGAAATAAAGCATACCAAGGCTTTGTGCCTGTGAAGCACTTTATTATTGACACATCACTGTTTCCTAGATTTAGGTTTTAGTAGCACAGATTAATGTTGCTGAATGCAGCTGGCAGCTTTAAAGTTGGTCCAGTTGGCTAATGAGAAACCAGTTACCAAGTATCAGCGTTTATTAAATTTAATTCAATAACATTCAGGGAACATTATGTGAAAAATGTTAAGTTACCTGCAGGAAAGATGGTTGAACTAAAACATTGTCCTGTGGAGAAAACCTGGACAATAGTATTATGTATTTTATTGGGTTCCTGGGGGTTATGTAACAGTTTTCACTGACATTGTCTGAACAAATCTGTATCGGCACATTATAAGAAAAACAAAGACATCATCATCTCGTAAAATAGGCTTACTGTTTTCAGTAAAGCTTCTTTGAGGGTTGCAGAGTTAATGCAATGAGGCTTAGGGCAACTGATGTTTAATTTTTTAGACTTCATTGTTATTATTTTCTCTGGTAGTTATTAATACTGCCTAGCTAGCTTGTGCTCCCCAGTCAGAACCTGAGCAACCAGTTAACAAGAAAATGGAGCAGTCTATCTTTGTCAATGATATTTTCAGAGCAAAGATTACTAACATCTATTGTCTGATCTACAAAAGCCTATTGTTTTCTTGTCTTCTTATTCAACCTCCTGCCAGTGACCTCCCAGCCACAGTCTCACTAGGCCACTAAGGGTCAGCTAATATGGAGCCTGTTCCAGTCATGCATCTCATCTTTATTTTAGGCCTCTGAATCCCTTGCTTTTTCTTTAACCTTTTACACAGACACTGATGCATTCTTGGCGCCATTTAAATTGCACGATTAAGTAAGTCCGTATGTTTAGCTCCATCTGTTAGACAGAGCTGTATCCATCAAGAAAAAAAGCAGTGTTCATTAATAACTAATACATTTCTATGGTCTCAGATGACTTTTGTAACGTGCTAGGCCCTGTTCTTCTGAATCTATCATACAATTGTCTTCATGATTCTTTTGTTACAATGCGAGTGCAACCAATACTAAATAGACCAAGATTAAGTAAAAGGGCACAGCTGATGTTGAACTGTGATTATACAGGGCAGGGACTGGCAGGAGTGTTCAGAACAGCCATGTTAAAGATGAATGAAAACTCCAGCATCACACACCAAATGTGGCTTTGTTACACTGGGATGTTGGATCCATGTCGCTGTGTCTCAGGTTTCTATACAACACTAGACAGCTGCAGCCTAGTCTCTCAAGTGTTGATAGATATGGTAAAGACAACAGCCATATAAAGTGTTTTGCTAGTTAGTGCTAGTGTTAGTTAAAACTGGTCTCTATCAGCATGTATTTTGTGTATTATTTTAACATGTAAACTACTACAACAACTATTACGATTTTGAGCCCCTGAGAAGCATGAAATAGATTATACTTTCAGGTAAAATAAGACATCTTTTATCAAAAAGTATTGTGGCCTAAATATGGGGAATCAAGTTAATCATTGAAACCCACTTAAGACTGTATCTAACATATTTTATATCCATCAAGTCATAAAAAGGCAATACTTCCAGTCCAGGTTTGCTCATAAGAGCATGTTGCATACTGACTCAGCTTCAGCCTTAAAAAGAAATTACTTCACAAAGCTGACCTTAACTCTGCACCTGGAGCCCTATTATAAAAGTAACATGCAAATCCAACTATCTGAGAATCAAACTATCATAAATATACATTTTGTTTTTAAGATTTTTACATAAACAGAAGTAGGGAAAAAAAACTATCTAAGGTGAAGTTTGTCACAGTTACTTTCTTGTGGTTTCTTGTTTTACATGATGTATTTGTTTTATGGAGCCATGTTATAACTCATAACTAAATAACTTATAATTCAAGATAGTGTCAGCTGCATGTCAACTTGCCATCAAAATATATTCTTTTTTCAGTGCTTACACTTTATTCATGGGGTCTGTAGAAGTAGAGAATAATTCAGACTTCCAATGACATGAAAAGCTAGAAAAATCAAGTGTCCTTGTGTCAGTGTGCTCAACATCAGTGTCTCTCATATCATCCACATTCTTTCTGTGCATACTTGGAAAGAATTTATTAATTTATACTATTGTCGGTGAACCAAACTCACGTCCTTCAGGCGTTAAGTCCTTTTGGAGGCTGTAAATTTTAAAATGTGTTGAACACATTACAGACTGTGTTGTCAAATTCATGTTTGTATTGTTGAATATCTGAGTGCAATAAACATTTATGAAATAACTGAAATGCCAGTCTAGGATTTTCGTCATACATTTCTAAGCTTTGTGTTCATCTGTCAATCTTAAAGTAAAACCAAACCTCGACTTGCCATAGTTTGCCGACTGTAAGATTACATTTAAATATATATTTTAACTATTATCAGAACAGCAGGAATGTCATTCATGTAAATAATTAGACAAATATACAATGAACTAGGCATTGTAATTGTACAAGTTTCTATTGTTTAATCTATAACAATCTATCTTTCTTGAAGTGCATCATAAATTTTGTGTATGAATTTCTAATCTTTAAAGTAAGTATGTGTACAACAGCATGTGTACTTTATTTATTTACCTTTTACCACTGACTGAGCATCCTAACCCAGTCAGGTTTTATATTTTACTTCCTTGAGTACAACTTCTGTTCCCAATCTAGTATCTTTTAATGCCGAATAGGCGCTATGCATCATATATACATGAGAGTCAGGGGTAAGCATGTTTTCATTTGAGCAGGTTATTTTACTAATCCATTTCAATCTAGATTTATGAAATTAAATCTCATTCCATTATGTCACAAGGATCGTGTCTTTGCCAGAAAGCATGTTGGTGCTGAAAAGACACTTTAATTATATCAAATACCTTGTAAAAAGTCGTAGGTGTTCAATCTTGGTACTCATTGACCCAAAATATGTTTTTCTTCTTATCAGGTAGTGTGTAATAGGTTTTATTTTGAAACCCATGTGCCAAACAGCCACACTGAAAATCAGCATCTATTTGGATTACAAATAAACATGATTAAAAACACCATCTAAATGGGACAGTGCTGCAAGATGCTTTGGGGAGGCTGTTAAGTCATCAATTCATGCAGCTTATGCTGTGTTTTAACCGGAAGGCAAATCAGTGCAGATGAAGTTTTTAAACATAACCCAGTTTGTATTCAAAGTGCAAGCAAAAGTGCTTCCTTCAAATATTGCAAATCTAACTGTACTTCTTCATTGTGAGTTTGCAGTAGGCTGGTGGCTTTGAGTTCAAAAGGTTTGGGGTCTGCTGTTCATTCTTGATACTAAACCCATCATATCTTATGTTCCCACTATTTGCACCCAATTCAAGCATGATCTTTTCTCCTCTGTACACACTGTGCGTGATTCAGTGACATCTAGTGTGGAGGTTGTAGATTGCAACCGGCTGAAGCACCCTCCCCTCACATGAAATTGAAGCTTTGTGTAGCCCTCAGGTAATGTGATGTAAATGGTTGATTTATCTATCATGAAATGATTATAGAAACATGGTGCAACATGACAGCCTCCCTGGAGCAGTACTTTCTGCTTAGATAGGAGGAGCTCAATCTAAGTAATTGTAAACAATGATGTGATAAAATAATTATTAATAATATATTCTATTTCTGCCAATAAATCACTCTAAATGCTGCGCACTGGTCCTTAAAGTAATTTTATCCTAAATCTCTCTTCCTCTGACAGATTTCCCCAAAAATCTATATGTTACTTGTGTGGATGGCATCTCCGTTCATCCCTCTAGGATTTAGCATTCAAACCTTTTTCTTCTGTCAGCATACTCACCTTTCTGGTACTGCAACCAGAGCTGCTGCTGGGCCTTCTTGCTGGGGAAGTAGATGCTGCAGCTGAGCTCAGAGCCGTACAGGGCCTCAGACACATAGTGGCTGCCGTATTGCTGGAGAAAAGCCAGCAGCTCCTCACGTGTGCTATCGGCCGAAAGTGTCTTCAACACTTTGGAAAAGCCTGCCAGGTCAAGATGGATATATTCCCAATTAATGTCAAGATCATGAGTAGGCACGAACAGACAGATAAATGGATAAAGAGATTGCATCAAATACTAGACAGTAACTGACCAGTACTGACTAAGCTGGTATGTAAATGCATAACAACCACATGCATCTACGTATTAAATTAACAATTGAGTCATTCTGACACTGACCTGCAGATAAGGTAATGGAGCTGAGTTTGACTTTGTATAGATTGCTGCGTACTCTCCATTGTTGAATCATTGGGTAGCCAACTGCCTCACTGAATTGGGCATCACCTAAGAAATGCAGACAAGAGTAGAGCAAGGAGGCAATTTAGAACAGAAGGAAAGAGATAAGAATGCCATTAAACAGAACTCTTTTAAACTTCGACTCATAAAGAGCAGCAGAAGTTCAAAGTAAAGGGATAAATAAATAAATCCCATTATTTCATTTGAGCAGTTTATTGTAAATCCATTGTTATCCATGATTGCCTTAACATCATTTACTATCACAGCCCGTATCCCAGCTGCTCGCGGATCAATGGCAGATATACAGTGCAGCTGGAACTCCAAGTGGATTGCTGACATTAGAAGTGAGAGCAATCTTGCAATCCTCTGCAATTCAATTACCAGACTTTCACACTAGTTTAGAACTAAAAACCTCTGAAGGGAAGAGCAAAGAAAAAAAAACAAAACAAAAAAAAATAAAACTGTTTACAAGAACTTATAATTCTATGCCCCTGGAAAGTATTTTATACCTTGAGGAATTTATGCACGTTGAAAAAATACAATTTAGTTCCTATGTGTATGTGAGTCCAATTCTAGTGAAAGCAGAAGCCCAGTAAAAAAAAAAATCTCTGGGGTCAATGTGGACTAAATGCCAATTTAGCTAATGGAAGGATTAGAGAGCAGAGGTAGAGGTGCAGGTTTCAAGCCAATATTTAAGTGATTCTGTCCCCACCGGAATAGGGTGGAACAGACGACAGAGGGATAAAAGGATGAAATGGGAGGTTAAGTCTTAGGTCCCGTTTGATGTGAGTATTTGGGCATTTGTGGCATTGTGGCAGTATCTAAAAATACTTATATACCAAGTCTTTGGTATACTTCGTATACAAGTATTTTTAGATTGGGTTTAACACAGTGGCACAAAAAACACTTACATATCACCCTATCCATTTTCAAAGGAATGTAATTTTCAGGAAATATGTCCCTAGTAAGAACACACTCTTATCTCATATTTAATAGTTTCTATATAATATACTCATCTGGACAAATGATAAAATGGGTTTGGACCCCGGAGCTTTACAACGGAGACATTCATATGCATAATTTGTTCAAGATGAACATGGGGGTTGCGTTTTGCTATAGGCTTTAATCAGTTCAAAATTTATGAAGCCATAAACCATGACTGGATTGCACAGAGATAATAGAGCTGCCACTGAAAAATGCATGAATCAAATGATTCTAAACAAGACAGAAAAAAGGAGATATCTACAAACTTACTGCGCACACAAGCTCACCTGTGAGGAGCTGCAGGTTGGGCAGAGGCTCCGACAAGACGCCTCGACATTGTTCCTCGACTGGTAGGGGGATGACCATGAGACCATCAGCCAGCTGGGGAAAGTCCTTAATGAAGTTGTTGTCCCTGAGACGCACAGAAGGAAAAATGGTTCCGGTATCTTGAAATCATTTTCGCTCACGAGTTACCATAGTTCATAACCAGGCATCACATCTCTACTTTATCTAAAGTTTGAATTTAAAACTGAACTCAACAACAGTTCACAGTAAATATCTACGATCCCCTTGCCCCATGCAGCCGCTGGCCTCCTGAATCATTCAAGAACAGGGAATTGGAGATCTATCTGGCAAGCTTTACTATTATAAAGTTTTATGTGTTGATTTTTCCTGGTCTCCTCTGTGACACAGAGGTTAGACTTAAGGAGCTAAGGGTCAGTGGTTGCTTGTGATCATTAAAAAATATTTAACCTTTGAACACAACTAGGTGTACATATTTTTAAATGCTTTGTCACCATGGCCATTTCTTCCCACCGCGGGGGCAAATTATGGTTGCTGCTAGATTTAAGCACTTTTCCCCAAACAAGACTGGATTTATACTTGGTGCATGACTGCACTGTGTATGGAGATATGCTAGACAGTGGCTTCACTTCTCGCTACAGGCAGTCTACCAAGCTGCTCGGGCACTGCAGGAAAGCCGAGGAGTACTCCCTATGCACTGAGCCTCGCCACCATTGTAGCAAATAAATTACTTCCATTACAAAGAAGGCAGAGGAATAACTAAACACCAACACACTGAGCAAAGAGAGCAGGAGATGGAAAGGGAGGGAAGGAAGGAGAGATCTCATCCATAAATGCTGAAGAACTGCTAGCAGAACTGAAGAGGATGTACACAACAGTATTACCAGCAATTGGAAGTGAGACGATCGGCTTACACAGCAATAAAAGTTGTGTCCACTGACTCTGGAGGGTTTTAAATTTGAAGTGTAGGGATTCTTTAACACATAATGCAACAACTTTAACATGGCAAATGGGAGTACGTCAATTGAGGCTTTGCACTAATATACCAGTGTGGCCAATAGTTCATATAAAAACAAGAGAATTAGAACTAAACAGATGCCTCTAATAAAACTAACATTCTGTAGATGGAAATAAATCAAAGATAAACTGTGGGATCCCTGACAGATGTGTGTGAGAGAAAATGAAATGCTCATCACACCTGGTGGAGCATGTGCCAGGGGTTTGAATCCAGCCTGCGGCCCCTTGCTGTATGTCGTACTATCTCTCTCTCTCTCTCTCTCTCTCTCTCTCTCTCTCTCCACCCCTAGCTTTCCGGTCTCTCTCTATTACACAGCGATTGTAATAAAGGCAAAGGCTTGAAAATAACAGTCACTTAAATAATACAAGTATTGTGTTGTATTTCATATTTAAAAACAGGCAAAATCTGAGCATAGCCTTGAATTGAGGTTTTTTCTAAGTTTGTCAGATGTCACCGTGATCATAAAATCTGGATTAGACCTTTGATGGTCCAACCACCTACCAGGTTTTGACCTAGTTAACTTACTTCTGTTGGACCTTAACCATCAGGACAAATCGTCTTATCAGCAGTATGCTGAGCTCCATTTTGGTTGAGGATGTAAACTGTGTTCTGGTTGAACCAAGGCAGCTGTGGTTCATATCCCAAAAAAACTTATTTGTCTTGCATTGTGAGATCACTGCAAGTAGCAGCAATCTATGTCCCATAATCCGCTTTTGTGGGACCAAATCTCAGAGCACATATCTGGCACCATGGAGACTTAAGGGGTGTAGCTTCAGTCTTCTTGATATCAATTTTTCATCCTGCTTCTCTCTTTCCTGTCTCTCTCTCTTTGCTTCCTCTAACCACAAAGCCTGCTAGATGCAATCACAGCCTAAGTGTTACACTGAAGAGGTGGAAGAATTGACTCAAGGGCAGAGGATGAGATGAGAAGGGAGAGGAGAGGTGCTATAAAAAGATTACCTTGGTTTATGCTCACAGAAAACATATTGATCGCTAAATTAAATCATCCAGCTTTGCGCTGAGGCTCAGAGAACCTTTGAAGGCCTGTGGACCAAGACAATATGTGGTTTATGGATTTTCAAACCTAGATGTGGACCGTCCTTGACATTCTATAAGAGTTGCTCTTTCTTTTGCTGCTTCTTGTTGATCTACCAAATTGTTCGCCTCAGATGTCGGTCTTAAAAACAAAACTGTAAATCGACACATTTTGGAGAAAAAAAAGTGCAACAACTAATGCCTCAGGTCTTTGCAGCCCCTGATCACACATAAAACTGTTAAATGTCCTGAACTGTGTGCTTCTTCTTCTACCCCTGAGGAAAAAAATAAGGCAGGTGTAGATCTGTTCCTTTTTGCTGAGGTTAAATGATACGACAGCAAATTCAGAACGGTTAATGTGTCAGTCCTGAAGTTATCTGTTTACCACAGTGAAAAGAACCCTGCTCCTTTGTGCACGTGGGCGTGTGTGTGTGTGTGTGTGTTTGTGGCATTGGGGGCTGGAAGCATCTGTTCTGCTGACAGCTCATTAGAGGAGGAGAAATTTATCTCTAACGCCACAACCCAAACAAACTAAAGTGGTTAACAGGATGAGTCAGTTGCTTCATCTCTGTCCCGCACCAACTTGAACAATATGGTAAACTGTTAGCGGGCTGTGGCTAACTTATCTCACCTCAGAATGACACGAACCAGTATCAAAAGCTGAAGTTTAACAAGCAGCACGCTTGGCAATAAACCTTTCGCCACACATTTTGAATTCTCTCACACAAATGTAACTATTAACATTAATAATGATTGCATTCTCCTTAAGTGCTCCAGGACCAGGGAAATGCTAATGTGTGAGCTGGCCCACTTACACTACTTCCAGAAACATAAATGGACTAGAGCTATCATTATTTATCATTATTAGCTACACCTGTGCTTCTACAGTGTTAAAAACCAAATGGATGCAAAAATGTGAATGTGCATCCCCTGCTGGATTTACTGTATATTAAATTTAATTACCTACGTACCCCATAAAAAAAAAAAAAACAACATAAATAAATAACTGAACATATTGGCTGCTACACCCTGCGCACCGCATGTTTTGACTCATCTTTCGCAGAGTAATGAAGTTAACGACGAGTGAACTCCATGTAATTCTTTCAGATAACTTGTGCATTTTCTAGATATACAGTATATCATCAGCTATTTTCATGCTCATTTGTCTACTTCGACTTCACCCAAATCTATTAAACCAAATGGCTTTTGTGATCTATTGTATTTCTAATGAGTAGCTCAGACCAGAGCTGTGTGCAGAACCTGCCACTAATGAGGATGAAGGTGGCCAAAATGAACCTGAAGTAATATAACAATTAGCACTTCTAGATTAAGAGCCATTTTTGGTTCACGCACCAAACCCATTATTTTCACCATCCCGGCTTACACATATACACAGACATCCACACTGTGCTTAACAACATCCCATAGACCAGGACACAGGGTCTGGATTTCCCAGCCCAATGGCCAACAAGACCTGTGTATTTACTCATGTTTCATTCAGTACCCATGTGTGTTCATTAAAAACAGTGGACACTGGGCTCCCTCCTGGCCAAATATGTCCCCTCGCCTACTTGAGTCCACAAGTGTGGAAAACACTTCCCATTTGGATGAGAATCCCTAAAACACAAGCTCCACCGGCCAGTGTATAATAAAATCATATCTGGTGGGATGATTACAAATATTCAGGACCAGTTCATGCATATATATTAAAGCTGTCCCTCTCTTAGCGTTCCTCTCCCTTTATCTCAGTCTCCGCGTCTTTGCCTGTGCTCAATTCAAACACAGTAAAGATACATCTGATTATTCAACAGTATTGGAGCTCTGGTCTCACACGCAAATAGTTTCTTTGCTTTTTATTTTTTTTATTTTTTATTTTTTCATCATTTTTTCTCCCTAGGTAGAGTCTAACAATTGTTTGCTCTTTGTGCTAAGCCCGGTCCTCAGCGGTAACCCTGTCTGGTGTGAGTTCCGCATCTCGGGCTCTTCCTGTCTCATATTCTCTCTCCCAGAATCCCAGATCACAGGCACTCTATTGAATGGCAGATGTGAGTGCTATCTACAAGTTAATTTAGAAAAATGTTTTCATCCTTCTCTGTGTGTTTGAGTGTGTATATGTCCATCTGAGTCTATAATAAACATTGCGGCTATCTACAAGTCACTTAATTTAAGAGGCCTGTTTGTGCGTCTTTGTGAGAACCAGTATGTGTGTATTTGAGCTTGTGACTGTGTAACTGATATTGAGTGGTACTTATCTAAACATTGTCAACAGTAAATGGCTCTTGTGTCAAGAGGGGAGATTCCATGTTGCCACCCCCCGACTCTGCACAGCACCACTGATCAGACACATTAAACCATAGTGACTACGCCTTAACTACACTGCCATTCCACAACATCTTGGTTCATTATCAACCACCTTAAAACTCTTCTTGATAACAATAAAGGTTAATGGTGCTTTTCAACATGGTCTTCTGTTGAAAAATTCTTTCCACCACTGAGCTCACATTTTCTCTCAAGTTGGTTTCTGACTCATTTATTAAATGGGATATTAACACCTACCAGGAAGCAAAGAAAATGGAATAATGGACAAGTGAGATTTTGTCAGTAAACCTTAATAGCTTGAACCAGAATAATAGATTCAGTATGAACCTACTATGGACTAACTGAAGGCCTTCTCAGCAGCTTTGAAATACTTATTATACACGGTGGCCTTTAGAAATCAATTTCTCCAAACAACTGTGGAATGGCTGAATAATCAGATAAGAAAATGAACTACTCGGGCATCCATAGGTTCCAGAGATGACTGATCTTTTGGACAATTAAGAAACAAAACTATCTCGGTAAACTAGAAGCCATTTGGAAGCTGGCTTTGTGGACAGACACAAAGTCTGACAAAATGTCCCTAATTCCCAGTAGAAATTAATATAGAATTTAAATACAAATCTATAACACTACAGGCTTACAAAGGCTATATTCAGATTATTACTGGCTAGTTTTGTCTCAGCTGCTCACTGAGCACATGGCACCTTTTTAAGTCAAGGCTGAACAAGGAAGTATCTCCTGTAAGAGAAGTGTACAGAAGATGCAATTCAAAGATGGTTTAAATGATGACTTCACTGACTCATCCTCCAAATGAACAGATAAAATTAGTATGTTAAAGGGACTTTGTCGGGAGTCATATTGAAAAAAATCCTGACTATCCTTGAATATTTGAGAGAAGGACATTGATTTTGACAATAAATGATTTCATTTCAAATGAGGAAAGCCTTACAAGTAAATCCTGAATAGTAAAGTTTTCATCATTAAAACTTCATTGTAGTAGAAATGAAATGGCAATTATGAAGCAAGGGGTACTGGAATTGAAGGCCAAATTTATGTCCCTGTTCAAATTTTTATGTCAGTCTATTACTTTTTAACAGTCATGCTCTGTTTATTCACTCCTTTCAGAAAATACAGCACTCGTCTGCATCCTGCCACATTTTAATGACCACTTACAGAGCAAGAGCAACATTGGATTGTAAACATTATGATACTACATGGACTTAAAATGTCTGCATTTCCTGTAATGACAAATAAATAAATTACCGACTTAACGGCGGTAAAGGGAGGAAAGAGGCACAGCTGCGAAGTTCACCACTAGAGGCTGCTCTTTCCCTTTGCCAAATTAAAGGTTAAAGGCATCAGGATTAGTCCAAGTGGTTCTGTGTGTGTGTTACTGCAGTTCTTGCGTGGACTGCAGGGCTCAGGCTCAAAGGAAGAACTTCTATGGGAAAAAAATTAATTATTAAAAGCCGGAAATGTAAGGTGAGATCCATTCAATCAAAGTCAATGAACAATACAGTTTAATTAAACTACACCCTGACAGCACCAACAAAAGTCTGTGTGTGTGTGTGTGTGTGTGTGTGACCAATATGCAGGATATGAGGAATCAGGTTGGGCACAGAGATGAAGTTCATAGGTTAGCTGGAAAGCAGGGGAAGATGAATGTGTCAGAAAGCAAGTGATTGTGCTTCTGGCTGAGGTAAAAAGATTTTTCCTCCACTGTAAATAGTTCAATCTGAGGGGTGGGGGTGGGAGGGGGGTGGGACTGAAGAGTACAGGCAGGGCAATGTGATGGCCAGCTTGCCACGGAGAAGCAGTAGGATCCTGATTCAGAAGCTGAGTGTTGGACTGTGGGTTTGAATTATGATCATCTGGAGATATGATGATTGGGGGGGGGGTACTTTGCCGAGCCCTTGGTAGCCTTGTTGGGTAACAACAGTGTTTTGAACCGTATGTGAGCAGTCATTGGGCGCCAGTGCAGCGCAGATCGGTGGCAGGGGGGATTTATGGAAGCTGAAAACAAGCAGGGCTGCAGCATTCTGGGTAAGCTGAAAGGGTGTCAGAGTCAGAGCAGGACCAGGGGGGAGGAAGGGAATGCTTTTGCCTGAACTATAGAAGAAGAGAACACCTCTCTAGTCTGAGAAAAGATACACTTTTATGAGCATTGTCAATCATTTATGGTCTAACACTGTCTTATTGGAGCAGGCTCCGCTTGATCAGATGTTGTTTCTGCTTTTGACATATGACTGAAAGTAGAAGAAACAGACCAACAAATGAAAAGTGTGGCAACAAACTGAAAAGATGCTGCTAAAAGCGGGCCTCCTGATTTGCCTAGAAAAAGAAAATAACATAAAAGCAATTCCAAATGTTGAGTTTAGTAACATTTTCTAACATATATATATATATATATATATATATATATATAAATAAAACTGTTCTATCAAGGGTTTAATGGTTTTAAAAGCTACCATGACACAGCTGTAAGTGGATAGTACTGTTTGGACTCGTGGTTTGCACTCATCACTTGTCTCCTCCCAGTCTTTTACTGCTACATACACACAAGCGTCAGCAAACAACCAACAGAAAATCTGACATCGAGCATGACACAGCATGTTTGTAATATCTATGGCTGCCATGCTGTTTGGATTCATCCCTAAATGGGATAATTACCCAGTGTTAGAAAGGAAGCACGCAACAAAAGGCAACACAGACAAAAGCAAAAGGCCAACAATACAGAGTCTGAGAAATAATGTCAAACACCAAAAAAATCCAGTCAGATGCCATGGTACGCCTAAATTACTCATTATTATTTTGTAAAAGGCTGGTTCACCTAAAGAAAGATATTATTACTTGCTGTAGTGGTTTCAATCCAAGCAAACAAGTTTCGCCTTTATCAACCCAGTCTAACACCAAACAGCTACATTTGTGTTTCCATAAAAAAATGGCCTGATAACTTTAGATACAATAAGAAATTGCCATGGACTTTTTGTGCAAACTGGGTGCAACTGATATTGCTATGTTGTGCTATTTCCGAACTAAACATCTAATGTTAACTCAATCCTCTCAGTGCCATTTCTTTACTATTGCTTGACAATCCTGCACAAATATCCTTGAGAGCTAGCCAGCAATTTGTCGGACTGCACAATGAAAAGTTTATGAGGTCTGGAGAGAGTGGCCTGTCCAATCGCATGTCATGTGTTTAATAACTGTAATAGCTGTCATTTGAATAAACGCTTGCTGTGAGTAGGCTTGTCAGATGAGTCATAACAAAATTAAAAGCACCGAGCGCCACCCTGATGTAGGCCACAGATGAAGAATTAAAGCATTATTGAAGAGCAGCACTCCAAAAAACAGGCTAATTCCTGGTGTAATAAAACAATCAGTGATGTTTACCTTGAGACTTGTGTTACAGTGTCTCATTACAGCTGCAGCCACAGCTCAGTTGATGAATGATTCCACTGAGAGGAGGAGATCTGGTGACTTTTTGCAGCCAATATTGATTAGGTTTGGGAGGTGATGCTGTCAGTGAAACAGCCTCTGATAGAGCGTACACTGTGGAGGTTGTCTACACAAGTAATTGTGTGCATGTACATTTGTGTTTGTATGTGACCCCACCAGTGAAGACAGCTGACTTGCCTGCGGCTACCAGGACAATCAAAATTGGTGACTATAACTTTGGTGCCTGTCAGACGTGTCACACAGATTCTGATATAGAGATATAAGTTTGAAAGAAAAAAAAAAAAGTGTTGAGTGGGATAATATACAACGTATTAAGTGTGTGTCTTTTTGTAAAATCCGACATTACTCATTTTATTGTCACTCTCTGCCCTTCACACACTCACAAGAACACACACAAAATCATTCAACCTCACATTTACTCCCCTTGGTTGTGCATTAAATTGCAATACAATGTGAGCGTGCATAGACATCTTTTCTTCTACCTTGATATCTCTGTCGGCCTGCCTTAGGAAATTGTGGAAATGAACTCTGGTGGCCAGGAGCATTACCATAGAGATGACGCTTATAATGCAGAGTGAGGGGTCATGCAGGCAAGATAGCTGCGGAACTGATTAGAGCCATTGCTTTCCTGCTTTTTATTATTCCAATTGCACTTTTTCACTTTCTCTCAACCCTTCCAGTTCTGTATTTTCATCCCAACAAACTTCTTTCTCTCTCCCCTCTGCCCCCTTTGTCTCTGGTATTCACTCACTTACTGCCATAACAGTGTTAAAACTCTGTTCCTAACAGACTCTCGTGTCATCACCCTGAGAGCAGAGCAGCCTTTCTGCTGAATTTGACAGACAACAGAGTACAACATGTTCTGATGTGGCATAATGATGAAGAGGCAGTGTGGTTTAACAACCTCCTACTTTGACAAATGAAGACAACTTGACAGCTAAAAGACAAAACAAACTATTTAGTTTCTGTGGTTGTACTCGTAATTGTCAACTACATAATTAACAACATAACATAACAACATAATAAAGGGAGCCTTAACTCTGAACTTAGATAGAAGACTTTGCTGCACACGTACTAATGTATAATTTTACTTACACAAGCGTGAGATACTGTATCTATAGAAAATTCAACAAAGCCCAGCTCACCCAAAGCCCTGGTTTAAGATAAATTTACATAGTACATTTAAAAGTCTCCCAACAATTTTCCCTCAGTCATGTCATTTTGTATTTGAGCTGCAGTAATGGACAAAAAGGGATTCAGTATTTGATTTCTTATATTTTACAGCATAATTACAAAGTGATATGACTGACATACAAGCATGATTGAAAGGTATTATGTTATCTGGTTTTCTGTCCGTCAACGTGATGTGACTAACCGAGACAGAGCTCTTTTTTCATAGTCCCACCTTGAACGTTCAGGAACTGGGGATAAACTGCTGGGCGCCAAGGTGAGTGTGTGCAAATATTCACTGTAGAACATTTCACAAAGTTTAATATAACCAAACTGCCACCTATTTATGAAATGATATTAATGAATAATTTATGAATGGTAAATTTACTGCTTGAAAAAGCCAGCAAGGGTGATGGGGGGATGATAGCTGGAGAGGGGGAAGAGTGAGGACAGGAAATATTCCAGAGGGTGAAACAAAATTACCAGTTCTGCCAACCTGCAGTTCACTGCTACATTAGCAGTTCATTAATCAATACTAAAAATAATCCAGCCACCAATTCAGGATTTGGCCCTGGTCCGCAAATTACCATGCATGGTTTTTCTTAAGTGAAAGCGCGAGGCTGCTGAAGCCATTTTGAAAGGCATGATATTGTTAGCCCCTATGAGGCACCTCCATCACAGTCCAAGGCTGAGGGTTTTATGTTTTGTGCTGCATATTCTCATTTTTCACCCTCCAGTCAACTATTGATTCTCTGGCTGCTGCAACTGCGAGTGATTTTATCAGTCTAGCATGACTGCACAACAGCGTCACCAGTTAATTAAATACACAAAATTATGCTCTTTGTCTCTGGTTGCTCCCCGAGCATTATTTATGCAAAAAAGAAATGTATAACTTAGCATGGTAAAGGTTTCAGAGTGTAGTTTGGGATTAATTTTCAAAATTAATAAAAATGAACACTACCAATTGAATATCTTCGAAATTTTCTGTGTACTTGCAAAGTTTCAGAAAAGCCAAATGAAAAGGTTGGTTCAATAAAAAAAAAGAATTAATTAGTAGAGCAAGACTGTGTTAAACTACTGAACACTTTGAGTCATGAATTTGTGGCCTTACATGGTGCTGGACTCCTGCATGTACCATTTATACATTTATAATGTATACCTTGAGCAAGAAGCCAAGTATCTCATAGAGGTAGGAAGGTGAACATACATATCAATTCCTCCTTGCCGTCATTTTCCTGCCTCTTATTCATCGTCCTCCTCTTTGTAATTACAGTAAGTGACAATGACTGAAAACAAAGAGAACAATGGCAATCTGCAGTCTGAAGTGTCTTTAGCTTGTCCTGGCGTGTATTCACTGGTCACCGCGTGGTCAAACTCTGCCGTCACAACAGTTTTACATTCATAAACCTCCTACGGCACGACTACAGAAACAGCAGAAAGTGCTCATGGAAAGACTGAGGTGAAACACTCCACCAAGAGCTGCAGTGATTTGAAAAACCCTTGACAAAACACCTCTGCTCACCATGAGTGATAAATCTATTGGTGAACAGAACCCACTCAAATAGTCGCCTTTTAGAATAAAGTTTAGTTAGCAACTAAAAATCTGGAAAAGGGGGTATTTATGACTTCACCAGCGCTGCCTTTAGAATAGAAGTGTCTTTTGGTAGAATAAGATCTACTTGTATATTTCGTATAGTAAAAATGTACAATAATGGCCAATAAACAATGTTTTTCAGACTTAAATGCTTGCATGCAAACAGTGGTCATCTTGCATAAGTTAGAAGCAGCATCCCTCTCTTTTCTAGTCATTATAAAATGTAATATTTTATTTTAGGGCATGGTATGTAGCAGTTTGAATTTGACATGAGGAATTAGAAATGATCATTGAAACCGTTTATGTATATGCAACATGGAGTCTGATGAAATTACTAATTATGGAAATGCTACACATACAGTAGCTAGTTGGTCAAGTGATTAAGGATATCATGTGCAATGATACTTTGAGGACAGCAGCAGGAACCAGGTGATCCACATCAAGTGAACCAATATTTGCCATTAATACATTACTCATGGGTGGTATTATGGCACTTATTGATTCTGGGCCACAAATGAAACAGGAATTTGCTGCTAAATAAAGTGAAAGGAGCATTGGTAAGCAGGCACAGCTTCCTTTCAGCTGCACATGCCTTGCAACGTGACCTGTGTGTATGTATTTTAGTCTCCGGTGAGGTCTAACTCCACCTGCGTGTGTGATGTCTGATAACTGCTTCACAGTCCGACATGCTTAAAAAGCCTCATATGCTCCTCCGTCGCTATCTCTGTTTTTCCTCTTTTGCATTTCTCTCACATTCACTCTCTCCTAACGTCTCGCTCTCTCCCTTTTGCTCAGCTTTGCTCTTTTGATTTAGCCTTTTCTCTTTCCATTTATTTTCCTATTCATTTTCCACCTCAAACCTTATCACTGCCTCCACCAATCCAGCCCTCTCTCTCTCTCTTTCAAACAGCAGGTAGTCAGCTGTAAGCCTCTCTGACATTAGCTGATATTAGGCTTGGATCTATTATGTCCTGCCTCACCATGTGAGTTATTGCGTGGAGAGTGACTGCTTCGGGAATGATCACACTCCCATATGCATGTGCGTGGAGTCAAACAAGCAAACACATACCCACACAAAGGTAACCAGGATCCCACAGAAATGTTTCAGCACATACACACAAAGCATTTGTAATCTCCCAAAACATTCTCACCTTATGTCCACAAAACTTCAGCGGTTCTAAAAGCCTACCCTTACACGTGCATTTTTTCATTTCTTAATTTTCATCTTTGCTAGATTTCCTCCACTAAGTTGTAAAGGTGTAAATAATAGCAAAATTTCTGAGGATTCAGCTGCTGCAGTGTGTGAGGAAAAGACATCTGTGGTCTAAACCTCTAAATGAATTGATCATGGGTTAAGACTTTGTACTTTGACATGGGTAATTTTCCAAGTAAAAGACTTTTATCAGCAATTGTGTAAATATAAAATGAAAAGACAAAATAAAAAGTATCTTTGATATAACACAGTCTTAGAAAAACATACTAAAATAGTGATTTAGTCCTGCACTTATAAGCGAATACAAGAGATATAACTTTTTGAATTCTGAACATTGATGTGGAGGGGGCAGTTATATCCTGACTTTTAGACTCTCTGTACATCAGCTATGAACATATATTCTATATCTGGATACACTGACCCAGTCGGTAATTAAGTTTTCTGTAAAAAACATTAAATATATGCAAGTCAAACTGGAGATAGAATGTAAATTAATTAAGTGTAATTTATTCGACTAAATCCTAAAATGTAATGATCTATGTGACAGCGTATAACTCACAGTCACACGCAGAGATGCAAGTAATATACTAGTTGATACACAAATATATAGTCTTCATTCATGTCGTATTTTGGAAATTGTATTCTGCTACTGTGACTATTTTGCTACAGACTGCTTTGAATGTTGGAAACTGACCATCATAAATAATTAAGTGGGTCTTTAAACTACACCAACTTCCTTGAATTAGTAAATATGCTGTATAATATTCAGTGCTCCATGTTTAGGTAACAGTTGCATTATGTGTCTTGTTGCCTTTACAGTGGAGACAGTTGATTTCCTGAACGAAGATAATGATGACTGTTCTAATTAAATATATGCATAAATATATCCAATATGACAGAGTATCACAGTCACATAGCTCCCCAGAAGAACATACAGTTTCACTCTCGTACACTCAAGCCCCCCCCCCCAACACACACACACACACACACACACACACACACACACACACACACACACACACACACACACACACACACTCTCACACACAAACAAGGGCAACAATAAATAATGAAACGCTAGATTCAATGTTGGGGGCTTTTAAAAAATAGAAGGAGCAAGTAGACCCCTTATTTTAGGCAGAACATTAAGAAGCTTCTCATCTTCCCTCAGCAGCTTAACCCTTCATTCATTATGTGGGATGAAATTGCCTTATAATGTTTGTTGACTCAACTCCCCGGTACAAGCTACCGTGTGTGCACCAAGGAGATAATTACAGAAAATTACAGAGGAACATGGAAATATGGCTGTGTTTATGCCCGGGAGCCTTGTGGGCTGCCAGATTCACAAATTATTCATGTTGTGGTGTCGTCTCAGTCTGAGAGGTGATGAGGAGTTAGCAGAGTGCCTATCAAAAGCGGTTTTGTCTCCTTTCTTCCTAACTGTATCTTCATTTTTTCTGTAGAAAAAAAAAAAATAAAGGGCAAGTTGACAGGGGAGTGACAAGTAAGTGTCACCTTCACAAAGCAGGTGAAACTTCTTTTTCTTCTCTTTTACAGCCACTGCTTCTCATTTGTCAACACTCGAACTTCTTATAGTCATTCACTGCGCTGCATTCCTGATGGGAAGCAGTTTGGAGCCACAGACTGTGTGTCCATCAAAAAGTGAACACATAAGCTTGAGTTAGACAGGAGCCAATTTCTCAGGCGTGGTAAAATATTTAGCCTACGTGATTTCAGTCAACATACCATGACAGAATTACATTTAGGAAAAAAAAGAAGAGGAGAAATGTGTGATTTTTATGAGAACATTACTGCAAATTTTTATATAATTGTGTTGTCTATCAAGAGAGAAATATCATCATTCTCAATTCTCGTGTCTAGGAAAGATCTCTCGCATTACAGTTGGTCTCAGGTGTCTGTCAATATGCTGAACATCAGCATGTAGCTGAGCACACTTGCTATCAACTCTGTCATGTGGTGATTACCGGGGGAAAAAGGGTTTGTTTAGTTTTTTGGGTTTTTTTTTTTTTTAAGGTCAAACAGAGGGTGTGAGCTGTGAAGTGCAGGGAAAGATGATATGTTGCTGTTCTTTCCAACCGCTGCAACTCGATAGGAGGTGGTGCATCATGCTGCTGTCAGTGTGGGTAGTTTCTCCCTGGCGGGATTTGCTCAGGTTGACCACATTTTACATCTGTTCTAATTACCTGTGGGCCTGTTCAGATCAGGTTCAAACAGTGCTCAGGTGGCTTCTGAGTCAGGTTCTTCTTTTTCATTATGATATTATATATATATATTTCAGGTCGAATTGGGCTTTCTATTTCAGATCTGGTCAAAACACATGTTCTGTGAGCTGTTTAAAGGCCTGACCTTTGAAGAACTTGACTTCTGCATGTGTTCCACCGCTGTATGCTGAGAAGTAACACTTAGTGCACCATCAGTGTGGCAGTATGTGTGTGTACAGTACAGTATTTGTTTCTCCACTGAATGACCACTGCTGAATGCCACCTCACTGCCATTTTTCCTACTTCTCAATTTAATTCCCTGTATAGAACACAAATAGGTGTGGTGGCTCGTGAAAGGGCCGAAAATGTTGCTTTTGGAAGCGACAGCACACAACCACTATCAATTCCCTACACACAGTGCTATTCAGTCCTCTCCACGCTTGTATATTGCTGTGAGTATATGTGTGTGGAGTGAGTGTGTATCCACATATCTCCCTGTGTGACAAGATTTTATTACTGCACTTTTAGGAGCACAAAAAGATTAAAGGGAACTCTAAATAAAAAGAGGCTAGACTCTAAGGAGACCTATTTTTTAGCACTTATCTGAAAATTGGTTGAGATTGGTGTGTGTACATATTATTATTTGAATCAATTGAACTTGAAATCAAATAACCCCATTTGCATTGTCTGTCGGGCAAATTCTGTTTTTGTATCTTTACATTGCGACGTTGCAATTACATTGTGATGCGACCGTTCTCACCCTTATACTCACTTTAACACATGTATTTTCATCAATGCATGTCTCATGGCTGCAAAATATACTGTTATTTCATAATAGCATTCTGGAAAATTCAGCTTTGAAGCTGCCCAAAATGAGATCAATTTGATTGAAATTCTACGCAATGCGTTCATAAATCACGTTTTAATTTTACATACATAACATATGAAGCTGTGATTGCAATCATGCACCACCATTTATCTAAATCATCTAGTATTTCATTCTGAGACGCTAATACCAAAGAGTGGGGTCATGTCTATGAGTGGGGCCAAGTAGACAGTGGAGGTGAGAGAAAGAAAAGGGAGGCAGGCCTGTGTAATGAGACCTGCATCTGCATATCAAAGACAGAGGGAAGAAGAGGAAATGATGAGGATAACAACTGAAACATACTGCAGTTAATAAGAGAAGCGCGTGTACATAGTATGAAATAGAAGCTTATGGGACCAAACGACTCATTCTGAGGACAAAGCTATTGTTCTTTTTGACAAAAGACACCGTGGATTTGATAAAGAGAGTGAGTTCTTTAGTGAGATGACATCCAGTAATACACATGCTTAATTAGAGGCAAAGGGAGTGGAGTATCACAGCCCTGTGTGTTCAGCTTGTCTGGTTAAACTTAGAATAAGGAATAGATCAAGAAAAACGTGACTTTCAAAATATTGCATGAAATAAATTTAATCAAGCCCATAAAACAAAGATGCATATGAAATATGGACGCCAATGCAGTAATGGGTTCAATCACAGATTCAGAGAGTAACTTGTTTTTTTTCTTCCTCACTTTCTTTCCCTACTCTCTACTAACTGCTCAAGTGTGCACAGTAGATTGGTATGCATAAATGGTTTTTGCGCTTCATTTAAGACACACTCTGCACCTACAGACATTTGTGTTAAAAAAAAAAGAAAAAGAAAAAGAAAAAGAAAAAGCAAACCAGCATGGAAGTGCACTTTGTCTGTCATCTACATGTAATCAGCCAAGTGTGCCTCTAACCGCAGGGAACATGATACGTGTGACTGAGTATGCATCTCGCAATTAGCATGTACATTTTTCTAGCTTCTAGGAGCAGGTGCACGTTGCATAGGTGTGCATGATGGTTGAGGGGGGAAGGAGGAAACTTTTTTGGCCTGTGTTGTACAGAAATCTCACAGGAGACAAAAAATGAGTCTCCACCCAAACATATGTAAACAAGTGGAAGCAGGCAAGCTTATTTTTATTTTTCTACAAATCCCCCCCCCCCCCAAAAAGGTTTGGCCCTTTTTTTTTGGAAGAACCAAATCGTGGTTTCTAATCTTGCTATTTAATTGATTGATACTTCTTTAGCAGCATATTAACTTTTGGGGTGATAAGAACTAATGAACTAACTTCTGGACTGCATCTTTAGAGTTGTGATATGCAAAAAAAAAAAAGAAAAAAAAAGAAAAAAAGAAAAATACCTGCCACAGAGAGAGAGAGAGAGCAGCTTCAAGAGAAGATAGTCTTTGGGAAAGTCCTGTCTTCCATATGAAGATAATCAGATCTTAAATTAAATTAAAATCAAAGAAAACTAAACCTACCTTTATTAACGCTGTTTTTTAGTCTGAGTGCATTTTCGGAAAAGATTAAAAGGGCAACAGTTTGCATTAACTTCAGCAAAGTTAAATCCGGTTAAACCTTAAACACTTTTCAACTAACAAGATGAATATATCCAGGAAACAAGTTATAACACAAACTAGCAAGAACTGCTTGAACCATTTGTTGCAGCAAAATAAACTGAAGTAAAATTAATAAATAATATTAAATACAATTTATCAGCATCATTACCTGTGAAGCACAATAAACAAAACAAGTTCATTTTTTTTTTCTTTCTTTCTTTATTTCCCCTTTTGGCTTTTTCCCTGTTAGGGGTCGCCAAAGCAAGTCAGCTCCGTGACTTGCATGATTTATTTGGCTGCAGTTTTTATGCCGGATGAAAATAAAACACTTTAACCCACAAAAAGAAAATGAATAAAATATGTTGTCCTGATTTTTTAATCAAAATGATGAAGTTTTTCACAGGATTAACGGCAAAACTCAAGTGGCTTATCAGCGTGATTGGGGTGTAATTTCTGTAAGTGCCGCCTTAATTTATTTGGCTTCATGCTGTCTGCTGTCAGAGTTTTTAAACACAATAAACACACCGGCCTTTCTTCATCTCCCACTGTTTAATGGCACGCCACATGAAAGCACCACTGCCACCGACTGGTCTGGAACTACACTTTATTTTGGTGCAACAATGAAACAACTAAGACATTGGCTTAAGCCCGTTCCCTGGGGTCACATACGCCCATCCTAGCATGTCGGGCGCACCCCACTATTTGAGAACCACTGGTATAAACCCACCAGAGGCCTGGCTTGACTACAAATCCCACTACTGGCCATAGCTTGATGTAACCTTGTGTGCTGAGCTGGAGCCTACAGACAGAAGACCCACTGTGCTCTCCACTGCTTGAGGGCAAATGGATCGAGACTATCTGTGCTCCCTGATTTTCCAAACCTCAAACTGTGTATTTGTTTTACCTGTAAAACTGAGCCCTGTTTGGCCCTAGATTTGTCAATCATACCTTGAAAATCTCTTAAGATTGCTATCAAGTCCCTTTTACCTTTCCACCATTTGGGTTATAATAGTTACCAGCCCCTCTTTAAAAACCATAGCTCTTTAATTTGACCAGGGTTCTTCTGTAAAAACCCATTAAAAGCCATCATCATAGCTTAATACAGCAACATAGCTTTTATCACCCTCATCTGCATGCTCTGCTTCTCAAGGCATCTGTAACGGATCCCATCTAGCTTAAGAAAATGTAATTCTCTGAGACATGTTTCGTTGCCATTTTTTATAAAGAACTCCCTCTAATTAAAACGACTAGCCAGATGCTGCGTTGGACACTGCGGTTTTGTGGCCTGTGGAGAGCTCAGTATTATAAAAATGTAATTATGCCCAAAGAAATCCTCCGTACATTCAGTTAAAATCTGTCCTATTCTCTTAATTGATTTTATCATAACTTAAAATAAATATATAAAGGAGAAATAGTTCCTTTGCTCCCAGAGTCCACGACAGGTGTATCCAGTGTGGCAGGCAGCCTGCAGATATGATGCTTCATGATAATATACTTTACATATTAAACCCTGAGGACTTTCATCAGAGAGATCATATGGTTGTGTTTATTCACGCACAGCTATTATGACGTATAGGGCGGCACAGATGAAAAGAACATGATGGTTTTACAGAAAAACGTGCGAATGTATAACATGGGTGCATGAGAGAGAGAGGGAAAGAAGGATGGAGTGAGTAAAAAGACAGAAAATGTATGATAAAGGTTGTGGCGTGTTTTCCTGTGTATACTGTACTTCTGCATAGATAGACCCTCATCAGCTTTCTATGACTACAGGAGCATTTCACAACAAACAGAATGTGACTTATCAGAGTGAGTCAGGTTTTCAGAGGCTGACAGTTTAGGGAGAACTGCCATGGGATGAGTCTCAATCCTCACTCAGCCATCATTCTCTCATCCCCTACGCTCAGTCTCTCTCTCTCTTGCTCTCTCTCTCTCACACACACACACACACACACACACACAAATGCACACAAACAACCACACGCATCTGTACAAACACAGAGGCGAGCAAGCAACAAACTGATAAAAGACGACCATTACTCTGGCTGATGTGTCTTTGGAGATGTAAAAAAACAAAATGCAAAGTCAAGATGAAAAACAACAGGTCTCAGGGGAAGACTGCAAGAATTTTGACTTGTGTATGGAAATAAAATAATGTTTTTCAGCAAAAAAAAAAGGGAGGAAAAGGAAAAAATAAGAAGTAAAACAAGCATAACACTAACTCAAAACAAGATAACAGATAAGACCTCTAATAGACCACATGTAGCTCAGTCACTAACAATAAAAAAATAAACAATATTTGTTTAACGGAAATAAGTGTGAATGTGTGTATTTGTACACTAGTTACCGGAAGGTCATTTGGAATATCTGTCCCAAGTTGACTTGCTGGGTTTTGTTGTTGTATCCATGCAGGATCTCACCAAACAGGGTGTCATTGAAGTGGACATCTTGCCTTGGGCATTTGTTTCCTTCACAGTTGTCTGACTGCAGAAGGCAAGAGCGCCCATCCCCTGCCAGTTTGTACTCCTGAACGCATCTGAAGAGAAGGGAAAAAGCTGTTGATACAACAGATAGGACGTAATGTATGTGAATGTATGTGCACTGGAGCAGGAGGGCTGCGTACAGTATGTTATAATTGCTGGAGAGATCCCAAACATTCTTAAACAAATTGTGGCATAAATGTTGCAGGTTGATCTGAGATCTGAAGGGTGACACAGGCTGACACAGTTTGACTGCAAACTAAGAGGGTCCCATTTTACCTTTTTGATTTACACGGTAAAAAATTTGGTCTTGGAAGAAACATTACAGAGTCAGAAAACAAGCATGCTGTTTTCTTTCAACCCTGTCCATGAGATATTATGTTATTACTAATAAGGGGAAAAGCAAGTCCGTAAGATTTGATGTAAACGCCTTTCCCTTCAGCAAAGCAGTATACATGCAGTTGTCTTTGCAGAGACTGTGGACACAGTCTGCTGGAAACAGTTTTAAAACTGTTTCCAGCGGCACAGCATTCAGCAAACTGTGTAATCAGTCACAAATTATCATATCTCCTCTATTTAATTGCATAATCCTCCCTTACAGACAAGGTTGAGTATCTGTCACTGTTTGCTGGCAGTAGGATTCGGGCTCAGGCCATTGATCCGGTCTCGGTGCCTCAGCGGGAACGAGGACTTTTCAGGACATTACTGGCAATGCTGCACTGAAAATCCAGCAGACCTGGTGGTGCAGTGTTTCCCTTAGGTATGACGACAAAGGCGATTTTCCCTTTCAGAGTGTGTGTGTGTATTAATTCTATCTATTAATTTTACAGCACAGTTGAAACAAGCAGTAAGCCATTACACACTGGACTGATCAATAAAAGAATCAATCATGGCTCGATGTTTGCCATTGAGCATATAGCCTTATGCCTTATTGAAAAGTGAGATAATTCCATTGTGCTGCGAAGATCGGGGAAAGCAGACTTTGATGTAAATTGCATTTTGATACTGGCCAGTTCACCCACAGAGAAAGGGACCATCATGTTGTGGGGAAATAAATGATGCCATCCCACCCTGTGGATCTGACAAATCTCAAAAAGGATTAGGATTTAGTTCACCTGTCAATCTACATTTAAGATCCAAGTTGTAGAAACCCAAAAGTTAATAAGATGCATACAAGCCATTTCTTTGTGTCAGCCGTTACAGCACCATGATTCACACAGCATATGAATTTAGAACATTTTAATGTACTCTGACCAATGTTACTCAGTCTATATTTAATTATGTCATCATTAGAAAACTGCTTGGAATCATCTATGTACCAAACAGAGCCTATGTATAAATCCTCTTAAGATGACAGTTATAAATAAAATGGAAAGTGTGTAGCAGTAATGCTGACAAATATCAGTAAGTAGAGTTTGCAAGTATGATCCAAGCAGCCTGAATTCACTGATCCATTCTCACTACAAAGAGGTAAAGAGGTAGTATTGCTCTAATGCTGTGGAGCATGATTTCTTGACACATATCAGGCCTGTCAGTAAAATAATATATACTGTACTGTTGGAATGCCACAGCATAATATTGCTGGTGACCAGCGGCATTGCCTTTCATGGCAACAAGATGACCTTTTTAAAATGAAACTCTCTGTGGATTACTATACCATGTGATAGAATCCAGAGTAATTCTAGGGCAGGTGCTGGAGGGAAAAAAAAAAAGAAAAAGAAAAAGAAAAAAGCTTCCTGAATCCACACAGAGAATATCAGCTCAGTAGAAACTGAGTGGGACGAGGGAGAGGGCGTTAGGAGAGGGAATGCATCTCTGAATAATTTGCAAGTTGGACAGTCAACATGGTCCAAGATTCAGGTTTATTCCTCAAAGACGCGCGTTGAATGATTTCGACTCTGCAGAAAATGTAGCAACCATCCTGTGAATTCAATGTGCCCACAGACGTAGCTCTCAACTTGTATTTGTTCAGATGCATGATATGTAAATGAACTTGCATGCATATTAAAATAATGCTTGAGACTGCATGCAATATTGGAAAATTTCATGAGATAATGAAGTTATTTGATGATTTCCTTAGTTACATGTCTCATTTCTATCATGTTGTTTTTTTCCCCAATTTGTCCAAATTTGGAATATCACTCATGACGTCTCTTTCATTAGGTACCTTTATTTGCAGCCTCTCGACACCATCATATATTTTATGGTTTGTTATCCTCACCCGCAAAACATAAGCACGTTGCTGGAGCTGGGGTCATCGTCAAGGGGCACAAGCTGCTGGAGACACAGCTGTTCGCAGCCTCCATTGAAGCCATCCGTACAGTCGATGCCCCTAGAGTAGTCATAGCAACCTGAGCCATCCTTCATTGGCCTCAGCCCCTCAGGACACTGCAAGAAAAGACAGACAGAGGAAGGAGAGGTGGTGAGTAGGAGACGTAGAGAGAGGGTGGGCAGGAAGGCATAGATTAGGGAGAAAGAAGAAGAGAGTTGGGCACCGAGGTCAGTGTGTGCATTTTAATCAGGATCAGGTAGCACTGAGAAGGCAAAAAGACCTGAGGTGGAAAAGATGAGAGCGGAGAACAGGCCAGCCAAGAACAAAGTTGGGGATTCAAACAAAGATGCCTGATATGTGCCAATTATCTCATTTGATAGGATACAGAAAATATAGTAGTTTAAATGTGTTTAAATCATAAAAAAGTAGCAGCTTATCTCACGACTAGAATAAAACACTTAAAGTCAAGAACTGCGTGGATTTTTTTGGCTATGCCAAAAATGGACAGGTGGTAAAGTGTGGCAGACGTGTTTTCCTCCTTCTTCTAACAACGAATGCAAGCAGTGAAAAAGGATTTCATTGTGTGGAGGACTGCCCACTGCAAAATGAAGAGGAAAAACAAGAGGTAATTAACTTTTTAAGCGTAGCAGGCGAACAGTGTTGAATATTCTGAACATATTAAGACTACAATGGGTACAAACAAATGACATTGAGTCCACTGGGATGTACAGGCATATGAGAACTGGTGAAATCAGAGGTGATATTCCAAGAAGGTGGGGCTACTTCGAATCATATAACAATATTTTGCCAAAGGTCAAGATTTTAATTACAATAGCTGATAGTTTACCTGACGGCAGTGCATGCAGACGCTCACTATAGCATAACATTTCATTTAGGCAATATTCCTTCAAGCACTGGCAATATTAATTAAACAGAATGCAACAGCAGCAAATGCAGTCTCTAACAAAGCTGAAACCTATTAAAAATGTCATTTTACTTAAGACTAATAACTTGTACACTTAATAGCCTACTCTTTATGATTTGAGCTGCAGATGGAAACAAAAGGGGTTGCACTTAATGAACATTTTCTGCTGGCTCAGTTTGTTGTAAGTGGCAGGGAAAATGCTGATGGGGGTTACTAATGACGTCTACTATTATAAAATAATAATAATAATAATAAATTTAGTTTTTTTCACATTCTTATAATTTTTTCACAGAGAGGGGTATTGGTGCTGCATTAAAAACATTTTTGTATCATATGCATATGACTAGAATGAATAGAATGACTGACAGTGCCCTTTTTCTTGGACTTAACAGTCACACCCATTACTGAAGTGACTGATTACAAGTTTGGTTGTGGCCTTCGTTACTGAATGGGACAAAGTTCAGGCAGAGAGCGTAGAAAGATGACATAGTGTGGTTTCTGGGAGGAGGAGAAATAAACGACACATGAATAATTCTGTATAAGCTTTCACATAACAGCTTGCTTTAACAGCTTCACTGCTATGATTAGCAATGCCACAAGGTGGAACTATGAGACAAAACGATGCCAAGTTCGAAACAAGCAACCACTTATTCAAATAAACAGATGACAAATTCCCACAAGCACACATAATAATGTCTCCACATTATAATGGTGGTGCAAATACAGTCAATGCAACAAATCTGGATGCACAATAATATAAACAGCTCAAATGTAAGTGCCACACTTTCTCTTGGGCTCAATTAGCACAACGAGCAAAAAGGAATGTCCCGCCAACAATGTTAATCTGCACACTGGTACATACTGTACCGAACAAACTTATAATTTATAACTGACACACTTAGAGGACGTCAAAGGAGCACAACACACTCAAGACAAAAGCATTAAATACCCAAATAAAATAGTTCTTCACCACTCTGAGAGGGGTAATTTGGATAATTTCTTTTTCAAATATTCTGTCAGATGTCCAAAAAAAAATGGGAATAATTTGTTTAACAGTTGGACATCACATGACATATTACATCTGTCGAAAGCAACGCAGCAGGGATGTATTGCACCAATGGAAGATTCTGACATCCCAAGCCTAGGTGAAAACATTACTCTGGCGTGTAATTGCCAATTACACTACCATTGTCAGCAACTCTGAGTGAGAAAGAAATGTGTCCAGAAGATGTGTGCAAGTGTTAACGGCAAAGTAGCGTCGTAGATAAAGGGAAACAAAAACATGTTGACAGAGAAGTGGACTTTTTCTCACACTGAAAGGTAAAAAAAAAAAAAAAAGAAACATTTTTTGGCCTTTAGTGCTGTTTCCACTGCACAGACTGGATAGTGTTCAAATCCTCCTCTGACAAAAGATGTATCTGAGTAATAATGCACCATGGTACATTTTGCTCTGTAAGCTGCCTGAGATCTGAGGTAAACAAATTAAGATTTTCCCTTGTAATAGACTTTGGGTCACAAAAGCAATTACAGGCATCATCTGTTAGGTTTAATAAAAGTTGCATACTACAGGAAAGGGAAATTAACGAGTGGGAAATCAAGTAAGAAAAAACCCTGAAACCCAAAGCCAAGATTGAGCCCAAGCCTATAAGTTACAATGTGACAAATGTTTGGAGAGGCACGATCCACATTCTTTACCAAAAAAAAGGGATATTAGCCTGAATATTTTTAGGCTAATTAACAGTTAGCTGTTCCACAAAAATAAAAACATTAAGGAGGAATAGAAACACAAAATAAAGCCTATTCTGAAAACTTTATTGTTACATAACATATGGCATTAGATGCCTCAAGTTTTTTTATGTTTTATAGCATCTCATTCATCTTCTACCGCTTATCCATTTCCAGGTTGTGGGGGTGCTGGAGCCAATCCCAGCTCACATTGGGTGAGGGTGGAGTATACCCTGGACAGGTCACCAGTCCATCGCAGGGTCAACACACAGAGACCAACAACCACTCGCACTCACATGCAGACCTACAGACAATTTAGAGTCGCCAGTTAACCCAAACATGATGTCTTTGGATGGTGGGAGGAAACCCACGCAAACTTCCCAGGCCCCGGAACCGAACCTGCGACCTTCTTGTCATGGGGCAACAGTGCTAACCACTATGCCACCATGCTGCCCTTGTAGCATCTCATCAACAGTAAAATATGAAAATGTTTGGAAATCCTCAGATGCCCCCAAAGTATCAGCTGGTCTGCGTTTGATTTAATGTTTGAAAATCACAGCGAAAAATTTAATTAAGACAGGGAACAAATTGAGAGAGAAAAGGTAATTAAGCTGTGGACATACCTTAAGCACATTTTGACATTTGAAAGACTCTCACATTTGTTTCAGGCTTTAATTTGTGGACATTTATACATGAAACTTACCTCAAGGATGCTCAGAATTTATCTGATGAGCAACAACAACATTTGTACCAGTAGTGACTGAATTTTTAGTTTGCAATTACAAAATTGTTAATTTTTTATAACAGGAAGATCATTTTATTGAATGAATAATATAATCTTCCATTAAAATGGAATGATTCCATAAAAGGGTGTAGCTGACACAGGGTTAAATCAGCTCTGTTTTTGCCGTGGTAGTCTTTGAATTTGACAAAACAACTTCATAAATAGTCTTCTGGGAGAGCCACTGTCAAACACCAGAGATGGATAAATGTGCAATAAACAAAATGTATTGTTCACACGTGTGTTCTGGACAAAGTCCCATGTTCAGTATTCAAAGAGAAAGCTCCGAAGTCTCAGCTCCATTAACTGTATCTCATGAATGTAATGCTAACTTCCTCAGCAGAGCAAGATTGGGACCATTCATCACAGTGAGGCGGAGCCATGGGAATAGCTGTCTGTAATTCAGAACTGTCATGGAGCACTCTGTGGTTGAATGAAAGGACTTAAGGTTAGCCATTAGCACAGCCCACTAGCTACTTACCCTCTCTGTTCAGACAACTCTCTGAAGACATGGGGCGGGGGGGGATTTGCATTTCAGATAAATGAATTTTAGCCAGTCCCTCTGTAAGGCCTCTGCTATGGCAGCAGAATGAGAACAGGCTGAGCGATCTGATGAACCTCATTGGCTAAAATGTTGTTACTACACGATTGTAACTAATACATACCCATTCAAAATACATAAAAAAACAAAAAACAAACATGAACATTACATCCTGCAAATTGAGGAATTACCTATCATTTAATATATTAAATGTTGAAAAGAAGAGGCAAGTGTGACACATAATGCATAAATGTGAATGTGTGCATGTTTTTGTGTTGAATTGGATGTTTAGTTATGATTTTGTCTTTTTGTCTTTTACACCTGCATATCTGCTGCATGCCTGAATGCATTTTACAGTAGCAAATAAAAGTCCAAGGGTTGAGTAGATGTACTCTCTGGGGGCTATTTCAAATGGGAATTTTATGACACCATTTAAATACCAGACTGATGGTATTTCACTCTTGAGTATACTTGGGGGATTGAAAGTACAAGGTAAGCAGGTTTGAGGAAATGAAAGAAAAATGAAATGCTTCAAACGTAACTGCACATATTTCTCCCTACACATTTTACAGTGCATAGATCACCCCTGCAAATTAAAGTTCCACACTCCAAATGAATGCTATTCATTTTGCTAATCACCCATTAGTGCCCACAGCTTTAATCAGGAACTGAACATAATCTATTGAGAACTCTGTCTCTTAATAATCTTGTCAGAATTAAGATGCTTGATGTTCGTAGTTAGAGGCCATTAAACATTTGGAAAAATAAAAAGAGAAAAAAAAAGACAAGCTAGCTAGAAAAGTGGGCAGCAACATGAGGAAGGAGGATAAATTTTTACTTAATATTTTCTTAAAGAAGACGTGTGCTCAGTCTTTCACAAAACAGCGCAACTCTAAATCACACTGACAGTCAGGAGGGGGAAAAAAAAAATCAAATACTCTAAAAGTGTATTTGACAGCCTAATCTGGTTTAGAGGTGGCAGAGATCCATGCCCTACAGCTCCGCCGCTGTTCAAATGGGTTAAATTAGGCAACGAGCTTTATTGCTGCAAGAGCACAAAAAAACTTGGGTGGGTGCAATACAGTACCCAGCTGTTCACCTCTCATGTTCATGTGGATTCAGACTTAATCTTCAGGGAGGGGGAAAAAAAACAACAACAACAACAAAAAAAAACAAACAAACACAGCCATCTTGTAGCTGTTGGAAATGGTATTGCCCATAGCCATTTAAAAAAAAAAAATTGTGATTCTTTTGTTTTTTGTTTTCAATAAACTGCCTACACATGCAAACGTACGGTGTATGTGGATGATTACGTGTTGAGAGAGAGAAAAAAAAAAGAAAAAACACACTGCATTGTTCGATTTTCTAATCACTGTGATTAAGTATAAGGAGCCCCTATTCACGATGAGAAGCTGCATGTATGTGTTCAGTCCATTCTGCACTATGAAGACTGACTATGCTTAAAGGCTATTTTGTCTTTCATTGTCATCCTCCTTTTCTTTAGTGGTATCAACACTGCAGATGACACTGAGTGGAAAGAATTGCTTAGTCTGACAACTCCAAAGAACTCTGCTGCTCTCAGCTTAGCTTGATTGCCAAAGGCATTTAAGGACTGCTGTTATTTGCTTCCAATGACGATGAAGACAATGGAGGCATGGTCTATTAACAAAGACAAAGATATCTTTGTTTATGCCAGGAAAGAAAAATATAGGAAACATAAACACGGTAATGCAGATACTTTTAGATTTAATAGTGTTGTAAAAGTTGACATGTATAAGTCAATACAGTCTATGGATTTTCTGAAGAAATTGTCTGAGGCGATAATACAAAGACATAAAAGCTGCCAAGTACATTTTTCCATTAGATACAAACAGTAGACATTATTGTAAAAAGCAGCAATATTTATTCATTCATCTAACTAACCCTAACCAGATAAAAATAAAAAGCATGCATCCTGCACAGTTACACACTAGTAAAAATGACAGGGCACTGAGGAACCAGGTGATCTTAGGGAGCCATCAATACCGAGAGACAGACAGACACAAACAACCACTCAGACCTTCGGGCGATTTAAAGTTACCAGTTAACCTAAACATGATGTCTTTGGACGGTGGGAGGAAACCGGAGTCCCCGAAGGTAACCCACGCAGACACGGGAGAACATGCAAACTCCGCACAAAAATGCCCCAGGCTCAGGAGGCGAACCTGCAACCTTCTTATACTAAAACTTAATATAACAGGTGATCAATAAATGCTTACTGCCTCTCTTGATCTAAATCTTTCCACAGAGTATGGCAGGTGTTATCTGAAATGTCTATCCTAAACTATCCTAGCTATGTTTATGAAATGATTAGAAAGTGAGCAAATTCAAACACAAGTCTGTCTCAGCCTATCAAACCTGTAAGTTGGGAATAAAGTCTTTGTGATTCAATAGTCTTTCACAATCCGTTTAATGTTTGCTTTGGTCTGGAACGGAGCCACTGAACTGACAGAGAGTGAATCTAATTGGAGAAACTTGTAAAATAATAGATAACATATTGGAGCCACCACAGGGGAGAATGCCCCCTTAAATTAGTCGCTCATGATACAATTGTAACATAACACAAAGGCACTGTTTCAGTTGCTCGCTGAAGTTCTTGCTGATCTAATATTTCGCTCCCATCTGAAGCCTTTGGAAAATAAGGAGAATATTACAATTATATGAATATATTGAATATATGCACATCACCACATAATTCGGTTTTACTCTTGTGCTGCAAATATTTGCCAGTATTTCTCCCATAAGGCTTGTCTGAATGATATTCCACTGTGAACAGATCTTAATTTCCACCCTTGACTGTAGCGGCACAATGCAGATCTCTGTGGTACACTAAATGACACACTTGATCCAGCATTTAACCAACAGTATCAGACCGAAGGGATGAAAGGATTATTATGATGTATTTGCTTGAAACCATAATGTATTGAAATTCTGCGGTAATGAGGTACATTGAGCTGCACCAGGCAGTCGAGCTGGGGGTGCCCATACCGCTCAGCTGTCAAGAGTGCAGGGACTGTTGGGACACACAGGGGATGGAGGATAGGATAGAGGGATTGTGGGATGAGGGTTTGGGCAAAATTTCTGTTTGGATGCAGTTCTCATTTCTCCTCCCTGTGGACTTTTTATGCGAATCCACGCCCCACGCTGACAACTCATCATATAATTCCTGAGTTTTTTGATTGTGCCACAAATTTTAATAAACCTCTGCATACTGAGACGGTATACAATTGCTTTAAACTGAGTTTGGAGACAACAATATCCGTCTCCCGAAACTGTTATAAACTACTAGAATTTGACAGGCCAAAATTAAAGTTTTGGGTGGTGCCTGAAGTTAAAGCATACATCTTTGCCAACCCAGCATCCAAACAACTCTACCAGAGATGTCCCAAAAGGGACATCAACTGATGAAAGATATGCCACTAATATCCCACCATCTGCTCAGCCTCTGAGTACTTCCATTAGGAAGACGGATACTGTAGCTGGATAAAACAATGTGCCATAAACAAAAAAAAAACAAAAAAAAAACATGCCACAATTCCCTAAAAGCACATAACCACCGCAGTATTGTGAAGTTTTCAAACTTAACTTTAGAAATGGAACACTACCAGGAAACGCCATGTTTACAGTGTCCTGAACTTCGTCAGGCGGCCCCAGCAGAGTTCACAGAGTGCATCAGTAATACCACTCACACACAAGCACAGCAAAAGCCACGGTACATTGAGCACAGGTTCAACCAGAGTCTGACCACTCATTCCACACCACTGACTAAATGCTGGACTGGAACAACTCAAAAAGAGTTTTGTCTTCATAGACTGGGTGATAACCATAATTAAAGAGCCACATAAAATCTTGCCCTTTTTAAATTGGCATTCAATGAAAAGACCTGGAGGAGGGAAGTACTTACCAAACTAAATCAATCTGTCCCACAACCTTAACTGGATCTTTATAATTATTATCATGTTTAACTACCGATGTTCACTCATTCACTCGTTTTAAAAAAGTATATTCAGACATTCTACCTCATGTATCTGTTGCCTTTAAAACACTGATGCATGTTTCAATTGTGTTTATAGGTGCATTTACACAATGCATCCGTTTTTGTTTTCTTGTACACCGGCCGTTGGGAAAAAAAAAAGAAAAAATGAGAATTCTTGTTTAAGTAAATAACATAGCTAAACATATTACTCCCTTCTCCTTCCTATCTTATTTCTCCTAAAGCAATTAAGCCAGACCTATTAGTATAGAAATGTTTCCAGTAAACACTATCTGTTTCACACAGTGGAGGACGGTGGCTGTGATCATGGAAACAGCAGTGCGGGCCATAACTGAATAATAACATACACTTTTACACAGCACAGTGTCACAGAAATGTACGATACAAAAACAATCCAGTGTTGGTTATAAAAAAAGCACAACGAAACCCGCCAGCACAAACATATTGCCTGTCTAAAAAGGCTAACCTGTGCTTAGAACAGCTGTTGTTATAAGATGAGGTTAGACCAATAAACCAGCTGTCATCCTCTCAGGCTCAGCATCAGCAGAAAAAGAAAGAAAACACATGCAAAAAAAAAAAAAAAAAAAAGGAAATATAATGTCTCCAAAACTTCAACGGTGGCTCTGCCTAGAACTGATTTAATTGCAAATACATTTCAACTGTCTTAGGAGCAGTAGACAGCCGCGAGGGACTGACTCTGATAATGGATTTTAAGCCCTGCATGTGGCATGTTGCTTCTCTGTATTAGCACCCACTCTGACAAGGATGGTTAAAATAACACCAACCTAAAAGAGTCGGCTAGAAAATAATACCAGCGTGTCTGTGATCCTCTGCCTTAATCTTTGAAGACTAGAAGGCTTTGTCACTCTTTTTGTATGTGTATTAATGCGCCTCACATGTACGCGTGAGTTGTGAATCATTTTAGAATAATATTTTTATAACAGTTACATTTTATAAAAGTGTAAAGTGATGCTAAATATTTCCAAACTGGCTACACCTCTAAGTGGGTTCCAGAGGAAAGAGTGATTGAAGAAGCAGAAAATATACATATGCATTGTCTCTCTTTAGTGCTGATGGTTTGCTGTGTGGAGGGAGAAAAATTAAAATGCTCTGTTCACTAATGCATATGTGTGGAATCTGTTTATAAAGTGTGGCATGATTAAACCAGGGGCTTGATGTGGGATGGAGTTTGAGAAACAATCCAGAGGCTTATTGGCACATACTCATTAATTTTTTTGACATGGTCCCACTGTCCACTTCTTTCCACCTCTGGGTCTAATGAGGATTCATCATCGTGGGACAAGTTTACAGTAGTATGAAAGAATGGAAGACGGAAAGTATGTGTTAGTACAGACTGAAAATCTTTGAGGCAGATATTGAACATAGTATAAAATAACTGAGGAACTGGAGCTCAAAATCAAATCAAATCAAATAAATAAATAAAAATAAAACCATTAAAAGCACATGGACAGCTTTGCAGCTACTTAAAAAAGGTATGAGGCGCACAAAGTAAACTCATTGGTTGGGAGCAACATTAAATTGTGTTCTCAGGAAAGAGTTTCTCTTATAGCGTTTGTGCATATTTTTTTATAAATTTTCCATTTTGCAGATGCAGAATGAAATATGCAAAGACCTAGGTTTATTATAAAATAATATCATATTATCTGTAACAGTATGATGAATATTATACTGTTAGCATGCTTCAGGCAAAAGGCAATTACCACTATGTGAAGACAAAAACCTATTGAGGTTTGAAAAAAAAAAAAACCAGCCACAAGCTACTAAATATGTCAAGACTGGAAATTGCCTTGGTTCGTATGAATGATGGGGAGTATAATTCAAGTTTATTAATATGGACTAGTCGTCATGGTAACACAGTGGGAGTTATATTGTTGGGGATGAATTGGCAGTGGGCATGGGCTGAATAACTCGTGTGTGTATAGACGTGTCTTGCTGAACATATCACATGTGCAAGCTACTGTGTGTATTCAGTTTATTCTTTCATGTGCCTGGCCGAGACTGTCAGTCACGTTGTACATTTCTGTTTAACAGCAGTGCCACTAATAAAGCTGTGTGAAATTCATCATTTGTGATTAGTGCCAGACAAAATTACAGACAGCTGCATGATAACAGTGTGTGCCGGGAGAGTTCCAGTGAAGTTTTCATGACTGATGAAAGAAAGCAAAACAAGGAAATTGCCATATCAGTGTTTGTCTTTGGTCGACACAAACAACAAAAAGACCAGTCGATTTATAGCCTCATCCCGGTACTTAATGACTCTCCAAAACATCCTCCAGCGATTGAGATGGCTCATCAATTTAATTACTTTACAACACAGTCCCGCCCCATGCTGTCAAAAACCTGGCATTGGAAGTTTCCAGTTACCCTGCACTTGTAAATATGCCAGGAGAAAACCTCCTTTGTGCCACATTTTACAATGTTACATTTGAAATCAAACAAGGGTTGACGAATTAAAAAGGGACATAAAAATAGAGCTTCATCTTTCGATGTAAGAATATATATGTATGTATTTTTCCACATTATATCTAACAGTGTAATAGCAATATATTCCTACAGCTAAGTGGAAAAGTATTTACCGGTCTATCTTATGTCATGAATACGTGCCTCTTCAGAGGAAGTATAGCGACTGACATGGCTTATGTTGTTAGTTTTGTTTCATTAATGTTGTCCGGTTTCAAAGGTCATAGTGTCCCATATATCTAAATCTGACTAAAGCATGATATGTATAAATCAAATCAAATCAGATTTATCTATTTTAAGTATGATAAAATAAAATAAAATAAAATATGATTAAAAAGAATTTAGGCTGTGTACAGTCAATATATACAATATAAACTGCTTGTAACCTTAGGTCCAATAGTGTCAAGACAACCACAAAGTGTGGAACACTAAGCATACCAATTATGGCTGTATGTTGCACATAAAATATTATAAATTGCTTATATCACAAAAGCCGAGATAGGATTTAGCAGATGGCATGCAAATTTAATGAGTGACATTTATCTTCTGGAAAAACATTAAAAAGAAGCAATTATGCAAATGTGTTTTAAAATATATACCATGTATCACTTCAGCACATAATCAGGCTTTTCCCTGCAATAACGACTGAGCATCACAGCACAGCCCATTATTTGGACAACTTAATTCCTTTACTGCATGTTGGGGAAGCTACTTCCCATCTTATTTTTTTTTTTTTTTATATCATTATCTGATTGGAAGCAATTGGCTACTTTGGTCAGGGTCTCTGTCCAATGTGCCACTAACCTGTGGGAAATAGGCACACAGCTACATGATACATCAGATCTCCAGATTCTGTGTGACCAGTCAGACGAGCTGTAGAGGAGCATTACATAAGTCTGCCTGTCCCCTAGAAATCAGTTGTCAAATCCCACCGAGCTCTGCCAGCTAGTTAGCTGTGCAGTAGCTCAACACCTGCTCAGCTGACAGCAGGCCTGAGTGATAAGTGGAACTACTAGGCCCTTTATCAGAATGTTGATCGCTTACAAGCACATCTCTCACTAAAGTGAAAATATGAAGACACAGAGCCATGGTCACAAAACTTTCAAACTACAATCTACTTAAATATTTTTACAAACCCAGATTTAATAAATTCTTCTTTCCACCATATTTGTAACCCTTGGAAACACTACATGCCTATTGCACGCACAGCAACTTCTTCATGTAAGTAATCTTGGAAAAAGCAACAAAAAAATCCAAGTGCGCTTACCATGCAGCCAGATGAGTCTAACTGTCGGTCAGACACACACTTGAAGTTCTTTTTACAGCCGCCATTATCTTTGGAGCAGTCACGCACAGGTCCGAAAGATGCTAGAAGATCCTCCACTGTCTCAAAGTAAGTGGACATCATGGCCTCTTCTCTGAAATGGAAGGAAATGGGGGAAAAAAGCCAAAACGTGAAAACACATTGATTTGGACATGCTTTCAAACTATGAATAAAGTACCATTGCAAGGGATGACAATTTAAAAATGGATGCTTGAGCATCTGAAAATAATAATCCCTCACCACCTGAAGAGCAGTCTCTCATAACCTTTCTGTCGGTGGTGCAATTAAGAACTTGTTCATGCTTGCAAATTATGTGACAAAAATGTGGCATTTTAATGGCTTTTACCTTTCCACCTGCAATTAATGCATAATTGTGATGTTTTCAATTTGTGATTTTTTCATAAAAGGGTGTAAAAAAATTGCGGTTACGATTAAACCTAAAATATGAATAGAGTGTAATGTCAAAAAATTAAAATGATCTATAACAGAGCTGTTAGTGAATACATGAAAGGTTTTTTTTAGACAAACTTTTGACCTCTGCATTTTGGCTCCATTTTGTGACGGGCATTGGAAAGGCAAATGTTAATAAACCTTCAAATACTGGTCTAATATTGATGTACCCTAGGGCATGTGTTGTGCTGCAGCAGGCTACTGCATTTTTAAACTGGCTGTTTTAAAAGTTTCACTCGAGCGATACATGCTAGAGTTCATGCTGGGTCATGTCTGGCAGTAATAGCTGCTTTGGCATTAATTGGACATGGTGTGTTGGTGGAGAGTCTGGGGAATCAGCAATCTCCATCCATTAATTCTCATAACCAGTCCTTGGCCAAGGCATCCAGGTCTGTCTTCACTGGTAGTGTTGAAGGAGACAAAGAAAGTTCACAAGCGCAGACACGTGCAAACACCCAAAATAGACAAATTTATTTTCGTGTATATTGACTGTTTCTGATACAACGATAAGCTATAACATATTTTCTCATTTGCTCCATAGCTAGAGGACTAAATGCTTCAATTAACGGATAAAGCGGTGGAAGATGAATGAATGAATGAATTACACTTAATATTTACACTGACTATTAAATTATGAAGAATTTATCAGATGATATTTAGAACTCCATAAAGCTGTACATAAGAACAATGCTGCTTTAAGTTTAAAGCTAACATCAGCATGTCAACATTGTCCTGAGATTATGTTTGCCATGTCCACCATCTTCAAAGAATGTGTTAGGATCATATATTTCCTCATAACATAATACAATTCTGATCCAGTGATGTCACAAGATAGAAAAGTCAGGTGACCAATGAAGTCATTACGGCTCATCCTGCAATGTCAAAAAAGTCATCCATGTAGTAGCACTTAAGGTCTGCAGATGACTGAGGATATCAGCCTTGGCTGGCCTCGGCATTTAGAGACCACAGATGTCTGTGTAAAAGTTCATACTTTGAGACATTCCAGTCCATTTCTAGACTGGCAGGAAAATTGTAATTACCATCTCCTGAGCTATGCCATGAGAATACTAAAATTGTTAACAAAAGTGCTAAGAAAATAATTAAAAGTATCTTTTTACCTAAGGTTGGAGTTAAATGTCATTGTGCTACTGCCAGCGCTCAAACTGTTTCAAAATCAATGACGCACAAAGGGGAAATCTATCATTTCATATTCTGGATTTTGGGAAATGTCATCTTTACCGATCTCTCACGAGTTGACTGCTGTGTTCACTCCAGCATGCTCAGCCATGCCCATACACTGAGCTCTGTGTGCCCACCGTCAGAGAGAACGAAGAAGTAAGCAACCCCGGTGTTTTTTCTTTGCAAAGAAACCAAAGCACTGTCTCTTGCAATGAGACCGTGGGGACCACAGTGTGTGTCTGAGGATGAGTTGACTCAACAAACAGCAACAAGATCTCGAATGATGGGAAGACAGATGCCCTGCCTAGCAAGGACGCCCGTGGTGTGCTGTCACTGTCACTATCTATGTGTGTCTTCATCACTGTGTATTTTTGGGTGCTGATGTGGCAATGTCAATTCAAAGAGGCTGCTGAAAACCAGTAATATATACACTGATGCTGCTGTTGATTTGATTAAAATATCCTGAAGTAACCTCTCTTCAAAGCAGTTATAAACTATCACAAAGCAATTTATCCTGCAAAGTTTCTTCAACGAGCAAAGTGAACTCTTATTGACTCAGTATTCACTGCAAAATTGTTTTGTGAAAAGAATTGTATACTGTGACCTTGTCATTGGCTTTAGGCAAAGATGAAAAGCGAAGTATTAAAATTCATCTAAAAGGTAGTAATGCTCTGTGCACAGAATTGACAAAAATACCCCTGAAATTCATACCTTATTAAGACAAGCGGGGAGGAATTGTGGGTCGATGTGAGCAGGTGTCAACCTACCCTTAAATTACAAAACCGCAGAGTGTGCCCATGATCAGTATTTGGAATGATGTTTAATACCTCGCATCGTTTTCAGCCCGAGATTGTTCATTTTAAATATTTGCCTTTCATGTTAGATTTATGGCACATCAGTCTGTATTTGGCACATCTTCCTTGCGTGAGCACTGAAGTATTACAACCTCACTGACGGCACATTGGGACTGTCCTCTTTACAAAATCAAGCCTTTCCTGACCCCGTGTTGTGCTGATAGCACATCATTCACAACCCTTACCGTCACACACACATTGAATACATATATACATATTTAGTATTACAAAGATGCCACAGAAATACAAGTAACATATCAGCCTGGTTGACTTTAATTAATGGAGTTTGATTTGGTTTTGTTTGTTTCTTTGTAATTAAAAAACAGCCCACTGTGTATTTTAGCTTTGCTATGTTAATTGCCACCAAATTAACTATGCCTGTGGACCATCTGATTTGAGCATTAATTGAAATGTAGATATTAATGATATCAACTAAAGAGGAAAAGCCCTAATTTTATAAAGGTTCTGTTGACTAAAAGAGGGTCTTAGATTGGAGATTGTGATTACAGATACTAAAACATTTTAGGATAATTAATATGCTACCTTCTGTTTGCAGGAGATTAACAAATGTTTCGTGCTCCCTGATAGACGTTTGACGTCGTTGTGGCAGATAAATTATATTTGTACCACCATTGCTACCCAGCAAATTTCAGGACTCAAGATCAAGACGAAAACATTTTGTGGCAATAGTGTAATTTCAGTTTACTTTCTTGCTGAGCACACGGGCATCTGTTGCAGTTAAACATTTTGGAAATGCAAGTTTTTCTTCAGGCCAAATGAACAGCATCCTGAAATAGGAAAGGGAATTGGCTTTTTGATCAACCGGTCATAGTTGCTGGAGGACATCTCAAATTTAATTATATTTATTTAGCCCTATTTGGGACACTCTTTTAAGGACAGCAACAAGATACAATATTTTGGCTGGCCCCTAAAATCAAATGAGAAATGGAATGAAATGAAAAGATCAAATTTGTTTGTTCTTCCATATTTACTGTGGTGGAGGTATAGTTATAGTAAGACAGGACTTTATTTACTTTTGATTTGTTTAAGGTTCTCTGTTTTAGATTGCTCTTCACACATCCTTGGTAATGCAGGTTCATGACTAATTAGATCTGACAACAATTTCAGCCATAAATTCTCAAATCAAATTGAATGGGAAAGTGGATTGAGATGTATTGGTGGTATACATCATTGACATAGACAAAATGAGAAAACCAACTGTATCATCTGGACACAGTGGAAATGTTCCCCTACCACTGAACTGGACAGTGTCAAGAAAACCGGACAAAGAACCAAGTACACTCATCAGTGTATGATACCCACACTGTACCAATTTAATGTAATACCTAAAAAAAAAAACCCAAAAAAACCAAAAAAACCCAACCCCAAAACAGGAACGACATCTCATACTACCAAAGCACACATGGTACCTAAAGAACTGTGCATTTTTGCCAACCAAAAAATGCACAGAATTAAGAAAAGCTAATTTCAGTCACCATTTGGTTATCTTACTGGGGCGTTAAGGTAGTGAACTGTTCCAGAGCCAAAGATCCTGCACGTCTAAGAGCAGAGATCTGTGCAATACCCAGAGGGAAAAGGGTTAGTGCAGAGTAGATTTTATTATTGTGGATTTCGGCAATGCAAATTTGCACTGAGAATAAGGAAAGGCATCTCTATTTGGGGAAGATGCCTGATTTGGTGCGTGGAGTTGAGAGGTACCAACAAAATGCAGTTGGGCTCACCTCTATGCACAGCTTTGGCTCTGGAACCAAACTCCTTGATAGACGGTGGACTCCTACTCAGGAATTGTCCAAGGCGGGACGTGCCAGTCGGTTGTGGGAATAATGACAATTCACCGGCTGGCTGCTGCACAGTTGGACTTTCTCCGGGTGGATGACAGGGTCACCATCATGTGGCTGCGTAATGCAGAGAGAAAAACTATTATCGTTGTTTTGTGAAATTGTGCTCAGTTTTGGTTGCTAGGCTACAATGGATGGATAAGATTCCACGCACCGCGAATCGCATAACTACAAACACTAGACGCCTGAATTTAGGATATGATAGCTGAACACAATGCAGCCGTCAGCGTATCCTTATTTCGTCAAGGGTGCATATTTATTTTGAAAGTTGACGGAGAATGAATGCTTGTTAGGAATGGAACGAGATTTATGTCACGGTCACCAAAGCAATTATGCAATTTCTGATTCCAGTTTGATTTTAGGACACTTAAATAGTTAATAAGGCTTAAGAGTGTTATCTCGGATAATCAGAGTACTTTTATTGTTTGGGCCTTGTATCTACGGGCGTGGATTTCAACACTGGTTTATTTTTGTTTTATGGTTGTTGATCTAACACTATCTTAGAGCAAAAATTGTAGCATTTATGAGGATAGTATTGATTGCATATGTGTTTTATATCTTTCCCTTTTGATCCCCTTTCACAGTCACCGCGCCACAAATGTCACCCCCCTCCAATATTAAGGCAACAGGATTTTTAAGTGAATCAGCATTTGGGATATTAATCTAAGTTGCGGGATGGCCTCTCCATGCTCCATGAGCATTCTCTGACCTTAACTGTGTGTTTATTATTACTTAATTCAACCCAAAACTGCAATCTTTTCCTATACCTGACCAAGCCGTTTTTCGACCAAAGCCAACCAAACCGTGACTGTACATTGAGCATCGTGTGTGTTTATCATTGTAACGAAGATGTTGAAGATCCTCTCTATCTGACACCAAAGAGGTGCTGACCGCATTTGGGTCAGGGACAAATAACCTACTTGGTTATTTAGATTTGAGACTGAAAATGTCCTTTAAAATGCACGCATGCAATCCCTTTGTTACGCTGCTATATACACCGAAAAACAGTCAATTCCACGTCTTATTTTTCTTTATTCGGCAACTCAATTTTTCTGAATTAGACAGGCAACGCATAGCATTCTGTGCATCAGTTCTTTCTGCCAGGCACTCAAAGCATTGACAAATGCCTCCCTAATTGAGAGGAAAACAGAGGGCTGGTAAGGTGAAGCAGACTAAAATAATGGGTTGTCTCAGCTGTGAGCCACATGCTAACTGGTTCTACTTCTGGATGGGGGGGAAAGTCGGTCGAAGGAAAGAAAAAAAAAAAAAAAAAAATCCCCACACAAAACAATCAATCAATTCCAAAATGTTTGTTACAAGACCGTCCAGAGGGAGAAAAAGTGGTGAAACATGAGTAGCATACGTACGTTGTGCAGATAGTGATTCTTTTCCAAATCATTAGCTAATCAAGATCATCTCTTCTGGCACTGTGACTCAGTCGCCTGACCTAGAAGCACATTGGTTGCATCTAAACACTGACTAATTTACTTGTTATTAATCTCCCTCTCTGCCTCTAGCTTTTCCCAATGATAAATGACCGAGCGATGCTGCCCAAAGTTAGAGCGCTGCTCCAGCATGATTACAGAGCCCGTTATTGGTCTGCCCCTGCACTTGATTAATCCTCTTGTTCCAGCTCCCCACAAATATGCTGACTCTCATCAAGCACTTTTGTCATTGAATGGAGTGCATTTTCTTTAAGCTTGCTGTAATCACTGAGGAAAAATCTAGTGGGTGAAAAAACAGCTACACCTATGTGATAAAGTAAGGACTGATACATCAATTCTTTGGTTTGAGTGTGGCGTAATGGAACATTTTGACAGCGATGTGGAGGAAAAGGAAGCGGATTTATGTAGTGCTTAATTTTTTCCTTGTGTCGAACTCTCACAGTTGCATTATTGGATTATTGGCAAGGGTGGCTTTTGATAGTTCACTTGATCCCAGTGAGTGAGGTCATTAATCAGCAATATTATGTATCACTACTTACTCAGGGTTATTAACAGTTCCCTACTGACCCCCCACCAAAAAAAAAAGGTTTAGTGCACAGTTAAGAGTGTCAGAGTCATTGTGTATTGTGATATTCATGAGGTGTTTGCCGGCACATTGGCCTCACTTAAACAATATGGAGAAGAGACGCAAGGCTTATATTTAAGAAGAATAATTGTTAATCATAACTTTGCGGTGATGAATCAGAGGACTCGTTCTCTAAATATAACACTTTGATAAAAAATCATATTGCGGAGTGGAATAAATATTTATTCCTCACTGTTGTAATGTCAAACAAAAACACTCTTTCTTAATAGAACAAATGTAACAAAAGCTTGAATCTTATGCATTTTAATAACAGCCTGGAGGTTGAACATATACTGCAGCTCATTATTTGACTGACAAGAAAAAAAAAAAAAGGCTCAATGTGAATTCCAACACTGACATAGATATTGATTTGTTTACCGGACTAAAACTTTTGAACACAGGAAAACAGTAAAACGTGTTTTTGTGCTTTGCATTCTGTACATTGTTTCACTGTTAAATTAAAGTTAAGTGTGTGTGTGCTTACAGCAATAATATTGCAGGAAGACTCTGGCTCTTTGTTAACGTTGGCTCTCTTTATGGCCCTCTTTTGCACAGAGAAATAAAGAGAAATATATGAATATGAAAATGTTTAATGAATGAGGTCCAATTTTAAATGTGGAACACAGAAAATGTACTTAATATCTCAATCTTTAAAATAATCACATTCATACAAGCGACAGCAAGAGCAGCAGAGCCCAGACCTGCATAATAAAGTACTGTTTTTATTATTGTGACCCATTTTATCCATCTTTATGTTTCTTGTATTTACAAGGAACCTTTCTCTAGAGCATTTGACTTAAAATGTCAGGTAAGATAATCTAAAGTGCAATATAATGGGAATAAAAGAAACAAATCTTTGAGATCTAGGTGGGTAGCATTAAAATTAGTTGTGAAAAAAAATCCAGCTGCATTTTAACTGGTGTTTTACAGGTGACTGAGCATGTTTTTTTTTTTGGTAACATTTTAGTCTAGAAGGTTAATACTGCATGTCAGGATGACAATACCAAGAAGGTTTGTACTCAAGGTGGCACTTTGTTCTCCTCAACCTCCAATAAACTCTGCACCCACCCCTGTGGAGCAGAGCAATGACATTTGCATGTGCTGGTTAAAAACACTGGAACCTGGGAGGGGGGGACAACCCCCTCACCCCCCTCTCCCCAAAAAAACAACAAAAAAACACCCAAAACAAACAAACCTGTGGTTGACCTTGCCTCTGTTTATCTGAAGCAGCAATACCCCAACTGACCTCATTTCCTTAACCCCAAGAAACAAACATTAATTAATTCTTAACATGAATGTTGTGATTAAGGAACTTGCATAAAAAATGTAGATGCCAGTAAAAAGAAAGTTATCATTGAAAGCAGCTAAAATAGTCTGCAGAGCCATCGCAACACAAACCAAAAGCAATATTTCAGATGTTTAAATGCTGGGTGGGAAAATGAAAAAGCGAAGGGAAACAAAAAAAAAAAAGAAAAAATCTAAATCGCTTGTGTTAATTTGAAACCACCTCACTTAAAAAGGATTACTAAAGAAGGTTATCCAGAGTGAGGTTGGGAGATATTGATATCAAGAGACAAGAATCTCTGGTTCAAAGCTCAGCTTGGTTAAGATGACACTTACCTTGACACTGGCTTATCTTTTTCACGTAGAACAGATTTCATCTGGTTTTGTCAGTGAGCCGAAGGGTAGAGGGGAAACAGGAAGCCAAGGCTACACTACATTTCACCATCTACTCCATCAACATGTCTATCATGACTGACTGACTACATCAATGCCTGCATAAATACTTTGGGAAAGTGCATCAGCTATAAACTCCATGAGGTCCCACAGGACTCTGTTCCACAAAAATGCTTTGGATAATGAGTTGCCTGCATTATTCATGACAATCTGACAGACCCTCCTATGTGACAGGAACTAATCGTTAACCAAATACAGAACATCAACATATTACTCAAACTGAAATGATCTTTTAATTAGTCATACAATATGCGTCCCCCTCTACATGTTTTGGAAAACATTCATTTCCTGGGTGTTGTTTAGGACCGATGAATGCTTTTGCAATCAGTTACATTGGCAGCTAAGAGGAGACGGCTTTGCTTCTACCAACTGTAATGGTTAAAATGTGAAATGTTTAGTTGCCATAAAGGATCACCTCACATGAAATTAAATAAACCATAAAAGTTACATTGCATTTTAAAAAGGCGACGTCGGTTTAGTTTCAGAGAACGCAGGCACAGCCGCTTGCAACAATCGACTGTCCTTCAACTGATGAACAGCCTAACTTGCGTCTGAAGTGAAGTAAACAAAAGCCAAATTCTTACTCTCCACTGTAGACATCAATTAACACCTTCTCCAGCAATGTCTTTTCACCATGCAGTGACTGCAGCACTTGAGACACGACTAAAAGGAATTGCAGAAATGAAGCGAATGCTTTGAAATAATTGCTTTACCTCCTAGCTCAATAGAGACTAATCCTTTGTGATTTCATATCAGATCAGATCAACACGTAGTAGAAATGTGGCTATACTCAAAAACACGTCCTTGTTCATTACCTCACTGCAGATCACTGATCACAACCTCGAGATAAAGGAAACAGCTACAGTAATTAATCAGGAGCCACGCTCTAATTCCATTTACGTCAGAATAAACAGATGTTTATAATTACCACGGGAATTCTCTGCTCCAGACGAAATTTCACGAAGCCTGTAAAAAAAGTCTTGGCGTTGCACAGTAGTGGACAAAATTTGCAACAATTTATACGATGAATATTAGACATGAAAATTCTGTGATTGCTCTGACTTGGAGTTTTATGAATTGCAAATGATTCTATTAATTATTTTGGCCTCACCCAAAAGGAATGAGTGCAAATATTTCAGAAAAGTCTTTTGGTCAGGTAAAGCGGCCATTTTCTATTCAAATACATTTTATATATTTTCAATGCATTGGCTGTCTGTTCTCCTTTCTGTGTGGTAAAGTGGCTCATTGCATGCTGCGGTGATGGTGATGAGGCACTTTGCACAATAATTAAGAGCTGTCCATAATGAGAATATCATACTGAGGTGCATGAATATGATTGTTTGCAAAATGATACTAACATCAACATTATTTGGTTTCCCACTGCTACAGTTGTTTTCCAGGTACTGCCACTGCCAAGGTTCCTTGTCAGGGCAGTGACAGCAAGGCTGTGGTCCTAAAGTCAAATCTATGTTGTTTGTGAGTGATAATAACCAACTCAAAGAAGTTGTACAATGCAAAAAGGAGCAAAAAAACAGGGACAGGAATTTGTTCATCACCTTTTTGTTACATCATTTGTGGACCTTTCAAAAAAAAGTACAATGATTCCCAACCTAAAATGGTTTTAGATCAAGATTTATCACCTCATGATCTACAATGCCTTTGGTATACAATAAGTAGTTCTAAATATATATAGTTACAAAATACCAACACTAACAATCCTTAGTAGATGCCCCACTGTTTCCAGATCTGCTCGGCATGGTGTACAGAGTGTACATGTGGTGCTACTGTAGTACAACATGTAACGAAACTGGACAGCTTCCATTTACTGACAGCAATACAGATTTATTTATTTTTTTAAACAAATAATTTCATAAAAAAAATGTGCATCATGTGACAGGGAGGGTTCTGGTTACCACATTTAAAAACGAGTAAAATAACTTGCAGTGAATCATATTCTGTTCTCCTCACATTATTCTTTGCATTTTTTGACAAGTGCACCTCTTTTCTTTCTTTTTTTTTTTTTATCCAGTAATTGCGGACATTAAGTTTCTCAAATGAAACAACACCTTCCAGGCCGGTGTCAGTAAAATTACATAGGTGGATGATTGTTTCAATCTGCAGCTGATGCTCTGACACATTTTGAAGCATTCATCTACGCTGATACATGCCAGAACCTACTGGCTGGTTAAATGACACCATTTTTCTTTTATACGGTTATTACTGGGCTGTGGGTTGTCAGATGAATAACCTTGTCCACATTACATTTTAGCTTTTTATATGCCTCTGAGCAGAGTCCATCTTTTTTGTACTCTGGCTTTGCCTGTTACTATTTATTTAATTTCACAGCTCACAGTTTGCTTGAATACTAAGCTCTCACCTCCCTCCCTATGCACATACAATATGCTCAGCTTTAATGTGCACTCCACTCATTTTTTATTTGTATTGCTCCAATTCATATCAGCAGTTATCTCAGTAATCCTTTCCTATAGTTCCAATACTGCTATATAATGTTTCCATCCACTTATACTGATATAACCAGTGGTAAGGGCAGCCATGACAGTAAAAGTCAAAGCATGGCATTGCTACATACCTGTTAGATAGTTGTATAGGAAAGTCATTTATAATGATATTTTCCGGTCAACACTGACACTTGTGAAAAAGCTCAGACTGAAGTAAAGACTTATATCATTTGTGTTTATACTGTACACTCCACTACACAAAAGCGAACGATGAAATATTTCTATGCCACTAGAGCCACACTCCATCAACAATTTTTGCTGTATTTCTTGAGACGTTCAAGAATAAAAAAGAGCATGTATAAAATGTGACTACAAGTTTGTTTGGAGCAGATAGTAAACAAACGTATGGTTTATCTGCTCACAAGCCGTAGCAAGCTCTAAGCTGATTTGGACTGACCTGACTTCCCCTGGATCCTCAGTCACCAACACGTCTGTCTTGCAGCTGGCAATGGGGTTGATTGACAGTTCCACTGGTGGCACCACAAAGCTCTTGCTGACTGGCAGCCACAGCCCTTGGCCCAGACTGTAAAATGATCTGTGTTGGCGCAACCACAAGACATAAATGTCAATCAAACTGCTGTCACATTATCACATTAGGTTATTACAAACAGGCACATTTTGGTATCCAAGGTATCCACAACACGCAAAGTGGTATAGCAGGAATGAGGACACTGAGGACTGTAAGTTTAGAGGGTTGGGGGGGGGGGGTATATTTTATTTTATTGCTGAAACATTGTACAATTTTGATACTGAGTTCAGCTTATAGAATATTCATTCACTGAATTCAGAAAAATTAGATATGCAGATTAGACATTTTATATGATATTGATTTGCAGAGAGTGTCAGACACAGTCCGATTGACAATTTGAGGTGTTCTTTTCCAATTTTACATACCTTGTGAAATTCCTGATGAATGAATGTCTAAAAAATTTTATTCAATGTACACACAATTAAAAGAACAAAAGATGACATAAAAAGCATGTTTTCACATTAGCCATTCTTAGTCAGAGCATGCTTTTCTCACTTTATCAAGTCAAGGAAACACGTTTACCCTAAATAATTGCCAGCTTATGATGCTAGTCTTGAGTGTAACTAATTAAATTGGTATTCGCATGTGGTGCGCTATTGCGCAGTTGGAAACAGATTTGAATTTGCAGAAATACAATATGAGTAGCTGTAGTGGCATGGCTTTAAATACTAATTATGGAAAAGAAAGGAAAAAGTCTGCTCTTTGAATGGTTACACTCTGCAGCATGGTGCTTTGGCACAGGTGTGATTGTCTGTGAATATGACCATTGTTAAAATGATAAGAAAAAAAAAAAAACTTGTTTTGATAGATGTTTCTCCTGAGCGAACATAACTGTCCACAGCCTGCAGGGTGCCTAAACGTGCTGCTTGGAAAAAAACAACACCTGCTAAGGCCTTGCAATATCGCGCAGAACATTTTTTTGCATCATGTGCTTTTAATGTATCTGAGAAAGTGGGAGAAAAAACAACAAAGTAATAGAAATGTAGAAACCAAACAAATTTTGCTTTGCTGCAAAAACTCTCATCATTGCATTTAAACAAACACTCATTTGACTCTGATAATAAACCTTTTCACAAAGACCTTTTTTTACCTTTTAGTTTATCCAGTGTTGATAAGTGTAACCTGATTACAAGACATGATTACTGTAACATCCTGGACTACACACCTTCAACTCAGCAGCCAGTCTTTGAGCTAGAATATACTATATAACTAAAATCAAACTAAAAACTGACTTGAAAAAGTCCATTATTCACAATTTTCACATTACATCTGATTCAGTCTTCATCTATTCTCACAGCCTTCTGTGCATAAGATGCTAATTTCTAACTGTTCCTCCTTCTTTTTTCGGCTCATCCCAAATTGGGGTCACCACAGCAAGTCAGCCTCCTCCACCTGGCCCTATCTGTACCATCCTCTTCTATCACTCCAGCCCTCTCCATGTCCTCCTTCACTACACCTATAATCCTTTTCTGTGGCCTTCCTTCTCTCCTCTCCTCTTTCCTTATTTTCTCACTGTTCCTAGTCTCAAAAAAAAAAAAAAAAGGGTTCCCTACAAAGCTCCCCATCTGAAACCAATCCATGTTATGGTTACGCTTCTCCTTTCACTGCTATAGGACTGAAACTAATACTGCCTGGCTGAAGAACACAGCAGTCTCTTCCTCATTCCTCCCCCTACAAAGTACAATTCTTAAAGGAAAAAAAAAAACAACAAAAAAAAAACCTAACAGGAAATCACTTTTGGTTTGCTATATATTCACTCACTTTGCCTCCAGCTGGATGTGCAAATGGAGCTGGCCTTTTATACTCTCACAGACTATGGACCAACACACACTTCAGCCAAGCAGTAGATTTGGTTTCCTCCTGACTGTGTGTGGATGCTAGCATTTTACAGTCTCACCTCCGCCGCGGTACTTTTAACTGGAGGTAAAAGTCTGAAAATGTGTTTGTGCAGAACAAAGAATGTGGATTTACTACTTCATTTCTGGGAGTCCTGCTGAGAACCTAACTCTGCAAGGTCAGTCTGAAGAGGAGGGAGATTACTGTGAATAAGAACTCTTCCTATTTGCCTACAGGAAAAGGTTAGTGAGCATGAAATCAAGATAGATTTCACCGAATTAAAGCTCTTCCTTGAACCTTACAGTAGTTGAACAACTAAATAGATTAGAATTAGATTAGAATAGAATTAGAAAGTGAAAACATAATTTTAATGTGTTAAGTATGAATACAAAGTTATTATATGCACACTGTACGATGGACACACATCACAATAGCTTTATTGGTTTTGTCATTTATGTTACCTGTCATTGTAACAAACTCACTGGCCTCAAGACATCTGCTACACTTTAAGTTCATGATGCATACAAATGAGTACATTCGTAAAATAACACATGACCAATGGTCCCTGATAATAAACCAATGAACAACAGTATACTTACACATAGAATAAACCCATCATGAAATGTACATTGTATATTTTAGATTATTAATATTTTTTGTATATCCATATTTAAAGCTCTTCACAAAGCTTTATATGAATCGTCAGTGTGAGATTGTTTTTTTTTTTTTTTTTGTTTGTTGTTTTTTTTTTTTGAACAGCTGGGTGAGACAGAATGGTTCCTGTGAGGCTTGCACTTCTTGCAAAAATGTCAGACACAATGACCCCCATGAAGAATGAGAAGTAAACAAAAATGTCAGTAAAAAGCATTTGAAGGGAGTCCATCCAGGACAACCCTTGGGAGATTCCACCGCACAAGAGCCCACGGGTGAAACTTCACCCAAGCACGAAGTGTATATCTGTGTGCCCATCCAACTGTGTCTATGTGTATCTGCAGGATACTCATCAGTATGCTCTGTCTCTCTCACACACACACACACACACACACACACACGGGTGCACACAAACACATGCTGAGAACACCACCATCATTCCACTGTGTGTCCACAGCATCACAGATGGCCAGCAGAAGTCATGCACTTGGGAGATACATCAGAAGTGAAGGACTTACCTGAAGATCCTCTCGGGGGCCTGCTCCCCTGTAACTAGGTCATAGCCTTTCTCCAAGTTAGCATATGGCCAAGGACTTGAGAGAGGACATAGAAAGAAGGAACAAAATTTAAAATAATGAAAAAAGGGTAGATAAGAATATTCACATTGAAAATAAATTCCGTATTTATAATGGCATTGGATTGCATTCAATGTGTGTAGAAGCCACAAAAATGCTAGTTTATATTCAAAATACTGCACTGGCAATATAATACTCACAGTAAAAATAAGAAACACAAAGCTAAAATCTAATGTCATACAGTGGAACGTTTTGTCTGGAGCTGGATTACTGTCTGTTATAAAAACTGGCTGGAAATTTGATCTGTGATTGGCTTCAATACAACAGATGGCAGGTGGAGTGGAATAGCAATGTGACCTTTTTAATCAACCAATGATTGTGCGAGCCAGCTAATTGTCAAACAAAGTCAGAGTCACAGAGAGGGCTCATTTGACTTTTCTCTCCCCATCAAGTCAATTTCCACGAGGTGTCACTCCAGTGATCTGTCTCTGCCTCGCTCACCTCCTTCTCTCCGCCCTCCCCCGCTGTTTTGAGTCATTACGCATTACAATTTCCCTCCAACATTCTCCTCCTCCTACCTGCTCTTCTGCATCTGATTCCTCAAGTTAAAAGGCCACTCAGGTACTTTTACAAGTTTTAACTCATCAAATCCAAATTGCTTATATTTCTCTTTACGAGTGACCACTTTTGAAACGATACAATAAGTTTTTAGATTCATTTATACCACTCCTTTTTAATAAGATCAACTTCTAGAGACTTGAAACTTGAAAGCCCATCAGAGTGAACAATTCACCTTTGTTTTATCAAAGTTAACTGGGAGTAGGGCCTTCACAAGCAGCCTTAAAGGCGTTTAAATACAAATGAGGCTTTAGATACACGTAGAGGGCAGAGCACTTACCCTTCGTTGCGACCCCAGTCGCTGCGGACACAGAGGTGTTTATGGACAGGATCAGGGGAATAACCCTCATGACAGCTGCATTCTCCTGCGACCGGGAGAACAAGAAGGGACACAGTGGCAGAATTTTATTTATCTTCAGTAGCTGAATAAATTACCATGCATATGACCGTGACCATAACCATCATAACCTTCATTAGAGATGATAACCATAACAAATATAAGAATGGCATGATAGCACTTTTCTAAACCTATGTTACAAGGTGCATATCATTTGGCAGAAGCTTTTAAACAAGAACAAAAACAACATAATGGGCAGTCATAAAAAAATAAAAGTAATCCAAGCAATTATCTTGCCAGAAACAAAACAGCCGTCAAAACTATATTATTGTAGGAGGTCCCTTTGACTGGAAATAATGTGTTACGTCTTGTTTTGAAAGCATAAAATGTCTTCGTCTTTGAAAGAAAATAAAGTTAATTGCAATAGGAAATATTTTTAAGATGATTAAAAAACAGAACTACACGGGTTTTGTTATGTGCAGCTCAAAGGTGAAGTTACCACAAAACCATATGCAAAAATTCTCTGCAAAATGATTGATGTGTTCCAGCAGAGAACCAGAATAGGATTTTTTTTTTTTTGCTATGTGCCAGGAACAAGTTACGATCATCTCCTTTTTGCTTGAGTTATGCTACAGAAATTTTTGTGGTATCCATATTTTGACATCTCTGAGGCACTGACAGTGAACTTGGTATGCCAGGATCAGGTACTCTGACAGACAGGTACAGCAGCTTGTCATCGGCATAACAATGAAAAGAAACGCTGTGTCTTTAGGGGTCAACATGGGAAGAGTGTACAGAGAAAATAAAATTGCTCCCAAAACTGACCCTCGAGGAACAACATGCTTCACAAGAGCAAAAAGATCTATGGTTACTTACAGAAAAACAGAACATCATGTTCAACATGAATGAAGAGAGCTGTTTTAAAAATGTACCAGATATTCCTACCTGCTGCCCCGGCCTGTTTAACAACATCTTGTGATCGGCTGTGTCAAAGACAGCGCTAAGGTCCAAAAGAGCAAAGACTGAGCACATCCCAGTGTCAGCAGACATTAAAATGTCACTCGATACTCGTAGAAGTGCAGGCATAAAAGCCACGCATTTACGGCCACATACTGGTCTATTGGTTGATCTCAGAGGTACATTCATTACTCAGTAAATTATGACATTTGCAATGTTGCAAATAACATTATTAAATTTTCCAGTAAATAAAACTGGAAAACAGGCTACTTCCAGAAGTAATCATTTTCCTACATTGTAATCATCCTCTTGAATTGTTCATCATCAAACCATTAAGATGAGGCTGCACGTTTCCACTATTGAGTTTTCTCACAGGATCCTAATGGACACACGCACTGTTTATTGAGTTGTTTTAAATATTATTATGTTGTCATCCATTTTGTTACTTCCAATGGAATTTTACGGTGCCGTAGCTCCACATACTAATAATTCACGGTGTTTTCTGTAATGTATTATAATTCAGAATAGAAAGCTATGTCATAGAACTGGTTATTAATAGATGAGTAGCAAAATGTGTGTGTGTGTGTGTGTATCTCAAAATGTGATTAAATTCTTCCTTTGATATGGAGCTTTGAGTGAAGCACTTATCCACTGCATCAGTTCAAAGATATTTTAAAAGTAAGTGCATCTTACTCCAGCATCTCTGGGGTTTGTATATAATGATTCCCTGTTATGAACCAGTGAATACAATATATCATAGCATATAGCTTTTTTGTTTTGTTTAAGTTGGTGGCGGAAAAATAAAAAGTCTATTCATTTGTTTCATTCTCTCGAGAATGACAGTAGTCGCCAATTTATGATAATGTAAATGCGGAAAAACATTAAACTCACATCATTCCTGCTCTGCATGCACAATATCAGTGATCTCCAGTGTTAAGCTGCTGTTCCACAAATAGGTCCAAGATTAAATGGTGGTTTAATAACGGCCGATTCACTTTCATGAACTCAGTGTCTTGTGTTCTGAACTACGCTGCATATGTAATGCATTTTAAGAGGTGAAATCCTGAGTCACTGTTAATACGATAATGATAATCAATATTTCTATTAGCACTCTTACCAAAATAAATGTCAGTGACTTCTTTCGACTGACTTGTGGAGGCATAACACTGGAAAAATGTGAAATGGCCACGCAGGCAACAGCATTCACATTTTATGACATAGTGTTTAATAATTTACTGGTTGACTTTAAGACTCGCTCATGGAGTGATTCACTCCAGGATTCAGATACAGAGAAGCAACAAAAATAACTTTATTTTGCTTGTGGCTATTTTATGTGGCCTTACTAAATGTGGGGCAAGAGGTCCACTTTAAAATGTGGACACTAATAGACATCAACAAAAGTCATTTTTGAGAATTTACTGCACATTTTGTCAAATAATTGTTTCTTTTTGTCTGACAGCATTTTTTTTTTTCCTAGATCTGAGACAAAAACAATAGTAACGATAGTTACCAAAGCCATGAGTCTTGTTTTGGTCGTCCAAATTGAACACCAAGGTATTCCCTGTGGCACTGGCATCCAGACCTACACTGTTGTTGCTGCTATGAGCAGAATGATTTCATTTCATATCAGTCTCTTCCAAAGCCTTTAGGAATTACATTTTCAAAATGATTTTGTTTTCTAGTATTTTACTCTGTTGTTAAACCTTAGGAAGACTTGCTCAGGGCCAGGGAAAGACCATGCTTTGGCTTAAAAATGATATTCTTTCCAAGATTAAAACCACTCATCATCCTAACAAATCAAATCAAAATTGATTTATAAATTGCATTTCATGTCCATTGTATATCCAATAATAAGTATTTAGTTAATGTTAAAGGAAACCAATGCTGACTGATGTTCTCCCAAGTTGAAAATTATTTTGTTCACTCATCATTCCACCCTGATGCAGATTTGCCACTTTAACCCATTTTCCTTTTTGTCTCTGAGAGAAAAAAAAAAGTCATAATATTTGAATTGCTGGAGGGCTGTGTGATCTGAACATGAACATGCAATATTTCATTTAGAGATATTCCTGTACTCCAAGGACAGAGACCTGTTCAAACTACACACACACTCACACTCAAACACAAACAGAGACATCACCATTTCCCACTGCTACTCTTTACATACACACTTAACCTAGTTATCTTTAATTCTTCCTGACTGCCAGAGGCATTTCTTAATAAAATCCATCTTGCACATGTGCAGTTAGGTCACATGTTAGCAGTTACATGCTGGAGAGGTAGGCGAGAAATCTAAATAACCTTCTTTTCTTTCTCTCTTCATTTCCCTTTTCAGTCTGCCAAGGGCTGGAAGTGACATTTTCATTAGTAGTCTGTTAGTGCCTGGGCTAACAGTGCCCCAACTTGAGGTTGTTTTTTATTTTATTTTTTTTGCATATGCAAGATGAAATATTTGCATAGTAAATTCTGATTTCCTGGTGAAAATGCCCTGTGCCTCTGAATAATTGGATAGAAAAGATGGGAGCATTCTGAATGCTGAAGCACCATTGACAGGAATGTACCAGCTGCTGATAGAGGTTACACTTGCCTGTTTGTGGTTCAGGAAGAAACATCTAACAGGACAGGGCCCACACTTGTTTTTGGATTTCATTATGTACACCGAACAGAATGCTGATTATGACCTAAATTAATCGTGTTTCTTAGCTGAATCAACTCCTAGTAAAGCAACTCTTGACTCAACAGCTAGTGATGAACCTGAATGCCACACATGCATTCTGTCATGTATTATATTCCCTCGATGCCTCAACCAACTGCTCAGATCTAGACATATTACTGGATGTCAAAATAAGTCCGAATGGTCTGCTCAGCAAATTAATATACTAGAGCTTTGTCGCTGACATTACCCAGTGCATTATAATACTATGATATCTTTGATTACACACACACACATGCGCGCAATAATGATTAAATAATAGATACTGGGTCCTGATAATAACAGAGCAGGTGCCATAAACTTATCAGTCACTTTTGGAAATCAGTGAACTTGAGGCTTCTGTTTTAGTTTTAGCTTTGATCATGCGCAGGAAGCAAACCCTCTTCCCCTATCCTGGGGTTCCTTGTTTCATCTTGGCTTCTGTGATGTTGCAGTGTTATGAAAAGGTCAACATTTGAATGAAAATGCACAAATCTCCATCTCAGCTTGCCTATATCATTAGAATCGGATGAAGGCTACAGATGGATATGCCTTTGCACCTTGTTTTCCTGTAAGAACAGACACACACCTTGCTAGTCATCGGTCGGGTGCATGTAGCTCCCTTATGCAAATGCATTTAAGAAGGATAAAGCAATTAACAGGAAGCATTACGCCTGGTTGATTATTTACACATTGGATTAACTAACCTTCACAAAATTGGCAAGCACCAATTTCTGGTGGCAGTTGGCATGCCTCTAAAAGTCTAGTTCCATCATTTTGGAGGGAAAGTTGTGGTTGGAGAGGGACACTTAAAATGACTGTAGCTATTCTTCCAGAGAGCTCAGTGATTACAGCGAATTGGTAAGGAGAAAAGAGAGAACGGGGAGCTGTGTTAAACTGGTTAATAAAAGACAGCTTCTTAAAAAGATAAAGCTGGCAGTAAAAACAGCACACAGGGAGAGGACAGAAAGATTGTGTGCATTAAACGTGAACTTCCCTGAGCTGCTAATGCACAATGGCAACTGTGCTGCTGTTATTCTAGGAGGACATCATCTGTACTAGTGCAATCCATCTGTTGTGTTATTATTTTGGATGTGGTTGCTGATTTGGTTGATTTATTTTTTTCTACGAGTCGTTCTTTTTCTTTTTCGTGTGCTTTGATATCATTCTATTTTTGTTACAGCCTTACAAGCCAATTTAATGGTGCCAGCTGCACAAATTTGTGATTCAAACAGGCTGCAAATATATTTTTCTCAGGTAGAACTGCCACTTTACATGCTTTAGACTTTCATGACTTTATTGGCGAAAACTTGTACTTTGGTATCAGACATGTATTGATTTTTCTTCAGGCCAACTCAAGTGTGCTGTGTGAGCTTTTCTTATCACCTCATGCTTCCTAACAAATCAGACTTCTTCACTTTCCTTTTGCAAATTCATATCAAGTGTTTTTAAGAATGCCTGGCCCCCGTTGCACAGATAAAATGTGTTTATTCAGTGATCCCAGAAGCTGTGGTTGACTAATTGGAGCATGTTGCTGGACTTACTTGATTGGCCATTTCATGACAATAATACTCAAAGTCTTCCTTTTCTGTTAGTAGAACAGCACGGTTACTACAGGAATCACAGCCTGATATGGCCAATTGGGATGGTGTCAGGCTGTATAAACAGCAGCAGTAGCTCGCCAATCAAATTTGTCACTATTATGTTTCCATTGTGTCCTCATTTCCCACCTCTCTTTCCTTTGCAGTCTTTTACTTCCATCTGCTCTAAATTAAGAGTCAAAAATGTAAAACTGTTCAGGTGGAAATCACATGACACCACAGACCATTCCTGCTGTATCACCAACCTTATGTCATAGACAATGTGTCATTATAATGATTTCTACAGTCCTCTTGTGACTGCATGAGTGATTTTCACATTTCAAGGATCATGGTATGAGCACAGAAACAACTTATTGTTGCCGTGATGTCTGTTTGCGTGGGGGAGGAAGCACTCTGACCAAAGACCTTGAGCTGATTCAACATCGGTATTTTTCCTCACAGCAGAATGTCAAAGTGTGTTTACATCGAAGTTTGGTATACATTGAACACAGGGATAAAGCAAGGGTATAAGTCAACAATTATGTAGTTTCCATTCCAACAGGTGAGGTTGGCGGAGTCAGGGAGAGATTAAATGAAGAAAACATCAAGACATTTGTGGAGGCTCCCAGGTCTTTATGAGTTTATGGGGTTATGATGATAGATGGAAAAGTGCTGGCAGCAATTTATTCTTCTTGGTAGTGTTTTTTGAATTTCCCTTCGGGGATTAATAAAGCATCTATCTATCTATCTATCTATCTTTAAAAGTACATGAGATACGATGCATTGACTAATAACATAATTCATAATCATAAATTAATACTGAAATCAACATGTTTTAGCATTAAATTATAACCATCCTTATAAAAGTTTTTATAGATTTTTTCCCCATCCATTTACTGCTATACATTACATTCTGGCTGGTACAGCGTAAATATTGTTGTCAATCCAATATCAGTTCATGCAAAGATTAAATTGAAAGTAATGAGTACAGTTAACTCCTTCCATCCATCTTCTGACCTCCATTCTAACAGTGCAGGTAAGGAGTGAAGGTGAGTGCAGAGAAGACTGATTATCCAGGCACAGTGATGTCCTGATAAGAGTGGTAGTCAACAGTGGCAGTCAGCAACTGTGACAGTGAAGCAGGATGGAGGCACATGAAAGAGATGGTATGCGATAAAGTGGTGAAATGATATCCACTTGTGATTATAGAGCACAAAGAGCCACAAGAACGAGGTGTCTGCAACGATATTTGTCTTCACCACCTAAACTGATGTAGACAATAGGTCATAATGTGTAATTTTCTATGTGTATATGTAGAATGTGGTATTTCTGTGCAGATGCAGGTATATTTGACAGTACAAATGACTTTTTAATGTCACTACTAAAAGGTTTTGGAAGCTGCGGTGAAAATACCTAAAAAGACACTATTCACCCTCAAAGATATCATTTTAGCCATTCGTATTGGTGAAAAATGAACAGTAGAAGCTCTTTTATGGTCCCTGAAACGTATTATTCTTTTGTCTAACAGCAGAACTTAGAATTAGAATTTGTTCACAATCCTACACACAACACGAGGCCATGTCACCACTCCTGAGGCCAGATTTTATTAGAGCTGAGAGAGGAAAAAAAAAAAAAAAAGAATTTGTGCAAAAACGCAGAAGTATTCCTGCACCCAGATTTATTTTGCTCCAAAATTTTTTTTTTTTTTTTTGCACCCTGTCACTTGATTTAATCAAATTATTTTTAAGTTATTCCAGTTTTCTAACTTTAAACCCATGGGATTGTATGTAAGTGCAGCAACTTCTATTCACTGGGAAATGGCTCAATATCTGTCTCCCAACAACGAACTGAGGTTTGGTTTTTTACCAAACATTTGCTACATCATGCAATGCTGAACTTCCCGCCTTCAAATACCAAAATCAATGCATATGATGTTCAAAAATAAACCCACAGAACACAGGGTGATGCCAGCATGCACCCAAACTTCCAAAATCACATCTGTTTTTTTGACCGTTTAGCTTTGGGCAAATTGTACATTTCACAGAGTTCTGTGGTAAGTCAACAAAGTTTGTATTCGTCAAACTATTCTGCTTTTACAACACCACCAATGCCCATTCATGCGGATTTTTCCCCCATTATTTAGATGTTTAAATGAGAAATAAGAAAGCACTTCATGTCACTTGTCAAAGGGTAAAAGAGCCTTGTGGACATTGCCTATTGTTGGGGCTGCAATTGCACTGTGCTCATAAGTTCCAATGCACAGAGAGCCGAGCAGCCGCCCTTTTCTTCCCTGTGTGATTTACCCTTTGGCATTTCACAACCACTGGTTCACCCTATTGTTGGAACTGCAATAAATGTGCCTGAATGAAAGAAAACTTTGTCTCAGGTGTGCTGCCTGGAAAAAAACAGCTGTGTGTGCCTGTGTAAGTGCATGTGCATCATTGTCGAGAGCTATTGTACAGGTGTTATAATGCATGCAAGAGGACAGTGATGGAAACAGAGGCTCTTTTGTGGATAACCTTTAATTTTGCAGCCAGACTGACAGGGCTGCCCTGAGGAGACACAACATACTTACTGATCAAATAAACTTGCAGCTGAAAAGGACAGATGGGAAAAAATGGAGAGAGACAAAGAGACGGGGGGGGATACAAGCACTAATAATGTGAGAATGCAGAGTGCGCTGGGATCTGAATAGGAAAATGATTCCTCAATTCAATTGCATCCATTACTGATCTTACAATGCGCAAATGTGCATTGGCTGGTGCTAGTAAATGCACACGTTTTCAGAATTCACAAAACATATGCAGTCAAGTCCATCTTTGGCATCTTAATGTGTACTGACTGAGTTGAGTGTCTGCAGCTCTAATACATTATGCATCAACTCTCAACATGCCCTTGACCTGGCTGACATACATTTCACATACATTACAGATGTAATCCATTCTAATGAGCTTAGACTTTATCAAGTTGGACGCAAAGTACACGGGGGGCATCATGCCAATCAAAGGAAGATAAATATCACTATGCACTTTCAGCTTTTGTTGGTATACTTGGAATGTCAGCACAAATAGATGCAGGATGCAACACAAACTGACAGCTGGCGTGTTGAGCCAATCATTCCAAATCACAGTTGTTTTACTTGTTTTACAGGGATGTTTTATTGCACCAATTTTCTCCTTTACAAAGAGGTGGGAACAGAAGGCAAGGCTTGGTTAGGTGTGCATTGCATGGTTGGGATGGTAACCATGTTAGATTGTTAAGTAAAGTGTTGAAAAAATAACAAATAACAAATTTATGTTAGGTTATATTATTTAATAATAATGACTTTAGTTAAGATGGTCTGATTTTGAGACTCTATTTTAATGCCCCATATGATGATGATGGGTTTTTTGGGGGTTTTTTTTTGCTTCTTAGTTGAGTTTGACAAAATGAACGCACAAACAGGTTTCTGTGTTTTGAAATAAAATAACAGAAAAGAATTGATAATAGTGAGATTTTTCAATAAATGCCTGTCAGTGCAGTATGTGCACTAACCTGTGTGCTGGTCACATATCTGCTCACAGGGCTCAGTCGTCCTCTGGCCACAGTAGTCCCGGACCCACTGTGTGGATGAATTGGTCTGGTAGTAGAGGGTTAGCTTGGCTGGGTTCAGCCAATTAGAAACATCCAGGAAGCTTCCCATGCTGACCACAAAGCTACTTCCTGAAAAGAAAAGAGAAGACACATGATAAAATTAAATAAAATTATTTGTCTTTTTTTTTTTTATCTTAAAAAAAAAAAAGAGCAGCTGATTGTTTGTACTTTTGAGAGTGCTTTCGTTGTTCTATTGCAAAGTCAATCAGAAAGCAGCTAATTCTTTTGTTTTCACTGTAATTTGAATTCCCATCCTGACCAAGCTGAATTTAAATGGGAAAATTAAGACCTATAATGTGTGTATTGATGGGATTTCCTTGGTAATTGCAGTAGAGGGGCTAAAAGGGTTTCACGAGTCAATCGGTAACCACTATGCTCATTGACGCTGATTTACCTTTCTTTCTTACTGCTCCCAGACCAATCGTTAAACTCTGATCACTGAACAAGATTATCCCTAATTGATGCCAATGACTTTTGGTTCCAAGGGGAGCTGTGAGGAGATTGTTCCTCAGCTCTCTAGTGAGCATGCAGATTCTCCAACAGCTAGCATGTGAGTATACTGCCGGGTCCTGGAAGGTAAATTTGCGGAAGTGCTCAGAGTCAGAGCGAATTTCACATGTTTTTCAAAACCACAGGTCGAGCTGCAAAGATAGCATTGGTGAGATTAAAGAGTATTCACACATTCATTCTGTTTCAGAATGTGAATTGGGATGTTGGTCTTTAGGCTGCTTTTTTTTTTTTTTTTTTTTTTGAAGAGAGGATTTTTCCAAATGGAAAAGCTTAAGACAGTGGTCAACAATCAAATCTCACTCAGGAAAAATTACTGGGCCGATGCCCTGCAGTAAAATATAAAACTCTGAGGAGAAATATCCTGCTCAGAATGCTTTGCTCATACATTGTGCAACAGATAAAGTGATATCTGGAGCCTCATCCATTCTGTTTTGCTCTTTCTCTCTTAAGGTGCTCCACACTCCTAATAGAATACACTACCATTTGCTTCCACCTACACACATAAACTACCACCAGCTGCTTGCTTTCACTCAGGAGGAAAATGTCACGCTGGGACAGTCTGACCCACACAAAGCCTTACAAAAAAATACATGTGTTGAAAGTTTTATTTTTTGACTGGCTGGCAAACTTTAGTGGAGCAATTCATCTTGCCTGTGCAGAATTGGCAGGCATGTTGTTTGGCACTCAACTTAATGTTGTGCCTCTTGTAGCCATTACTCTGCCTACAGTATAAAAGCTGAAGCACATGCATCTTCCTTATATAACATCATACATGAATGTTACAAATGGGTTAATGTGTCACACAATTTCATGTTTCACTGTAAATGAAAAAAATATACTATGGAAGCCTTTTAGTATTACCTGACAGAGAAAGTTCAATGGATATTTACTTACAGCTGAATTATAAATATATAAATTCTATATATATTCAATTCTCATTCATTCATCATCTACTTTCCGGATCATAGGGGGTGCTGGAGCCAATCCCAGCTCACTCTGGGGGAGGGCGGGGTACACCCCGGACAGGTCACCAGTTCATCACAGGGCCAACACACGGACAAACAAACAACCACTCACACTCAGACCTACGGACAATTTATAGTCACCAATTAACCCAAACATGATGTCTTTGGACGGTGGGAGGAAACCGGAGTATCCGGAGGAAGCCCACGCAGGCACGGGGAGAACATGCAAACAGAAACACACAAAAAGGCCCCAGGCCCGGGAACTGAACCCATGACCTTCTTGTTGTAGGGCAGCATTGCTAACCACTATGCGGCTGTGCTGCCCCTATTCATAATTTACATTTATTAAATGATTAAATATTAAACAATGATAGATTTGGGAGAATCAGGTACCGTCGTTGCTCTTGTAAATGAAGTATTGGGTGCACACACCGAAACACCAAAAGACCGGAATAAACACATAATTTTCCAGAAAGGATCCCTAAAAGCATTTCCCAGGTCAGACTGACAAAGGAGCATAACAAGGCTATTTCCTGCTGCACAGCAGTTGAGTGAACAGAACTGGCAGCAGCCGTCATTTGCAGGGAGAGTGGAGAAATCTAATGGTTTCAGCTCTCACGGTGAGGAGGCAATTGTTAGATTATGGGTTGGTTTCTCAGAGACCTGTAAAGAAACACTTCTTGAGTGGTACATTGAAACATCGCTGATTGTCAGCAGTTTTGCTGTGCATATTGTGAATTGAGTGCAGAGGAGAGTTTTGTTGGATTAATTCCCCTTTCAACTGTTTTGGGAACAAAAGCAGAATAGAAGGTATTACACATCCGTGTCATGGCTACAGAGACAATTAAAGAAACAGTGCACATTCAGCAGAGGAACAACTGTACCCTCAAAACAAAACAGCCATTTCTCCAACCTACTTTACACCTTACTGATATTTTTACTATTCACATTATGTTTTTACATTGTATTTTATTAAATTGTGCAGTTTTATATATATATATATGCTTAAGCCTAACGTGCATTTTGGTGCATTTTCTATAATCCATCTGGAAATTTTGGTTCATGCTCAGACCTGTGCTTGGATGAAAAACATTTTTTCTTAATATATCAACATAAATTATGCATTTGCTAAATGAACAATTACCACATTTGGACTGCAATTTCATTTATATTCTCACTCCGTCTGTTCTCCCTTCCAGGTAACAAATGTTCTACTTTCTGGATTTGATATTAAAACCAAATCTTTTAAAGAAATGTCGGACTTTTTTGAGACGTGACCTGCTGGTTCATTGTAAACCAGTTGTTCCTGCTAACCAGCTCCACATTAGCTGCTGCAAGTTGTGTTTTTCTGTTTCACATTTCCTGCCATGTCTCCTCTGTTTACTAGCCCTTTCTGTTGAGTTTTTTCCTAATACAGAGGCCTGACCTCATCACCCCTCTACTCACCAGCCTCCTGTCGCTGATTATATCTCCAGTATATGGAGACTGGTCTATAGGGAGCTGCTCAAGTCTTGTATTTCATGTGTGCTGCCTCTTAGCCATAGTGTTCTAATGCTTTTCATTGTCTCCCTGTTACTGTCCTGACCCAGCTTGTACCGTATGCGGCTTGCCAGTTTGGATTTGTTCTGTTTGTTTATCTATTGGATTTGTTTGTTTGTTTGCGCTGACTGCCTACCTTCTGCCGACTGCACGCCTGCCAGACTCCTGCACTAAGCCACCTTTTATCACATCTGATCTGTCTCTCGTGTCCACCTTTCCAGTACACGGCAGATACAGAGTTTACAGTGAGACAACAAAGCTAAATAGCTGAAGGCCTGATTACAGCTCCTTCAGGATATGTTACTCATGTTCATTTCTCACCATAAAAGAAAATAAAAGTAAAATTAAAATAAAATAAAAATATATATGCATTGTCTTCCTGTTGTAAGAGCCTTACGGTGGTGCCAGGTATGTGAAGTTCATCTTAAAATTGGCACTGCACTAAAAGCCACTGGGTCAGTGAAGTCTAAATAATGAATTCTCCATTGAAAATCCAACCCTTCCAATGCAATAAGTGAAAACTCTGCTTTACTGGTTGTGTTAGAGAGATGTTAGGAGGTCTCCAAAATCAATCAACTATCATTCTAGAGGGACAACTCATGCTGGTTGAGTGGTAGACATATCTTCAAATTAACTAGAGTGTGTTATGGCTAGACTGAACAAACTGTCCATTAGAGGCAACAGCACATCCAGTGCTATTATGATGTGAGAGATAGATTCATCAAGTCACGCTGAAGTGCAATTTGATTGGTTTGGATGGAGATGGTCAGAGGAAAACTAATATCATACACATAGTGTAATTCAACCCGGTAATTGCTTGGACAGTCTGCACTTCTCTGTCCTGCTGGTTAGTTTTAAACTAATCATCTGCAAATGCATGTACTCCATTTCTAACTATCCCATAGGCGAAAAGGGATTTAAAACAGGCTTTAAGGGAAAACTCACAAAGCAGTTCAACACGCATTTATGCCTGCATACTTAACATGCATTTTCTTTGCAAATATATTGTATATAAATAATCCCAGTGCTCATGTTAAGATTTAAAAAGACTAATCTAGATCTATTAGGAGCTACATTTTTTGTGGAAAATGTTGAAGTCCAGGTGTCATTTTTTTCTCTCTCATTAATATTATTTTTCTTGTGTGGCATGTAGCTTGATTGTGTGCAAGGCTGGTTATCATGCAGAAATTTTCAGTATTGATCAGATACCGATACCTTGTCTTCGATACTGGTGATGAAATTACACGTTAGGGTTAAAAATAATATTATTAATATTAATAATAATGATTAAAAAAAACTTCAATAAACTGAAATCGAACTGGCTGCCTTCAGATTACCTCTTGAGCCACTGCCGCTTAAACTAAATGTAGGAACATAAAAGAACAAAGTGTAAACAACACAATAAATCAGTGAAAATAGTTTTCAGTGCAAAATGAACACAGGCAAGTCAGTATGCAAGGCTCACTGCTGAATACTTAAAGCCTTTACATGATTCAGCAGTTTTTCAAAAAAACAACAGGGCTGCTTTTTAAGGTAAGACACAAGTCTGTTCCTGGCTGTCAGTCCACAGCAGTAGAAAATGAATGCTCTGAGGGAATGGATGATGCTTGCACACAGAGATCGGAACTTCTGTTCTTATATTTATTCCGTGCACCTATTACTTTGTCCCAAATGCTGAATTGCACACTGCTTAATGAAATGTGACTAAACTTTTGATTTTTTCACTATATTTTAATATTGCACCTATTGGGGATGGGATGCATCACTTTTAGTATTTACTGGCCTATGCCGTTGATGATATTAACCTCTTAGGTATCGAAATTTAGTACCAAACAACAAGACATTTTTTTTTTTTTTTTTTTTAAATCGATGGTATCAAGGCATTTTAGTCAAAAAACTTTGATACCCAGCCATGATTGGGTGCAGAAAGTTTCCTATATGGCATGGAGAGAATAGAAATACAGCTTGGAGTATTTATGTGATGTAAATTGAAAGCATTTTGCAGCATGCGGACTGATCTAGAAAAGCCTGTACAACTGATTGATTTCATCTAAAGCAGCCTGTTCTGTGTCCGTATCCTGTGACCCAGCCTTTAGAGTTCTTAACATGCAATTCATCTGTCTGATGGCTCAAAATATCACTCAGTTGTATGCAGTGACAGAAAATCCTTTTTTTTTTTTTACCCACTGGGAGCTTTAACTTCCTTTTGTTGTCCGGAATTTCAGAAATTTTTCTCTTTTAGTTCTAGCACATGATTTATGTATTTTTTTGTTGGGTGGATGTGTCTTTTGTGTTTGATCAGTCGTGCAGAAGGGGGCATTGACACTGAAAGCATGGAAATTGAAAATCACACAGCACAGTTGACGAGGTAGAGATTTTACTGCAAGTCATCGAAATAGAAACAGAGGAAGTGCGCCGAGCTGTCCCCAGCCCATAAGCTGTTTCTCATGACAACACAAAGTATTCAAACTAAAAATATAAATATTTTCAAAGCACTCAGATAATCAGCAGTCATGTCTGCATTAGTCTGCTTGAAGGAAGGTTGTATACAACTATAACTGAAAAAAATAAAATAAAATAAATAAAACCAAAGTGTCCATATTAATCAGTGGCCATTACAATTACATGCACCACAAATCCTCCTTTAACACATGCCAGTTAACTGATACCTCACCATGAATTTTGTGGGGAGTTTGCAAATGACCAGTGTTTTTCTCTTTACTACAAAAAAATCTCCCTCGACTAGACATAAAAGTTTGTGAGACATGAGAGCGAGCACATCTGTGTGTTTCACATCATATAGTTTCAATTAAAACTAGAAAGTGAGAAAAAAAAAGGCAGATATCCATGCTGAATGAGTTTGGGAGAGATTTTTTTTTCTATTGGTTATTCCCTTCGTGGAATAATCTGACAAGGTCTGATGAATGAGCTGCACTTACCATCCGCGACAAAATGCTCAGGTACATGGAGGGTAACTTTGACAGTGAGGGGGCAGGAATCCTGCGTAGCATAGACAATGGCAATGACACATGTGCTGATGGTAATCAACGTCAGGGTGACCTTATTCAGAGGACTGTGTAGGTGGCCTAAAGGTAGAGAAAGAGAAAAAGGGAGAGATGAAGAAGTTTAGAGAGGGCCCTTTTGTTTTGATCACGGTTTTGAACAAAAGATATTCTTCAAAATTCCTTCACAGAAAGCAATTTACATTTGCGCAGAGACACATACTGTAAGCACACGCTCATATCACACCCACCTAAGACTAAATCACTCACTTCAGTGCCATCCTTTGTCAAAAGCACAACCTTTAGGCCTCCCCTAAATCCTTGAAAACACATTTAATTGTACCTGTGATTTATGAATGTCACCTGAGTTCAAGTTTGGCCCGACTAAGTAAAAGATGACTGAGAATACCTGAGCCCAGAATCATTTGTTGGTGTGATGTATGATCTTAGAGCCACTGACAGGGATATAGATTGGTTGTTTTGGTTGCCCTTTGGCTCTGTCAGGGCCCCCCATTTCCAAGCTAGGATATGGGGAATTAAATTAGCTGCTTAACCTCTGTCTACAGATATTTATCATGAGGAAGAAGATGGCCTGCTGAGCAGAGGTTTGCTGGCATGTGAGAAGGAGAGGATGCTGGTGTGGAAACAGTGTTCTCACTGAATTTTAAATGTTAAAAATGTTTTCAGTCCCGTTCTACTCAGAATTAAATAAATCTTGACCCTGGGAAATAACTTGGATTCTGCAGGCTTCCAGGGGGAGTGCTGCACCCGGAACAAGGTTTGTTGCAAAAGTCAATAGTCTATTCTTGTTTTCCTATTCTAAGAACTGGAACTCCCGTGGCAGTAAATTCCTGTGCTGGTGAGATGATGTATATGTAAGGGTTAATCCACAAGTAGGTGTGCTTCAAACGGTTTTAATGCACGACGTGGAGGCGAAGAACTACCCGACGCGCAGCGGAGCTTCTGCGGAGTGCTGCGCATCAAGTAGTTCTTCACATTTATTCCACAGTGTGGTTATTTTTTATAAAATGATATCTATAAAATAAAAATAAAACTGGGCTGGTTATGTTGCTATGGTTACAGGCGCGGATGAATTTAGAGCAGTTAGCCTACAAAGTTTAGCCGAACTAATTGCATTAAACGGTTTTAATGCACACCTGCCCACCAATCAGAAAAGAGTATTCACACTGACCATGGTATAATGAATAAATATCCCATTTGCTGATTAGAGGTCCATCATTTGATCGGTGCCTCAGAAAAACAGATAGATTTTCCAGTTAAAGTGTGATTCTATCAGTCAGTGATGAAATATGCAAATGGTTAGACAGACTGAACTGAAACAATGGAGTCACGGGATTGCTACTGCAGCTAGTCCTCAACATTCGCAGTGATTTGGAATTGGTGAGATGCAGCTCAAGGTCAAAATTAGGGAGACAAAGTTATTATAATGAATCCATCTGTACTGAATCACACGTCTACTGCAGTCACAGTGTCGTGAAAGAACAAGAACAACAGCTGTGTGGAGCAAAAGTGGAAGGGCAGCTTATCCCCATGGGGTGTGGGTGGTGTCACCGAGCTTGTGAAGAGCTTCCTCAATCACTGTAAAAGCTTAGTGGGGAGACAGAAGCATGTAAGCTCATGACAGCAAACACTCACTTTAAATAACACTTGGCTGTTGTGCACGCAGTGAGGCATGCTCCCTAACTATGGATGTTGAGACACAAACACGTTTAAATTATTGAACCTTTACTCTCATTTATTTTTCTCTCCCCTTCTTGGGTCCAAAAAGACCACTATTTTTACATTTTAAATTTATTTTAAAGCTCCTATATTGGACACCTCTTACAGTGTTGCATTTGACATTTTGATGTACATCAGAAGGTATATTTGTGGTTTTAATTCAAGTGTTTTTTTTTTCTTTTTGTTTTTTTTGTGCAACAGTATGTTGGGGCCAAGTGTGATAGGTTTCTACTTATTGTTAATATAAAACTGAGCACTATATCATCATAAAGGTGGGAATTTTAAATGAAAAAACATTAATACTCTTCTTAATTTCATCTGGGCTGCTAACTCAAATGCACACAGTAAAGTGAAAAATCTACACAGTCTTCACTATTACATATCACAATGTGAGAAGGGATGTTAAAATTGGGCTTCCAATCAAAGTTGTTGGACTCAGCTTTGCTCATCACCCCGTCTCCATTTGCCTCAGCTCATATATCTATTTTGAGTGTCATTGAGCTGTGCCATGGAACAGCACTTTAAACCCCACTGGGAATGTGCATGACTCCTTCGTACTTCCAGCTACGCTGACAATCCCAGAAACGTCTAGCCTCATTTCACCCCTCTATAGGCTGCCCTTCCATTATTCCTCCCCATACTCTACCAGGGTAAAGTTGAAAATAACTTATTTTTCAAAGTTTTTGTTGTATTGTGTTGCCCCCCCCCCCCCCCCTTTTTTTTTTGGTTCTGTGAAATATATTCATTACAGTTTACAAAGGAGTGCGCCTATATATTCTTCTCACCTTTGCCACGTCTTCGTCCTCTATGCTGCTCTGTGTAAAACTTCATTTGGCTGTCATCTTCAGGCTCTGACCCTGATTCCCCTTGAGGACCAAACACACCTCCAGTTGCTGGCAGTGGGATGATTAGAGGGAAAAAGGTGGGAGGAAAATTGAAGGAGAATCAATTAATGAGCGGGTCTCACGGTTGTTTTTTGTTTTTTCTTTCAAATAACCAGCACTTAGAACTTCTAAATAAGAAAAAACACAGAGCAGAGAAATATCTTATTAAATGTTGAACAACCTCCAAGACTGTGCGCATTTAATTTATTCAACACAGGGCTGTCATAATCATTGTGACTGCAGTACCAGTGAAGCACAAAAGGGATTAACTACAATTCTAGTCAAATTCTGTTCAAAGACAATTCAATTGAAATGTTGAACAACTTTATTCACTTGAAGGGGATAAAAAAAAAAAAAATCCACTCTATTTTCTCCCCATCTGTATTGAAAATGTTCATTTATTGTGGCTATTTCAGTTTTGCTGATAGAATATTCAACAAACGACAACAAAAAATTTATCAAAGTCAAATTTCATCAAGTGCAGGTATGATTTTCTGGAACAGAAAATATATTTCCTCTGAGTTCCAGGTGTTAATATAACCATTTTATCACTGTGTAACCGGTCCAGCAATTTTTACTTACAAACCTTTTTATCATCAAGACAATTAAAATACGACTTCACTTCATCAAATCAAACCTAATTGGGTGAGATCCTTGATCTCTTTCATTCATATCTGTCCAATAAAAGATGCTCTATTAAATTTGGAAACATCTATTTCCCTTTTGCCTGGTTTTCTGTAAAGCTCTCCAGGGGTCAGTTTTAAGTCCCCTACAGAGCTTTTACTGACGAGTTCCTTACAAGTTACATTATACAGAAAAAGAATAATGCTATTAACTGGTCCATCACTGAGTCTCAAACACTCCCCACAGTCTGCGTATGTGTGCTTGTCTGTGTTCAACTCAGGCTGAGAGGATGAGTAAAGCTGTGAGAGTTAAGAGGCTTTGTTTGTCCTGTTTTTGCCACAGCAACACACACAGTACACATTCCTGCCAACTTCACAGGGGCTGCCACCACAAAGTGATACTTATTAGGACATGCAAAGCGTTAAATCACTGAGGGATACATTAGCAATCTAAACCTGATCTGGAAGATCCAAAAGGAAGTTTATGTTGCATCAATTTGTTAGTGTTAATAACATAACAGAGCGTTAGAGCTGATGGGGTTTAGTCTCAGCATCACCTTAAACAAAATGCTTTTATGCAAGTAAAATCTAATTTGATGATGGTTACACAAATGTTTTGCTTGTATAATCCTCAGAATCATGGATATTATACTTCTTAATCTCTCTAAGTGGAAAAGGGATAAAGGACAGAAAGAAAATCAATGCCTTTCTCTTGGCTATGATGGAGCAACTGAAAAGCAATGCTTCAGCTGTCACAGGAAATTACTAATTACAAAACAAGCAAACATGGAAACATGGGGGAGAGGTTGGAGTATTGTGTCAATAACCTGATAGGTAACATATCCATCTGATATGTTACCTTCTGCAGGAACAGTGCTAATGATAGTTCATGGCTGCACTTCTGAGTGCTGTCCAAAAAAAAAAAAAAAAACAACAGCAACTTGAAGTGGAATTTTTGTGCCATATGATTGTAAAAAATACAGCGTGTTGAGAGGAGGGTTACAAATGCAATAACAACGTAGGAGGAGAGTTTAATGAAATGTTTGAAAACCTACGATGACATTATCAAATGCCAGATCAAGTATTTCAAGTAAACAATGGCAGTCAAAAAAAAAAAAAAAAAAGAAGAGGAAGAGCCAATATACTAGTCAAGCCAAGCCCCTCTGTTCTGGAGCAAATGCAGATAAGGAAAGATTGTTGCTATTCCATAAATCTATAAGTTGTTTTTAGCTTGTAGCTTGGAAACCATAAATACAGGCAGATACTGTACATAGGGGAAAGTCTATCTGCTTATTTATTCATCAGTTCTTTTCATCCAAAACTCTTACATTCCTTATTAAAAGTAGTTTACCGGCAGCAGTAGAGCGCCAGCTTTTTTTCTTTTTTATTCACTGGACACAGTCATAACTCCTGGGCAAATGCTGAGCAGTCCTGGGTGAAATACCCTATTTTACTCACTTCATAAACATTATGTCATATCTCATGAAAATTTGCCCGCGCGATAAAGATTTTAGACGTGATTAAAAGTTCTATTAGGTCTGAGTTTAAAAAAAAAAAAAAAGGGGCGTAAGGAGAGCGGCAGTCATTCTCTCGCTCCAGTGCACTTAAACAGGTCGAGAGTGGGGCTGCATTTGGAGTGCAAAAGTCTGGCAATATTTGGAGAGTGAGAGACCAAGGCAATGTGGTGTAAAATTGGTTCTGAATTTATGCGTCGTGTTAGGACATGACTACAAAGGTGGTGGATGGAAACACAGTGCAGACAAAGCACAACAAAGTTCTGTAAATGTATATATGTATTTAAAGGAACCCAATGACACCTTCATAGATCATAGATCAGACTGGCAATGTTATTTGAAAATCTGTGCGACTTTTTACAGCTGATCAGGAACAGATTTTCTTTGCCGACGCACAGGTGTTGTTTTTGAAAATCAGTTTGTGCTTTGAAAACCCACAGCACCTGGTAAAGCCAATCAGAACTTAAAAGAGTTTTTTCCAACTGAAAAATTTCACGGACGGAGAAAAAGTTAGATATAATGTTTTCATCACAAAGATGTGACTGTGTTTGTCGGTCTTGAGAGGAGAAGCTCAAAAAGGCTCCAGGTGAGATCTAAAAATCTCAACTTTGGCTGTGGCTCAAATAAGAAATCCAAAAGAACTGACAACATGCTTCATGCAGCTTTCACATTTGATTGGGACCTTAAAAGACAAACAAATCCACTTGTCTTTTTGTAGATCAATACAAGATTGATCTCACAGAAGGGCAGCTGCAGATAGAATCTGTTGCTGGATTTATTCATAATTAAATCTTTGCAGACAATGTAAGATAAGGTGATGCTGTTTGTGGCACAACAGAGGCATCAATGTAGATCAAATAATCATCATTTTATGAGTCTTTTAAGATAATATTAATCGTTGCAGTGTTATTAAGTAACAAAGCGTTTTAAAACTTAAAATAAAAAAGCTTGGCTTATTTTATTTTTTTGCCAGCTTTGGGTTTTACAGATTTTTTAGGCTGTACTAAACAACTAAACCTTTTCCTGTAGTTAAGTTGTGATAAAATAGCATACGTTACATTTACACTTTGGCAAAAAGCACAAATTACCTGCTTTGGTAATGTTCCTCAAGGCTAATCCTGCAAGAAAACATTTTTTGGATGAAATGAGTTCTGATCAAAGTTCTAAAGCCCTAGTTAATGCATATGCCCTTCGCTCTGAAAGCATTCCCACCAAAATAAAAGCACACCAGCACGCACACACAGACATATGATTTTTTGAAAAATGTGTTAATTACACAACCGGAGACTCAGACTTTCACTTTCTGCTTTATAGCAGAACATAAACTTACTCAGTGATAATGATGTACAGATCCTCCTAAAGATTTACTGAAGGGGCATTTTAAATGAAAAGAAAATTATTGTTATTTTTATGTGATCAAACTTAAAAACCTGCATTCTGCAAAGTCACTATACGTCGAATAAACACATGAACCTCTTAGCTGATGAAAAACAGAAAAGAAAACAATTGATTGTGTAAAGAGAGTGCCATAAAAATGTGAATGAATTATTAAGGGAGAGCCATCACCACAGTGCATTAGTAGCTCAGTGAACATCAAAATCAATTTCGAGTTTAATAACTACACAGTCACAACTCTTTGAGCGCTCTGTGTTCTGTACTATAAAGTGGTTGGAAATTGTCTTTGTTTTCTGTCTGTGAAGTTGTCGTTCTTTGTTTTTATATAATGCAGCCTTGTTATACGCTCTTTTTTTAATGACGCCTTCAACTTTTGTCTGCTGGTCACTGACATTTGAACAGAAAAGTGGTCAGGTACATTTTCTCATCACAATCTTTCAAAAAAAAAACAACAGCCCTTTCTAAATTTGAACAGCATCCGGGCTTGCAGAGACACCCACAGATTGCTCAGAGCCCGGTGAACGCAGTGGAATATAAAGTCAACAACACTTATTTCTCTCTGTTTGCATGATCCTGCCTCAAATATGCATAGAGAATAGAGTATCATTTCATGGATCTCACAAAAGGTGAGTTGACAGGTTGTGTGTGTGTGTGTGTGTGTGTGTGTGTGATCCAGATGACAAGTGAATTGTGCTTTCAGGCAAGGGCCTATAGGTTTGACAAATGACACACACAAGAATTCACCTCAAACACGGTAAAAAGTCTTTTGAAATCTAGCCCTGGGTCTTTTCCATTTCATGGCTTTCTTTCCTTCTTTCACATTTCTTGTGCTTTCAGTCCATTTCCTTCTGTCTTGGTCTTTCTTTTCTCTCCCTCACCAGTAATACCTTCAAAACCAAGTCCCATAAAGAGCATCAACACCCAGAACACTAAGCCTAAACTCCAGCATACTGCAATTACTGGGGTAAAGCCATCTCATTGTTACAATCCATTTCCAGTCCATTAGCTCAATCCACAGACATTACAACCAGAACATATGAATTGTACAGCAGATTTTATATAGGCACTTGTTAGATCCATCTACATTAGCTCTAATTTTCCTAGTTAAAAAGAAATATCATTTTCTACACCTAAATAAGTGTCTTAACTCTAATGCTTACATCTTAGTTACGCTCATTCAATATTTTGAATTAGTGTGATACGGCCCATGTGTTACATTATTAGTTACAGTCTTTAACCCTTCCATTTATTGATTCCTTCCTTTTGATGAGGCGAATGCACCTCATGTCACCATTAACACTCATTCCAAAAGGTGTGGGGTTTTTTTTTTTTCCTGTTCCCAGGCTATAAAATAATATCTCATCTCATTGTGTTGTGTGGGATCCAAATTACATGTAGACAAAAATAAAGGCGAGGTGTGATAGGCTGTGGCATATCAGTTATTCACAAAAAGGCCTGGGCCCAGTTCATGCTGTGCTTTAATGCCATTTCAATAGAAATAAAAAAAAAATTTAAAACCAAGGAAAATTGATAAGGACGACTAAGAAATATAAAAAAGATTGTAGGATAAAATGTGTTACTACTTTGATATATATTATGGTCAGTATTAAATGTTTTTTTTTGGGGGGGGGGGTTGTGTTTTTTTTAAGCCAATTAATCAACAAGGGGATCAGGAATGTTATCATGTAGATTCACAGATAATAATAACAATAATAATGATAATGAAAAAATCCCTTAGTTGCTTTGGCAGACCAGAAAAACAACAACGGAGGAAAGGAAAACAAGATAAACAAAAGCTTTGCAGGCAAGAATGGTACTTTTTGGTGTCGGGGGTCAAAATAAGAAGTAAAATAGACTGTGTGACTAATTTATACAGAGAAACAACAAATTCGTACACGAGTTAGAGAAAAAAGGAAATCCAGGGAGGGGAGAGGTACATAAGACTCTTTTTCATTCTCTCCTTTAATGAGAACAATTAACAGTTATGGGAAAACAGGGAGGTAAGGTCATGAGTTCAAGCTGAACAGTAAAAGCTAATCACCTTCTGCATAGAAGGGGGACACGTCACGCTCAGGTAGTACAATGATTATACTCTGAGGGAGCAAAAAGTACTCCAGTGTCCTTCGGTTCTCTTACATATTAGTATGGATCTCGTACTACTACGAGTATTAATCTTTGTTGCTCGATTAAGGACCACCACTTCTAACCCTTATGGTGCATGTTGGTTACACACAAAAAAAGTGACTTACGATACAGACTGGGCAATAATCCTTTAATAACTCTGCCACAACAAAAGGAGTTGCAGGAAAAGGCAACAAGGTGATATACAACCTCAAGCTTTTTTTAGGCGCTGCAAATCAGGAAGCAGACCTTGAGGAGTGAAATGCCTTTTCCATGGAGATTACCTGGTGCTCTCACAGTCAGCTGGATAGTGTGTGTGTGTGTGTGTGTGGCCCAGCTGGTGAATCTAAAAACATGCGGATCATGACTTTAACTTAACTGGCAAGTCACCCTGTGGCGCTGTCTGTGTGCAGACACTGAAAATAATTAGCAGCATTTTTGATAGCTGGTTAACTGCCAAATTTTAAAATTACATCAGTTTGCTTCGTCTTCTTTTCACCATTAATGGAAAAATAATTGGAGGCAGGCCTGAAAATACCCAGATTAATGTAACACAGATCCAAGAATACGCTTCTCTGACATGTTTGACAGCATATTATCACAGCTGAGTGCACGAAACGGTAGGCCAATAACTTGTTTGTTTTTCCCATTTATCATGGCTCATCTACATGTTAGAAGGCATCAGTTGCAAAGTCTTGCAAAAATATTTTACATAACACAAAGACCTTGGGTGGTTTTCATTGGTGACCGATGGGCGGGTGCACCAGACTAATACTTCACAGCTGCGTTTTCTAGGAAAACGAAATTCTGTTTATTTTCTAAGTTGGCTAAAGCTGAGGTTTTCAACTGATCAGCAGTTGCTGCCTTAAGGCTCTTGACTGGTTGAAAGGACATGATCCAGCTAATCACCTGTGGGCAGAGCAGGGAAAAGAGGGAGAACAAAAACGGTCCTAGCTCTTACATATATAGTGGTAATAGTGAAAGTAGAATTTACTGGCCAAGCTTGTATGAGAAATTTCACCCTAGCTTTCAGAGCCCACCTACGATTGGACACGATGCAGCTCTTATATTTAGGAAGAAGGATTTGTCTGGGTATTTGTTTGGTTGCAAAAGAAGGCTGAGATTAATAGTGAATGAATTGTAGAATAAATGATATATAGGGGTTTGCTACACAATAGAACCCAAAGGTCACAGAAACATATCAACCCAACTCAAAAACAGATGTTGCTGACAGCTGCTCAACCCCCGCCCCCCCCCCCCCCCCCGCTCATTAGAAGCAGCAGGCTTATTATTCAAATTGTACATCATGTGTATCTGATGTGCCCTCTCATCACTGATCCTGCCTGTCAAACTATATTCATCCTTTTACGGGCAAAAAGTGCAGAATGACACCTAGATTGTTAACATATATTGTTAACAGGCAACTTGTACTTTATCTGGGGACACAAGCAAATGTGCAAACTCTCATTTATTCTGTCCTTCAGTTGATGTGCTGTATCCTTATGTGACACGGTCTCACAACTTCAGTGTGATCTCACTGACTTCCATGAGTCTTTGAGCAACACAAATTGTCTCAGCTTACGGCTGCCACTGAACACTGTGTACGCTTTTGTATGCGGATATCCGTGCTGCCTGTGTGCTTGGGTATACACATCTGTGACAAAGTGTTTGTGAGTAAATTAAGCTGACAGCACAGCCAGTCCTCACATGGTTCAGCAACTGGTAATCATATTAAGACACAGCTGCATTCAGCAGTCAGGCTTTCTGACACAAGCAAGAAAAATATTTTCAACTCGCATTCAACATCGACTGGCACATACAAAAGAGAAAGTATGCAAATATATAATGTATGATGCATCTGAGAGCAAATTTGAGAAGTTATATACATCGAGTTTGCATTTGAAAAAAAAAATATATTCCATGTTTAGTTGAGCAGACGTGAGTAGTGAAGCTATTGAAATGGTGACGTAATTTATGCACGTATAAGTTTAGTATTATTCCAGTCCGTTGTGGTGTTACATTACTGATTTTTCCCTCCTCGTGCAGCATTCATCTAAATGTATTACAGTTGGTCAGTACATTATTCTGACCAAACACAGGATTTTACTTCTTTGACGTTGATGTTCCCACTTTGTAATTCAGCTGTGGCTCTCCGGTGAGTTGACAAGTATTATTGGGGTTGTTGTTATTTCATTTTGTTGTAATAAAACACATTAATGCTAACCCTTTCTTAGCGGTGTGTTTTCCGCTCCTGAGGTGAGACCTTGAGGAGATAGACTCAAAGATAAAAGTTCATAATTTGCTGTAAATTCATATGAGTGAGTATACAGTGTCACAGCGACTTAAAATTTGATTATGACTACAATTGTTGCTGAAATGACGTGTTTTTTCCATGTGCATTGTGTTTGAATTATTTGAGAAATTAGACTCTGAGCACACACAGAGGCACAAGCTGGAGAGGCTGGTGTCAGGGAGGGAGGCCTGAGGCAGTCCAACCAGCCATGCTGCACCAAAGAAAGGGATTCTGTGTCATGTGGCACGGAATCAGAGAGGAAATCCAGGAGATGGGACCTGTGATTTACATTGTGCTTTCTCTCTGCCCCAATCTCTATTCAGAAACTGAATATTGGGACCAAATGCCCAGAGGTATGCCAGCATGATCTGGCTTTTCTTGTCTGTCATGTCTCTTGCTTTTCAAAGTAATCCGAATCAATACTATTTTACTCGGCTGATGCACATTGTATTTTTAAAGGCTCTGCACATGCACAGAGAGACACACGTGTGAACACACACACTGGCACTCACAATTCTGTTACACATAAACAACTTAGGCATGCTGAAAAGTTATTACAAAGGGCATCACAATATAAGCCTTGCTGACATATTTTACAACCTGAATTTATCGTTTTCTACCTGTTATATGGGAGAGAAACGACCTGAAAAGGTGGGAGGCTTAACAAGGCACCACTTGGCTCTTGTACCCAAGTGGGTTTGGTATTTGTTCACTTGTCTCTATATTTTTTTTTATTGCATCTCTCCTGCATTGAGAACACACCTACCAATTTAGAGCTAATAAGCAAATGGTGGAGTGCAGCGAGATCAATCAGGGATTTTAGAAATGTGATTGTTGAAAAGGTGCGACAGGCCGTTTAAAGTAATTTTCGATGCAGCAGCCCTGGCACCCTGCTGTATATTGTTTTCCTAACTTCTATCAACCATTTTTTGCAGTTGCAAGGCCACTGTGGCGAGCACAGAATGGCAAAAGTGTCACTGTGCTGCAGCTATCAAAAGCAAAATACTAAAAAGAAAAAAAACTAAAAAAAAAAAAACCTCTACTCCTTTTTTACCCTTTATATGTATTAAACAGTAACAAATGTATTCTTTTCAAATAAAGCTGACATTTATTTGATATTGGGTTTACATGCTTGTCTTTTCATCTATTTGAGTTTGAGTCGAGCAGCTTTTCAATCACTGTAGAGCCATTCGATGTCCTGCAGGGCGGTGAGGACAACACACACAGTCTGGTGAGCTCAGCCAGCTGTCTCTGCAGTGCATTGATGTTGAAACGGAAAAATACTGGACAGGTCACACTTACATCTCCATGAGGCAAAGCTTGATTTTACTCTATGTGAGTATATGAATTATAACTCCAAAATCTCTGGTCTTTTGTCTCTACTTGGCTATTTCAGCAGACGGAGGGAAAGATGGGATTTTGCTTTACGACAGTCTGGTACAGCCAGCCTCAAGGGATGGGGGTTAAAAGGTCATAGTAATATAGTTTGAGTAATGGATAATTCATGCTGTGGCATGATAAAGTAAAATCTTAAAAGCAATCCTGGAACAAAAAAGTAACCACTGCAGAAAAGTTGCTATTAGGATAAAACTGGCACTATATCCAGCAGCAGATAAAATCCCCCCCAGTGACATTATGGACATCTTTTGAGTGAAGTACAAATTCAATTCTAACAAAGAAGACTATTCCGACGAAGCCAAAATCGGGAAAAGAATGTGTGAAAGACGTCTGGATAAATTGAGGAGTTCAGTGGCTGGATATAAATGATAAATACAGTAATGCCAATTAAATACATTGTTTTCTTTACAAGTAAGAAACATCGTCATATTTGGTGTCAGTTAAGGGCATTAGTGCATCACCTTTTTATGCACGTGTTGTCATTCACTTTTCCATTAACCAGCCAAAATTATACATGAATTTAAATTGATTGAATAATTAGTGACAACGAAAGCCACTTCGTTTTTTTTTTTTTTTAGACACACAATATTACACGTAATAGAGAAAACGTTCACATCCCAAAATGGCCTACATGCTGAATAGCAATGTTAGTGCTCAAGGCAACATCAAAGAATATCCCCCGACTGTTGGATTCAGAATATCAAAGAATGTAGTTAGGACTAAGAAACAGCATCAACAGATCATACTCAAAGGTGGGATGCAGAGAATCATTCTGAATTTGCCACCAATATGTTGAAACACTGAAACCTTGAGAAGCGTTCATAATGCTCATATGATAATATGGTGAAGCAACATATTAGCCCTTCTGGGTGTTTTGTTTATCTGGCTGTCATCTCAATACTCATTAAACTGAAGTGTTCTTTTTTTTTTTTTTTTTGTACAGTTATGGTTGCAGACATTTGCATCACCTCCCTATACTGTACCTGTATTTATTCCAGAAATAGCAGATATGGTAATAATGCCAATATGATGAAAATCTTTTGAGCATGATAATCGTGCAGTGAGACTCTAATATTGTGTGTACAGTGATGGTACACACACAAACAAACAACCGGGCTCAAACATTAAAGCAGTGAGAAGCGAGGGATCACATTTAGCAGCTGCTTTCAGCCAGACAGGAGAAGCATGGCAGGGGGATAACCCCAAATTGCATGGCTGCTCTATGTCACTTCTATGTGTCAACGGAGCTATCAACTTTTCAACCTCCGCCACCCTTTTCTAAATAAACTAATAAATATTGTCCTTCATCATTAACTGAGCTAAATTACTGCACTCTTCATTGAAGTTTGACTGCAGTGACTAGGAGGGCAGCTTAAGCACAGGAGACTGCCTCTGCATTCGGGCATTAAGTCACTCTTTGAAGAAATACTGGTGGGTATATTCATACTGTATATGTAGTCTGCGCAAGCCAAGTCCAAATAAAGTGCACATCCCACTAAACACCCACTTATCCTCTTCTCTGGAGGCTATATAGATTCCAATAATCAGCAGGCCTGGGCACCTTGTCAGTTTTTGAAACAGATGATGTTCACAATGCAGGATCAATGTTTGGCATTAGATTTAAAAATCCTGAAGAGATGGATGTATCATTGTGTTATGCATGTCTGCATGTCGTTAATGGCATTCGGGCAGATTTTTCGTATCTTTAGTAAATTACAATGATTGTTGTAGCAGGTCACAGTCGACTAGAGTAATTTGTATAGTTATGTTGGGTCAGGGTTACTGCTGTTGACCCACAACAAGAAGTCTGCAGGTTCAGTTCCAAGCCTGGGGCCTTTCTGTGTGGAGTTTGCATGTTCTCCCCGTGCCTGTGTGGGTTTCCTCCCACCTTCGAAAGACATGCTTGTTTAGGTTAATTAGTGACTCTAAATTGTCTGTAGGTCTGAATGTGAGTGTGAGTGGTTGTTGGTCTCTGTCTGTCTCTGTGTGTTGGCCCTGTGATGGACTGAGAACCTGTGCAGGGTGTGCCCCAGCTTCACCCAATGTGAGCTGGGATTGGCTCCAGCAGCCCCGGGACCCAGAAACGGATAAGCGGTTGAAGATGAATGAATGAATGAATGTTGGGCAAGATTGCCAATCAATTGCAGTGCTGTTTACTCCTTACTACAAAATTTATGAGCTAACCTCAAAGGAAACTTCACGACTTCACCACAACAACTTCTACTTTTGGATTGTTTTACTACAGAACTACCAGTACTCATACTGGTTAAAACAAATGAAAAGCAGCTTGAAAACCTAAAAACACAACATTGCTTATCCCCAGAGATGGGGGACATAGCGCAGATGGTGGGCACTGTAATATACTGTATCCCACTGACTACACATTTGCCGTGATATAATCAGGGAGAATTAGAGAAAAGAAATGTGGTCAGATGGACTGTTTTATTCCTTTCTGTCATTTTCCTCACACATAAACCGTATACAAACACTGACAAACATTCTGGTCTGACTTGGCAGTAAATCAGCTGTATGGCCTGTTGTAGAGAGGCCCTTGGGCTGCAGACCCACAGCTGTAATCACTGTGTTTTGTCTGCAGTGAAGATTGAGGACTGCTGAAAGTGGAGCTGAACACTGAATGAATTCAAGCACACAAACACTTTCTCTCTCCCCCCTTACCCCACACACACACGCACAAGACACCATAAAACCACTTTCATGTGCTACTTCAAAGCATCAATTAAACAGGAGAAAAGCTTGATAATAACCATAAGGTTATCCTCATCGTTACAAGCCAAAGCATTCACTGTGACACATCAAAACGCTATCAAAGCTTATGGCCAGCACATGGAAATGCAATAAAACTACGGCAGGGACTGGTGCACACGGAGGTGCATGCAAATAAGGGAGTGAGTTTATAAAAACAAATCTTAATTTTTGACAAAACCACAATGTTCTGTGACTTCAAAGTTTTTCTGGAATGGCTGCTGGAGCTAAACAATGACGCTTACATATTGAAAGTCAAGTTTTACAAACACAGGCATTACCCTCTGTGGCTCAATGAGTTTTTTCACAGAATGTTATGAGATGCTTTTTATCTATGTTTCAATGTAGAGTAGTTATGCCGAAACTTGGCGCAACAACAAGCTAATGAAAAGTTTTTTTCTGTGAGACGTTGCATCTTTTTAATTCAATTTTTTTCCCCATTGTCAAAACTGATTTACGACAAAAAACTGGGATATTTTTCCTGCAATAGTTTGCGGTGGCAGCTTTTTGGGGAGGATGAGACCATTCTTATTTTTCTTTGCACATGCTCAACTTCACTGTGGCTTGATGAAATGGCACAAAGAAAAAAACCCACAGTGTGCAGCGAGCATCAATCTGGTAAGTTCTTTTCCTACTTTGGGCCATAACTGATGCTCAGCACCTAACACCAACACCAGCGCCTACACATAATGTATGGCAGAGAGCAGCACTGCACCAAACTCCATCAAATATACCTGTGCCTCCTTAGTGTTAATTATGGGCACTCAACATAAGCCTAAATATAAAATGCAATATGTGAGGGCAATATGTTTAGAGTTACAGTAACCAGTTAAGTGCTATGAGCACTTAACGAGGAAGCAAAGATGTAAAAACTCGAGGAACTGCCATCCTTGGGCAAACTTCACAGCAGTGGTGGTAGACGTTCACAGACCTGGACCGTCTTGGGGAAACAGCTTCTGTGTGTACCTTGTTGTTTTTCCAAATGGCACCAAATACAAAAATACAGTCTATCCAAACTTACAATAATAACTGCTACAAAGTCTCCAGTGTTGGCACAGTCTGGCTTTGTTGACTGTAATATCTATAGTTATTCTATCTGTTGAAGACACATGAAGTGTAAATGTGCACCTGGCAGTAGGCGAGGTTTTGTGGGCTAGAAGGCCTGGTGGAATTACAATTTTAGGATATTTTCAAATTGTTACCAGCATGAATACTTTCAGGCATAAATCATGCATGCTGATGGCAATTCAAAATCTTCCTGATTGTGATTTGTCAAAAGCTCCAGATAAGGTCTTGAGAATGGCTGCCAAGGATGGTGAAAGTGAAAAGTAAAAGTTGTGACTGTAACTACATTTGTGCAAGCCAAGATTTTCTGAAAGTCCAGGTATAAGACAGTGCTAGAGGAAAAGAAACTAGGCCAGCATATGCTGATGGGGATGTAAGGACTGTTTGCATAAAGCGGATTTCAATATGCAGGCTTGTGGACACCAGGAGAACAGTAGATGAACAGCTGCAGGGTTTAGCTGAGCAGACACAACTGCTACAGCAGATTTCCGGCTGAATAGGTACAGATATGTCCCCACAATGTATATGTGAATCAAGTCAATTAAGGTACCTTGTTTTCTAAACTATTGACAGTTTTACTTGAGAACCAGACATACTTCTCTTTTATTTGCTCTTGTTCCTTCTCCCTGCAGGGATTAGAGGATATTTCCCAATCCACAGAGCCCTCAGGCTCATTGATTGGCCATTAGCAGCATATTTTCTCGCCCATTTCTCAGGCTTTCGTTGCAAAAAAACAAACAAACAAACAAACAAAACTGTGCATTTTCTGAAAATCACAGTGCATGCTGCTGGCTGCTGACCCCCTGACATTGTCTTCTCACAGTACCTGCTGTTCCTTCTCCCACTCCAGCATCGACAATAGCTTTCCTGTTGTACAGAGTAACCCACTGTTTGTACACACGTCAGATACATGGTATGGGAGCTTGATGGAGTAGATGATAACATCATCCTAGTTCACTTCTCTGCACTGACTGTTTGCAGGAGACTGAGTTGGGAGGTGTAGATGCGTGCTGTTCGTAGCTGACTTTTTTTTTTTTTTTTGCCAAGGAGAGAGTGAATATGCCTATTTTCCAAAGACATTGTCAAGATTAAGATAGCAGTGACACATTGGTTGATAATGGGAATGACATAATCTCACCCTTAAAATGCTGTTGGGAACCAGAACCCGGGTCTGGTCTGTCATGGTTGAGAAGCATGTCTCTTACTGAATCAGTGTGGTACTCATTCCGCATCACGCATGGCATGGCTGGAAATACAAGAAGATTATTTGAAATTGCTATTTTTTTTTTTTTTGTCTTCACCAGCACAGTCTGTGTCAAGACCTATTTAATTATTCCGGGTAGGGAACCATTTAATTTGACATTAACCATCTCCAAATAAGATTAGTCACTTACAAGAGAACTGTGTGTGAAAAACGCCTGAAAATAGAAGGCTGTCTGCCCGTATTTATTGACCACTTCCTGTATTTCAGGTATGTCAGCGGCATTAATTCCTGTAGCTTGGCCTAAGCACTTCCTGTAAACTACACAGATGAGTTCTTGCTCTCAAGCTGTCTGTATCGCTTAGTTAGACGTGCACGACATGGCTCCCTGTCACACACACTATTACTGGGCCCTCCTGTAATGTGACCCAGAGCTCATTTTTAGATGGCATATTTGACGCTGCCAAAGTTTTTATTTATCTGTTACGATAAACAAGAACAACTTGCAGGCATGTGTGGCAGAAGACACATATTTACTCTTCCTCAAAAGGGAAATTACAAAAGAAATATAGATATAGCTTGATCAAGCTGAGCAGCGAGGACAAGAAAAGCAGCAGCACAAATGAATTGCTCTCTCTTCTTGGACTCTATCAAGTGCATTTCTTAAGGAATTTGCTAATGTCTTCATTTCCCTTATACAGCACTAAACTTCTGGCTCTGACCAATTAACTTTCCACTTTAACCTCGCTCCACCTAACAGAGCTTCCTGCTCAACTTAAGTGTTTGTCCAATTATCATGTTTATAGTATTGGCATACGCTTTTGCACTGAGTACAAATTTTCACCCCTAATTAGACACCTTCAAAAGAGACTCTCTTTCTATTGACCTCAGAGAGGACAGCTCTGAAAAGAGTCCTTCACAGTTTTGAGAGGCTCGGCCTGCACAGATTTTTAGAGGCATAATTTGGGCAGACGGCTGACACAAGATGCCTTTTAATATTTCAGAGCTAAATTGTCAAACGGGGAAAGGCAGACAAAACCAGTCTGAAGAGTTCTAGAGAAACCAAGAATGCCAGCTCTCATAGCTGACTGTGTGACTGGAAAGATTAATAATCCCCATGAAGGTAACAATGCAGAACACAGCTCAGGGCTGTGTTCTGCATCTACAGTGCTACACTACTGCTCTGTGTTTCAGTAATCAAAGGGATATTGAATAAGCCTGTCGAGCATTAGGTGGAGCTGTCATGGTTAACGTCTCATTTTCAATGTATTTTTCACAGGTCATAACTGATACTGACTTAATTTCTTTTTACTCCATGTTTGATTAAAAATACATTCCCAGTATTGAGTTGAATTTATTTCTGATGTGACCATGTGTGTCACACCTCAAAACTCCACCAAGTATGACTCTTCAGAAGTGCAAAACGGTGCTCTCAATTGATATTTAATGAAACAGAAAGCCAATCAAGTCATTCGACAGCAATTACAATAAAATATGGAAACTAAATTGCAATGGCTAAAAATGTTGCACAGGGGGCCTCCTTTTAATGTGTATTGGCAAGAGTAAGATTTTATTTACCAAATAAAGTAAATGATATCATGACTTTAAATTAAGTGTTTTATAGACTCACCCTTAGAAGATAAATGCAACAGGAATATGTGATAAATATGTAAATATGTAATGTAATATGTAGACATGTTTACTTTCAAATTATAACTGTGACTCCAAACAAAGTAACTTTATTCCTCACACGTGCAAGCCTCGAAACCATATCTGGTGTCTGTATCGGTCTCATGATGTAAGACAAAAAAAATCTACATATTAATACGTTTCACAGACATCCATCTGAATACAAAATGTTCAGTCGCAAATACTTGAAGGAAATTAATTGTGAAATGAACTATGAAACATTGTCTTCAAAGCAATTTGCAATCCTCCAGGGTGAGGTGATGACTCAGTGAGCTACAGATCATAGATTCAAATCTTTGCCTAGACTTAGCTCATTTTTGTTTTGTTTGTATGCGTCTGTTCACTCCATTATTACAAAAGTACACAGGTCGAGCAAACTGGAAAATTTAAATTGTATGTCCATCTGTAATGTTGAATTGAATGCATTAAAAACAATGTATGCTATAGGGGCCAACAACAAATCAAAACAAAACAGGAGTTTGGATTATGATACTTCTTTAAGGTTTTAGGAAAAGAAAATAAACTCTTTTTTACACAGGAAATGGACAGCTGCCCTCTTTGTGGAGTACCGGAATTTTGTTAAAACTACTCTACCTTCAATGAAATTGCTGTTAGAGGTTGCCACACAATGAAAACTAACTAAAGGTAATAAGATGCTTGCACAGATGAGCTTAAGAGTTGCTTTTTATCAGCAAGAACAGTCTCATTGGTGCTTGAACAGATATTTAGATAAAATTTAGCAGTGCTCTAAATAATAATATGTAATTTTTTATTCCATTTTGGTATCTCATACAAAGCCAGTTGGAGAGTGAACAGTGTGACATCCTAAAAGGCTCACCAATACAAAAAATGCTTAATAGCTGCTCGAGCGTTGGAGGCTGAGAAGAAAATGCATATCTAAATTTAAAACTTGCACAAGATTGAGATGAAACAGTTCCAACATATAAACAAACATCCCTGCAAAAATGCTAAAAGCAGCATGTGAAAATATGAAAAATTATCTGTCTTGCAAAATTGAGAACATGCTGAAGATAAACCAAACATTTTTTTCCTGTACCTCTGGTGTGGCTGGGCACCCTGCGGCGGCCTGTTGATGAGCTGTGCATGACATGCTGGTAGTGAGACATGTCTGTCGGCGTGTTGGGGACACGGAAACTGTCCTGGAACCTCTGCATCAAATCTTCCACTGACTCAGTGTTTGGGTCGATGGCTGGGAAAAAAGAGACACAAAGTGAAAGTGGCAGGCATGTCATAAGGCTTTAAAGTGAAAGTGCACCCAGTGACAGACACTCAAGCCATAGCAACAACACACATGTACCAATATATAATGAAATGCATCCAAAATGCCTTGGTTCATGTTCTTTTTTTTCCTTTGTATTTTTCAAAATGATGAGAGATTAGAGTCTAATATGCACCATGAGCCACTATACTGTCCCATTTAGACTCTGTAAAATGCAGCACCAAGCTATTCCTATTGTTCTTTTTTTTTTTTTTTTGGCCTTTAAATGATTCCATCTATTCAATATTGCCTCAATCTCTACAGGGATGCTGCCAGCACTTCCCCTGATGGCTCAGTCTCACTCTTCCTGATGAATGACTCCAAAAGAACTGGCAGAGGGGGAGAGAAGGGGGAGAGAAGGGGGAGGGAGTAGGGCGGGGACAGGCTTTGCTTTCCTTTCTTTACAGTATTGAAAATTAGAAAAGGACAGAACAGGGAAATTCAATGATAAGTCCAGATATGTACTCACTCATTTGTGGCAGCAAAGATCAAGCAAATAATTGTTTGTGACACATACGCAAAGTTTGAAATGCTGATATATCAAAGAAATAATGACATCCAATTTCACAGGTTATGGCATGTTTGTTAATAGACAATCCCTTCTTTGATATGGCCTGTAAAGTACCCATTCTATTTAACCCTGATCTTCAGTTTATCTGCAATGAGTTATGATTTTGCTGTACGAGGGCTACAGTAACACATCTGCGCCGAGAATACAGGGTCGCACAACTGTGGGCCAAGCAAATGACATCAAAGTAAATAGCCATTTCCAAAAATGGGGCCATTCATCACACCAACCACTACTGCCCCAACCTATCATCCACATCTTTTGATGTGTCAGGCTGGCTCCGAGGTGTACTCTTTCCATGAATAATGGCGAGATGTTGCTCTCTGTGGATGCTCATCATGCATGCCAATAAGCATGCAAGAGCAGAGAAAGAGGAGGATGAGGGCAAACGTGAAGAAGCAGAATTATACACAAAGTGTTTGCCATGAATCAGAAAAGCGAGCAATAACAGGGGCACTGTGGTTCCGTTCAAAACAAACATTATCTCTGAAGTTGTGCATTTGTTCAGATTTAGTTGTGTTTAACTTCAGGTTGTTCTTCTAAGATAAAGGTTTTTGTCAGACAGGGAGATGCTCAATGTTTCTAGGGTTGTGTAAACGGATGAATGTGATACTGGAAAATGACCATGACCTCATTTAGGGAAGAGGTGTCATCGTACGCCTTCAAGTTGAAAGATTTTTTTTCCTCTTAAAGTTATTTTTATGAGGATTTAAAAGACCAAAAAAGGCCTATGGAACTGAAAACCATCCCCTTATGCTATCTTTGCTTGAGACTGCAAGCAGTTACAATGGTGGAGTGATTTCCTTTTAACGCTCTAAGTGCATTGGCTGATATATTTCAGCCCCTCAGTTTGGGTGTTAGGAGTCATCCACATGTGCCCTAATAGTAGGAAAACAAGAACATAGCTATTACACTAATGCACATACATTTACCCTACACCAATGGGAGGAGAAAAAAAACAACAAAAAAAACAGATGAATCCAGATGAATCTATCAGTTTGGTTTAGGTATAACCCAGTGACTTCCAATTTAGATGTTTCCAGTTTAATTTCCTGTTGCAGTGTTTGCTAATATGGCTCATGGAAATGAAACTGGGACTCAAACAGCTCCCTAGCAACAGAAATCTGAAGAAATTTTCTAAAATAGGAGCTGAGATATACCCATTTATATTTCACCTCATATAATGTTTGTAGGTGAAATTTATTGAAGTCATTCACTTTGTATGAAAGTGCCACTCTGTGGAATTGCTGCAGCTGATATGCATGAGTTCTGTTGCTTCCAAACCAGAGGCTTCAAATTCTATGAAAGTGTCCAAGTATTGATCTCTCACCAACTCAGCATTCATTCATACTTTTCTCAATATCAGATAGATCTAATGCACACAGCTCATATCTGCTTCTGCTAATAACAAACTACACAAATTTTTTTTTTTTTTTTTTTTTGAAAAGCAAACAAATCAGACTGCAGCTAGTGCTACAAAACCACTTTACCAAAAACATAATATTATTGTCATATGTGCAAACAGATTTAACAATCGGAGCAACATCACTTTCCCTATATCTGCCCTGTTTAATGGGAGAGGGCACCCTGCTGTATCCTATAATGAAGGCTGACGAAAATGTTCCTGACTAAGGGAACACTTTTTTTTTTTTTTAAAGCTGCACACTGGCTTTGATGCCAAAGCAGCTACTGTACCTCTGCTCCTGGCAGTTTTGTTGTAAACTAAACTGAGTTCGCACTGACTCTTGGCTGCAAGTTGGATCTCCCTCAGTTTCTTCTAGCTATTGCCATACAGGAACCCTTTTGGAAATATGACAACAACAGAGTTCCCTGCATTGTCTAGCACTTGGTTGCAAAGGTTATCCCACTTGCATTTTATTTTTGTTTGTTTGTTTGTTTTTTTCCCCAAGCCTGCCAATCTCTGCCCTGTTTTATTAGGCAGTGGAAGTTCCATATGAGTGCATACCCATACCATAGTGCACAGTGATGCAACAAAGTTAGTCCTCCCCTCATTGAATAATACACATCACTGACAAAAATGACTGTGCTATTCATTCTGTTGCTATGGTTGGCTGATATGAAATGATGCAGACAATTAGGATAATTGAATTTGAATTGATCTCCGAATTGAGATAATTACAAGCTTAACTGGTATGCACATCCCTCCAGTGACAGAAATGTTGCAATCAGCTTTTGTAACAAATACCAACAGCAAAGGCCCTGGCTGCCTGAGTGCATATGGTTATGTCTGACTAAAATCAGAAGAAAAGAAAATATTCAGTTGTTAGTGTCTGACTGCACCAGAAAGTAATCTAAGAATATTACCTATTTATTTTGCAACACTGTTTGACATGGCAATACCTCAAAGAAGACAAATGTCAAGGCTTTGATATTGGGGTCACAGAGCTGAGAAGAAAAATCTTTCTCTCTTTATCTATTCATGTGCATCAATGTGATGGGAATGTCTGTAAAAAAAAATAATATATATATCGAAGGTTATAGTGGATTCTCCTTTTTTTTCATTTCCCACAACAGAACCTTCAGTTGTGAGTGTTTGAGATACTGCATTGACTACATTTTAAAATCTAAGTAGTACTTTCAGCCCAGTAACATTCCCCTGACCACTGTGTTTAACAAACATCAACTTGGTTAAGGGAGGTCGATTCTCTGTAGGCAGTCATTGCAGTTCCGTTCAGATTCAGGAACTTGGGATTCACAAACAAACAGGTCAAGGCTGGGTTGCTAGCACTTAAGCTTTGACCTGCCGTGAGTGAATAGAACCTGTGACGGTGTGTTTGAGGTGAACTGCTGGCATACATTTTTCATTGCCTGCTGAACTGTCTTTATCTCTCTTTCTTTCTTCCATTTCAAGGAAGAAAGAGACACTAGGCCAGACAGAAGAGCTTAGAGCCACAGTCTCCTTGAAACAAATACAATTTGTCTGTAAAGGTTGTGACAACCCCTTTTTGTGTGTGTGTGTTTTGTTTTGGGTTTTTTTTGTCTTCCCTGCTAACACACACACACACACACTTCTTAAATATCAATCATCTTGGGAATGTGTGTTTTTTAATCCCATAAAATTTACAAATTATTTTGTTAATGTTCAAATATGCAAAGCATCCAAGTTATCCTGGATCCACCACAAGGCTTCACCGCTGGTACAAGATATTCTAAGTCTGCATTAGTCATGGATAAAAGCCAAAATGTGTGCACATTTTTTGTAGTATTCAGTCTCCCCTCGATGTCTCGCCACTTTGCTGTTATTCCCCATTTCTCACTAGTGTTAGAAGCAGATACCAAGATATTTTATTTTGACATTTGTTTTTCCCTAGGCCCAAAGTCCGCACTGGCTTCTCATTTTGAGTTTAATGTCAGCTAAAGCTCTGGTGCCTTTATTTTCTCCTTTTCATCTCCCTTATCTGCAATTACTCCCTTATCTGTGCTGAGTGTGTGTTAACAGTGTCTCATAAGCAGTGGATGTCAACAGCAGGCTGCTTCAGTCAACCTATTCCTGGTGGTCTCGCAATGCCCAAAACGAGAAGATAACCCTTTTCAATTTTCATTTTTTTTTCAGCTGTGCTTGTTCATTCACGCCGTTGGGAACCTGTGAATGTTTATGCAGTCGTTTGTTCATGTCTGTGTAAATGTTAATACATTTTTTTTACTTGCTCGATGTTGCGTTACTTTACTTTTAACAATGACAGGAAAATCCAAAAAGCCGTCTGTCGTTTTGACAGATTAGAGCAGAGTTAGACAGCATGTTCTGGGGCATTGCTTTTGTGCGTTTGACACACAGACCTTTTCCATAATGCGACAGAACAAAGGCAAAAACACAACATCTAATACCAATCACCCCTTTTGTGTTGACCCAGTTTAAATTCATGCTGGGAAACAATTCTTATTCTGTCTAATTCTGTAGGATTGCGCTGCCCATATTTGCCCATTTAGGGGCAATGACAATTGTCACAAATGTCACAATTTTCATCCCTGATGCATGCAAATTCACAGTTGTTTTGAAAATCTGATGAAATAGTATAAGTCGCAATATCTTATTACAAATTAAAACTCAAATGAAAGTTAGTAAATTAGTCAGAGATTAGGACTGAGTTTTACAACTACATGGACACCTAGAAATTTTAAAGTGACCTTTCCTTCGTCTCTGATTTCCCACTTCCTGTCCAACAGTGAACAACTGACATCACATGTCCACTCCAAACATAATGTCTGCTTTAGCCTTGTCCTTTTCCTTTGCTTTTTGCATCTCCCATTCTCTGACATCTCGTGGGGTCCCTGGGATGGTGTGAGTGCATACAGTACCAGAGGGTAAAATATGCTGCTCAATGGTTTGATGGACATGTATTCAGTGTCCTTATCAAGAATCCACTGAGGTGACAGGAGACCATCACTGCTTAGGCAGAACAGAAAAAGTTACTATAGATATTCACACAGGAATTAGAAAATAAGGCAAGCTTTATAGTTATATGCATGATAAATCTACAGACCAATGACTGCATCCTCTTAATGCTCATAGACACTCACTGACAAACCTTTAAGTATGCTTTCATTGTTTAGTGCCTTCTCCCAATTTGAATTTGATCAGGTATTGGCCTATGAGTACTGAGGCAATAGTGTCTGTAAGTAACTGCTGGAGGTATCTATCATTATTGAATCTGCATGAAAAAAAGCCAAATTTGTTAAAGTAAATTTAGGAGTTGGCAAAAAATTAATCTCACAATTGGAAAAATTTCTACAAATACAACAACAACAATAATAACAGGTTCATGCAGGAATGCAGTCCCCTGATTAATTACTACTTTGCAGAGGCAGAGTTTTCTGTAACTAGGATGTACCATCTTAAGTGTGCCAGACGGAAAATAAAATCTGATATAATGATTCCTGTGTCGGATGCCTGTACCTTCAAATGATACCCAGCACAGGGAAGGGCAGCAGTTGATCTGTCAGCAAAAAAAACAAAACAAAACGGAAGGACTACCAACTCCAAAAAAAGCCAAATGAACAAGACCAGGCCGACTTCCACCAAATTGCTGATACAGCCTTTAGGAATTACTGTCTGTCAGAAAATAAAACCTTTGACCATGAATCTCTGTCCATAAATAGTGCTTGACCTTTATTTCTTTTAGGCTCAAGAAGATATTTCCTCTCAGAAAGTCAGGGAGACACAGGGAAACATGCAAGCTCTTCAACAATGGCCTGTACCCTGAGGCAGGTGAGGACACAGCTGGCAGTGTAGCTTGGAAGATGGATTACAGTGCTCTGAATTCACATATATGGGCCTTTAATAGAAAACTTTTCCGAATCCATTCCATATCATTCCAATTTCCATGCTAAATTGCATGCTTAAGGAACTGGGTATTGACTTGCCTGAATATGAAAATGCATTTTCATTTATTTCATTAGGTATAACTGAATTACACGCCATTTTTATTATGTGGAATTCTCCAGAAACAGTAAAACTGGTTGTTTGTGCCTTAAATGACTGATATGTTAGGCACTCGTAGTGCCCAGAATGTAAACCCCAATCAACTTTTGATCCAGCACCAGGTCAGATTTTCCACTTAGTTCAAGAGGTAGCTCAAAATCAACACGATGAATCGACAGAAAATTTTGTGCAGACTTTTGGTTTCCAAATGTCCCTCTCAGGATGAATTGTAATAACCCCAATCATTCCAACTGGGCCACAATTTTAATTTGTTCAATACTCTGTTTTATGATCAAATATCATACCTAACAACTAATAATGAGCAGGATCTTTATCAAACCTCCACCAACAGGTTTAGTTGGCCAAATTAAACCATATTTTAGCTTCCTGGGAAATACGACTACAAATTTAGTAAAAGAACACTCGTGAGTCGTGTATTTATTATGATTGGGTGAATACACTAAAAGCCAAATAGGTAGAAGTAAATGGATATTCAATATGTGATACAATATGTGACTGAATCTGGAAGCCCTGGCTGCCATCATTGCAGTCCACAGATTGTACCAATAAGAATATAGCAGAATAAAATTAGATGACATGATAAATGTTTACACAAAGCGGAAACAAATGCTGTGATATTACTCATGTGCCTCTCTTGCTCATTTTCTGCCATTTATCGACCAGGGTCGCGTGTACTTATGCATATACCTGTTGCCAATTTCTTTTGGGTGTATATTTGAACAACTGGCCGTCAGTTATGTTTCTTTTTCTCAGCCATTATGCCTGGTGGTCCAATAGCTTCATATTCACAGTGGCAGATGAAGCCACGAGGGAAATAACAGGAATAATTCTGCGGCTCTTTGGGCAACACAACTAAAGCTACCCTGCCATTTTAATTTGGAGAAAATCTGCATGAGCAAAGAAACTGAGAGCAAAAGAAATTAAATTCCGGCAGATTCCTATTGTTTATTACATTTACTTTTACTACGCACTCTCTCTCGTACCTTTGCCTGTACCACCAACACATACCAACATATTCACTCACACACACACTTTTCACAACCCCTTTTTCTTTTGTTTTCTCTCTTCCCCTTCACGGTTTGGGGAGCAAATGAGTACAGCAAGATCAATCAAGAGGAAATGGGGGTTCACCCAACATCTGGTTCCCTCCGTGATTTATTAAATTTGCCATTGTTCCAATAGAAGCTGTCCAGCCCAGCTTTCTGAGAAAGCTCTGACAGCATTGCCTCTGGACGTGTGACAGGTACATGAGGAAAGAGTAAGAGGTTAGACAGAGACAAAGAAAAAGACAAACATGTCAGAGAAAACAAGGGATCTACACATGGATAGAAAGTGGCTGAGAGAAAAAGACATGGAGCCTAAAAAGTGTGAGGAAAGGTAGACAATGGGATGCCATTGGAAAGAGGAACGAGATGATGATAGGAATGAGATGTAGATAACGGAATCGGGATAGGAAGATGGAGGGGAAAATAATAATGAAGGAGAGAAGGAGTCGACGTGGTGACAGCACAGTAAAAAGGAAGGAGAAAATATCTGAGTGATCTAAATAATTCAAAAGATGCACGTTGATGAGGGAAGTGATCTATAAAAGAGATAGAGAAACAGTTCAATCATATAATTTCCCTCCATAAACTATAATTGTATTTTATTTTAAGCTATTATGGTTCTTTGATTTCATTTCTAAATCAATGGGAAGTTAGATTCAAATGTCGTGATTCTTTGAAAATTGCTACCTGTGTGACAGTTAATATTGTCTAATACTATTAAAACATAAATATAGGCCTATAGTAAATATTGCCAAAAGAAATCCTTTCCCTCACTTATATTTGGGGGTGGAGCAGGTGGAAAATGGGTAACATTGTACGTTTTATTCTTTTATTTTGATGGCATTACACTTTTTTCCTGTAATAATTGCAGATACGGGGAAAATTGAAATATTTGGCCAATTAAACTGATCTAACACGGTTGAAAACACCAAGAGAAGACAGAGAAGCCCTCGCCCAATGCCACCCCCCCCAAATCTGTACATTTACTGTTTCATGCCTTGTCCCATCTTTAGTCAGACACTTTTTCACTCTGCTTGCTTTTGCCTGCCCTTGTATATTTTAAGGCCTCTGCTGTTTGCAGAGGAGCAATAATAAAGTGCTATCTATAGCACAGCTCTTGCCATGGGCCAGAATAAAATATGGATGTCTGTTCCCCATGCTGTGCCACCTGAACGTTGCAGGCCAAGGTCTGACCTCCAACAGCTCTAGACAGACTTGAAGCCTCTGATTGATGATCGCAAATAAGCCTGGCACCTGAGATTTATCAAACTGAGCCAACATAGAGTGTAATATTTTAAATTTGTTCATCTGGCGTGACATTGTGCAAAATAGAGACTCAAAAATGCACAGGTGAATTATTCTGTGTGTGAATTTTTTATAAGAAACAATGCCCTATGCCTATGCAGTCTATCCCCCATCAGGGAACACCAAGAAACACCCACTGTAATGCCTGTAAGCAGTATTCTTCTGAAGTTACACTACGGAAGGCAGAGTAGGAGCTGGAGGTAGAAAGTAAATCATTATAACAACTTTCAAATGATCATTTTAAAAGTGTCTTAGCAGAAGATGCAGTCCAGTAGGCATGATTCTTTATTAAGATGTATTAAATATATATAAGTGAGGTAGCTTGGTTTGGCCCAATGCGATCTTGAAAGATTCGGGAAGCAAAGATTACAGAGTAAAATGTATGCGCTGTTTCTCTCTCACACGTGCGTGCCTTCGAAGTGTGCCATGCAACAGAAAATCAGGCAGATTAAAATTGAAGGAAAAATTTGATGTTTCACAGTGAGTGGCATCCTTTCACTATCATTCAACCCTTCCCGGAATGAGTTGTAGGGCACATTTCAAGTCTCAGAGCAGAGAACAAGGGAGAAAAAGATTCTCTCAGTAAGCTGTAAGGAAATCAAAACACACTCTACAAAGAGGAAGAGCCTCTGACATGGAACCTGTGTGCTATTTCTTAACCATTTTGGGAAAATTTTGACATGTTGGTTTTGGTGACGCATCTTTCTCTGTCTTCTTTGCCTGGAAAGGGCCCAGCCATTTTGCGAGCATTGCTCTTTTGATTTGAGCTCTAGGCATCAAACCCATGCCTCGTGGCTGAGTATTTACACCTCATTCTTTGCCCTGGGCAAGGACTTCCTAAGCCACGACTGTTTTCATCAGTTACGTATAATCAGTGCCATTTTCATGGGCTTTGGTGATAAACAAATGGGTACTTACTGTATGCTCTGTGTTGCATCACTTTACTGACATATGTCTTCCTCAGGCTCACTGACCTAATGGGCCTGCTTCAAAAAACCAAAGCTGAGCTCTGGGGAATCCCTTGGATTGCAGCAAACTTTTTTTTTAGCATTTCATTGGATTGCTCAGTATGTGAGTGGTAAGCAATGTTTTTCTCCTTTGATCCCTTGATGCTTCAGGGAGTGTATAACACAAGAAAGTTGCAAAAATGGGGTTATGGTCAGTAAGGTTTTTCTGTCTAGACCTGACTGAGAACCCACAGCGTGACTGTGGCCAACTGCTTAGCTGTTAACTCCCTACGAAGTTTGCACACACTTTGTTGGGTAGTGAGCTCGGTCAAATTGCTGCAGCCCTGGCCTCCTCCACTTGCTTTTAGTTTCTCTATCTGTGCAGCCTTATGGAACTTTGAACATCTTGGACAAGGTGACCCCACTGGTTTCAGGAGACAAGTGGAATTGATTCCTGACATCCTCCGCAGCCCTTTCAATGGTGTCTTCAACCCCTCTGCCTACGAGGGATTTGTGGAAGGCATCCTTTGATTTGTTTCGTCTTCTGAGACTACATATAAAGATAGCCGACTGTTACTGGAACACTTTTTCATCAACACTTCCAAATCCACCAAGAACTCCGACAGAAGTACTGTGGATAACGTCAGAATCAATCTCTTACAATATCAATGTCAATATTTCAGTATATTCAGAAGTTTCTTTTTTTTCACATAGAAAAAAAATGTTCTCTGCATGTCACAATGTGTGTGATTGTGATTTTCTCTTTCCATTATTAACAATCCTTGGCAGTGACAAATATATTTTAAATGCCATCATGGTTAAACCATGTGGAAGTTCTGACAGTATCCAAAGCCAACAATAAGTATTAATATTTATTTCCAGAAATTTCTAGAGTGCCACAGAGGGAATTTCTGGCACAAATATGAGCGGAAATGAAGCAGAAAAGGCATTATACAAATATAAATAGGGTGTCAATTTATCACACTGCGAGGTAATTCATCACACACAGAAACAATCTGGCTAATTTAATACGGTGTAAGCAACAGTATTCTTCTTACAATTACATATTGACCAAATGTGGACTGAGGAGAGCATCATCAGCCTTAAAATGGTATATTATTGAGCTGAATTGTGCTTAAAACATCCTTGTTTTGCCGAGCACAAGTAGAACAGAGGCTTGTGTGTGCAGGAGTTGATTTTAGCTGTACCCATTATCAAGTGCAGGTGTCTTCTGAAGTAGCTGTGTGCCGAGATAATATTTCCATTACGCTGTGTATGAGTGGGGCCGACTGTCTGGTGGCCCCTGTAGATTTCTGATGGGAGAACACGATCTATTCTCAAGTTGCTCAATGGATCGCTGATGGGTTTTTTTCTTATCTGAATTTGCTTGTGTTTGACACCATTTTAGTCAAAGACAGTTCTTTAATATCAGTTCCAAACACACAGCTTATTTTTTTTGATCTCCGTGACATCTGTTTTAGTTAGGATTAAAGACCTACTTTAAATTATTAAAAGGATCCAAGCATGGAGTTGCAGTACCTTTTTTTTATCAGAAGCTGTCTTTTAGTTAATAGTCTAATAGTCAAATGTTCAAAAGTAATTTCTACCTCTATGTGAACAGTTTTCATAAGTGGCACGCTCTCGTAAATGAATGAAAAGTCTTTAAAATACAAAGAGCACAGACAAATCGAAGGCTATTTTGACCATTACATGTCGATGAGCTGGCCAAACCGCGCCTCGAATCAGCCTCATACAGATGGGGCCATGAGCTGGTATGCAATTGACCAACATTGATCTGGCATGGCCTTGGTGCTTACAAGCCCATTTTGACAGACATGTCTTATATATATTTATTCATTTTCACCGTGTCTCTCACAAAGGCCTCAGAGGTTTCACTTTACGAAAGCTGGTTTTCCAGTTACTGCACCTGGACCTGCTGGCTTTTACTCACATATTTTCAGTTTTAAATGATGCCGTTACATGCTGCATGGTGCATGGAGGGGTTTGCTCATTTTATGCTCCTTTGAAACTTCCTGACAAACACAATGCACTAGAGATTGCAGCAGCTGTGATTGATGAAACTGACACTGGCTGTTTTCACACTCGAGTGGGCAGGAGACTAGGGTTTTATGATGTATTGCTTAAAAACTGCCAATTCACCTCACATCTTTCCAATTTATTGTCTTTGTTTATGTTTTTATATGCAGCCTACATGCTTGATTGTGGTCATGCGCTGGTATTTGGGCACGCTTGTACATATGCTGTGTGTGTGTGTGTGTGTTCTTCAAGTCATCTTATTCATCTTACTTAATTGCCATCATTGACAACACACAGCTTCACTGCCTTCCCTGGATAGGGCAAAAAAAGAAGGATGGGGAAGTCTTTGTAATTAACTCCCATCTATTTATCATGGGGAAGGATGACAAGCCTGATTCAGTATTAATCAAAACATTACCCTGAGCTAGCTTGAGTGTGCCAAACTGGCAGCGATTTCTCATCAATGATGTCACATTAGCGATCTGGAGCTTGACACTGGATTATTACTCTGCAGTCTTGAGTTCAATTAGAGCTCAGTAAACACTTGATAAGCTTGGTAATGACAATGGTCATTGGATGAAGACGTAGTAGATTTTTTTTTTTTTTTTTTGGCTTAGATGCTGACTAATTTGTCTTGTGAGTAAACCTCTCATAATGAAAGATTTTAGGCATGCTCTCTAGAGATCATTACCAGTGTAAATCTAAAACTGTCTGTCCTTTTTTTGGCCATAGTTTCCCAGCAGTTACGACTACAAAATCACACAGCAAGGTAATCTGAGGATTCATTGCTACCATGACCTCTGCTCTCCCCAAAGCCAGTAATTAAGACTCAAAGAGAAATAAAGGAATTGCCAAAGACTGGGGAAATTACACCTCTGGTTTACTTGCTTAATTTCCTGTATTTCAGAGCAAAGTTAGATTATTTTCCCAATTGTTCCCTCTGCTGTGCTTCAGAAAACACTAGAACGAAAGAAACAAACAATATGCATATTCAGTGCAGTTCGAAGAGTCTGGAGGGAAAACAAAGCTTTTTGTTCAACTTGTATTGAGGAGTGGCTCCCATGGAGGGAGGGGAATTTAAAAATGCACACTAGCTAAGGATACAACTCCATGTTTCTCTTTTGTTTATTTTTTTGCGCAGTATTTTGCCACTTATTTATTCCCTCAAAGTCGTAGACTCTGTCGGCAGATCCTCAGCGGCTTACATACGGTGCCCAGGGCTTTATCTGTGTTAGCCATATAAAATAAATACCCAGTAATGGCGTTCAGCAGCGTTTACAAACAACATTATTTCAAACAGACAAATTCAGCCAAGGCTTTTCGCAACACATAAATGCTTAGCTGTAGCAGAAACCTTAATTTACAGGAAAAGCTTTTTTTTTCTACCCAACACGACAATAGTTAATAAATATAAATACATTAATTAATTCAACGTGTTCATGAGAAGAATATTACATAAGGCACCGACTTACATAGTTAAATTCAAATGTTCAGCTTCAGACTGAAGGCACCTTCTGACCACAGTGCAGATATTGTGCTATATATTTACAGCTTTATATTCTTTTGGTTATTGCAGCATAAAATCAGTTAATAATGTAACATTGACTTCTGTATTCTCTCTCACTAAAACATAAGTATTAAAAAGTTAATGACAGCAGATCCATTCTACTGGGATGGATTGCCTTACACTTGAAATGTCTGTTCATCTACTGTATGCAGTAGTACTGAAGCAAAAAAGTGTACTGAAGCAAAAAAAACAAAAAAAAAAACTATACACTTACACAAACCACAGCCAGGACAAGGAATGAAGAAACGGTGTCTGCTTCTACAGCAGATGCTAATGAACCACAATACAATCTCTTCGGCTCTTGTCCTCCAGACATACACATTTAGCCTGGGGCTGTTTCAAACTGAAGGGAGGAGGATGTCGTTGACCATCCAGAACAACACATTAGCAACATTAGCAGTACATCATCTTCTGCCATTAGCTCTCTGCTCTACTGCTGTAGCAACAAAGTACATCCAATCTCTGCTAGTTATTGAAACAACCTTGTTTTTTTCATTTACAAATAAGTCACCTATTTTTTTTTTTCAATTTTTCAGTGCCCCAGTATATTATATATCATCATCGTCTATTTATTTTTGAGCAGCACATGAGAGCGGATGACCAGTAGGGTTAATGTGACCAAATGCCATGATTATTGCTTTCAATGGATGTTATTTGCTGGGGTTGCAAAGGATAAAATTGCAGTTGACAACAAACTATAATAAAAGCAATACTGTTCCATTATTTGTGAGTGTACTCAAGGCTGCAAAATTCATTCTGTACTGAAAACAGGCACGTGATCTCTGGCAAGCATTGCAGTCAACTTCATTCAGTAAGATAAAGGTAAGGATATATCACGGAGAGAAAGTCCTTTATTTTCAAAATGTTTTATAGCTACACAACAAAAAAGAAAGTAAAGAATTACCACAAGTGACTTATATTCAGAGGTGGTTTTTTTTTTTTCTTTTTAGAACCTAAAACGATTTTTGAAGATTATAGCAGAGGTAATGCAAAAACAGGACAATGTGCCTGTATTCAATCTATTCATCTGGTGAGTCCGCAGTTCTACAAGTCTATCTTATGATTGAGATGCCCCACTTTATTTTATTCATTGCATTCGTTCAAATAACTAGATGGACCAATATGTGAGGCAACAAATAATATCTGCTTTATTCGCCCACAGATCTTTGCAGAGACATAGAAGCTGCAGTTGAGACTTCCCTGTTTTATCTCAAGGACATCATGAGATATGAATTTCCAAACTTAACAACTTAGCATTTGCTTAATCGTTGCTGACATTCTTTAAATGATGTTAAGAGGAAATATTCACAGTGTATGGGGGGGGAGTCACATGGCTTCCACTTGTAACTCATCTGGAGATGCAATGAAAAGGTTTGAAACGGATTTGATTACACTGATAGCAGGATTGGTTGATGTTAGATTGAGTTTAAATCCATTGATTGATATGCAGTGACAGATCTACAGAGAGCTCTTGAGACATTTAATTATATAAGTACAGCCCAACATGTGTCTCATCACTACATTTGCACAGCATGACATGAAGTTCATTAAATGCTTGATTATACTTTGACACAGACTACACGTGTAGTTTAACATGGGAAGATGCAGCACGTTTTCTTCACGCTGTAAACTGAGGTTTAGACGTATGAGTGATGACAGAGGTGTGATAGTGATCACCGGCCCCTGAGCGCTCATCATCAAGGAAAATTTTCTGCATGCCACTGAGGTTTTTATACACCTGATTTACACAGCCCCTCCCTGGCCAATGCAATCCACCAGCCGCGGGATTCGCACTAAATAATAAAATTGACAGGCCTCATTTGTTCAGTTGTCTGTGTAACAAAAGCCAATGCCCTGCACAACCCCATGAGGCATATCCATAATCCCTTGGGATAATACTATTGAGTTTGCCTGAATGGGGTTATCTGTCAGCAAGGACAGAGAGATAAAGGATGACTGGTATTTGGAGACTTTCGGGATGCCAAGCAGCATAGGACAGGTGGAGCACAAGTTAATCACTTCTGTATTCAAATGTCACCACTTTTTTTGGAGAGTACGGATGGACAGGCACAGGCATCAGAGTAAATGTTTTGTGTGCTATCTATGAGAGAAAAGCGGATTGTTCACAGGGGAAACTGAGGAATGTGTCAAGATATGTATTGGAAAAAGATTAGCAAATTACCACCTCACTTATTAGCAGACCACCTTTATACCGATAAGGAGACCTGGTGTAATATCTTGAACTGGGCTTTATATTACTCCTTATATTAAGTTTAAACACAAAAAAGCATTTGTGAAGATATTTAGGCATGAAGCCATGACTCCAAATGAGCTTTTCAATGTCACTGAAAAGGGCATAGCAAAGACTCAGAATTTCTCGGCCTCAAACTCTTCTCACATAAACCTTTTATCGCGTTCATTATTTTCCTTTTATTTATGTGCTTGGCACTTTGTCTTATCAAAGTTTATTACATATTCTCAAGGCTTGAAACATGCTGCCTGGCATATAAATCACGTAAACTGGCGTATTTCTCCAGCTTGTACAGAAGGGTTAAATCTGAAGAATAATACATTTTTGACACTACAGCAGATGAATTTGAGTACACCTCTAAACATAAGTAAAATTCCTCTTTCCAGTTCATGCTGCCCATGTGTTTTATAACTTTGGGGGTGTGTAACAGTGTGTTACAACTTACTGCTTTCAACCTGTTTACTTGGCTCACTACTTATTGCCATTTGGGGACAATTAGCATTGCTTTGTTCTCCCATAACAAAGGCATACATTTGGTGATTTGGCAGACAACCAGGATTTTAGAGTACAAGCATTGACCTCTGCACCCTCTACCTCACTTCTCTTTCCTTCAGTTTCTAAACCCGGCATTCTTCCTCTCCATTTGGGAATGGAGCGGATATCAACTTCTATCCAAACGCATTTTTCTGTTTCATTTTTATTTGCTTCATTTGGGTAAAAGCTCTGAATTCAATGGGAGGGTTTTCAGATAAAGCCTCACACAACCAATAAATCAGAGTCCTAATAATGACAGCAGAGAAGACAAACAAAAAGGATTTCTTTTTTGCCAGCCAAAACTCTTAAATTTTCACAAACCAAAATATAATTAACCTGCAAGACCAGTATAAATACAGCACACCATTCCATGAATTACAGTGACTGCTCATCTTTTTGAATCATCGGTGAGTGAGAAAATCCAAAGACTGTAAAAAAGAAAAATGATTGTGGAAAAAAACTGAAAGGAAAGTTGGATTTTTAGAATAATGATCCACTGTGGCTACGGTGAGGTATTATGAAGCTATGTTAACTTAACATTTGTTTAAACAAAGTACCTACTACATGCATCATTCTAGCCTTTATCCATTTTATCCTTTCAAACGTGATGAATGTTAATAAAATCAAAGTTTCACAAAATTGGTTTCCTCTGCTGCTGAGCTGCAAGGCAAGACTTGCTTTCACTATCTAAAACATTGGTTGGCAACGTACTCAAAGACAGAACGGAATAATGTAAGCATTATAAAATAAAAATTTGGACAAAGTATAAATCGATTTTTTGGACATTTTTACGTGTGAAAGACAAACATTTAGCCACTTATGGCTTGTTTAAATACAGGTATGTAGACTGATAAATACAATGGGAGCAAGAGGGCTTTTCCACAAACCTCATGTATAATTGACTGTGACATGAATAACCAGGGCACCCTCTGACTCATTCAGCACCCTTCAATTATTAAAGCCCAACTTTGCAGAAGAGCACCTCGGGTTCAACAGGATATGATATGAAGTAATGCCTCTACGCAGCCCAAGATCCTCACTGCCAACAAATTGCCCTAAGTTGCTAGTTTCATTACTAATAAGGTACAACAATTCCGCTTGCTTTGAGTGGGCACCCCTGACTATGTTTAGCAAGGGTGAGTGGGCCACCCATACACACTCAGCATCTAATCAACTGCACCAATGGACATTGCATTACATGACAATGCATTATAAACACACTCAATGGCTATGGTAGCTGTGAAGGGGCAGCCATTATGAAAGAGAGTGCAAGTTGAGTTCGTAGTAAATTAAGTATATTAATTCCAGTAGTCCAGGCAATGCCCAAGCAACTCCAAATGGAATAAAAGAGTCATCATTACCTGTGTTAAAGGCCAACGTGAATCATAAAAAATTGCTTATTTTTGACTAAATGTAAGCTGGACATGTTGTGCTATCAAGAACATGGGTGGTCTGGCAAGAGCCGAAGTGAACTGTCCAGGCTGGGCCATCTGGGGAGCTGGCACCGAGAGAGTCCGCGGATGTACAAATCATGCTTGCAAAAGCAGGACGGCTACCACTGAGCACAACAGATTTTCTATGACAACTCTTTTTTTTTTCTCTCAATGGTGCTCAGAGTTTCATGATACAGAGAGAACCGGCAACATCATGTTAATCTTGCAGCTATTGCATAATTAATCTCCATTTTATGTATACAGTAATGGAATTTCCTTCGTGATAAGTGGCTTTTCAATTAAAATACACATGGACTACTATCCTACCTCGTTTGTCGAAATTAGGCTTGAGGTCGTCGTCCTTGCACATCATGTCCGTGTGCCCTCCGATGCTGATGTTCACTCCATAATCTTCCTGCACCTTTCCATCGTTCAGCTTGTTGTGGAGCTGGTTGGGCGTGGAGTTGAGTGAGTGTCCTCCTTGGTCCTCTTCGTCACAGTCGTAATCATCAAGAATGGGGGTCTCGCGAATGGGCATACCGATGACGGAGCTGCCATGCTGGTGAGTGTTTCGAGAGCCCCGGTAGCTGTCGCGGCCCTGAGGTCCGAGCAGGACAGAGGGAATGTAGTGGATCTCATGGGTCGCCTCGGTGCTAGCACTCTTTTGGGGGATTCGGCGACGCTTGCACCATCGGTTGCGGGTGTACAGGACAAGGGTAAAGAGGAGAATTAGGAGTAGAAGGGCGATGAGACCTCCCTGGATAAAAGGAAGAAGAAAAACAAAAACAGGTTGTGAGAGAAGAGCACAAGGATAACAATGTAGCCAATACAAACATTCACGACAAAAGAGGACTTGACAATAACAACCCCAAAAGCTGTTCCATTGCCACTTATATCAGGTTGAATGCCAATTAGCACCTATGTTGTTCTTCTTTAATAACTGAACCTTTGTTGACTTCTTTAATTGCTAAAGAAGTCTGGCAATCAGCGCTTCGATATGCAAGTTCTTAAATCAAAAATCCCTAACAGGGTTAGAAAAAGACCGACTCATTCAGACCTAAACTACAGTCCAAGTGCATGCAAATTCTGCAAATTCTTTAATATGTAAAATCTCATATGCAGTCATAAATTGGCATTCAACAAATGTCAAACATATATATATAAATCTAGGCTCTTCAAAAATACTAATTTATCTCCAGTATAATATAATCCAATTTAATGGCAGTGCTATGAATAATGATGGGGTCGGGACTAATTTGTATGGCCTGGTCTCGAATCACTGTAAAATGGAGAGTGACATCACATGACATTGGTTTATATTTTATACTGCAAGACAATAGTTGGTTTTATTTTGAAGAATGAGAGATGACAAGCTTCCTTTCCTCCATTTTTCATCCCCAAACTCCTACTTTTCTTTTTGCTCCAAGTTTAAAGCAGCGGTGTGTTTTATTATTTTTCAACGACAGGCAGAAGATACAGAATCAGGACATTCTGCTGTCCGACTGCTAGAGGAGCTCAATAAACACATGCAGGAGCAAAAGCCCCATACCTGAGCGGAATTAGCTAAAGACTATGCCTCCAAAGACCAATCTGCTATTTAATATAGTCTGAAGCTGTATTTGATTTTTGAGCACTGCTTGTTTGTTCATGCTATGTTTTATGTTTGAGCGCTGCTAGTTTACGTGATTCTGAATGTGTTTGTGGAAGCTTGATTTAGTGAAGCTCTGCTTGTTGACTGATCTGTGGGGTCATTCAGAGCAGCTTCGGCAGCGTCTTTACTCTTTAGATTTGCATGCATCTCTCTCTGTTTGCTCTGTCTTCCTCTCCATCCCTTTCACTGATATTCAAACGTGGGCTGACCCTGATGAAGGCCACAAGCCAAACTGTGCCAGTCTAACAATGAAGTTGTTCTGCATACGGCAAGTGTTGCTGGAGTTTTGACCTCTTCTGTCAAACAAACGCTCGCAGGGTGTGAGGGATGCTGCGGATCATGACTGACTCAGGCTTCTATTTTTATGTTCTCCTGTTTGTTTTGCCAGTTCCTTCTTCACTTCCCCATGTGGCAGCAGCTCTGAACCCAACACCTAAAAACCATATACTGCACCTTTCCTTTATTTTCACACCCACATACACACACAAACACATACACACACACCCACACCAGGGTTCTTAGCTCCCCACCTGGTCATCGCTTGTGTCTCTTTAATGTTTAGACCAATCTGATGTTGTTAGTTGCCACACAGAAACTCTAGATCCACCGTAAGGGCCTAGCGTGCGCTTTCTTTTATTGGTATACATGAATATAATGCTGATGAATACAAAAGCGGCTCAGCTGGCTCTCTTAATGACCAGAGTAGCCTAACGGAGTTTCATTGTATTGTTCTTGTGTAATGAAATTAAAAGACCATTCGATTCCTAAAGTATTGGCTGTATGTTAATTGTTTCCTTGTTTGTTTGAGTACTCTGTTGAAGGCAGCCTCTGCAAAAGTCAAGAACTCCGTAATTACCTTCAGCCCACTGCCACTTCATTAGCACGGTAAACTTGTGACCACAATCATCGCATTATTAGTGGATTTATATGTTAATAATTTGACTTGATCCCATTTGCTATGATGAATTAAATTCATAATTAAAAGCATAAATTATAAATCGCTGAGACTCAATCAATTAACCTGATGTTGTTTGTGTATGACGAAGACAGTGGTGCTCTTACTTTCATTATTAACCCAAGTTGTTATTTAATAATAATAGTTTAGCATAAATATTTCCTTAATTTAAGTGATCTGCCCACTTTTTGAAAGTGACCTTCTTCCTTTCAGCATTCAGGTTAATTCAATACAGCATGTCACCACCACAGAAACATCAAACACACCACCATGAATGCTGTGACTGGGGAATAAAGCAAATCCATATGCAAAGACAGAAAGGAGGGAACCAAGACAGGGCATGAGTTATTCTTTGATTTTTCACAACGGCCAATAGGTAAGATGCAGTGTTGAACTGAAAAAGAAATGGCAACCTGAGGGTGATGTATTCACGGCTGTCAGGCTTAAAGTGCACCATCAGCTCTTTTTGCGAGCACATATGCATACATACACGAAACTTCAGCCACTGTGAACGCCTATATACACACACCCACGCAAACTAAATCAAGACAGAATAATAAATAAAAACCACGAGGGGTCATTCATCACAACATTTAAAATTCCATCTTCATGAAGAAAAACAAACCCCTTTCAAATTATAACTCATGCACTGCTGGATGTCCATAAATCACAGTATGCTGAGAGGAGAGGAGGCACATGGAGACGACTAGCACCACGGACAAACTTGTTCATTAATCTCCAATAGGATGGCAGGTTTGCAGAAATGCAGTCCCACAGACTCCCCCTTAGCCCCACACTCCCACATTAATTCCCCTGGAAAGAATGGCAAAAACATATGAAGGCTTATGTTTCATTTCAGCAGCAGAGTGATAATGCAGTGACATTGAATGGCTGCTGAGAGCGGCTGAAAAATGATGATGGAAAACTGCTAAGTAAAGGCACAAGCTGTTGAAAGCTCAGGTTCAAACAGCCCTCCTTTTTGCAGTTCAAGCATTGGAAGAAATATTTTTAGTGGCTAAGTAACATCTATATTCCTTTCAGCCTTCAGCTGCCATAACACATCAGCTCATTGTCACTATAAAATAAAGACAAACTAGTCAATTTGTAATGGAAATGCCTAAAAGTAAAAATAAAAAAAAACTTTACATTTAAATTGAAATTTTGTCTTTGACTCTTTGTTACTTGCGCAGACACAGTCAAGTATAAAAATGAAAGGTGCAATCATTCGTACTTAAAAGCAATCTATAGTGTATGTATTTCAGCTCTGTTAATTTAGTTCTTCTCTCCACATAAGAGCCCATAAGAGTTTATCTTTCTGTCCTTCTAATTTCTTCCACTCAAATCTCCTTCCCCACATTCTCACACAATTCTTTTCCTCTGCACTTCTCACCGTTTGCACTTTTAGGTCCCTCTTGATTATTGTGCGTCTCTCAGTCTCCATTCCCCTTCGTGTTTGATCACATTGTTCTTCCACTCGTCACTACAACAGCCATATAAATTCACAGTGGCAGATGTAGCCATGAGGGAAAATGGGTTTTCTGTTCATCTTCAGACCCTACAAATCCCTGCTGCTTTAGTCCTAAGTGACTTCATGGGGAGGAGAGTGGCTTGAAGCCCCATAATTCCACTCTTTTCTTCAGTATGGGTTTACTTCACTTTGTGATTATTTTCTGTACTATTTCTTCACTTTTTTCCCCCCAATAATGCTCCCCATTTCCCTCCTGAATCATTCTGCATGTTATTCTTTCCTTTTTGCCTTTTGTTTTTTTTTTTTCAATTGCCACCCCTTCCCCCAGTAGCTCTCTCTCGTTGTCCCTGCCTTTTACCTTTTTATTTTCCTACCCTGCCATCCCCCTTTTCCCCTCTCTTGTAGATCATGTTGCCTTCCTTCCTTTCGCGTTCCTTTGCCAGGCTCTCTTGCTGCTGTTTCATCCCTTCTCACTTACCTCTCATCATCATTCTTTTACAGATTGGATGCAGAATTTGGCAACACACATCCGCGCTGAATTATTCAACACATTAGTTCCCCCCCCCGCTTTTTTTTCCCCAACAGACATAACATCAGCAGATTCTTCAAATTAAACTATTACCTTAGCAGTCATCTTTAAATTACAGGGGGATAAGAACAACAGCCAGTTTGCCCTTTGTTGTGTAGCAGTCGTAACCTGGGATGCTCTAAATAATTTTAGTGAAGGTAGCAACATCACAAAGAGTCAAAAACCGGGGAGAAAGCAATGACTCTGAGTTACGGGGGGGGGGGGGGGACACGTTCATCTTTTAAAAATGACACTGGAACATGTTTACTGTGATGCTTTACATTATTTTGGGGTTTCATGTGTTGAATAAACCTCTGTGTAAAATTAAAATCTCACAGTGCAGTGTCAGACTGCATAAAAAAAAAAAAATCAATATCATACATCATCATCAGATATGAGCGTAATGCATTCTAGTAATTTTGTTTTCTCCTACATTCAAAACATATTACAGTGAAAAATCACACACTACATGAGAGTAATGAGCAGGAGCTGCTGAGATGGATGGCTGAGACAAATGCAGTGAAATTAATACGGTTTGAGCAGTTTAACGTTTATTTTAAGAAACAGCTTAGCTGTTTGAGTAAAATTCAGTTCACGGTGCAACAGAAGATGCATTTTGTGTTGTGATGGTGTGATACAGACTACGTGAGCGGTGTTAAATTAACAAGATGTGATTGCATTGCCCAAATGTGGGCATACTTTAGTGAATACGATGTAATTAGGAACTATAATACAACTTCAGCAAAAAGAGCTTAAAATATGCATTTATTGCATTACCCCAGAGTTTAGGAAAAGCTGGAAAAAGAGGGAGAGATATAAACATAATATTCTGGTAAAATTACTTCTTATGAATACCTCTTACATGGTTACAGATGGGATTGTAACCTTGAAAATGCATTTTACAGTTCCCTGTGTTTACAATAACGATCATTAACAAAAATGAAAAGACATCTTAGCCAAGTTATTGTTCTGTCACCTGACCACATGTAACAGGGTTATTATTGACAGTTGAAGTTGGTCAAAATTCATTTCTGTGTTCGTTCAGGTTTATTTTGTTTTGTAAGCATTATATCCTGTTGACTTTTATTGATTACTTTTTTTTTTTACCTTGTCATTTTCGGTTTCTTTGTCGAAGGAATGGCTTAATACGTTTATCTATCTAGGGCTTCCTTATGTGTGTTTGATTATAGCACGGCTGGTGGTAACTATAGTAACCGGTATTTGTCAGTTCGGCCCTTTTGCTGCGATTACGATTTCAACGGAGGTATGTACTAATAACAGCTCAGGGGTTTTTTGAAATACTGAGTTATAAAACGAACTTTGTTCATGTTAAAATGTATATTAGGTGACATAAATAGTATCGTCACGTTTTGTGACTAAGTTGTCATTAGTAGGTGTTCATTTTGTGTTTCTATTGTTGTTCTGAGTAAAAGCTAGCTGCTGCGCCGCTAATATAAATGGTGGCTGCTTCAGTCTGTTAATTGCGTGAATGTTCTGATGTGTAGGGGCAGACCTGTACGTACCAGTGTGTGTATCACCACCAACCACATTCATGTGTTTGTTTAACAGTTATACTGTGTCGTGAATAAACGCCGTGAACCTGAAGAGTTGTGTCCGGTGATTTCTTCAGCCTGCTGTGGCCGAGCCAGTCAGAAGGGGTGACACACACATGCAAGGAAAATGAACTGGGACAAACCCACAACTGGGAAGAGCTTCATTGTGCCTTATTGTGGCCATACTAAAACACTGTATATATGTGCACAAAGAGGAAGAGATGCAAACAGATAAAGGGCTGAAAACAGTTGACATCCAGGTACAATGCAAACAGGATGCAATAATGTCAGTTCCACATTAGTTCTCCATTCTGGGTCAAGCATTTACATAATGGTTTGACCAGTCTTGGTTTAATGTGGTAAATGTAAGATGACATATATGAGTTTTTGTCAGCTGTCAGTCAAGAGTCATTATATAACCTGAGGTTTTTAGTTTACTTGCATGAGCTTCCAATGCGGTTTCTTTTTCAGCTTGTTTTTCTATAAATACAATTTGATATAAACTGTTATGTTACTTCTTAGGTGTCCCTGATATTAACATGCATGTTGTCCTGTGCACTCGTGTAGAGTTATGTAGAGTCGTGTAGAGTTATGTTATCAGAGCGCATTTTTTACCAGCTGGACCGTCTTGTGAGATATATGGCCAACATTCACTTCAGCAACATCTTTGCAAATACATGGCAGCATGCTGGGTGTGTTTGTGTAGGTGTGTTTGGCTGTGTTCTTTCTCTCTGCATATTTATTCATGCTGTTCTATCTAATCTCTGCAAAACTCATGTGACTCTTGTTCTGATGCCATTTATAGCATTGTCACTGAGGATCTCTCAGATGTGTCACCGCTCTTTGGCCCACTTATAAAAAAAAAAAAAAAGGAGTCAGATGTCTTGAAAGATACTTTGTTACATCTCATTTTAAAAATAGAAGCAAGCAGCATAAATGTTAATTACCAACATCATCTTTCTGGATTAACAATCACATACAGGATGATTTTTCACTTAGATCAAAAAGCGAACATGTATACTTAAAATATACTTAACCACATATTGTGATGAAGCCTAATGTAGTTAATAATGTTATGCAAACAAAAAAGAAATGCAAATGACTTGAACTATATTAATTAAATTTCTACTCAATCAGTCAAGCCGCATCAAACTCTTTAACAACTGGGAAGTTTGAAGATCGATTGTATTGATCCACTTGGTCTAAATAGCTGCTGTAGGGCCTTAAGATTTGGAAATATTTTTTTCTTTGGCACAGCTACAACTCCCTTGTGATCCTAATAAGCTTTGCGAGGGCGAAACAACATGCCTCGGAGCCAGCACATCTGACACATGCTCTGTTGTTTAGCCACCATCTGTGCACAGTGGCAGCAGTGGCTTGCTATACACCGGTAGCCTCCACCTCCTGCTCCAGGGGAAGAGCGGAACACAGCAATCTTTGGTATACTCTTTAAAACACGTCACAATGAAAAAGTCATGCTCTTGACTGGCAATTTGAGAGGAGCCTGAATAGCCAGTGATCTGCATGTGTTGCCACGGAAGAAGAGACAGATGAGACACCTCAAAGGATTCACAGTTTAATGCACGCATGCACAGGTACACACACAGGGATATACAGGGCTGCCTTCCTATACAAGCAAACACACCTTTAATGGGCTGCTTCTGTGTTCATGCCATTGTGCGTCAAGCAAAGACCTTCAAGGCAGAACAACACCCTGCACCTCTCTCTGCTTTCTTTTGTTCCCTGTCACCATCCTTTATTTGGTAGGCTCCTACTCATTCTTACCTTTACCCCCCCTCCGCTCTCGGTGTTTCTCATATCCTTCTCTCTCTCTCTCAGCAGGAAGTTAAAGTGGCATGTGCCCTAGCATCTGCTCTCCATTCTCTCTGTCCAACTAGAAGTCGCAGCATGAATGACAGCGCTTGGCTCTGTGGTTTATGTTTCCACTCTTCTAATTCACCTTGGACTAAACATGCCTGTCCCACTACCTGGACACCTGAGAAATCTGGTCTCAGACATGTGAGATGTAGCTTTAGCTTGTTTTTAATCCAGTAGAATGGCAGATTTTTTTCCTTTCACACATGCCACTTATGCTGCTTTAATGTAATTAACTGCTGGCACAACAACATTTACAAACACCAACCAGGATCATTTGTTGCGCCCTCTCCAACACGGCATAAGTGCGTACGATACTTCAAACACGTGTACTCTTATCAGTGCAGGGTTTGTGTAGTGTTAAATCACTGTACAGTAATAGGGGATGTGTTTTCAACACCCAGGGGAAAAATGGGTGAAATATCTCGATTTGAAAGGTAAATTTTTGTGGCGGACGTGTAATCATCTATTCTAAAGTAACTGAAAATCTTTTATAAACCCTGCAGCTTAGACTATGTAAATCGCCAGAGAAATTACACTGACCAAAAGACCGTACCTAATCATAAAATCTGATTACACTGTGATTGAGAGCTGAATGAAGATCTCCCACAGCTAAACTGGAAAGCACCAGGTTGACCTTTCCATTTTGTCCCTCTCGCCATGGGAACTAATGCATGTTTCCATCATCCCCTTGCCATCCCCTTTTCCATCACCTTGAGTCCTATCCCTTCATTACTCCGCCTCGCTGTCCTCCCATTTTACATGGCACTACGCTCTATCACACACACACACACACACACATAAAAGATTTGAGGGCAGATAATGCTGTATTGAGTCCTGGCCTCGTGAATTATAACAGAGAATTAGAGCCAATTCACTAGTGTGATGCTTCCACCCACCCAATAGCTTTCTCTCCAGCTTTTTCCACCGTTAGAATTTGCTCCACACCCACCACTCTCCTCTTTCAGCCAGCCTGACAATAAGTCAGTTACAGGATCTCCAAGCTTGGGACCTATTCTGAAGGATGGTCTGCATCCATGTTATAGATTACAGGGATAAATGGCGTCAAGGTTGTGAAAGGAAGAAGAGAAACCGTCAACAGATTGCTTTTTTTTTCAGTAGATTCACTAATCTCAGACAGTGAGAAGAACACTACAAAGAAATACAGCAAAATTTAAAAGTTAAACATTACATGGATTTTCTACATATCAGAAAATTGTCATTATATTAGTAATATGTGCAGGTGTGGCCTACAGTATTGTTGTTACATTTTACAAATACCCAGTGTTGTTACTGCACATTGTTTTGTGAACTAGCTTCCCGATTTACAGCTACAGCCCAGTAGCTTTAGTCAGGAAGAAAAAACATTTTTTGCACGGACCATTTAAGAAGAAATTAGGTTCTCTAGTCTACAGTTTGCAGTGAAATTATGCTAAATTAACAGTTGCAGTGAACTCTTTCAGCATGATGGAAATTAAAATGTTTGTATGATAATGGAGGACATCTGCGTTACATCTCATCCAGTGATATGCAGCATGACCGACAGTGAACATCATATTTCCTAAAATCTTTAGGGGCATTCAGTTTCCATTATACCACCTAATGGGCATTTCAAAAAATACAAATCATATTATATAATTGGTTTTGGCCTTTCCCGTGAATGAAAACAGTTTCTTTGTTTTCAGTTCTGTCACTCTGTTTGTTATCTAAAAGCATACGGTTCAAGGTAATTTAGGCTTTTCAGTTTTGGGGGGGATTTATAAACGGTGGTCTTTGACTGAGTATTGTTTGCATATTCTAAACAAAACAATTACAGTGAAGACCATACGGTGTCCTTTCGTGAGATTTATTTGATGTAATTACCCTTCATGTATGGTAGAAAGAAATTGTAATACACCTCAGGAACTGAATAGTTGGGGGGGGGGGGGGTGAATGGATGCATCAAGTGCTACTCATGAGTCCAATCCCTTGAGGGGAAACATGGGGGGGGAGGAAAAAAAAATAAAAATCTGCATTTAGATAATGACTACCTCCTTTTCTCCCAAGCATTGTTATGGAGCCAGGTTATATTTCTCAGTTTAATGACATCCCATGATGCTCACTGTTTGCATGGTAACCAAATATAATTGCCACTGCTCATTCACCACTGCTTGCTCATTACTGTGGCAAATTAGAACTGCTGGAGAGAAGAGACTGCAATGCCCCCGTACCCTAACACCATCCCACCCACCCACATTACATTATGGCTCTTTCATTTGCTTTTATAAGAGATAAATGATATCTTCACACTGAGGAAGTGTAAGCCAACTACAAGCACACATGCCCTCCTCTGTGACATTTCAGAGGAAGAAATGTGATTAGAAAGGTAATGCCAATATTTGCAGCGGTGTCATAAGGGACCAATGCCGGCTTGCTACAGCTGTTGATAACAAGGCAATAAGAAGGCCCGAACAATGTGGCCCTTGGGGTGACTTTGATTGAGAAAAGAAGAAGGGCTGGGGAGTGAAAGGTGCAAGGAATGGATTTTTTGCTTTTGTAAAGATACAAGCATCAAAGAGTGAACAATAGTGCCAACCTGTAAAGAGCAGGATGTGAGGAAAATAGCAGTGGACATATTCATTCGGTTTCCCCTTTTGCATGAAGGGATAGAAAAAAAATCTTTTTAAGGCTTACAAGGTTTTTGTGCCTTAAGAAATCATTATATTGTATCTACAGAATACAAAATGAACAAGTCTAAGATTGTGAAATTAATGATTTTACAACACTAGACGAAGAAATATCCTTGCTTTGAAAGCTGATGGGAGCAATGGAGCCATCTGATTATAGGTGTTTTTATGTGTTGGTGTGTGTTTGTGTTGATGTACCTCCATTAAAGGCAACTGGGGTTTCAGCCCTTGTTATATTCCCAGTCGTTTATCTTGAAGTGAGGCCTTTATTTGTATCTGCAGCTGTCAGCCAAGTGTTACCACAACAGCTTGTGAGACTAGACCTGCGAATGAGCACCAGCCAGCTGAAGGGAAAGGTAGTCTTTGTCCATTGGTGCCAGATACAATCAAAAACTCACTTTAGCCCTGCTCCCGCCCACTCTCCCACACAAAGGCCCCTCTGCCAATCTCCGGCCCCTCACCCCATTGGTACTCATATCATGAGAATGTGTCCTCACTTCCCTGGCAGCTCCGAACAGTGTTATATACAGTATAGAAGGCTGTTGACAAAACTTTAACCTAGGCCCAAGGTTAAAACAACAGAGTCTGAAACTTGCCAGTTTATTTCCTAATCTAGAATGGCAGGAGGAATGAATTATTAGAAATAGATGATGTGTGTGCTGGACTGGGATTGCTTTGTTATCACATGACATTGGTCTGCATAAGGCTACTAAGCCCAGTCTTAATGGCACAGATGTTCACAATTGGTGTTTGAGTCATTAATGGTTCTTAGCAGAACACATCTGCTTTCATTAGCACTTGGAGGAAGGTAAACAAGCAGTTCAAATATAAATTATTGAAAAATTTCCTCAAGACTTTAATCACTGTGCTTGAAAGGGGCATTAAAAGAACAGCTAGAATTGGGAAGAATCAATAATGAGATATAGGAGCAGATGAAGAGATGAGGGGGGAAAGCTCCTTATCTTCCTCCTTAAGGTACTTAGTTTGGCAGCACTTGGTGGTGTTATCTCCAGAGTTCATAGAGGTTACTGCGATAGGCAGTGAGGATGATCTCATTCCAAACAGTAAACATCTCTGAAGCGATGCACTAACATATGGAACAGCTAGAAAGGACATATTCATATAACCATACTATCGGTCAGAACAACTTTTGTAAAGTTTCAACTCAGTATTCAACCCAAGAATGCTAAAGAATGGCTCTGAGATAAGCCTAAACAGAGAGACTGAAAAAAATAATAATTATTGGGTATCTAAGAACCAAACAACAATTCCTAACTGATATAATTGAAACTGAATTTTCAAAATAGTTTGAACTGACTCTCAAATTGTAAAATAATAATATTGATATCAATAAATGCAATTGATATTAAAAAAGTCTGCTCAAGATTAATCAATGCAGGTCTCTTTCAGGATAATTGTGGCTGTGTTTCAATGAAACATTTTTTGGGGTATTTGTTTTTACAGTTGTTTTATCACATATTTCCAGAGACAATCCCTCCAGACTCACAAACACCTGGTGAGTTCACCAGCTTTCTGACATTACACCAATGACTGATGCGATACTGATTGTGCTCAGACCTTCAGTTTTCATGAATTGCTTTTTTTTATTTTTTATTTTGTCCATACCCAATGTTGTTGAAGTAGTCTTTAATGGCACACCAATCTCCTTCCCTTCTCCACATATGCACAACCAATTATGCCCATCAGCTCCTTGCAATAATAAAATGTCCTATCCATCATTTACACATACATGCACACACACAAACTCCGGCAGTCAAGAGCACATGCATTAACAGTTATTGAATAATCTGCTCCCTTCAGCGTCACACTTTTCTTTTGTTCCCCCGAATTCCTGGTCTCCATCGGTAACTGTTACCCAGGCAACAGAAAAGAGAGAGAAGGTGAAAAAACGGGCAAAGGAGAAAGGGGAAAAAAACAAAAACAAAACAAAGATGGGAGGATGCAGCCACTCATACTTGAGTTCTGTCTCTCCAAAGGTAAACTATAAATAGCATCCTCCTCCTTTCACTTGCACTGCAACTAAAAGTCTGAAAAGAACAATTTTTTTTTTTGGGTCAAGATGCTTGCCCGGCTAAACAAGTGCTCTTTTACAAATGTGTTTTCAAGTATGTAGTAAGCGTGCTGTGTGTCAGTAAGAGAGTCGCCCGGACTGCTTATGTGGTGCATACCAGTATGTCTGCACATGCTGGTGTCTGAAAGTTGTTCTCCAAATTAATATTTGAAAGATAAATGTTAGGAGATTGTGAAAACTTTAAAGCACTCCATTTCAGTAGTTGTGGAATCCAGTGTATTTTAAGAGCAGTCTAAAACAGTCCACTGCACAGGGGAACACATGCAGATCTACATGAAGTTACATTTTTACACCTGCAAGATAGATGCATAATATAACCATGAGTCAGTTTAAAGTTTAAAGAGAAAAGACCCTAAAATCCATCAACAGCTCTGTTCTGAAGACCAAGTCCATCTGTGGTGGATTTTTGTGGCCATTTGTGTTCGTATGAGAGAAAATCCCACCAAAGTCCAAACACATGCCCTTTGATTATTTTGAAACTAAGAGTCCAGAGCAGTGAATATGTTTGTTGATTGGTGTTAGCTCTGGCAAACACTGGTGACCTCTCCAGGGTGCTGGCTGCTTTTTGGCAAGTGGTTGCTGTGATAGGCCCCAGCTCTCTGCAACCAGGCACACAATAAGCCATTTAGAAAAAGGATGGATGAATGGACGGATGAATGCAACACAACCTATTCAAATTCTAAGAGAGGTGAGTGATCCTGAATAATCATGTGGAAAGAGATAGGCCTGCTCTGTGTCACACAGGCATATTAATGTACACAATCACGAAGAATATTCCACAAAAAGCTTGACAACACAACCACAGACACACCAAAGCTCACATAATTGATTGCATGTTTTTTCACTGGATATCAGTTGAGCACAGCTGATTGCCCAGTAACTAGATCTGCAAAATCACAACAAACAGGGACACTATTATTCATAGGAAATTACTAAAGCATGGCCCTGGTTCAGTCATCCCACTAAACAGTCACAGTTGCAGCAACCTCAAACCCAGACTTCTAAGCCACAAGAACTTGAAGTCATAAACTGCACTTCTGATTAAATATTTAATGTCCAATGGAGGTTACTGCAAGTTTTAAAAGCACAACAGCTGCCTACTTATTAATGCCCTCTCTTATAAGTACAGCTGATTCACATGCATCGATCTCGTCTCACATAATCTTAACAGCTCTCCTTGTGGAGAATGTGTGGTCTCTGAACTTAAATTAAATGGGCAGTCCAGTTCTTTGGCATACATTGCATCTAAAATGTAAATGGCTATAAATCCTTGTGCTCCAGGTTATTATAAATTATATACGATTAACTACAAGAATGTACACCCCCATGGACATTTTGACCGAGAAATAGAATAATGACATTGTATAAATAATGAGATACTGCAAAAGTTGTGTGTATACGCATGATGGGAGCCGGGTGTGCGATATAAGTCATTGAATCCTGAACATTCTTTTTTCTGGCCCTCTGTCACGACCAAAGTCTGGACCTGAGCCATTATAATAGTGGCACAGCCCTTGAAGCTGCACCAGAGCACCTGAGCACGTATTTAGTGCCCTGCTTAAAAAAATTTGGGAACAGAGCGGCTATGAAATAGAACATGGGGGAGTTTTGCCAGGAAGCTTCCACCAAGAGCTGCTTCTACCACTCTCTCCCCTGTGGATAAGAGCAAAGAGACAGAATTCAGGGCCAAGCAGCGAACATAAAGAACAGGTTGACTTATACAGCGTACAGTGTATAGGGGTCTCTAACAAGGGTCCTGTCCTCCTTGTGGACTAATTACAGGAAATTAGATTTTTTTTACACTTGCCCCAAGTGTACTACTGGCCTCATATCCACACACCCAGAGTGAGGGGTATTACCTGTATAGACCACTGCAGGAACACATCCAAGTATAGTTGACTGAAATAAAGGTTCATTAATGCAGTTATTTTCAAAAGCATAAGTTTGGAGGTGTTATTGTTTGCAGTACAGCGTTTCTACTTGGATAGGGAAGCTGCAGACATTTACAGTGATACCTTATAATGACATACTATAAGCTATAGGCTCTGGCTTAGAACAATTATCATGCCAGCGAGACAGTGAGACATTGATTTTGATGGACAAGTGTGGAATACCTATGTGTATGTACAAACTTATATACTATAATATATAATTTGACTTACCAAATGTGTGCTAGTTAAAATAGGGACGGACAAGAGGTAAAATAGTTTCAGCAGAGAGGACATGTAGTCTTTCAAAAGCAAGAACCCAACGATCGATGTCCGGAATAAGGACATCAAGGCCCTCTCATGAAACTAGGCATTATTTAGCATGTTCCAGTGGATGAAAGGGTCACCCTAATGTAACTGTTTGTTGCAAAAATAGTGTTTTTCATGAGCACCAAATAGCAGGTTGAAGTATATTTTCACATAGAGTCTGGTGGGCTGCTAGACGAAGATCCCTCTTGCAAATCTAAAGTGGCACTAGAAAACATAAATGGCAAAAAATATGGACTCAGATCTCTGAAGAGGTGTTAATGGGGGAATATTCTTTCTGTCAGGCATGCATGGGGTGTGTTGCTATTGAACATCTGTGCCAGTCATGGAATGGTTACAATGAACACCATCCATGAGTAGTGGCACAGGCAGAAATAAAAGACTGATAGATGACATTTTAACAGATTGCAAGCTGTAGCGCTCCTTGGAGCGATCATTAATACCTATTACGGACCAACCCTGGTGGTAGTCATTATCTGAAACGTTGGATTGTTGGTACAATACTCAATGCTATACATGCTCTGCAATGCAACATGCAGACAGTTTGGCTCGAGGCAAATATGAAGATCATTCATAGTGATTCATAGTGCAGCACGAAACACAATTCTTTGTTGTAAAAAACCAACAAAAACAAACGTGTTTCTTCTGAGCAAAATGTGATTGGGGCAATTACTTTAGATGCTGCATTTAACCCTGAGAGACAAAGCACCTCAAGTTTACTCATGCACCAAAGCCCAAACTGAGCAGGGAAGTTCCATCAGGTAAAAATGCCGTAGCTCTAATAACTTCAGAGGAGAAATTCATGGAAGCTAGTTCTTAAAGATTGTGGAGGATGACTTTCAGAAGACTTTAATAGTCAGAAAGTGCGTGGAAAACACAAGAGGACCACTAGAACTAATAAATTAGCCCCTTGGACATTAGGTAAGATATTCATCAGATCAGGGCCGCTCCCAATGGCAGCTTTTACTGGGCGAGTATGAGAGTAGAGAAAAGCTAAAGACTGAATATCGTTCAGACGACAAATATTAAAACATCTCGTCAGTCTGAACTCAGGAACAGTGCTGTGCTCTTGCCTTGACAGACTGCAACTGCAAAATAGCCAAAGTTGACTCTAACAGCTACATCTCTGCCAGGCTACAATGCCATATTGGTTAAATGCCAATATGCCCAATTTGCCTGGCCCAATACTTGTAAGTAAAACATTATTCAAAAGTCTTTCTCATACTGAGGAGAGTAAGACTGCGTCTTTGTCTGACAGATGAGCGGGGCAAAGTGCCATATGGCTTGTTGTTAGCTAGGTGAAGCGTGTTACTCTATCGGCAGTTTGGCAGTCATGATAGAGGTGACTCTCTTTAAGTTGTCGTTCAGGAGAAAGACATTACCTTGTACTAATGACAGCTGAAATTGAACGAACAAAACACAATTGGATTCAGGAGGTTAATTTTAAATTATACATATAAAATTCACGAACTGTTTTCATGCCTCTGGATTTAATTCTAAAATGGTTCTTCACAAATTAAGTTTGAAATTAATTTAACAAATATATTGTGCTTGAACCCTGCAGGACACTCTCACTGCAGCCTCTGTTTAAATGGTCAGTCTGCACTGCAACTTTAATACACATGTAACATTGTCACAATTATGGAAACAGAATTTTTTATTATCATTACTTATATAGACATTCTGTGTCAATGGGTGTTCTATTGTCATCTCCCAGCATTGCAAATTCTCCCCCCAGAAAAATGCACTTTTTGAAGACATGCTTCTTTGATTTGGCACATCCCAGCTACTGTAACATCCTGTCAGACAAAGGCATGTCTATAGCTACAGTATGGGATCGTAGCGGCCACAGTGGAAAAGGAGCAACTTGCTGAGTAGTTTCAAAAAAAGTGAAAAAAAATTCAAACTTGTATGACCCACAGTCATGTTTTAGCACGATATTTCTTCTACCACAATTGTTCACTTTTCATGTTAACAATTGAGCGCAATAAAACACAATACACTCCTGAATTCAGGACCAACAATCAATTTTTCACATGTAGACATGCCCCAGTGTGACTGAAGTTTGCTTCGGGCACCAAATGATAAGTGTCATATGACACAGTGTTTTAGACCTGAGCCACATCATCACTTTAAGTCCGGATCAGTCGGTAAAACAAAGGTTTCTTGTGCCAGCCACTGAGAATTCAAAGCCTGCACGATTCATTCATCACCGAAATGTCCTCAGCTCACCCACAAATTAAGCATTGCATTAATATTTTTATTCCAATCATCAATGTGGGGAAAAAATATGGAATTTGGATGCAGTCTTTGGTGTTAGTCTTTTCTATTTATTTCATTTCATGGGGTGCTTCCATTACATTTGTACTCAAAACTGACAAAAAAGTTAAATAATTTAAAAACCTTCTTCTTTCGTTTTCACACATTTATTTCTAATTTGTCTTTCTAAGAAATACATCTAAGATCAAGACACTGGGAAAAATAGTACTTTAATTTTGATTTTTTTTTTACATTAAATATATATGAATATATATTATATGAAGAAACTGCATTTTAAAAATGCATCACTTTTCTTTTTGTCTTAATTGACAGTGTGGACTATTAATCATTTTCCTTTTTTGCAGTAATTATTAAGAAAGAATAGTGAAGAGAAAGTTTTGTTGAAGAAAAAAAAAATCTGCCATATCTGAAGAGATATGAAGAGAGCACTACACATAGTCCATTGAATGAAAACAGCTTTCAGATGACATCTTTAAGTGAATGTTTCTCATGCAGACAAGAAAGAGAAGAGAAAGCTGGATGTCAGCTGATCTGAGTGTAATCAAAGAGTATCACCAGTGTATTAGATCAAACTGTTGTTCCTATTGCTGCATTACGCTGCAGGATACCTCGAAGGGCAACACTTTAAAGGGCCAAATTTTAACACCTTCTCAAATACTATCTTAATAAGGTTATTCTATTAAGAGTGCATTAAAAACACAACAAATAGTAAACTTAAGAGGTGCAAAATAGTGAAATGATCACTAGCAAAAGAAAATTGATTGCGCTGAAACTTACTGAAGAGTATGATAGTTATATTTTAATTTCAGCACACTGACTGTGCTCACAGAGAAAATGAAATCAATTCTTTCACAGATTTGAGTTTCAACGATGTAAAAACAACTGTTTCACTTAGTAGTACTTAGTAGTAATGATGACTCGATATCTGATTCTGCATTCCCTCCAACTCTGTTGATGCCTGCTTCAGCTTATTGTTTTGGTTTCACAACCATCTCCATGACAACTAGAGGAGCGATGGCGCTGTTGTGTTTACGGACAACCCTCTCCATGACAAATTAGGTTTATATACAACTAACTCGCAACATTGGCCTGTGCATTTTATTGGAATCATAAGAACGTGGAAGGGTTGGTAATTTTTCGATGCAGAAGACAATATCCACTTTTCCCAGAGCGGCAGCCTTCTTCCAAAGAGCTGACCATTCACTTGAGTCCAGTTGGCTACTCCTTTATATCATTTTTTAATTTTCATAAGATCACTCTGATTAATAAGTTGGGATTCACTATGCATGAACATTTTACGACCACTTGCCGCTTTTAACGATGGCGAGCAGAGACAGAGAAGGTCGTCTACACTGGATAATAGTAAAAGTAATGGATGACAAAACACATCGAGAATTGCATTGATTGCACACACAGTGCACTCTAATTAGTCAGAGAAAGAGCACTTAAAGCGTTCCATTTTCCGTATATGTCCAAAAGATGTTTATGGGCTTTTTTTTAACTTGTGTTTTGCACAGCAGAAGCGTCTCTTAGAAACATCACAAACACACACTAACGAAGAAACCATTGTCATAGTAACAGACCGGTGTGTCATATGAGGAAAGGAATATGAGATGTCTGAACAATTAAGTATCTTGTTATGGAACTTCTTGCAATATGTTTGTCTGACTCATCCATTTTATACATGGTTTTCATTTTTGGTTATCTTGGAATAATATGTGATAAGATCCGTGGACATGATGGTATAGTAGTGTTGGAATTATGAACTAAATCACTTTTACAGTCATAAACAAACACCTGCAAAGCAAGGTTCAGTTATCCTGCAGCAAACTTCATTATTTACTATTTGAACGTTAAAAGACTTGACACAGAACAAAGATATTACACTAAAGTTGCATTGCGGTACAGTATTCCTCAGAATCCAGTGTCACTACGCAATGGTAGTAGGCGAGAGCAAAGAACGTTATAAAAGGCTGTTTTGAAATGGTCATAAGGGTTATTTCGGACAGTAAGAATCTATAGTATGATTATGTATTTGATAATCGATAACGTAAATGAATTCATAAAAAGGAACAAAATTGCTATAAGCAAAAACAATGTTCACATTTCGAATATATTCAGGCTACGAACTACATTTTTCAAATTAATCTGATATCAAAAATGACATCATTGGTAATGGCCTGGTGTCTTTAAAAACCAGGATAAAAAGGGCGACACACCTCAAAATGTCTTCTAAATATTCATTAAAGCTATTAATATGGGGGGGGGTTGTGAATATGCTGAAATTAAGCAAATTTGCATAGTAAGTCTGAGACTTGAAATATCACTTGAAAATTTCTATGTGATGTTTGAGTAAATGTGATACACACTGTGCAGTGATGATGAAAAGTAGCTTTATTAACCGCACAGAAAAATAATTAGCTCCTTCAGCAGAATCACTTTCCTAATATTATTTTTTACACATGCATGTGTATAATAGTAGAAAACCAAATGGTGACCGAAACAATTAAAGCTGAGAACGATTAAATGCAAACTTGTTGGGAGTTTAATGGAATAATTGAAAGTGTCCTCAGCAACAGAAGCATTATGCCAGGGCATGGTGAAAATTAATTTTTGTAACCCCTGATTCCAAGGGGGCCACAATTGCCTGAAATGCTTTGATGACCCACCACACTGATGGTCATACATCACCAGTGACTGCTTAATTATAAGAGCGCCATCTCAACCGTGTAGGGTGCACTGTATCTTCATGCATATCTATCAGGACGGAGATAAGAATAGTACTTCTCCCTTCCATTGTGTGAGCTTGGGAATATTAAATGACCTCGGGCATATGCTCAATTATATGAAATGAGCCGCGCTGAGTTTAAATATGAGCTGTTTTCTATCCATTTTTACTTTTTAAGACTTTCATTTTGTTTTTGGTGGTTGGCTAACTGGAGTATTTAACATTATGTCCAGATAGTAAATGAAACATATCTAATTGTCAATTTTGCGTTGTGCCGTAGACATCCGGATCCCATAGAACAGATGATAATGCTTTGTAACATGGCATATGAAAAGCTCTGAACTGCCAGCCTTTACTGCATCTCATTTTGGTAAAATACTACCTGTCCTCCATGTGAACTCAAACATGCCATTTCTTTGAAAAATCACCCCACCATGGTGCTACACATAATATAACTGATAACTGTATCCTGTGAACTTCATATTCAAAGACCCACTGTATTGCATCATCCCAGTTCTGATGAGAAAGAGATGCAAATATATTTCACCTATAATTCATTCCAACCCCCCCCCCCCAAAAAGGAAAAAAGTTCTGTATTTCTGCTATGTATTGCATCAGGCATTGTGCAAAGTGGATGGTTTCTGGTGTAGATGCTGCACTGGGGGGAGAAAATTGCTTTTTCTCTGTTATATGTCATAGCTGTGGGATGGGAACTTTGTTTAAGGGCTGCTTCAGTAGATCTCCGAGGTCTGATCAAACCACCAGTGTGACTCCTCTCTGGAGGCAAACGCTCTGGTGTTCGATGTTAATACATTCATGAATCACAATCTTTTCTCCTTCTCTTTCTAAAAGATTGTGAAAGTTTTTTATTTTTTGAAATGGCTTAAATTCTATGAAGCATATTTATTTTTTCTTTTTTTTTTCTTTTTACTCTTTCTGTTTTATGTCTACGTCTGAGTGTGCTCCTAATGTTGATAATTTTTGCACATGTATTACTAAGAATAAACTAGAAGAACAATCTCTAAATTCAGCTTCTTGTCACAGAAGCTAAGGCCGCAGTGAGACAGTGACGGACAGCAGGCAACTGCAATGGAGTACTTTACTGAAACTGATATATCGAAAACTACCCTTTCAGTGATTTGCAGACACACTTTAGCTCCTGCCAGAGCATTCTTCAAAAGGGTACAAATAGAGTAGAGTAAAAGCAGTTTGACAAGCAGCCAATAACAACAAATAAGATCTTTGCAATCGTTGCTCAAGTGCTTTGATGACACAATGCAAATAACATTTTTTCAAATGAAGGTCTCCAGGCAGGGCCAAAGGAGCAGTGCATGTTGTTATTCTGAAATGGAACAAAACGGTGATGTAGTAGATGCTCATTGACACAAAGGTCTGTGTGTGTTTGTGTTTGTATTGTTTTTCTGGACAAAATGGTAAAAACGATTTCAAACATGCACTTAAATATATAAGATGTTTGGAGGACATACTTCTACATCTTCGTATTAAGCATCTACATTTGGCAGACAACTTCAGGTTAACGATTAGATAGAAAATATTTAACCCACTGATTTTGTGCGAACAAAGTCCACGTAGCAGTCAACATACTGTAGAGTATTATAAAAAAAAAACAAAAAACGAATACTTACCCTGTTAAATTGTATGAATAATATATTTTTGCTTTAAAAAATTATATTGTCAAATCAGTTGGGTATCAGCAAGTCACTCAGTGGAAAACTATTTTATCTGATCTCACTGTCAGTCAGTTGTCATTTATGCGTTAAAGCTGATATCTGAGTCTCCTGCTGTTGGTGCCCTATGACAGTGTAAGGGGAAGGACAGCAAAAAGCCGACGGACTTGGGAAAACGATTGCTTGAGTAAGTGAGAAACTGGCAGCTCAATGCCAGAAGAATAGAGTGCTCACACTTCAGCCTGGCCCAGAACTGACAGCATCAGACATAATGATGTTCGCTCAAAGAGCCGGGATAAACCTTGGGGCCATAAGGCCAATCCAGCGACTCCTGTTCATACTGATGCAATATGCTTTTCCTTTCGCTCCCTCTCTGCATTTTATATGATAATGTCCCTTTATAGAGAGCCAGCCGATAAGATAAAGACAACTCCCGATACACATGCATTCAATAATACACTGTAAGATCGAGCTGCTGATAAACCATAACTGGGCATAAAACTTAAGATAACAAACAGCATGAAGTGCCTGTTGAAATGTTAGCGCAAATTAAATTTCAACACTAGAACGGATATGTGTATTATAGAATTTGCTTTGCTCTGGTTTTGGACACAATCCACAAAGACACTGCAGTGTAGTTTAAAGGGGCCACTTTTGAGTTCTGCCACCAAACATTTTTCAGCGCTTATGGAAGGTGGAAGCGATTGTTTTTCGACTAAAGGTTGTAATAGACCTTCTAAGCAGTAATACAACGGAGGTGGAGCTAGCTGGTTAGCATGACAAGTTCAGTTGCAGAAAAGATGCATCAGACACAAACGTCAATACCGGTGTTGCTTTTCATCACTGGTAACAGGCGGGTAAAGACATAATACCTGATGGTGGACTCGCAACATTACAACATTTCAGGGCTAACATTTGTTATATACAAATAGCAAAGTTTTGAAAAAGCTCCCATAATTAGGGGTCTGAAATTAATATGAACAGAAGAGGTTGTCAATATTAATGATGTCAAAATTAATGAATAATGGAATCAACACAGGGAGAAACAAAGAGCAAGTAAAATATTCCAATACTGTCAGAATGCATCCAAAAGTAAATCAATATAAGAAATATGAATTATTCAATAAACATTCAACTGACATTAAAATATAAAAGTGCATTAGAATAAACTGAATGTAATATAATGCAAACTACAGGAAGTGAAAAAGGTGACACAAAGTATGTCAGCTGGATTTCTTCCACAGCTTTCAATGTAAATCTCTGTGTCCAAGTAATCAGGATGATGTATAAAGGAAGTTACATCTGAGTAAATGCCTTGAAATGGAAAGCTTAAAAATCTTAAGTGCAAAAATCTATTTGTCTAACAGGGAGCTGGTGAAAATGAAATTGGTCCAGAGAACAAAGTAATTTGGGAGTGGAGACAAAAAAGTGAGTGTCTCTTTCAAAGTTCAAAGTGTTTTAATCTGACAGAAGAGTGCAAAAGCTACTTGCAAATCAAAATAAGATCACATTAAAAAATAATGTGTAGAATTTTAGAGCAATTTTAAAATGAAGCATGTCACATTAAAAGAAAAATAATAATAATAAGTAAATTAAACAAATCACACCTAAATAATAAAATGAATCATGGATCAACACTGTCGTGGCCTACAGGGGAACTTGAATAGAACAAAGCCATTGCAAATGTTAATAGCAACACCTGCTCTTTTCCTGCAATAACAATCAAGGCTGAATGTCTGTGTGAAAATGCTCATCTATAAACATCATTCACCAAGGAAGGATGGCTATAACAGGCCAACGGCTGACATTTCAGAGAAAATACTTATAATGAAATGATGGTTTAACAACTAGGTTTGAGAAGATCTAAAGGAGAAAAAGTGCAAGTGCAATAACGTATTTGAAGACATGAATAAGACATAAAACATGAAGCAAGATTCAAGTTTGGAAAGGTTTCACTTATTGTAATTGTGTTTTATTCATGCCACATGATGCTGCCCTCAAGAATTTGAAAGCTTAGCATTTGGGTCATGAACATGCTCTGAAAGGTTTAAATTGTTAAACCCTCTTATAAAAATTTTTATGTTACAGCGTGATTCTAGTGTACGCAATGATAATTTTTAAAATTTTTATTTTAGGTTTGACCTCAAGGACAAATGCCAAAAAGTGTAAAGTGTAGCAGTAAAAAAAGAAAGCAACACAATAGGTCACTGTGCATGGAGCTTAATATAATTAATTGTATAATTAATTATATTAATTTGATTATTGTGATAGTTACATTTTATTGTTAGGGGTACTCTTCCAGACACTGTTATGATGACAGAAGCAAAGGAGGCAACATAATATAAAAAGAGATAAAGTCTGTGTTGGGCTCTTGGCTGGTTGGAGACCACCGCTTGTCAAACTGATTTCTCTGTTATTCATACGTGACAGATAAAAGGTCTTCCAAGTGATTATCATGTTATTTTGGAATGTTTGTGTCAGTTTGCATCACCTTGTAATGAGAGCTTTATGTCAGCTTCATACACGCCTCTTCTCATGAAGTCTCAACAAAGGTGTTTTGAAGGTTAAAGTGCAAGAATGGAGAGCTGTGAACAGGAAAGGTGAGCGGATTCGCGGTGGTGGATTGAGCAAGGAGATGGTGCATGGAAAAGAAACAGACAGAAATAGAGGAGGCAGTAGGACATGTGAGGAGAGGTGAGTTAAAAAGAGAATGGCTGTAAAATACGGGACCTAAAGCCTGAAAAGTTGGAATTGGGGAAGCAAGAGCAGGGGTGAAGTGATGAGAAAACGGAGAGGTGCAAAAACAGCTAGGACCATTCACAGCAAGTTAATATGAAGAGATAAAGCACTTAGGAAGTATTGACATCCATAAAACTGTGAGGATGTTACCAAATAAATGCTTTATAAAGGCAAGCAGAGCAACAGAGTGCTCAGATGCAGCAAGTAAAGTGCTAAAAGTGCAAATGTTGATTTTAATGATGTGAGATGATGTTGGAGACAAAAACGTTTTGGTAAAAGGATTTTGTAGAAAAAAAATTATGTTATTAGCCACACTATACGGTGTGTACATGTTTTCAAACTCTAATACCCCACCATTAAAAAGCAACAGTCTGGCAGAAAACGCAACTGATACACATGCAAGAATCCAGCACAGCGGCTAATCAGCTTTCTCGTTCACCTGCTAATGGCTGGTAATTGCGCACTTCAAAACACAGACACTCCCCCCATTACCCTAACAACATCTCATCAATAAGAGCTAATATACCAAGAGGTGCATCACAATTAAGGCTGCGCAGCTACCTTCACCAGATCTTAACCTCCATGTAGATGTATTACTCTTTCCTCTCTCTGGAATAAGTTACACTAACGGCACTTCTTGTGGGGGAAAAAAAAAATAAAAATTTTGAAAAAGGGCAAAATAAAAGCTGGAAGGACAAACAATAACACCACATTCATTGTGCAGCATAGAGATAAGTTGTTGCTTATCTAAAGAGTGTGATCACATCAAGGTGTCTCAGCACACTTAACAATAAATGAGGATTAACATTGGCAGTCAGTCAGGTCATTGGCATGCATAAGATACTCTCCATAAAGAGAGCCTTTTTATACATATCTGATGTTGGGACACCACATCAATCATCACAATAAAGATTGGGTCAAAGTAGTATTGAAAAATGGGGACATTTAATGGCAAAATCCCTCACAAATGCAGAGCAAAATCAGTTTCAGCCTTTGAGTATAACTTGGATGGTAATTTGTGCCGCTGACCAATAGCAAGCTGTGAGGGCTTACTACTGGCAGTGCAGGGCCTTCTGTAATGGCAAACGGGAGGAGGAGGGTCACAGCTTATTACATAGCTGTGTTGCATCATCGACTTGTAATTGCCTTCTACAGAAGAAGAATGCTTTGCAGGCAACATTCAGACAGGGGTTAATGATAATATGTCCTTTGAATAAACTTATTGTCTCATTAACAAATGAGCTCGCAAACTTTTTCTCCCCCCTCCCCCCTCTTCACTCTTCATTGGATAAAATGACAAAATCTCAAAAACAAAATGCTGCAGGGAGTAATTATAGAGTATTACAAGGAAAACAGAAAGGAGCTACTGTGTGACTGGAGCCAGTAGCGTGTTCCTCACTGGTTAATGTGAAGGTTTTGTTGTGCCACTTTGTTGGGGTGACCTTAAGACTGACAAAAAAATTTTTATGACAACCACCAACTGGGGATATATCTCACCCTGATCAGATTAAAATGCCCACGCTATCTAGTTATGACATGATATGACACTAATAACCAAGTGTCATATTTTGTTGTTATGACACTTGGGAGGACGGTCAAAACAACAGCAGTCAGCAGTGACACATAACACTATGGACGGCTGTATAATCACTTGTAAGGGATGAAGGAAACACTGCATTCCTTCATGTCACAGATTGATTCATATCAAATTGTATGTATATCCACAAGCACATTCATCATCTTATGTCTGGGTTTATAACTTACCATAACTGAGATGTGCAGAAGATGCATATGCTCATGGAGGACATGGGCAGGCTCCCGGGCCGTGGGCTGCGTTGTTTGAGCCTGAAGCTCAGACTCGGTCATGGACACGTGGAAGTACAGCGTTCCATTTTCCAACCACTGCTGCTTCCAGTGCACCTTAGAAATATCTTCACCCGTACCAGACATCTCTGCAGAGACCAAGAAGGGAGGGTAATTTAATCCAGGAGTAATTAACATTTAAAGTGTGCCAGTTTGAGCACATAGAAATTCTAAAGAACAAAACAACACTCAAAAACAGCTTAAAAAGTATATGATGTATAAACTGACATTCAAATGTGACTGTTATGGGTTATGTATTAGCATTCCAGTTCAGTGCTCCCTCTCTCAGTGCACATCAACACTGTGCTGCAACTAGAAACCTTGAACTCTTGAATAGCTGGACAGTCTTCTTAGGCTGTCATCATTTTATGCTGTGTGCAGTTGGCTCAGTGAGAATTACTGTCAGGCAACAGCATTGCTTTGCTGCTTTGATGAAATCTTTATGATGACAACCTTTCCACTCATGGTATTAGCCAGAGATTAGCCTGAATTTAAAATGAAAAATAACAAAAAAAAAAAAAAAGAAGAGGAAGAAGAAGAAGAAGAAGAAAAAAAAACAAAACAAAACAGCAAGCATCCCAAATGTTTCAGCTTTTCTAATCAATACAGCACTTCAATTATAACCAAAATGAGTCACAGATGGGAAAGGCTTATTTGCGTTAATATTCATTTGTTTACGCTCCACTTATTAGTCAGGCAAGACACACACACGCACACAGTCAAAATCAAAATTGAAAGACAATGGGTCTATCAAGCACGGCTGACTTTAAATGTGCAGAGTAGTCATAGAAATGCTGCCTCCCTATTCAATGTCGTCCTCTTATCTGCATAAATCATGCTATATTTTCTACCAATACGAAGGCATTAGCTTCAGGCCAGCGTTGGCATTAAGTATCTAACATCAAAAGAAAACTGGAAACATTTAAAAATAAAGGAGAGGAGAGAATATGCAAGTTGAAAAAAGGGGAAAAGAAAGGACAAAAAAACAAACAAACCCAAATACAATGAAAATTTATGGGGGACCCAGTGGAAAAAAAAAAAGATGAAAACGAGCAAGTGGATCAGCAGTTGATTTTGATATGGATCATAGCACAAGAATCTAATGCCATCAAGTGGGAGTGCTTCTCAGTGGAGGAGTAGTGAGAAGCCTTGGGGAGTGTACGATTTCCGAGGCCTGATACAGTATTTGTCATGACGCTCGGTGACAAGGGCATAGACATCTGCTGACATCTCCTATCAGCGGCAGGTAGCAAATGACAAATGACTTTCGGCGCAGCTGGTTATTAACCCACTGACTCCAGGTCAGAGGACACGGGCTACGAGGGGAGGGTTAGGTGAGCTGTGCTCGACGGTGCCACGGGCCTTCGGGTGCAGCGAGAGCACATGCAGAGCCGACATCATAAAAATGACTGAACTCATAACTTGACTGGTGCATTTGGTATAAAATAACGCACCGTCGCCGCAAAGCTGATATTTTATAACCTTTCCTCCTTCCTCCTCTGTCATTTTAATTAATTAATCTTGACATTTTTTTGATTATCTTTTCATTCTGTATTTATCATCTATTCCCTCAAAGGTCAGAAAATAGATAAACAGCCATCACAAAGTCACCAGGGTCAATTTGTAACCGTATTGTTTTGTGTTGGTCAACATAAACACACTGAAGCTGATATAAAACAAAAGGTAATAAATCTTCACTTTTGCTTAGCGAGAGTCAGTAAAGGGTTTTTTTTAATTGCCAAGCTGAAAGTACAATTTTTCAAAGATCAAAACCTTTTTCTGACAGTTGACTGATTATCTCAGCAGTAAATAAACAACGTCATCGCCCTAAATCTTCATGAACTCACACCAGAAATGTCCTCCCTCTTTCAGCAGACCTGTGAAATGTTCTATAGTTTTGCTGACTACAGCTTGTGATGAAAGTTTGTAAGGTGTGAAGTTCTAAAAGGCTTTAACTGCTGGCTGTTCATCTCTTTATGTTTAAACTGTTGGCTGAAGACACACTGCTTGACCTATCACCTTGACAGAAGATAAAGCTTTGTGTGCTGGGGCAACAGTGAGGTGCCTCCTGCCATCTGTTACTGTTTTAAACAGGGCTTATAAAGCGCCTGTCAGGTTTACCTTGGAACTTTGCTCAGATGCTTTATGTGCATTCCTGCACATAAGGAAAACACAAAAGCAGAATAAACAATAGTTATTTAAAGCTTTGAATAACTCTGATTAACACTGATCATCTGAGAATTTGATTCAAATCAAAAGGGATTTCCTTGCACACGGAAGAGTCCAGCAATGGAAGTAATAACATGCAGTAATAGAGTTTCTAGGGCTGTTACGTTTCTTTGTATGATTTTTATGCAGATGAGGAAGCTCAGCAAGAATACCATTTAAAGACAAAAGGACTGCGTCTATGTGTCCTTGTCTTTTGTGCCATGAGACTTGTCACTGGGCACCTAGCCAGACACTAGAGGGATGTAGGTGTACGGCCTCAAGGTCTGCTTGTAATTCATTAGGAGGAACATTATTAATGTGTATATGTGCATGACTGTGCGCGCGCATGGATCCTGCATGAGTGTGACTGAAGCCAGTGTGTGCTCCCAGCACATACTGGTTCATCAGCTGTGCGGTGCCTCCCAAACTGAGTGGAAGGACAACTCAAACTGAGTCTAAGGGTGACTCAAAGGAATGCCACAATGAAGATTTCATAGATCCGGAGGGACTGGCTGCGCAGATCACAGAGAAATAACGACACATCATGATGTTTTTATCCTTACTGAGTAAAACATCTCGTTGGAAGTGCTCTTGTCGTTCTTCGGGGTTTTCAGCACTGCAGCTATGAAGGACTAAGAGATGGCTATTATGTTATTCAAAACTGTATGGATGATCATACAAGTGTTTTTTGAAGTTGAGGTCATTAACATAATTTTCACATTACTGCTGACCTTATACTACATGCAGTCAACCAGTATAAAGGTTTTAAATTTATATTGTTTTTGTTTTCTTCAAGCAACCGCTGGTGTCAGGTAATAAAAATCCATGAGATATTGCCTTTGAGAGTTAAATACATCATTTGTTGGAGGGCACTCCAAAGCTTAAGGACACTGGCATAAGGATCTTATGGAAAGCAGGCGCTGGCTGGTCACAGCTACACAAAAAAATAACTAACTTTGACATGTGACATGGGACAGCAGCAGTTCAAAAAGTAGTTGACTGTTCTACCGTTCAGTACCACAGCTGAGTACGTCAGAGCAGCAAAGTGATGGAAATCCTGCTGGCCTCTGTCTGTTTCCATCTCTGTTCTCTATTTTCCAGATAGTTTTGTACTAAGGTCATTTGGAGAAAACACACAGAGCGTGCCATGCTACCGGCCTGTGTTACTCTTTCAAAAATGATAAAGATTAACTTTTACTGTGCATCCATTTTACTGAAATATGAAAGCCTTGGTTTGGTCCATTTTCCCTTTTCATAATATCCAGCAGAGAGATAGTAAAAGCTTGGACTAAACCCTGAAAAAAGCCTTCCTACTCTGTGTTAAGTTCTCCATGCAGGTGCTTAAGATATAAGTGAAATCTCTTGAACACACATTGTCAGCAGAACTCTTATTACAAGAGCTACTGATCATGTAGGTGCTCGCTCTGTTTCTTACAGTTTTTCTCATCCCTTTTCTTTTATCTGCTCCTCTGCTGTTCCCCCAAGATCTTTCATCATTTCTTCATCAGTTGCAAGGTTTGGTTAGAAATGCTGAGTTAAGTTTTACATTTACTGCATTCATGTTCCTTAAAATTTTGCCTACAGCAGGAGTGAATTCCACTTAGCATTGTCTCTCCAATTTGGATATCTGATGAGATGAGGGGCGCAACGTCCCAAAAACAAAGGCCCTTGAAGCCTCCAACCCAAAACCTGAAAGATTTCATCTGATTTTGACTGTGTCCAGTGCAGAAACACAAAAGAAATATTGACTCACAAATATCTGTGTATTTTCTATCCAGGATTTAATAAAATTGAATCAGTGGGAGGGGGGACCATCAGGAGGGCACACATCTGTGAGTGACTTCTGGTAACATTATAACAAATTGCTATATTTTTCAAATCCAGCCTGCTACCTCTAACAAACTCGAATGGTAGAGGCTGCTAGTAGCACTCATAAAACAGACCCCTATGATTCCCAAAGCATTGATCACTGAGCCCAACACACTGTTGCACTGCTCATTAAACTAACACAATACAAAGAAGCACATAAAAACAGGTGTCTGACTGTATCTGACTGATATGTTGCTAAAACTACAGATTATTGCATCTCATTTTAAAAATGTGTGAGATTTTTTTTTAATATATTTTTTTTATACAGTACCACAGAGTCATTGTTGTCCGTTGTGGCAATTGGTGGGAAAAAAAAAGTCAAATACAATAAACTGGTCTGAGGTCTCTACTAGAAAACAATCATGAACTGTTGTGATTGCACATAAAAAAAAGGTGTTTTTTGCAGAGAAAATGACTGAACTAGGTAAAATCTATTTATCTTAACTTGTACCCAATTTATTACACAGCTTCTTTGCTCGTTAAAAGCGAAATTACTCAAAAATGGATTATATATTTGATATTTCAACATTTCAGTTTTTGATTTACTGGGGATTAGCATCTGCTCGAGTTGAACTTTAGAAAAACTGGAAATGACGTCATCCAGGGACAAATCCTGGGGTTGCTCCACTGAACATGAACATTAAAAACTCGCTTAACACTGTGAAGGTATCCATGGTGATTTAACTGGGATGTGGGAATATTTTGAGATTCACAGCTGGAACACATTGGAATGTCTTCAAAAAAACAATCTCACGAGCCCACAGAGTCAAAAACTAATCCAGTATCAATGGAGTGTCTCCAAAACATATTACCTGAAAACATCTTTAGTTCAATCCTCAGTGCTCTTATCTCCAGTCAAGGAGGAGGGAGTCAGTGTTTTGAGACGCTGATTGTAATTTCTGAAGTGCTGTTTTTATGGGTGGAGTTAACTTAAATGTCAGATAATAAGTGCCCAACATACACTATACTTTTTTTTTTTTTTTTTTAAATCGATCCTGATGACAAATTATAGCACAACCAGACTGCCAAGATTATATTCCAGTCAACAGCCTGATAGACATTTTACAGAATATTATATATAATATATATGTATAAAATACCAATTTTTGCCTGCCCACACAACAACACATCTTCCCAAAAGGCATTCATCACTTTAAGGATGATCATAGGAGTGCAGGCTGAGTGATTGTGCAAGTCCGACAGCTTCATGACACTGTGTCACCTTGGCAACAAGCACACGTCATCAACATTTACGGTGATGAAAGCTGGCACCCTAAAGGTGGCCGCGCTGCCTGTCCTCATATATGTCGAAAAACATGTCCGTCTCCCACTGAGTGCAGCCCACATTTCATTGTACAAGCTGCCCATAGCAGGGATGTCTCTTGGCAACACATTGGGCAGATCGATATTCAATAATTCATTTGAGGAAATGGGAATGGATTCATTGGTTTCAAATGTGCTCAAAATGAAAGCAAGGGGGGAAAAAGGATATGAGAGAGGCTGTGAAAGAGACAAGAAAACAGAGAGGAACACAGAAAAAAGCGGAATAGGATTTATCAGCCTGACAGAAACCGAAAGTGCTCAAGAACATTAGCATAGCTCCCAGCACCCTCAAAAAGTCTGTCACCTGTGACAATGGCAAAGTCAACATGTTTTTACTTTTTGATTTCACACTCTTTAATCAGCAGCAAAGCCAACATGCCCCCTTTATTAGCTACTAAATGGGCTGAATGTCATATTCCTAAAATACTAACTGTGCCATTTAGAAAGATCTAATGGAAGCTATGGAATATTTAGGCAGACACAACATAAGTTACAAAAGGCATGCGGGGTTCTTGAATCGAATTTAACACCTGTGTGACTAAATGTCACCCTAATGGCTCTTTATAAACCACTAATGAAATAGCTGGCATTCACATAAAGACCAATGAAAATGAACGGCAATTAAAAATGCATCAAGATTTTTTTTTCTTCTCCAGGAATCTTATGAGTGTCATCCACACATCTACACAGTGGAATATCCAGTGTGTTTTTTTTTCTGTTGAAACAAGTGTAGCCCGAGTGTTGCATAAATTAGATCACATTATTCATTTTCAGGTCCTTTCTCAGAGGAGAGTTTCACGTTATCTACAAATCCACTATTAGCATTTACAGCTGTTTACTTACCACCCTTTGTCTTGCACCGATATCTATCTCTTCTTTTTTTTTTATCTACTCAAGTTATCATACTATCCAGCTAGCCCTATTTCAATTGCAAAAGCTCTTGGTGGGGCCAGTAAGTAAACAGCTGGTGATGCTTGAACTTGTAGGAATGGTGAAGCTTACAAATTTCTCCTTTAATGTACATGAAAATTCCAATTGAATTGCTATCACCTGCCCAGATGTACACATTTATCTAACCATAAAAAAAAAAGAGTTGACAAAGTGGAGGGGTGTTCTGTTAACTATACAGTTTGTGAAAAAAAAGAAGAGCAGCAAGAAAAGTAAAAGGTGTCATTGCCCCCCCATCCCCTCTTTCAGACCTCCACAACCGTTGTTGCTTTACTTTGCTCAAATCAGCACCATGGTCCAAATCTGTTGACTCAACAACTGCTTCTCTGGATGACCTGTTTTTCACTTCAGTTCCCTACGTGTGCCTCACTGCAGAGGCAGCTTTATACGTTTTTACACCTGAAAAGTCTTTGGGTAAGATGTAAGCCTACTGATCATGCCACCACTGATTATTCTACCAGCCACTAGATTACAGCAGTTAATGACTGAAGCATATTTGTTCAAAATGTACTTTTACTACTTAGTGATAATTTTACATTTGTCTGTATATTTGAGCTACATGTAAGGTCCTATAATCTAAAGAGTCTTTGTAGCATTTTTAAACTATACTTTTTATCTGCAGCAGTCAGGGATATAATATTTGTGTGCGGTGACAACTGCAGCAAATTAGCTCTTTTTGGTTGTTTTTGAGAGTTTATGGCAGTGGAGTTGGAGGATTGTGGAAGGATTTCAACGGTGACGAGAACTTTGTCCCCAAAGTTCTTACTGAGGTCCTCTGAAAGATCTCCTGCTAACGAAAGGCCCTGCCAGTACCACTCAGGCCTTATCGCTGAAGTCCACACCCATGCTCATTCCCACTGTGCTCAATCACAGCGGCAGCTGTTAGACTGCACACTGACCACCTCCTACAGAAAACCAATCATATTTTCAGAGACACTGCCGGTGAGCCTCCCAGCATGACGGAGAAGGTGACTTGCGACTTCAGAACACACAACTAAAGTGTTGCTGTAATCATATTAGGAAGTTTGCCATAAAGAGAAAGCTGATATTTCATCACTCTGTTTTTGCCCCAAATAAATATACCAGAAGGAAGTAAGGCATTAATTCATCATACCTCTCTAACCATATAAATTAATCTCCTAAAAAATACACAACGCAGCAATCCTAACATAATGCTAAACATTGTCCTACATACTTTCATACAACAAAAACAAGTAGAAAGTACGCAATGGATGAATTATGAAGCAGCATTTGTCTTACCTTTGGACTAACAGGCCTCTGGGAACCTATAGTGACAATGTAACTAGAATACACAAATAGCTTCTTGTGTTTGGTCCCATTATGCCACAGTGATTACAATTTGTTGTGTGTGTGTCATTGTCTGTGTCTGTGTGTATGTGCATATTTACTTTGTACAGTATATACATCCATTGTTATACAAGGTCACTCAGTTTTAAATGATTATCATTGACATACACAAAAAAAAAAAAATTAGCTAATATCATGGAATGAAATTAAGAAGTTAAGAAAATTGACATCATCATCATCATCATCATCATCATTAACCCACTAAATACGAGTTAAAATGTAATTTAGTCTGGCTCTATAAATGCTTTGTCCCTTGCGTTCTTCAGGATTAGTGCGGCAGCATGCCGAAAAAGGAGAAGAAAAAAAAAAAACAAAAAAAAAACAGAGCCCTCCTACTCCTAATGTATTTAAAGTGATACATTAACGGGATAAACAGTCCCTTTATCCGCTAAGTACATTGGCTTCTTCAAAAACGCTGCAATCCCATTAACAAGACCTATTCTGATTTCACATCTCCTTCACAATAATGTAAGGCCCTACCAGCGATGGGGCTTGACTGCTAGTGCCAAAGTGGGAGGCTTGGGTGTAATATTACATGCATTAAGTTTACTAATCCTTTGTTTTGGCTTCAGTTTAAAAAACGGTCAAATAAGATAGGCAGATCGCATTTGCACAGCGATTTTTACCTGTACTCGAAGCAGTCAGGTCTTTGTGCCAGGGAACATTTATATTGGTACCACTTCCCCCCAAATAAAACTAATGTACCCATGATATGTGAGGTGAAGCAGGTTTACAGGCATTGAACGAAACCAATGTAATTTTACTTTACTGATTTTCCTTAATTTTTTTCTTCCCTGTAAAATCATGGGAAATTGCCAATTTACATCGTCTGTCCAGTAGCACAATTGCATTGCGTCAATTAAAATTTTTTTATATATTTTTTTTTCTGTCGCAGCGTACTTACCAAGATTCCTAGCGTAACAGCGACCAGCCACAGTTAATCTGATTTACATAAAGTCCCACTAAATAAGACCTGATGCCAGTCTGTTTTGACACGTGCCGCAAATGTGTGGGAAGCAATGGAGCATGGAAGAGTGTTTTCTGCTGATAAACTTGGATGGTTGGTTGTAGAGAAGACATATTCAAAACAAGTGCATTCATCCCAAAGACTACAGAGAAAGACAAATGTCATCAGCGCATCTAAAGGACCGCTTTCATTTTTATTTTCATTGACGACTTCTCATAAAAAAGTTTTGAAAGAAATACTATGACATAATTACTTATTATTAATAGTTACTTCAAATATTGTGAACTGGGCCATTAGGCCACAGCCATTTAGAAGAACGATATATATAATTTATTAAAATACATTATTTTGGCACCAAGTTGAAAATGTATACACATGGGACAGTAATTGTTTTTCTTTAGTACCGAAAACAACTGAGATGTTATTCTTCAAGAGAAACATTAGTATGATGCTCTACAAGCACCCAAAAATAGTGTATGGGGATATTTTGCACTTGACTTGAATCATCAAGGTGTAAATTATGGATAACTAAACACCAGAATGAAAATGTCCTAAAATGTAACCACTATCTTTTATTTTAGTGACGGCCTGCTTGTGCCGAAGCCTTTGGCAACAGCCTTGTTAAAACCGGCCACAATCTGTAGAGTGCACCCATCTGAAACACGCTGGTCAAGGATGAATTTATTGTGGGCTTTCAAGTGGGATTCCCACATCCCAGCATGCACTTGAGAAAATCATGAATGATTGCCACGTGAGATGTTTCTATCTAGCACCAGGTCAAATCGGCCCAGAATAGCTTCAGGATTACAAATTAAACCCTGATGTGAATAATAATAATAATAATAATAATAATTAATTAATACATTTTTGAAGGTATACCGTCTTAACCTGCTTGTTCTTACCTTCATCTTGATTACCTACTTTTACATTATTGTCTCTTATTATTGTCCATACATGTTGACAAATCTTACCCAGTCATTCACGTTTTGGCACAAGCCCTGGGTTGCTGCCCCTCTCGCAGACATCCCAATAATGAATTTTGTCATGCTGGCACTGACTACTTTGTAAAGATAAAGAGAAACCAATCTGCAACTATTTTTTCTTAACAGGAATTGGTCTAGCTTGACATGATGTGCTTGACATGTTGCCAGCTGCTTGAAGAATCCACCTACTGGCTGGCACAGACTCTGTTTTGAAATACGTAAAAGGTCTTAATCAGACTCAACCAGGAAGTAGATTATAAGACATTGCTCTCCAGCTCTGTATCCAGCATATCCATTCTACCAGCATGTTCAACATAACAGTGTATTCTTTAATGAAGTCCATGTCAAGTTTGTGGCTAAGCAATATTATAGTGCTAGACGGACACTGAATGCTTAGCACTGCCATCAGTTGTTATTGGATTATTGCTGGGCTTTTTGTGCTGAAGCAACATTTTCTTTTCCCAGAACATAATCACTGAACAGAGTTCAAATCTTCTATCTATATCAGAGAAACAAGTCCGCATCAGCAACTCCACAACAGCTGCCCCTACAAAACCAACTCGCATTGAAATTTTCGTTTGAAAAATTGGAAAAGTGCTTTTCACTTCCAAACACAGACATACAACCATTAAGGTAATCAGGCTTGATTTAAAAAGAAGAGAATATATTTAAGATTAGAGCTATTTTCAGATTTTTGAAAGAAAAGCATTTTCGGGACAACAGAACTATTAACAAAGATGAGCCTCCTGATTTGCTTCTTTGCTATTCATGCCTTAGGATAAAATATGGATTCTCAATTTTTTCTTTTTTTTATCATATGGTTCACCCACTTCAGACTGAGTTCTTCCAAAAAAAAAAGAAAAAGGTATCCATCAGTTAATCAATAAGTGGGATTCAACCAAATCTTCTGTTATTATATGTTCACATTAGATGCCTCAAACTTTCTCTTTAGAAATTTGCCATGTTGTTACGTTTCTAAATCTGATAAAAATGTTTACTTGATGTGCTTACTATTCTGTCCTGCACAGACTAAAAACCTGAGACTTATTTGGAGTTCTGTCTGTTTGGGGTTTTTTTTCTCTCCAGTAGCTTATTTCATAAACCTCTGCCACAACTTTCATCATGAATAGACATTTCTGGCCTTCTCCTATTCAAGACTCCCTCCTGCACAAACATTCCCACTGGTGATATCACCGTTTCCAGTGATTTTGTGAAATATTTCAAGGTTTTAGGTCAGGTTCGCAATTGAATGTCACTTGACTTTGCGCAATTTGTGTCATGTTCTGTTAATGAATTTTGAGCCATCCACATATGCCCATTACTGTGGTGACCTCAAATTTGTTACATCTTTACATACTGAGCGCTCACCCTCTGATCTCCTGGTCACGTGAGGCGTTTGTTTGCTGTTAGTGTGCAGCTTAGTGTAGGTTTCCTTTCATTAGAATACATGTACTGAACTCTTTGTCTGTGCTACTCTCTTCCCATCTTGTCAGTCATTAAAACTTTTCTTTAGCCAACTGCATAAACTGTTTTCTTTGTTCCCACAACAGTCAAATCTCAAAATACATCACTGTACTGCAGTGACCAAATGGAAATAAATCTTCATATGACTCAAACCTATTCAAACACATTTCCTCCCACACATGGTCACTCACTCAACTAGCATTGCAATTTCAAATGGACAAACAGTATACAGTAAATGGACTTGATGATTAATAAACTAAAATGATCTCAAACGACAAAATCTGGTTGAAATTCATCGTGGAAAAGCCACACTTAAAATGATGAAATACTAATGAATTACGTTTTAGTCTTTTGCCCCCATACACCCAAGAGGCAAGCATTTATTTATCCTTTGCCGACTTGGAAAAACACAAACAAATGCATTAGCATGCTACAATCAAAGGGAAAGCATTTTTGGTTGATAAAATGCAATATTCTAAAAGAGAACAATATGAGGAGGGAAAAAAAATATGACTGAAAAAAGTGGCAGGATTGAGTCCTTGGGCTGGCCACAAAGTGCACCCAATGCTGGCACTGGCAGTCAGTAGCCACTCTCGAGCATTTTAGTAGCCCCTTTTCCAAGAGTGTGAAACAAAAGAACTCACTTTAAATCAGGCGTATCTCACCAGGAAACTACTACTCAAATAGGATTTGGCAAACTTGCTATTAAGGAGTAAGGAGTCAGAGCCAGCAAATATAGCTACTCCTCCGTTTTTTTTAACAAGGAGCTGGTCCAATTTCATCTGATCCTGTCTTCTGCATTTATCCATGTCATGAATACACAGGAGTGTGGTCTAACCTGCTAAAACTGCTCATCTGGTGCACAGACAGATATTCAAAGCTGAAATTCCCACACTAATTAAAATCATTATATTAGAAAACCAAAAAGGACATGTTCTTTTTATATCTATTCCTCTATCTCAAATGGTTTATGACTCTGTTTGAGCGTCTTCAAAGGCTAGAGAGGCCCATTTGGAATCGTAGAAATGATAATATAATATTATATAAACGATTGTCTGTGTATTGTTATTGTCTATATTGAAAACATCTTTCCTACATTCAAATTGTAGATTTGGAAAAGTTTGTGGACTTTTCGCCAATTGTATCAACAGAAGCTAAATTGAGTCCGGAGTTAGTAAACCTGGAGCCAAATCAATAAAACAAGCTTAAAGATGTTGGTTAGAGCTACTCTGGCATCTACTAATGTGAACCATCTCAGCGGACTCGGCATCAAGAGTTACCGATTTGCAAAAAGCTGAAAGCATCACAAAGTTATATCCAAGAGTTTAGATATTGATCAGTTCACAGAGTACCTACAAATGGATATGCTTTAGTTCTTCTCTTCCTAGATTTGGGCATTGAGTGAGTAAGTGGTTGCTGTGCTGCCTCTGGAAATGGACAGCTCGCCATCACCAAGGGGGGAAAAATTTATTCCCAAATTTATGTCAAGCTGACAGCCCGCCTGCAGAAGCTCTGTGTGGGTGATACAGCAGGACAGTGACTTCCAGTCGAATCCAAAAAGTGTTGGCCCGCTCAGATCCAAGGCCCTACAGTGTGGAACGAGTTAAAAGCCGCTTGCACCAGACATCCTAAGGCTGAGCTGAAGGTGAATTTTTGTTGGAAGAAGGGTCCAAAATTAATCCTGAACATTGTGCAGATCTGGTCTGTAGCTTGTCTGGAGTTACTGGTGCCAAAGGATGCTCGAACAAAGCTTCGCTTACTTCTCACTTCACTCTCCACCAGCACTGTGAATGTGTATAGTAATTGGTGTGTTCCTTGTCTCTTTGATATACAGAATGAATCAGATCCCGTTTTATGACCAATCAATGTGGAAAATCAGGTAATTCCATAAGGCCCACATTTTTTTTTTCTTGTCAACTGACAAGAATATTCATCCTGGCCTGTGTAATGCAGGTTTATGGTATGGCAAGACATCGTCAATTGTGCAAATGAATAAGCCACTATAAATAATGAGCCTAAGCTGATTTTTAAGAGTTAATTAATTACCTGGGGGCATGGTTGTGGTTTGCCTGATTAATGACGGCAATGTCACTGGCATGCTGAGTTGGTCCCCCTGTCGCTGGAGATAAATCGGTGGTGCCCTGTAAGGCTTCATGCCCCAGCTGTGTCCAACGCATCTACTTAAACTTGCTGCCTGACCTGCGGGCCACTTGTTGGGTGCCGGTGGACATACTTGATCACACGTCAAGTAGTTTGTCACCCAAAAGAAAGTGGCACTGGGAAACTGATGTTCACAGTGGATTCCTATTATTCAGTTGCTTTACTTCTTTGTGGTGATGTTTGTGGGATAGTAAGCACCACCGAAAAACACAGGTCTTCAAATACTTTTCCAGAATTTAATTGAAAGGATTATTTTTTACATTTAAAACAATATTCTTTGAACTGCTCGGATTACTATGCAATCAGGGAGGACCAGCATTAGCAGCTGACTATTAATTCCTTGTAGACTGGTGTAATAAATATTCCACAAAGCACAAAGCCTGTTATAAAAGAAAACAAAAGCTGGGACTAAACCATATAAGTATTAGGTCATGTCTTTGGGGTTTGTGTGTGGAGCCTTAGGGAAAAGATCCTGCACCATTTCACATAAATTAATTCTACATCAGACATCACCAGCGCAGTATCGGTAGGGATAGCCACCATGTTTAATGTATACTGCAGTGCAGTATGCCTTATGAGAAAGACAAACTACACAGGTGCAAAGGCCAAGGAGACTTTTAATATCTCTCACCTTTCTATAAATGTTCCGGGACCACTGCATAAGCTAAAATAGATTCCCCGTCACAACAAGAAAAGATGCTCAGGGCTCAGGCTGCACATTGCTTCTCTTCTGACTCGATGATTATCCAAACTTGTTAGATTAGAAAGCATGCAATTAGAAAAAGATTCCTATTTCTATCAGTGACGATGTTGCGTAAAATGAAGAAAATTGGAAGAGCATGATAATGACCATGGACGTAATATAGATGTTATTTTATACAGCTGTGCCACTGATGCATACAATATGCCATGTATCTTCAAAGCTTAAAATAGAAATGAAATAATTTATCACGTATATATATATATATATAAGGACTAGACGACCACATGTTAAAAGCAAACCTGCAGCACGCTGTCCAATCATACCCACGTGACTGAGTCTTTACTCACCTCTCTCTCACACACACACACACACACACAGGTCCCTCCCTCTACTTCTACTGTGCCTTCTCAGTGTATGTCTTTCACTGTCAGCGCCCCCTACAGGCCCCTGCTGTCATCACACCCCTATGACGCTAGCCTCCCCATTGAGACCATTGTAACAGTCAGACCCCTCCGTCCTCATGCCATTTTCAAAGCGGTAAATAAAAATAACCTTTCCGACATTAAACTGACAGCACCTGCTTCCTCATCCCCACAAGCATGATTACACCACTGTCAATTTCGGTCTGTTAAACATCCACTTGCTCACAAGCAAGGGACATCTTATAGAGGATCTTCTCACGGACCATAAACTTGATTTTCTTTGTTTAACCTGAAACATTCAACAGCCTAATGATTTTATTTCACCTAATGAATCCACCCCTCCCGGTTTTATTTACAGCTGTCAACCACACCACTCTGGCAGGGGTGGAGAGCTCGAAATGCTTTACTGAGAGAAGTGGAAGGTCCTGCCAGTCTCCACCCCTGCCTACCACACATTTGAATCCATCAGTGCACAGTTAACTGGCCCCATCCCCACCATCGTTACCCTCATTACCATCGTTACCACCGTGTATCGTCCTCCCAAATCAACTCAGGAGTTTTTAACTGACTTTGCTGCATTCTTGACCCATCTTTCCACATTCTCTCCAAACATATTACTCCTCGATGACTTCAGCATCCGAATGGACAATGTAAGTAACCCTCTCACCAGAATTTTTACATCTTGCATTGACAGTTTTGGACTGCAACAATACATCAACTTTCCAACACATTCAAAAGGACATACTCTAGACTTAAAATGCTGCTCTGGTCTTTCTCCTGTCAACTGTCAGGTAATTTCCCTCCCCTTTCCTGATCACATGCTGGTATCCTTCAATGTCAACCTTGCACTTTCCACAATCAATCTGCCGTGTACCACCTCCTTCCGTAATATTAAAGACATTAATTTGGACATTCTTTCTTCCTGCATTTACTCCCGCCCCACCGCAGACAGTTTTTCCACCCCCGTTGAACTGGTACTCCACTACAACAGCAGTCTTCATGATCTCCTGGACAATCTTGCCCCACTCAAAACCAGATCCGTCACTTCTACCCGCTCCTCACCATGGTTCACTCCAGCTCTCAGACAACTCAAATCCAAAGGACGCCAACTGGAACGCCTCTACAACAAGACCAGTCTCACTGTGCACAAGGAAATGTATCACGACCACATTCTCCATTACAAGGACTGTATCTCACGAGCTAAATCCACCTACTACTCTGGTTTAATCAGTTCAAATGATGGCAACTCAAAGGCTCTGTTTTCACTTCTCAACAATATTACTCAAGCCCCGGACTCACTTCCTCCTCAGATGTGTTCTGTCGTTTTCTGTAACTCCCTCTGATCCTTTTTCACTGCTAAAATTCAAAACATCCATCAGCGACTTGCTCCCAGCGCCTCTCACAATTCATCCTCCATGTTTCCCTCTGTGTCCCCTTCCCAGTCACTCTCAGCATTTGCTCTGCCCCCCGTCTTAGAAATCACTGATCTGATTAAAAAATTCAAATCATCAACCTGCCGGTTAGATCCCCTTCCAACTGCTCTTGTCAAAGCCACCATTCCCTCTCTGGCCTTCAAAACAGCTGCTGTCACCCCAATACTCAAGAAACCTGATGCAGATCTCAATAACCTCCGTCCCTTCTCCAATCTTCCATTTCTTCCAAAGATTTTTGAAAAAACCGTTTCCTCTCAGCTCCATTCTCAATTTTGCCGCAATAATCTTTTTAAACAATTCCAGTCTGGTTTCCGCCCCCCACCCACACTACTGAAACGGCACTTCTCAAAATCACTAACAATCTCCTCCTGGCAGCTGATTCCGATCTCCTATCCATCCTCATCCTGCCTGACCTGAGTGCAGCCTTTGACAACATCTCACATACCACCCTCCTGGACAGTCTCCACTCTATTGCCATCACACACACACCCCTCAACTGGTTTAAATCCTACCTCTCCGGCCGCTCTCAGTTCATTCAACTTAAGTCATTCACATCACACCCTTTCCCAGTCACCACAGGTGTCCCCCAGGGCTCTATCCTGGGGCCCCTGTTCTTCATCATTTACTTACTCCCCTTTGGCTACATCTTCCGGAAACATCACATCCATTTCCATTGTTACGCAGATGACACACAGCTCCATATTTCCACCAAACCTGACTCCACCCTCCCACCTTCGTCCCTCACCAACTGCCTCCTTGAAATAAAATCCTGGTTTTCATCCAACTTCCTCAAATTAAACAGTGACAAATCTGAAATGCTACTCATTGGCACCAAATCCCTCAGTTTCACATTATCCACGAACAACTTCCATTTCTCCTTCCCCTCCAGTCAAGGCTATTCACAACCTAGCTCCTCCATACCTTTTTGACCTCCTCCACATTGTCACACCCACTCGCACACTCAGATCCTCTTCCTCCATCAACCTCTCTGTTCCCCCCACCATCCTTCCAATCATGGTGAGCAGAGCATTCAGCTGCTCTGCTCCCCAGCTCTGGAATTCACTCCCCCCTGACCTCCGCAACACCACATCTGTCAATCTGTTCAAATCCAAACTCAAAACCAATCTGTTCAGACTTGCCCACTCCAACTGATTCTATCCACTGTGTTCTTATGCTGCCTTGCCCACTATTTTAATGTATCTGTATGATGTGTTTTGTATGCTGTTTTATATGATGTATGTTTTTTTTTGTATTTTTTGCACTTTTGTTTTGCTGTATTTGATTCTCGGTGTAAGGCAACCTTGAGTTCCTTGAAAGGCACCCTAACAAACAAAATGTATTATTATTATTATTATTATATAATGTATGTAAACACAGTACTCCACTGATACCTTTCAAGCATACTTTGTATGGTCAGGATGGGAGATCAACCACACAGATTCTCAATACTTAGTCATCATTAAGTATGAATTCAACACTAAACTCATTTCCTACTTTTAATCATATTCACAACTCAAAGAGCAGAATTTAAAATCTCAAAGCCAACTCAATGTTTTTAACATTTGCAACATATTCCTGAATCCAAACTTCATTCAGACTCTACGTTACATTATTCCAAAGGCATCAAACCAGTCTACAACTGTATACAAACAGCACAGGAAAATGAAGTCAGGGGAAATAGTTGTCACACCCTCAGCCTGGCCTGATTCCCAGTACCTGAAACTGACTGTGTGAAATCAGCAGTTTCACAGCTCTGACAGTTTGACAAAACAAAAGTGGATTAAAAATCTGCAGGAGACGATTGCCCACCTCAGAATTTCAAGAAAAACAAATGTTCATTGGCAAAGGTCAGTCGGGAATTGAACCAAACACAACAAAGTGAGGAAGGCAGAAATTTACGTTCACAGCTTCTATGAGGACTGAGTTGCTTTATCTGACCAGCGATGGTAATTCCAAATATTCCACAACTACAAATTTGAAATACAATGACAGATCTTGAAAGCATGATTTTAATGTAACTTTATAAACAAGTCAATCTGATTATGAATTAAACGCTCTTCCTAGTTGGGTCTCCAAGAATCCCCAATGTTCTCAAAAGCTTGTCCACCTTCCTGTGAACTGAATTTAAAAAAAACAAAAAACAAAAACATAATCCTTCCTAATTCCTCTTTTTTGTTTATCTCTCCTTCCTAGATAAATAAATAAGAGGGGAATTGGGGTCAGCTCGGCATGGTATAGTTCATTAGTGTAAGAGGCTTATCATCAGCATATGAACCCAGTTCCATATTACTCAGTCATCTATGAGCTTTCAGCTTTTGGATACTGACTAGACTGACAATGAAAATCAAAAGTAAAAGAAGATTAGGAAAAGCTGCTGAGGACCATGCAGACTTCAGCAGCGTGCTTGATAGAAAGTGACAGAAACATCATGAAAAGTTCATGCAACATGTACAAAGAAAGAAGGACGACTTGACAGGCTACGCCTCTATGAATATTCACGCTGACATCTGTTCTGGGGGAGGAACTGTGAAAATCTCTCACATATTCACTGCAGACAATGAATGCAGGATTAGCCCTTTCTCGTCCCAATGTGCTTCATTACAGATGATGATAAATAATTGGTATTGTACAAAAAGACAAATTTTTATCAATTTATCTTTCTCTCCTTTGGCCCCAAAGGAGCCACCCGCCCACCTCTACCTCTGATTGGCTCTACCTCAGCCAATCGTCATTATTTATGCAATTGTCTCGTGCCCACTAACCAAGGAAGAACAGTAAAAACGGTCTTTGCCTCTCAGCTTAGAGATCTGGTTGGTCTGATGAAAAAAACAGCTTCAATTATGGCAACGCGCCACATTTTTTAGCTGTAACAGTAAGAGCGTTATAAAGAAGGGAAGAGTAATCAATTAGATTACTCGTTACTGAAAAAAGTAACACCGTTATTTATAACTCCGTTATTCCCATCACTGCCTATGTCAGCATGGCTTATGAAGATATCAAGCTACTAAGGCATCAGTCTCAACTACATTTAATATACTTTCAGCAGTTGACTTTCATTTAACGTGTGCGGCACATTCATATTTATGTATGTAAACGTGCTTTAAACATAACAGAGAAAAATTTATTTCCTACTCAGAAATGCAATTCTTGTACCAGTAAATGTACAATTATCCCTTACACATTCATTTTAGCTTACCTGCTTCCTTTGCTGTTCGTTAGTGTTGAACCTTCAGGCTCAGATGAGCATTACCATGATAACACATAGCACATTTTTCACCAATTCTACAAATTGCCAATAAATTCTACATAAGAACCAAATGAATTTTCCAAATTATCGCAGTATTCCACTACTTCTGTGCAGAAGCCTACATTCTTGAAAAAAAACTCAAATACACAGAAGTAAACAGGACAGTTGCTTGAGAGGATAGTATCAGTTTCAGATTAATGCAGCAAATTTGTTGCAGTATACACAATGTAGAGCATCAAGAACAGAGTATTTGGGATGGCCCAAAATAAACTGCAGCTCCTTCGTTCATTAAATTGAAGGGAAAATTGAGCCAGTGCAACAATTGCAGTTTCATGTAATATGCATTTTTATTGAAACAAAGTAATATGATATAGCAGAGTTAAGCTACGTAGCCTTTCTTTATCACAATAAATTGATTGTTGGGATTGGTCTTTTAATTAGGATATATTGATGACAGCAAAAAATGTCACCTCAGCGCTTTGAAAATAGTGCCTTTTGTCATACATTGCACTGGCAGCTTGTTAAGAACTCGCTTTCTTCGTTTAGCTATTTTTTAAATATTAGTATTTTGTGTGTATCCAATGAAGCTTGATGATTTTCCATTCCAATGGACACAGCATTAACTGTCAGGTTAATAAATTTAGACAGGTTATGCTTTGACCACTGGTGTCACGTGGATGGCCCCCTGAAGCGGAAAATTTTGAAAAGCCTGCTCCATTTCCCCAAAAAGAGAAAAGTGCATGTCTTTATGATAATTAAGCACTTAAAAAGCCATGCTGACACAGACAGACTGCCTGCCTGCACGCTGCATTGGATAGACAGTTCATATTAAATATGCTGACTTACAAAGACTCACTTCTATCTGAGGAATTTTGCACGAGACAGTGGTCTCAAAGAAAGCAGAGTTGCACGAGGCTAATTCAGCATTGATTGGTGGTGAATGACTGAGGCTGTGAAGTGAACTGCTCAGGAAAACTTTCAGATACATTCTCCTAGGAATCTCACAAAACGTATTTGAGTATAAATGTTCTTCTCTGTGCTGTGCATACAAATCAAATACACATCAAGGGGGGAAAATATTCGACTGCCTCTCAGTCATTCCCTCGCATTTTCAGAAGGAGAGCAGCTGAAATACTCCTGAGTAACAACAGTGCTGTATTCCATAAATCCTTTTTTATTTCAAGGCATCGACCAAAGTCCACTTGTTTGCACCATGAAATTAAAGGGGGGGAAAAAAGAGGCAGAGATCTTTTTGTGCAAGCATGTGTGCCCGCGAAAAGGCAAGGTGAGCGGTAGAAGAAAAAAGGGAAAAAGAGCAGGTCAAGAACAGTATGAGATTTCCTATTGAGGATGAATCACTCAAAGGTTCCATTTCTTTGTCTGGCCTCAGATGGCTTTATCATCCTACTTCGGCTGGCTTTCTTGAAATAATTTTTTTCGTTTTGCCAATAGTCTCCTGGAGATGTTGCTTTCAGACAGCAGGCTCCTCTGGCCAGGGTGGCTAAGTGAAAACAATAGACAGAGACAGTGTATTCTGTCTCTGTACCGTGGAGACGTATACGCTTGGTATAGGCTTAATTCTAGGCTACAAACACAAACAAAAAAATACATACTTCCTCAATATACATTGAGTTATTTCAAAGCACAATTTAAGCAGGATTTCAAAGGGTTTTATGCAGTTTGCATCGTAGTGAATTTCTTCCAATTCACTTCTCACATTGAGATCTGAACACAAAAATGCGCACTCATGCTTTCACACTGTAGGACAGCAAAACAAACACAGCCAAAAGATCTTAAAGGAGGTTGCAATTACCTTTCTGTTTTGACACAGTGATGTTCATGTAGTAAGCATTTAAAAAAAAAAAAAAAAAAGTTACTCCTGGTGAGCTCTCCTGCTGGCAAAAAAAATTGCATTTGATAGTTTAATATTGTGGGTGAAATATTTTATGTAACAGAATCCATTTAGAAAATGCCAAATAAGTCCAGGAGACAGTATGTAATTGATTTAGGTTCCGTTTGAAAATCTGTTCTCACGCCTCCACAAACAAATCTGATGCACCATGAGCATCGGACAACTTTGCACTACTAGAAAAACCGTTCATTTCCTCTCGACCACATACTAGCCCCCTGTTAGTTTTCTGAATTCAACCCCACATGTTCTTTCCTGAGCACCACAAGCTCGTCACACAGAGCAAGCGCGCCATCTGAGATGTAATCTCTTCTGCTTTCCTTTCCACAGTTGTCCCCCATTGTGCCACAGCCGGGTGTTTTTGAAGCGAAGGTAAACCCACCTCCATGTGGTTTCTCCACCACTGATTGTGATCAAAGGTCTGTAAGTGGCTTTCTATCTCACCTGGATTCACTTGACAGGTACATTGATTTGTATCTGAGCCAAAGCCAGTTTCAAACCAAGAGATGTAGACGTACGTTACCGATGGGCTGATGAAACACTGTACACGTCCATGTGAGTTATTTTCTCTTTGTGTGTATGTGTGCGCGCCCAATAAAGCTTAATTATTCGGATTGATGAGATGGGTTGATTCCTCTTGCATGACCACAGACCTATTGACCACTATAGATATATTTACCATCTTTCTCATCATTAAAACTGTTTCCTACTACAGCATCTACAGCATAAACATAAAAAAAAAAAAAAAACATATCTGTGAAGAGAAAATGTATTCTGAACTGCAAACAGCAAATGCTGCCTAATTTGAATTGTTCTTCTGCAGGGCGTTATTCTTTCTTTCATATGTGCACTCTCTCTCCCACAAAAATAAAAACTTTTTTTGTCACTAATTACGAATGATACTTGTTCGGGAACAACCTTAATGAGACTTCATATGCAAGAGGAAATGGTGATATGGATCAAATCTTCCCATAGTATCCTTTCACTGGCATCACATATGGTCCTAAAGGATTCATCAATGGTCTGATAGGCAGACATGTTGAGAATACAGATAGCCTAGTATAGCTGGTGATGCATCCAAGTACAGTATATCTGTGTATCCTCTCATGAAATGAATTCCTGTTGCCAACCCACCATTAATCAATATGATGGATTAAGAATCAGCTTCTTTTGTATGTGGCCAGTTTTGTATTTTCTTGCATGGATTCATGGTCAAACCACATTAATTAAACAGGCCTTCGCTGCTCCGAGACTGCATCACATGATCCTAACAGACGGCCTCTGTCAGATGTCATTAGCCAGCAACTCTGTTTCCTTTAGACAGCAGACAGCGTTAAGACGCACACATGGCAAAGAGACGTCAGCACCAGAAGCCACAAGCACGCAGAATGAATGTGCATGCAGTCACTCTCACAGCTGCTGCTTTCATGCTCACGACCAGAAGCGTGTTGCAAACAGCAGGGCCACGAGGTTAGCCAAATAACTTTTTTTTTTTTTTTTTTCACTAAGCAGTCCAAACTTCTGTGTTCAGGAAGTCTCTGGCTTTGCTCATAAACTCTATCCAGGTATCTACTTTGTGCAATGAGCCCCAGGTGTTAGCAGACATAAAAGCACACAGTCTTAACTCTGCCCATGACACAGATTCATTTTACGGTCTCTGTGATAAATGCCTCTAAGGCATGCCTTTGGAAATATAGCTCAAGGTAAGATAAATGTGTGTGTGTGTTTATGTAAATACCTTTGGACCGCATGAACAACTTTTTTTTTTAAAATTGGTCATAACATTTGCAGACTTGTGTCTGTGTGTATGTGTGTGAGAGTTTGAAATGCATGTAAACACATTGTGCTCAAGCATTTTGTCAACTGCCAGAAGACCTAGCAAAGCCAATGTTGACCTCTTGGATTTTCCTCCCTTTGGCTGCACCGATTGTTTTGACTTCATCCCCGTCCTTCTGCTGCTGTGCACACAATTTTGTCACTTCCAAATCCTTCCACATCAAAAGGTAAACATTTTTCATTCAGTTGATATCTTTTAAAAAAGTCTGCATATTAAGATTCTGAACATGTTTTGCCAGGAAAACGTTTCCCTGAATAAATCTGACATTCCACAGTGATACATTTTACGCAGCTGATCAGTTTTGTGGATTATCAAAAGACCTCATTGGAGCATAAAGCTGGAAATACACACAGGAATGATAATCAAATTCTAATGCTTCCAAGAACCAATGCTCACATGAAGCCTGAACAAATCTCTCAAAACACACACATGAGAAAAACCCAAAAATCATCCTTATTCCTGATATTTATATCCTTGCTTGTTGCAGTATCATCATAGGTATCACCAGACTGCACAGAGCAGGCTGAAGAACACGGTTAAATATCCATTAGTGTTAATAGATGCTCAGCATTTTCAGATGCTCCACATGATGACGGGCTCAGTCTTCGGAACATCTTTCTTTTCAACAAATGGCTTTTAGAGTCAGTTTAGATGAACCGAAATCACTCAATCAGTAGTCCTGATAACATGTAGCCACTTCATCCTGGTGACGGGACTTATATCCACTGCACTCGCTAAAAGTGTCACATTAAAAATAAATTAATAAATAAAAAAATCCTCACACATTACACAAATCTGTGTCAACATTCAAACGAGGCAAATGTTTACAATGCATCAACAAACTGGCAGATGATAAATAGTCGTGGTTTTTATCGACATGAAACGCCCAAAACCGAGCTCCCATTGCGCCCCCAATCACAGAAAAACACACAAACGTACGTGACAACTGCCTCACGAAATGTTTTCCGGGAGATTTTACATATGCGAGTATCCCAATGTGGCTGTGAGTGAAAGAACAACAGACAGAGATAAATACACTAAAAACAGCACTTTTATAGTCAATGGCCCAATTTCACGTGGCAAGGACAAAGAAGCCAAGGTTTTAAATAAACCTGAGCACAGTTAAAGGCCCAGCCAAAATCCTCTAAATGAGGACAGCTTAAAGGATCACTAACAACTAAATCACAAAAAAACATATTTACTCACTTTGTGCCATATAGATTTAGTCGTGCTGGATTTAAGTACTTTGGCTTCATCTAAATAAGAACTGTACCACTGACATTTGCTGCTATTAATAAACATTTCAGCTAAGTGAAATGAAAATGCACTGCTAAAAGCACTGAGGACACACAATAGGAAATTGGAAATATAACCGAATGCTATTCACCTCCATTTTACTGAGTTGCTGCAAGATTTCTTGAAAGATACATATCTGTGTTGTCAAATGAAGGCAAAAATTAAATTTCAATCTGTAAAGGATTTGCATCGTATAGCAAAAGTCCCAATTGATTTAATGGGAAGTTCACAAAATGAGTTACGTGGCTTTCTGAAATGCAACTACGGTAAGCAAATTTCACATTTGACTCGGAAGAATTTGCATTTCTTATTTCTCCACAGAGGAGATCTCCACTGCTGAAAGTGCATCTGCTAGAACCACTCAGGGAAGTCCTGTATTTAAATGGTTTGAGACAAGACAGCCGAGCACAGCTGAAATTAAATGTGCTGGCAGAACTGTCCACTGCTGAAAAAACATGGCTCTTGTCTTGCCAGTGTCGATTTAAAGGGGCTAAATAGATGTTCTTATATTCTGTAGGCGTGACCATTCATTTTGGATATTCATTTTAAAAGCCAGAGTTTGCTTTCAACCTGTAATTCTTTCAACAAAGGAAATGCTTTGAAAGATCCATTTAGAAAATATGAGTTAAATGAACACATTACAGAAAGAAAATACTCCTCCATGAGATATTTTTAACAGGTCAAAAGGGAATAAAAGATAAACATAAGTAGGAATGTATTTTTCTGGACCTTTGTTGGATGCCATCAATCATCTTTTTGAAAATACGGATTATTAAGGAGCAAAGTTTTAAGCTCCCACAGGCCCTGGAAATATGAAAAAAAGGAGTATAATACATGCTCCTTGTCATAACTTGGACGAGGTCACCACTCCAAAGCTCTAAATTATGCAGCAGCCTCCAAGCCATGTAACGTGTGAAAGGAAAGCGGTTATATGCAAAAACCTGGCATTGTAAATGTAGATGTACGAACTTGGCAGTCTGTGGTAGTCAACAATACAAATGCTTTTTGCACCATAATACACCACAATAATTTGTCATTCTGAAATGTGGAGGTGAGAAACAACACTTTTATCTAATCCATGAATTAAATTGAATTTTGCTTTGCTACAGAAATATTCACTAATAAACTGAACACCACCAGTCAAAAATTGATCCATACAACTCGATTGTTGACTGTTTGAAATCACTCCCTTGTTGACTCATTCCTTCCTCTGCCTATAATTGACATTCAGTTCTCTCTATGTGGGTTAGAGAATTGAGTTTTTCTAACACTTAAATCTTCTTCTTTTGGGATCATAAAAATTACAGGTTTAATTTTTCAAGAAAAGTTATTTTCACATCTACCAATGCCACTAAAATGTTAGAAATTGATTTTCCTCATTATTGTGGTCCTTTTTTCATGTTGCACACAGATATAATGACAGTAACTATAGTACATTTTAGTGATATTACATACCCCAACAAGCATGTTTGCGTGTACCTTTTGTGTGAATCTGATCAAAGCCTCAATTATCAGATTTGATAAATGGTAAATATTGATTTTGGATGCTGTTTTTAAGTTCTTTAAAATCCCTGTGATTTTTTTGACTTGAATGTGGTATTGTTGAATAAAAGACCTGGTTTACACAAATGAAACCCATGTAATGCAAAATGTTTTTTATTCAATATTTTTTCAACAAAAATGTATGTGCCGCTGTGCATGAATGAGAGTTTTAGAGTGAGTGGGGGGGGGGCTGTTATTGGAGGTCAGAGACACTGCAGCCAAAGTTTTTCCAACAAGAAGAGACGCTAAAGATCAAACTCTAGCAGATGGTGAGGCAGAATTTCGCCATTAGGCTTTATTATAGCCTCCACCATTGGCATATCTGTCCCACAGTCTGTTGATGTCAAACAAGGAACAAAATGTGTGCGCCAAAATAAAAAAAAAAAACGAACAAATACAGGGCCAATATGTGCTGTCCATTCCACAAAAAATAATGTCTGCTAGCAAAGCAGAGCAATGATTTTTGACTGCATGATGGCAGAAATCTAAAGGTCGTTTCAAGACCGCTGCCAACAATCAACTGTGACTGCCACTTAAATGAAGCCAGTTAAAGTAATGTGACATTACCTACAGAGTACGTACATATGATCTATGAGTCACTAAGATGAATTTGAAATTGATGCAAAAAGATAGCAACAGGTAGGTTTAAACTCCCATTTGTGTTTTTCTTCAAACCCATGGCTCAAAAATAAGACATAAATTGGTAATTACTCGCAATCTGGTATCAATATTACAAATTCAATTATGAGCTTTTAATTAAAGCTGGATTCTGTGCTGTTGCTTGTTATGTACAGTTTTACTGTAATAAAACCCTTTAAAACTTGGAAATAGCAGGAGAATGACTAATAAATGTTGACCTCAATTCATTGGATTTCTTAATGAGTCATTCAAGTGTTACATTAGATTTATGATAATGAACTGTACTACTGAAAGGAAGTACATACAGTATCTCATCAGGACAATTTGACATTTATCTATCCACCGACAGGTTGGAAAATCATTAAGCAGATTGCAGCTCATGGCTTACCAGCTACATTGATTGATCAAAAGAAAAAGAGCAGGCAAGCTGACAAACAAGAAATTGGTTAAATAAATCAAAGACAAGTATGAAGTGTCAGCCTGTCGAATCTTAAAAGTAGAAGACTGGAATCTCCCTTTTTAAACGCTAATTTGACATGAAGGGGTTAATTGCATGAGCACAACATGATTGGGGGCACTTTCACCTCTGTGTCTAAAGAGAATATGGACATTTACGAGTGGCTGGTCACGGGCGGCTCTGCCTCAGTGACAGCTTGTTACGACAGGGCAGCCGATACTCATGGGAAGAACCTATAAAACCACAGAATACATCATTAGGAATCTGTCTGACCTCAGCAGGGATACGGCCTCCAAACTAATCAAATGGCTTCTGCCAGTCAAACGGGCTAAACACCATACTGGGAGCGTGACCATGCTCTCGAGCCATTTTGATTGGCACAGTGGCATGCTTAGCAAACACGATTATGCAGCTTCGAGTGCTTGAGGATGCACCGTGTGACGACTGAAACCTTGAACACGGTGAGAAATTCTGATAAGAGAAATGTAGTGCTGATCTTCAAAGACAAGATATCAACAGCATGTTTTGCGTTATTTCCATGATTAAGAACATAAATTCTCGGATCTATAAAGTCTGCTAAGAAGTTTGCTATAATTTCCCCTGACCTTTAAAGATGGTTTCATTGTGTTTACTGTGACCATCTAAGCAATTTGTGAAAATCTGTGGTAGCTCTTTGTTAGCTGAGTACACCCAGAAGAACTCTGGTGCCTTGTTCAGGTTTTAGAGGCATCACTGCAGTGTAAATAAATCAATGCACTAAAAATATGTTTGTTTCGATCTGTATATGAGATGTTGACTTTCTTAAGCCACGTAACCTTTAACAGTCACTGGATCAATAACCTGGAAACTACGAAGCCTGTTCAAATCCACCGACAAGTAGCATTAAGTAGTCAAAGGAAGCCATGGTTTTCATGGGGCCACCAGAAAACACATGCACTTTAGTTGCAGTCTGCATGTGGAGAAAAAAAAAAAAACATTGGCTCAAACTCAGTTAGGTTAAGGAGGAGATGGCCCAGCTGCAAGAAGCTATCATCCATTAGGAGACTATAATAATGACATATAAATGCAATTAATATGACTGATGAGTTGCAACATCCTGACAATCATTTGCCTGCTTCATCATAATAGTCAGTCTGGCAAATCCCATTAGATCAGTGGATGTAATAGTGAAAGTGCTTGGAATAAATCCATCACTGGGTTGTCAGAGAGTTTATTAATGTTGGGTGTCCTGGTTTTGACAGTATTTAACCACGCACAAGTGCAGAGACAACCACCAAACAAAAGAAAATGTGACATACGTACATAACCTGTAATGTCTGTGTTATAGTAGGGAAAGTTTGTTTTACATCCAAATATTGCTCATCCAACTTTATATCTCGAGGTTGTCAGATAAGTCTAATATGTTCATACTAAAAGCAGTCAATCTGATGGTGAGTCAAACTGAATTGATCTAATTTGCATGCCAAGTTGGATGAAAGTTTGACTTTCATGAGAAAGAAAAATGTCTACTTGTACTGCAGACATTTTGACAGACAAGAATAATAAATATTACTTGTTTAGTATGATTTGTGCGATTGTTGTATATGATATTAAAGGCCCTTAATGCAGCCAATGTAATGAGATCCAGCTATTTATTTCCTTTCCTCACATTTGTCAAAAATGAGTGTGTATTGTTCGTGTGGAAATCGTGCTTTAAGCTGAACTAAACTGATTTTAGTCATCCCCTTTTACTAGAAATTATACATGGGATACTTTGGAGCGGTCAGGGGAATGCTTCAAATTAGGACATTTCAAACTTTCTTGCGTAAATACTTAAAGGCATCATGTGCACGGGGGATCACAGCTACACAATTGGGAGGACCCCTTATATCTCCAAAGATGAAAATGTCCTTGCAGAGCTTGTCAAGATCACATGGGAGGAGCACTTCTCCCCTAAGGATGAAAAAATGCAGAACTACACATCAGAAGAGCTGAGGGTCTCTCTGGTTCACCCCAGCTTCAGCTGCCCAGTAGTCATGAAGATATCAATAAGGGCTCAAAAATCCACTGGAGCACTTATAGTGGGAGGGCTTTGAGGTCAGCTGATGGGAAGGGAAAGACCATCACCTCCCTTGCCAGTTTGAATGCCGCCCACAGGTATATGGCACCGCAGTGTTTATATTCAAGGGTAAACAGCTGAGGGCAGAGTGGCCCCAAGAGTGTTCACTGAAAGCCACGGTGAAAATATCTGATAACGGCTGGATGAACAGTATGCTGTTCATCTGGTGTTCCAAAAGCTGCAGAGCGGTGATATCCAGATGTTTATCTTCCTGACAGTTTTTTAAACCTTATGAAGGAAGACAATGTGAAATTGCCCTGCCAAAACACCCATAACGCACCACAATTTACCTGTAGCCAATTGTTAGGGTCCTTCAAGCATTACTGGAGGCTGGGGAAGGGGGGTGCTGGACAGAACCTTGTTTTTGGCTGCCTTTTGAAAGGCCTGGAGCACAGCAGTGACCCCATAGCTAGCTTTGTGGGGAGCAGGATGCCAGCCCTCTTCGCTCCAAGTGATGTGTCCTCGGCAGTCCTCGGTCCTTGTGCCCTTTTTACCTCTGCCCTGAGGCCACCCTGTGCATGCCCCTCTTCATTAGCATCATTGTCAGTGCCAGCTGAGGGGGAGACAGCAGTGGTACATGCTATCAAGGTTTCAGTTGTCTTACTTAGAAGCTTGGTTCAGATTCCAGTCTGGGCAAGACCAATTCCAATCCATGTACAAGGAAAGGGTAAGGTGAAGGGGCCGAAGCCAAAACCAATACCAAGAAAAAGGAAGAACTATGCACATCGAATACAATCCATCTTGACACACAGTGGCTGTCCCATGCAGGCTGACCCATTGACCACAAAACTTTTTGCAGAAGATAATAAAACAAGAGGAAATAGTTGGTAAGAGAAGAAGCTAATTCAGTGGTGTTGCAACAGTTCAGCTATTGGAGATCGGTAAACTTTAGGCCTTAGTGTGCTGCAAAATGCTGCTGCTAACTCTTTTTTTTTGTATTCTGCAGCAACTCTGAGCACTTTTCATATTCTTTATCATAACTGAAGCAACAGAATAAAATAATCAGCCTTTAGCTTAAAGTTAGTTGAAAGACATCAATATTGACAAAGCCGATGTTTTTGTTTATTTGATGGTGATGTCATGTTTCTTTTTTGTATATGAAGACTGAATACAAGTAAAAGGTGAACACTGATTTACTTGTGCTGTTTTTATATCCAAAATATTATCTAGTTTTATCGGAAAAAGTTTCATAGACTTGGCAAACTCAAAATGTATTGTGATAAAGTTTGATCAAGTTTGGCCATATTGTCCTGCCCAAGGATTAACGCTCCAATTCAGGCAGCTATTGTTTTTTTCAACTGTGGCACAAGGAAATGTGGAATGTCTACAAATGGTTTCGTACCTACACTTTTCACCTGGTGAGATTTGAAAACATTTTAGAGATAACAGAAAGCACTAAAGTGTGGACTTAATATGTTAGGTAGATATCAGAATAATTCCAAAGGTCAAAATTGCTAAAACTTTTACCAGGATTTAGCCAGTTGGGTAAAAAATGTTATTTGCTAAAAGCTAATGGAAGTACGCAAGACACTCAAGTACATTGCAAAACCATTACATTCAGTGCTTCACCAACACACTATAAACACAAGTGAAGTGAAAATATTTCCAGTATTTACTGAACAAAGAATGGGATCAAACAATGTATAACACCTCCTTAACAGGAGAGAGTGGCTCTTGATGCAATAAACAGAGTATTTTTATTTCATCTTTCAACATGAAAATAAAAGGATTCAGTTGGAGAGAAAAAAAAAAAGCTCTTTAATTATTTAGGCTGTTTGGCCTAGCTACAAATTACTGATATTCATTAAAAAACAAATACAAAATATGTTTGATATATCCAGTTAGAGGCTTTAGGTTCTATATGAAAATATACTGTGAGACTTTTTGCAGTCAAAACCCAAACTCCTAAAATTACACAAGTCAGAGTTCAGTTTTGTGAGGCAAAACATTGCCAGGAAGTTAAAAACAAGAATAGTCAGTAAATCAATAAAGATAGAGCCAAGGCCATATTCAAAGTACTCTCCCAACTCTGACAGCCAGTTACAAGCCTAACTAAGTGTTGATCGCCAGAGAGTGCCATTTTGAACGGACCCATTAATTCTGTTTGTTGAGCTGTCTCATTACAGAGTTAATAGTGCATTTGTCCTGATTGCGGTCATGTTATGGAACAGTGATCACACTGTTGTACTAATGGATGGAAGGTGTTGCGCACACATGGCAATATATGATGATCTGTCTACTTCCTTTACCCCAAAACACCCATTTCTTTTTCTAAAATACTGCGCAACAAGGTATTTTAAGTCTCAATTTGGTTTGTTTTCAACTTTACAGATTTCTTTCGGTTTGTGGCAGCATCAACACATAAAACGGACTACAAAGGCACAATTCCTGTACAGTATTCTTCCTATCAACAGTCTACACTAAAAGTAAAACAAGGTTTTGCATGTATAATTGGATATTATGTACATTAAACTATAGAATTTATCCAGTAATGACAAATTCGTGAAATGGGCAGTACCAGCGGTAATTATTTTCTCTGCCTTCTGCTAGATTTAAAGTGACTGGTTTTAATCAGTGATCACAGGCCGGGACATTAATTTCGATAATCACATATTGTATTATGTTACAACATCCCATATTGATGTCTTTATATAATTACAGCAGGGTTAATAGATAAAAAAAAAATCTAAATGAATACCAAATATTGATTTCATAACTACATTGGCTGATTATCATTTTATCAACCTCATCTAAAATAACTACTTATTATTTATGAAGAACCAAAAAACTGACTCAATATCAATGACTGTATGCATAAGATAAGATTAATCAAATCTGTCAGTCTCCAAACCAAATGTTAAAATGGCTAAATGATTGATTAATTGACACTGATTTGACGAGCAGCAGATACAAGAATTATATGATAAAGTGTACAAAAAACTATTAGATAAGAATTGCTTCTCATACTTAAATGAAAGACCTGGCAAATTTGACGGGGGCCGACATATCTCGCTAAACCCATTGAGTGTGTATGATGTCACATTATTGATATCCTTACCTGACTTCTCTCTGTATTGCACATTTGAAAAAAAAAGGTGCTTTTCAAAGCTGAAATTTCAAAGCCGACAACAGAAATGAAGGCAGAGCACACAGCTGTGACAAAAGTACCATCGGTACATCATTTTTTACCCTCTGGCACTGGCTAGTAGAAGCAAATCCTGAGTCCTGACCATCACACAGATATGTTGTTGCTTTTGGGGATCTTGTACGTGCGGAGATGTGAAAATATTTTTGCCAAAAGAGCTGGCACACTCACAACAACACCACTTCTAATCAAAATAAAAAAAGGTGTTTGTTTCTTAACCTCAACCAAAGGACTTGCTCTCTGGTTATTTTCATTCCTGATTAATCTGTTAATTTGGTTTCAGAATAATGTTTCTCCCTGTAAGATGACAAAAAGAGAAATCTCCAAGCAGTCTTGTGTATGTTGTTTACAACTGCAGTAATCACTGACTGTAATTGGGGTAGTTTGAACCCACAGTGGAAAAAACGCACCCAAGATCTATATGTAAAGATGAAAAAGGGCCAAAAAAAAAAAAAAAAAAAAAACCCACAAAAAAACCAACCCAAATATGCAACTGTTATATGCGTGCATGTTAGATAATTGTGATAACATTGAGGTAATAAAGGCTCTGGAAGGTGCGATGAGAAAAAAAAAACAAAAAAACAAGAACATAGCACAAGTAAGAAGCCTTGATGTGTCTCTCGGGGAGGAATCAGACTGTCATATACATCTTCCTACCTTTTTAGTGAGAGCCCCAAATTAGCCACATCTCAATGTGTTTGCTTGAAATGCGATTTATTCCTCTAGAAAAGGTGGCATTAACATTAAAACCAGACTTACCGCATGCATTTTTCCATTCTCCTTTGGAATGTGGATTCGTGTAAAACAGATGGGAAGAGGATATGTCTACATGCCTATCTGTGAAAGCTAGCAACTTTTTTTTTTATATCACCACCAGGTCTGTGCATGACTGCACCACTCAAGTTATTACTGTATATGCAAATCTTAATCAAATTAATCTTCATTTGTGAAGCTCCACCAACCATCTTCTTCTCATGTGATGGGCAATCCGTAAAAATGGCCACATAATTAAAAACCACAGAGCCCACGTGTGCGATTTGCTCACCTTGACAGTGATCTTAGCCAGTCTGAAGATGCATCACCCACAAGTGACCTCAGGAGAGCACGCTCTGTTGTGTTACACTTCTAAGGGTAATTGCTGTTAGATCAGAGCTAATCCAGAGCCAGACAAAATACCTAGTATGTGCATTGCCTCAGAAGTGAGGCAAGGGAGGGATACAGCCATGACATATCAATGAGCTTCCTCTGGATGAGCACACAATGCATGAAGCCAAATGTCCATTTTTCCCTGAGGCTTATGAGAAGTGTATAGTTCTGCTTAAAGCAGCTCCATTCATTTTAACTTATGGTGTACAGACATAAAAAGATGAAATCTGACTGAGGCACATCCTAAAATGGCATTCAGTTAAATATTGATATGGAGATATATTTATCAATCTAAAGTCTCACGGACCACGGCATAGCTGCAATGCTTTAATATGTATGATCTCTCAAAATGTCTTCCAAGCCATGCTGATGCATGATAAGCACAGCATTTTACAATTTAAAACACTGACAAGAAAAACACTTTCAAAGAGAGGTTATTATAGTCACCGCTGATAGCCAAACACTTATTAATTACTGCTTGTTGTTTCATCCAGAAAATGTCTTCTTTTGTGAGACTTGTGCAAAGCCGCAGTTACCTCACATGAACAATGGTCATCCACAGATCTGCACTACTCTAGGTCACAGGATTGCTTTGTCACATCTTCCTGATTACTGAGAGTGAGGGATAATGTTTTGATTGTGTCTGAAGTCAGTGGACTGATATTATCCAGACTGACAGCTGGAAAACACAAGACTTATAACATGTGTCCGTGTGCAGATAAAGCTAACTCCACAAGGAACTTGGATAGATGCGCACGATGGATCATGAAAAAAAAAAAAAAAAGAAGGAAGGGAACCCATCGGTCGAGGGGAGATAAATGGTGCACTTTATTTATCTGAAAGCAAATCTCAAAGATTGTACAGCTTGGAGGGAATGCAAATAGGTACAAACACACCAGCATAGATAAACGGTTTAAAATCTTTTGTAGGAACCGAGGGGATACGACGGTGGAGCGCTGTGCAGAGCTGGAGCCATTCCAAGGTGCAGCATAAATTCTGTTGGGAATCAAATTTTATGGGTCTTAAACATCATTGTGGCCAGCTTATATGAACAATGACTCTCCTTTTCCTCGTCGAAACACACACACTGCTTGTCATGTTGGCAAAATAAGACCCTTACATGATTTCAATAATACCATTAACTAGGTTAGTCTGGACTATTTCACTACATTGCCACGGTGGTAGTGAACTTGTGAATGAATGCTACAGCAAAAACAAGCGACATTCTCCTGCACGTGAATTAAGAGAGTAAACAGGTATGAAAAGTGCATTTTGTTGAGAGTAATGCTTTTCAGACAATGTAAAAAAAAATAAATAAATAAAATAATCTTAAAACCACTGAAACATTGAGTGGTGGGGGGGTGATTAAAATAAATAAATTAATAAATCACATGTTCGGAATAAAACCAGATATTGGTGACTAATACAGACTGTGTATGAAAAAAGCAAGAGGGGGAGAGAGAGCAACTGGAACCTGAACAAAGCAAAACTGGGATTTCATCCTGCTTGTGATCTGGAAAACTAACCTGTCGACCAGCAGGAGGTCATTTACAGGCTGTCTGCTCCATTTGAAGCCAGGGCATGACAGTCCGAGTGCATTTTACCGAGCCAGGTTGTGGGTAAACTGTTGATTTCACTGACAGCCTGATGCTGACGCTAACTTCCTCTGGTCTTAATTACAGCCTAGTAGTGTGGTAGTGTTTTGCAGATTGCAATTTGATGCACTCAACTGTGAACTTACTCAAATAATAAATGTAATTTGAAACATTTCCATTTCCTTTGGCAAAAAGGACATTTCCTGATAGCAAAATCTGCCATCCAAAAGAACCCCTCATGAGTGGAGAAAGATTAGAACATTTCAACATAAAACGCTGCTAACTAGAAACGGGGAAAGAATGGACGTGTGGCTAGAAAATGAGGAACAGGCAGTTTACAGCCTATTTTTGGCAACGCACTATTTTGTATTTCATATTACTCCTTTTAATCCAAAACACTAAATTGGTCTTTGTTGCCATTCCTGTTATTGGCAATTATTGAATCCTAAAGAGAAAACAGACTTTGAAAATTAAAAAAATAAAAATAAAAACCTTGTAGTCTACTTGACCAACTGTTCCTTTCATTTGCACAAAATTAATTATGCATGAAAAGGGAACAAAATTGTTACAAAGTTCTTTAAACATCTTTAAGCTATCTACGGAAAAAGAAAAATTACAGCAGCTTTGCAGAGATCTCTGGAAGATGTGAGCAACACCGCCATTTGTTGAAAGCTGCTTTTCTTGTGTGTCACACAGGGAGTTGGCACAGAGCAGTCTGCCACTGACTGGTTGTGTATCAGCAGGCAGGTATGCAGCATTTTCATTACAGCCTTTGCAAGATAAGTCAGAACTTGCACACAACTAAGAGCTTTGCCCGGGCAAAAGGAAATCCACCTGCTCTCGAGCACCCTGATAGTACGCACACGGGGATGAACAGCTCTAAGCAGCACTGTAGCTTCCAAGCAGAAATCCAAATGTGAGCGTGCAAGCACACACATACACACCACCTAAACAAGTAAATATCATGGTCTGGTCCATACACATGAATACAGTCTGCTCTCCGAGGTCCTTCCTATGTTTGATTTAGTTTATACAGTCAGGGTGGACTTAATGCTTCACTGCTGTGTCCCTTCATAACTGTATATCTAAATGCCCCTCTTTTTGTGTGCATTTCTATACATACCTTTGTGAACGTGAAAAAGAAGCTTTGGGGGGGGAGATACATGACCATTTTCTATGACTATCTACTATTTTCCTTCCTTCATTAAATATCAAGTAGTTCTTTTTTGAAGAAAAACCTTGGCATCAATATCTATCCAACAGAATAGCAGAAACGTGTTCATGTTCAATAAAATCCTGCCAAATCCACAACTGTCTGTCAGATGTAGCTATTAAGCATTAGTTCATCAGCATAGGTCCGTGATGAAAGCCTTGATTTCTTCCTTTTTAAATTTTGGCCACAGAACTATGTCTTTATCGAATTAACCTTTTATGGAAAAGCCACCCTTCCATTTGCTGTCTTTCATTCAATCAAACCATCACGTTGTTTGAAAGGTCATGTTTGTTCCTAGTGCAGTTTACTAAACTCCTTTAATGTAGTAAGTGCTCCACCAGCAAAAGTCGATGATCTCAAGGATGCAATGGCAAACTTGGACATCACGAAATAGTCAACATATCATGCTTGCCTGTAAATACACTCTTTGCAAGTTGATGGATTTCTCCAGAACTCCTTAGCCCTTAACGTCTGACTCGCATTATAACCAGTATTGTAAGAGAGCAAATACATTACACTGTTTTTGTCACATAGGGCTTTCTATTATGTGGTAGGGGACACACCAGAGGAGCCAAAGGAGCAAAAAGAGCATCTAAATGGAATTGCTTTTATAAATCAGTGTCACATTATGCATTCAGTGCACTGACTATAAAGCCCCTCTACAGTATACAAGTCAAAAGTTTATGAATCTTTTGGGAAGCAGCTTGCAAGGCGCTCTCTTGTTAGACACAACGTCCAGGCTGTTTTTTGATACTAGTCCAGCTTTACTTATTAAAATAAATTCTCTTGAGGTACTGGGGTGCTGGGATGGGACAAAAAGAACCAGGCACATTCAATGTAAAGTTCCTGTGACCTGTGATGCTAATGTTAGAGGTATTTTTCATGTTTGCGACCAAATTTATTTAATTGAACTGATGTAAAATTGTCCAAATTGTGATTTCAGCTGACATGATTTTGATTTTTGGATTTGGATTCTGAGCTCAGGATAGATTGGATGCATTATGTACTGTGATAAAAGAGCAGCTGTGATTTTTTTTTTTTTGGAAAGGAGTGCAAACATGTAAAAACTGAGTGGTAGAAGGACCACTGTCTTTGAGCTCATATTGCATTATTCATGCTGTTTGTCAGGAAAAATTTAGGCATTAGAATCATAGATTGCGTACACAGGCCACAGAAGATGAAATGCAAATTAAAACAATTTTGGTTGCTTTTAAATTTTTCAAATTTTGGAAGAAATGCAAACTGCTGCTTTCAGATTACATGAAAGGCCACATTATAATGCTGTTGAGAGACCTTGGGCTTGTCACTGAACCTCTGAAAGCTTCCAAAGTTACAATGGGGACGCTACGAAAAACGTTAATGGCTAAAATAGCTTTTAGGTTGATAACAGCATCAGAATCAGAAATACTTTTATTAATCCACAGAAGGAAATTCTGCACACTTGTATACATTAGATAGAAATATTCAACAACCAGCTTTCTGAGGTACAATTTCTACATATCAGATTTAGCCATTATTGCTTCACAGAACTGCAGCAGTTGTACGTGTAAGCAGACAACCAAACTTGTTTGATACATAAGTAAACAGAGATCATGGCTCATGTTTATGTAAGAGGAAGGATAAACATTTTATCAGGATCTTACCCATCTCACAATATATCCTGTTACAGTAAATCACCAAAAAGATTGCATCTTGGCTGACTCATTTTAAATATACAATATCTGACAAACAAACAAAAAATAAAGACAAAACCGAGAGCTATTGAATTCGCCATACACTCATTTGCCAAATATTATCTTTGATCTTTTTTTTGCCAATTAATAAAACAGGAAAACACATACGCATGTTGTTGATTTGCATAGATTAGAGGCAGAAAGAAGGCCAAATAAAACTGAGCTTGTGCATTCATTAGAGGTATTTACATAAACGTCTTTGTTCATTTCATCGAAGATAACTGCAATATGCCTCTCAGCAATCACGGTAATGATCAAATGATTATTTTGACATCAAAGGTGTCCACAGGGCACGAGCAGAGACGCTGGTTTTAAGACAAAACATTTCAAAGCTAAGTTCCTGCAAACAGGATACAAGCTGCACAGGTCACTGACCACAATTCATTCAACTATTCCAAGGCATCACTTAGGTCCATCACCGTTAGGCTGAATGAGCACAATTCTTCTCTCACAAGTTTCCCCATCGAGTGAGGTAATAGAATGTGACAATATTTTCTTCACCTTTTTTGTTTTTTTTATAGAAAAGCTTCCCATAAGAGAATCACATACTGTACGTTTACCAAGGACGGACATGTTGCACATAAAATGAGTCCATATTAGCGTTTGTGTTAAATTTGTACAAAACAGAGCAATATTAATGAATTTATTATTATATTATTTATTATTTTTACAACTATAAAAAGCTCCAGTTGCAGATCCTGAATGATACATATATAGATATGAAAGTGGCTGTTAATGAAAAGAACAAAAGAAAACTGGCACTTTGGCTGAAAATTAGTGAGTGGAGGAATCAAACAAGAGACTGATGCTTCCATGCAGGTGTCACTGATGGGTATGAAACTGACGTGAATCACACTTTCACAGCCATCAGATTTGCACTGCAAAGAAATAGTTTGGAAGAATGGCTTTCTTTGCTTAAGTAGAGAACCACCCAGCTGTTCATCCTGAGCCATTTTTTTGTGTTTTTCCTCCCATTTGTCACACCTCTTGTGTTTCCTTGGCAAAGTCATCAAAATTGTCAACAACATTAAACACTCAATGCTATCAATCTTTCACGCGTGCATCATTTGTAGTTGTATCTCAACTATAATGAACCACTAATGCATCACATTCTTAAAAGTGTCATATTGTGAAAAGTCAGCTTTCTTTCTTTTTGATTATAACACGTCATGGTGCTATACTAATACTGTGAAAGTATCAAGGCCCTTAGTCCACAGAAAGTTTATATTCATAGAGTCTAAAAATGAGCAGTCAAGTCTTCCATAACTTTGTGATGTCATAACAAAGCAGTTGTTGCCCTCGCCCATGCCCCAAGCCCAACACATTTATCTAAGCTTTGCACTATCGCTTTCCTTGAGTGTACAATATCTTTGAGAACTAAAAACATCTAGACATAATGATATAGCATATTAGATTTGGGCCTTGGAGCTTGTTCATTATTTCAACTTCCCGATATTATACTTGGATCACATTGGTCAACCGTGTTTAAAAACACCAAGGTACTGAAAGAACATACAAACATTAGTAAATACAAACAAATAGCATACATATAGGAAGTGGTTTGAATTAGTATGCTCTCTTGGGGTTGTGTTTTAGTACAAGTGGCGATGGTGCTGTCGGCGACTGAATTTATGCTGCAAATGAAAACACATGTTGTAGAGCATTCATCTTAAAAAGGCAGGATCCTATAGGTGGATTATAGCAGGTCAAATGATGATAAATAGACCATTTAATGGCCTGCAAAAGCTCCACCGTGGATCTTGTTTGTTGTGGTCGCTTAACATCTGCCATATATCAGTAGGATGAGCTCTCTGAGATAAACTGTAAAAAGTCCTTACAAAATCTCATGCAACCAGAGAAATCACACATCCATCTCAACTCCACACCATGTAATCACTCCTACCTCTACTGTTGACCTTTGCCCCCACTTCATTGCTTGTCCTGCAGTGCAAAGCTCAGCCCCTGACATAAGATTGAGATGCGGTGCAGTGAGTACATGTTCTTTGCCACAGGGAACACAGTGCTCTGGTAGAGGCATTCTTTTTTTCCACTTTACTATATTGCCTTTAATCTCCCATCTCTAGGCAAGCAGGGTTTGCTCTAACTCCTGTTTAGAAAGATACAGAGGGGAGGACTGAGTGAGAGAAAACGGCTGGTTGGTGCACCAGTGCTCGATAATAAGCACACAAAAAAAAAAAGACCCATATGCTCTGGAAAATTAGCAGTAGAAAGATTTAGCCCAATAGGACAGACTCAGCCAAAATAGGACAGAATGTCATGTTGAGTACCTGAAGGTTTTTAAAAAGGTGAACTCCTAACGAGGTGTTTACCGAGTCAGCCATGTTGCTAAACATATCGATTTCCACCCAGTCCCACATCACTTAAAATGAGCAAAGAGAATTATCTTGTGTGACAAAGCGTAGCAACAGAGAATTCTTTCCCCTAGAATTTCTAAGTATGATGCAACGAATTTACATTACCAACACATTTGGCACAAACAAAAACCACATGGGGGGGGAACCCACACTATTTTTTAAACTGAAAGCCCTTTAGCTGAAAATTTCAACGTTTAATTCTTCAAACTTGGTTAAACGTTACCCCCTCCAACCCACACAATAAACAATAAAATATGAGCGTATCCAATGCACACCGCTTCACCAAAGGCAAGGAGAGTATGGACTGTTTGCTTATTGAATATACTGATATCTCTTGCACTTTACTTCATTATTATTTTTTTAGAAAAACATTATATAGGAATAAGAGAGCCCAACAGGAAAGAGGGGATGGGAAAGTGTTCTGTGCAATTCCTCTGCTGCTGCCCTTCCTGCTCATCCATTCGCCATGACACTTGTGGTAATAAATCAAAGCTGAGCAGGCAGGCCACAGTGGGAAGGGTACTTGCTGTCCCGTGGCCCCCCCTCCCTTCCCTAACCTCTAACGTCTGTTCAACAAAACAATCGGACATCTGACAGCATCTTAGAAACAGAAACCCATTATGGTTTGGCTGGCATTTGGCTAATAAGGTATACCCCAGCAATTTCAAATCTCTGTGGTGTTATTGTCTTACTATAGTAAAAAACGAAAAAGGTAAGTAAATTTACTTGTAAAAAGGGGGAGGAAAAACCAGCTGATGGTTTGCAGAGAAGAGAATTTAATGCATGGTTTGCACTTTTACAGGTTAGTCAAGTGTAGCACAGTGGTAAACACTGGCTGATGAGGCTCCAATGTTACATGTTAGAGCAGAAACAGTAAGCACACGAGGAAAGAGGAAATAAAGACATTGTTAATGGGCTTCTAAAGGGAAAATGGCAGATTATTTTAAGCATTAAAAGGTCAAAAGCAGCCAGTTGCCTCAAGTGCAGTAAGACTCCTACCCCTTGCTGTTACGAGCAAATTAATCTTTTGATATGTTTATTGTCTTGTATCAGATTCAGTGAGAGAATGTTAAATTCTCAGGAGTCAAAAGATCTCTTGCTATGACATCTGTACTATTTTCTGTTCTTTAGATCAACGTGCATTATCGTAGGTGTCAGTCATTTCCTGTGTTGTTACGGCTGCTCACCAGCTCGTTTTCTTTTTTCACAGTAACTGATGTTAGCAACTTTGTGAAACCTTCAGAACATTAATAGAACAGAGGAAAGTGTCTGCTTTAATCCAATATGGTCAACACCATAAAATCCTATATTCTAATACTGCTATGAAAACAGGAGAGGATAAAAACTGACAATGCCCAAGTCTAAAACATTCTAATATGCATGTGTTTGGGTGTATCAGCATGTGTACTGGGTAGTGCTTAAGCCTTTGCAGCATCCAGGAGCTTCACAATTGCTTCCGAAAAAACAAGAAATAAATCTAATTTTAACCTTAACAGGAAACAGAAAAGGATAGGACAGGATATTGATGCAGCATCCGCTATTCTTATAACAATTCATTACCTATGCAAGTCAGTTGGATGATTTGTTCTTTTAAATCAACAACACTGTATTCTACTATTACCTCAACCAATAAAGCTGTCAAGACAGCTTAATGCATGAGGTTGAATACTGTGCACAAGTAAAATGCATCCCAGTCAATGTCTGACTTTGATGCCAGGGCCTGGATACGTATCATTAGTTTACGGTGTGTGGTTATGTCATGACACACACACACACACAGTTGGTAGCTGACAGTGCCAACTTGCCATGAAAAAAAAAAGTTAACCAATGACGCAAAAATAAATAAGCTGTTCAGTTTGGAGAATTGTAGCGTTTCCAAGCAGACAAGTTGCTGTAAATGGAAATCAGTAAAAAAAAATAAAGACACAGGCACAAAGAGAACAGAAAATAGGTAAAAAAAAAAAAAAAGAAACACAAGGAAGGAAAGAAATGTCACTGGTGAATTAATTTCAGTGTTGCAGTGAGAAAATGTACTTTTTGCTGGAGACACTACTACAATGAGGAGAGTATTCATATTCATACTGTGCTCGGTCACACGAGTGAACAAGTTTCTAATCCTCTGAGGGACTAAACACACATTATCAGCCCTAATGCAAATTTTTCAACAGAATCTTACTTTAAGATTTGTCTGAGCTTTAAGCAAAAATGTTTTCAAATCCTTCAAGCCAATATAAACTGGGACCATGTGCATGTCCCTTTATCCTATTTGTGCTTCTTTAACTAATTGTTGACTATTTGTTTTCGAAAACCTTTGTCCGAAAAGAACACAACAGCTCTGCACACATGCCATTTCTTCAATGTGTATTTCAAATGTGGAACTGCTAAAGCCCTTTCTATCATCCTCCCCCCACAGTTTGCAGTCAGGCACTGGAAGGGTGAAGCAGCAAATTTGCTAGCTGGCTGACTGGGAGGACAGAGAGGCCTTTCTCACCAGTCAACGGCTGTCCTTAATGAGAATAGAAAGTGATTTACTAGCTTAATGCTCCGGCCCATAGCCTGCCCGCCCGTCTTTGCTTCGCAGCCAGTTTAGTCGGCACTCTCCATAGAGAGAATGAAATTGAGACCAGCGGAGGAGGGGGAAAAAAAAAAACAGAAAAAAAGCCAGACTTCAAAAACAGAGGTAATGAGACAGTCCCATGGATTTTCTCCATCCCCTCACCACTGACCTCCAACAAGTTTCGCATTTTGTATTCGCCATTTAACAGGTTTTCACCACGCTGAGCCAATACACCCACCCTGGACTGATTGGGAACTGGAAAACATACAGAAATTTTGCAATTATAGTCCAAACAAAACAGTGCGCCAAGCACTTTCCTGCATGCACTCACACATTGAACAGTTGCCTGGCTGGCACACCAAAGGGGCCAACATACAAGCGTCCAACTCTCACATGACTGTGTGACATAAAGTGGGAAAAAAAAAAGGGAAAAGGAAGGTAAACAAGCCCCCCCTCCCCCTTCCCTCGTTCATAGACTTCTGCACTTATAAATATACTTTAGCTTGGTGTGAGGCAGAGACGCTTCCTCATCTATCACGCCCTCTGTGGTTATCCAATCAGCAATGCTATTCCAAACAGCAGTGTTGTGCAGTCATGAGTCACTGTTAGTGTGACCGGACACAAAAAAAAGTGTTATGGGGTGGGGGGCAAATGTTGACAGTGATGAAAACTATTTCTTTCATACCACCATCTATGTACATGCAGCATGAATAAAAAAAGCCAATTTCATGTATATTTGCGGGGCCAAATTGCATTCCTTGATTAGAGCATCCTACTTAGGGTATGCATGAAATTTTAAGTTATAATCACCTTAAACCACAAAATAGGGAAGCCGAGAGGGAGAAAGAAAAAGGGGGGGGGGGGGTGAAATGTCACCTACACTAGTTCCACTTAGTTTGTTGTCCCCCCCCCCCCTCCCCCTTCCAAAAAGCGAAGCAGCACTGCTTTAAGTAAAAAAGGAAAAAGAAGGCAAATGAGTTTCATACTTTGAGTTGGATTTTTGGAAGACTGGTTTCGTTTGATAACATCGGAAACCCAAAACAAGCAAACATGAAGGCGTGATTTTGGAGATGAAACTCAGAGCGCGCACATCCTGTATCCAACCAATGTGCACGGCCCCTACATGCAGCTTTGGTTGAATGGGTATCATCATGAGGGGGGGGGGGGGGGGTGAAGGTGGGGGTGGGTGGACAGATCCACAGCAGTTCTTACCGAGTGTGAAGTAAGGGAGAGCTGTGTTGTCAAGATCATCCATTACGGAAATTCTCCCAGGTAGGTCTGTTCTAACGAATAACAGGAGTCGGGATTCCCCCCCTCCTCCTCCTCCTCCTCCTCCGGCTCCTCCTGCTCCTCCTCCTCCGGCTCCTGCTCCACCAGCACCACCTGCTCCGGCAGCACCACCTCCTCCTCCCCCTCCACCTCCGGCCACGCTCCCGGAGGCTCCCCCGGTGAAGCTGAACTCGTTCTCCCGGAGCACAGGCAGCGTAGAGACGGTGACTGTCTTCACCTCACACGGCGTCTCCGCGTCGCTCTCCTTCTTGTCCCGCTCCTCGTCGGGCAGAGTGGCCCCCCTGCTCCCCTGGACCGAGCGGGTCTCCGTCAGCAGGAGCCCCGCCAGGAGGACGAGGTGGAGGTGGAGGTGCAGCAGCAGCAGCAGCGGCAGCAGCGGCGGCGGAAGCTTTGTCCTCGCCATCCCGCTCCTTGTGCGCGGTTCCCTCGCTTTGAGCGGGGCTCATAAGCTGTCCGTTCACTTATAGTACAGTCGCTGCAAAGGAGTCGCGTCCGTCCAGGAGGCGGCAGCACAGGTGTACTGAGGAGGAGGAGGAGGAGGAGGAGGAGGATGACTTCCAACCAACCCCCCCACAACAGTCTCCGGGCACACTTCCATCTGCCTTCGCACCGCGGGACAACAAATCACCTCAACGTGGACAAACACGTGTTCCCCTCAGATGGGATGTAAGGTGGAGTCAGCGTGTTGGTCTCCTTCAGCTCAGCTGTCAATCAAAAGGGAGATTTGATTTGTGCTGTCTTTATTACTGTTTTCAAATACAACTGGTGGATCAATAAATATCTGGGGATTTAAGGTTGTAGTCACATGATTTAGAAGCCTTGTGCCCCCCAAACTAGTTATATCTTATGAGGTCTATTTAGTAAGGCTTCTGGAGCTTTTCGAGCATAACAGCTGATGACTCAAAGAAGTTGTTTTATTTATTAATACCACAGCAGTGAAATACTGCAGCAAAAGAAAGAAATAAAAGGGAAGGAACAAATTGTGTGTTTTAATTTAGTGTAGCTATAAATGAAAAGGAAACATTAAGAATTTTATGAATGGAATTGTGTACAAAGGCTAACTTCATCAACAATGCCTTGTTATTGCATTAATTTGTGTTGTTTGGTTTCATTTTAACTGCTGTATATACAACCGGGGAGTTCAATGCACAACAATACGTGATAATTTGTTTTTATTTTGCATTAAGAAGTGTTAATATGCAGGTAACATGGAACTAAAGGAGTTAATGTGTTGGCTGAAACAGTAAAATATTTGCCAGCAAAATGTGTTTCAGCTGAGGTATAATGTCGCATTAGAAGTTACTTGACTAAAGTACAAAATTGTACATAAGTGCTCTACTTGTGTAAATGTAGTTATTTGCACAAGTAAGTATTTTCAGAGCACGTCACGGACCTCCTCTCCATGTTGGCTTCAAACTTGAGGCTTCAATTTAATTTCAAATTCTGGAAACAGCAAGTGAAAAAATATTATGATACAATGTTACCTCTCTTTTGTTTGTTCACACACACACGCAGACAATAAGTTAAGCCGACAGCCTCAGACACTACCTATGACTGCACAGCAAGGAAAAGGATCACTGCTCAACAGCCACTTTCGAAATGAATGTTTTTTCAGAGAGAATAGAGAAAAGGTAGAAGAAAATTAGACGCAGGAGCACAATGGGTGATATGCCCCATAAATTCATAAATGAGACTCCCGGTTTCTCAACATACAATGAAGTAAAAGACTACCTAGTGCTTAGCATAGGAGTTTTATTCATCTGTACCCTCGCTGTGAACTCACTCACTTTGAGTCAGAGGTCATCTGCAGCTTGTGCATAAAGTGAAATTTTGTCTGCTACTTAAACCGAAAGTGTAGTTTCACCGAAAAGACCCTTGTCCAAAGTAAAGTACATTCACTCCATGCTGAAATACATATCACCACAGCTGAGTGCCCCACAAATGAAAGTGATTTCCTAAAGAAATTCCAAGGAGCTCTGCAAAGGAATAAACTCATTTCAAAATACAATCAATTATTCATCTTCTACTGATTATCTGTTCATGGGTGGCAGGGGGTGCTGGTGCCAATCCCAGCTCACATCGGGTGAGGGCGGGGTACACCCTGGAGAGGTCGCCAGTCTATCGTAGGGCCAACATACAGAGATGGACAGAGTCGAACAACCACTCACACTCGGACCTACAGGCTATTTAGAATCACCAATTACCAATTGTTCTCCCCATGCAGGCACAGGGAGAACATGCAAACTCCTCACAGAAAGGCTACAGGCCCGGGAACCAAACCCACGACCTTCTTGTTGTGGAGCAACAGCGCTAACCACTACACCACCGTGCTGCCACGTACAATCGATTTTTTTAAGTTAAAAAAAAAAAAAAAACTATCCAAATTGAATAACATAATTAAGTTACACAGATGACATTTTAAAAAAACAACAATGAATATGTAAAGCTAATTACAGGTTGTCTGCAGAAGTTATTCTTCAGTTATTGCTTGAAGAGTCAAAAGTATTTGACAGTTGAATGGATGAAACAGGTTGGTCCAAAGCTTCAGCCAAAAACTCACATTGATCCAAGAGCTCAGAGTCAAGCTAAAATTTTAATGCAATACAGTCATTCATTTTCTTCAGAAAAAATAATTAATACTGATGTATACTATACTGATAGAAATTGGTGTATGTTATTGTCATCATGGTATGCTTTACTTGTCCACTGATTGATTTCAAGAATTAAACAAGCAGAATTGGGGCCTTTCTGATGAACTAACAAGAAAGGAAATCAGTCATGCAGCAAAAGACATCAATCTTGCAGTGACTGCGCAACAGAGGTGTCAGTTAAAGTTGATAAAGGTAATACAGAATGTTCCACCAAATACGCTGTTTCACCACGATGAGCAAGTTTCCCCCTTTCCATCATTTCATTTGTGAATAGCATTGATAAACAGGTGAGTCTATAAACATGCATGATGCGAAAAAAAAAAAGAAAAAAATTGCAAATTTGGTACACTTCTTTGTCAGTAGTTATTATTTGTCTCTTTTCTGGTGTAGACATAAATACAAACATGCTTAGAATGAATATGGAGAGGGGACATGGTGCCAGCCTCTCTCACTGGCTCTCCCCATGCTGCTGAAATATTCAAACACACATTCTCTCTCTGTGTTTTTTTCCCCACGTGGCAGAAATACTGGTATATCCCAGTACCTGCACTTTACAGTCTTGAGTGCTTATAAGTGCACATTTATATTCACCTGGTAGACACGCACATGCGTGTTACCTCTAAAAAAGATGAGTCATGTCTACTTTTCCAGGACACATCTGAATAATGTTCCTTTCGTGTATGCCGTGGATGCCGTGCTGTCATTTACCTGAGTTAGTGTAGCATCTGAGCAGACTGAATGTGCATATTCATAAACCCCCGCCAGGAGTAAAAAAAAAAACCTGCCCAGTACTTTTCTTGCTTTGTAGCTCTTAAACTAATGTCCCCGCAAAAATGTTTGTCACAAGCCTTTAAAAAAAACAAAAAAAAACAAAAAAACACACACACAGTTGCTAAAACAGTGTTACCACTTTTCAAATCAAATCCAGCAATATTTTCACCAAACGCCCAATCTGGGGGTAGTTCCAACTGTGCTTAATTGGGTTCCTTTTAAAATATCATGCATGCTCATTTCAGCTGTGGGTGTTACAACTTAGCCAATCAGTGAGCGAGGCACATTCATCTGACGTGAGGTAGTAGAAAAGGCCAGCAGCCAGTTCACTTATAGAACTCCCGCTTGATGCAGACTTACCCTCATAATGGTGCGAAGCAGCTGTCAGAGCATTTGGATTTAAACTGTATCCCATAATTCACCATGGTCTCCTGCTGTGAGCTGCCTTTCAACTGATGCAAGCACAAATGAGTTGAGGTCAACAAGTACCTTCACACGTTGGATTTATTCAGAAGCACACTGTCAAGATAGGCAAACCAGGTAGAGGCTTATGAGTCCTAAGGGGAAAAGTGGCCCTTGATAACCCCTCATACTGCCACATTTTGGAATTACAACCATAAACATTGTAAAACTTCCGAAAAAGGCACAATAATGTGCATTTCTGACAAGCAATTGTTCTCAATTTACATAAATACACTTGTCTAATATAATGTAATGCAACAAACAAAATAAAAAAACAGCATATTCTATTTTTTATTTTGATGTCCTTATGTTCTCTCTTCCCTGACAACAGGAACAATTACAGATATTTTAGCCCCGAATAAACAAAACAAAATTTTAACCAAACTTCAAATGTGGCATTTACTTTGAACTATTCCCTCAGCTACCCTCAAGATGTGTTTCTCATTTGTGCATTTCAGTACAGTGTTGTGAGTTTATGTATTGCTACGCCAATTCATTATGATTTTTATGACAATAAAATAAGATAAAATTAAAAAAAAAAAAAAAAGCATATAAGCTGGAATCACTGGTGCAATGGGGGGACGTCATTAGCAAAGTGAGTCTGAGTGTATCTTTTAAAGCCACCAAACTGCATTCACTCAAAAATATGTTACACATGTCAATACTTGGTTTGCAAATGCCCGAAGGCTATTGAGGGTGTTATCTACTTGTGTTATCTACTTCTATTTCTGGTTTTGAAAAATAAAAGTACAAGATGTTATTGAAATGAGTTTTGTTTTCCTACATTCTCACCCATATATACACTTAGGGCCATTTTATTGAGATATTCGTGTCAACCGTACATTTTAATTGGCAATTCGCAGCTTTTTGGCATTTTTTCGCCCTCTGTTTAGTTTTTTCACTGCAAATCTAAAAATAACTCTAGAACAGTGAACATTAACATCCCATAATGCATATGCTGCAAGTTAAAAAGTCTTACAATAACTAAAGGAGCCACAAAGTACTTTTGCCTATTAACAGCTCATTAAGCTATGCAACCATCATGTTATGAAGCTAGGAGTCAAAGTCCTGGTTCTTCTGTTCCTTGGTAGTCCCATTTTTTCTCTTTGTATCTCCTAGGCCAGTTTTTAAAGGAAGAAGATCTACGACACACGAGGAAGGGGAAAGAAGGATAAACAAAGTCACAATGAAGACGAATGAGGTGAACCCTGTGCGCATTTCTATGCACTTGCAAACTCTGTCTCTCTCGTGCTGCTGAAACATTCAAGCCCCATCTGTCTGTTTCTCTGTTTCGATCAACCTTAATTCAAAAACACAGACCACTCAAATTCAGGGCAAATTAAACAGTTTATTTCCATCTCTCTCTCTCTCTCTTTTTAAAGGCCATTACCTAGCCAAGAGCATTTTTGTGCCCCACACCTTTCTGTTATTTTTTCTTTATAACCACTACAGATACCAAACACTTGAGTATCTTTGTGTTTATCAATAGTGGACAAACTTATCAACCTTGATCATTCATTTCTGTCGGCAAGTGCTTCAGTAAGCCGTTAATTCCCATCGAAGCATAAAGAACTTCATTTTGTCCTTATATTACTGGCAGTAAGGAGTTTCATTGATTTATCAATTTTAATAAAAAGTGGAGTAATACTTTTTCTACGGATCAGAAACACGGAGTCTTTCTGCTACACCAATAATATGAAATGGACAATAATCCCTTCAAACATGACCCTATGTCCTGCTCTGAACTGGCCAGTTCATTCATTCATCTTCAACCGCTTATCCGTTTCTGAGTCATGGGGGGTGCTGGAGCCAATCCCAGCTCACTCTGGGCGACGGCGGGGTCACCCCGGACAGGTCGCCAGTCCATCACAGGGCCAACACACAGAGACCAACAACCATTCACACTCACACTCAGACCTACAGACAATTTAGAGTCACCACTTAACCTAAACATGATGTATTTGGACGGCGGGAGGAAACCCACGCAGACATGGGGAGAACATGCAAACTCCACATAGAAAAGCCCCAGGCCCGGGAACCAAACCCGTGACCTTCCTATTACGGGGCAACAGCGCTAACCACTATACAGCCGTTCAGAGTCCCCACTGAAATTAGTCAATTTATCATTTTGTGTTCTTGATATATATAACTGAAAGCTACCCTGTTTATCTTGCTGGTAATTTAAATTTATGCATGGAGTAGGACATAAGTGTCCTTAAATCACTGTTATGTTGTGTGACTCCAGAATTTTATCCATTCTTTGAAGAGGCACTGTCAACATTGAGTCATCTGAGTCATTGCTGTATCCACCCCCTGTATCGTAATTCACATTTGGTCACTGTCTTCCTTTCTACTCTGTGTTAATTTGACATTTTAGTCTGTCTGTCAAACTGATTTCCTGATAGAATAGTTGGCTACAAAGATTAGCCTAAAGGGCAAATCTGACAAGCTTTGCTGTCCTCCTAGTGAAAGTGCTGACACTGTGGAGATCAGTAGTGTAGGCCCAATGAGGAGATGCCATAGTTTTGCAGACATGACCTCTTTGCTGATAGATTTCATTGAACACCATCTGTCTTTAATGGGCAAACAGTACCAAGGCATCAGATCAGATTGATTGATGCTGGTGTGTTCAGCGAGGTGGTGGAGAGCTGCAAGAAGCAGCTCAAACAAGAGGATGGAAAGGAAAACTGCATTGTTATTAGCTGATGGAGAGCTTTTAAAAAGTCTGTGGTTGGTTATATGAGATTTATCGCTCAGGAAATTGCTTCGACCTGAATGCCGTGGCAGCTGCTGACTCTTTCGAAATTAAATTTGATAGACAACAAGCTAACGTTCGCTGCACCTAGACAGAGATGGTTAAACAGATTATTGTGGCGTAATGAGCGAAGGACCTGACCTTTTCACTCTGTGTCTCTCAGCAAGACTGTAGAGATTTTAATGCATGACTTTGGAGTATGACTGTGTACCAAGGCCTGGACTAATGGTTGCATTGTACAAAGAACTAATTTTTATTAATAAAGAAAACCAGTATTTCTTTTATCATTTAATATTTGCTCCCTTATTCATTATTAATGAGGGATAATTGAAAAAACTATAGATATTAAAGCAGAACTGTGCAAAGGCCAGCGATGAAAGATCAGCCTGTAAATGCACATAACTGAGTGAACTAACTAACACTTCAATGGCCTATGCCTGCAAATGTTTTTGGCTTCTACATATACAGTCTGGAAAACTGCACAGGACTGAAATCCCATGGGTGCAACAAGAATAGCATGACCGTTAGGAGTGTGAGATATACAGTATTTAGTCCAAAGTGGTTGTGTTTGAGAGGTTAGAACAACAGACGTGAAGACTGAGCACATGATGAAATATCAAATATGAATACATTACGACTGAATCCTTCGTCTTTTTTGTTTGACTCTTTAGCGCGAAATGTCAGCATGCTAACATTTGCCATTTCAGCATGATAATATTTCCTTGTTTGCAGTAAACAAACGACAGAAATTTAATTAGCTCTGCTCTTATTTTGTCATGAATGGTATAAGACAACGGAGGATTTTTACCCAGTGATGGCACTGAGTTCATCTGAACTCATCAAACTCCTGCTGAGACACAGAAAAACCGCAAATAAGGACTTCACAGTGTCACTAAGGTAAATCAGGGATCACCAAAATAGATGGTGTTCATTGCCAACTATAAATGTCTGTACTGAGATATTTCTTTCCGGATCAAAAAAGTCTGGACTGACTGACAGACCCCCAAAGACATTTTCGTCCTGCCAAATCCAAAATTGTTGAAACTATACATATAACCTCTTCCTTTTGCTTGTATAGAAACAGTCCCAAGAGCTGTGCTATGCTGGCAGTTTTTTCTTGTGCTATCTTTGTTAATTGATTAGTTGAAGTTATCTGGAGACTGCCCCAGTTTTGCAGGTGTAAACAAAGAGCCACTCATTTAGAAAGTGGGTTACACCTGGAGGACAGACACATAGCCCCACAAACTCTGCCAAACTCACATGTCACACAGCAAACATCATCTTAAAAAATTGGTTTAGTGAGTGCTGAGAAACTCATTCCAGACAATGCGTATGGCAAACCTCTGATAAGTCCTTTTATTTCTAAGTACTGAGACTTTAAATCTTCTCCCGAAATTTGTCAAATGATGTACCACATGTGGGGGTGGGATCTTGTCAATTTTTATCCTTCTTCAAAATGTCTTCCATCAGCACTGGTACTTTTTATAAAAGATAGGAATTTTGGGATGCAATTATAACTGTTTTGGCATAATCTGCAGACACGTTTTCCTGAGTGAACATCTCAGAAATTGTTATGTGAGGGTTTCTTTACAGCAAATTCAGCATTTTATTAAGCAAAAAGCATTTTGCTTTTGTTCTTGTCCTCTGTAGAGGACATGAGAATTTAATATTTATTTCACTATAACATAGGAGGCAACATCTGGGACTGTAAATGAGGCATTAGGGGAATAAAAAATATAACATAGGCTCAGCAGAGGACAGACCGTTTGGGTCCTGAGATAATGACAGCTCTTGAAATGGAAAGGCCAAACAAAGGTTACACTTATTTAGATCTATGGTAACCTTCATGCCTTGAACTCTAAACTACAAATACATTAAAATATTTTAACTATGACTGGAGTTCAGAATTTGACAGTTGAATTTTAAAGCTGCTCTTTGAATTTGTACAGTGTCAAGTATGTATTAAATAGAGCAGTCAACTGATTTAAATTTTTTCATTGATTATTTACAGGGTAGTTGTGGATTAAATCACGATTAATGACCATGTGTATGCTTTTTAAAACATATTTACTACTTTAGAAACGTAGCTTGCCTTAAATATGAAAGATAAATTATTATATTTTAATTTCACTTTACACAAGCTGCTAATCACTTTTGACTTGTCTCATGAGCCATTTTCAAGTTTGTTGGTTTTTATTTTCTATAAAACAAACCATCAAACAAGTGCCTTCATCGCAGCCTTTTTATTGATCGAGATTAACACATTAACACTGAGAGCACTAGTATTAAAAGGGAAAAAAAAACTGTATTTGTATTAACCTAAAAATGAACTATGATTATTTGTGTTAAAGAGAAAAGGTGAAGGCAGGTCAGTATGTAGTGTGGTTTCACTTGCATTATTGGCTGGATAAAAGAAGTTGTCTGCCTCCTGCAGTGGAGCCATGGAGGTGATTCATTTGAGTCACAGACTGTTGTCATTCATAGCCACGTCCCGCCTCATCAACAGGCCTCTGGCTCTCTGACGGACTCCAAGTGTTAGAAAATCTACCTCTGGATGACCCCACCCTGCGCTCACATCTTCTTCCATCATCCCTATTGAGAGTTGCCAGGTCAGCTGTCACCCCCGTCTACCATCCACACGTCGACCCACTGACTCACCCATCCGCTAGTCCCACTGTTGACGGACGAGGTAAGTTTAACAGTCAGGCAAGGTCAGGAGAGTGGCCTCACTCTCATTACTTGGGCCTTGCACCCTGCCATTACTTTTAGCTTTCCCTCCTCCATTCCCTCCAATCCATCTGTCGCCAGCTTTAAGAGCAGAACAATATATTCTTCACCCCCGGGCATGTTTTATTACAACACTGAAGCTGTTGCGCTTGGACTCTACTGCAGCATGTTGTTCTGACAGTTTAAAGAGAATTTTAAATCTCTGTTTGGTCAAAACTGTTTGGTTGCATAGGTGTTTGACACCATAAGTCCAATTGGAGTAAAATAAAGTGCAGGTCAATGGAATTCAAAGTCTCGCAAATTTATTTTTAATATTTGCAATCTAAATTTGCCATTTAAGCTACAATAAAAAACATTCAATTAAAACTAATTTCCCTGTTGCTATGGGTAATTCCTTCATTGTTATTAACTACGTATTCTTAGGAGCCTCCATATCCATTTGGTTTCATTTCTCCAGACAACATTTCCATCCATTACTATGCCAATTTAATTTATTGTACTTGTGAAATTGTGCAGCACTAACAATAAGCCATACTGAAATTGTCTCTCCATCAAAGAATATTAACTCATTACTGTCAATGAAGTCAGAAGAACTCATCTTCTATAGTTGTAGAGACACAGGAGTGAATTTTGATGGCATTCTTATTTTGTTAAAAAAAAAAAAAAAAAGGAAAAAAAAGTTAAGAAGATCAAAACTTCGACCAGCTTGATTGTTTTAATTTGCAAAACTTTTGCTTGTATCTTCCATTAAAAACTGTAATTCTGTTACATTATCTTTAATTAATTCAAAGCCGGGAAACTAGGAAAAACAAAACAAACCCAACAAAGGCCAGAAATGAGAAAAGACTGCAGTTCCTACTTCCATGGCTTAATGAACTTTGAAATTTCCATTTTACTGCTGGTTTTCTAAACCAAAGAAAGGCCAGCAGCACAAACGTTTGAGTTACAAATCTCCACCTAATTGAAAGCGACTTTCCCCGTGACATATTTGCAAGCTTTTTAGATCATTCAAATATGAGTTTAAAATCCAGCACAGTTATACTCTCACACCCTTCCTCTTCATTATCGGCCAAAGGTGATTTTTCTTATCAGTGTATTCCAGCTATCTAGCTGGGTGGTTCACCTTTCTGATACAGATATCCCACAGAGAGGCGAAGAACCAGTAAGAATTCTCATCCAGCTGCAGAGAAACATCCCATGAGAAGCAAACCGAACTTGACAATTCACATATATCACAGAACTCACCTTGTGCTTCCAGATTATTTTATGCAACTGCTCCTGTTGACCCAATACAGAAGGAGGTAAACTACTTATGCTACAATGCAGCAGAGACTATTAGACGGCTACTGTATCTCTTTCATCATGGCCATGGTGCAGTGTGGTTTCTACTCAAATGCCCCTGGCTCATCAGTAAGACCCCAGACCTAATTTGCAGTTGCTGACATGACCCTCCTACACACTGACTTGCTGCTGAAAAAAATCTGTGCCTTCACACTAATTAGACAGACGCAGAAAACGCAATTAGAGCAACTGATAATTAATGCTGTAACTAAATATGTGTCTGAAAGTTTTATTATATAATTTCTCTTCTTTTTAGATCATGGTCTCAGTGGAACATGATCAGACAGAAAAGTAGCTGTTGTTGGAAGTGTAAATGGAGGAGAATGGAAGCCAGGAGAAGAAAACATCCCCATTTCTGTAATTAATTTTAACATTAAACCTATGTTTTGACAAGTTACGCCAGTACTTTTCATTTGCAAGTGCACTCAAAAGCATAATTGAACTACCACTAATGTATCATGTTTTGTTTGTTTCTGGATGATATATTATTGGCACTTTATCATGTACGCAATTATGACTTCATTCTCCATTACGGTCTATTGGGTTTTGAAGCCATAACTTAGTCTGGACAGAGGCTGGATGTTCATCCTCTTCTCATGCACTTATTTGATAGACAGAGTAAACAAAGCAACATCTGCATTAAAAATACAGTATGTGCTTGCAAAAACAGAAAGCAGCCAACAGAGAAAAATACTTAAGATGGAAAACATACAAGGCTGCTATAAACCTTTTTAATAGTCAAGAAATAACTCCAACTAGAATAATGCATTTGATTAATAAACAGTGCCAAATACAAAAAAAAAAAAAGATTTGTATAAATGAATGCATATTTGCACTGAACTAAATAGTAAAATCTTTGTCCAAGGCCATTTTGTTTTTGAATATATATATAATTCCCAAATTAGATTTAAGTCTGATGGCTGCTCTAGATGAATAATAATAACAATGAGTTTATGCAAAATAAGTTTTATTCAGCCACAATTTGCATAAAAACTCCAATACATCACATTTGATAAAGGTGTTGTTTGTAGGACTACTAGTGTAAGCAAAATAAAGCCTGATAGCTTGGAAAATATGTAGTAAAATAAAATGATGGTAAAGACAATCCTTTAGGTATAGTTAATTTTAGGTTTATTATACACTGCATTTTCAATCACACTATATTCACAATATTCTTGTTTTAAACACACACACACACAAAGACCTCAAGCCCAGCGCATGTGAGCTGTACAAAAGCACAGATGGACTTCACAGGAATACATGCTTTATCTCCTGCACGGATACCTGGTTGAAGATATTCCTCGTCAAGCTATGATCAGGTGGCTGTAAATAGCAGCCAATGAATTAATTGAGGAGCCGCAGGCAAGTGGAAGGGAACAGCAAAACAGCTTGAAAACGTCTATCCAGGTGGATTACCTCCTCAGTACAACACCAGCTGAGTCATATGGATTATGCATTAAATCAATCACACACACACTGGTTCAGTGTTAGCGCTAAGTATCACCAGTGCTTTTATATGAACTAAAACGAGCCAAAGAATAGACACGAAGCAAGACAAGACAATAAAATGAAATTTAAAAATATGTAACTGCATTATAGCATGCCAAATGTTCAGAGCATCACACAAGCAGAACTTGAGCGGCTAAAAGAGATTAGACACAATTTTTGCCAATTTTTCTGGGCACACCATAGCAGGGATTTGTGTTGCTAGCGGCCTGGGACACAAATTGACAGACAAAATGACAAACAGTAAAGGGGTAAAAGATAACACTGAATATTTTTACCATGGCTTCTCTAATGACATAAACAGGGCTTCATACTGTCAATGGATTGTTGCTTGTTTTAATATTACTTAATGGAAATGGTCAGTGGGAAGTAGCGATGGCACTGGCAGTCAACATTTATTCTGTGCAGCATGCATTTGCAAATTCGATATTACGTTCCATTTTATTTCCTGTGGAAATGCCAAATGTCATCAACAAAGTACAATTACAATACACTGGAGCAGCATCTTCAGCTCAGCCCTTCCTAAACAGCCTTTTACTCTGATTTTAAAGGTGGCCAGACCAAACAATGGAAAGAATTCACAATTTTAATTAGGGTAATGCATAAAACATTATATCGATGTCATCAAATGTTTTTGGGATTTCTTCTGAACACTAAGAGTTACCTATTGTTTACTTGGAATTATTATTACGGTGGCTCTGATGCTTGGGTGATACAAAGTGTGCACAGGTGTGGGTATCTCCCAAGGAGCACTTACAGTGAAGAAGGCCCTCAGCAATCCTACTGTGTACAGAATATATCCATGCCCACGACATTAAATTTAGCTGGACAGCTTCTTGTTTGTCTTTGCATAGTGTCATTCAGTTAAACCTCAAACATTTAACTACTCCAATAATTTACCTGTACTCACTTGTGGTAACTGTACTTCTTTTGTACTTGCTTAAGATGCAAAGGTGCTGATGTGATACTGATATTATAACAAGTGGCGAGACAAGGTCAGTGATCATCTGCAACAACAAAGGGTGTGTGAGTACAAAGTGGTTAAGTGTGGCTCCAGCATACATATCACTGCTGCATCAGAGAAATTCAGGGTTTTCTCCTGTGCAACCAACAGGGGGCAATGTTGTTCTGCGATTAAAGCAGTCCCTTCAGTCTGAGACTCCAGTGCTGAAAAATCTTTAGGGCATATACAGTGGGAAGGTTGACAAAAGAAGAAAATATAGCAAAACAAATGAATAAAACCACCAGAGGAGATAAGTCTTGGCCAGAGCCAAATGACTTCAGGCAGCTTCATTTGAAGCACTAAATCGGATTTTATGCTGAAATTGTTCAATAATTAGGGAATACAGTGAGGCTATCGTAAATGTCAGACCAAATATATCAGCACAAGCTATCACGCCCAGGTACAGCACTACAAAATATCATGCAAGTCGTTGCAGGCAGCCTTTTCCTGTGTTTCCCCTGACCTAATGGTGTAGAAATTCCATCTACTACAAATATGTTATATGCAATGTGGCAACATGTTTCTTTTTTTTTCTTTTTTTTTTCCCCCCAGTTGTGCATGTGAGTCTGCAGATATACCAATCCATGTGTGAATGTGATCATACGTTCACACTGTATGTTGTTACAGGTATACAAACCCATAGCCTAAGATACCAGAGGCACTCTAACCACCAGTGTAAATGCAGTCATTCGCCAAAGAAAAATTTTGGCCAAACATATTAGAGACATTGTTTCCACTTTAAGCAAAGCTGGCCTGGCCTGAATAGATGTTCCTTTAGACATGAGATCATCTGGTTCGCCTTTCTTTCCCTTATTTTGCCACACATTATTCTACTAAGATAAACACATATGTGTGATTAGAACAACACAGAAGTTTCCAAAAGCTGAAGGTGAAACATTCACACACAGGCTCTGCTAACTTCGCTGGTGCAACAATGATACCCCTTATCTTATGAAAGTTGAGCATCCATGAATAAAACATTTAGCCATGCTTTTTTTATAGCCCCTACAATGCCTCATACATGGCTAGAATCGCTAACCATCAAAAGAGTCAAGAGATAAGTTCAGTGGGGAATGACTCTCTTTTGAAGTTGTGTCTCCCTGGCCAATCCTGACTTTTGTTGAAAAGAAATAAGGGAATATTGGACCATATCATATGTCCCCCTTCACGGAATGTCTCTGTTTCTACTGAATTTATCTATTTACTTAATGGAAAGTTCACTTCCTCTGTATTCAGGGAATTAGTGAGGGATGATTTGCACATCAATGCTCCCTCTGAATGGCTACAGAACAATACACTTTTCCTCTTCACAGCTCTCTGATGTGTGTGGTTAAAAAAAATTTTTATTCCTAAATGATGTGACTAATGTTGCCATCGGTAAGCGATACAGATTTCAGTTGCAGGTTGTGGAGTTTTGTGGGTGTATTCACTGTGGAACATAGTTTTGCGTATTTTCTACAACATATAGCTGTTAGAAACGGTAACAGAGGAACTATGCCTCACCGAATTTTGTCTTTTCTGTCAGCTTTTGTTTCGACTTCTGTACCTCCTGCCTACAGCTAATCTTCTCTGTATGAAAAGTCTTAGGGATGATGGTACAATGGTCAGGGCTTTTGAATAAGAGTCAGAAAAGCCCAGCAGAGATCCATATACTACAGTTTCATGGTTTTCATACACAATTAACAACTGAAGTGTAACAACATCGGCTTTTTTTTTTTCTCTTCTTTTTTTTTTTTTTTTTTTTTTTTTACTGGCCTGCGAAAAGTTCAGCAGATGACAGAAATCTCATGTTAAACTTACAGCATGAGTCCAGTGGGGTGAAATACAAGGTCTCATTCGGGAATGAATTTGTATGAACAGAACCAGACAACAAAAAAGTGTGGGATAGAAAAGTAGTTTTTCATGGCAAAGTAAGTAAAATGTCGATACAATACAGTACAAATCAAGGGCTGTGTTGCAACGAGATTGCGCCCAAGGAGTGTCGTCCTTGGAATACAAAAGAGAGGGTGAATATGGAGTCCAGGTTGAAGAGTTTTTGTTAATGGGGTTGAGGGTAGTTAGAAGCAACAGCAGGACCATACAGAGACATTCACTGCGGGTCATGGCAAAGAGGGTTTTGTGGATGGGATTTATGAAGCACAATAAAGAGTGTGAAAGGAGGACACAGAATGTGCTGCTTTTCCTTTCTCACTTACAGATAAACTATGAAAGAAAAATGTGGTATGAAAATCAGCACTCATAATTCTATACTTTCACATCCAGTCCTGCATCGCTGTAAGAAATTACATTTATATTGGACAATTTTGCAGTGCATGAGTTACATTCTGTGTCAATGCTGAGTGCCACGGCAGAAGACCGGAGTTGGTGGAGTGATTTAAATGCCAAGGCCTTTCAGAAATTTGAAGGCATTTCTCAAGCTTACCTATATGCCATAAGCACAGTCTTTTCTACAATAATTTTCCCCACTCAGGTATTTCAAATTTGCCTCTATGCTGAGGTCCTTTACTGGATAGTTTTCAGAAGAGACAGATGTCTACAGAGCTAATGGGTGAGTGTCTAATTCCACCTGAGTAAATTTTAGTATCACAGCAACATACAGTAAAAACCAGACCAGGAACACAGACGACATAAACAAGGCCATTAAGGGTGTATTTGCAACGACTGCACAATTATCATTTAGAAAAAGTTAAATGCCAAAGGTCAGAAAAAATTGAGGAAATAATGATTTTTTTAGGATTACACTTGAAACTAATTGTCTGTACAGGTTTTTTTAGACTAACATAAGGCTTCTATCCAGGAGCCTTAACACGACAAACGGGTGATTTGAAATGTGCAACGTGGACAGTCTTTATTTCTGCTGTACAGTGCATTGTCATTTTCCCTTCAGAGGTTAACCTATAGCCTTCATCAACTGTAGATATTGTAAAATGATCAGATATGTCTTCATTCATAACAGTCCAACCAAACCTGTGCCTTCTCATTGGTAGGTTTCTGCATATGGCTTATTTTCTGATGATAACTACTACCATGCTCTTTTGGAGTACAGTGACCCGATGAAATGAAAACTGGAAATAATTCAAGATCAATCTCTGAAATAATAATGTAGGTTAAATGCATTTTGACTATGGCGACTGTTGTAATAAACGATGGTAAATACTGAGTGATACAATTTATATGATAGCCAAGACACAGAATTATCATCAACGTGAGAGTGAAGATATATGTAGACTCCATTCAGGGCAAGTCTATTGGAGGTAGAAACATACAAGTTAGACTCTTCAAACAGGGCAAAGTGAAACAGAAGAAAACCCTTCCTGCTCGCTCTCAACTTTGCTGGTATGTTTTGCTCCTCTCCTTAAACTTGAATCCTCTCCACGTGGTGGTTTTGAGTCATTACAACGTACCTTGGCTAACAATCTGGTTATTGGTGCTGTTTTTCTACATTACAGCTAAAAAGAACCATTTGGTCCACTTGGTCATTGGTGACCAGTTTAAAGCTTGTGAAAAACTTCACAGCAATTCATAAATACATAATAAACATGCTACACATGATAGATTAACCACTATTGAACTGTTAGTTCATTTTGCAAAGGCTTGGCCGACTTCCTTTCACGCATGGTCAATGCTTACAGATGGTCCAGAGTGCAACAGTCCATCTGGTCTTCAACCGGACTAAAAGGGCACATGTCACTGTGCTACTCATCGACCTACACAGGCTGTGCATGTCTGCTTGAATCAAATTCTAGTCACCAAACTCCTTAGAGCAACCCACACGTCTGTCTCATTATATGCATCATGGTAGTCTTAAGTGCTTGAGTGCCAGGTGTTTAACCTCTCCCAGGGTTGTTCCATGGGACATGGCCCTGACTGTTGTTTAACCCATCCAGCCATCATGTCAATCGCCTCCACACATTAGTGACCCCTAACCTAAGACTTGATGTCTGGGTGGGACCCCAAAATGAGGTCCATTTGACCTTAAAGACTCACTTTGAATACCTGGGACTCCCTGTCAGCTTTTAGAAACGAAAACGCCTTTTGGATAAGGAGTAAAACATCCTGCAGAACCTAAAAAGAAGTCCAGTTGTACTTGACTCACTTTAGTCAACCTCTAGGTCCACACCCATTTTCTTGAACTCAATCATACAATACCATTACCAGCCACGAGGCTCCTCCAAGGAATGCTCTTTTGCATTGCCGTAGCTACAAAGAAGGCAATGTGTGCTCTCCATTAGGGAACATATGTTCTATGATAGTGGAACATTCTTCCAAATCCTATCAGAGCAGGAACATTCCTCTCTATCTTCACAAATCTCTCTCAGACTCATCACTTCTTTGATCCTATAGCTCCTAAAGGACTTAAATAATGTCCATCTATCATTTGACGCACTTTTTTACCCGCTCTCCTTGCGGTTATAGAACTAGTACTTACTTCCTACTTAGGGGTCTCACAGTGCACACACAAGCATACAACACAACACTTTGTTGGTGGAGATCTGATCTAAAGCCACATTACCTTTAAGGGACTAACTGAGCTTGGATAGATTCTTCAGAATCCAATTTATTGAGCATTGGCATTGAGATTTACGAGGTTGTATGGTGTTAAAAGCACCGAGCTTGTAAAATAACAGAATCCTGATGGCACTACCGTTCCTCTCCAGGTGTTCACAGACCCCTGAGCAATGACAAAGCATATTTTTAACAGCAGAAATGCAAATTATAGAACATCCTGGGGTCTTCACAAGCTGTTAGAAGCCACTGGCCTGATATCATTAAATTTAACCTCACTCACTTTTTTTTTTTTTGCAAGCAAGGATTATGCATGACTATTCCAGAGAGCTAAAATTTCTGTGAGAGATTTAGCTCACAAGACATAGCAGTGGGGGTACATCAGTGCAAGGCAACCTATAGTGTCAGCTGTTTATTGTCTAGCAGCAGTCAGCCATCTTGCTGTCCTTGCTGTTTTCTTCCCAGGGTGAAATGCTGATGTTTGTTCCTTCCTATGCTGCAGAGGCTTAGGACTTAGGAGTAAGAATTTGAAATTCAAATGCAATTATTGCCTTTCCTCTTTCTGTCATTGGCAACTCCATTAGACAATTAAATTTGCAGTATCTTTTTATTGGAAATTCATGCTAGTGAGGGACGAAATGTCAGTGTTTTCCGAATGATAGATAATTTCATTTACGAAAGATAATTGGACACGAGAATGAACGCGTTCTTACGGAGCGTTGTTTGGGGCATGAGGCAAAAATTGGAGTTGAAACCCTTGAAAAATAATCTACTACAGCACTAGCAGTGTTTGACTCTGTTAAAAAAAAAAAATGTCCCTGGAGCGATTTAGTTCATTATATAGTTTATTAAATTCTCTTTATTCAATAAACTCAATACAAAAAAGGTCCAACTTATTTTCAAGATTATAAATATTCAGGTTTTTTTTTCACATTACTTGGATGACCATAAATTTGCTGCTTATTTGACAGTAAGCTAGATTTATATTAGTACGCATGATGTACCTCGACAGACTTAGTGTGTCAGCCACAGCACTTATATATGTATTGATCCAAATGCACCTTTGTCTCACACAGTATGAATCCAGAGCAGCACAGATAATAACCCTTTCCATCTCTGTCATAACGCATGATGGCTTAACCATGTGGCACCGGGGACTTCCAGCAAATTATTTAGCCTTTGGAGAGAGAGGGATGGGGAGGGAAGTGTGTATCTGTGTGTGTTTGTGATTGTGTGTTGAGCACGGGGGAGGATGGCTGAAAGAGTAACTGTAGCTTATGAGAAAGTGTCTGACAGTGAGAAACACCAAATCAGAGAACAAGTCCTCACTCATGCAGTAGTTATTGATCCAGGTTCAACAGGCCATCCAGAAGGCCATTGATCTTACGTGCATCTTCTCTCATTGGTCACCATCACAAGAGGCAGTGACACACAGCAAAACAATGTGCCTTCACAACACATTCAGTCTAATATTCAACTTCTGAGATGTATTTGTATCTTCTCTTTTTTTGACGCGACAGTTAACCCAAACAGCAAACAGGGCAATTTCCCTTGTTTGTTGTCTTCAAAGGTCGTCCATGTCTTCACTCAAAACAAAGCAAGGCGGTAGAAGAAAATGACAGTTGGTTTAGAAAAAATGATAGTACAAAGGTAGTGTTTTAGGCCCGACTTCCACCTTGTTTGAGGAGAATTCTTTGTTATTTCAGAGAATTATACTAGTCAGCCCCTCCAGGAATTTGCGATGCCACAATCGTAACAGTGAACGCAAATTTCAGCCAGTCCCTGCAAATTCATCCAATCAGGTTAGTCCACCCCCGCTTGACAAGACGAGACTAGACTTTTGCCGCAACTTTCTGAAAAAGCTGCTGCTTAATCAGACATTTTAGCCCCCCCCCCAAAAAAAGGAATCACAAAAAAAGCCCATAAAATCCTGGAATAAATCCTATTCATAAATAGTCCTTTGTGGGTTTGTGGCGTGCGCAGTGAAGTGTAAGTTGTAGCTCATGCATAGGCAGCGCCAGGGTAGGGCTTGGTTGGGCTATAGCCCCATCAAGGATTGTGTTAGCCCTACCATTAGCCCTACCATAAAACAGCCAAGAAAAGTGTGGAGTCCAACAGCGCCTCCACGTCGTAACGGCATTCAGGCAGCTGCGATGACAACTGTCACTGATCTGGGTTCTTTAAGAGTCAGCCTCCACCGCCCCCGTTATTATTAATCAACATAGACTGTCACTGTCCTGAGATCAGTGGGGAACCTGTCTGTCCGTACGTCACTCATGTGAGCGCGCTTTTAGGGTATCTTTGCCTCCAATCACAAAAACTGGCGGATTGTCATTTGAAAATCTCAACCTGTTGAGTTTTAATAATGTTTTTATTGTTTTTGGAAACTTTGCTGACTTTGTTATTGCGTTTTGCGGGTTGCCTGTTTCATGCTCTTCCTTGCTGCGGTCTTGTTGCCAAATTCGCATATTTAATTTGTTGGAGATGTGTTTTGACTCTTGGCTGTTGTGTGGTAGACTATATAGGACAGCTTGAGAAAATGTGCGGTGTTGAATTGGGAGACCTGTGTGTCAAAGTCTGCCTTATCGGCCCACTCTGATTTCATAGTGGTCTCATCGCCTTCTATATCTGCAGTATTTTCACTCGGATCCACCTGCTGTGCTGTTAACATAACTATTAACTAACTAGAGGTTCTCTGTGTGTGTGTGTGTGTGTGTGTGTGTGTGTGTGTGTGTGTGCATGCGTGCGTGTGTGCGTGTGTTTCTAGCTGTGGGAGGGTGTTGTTTTATTGAATATATATTCACATTGAAATTCTGGCATTGATTTGAGCCCCACCGCTGTATGGGTTAGCCCCACCGTATTTGAACCAGAAAAAATACTCTGGCGCTGCCACTGAGCTCATGTGGAAATAAGTCCAGCTACACTGTCTTCACAGATGGTTATGTGCTCTTCTCTACTTTCACGCAGGCCCTGTACATCCTGCCTAAATTTCAATTATCCCAAGAAAAATCAGTGCCAAATTGAATCTAAATTAATGACAGGATGATAACAGCTCAAAGATGCTCACCAGCAGTCAAATCATATTTGTGGTGGTGGAATTCCACTAACATCCCTTTAAAAGGCAAGTAGATGAGGTCTGAATATTTGGCATATTGGATAGATTTTTTTCCATTAAGGGTCCTTGTCTCAGCCCTCAGAATAAAAGAAAAACTTGTTTACGTCAAAGTTTAGATTAGTTGTGGCTGATCAGGAACACCTGTCCCTCATAATCACTGCATTGCCTCCAAACAAGTCATATACAAGCAAAACAATTACTCTGTTTTATAATCTGATCAGCAACATCATGACCACAGTTGTGTTTCTGCTGTTTACACCTACCAGCTGTATTTTTCTCGTTGGGAATAGTGATTTCTAACACTAGACGTGAAAATTTTCCAGAGACACTGTTGTCCATCTGTGTCTAATTGAATCAGAGCTTTTTACAACATGTCTGCTTATTCTGCTTCAGAAAGGACATTTTATTTGTACTGCACATCATGGTGCAGCAGCCAACATGACTTTGAGGTGTTAATATCCAGCCTTCAAAACCTGGAAATTGCTTCTGGCTTCCTCAGTAGGAATGCAGACAGAAAGGCGATTGCATCTGTTTAAGTCATTTATTACCTCAGTGCACACAAACAGAGAAACTCACCTCTGAATTTTGTTCAGTCAGACACATGGCAGACAGAAAACATTGTCAAAAATGCGTTTCTACATCTGTCCTTTGGTGTTTCCAAAAAAAAAAAAAAAAAAAAAAAAGTTTTTCGTAACTATCAAACTAAACCAAGTCGGTTGCGTGCAGGCTGCCTTGTTAAATTCTTCGCATTCTGTGCTGCTCATTATTTGACGGGTCTTTATTTTATACCGGCAGTTGTGATATCTCAGACATATTTTTCTGATTAGTTCATAGCAATGTTTCCACTAACGGCCCCCTCTTTTATAATTCACTTCAGCAGAGATGTCATGAAACGCAGCACAATAAAATCCATGCCCACAGGCATATATTTGGCCATGGCCATGCTTTTAATGCGTGCCCTTTCAAATGGTGCTGCAATCCAAAGATATTTGCTAGAATGAACAAATCCGATGTAGCCTGTGTTTATGCCTCTATACCGTTGTCTCTCCACCGAAAGTCCCTCAGGACACGGTAATAACGACGGCCACCAGAGGCAGCATTTTATTGGACTTACAGTACGTCCAACTTTTATAATGCCATTTGTTATAACATTAACAGCTGTAAATACTGGAGAGTCCATTTATGCCCGGGATCGATGCAAGTGTTTCACTTCTATCATTAATCATGAAGGGTACCTTTTATGAAGCAATCTAACTTTATTCATAAAGGATAACTGTATGGCTCCATTAAGGTGTCACACTATTTATCTTCCTTATAACCTGCTCATGGCATTACAAAGTGTCTTGGCTTGCTACACTGTTTCTCTCTCTTGCCTCCACTCCATTTTTTGCTTTGCCCTCTTTCACATATAAAATAATTGGAAATACATGGCGGCAATAACAAGGGTGTAGTTTAGTAACGATAACAAGAAGAGCAGTAAAAGGCAAAATTGTTCATTTGATAAAGTTATATCTGCGTGCGCGTGTGCACATGAATGCGTGTGTGCGTATGCATGTATGAAAGATAAGGGGGTTGTAGGTGCGGAAGGGCAGTTTTCATGGGTAGAAAAGTGATTATAGAATGTGAAAAATGTGACAAGCAGAGCTCTACCTAAGCCATTTTTGATGTGATGGAATTTTATTTTGAAATATGTATTGCTGTAGGTTTGAAGGCTGCATTAAATGTCAGATCTGTATTATGGGGACGGTGTGGTGGTGGTGGTGGTGGTGGTATGGTCAGCAATACAGGATTAAATCTATAATTGAGCATATAGCCAATTCCATCTTCAGTCAGACTCCAAGGCTTCTGTCTTAATATAACCCTCAGTAAAACCCCAAACCAGTTAGTTTATAAAATATACAGTATGCGATTTATTACATCTGAGCCAGATGCCAAGAGCTAGCCAGGGAAAGCATGTTTTATGAATGTCCAGCCTTGGAGTATTTGATGAACTGGTGGGTCACTGTTTGATCCTTGGCAAAGGCTGGACCTAATATCATCAGAGCATGTTGGCAGAGCCCTGATGGAACCACCTCTGCCTCAGCTCATAGTATAAAGAGCCATTCTGATCATTACAGGCGATTAAATGAAAGCTTTAATTTCCAGAAATCTTCAGTCACGGACTAATGTGACCTGCATGTGTAGCTCTTGCCCGTCTAAAAAAAGAAAAAAAGGGATGAAAATAGTGACATCACAAAAAAAGTCCTGCGGTATTCAGGCAAACTTTTGCTACAGATATTTTTCAAGCTCTATCTGCCTGTAAAATCTTGTTTTCCTCTCAGCTCATTAAACACATTCAAAAAAGCCAAACATTACATTCATTTTCAGTTTCAGCAACCGATATCACTCCTTAGAAATATTTTAATGGAGCTGTACGCAAGTTTTGCTTTTGCTACATAGCCAATGGTTGCATTAACCTCTGTTTACTTACCAGTCTTGCCAAGACTGTTAGCCACTGATAAAAAAATCAATACGCCCCCTGAGCAGTGATTCTTGGCCGACTGACTAGACCTGGTTATCATGCTTATCTCAGTAGAATAAAAGAAGTTATAGAAATACAAGCAAAAGTTGTTTTCAACCACTGCAGACAACTCTTTGTGTGTAAGGAAATCAAGTTTGATGCTGCGCTCACATTTCATACAGATTGATAAATAAACAATGGTAATGCTTATGTACCTGCTCTTTTAACGGCACATGTCTTAGATCTAAATGGTATTTGGGCTGCAAATCCTACAAATCCTATTGCAATTTTTTTGGACAGATCTTATGATTGCAATAAGCGAGAAGCTCACTTACAGTAAGCCAGTGCTCATTTTAGCACTGCACTGGAGAAAAAAAAAAAAAAAAAAAATTATTGAATGATTTTTGTTTGTTCCTTTACGGCTGGAGCACGTCCTGGCCTGGGTGTCGCTTTGCAAACATATTTTACCTTCATAAAAAAAACCAACAACATACAACTCCTCTGAGTTTTGGCAGTGCCTACAATTCTGATAATGCTTGGCCATAATGGGATTTTTATGAAACACAGTTCCAATTGGCATTCATAAAAACAAACTAACTTTAGAACCTAAAAGTTGATAAGCAAAATCATCAATCCATCTGTTAGCCGTGCCACTAAAGCTTAAAAAGGGCCAAAGGGGGCGGCTGGGCCCAGTCCTAGCTGATATTGCATCAGAGTGATTCTGTGTCACGGTACTTGTTAAACCCATGAACTGTTTTTGATCTCTCTGGTAGGCAGAGGCAGTGTAGGAACAAGAGTTATTGTTGCTATGTATTGGATATAACCCAGTCAGAAGAAAAAATTATCTGCTCTTCCACTTTTTCTTGATCTGTTACAGCGTGTTGAATTTTCGGGATTTGTAGTTTGCTTCTCAGAACTCGATCTGCTGGATATCAGCCCATCAAAACATGAGGCAAGAGTGTTGTCGTCATAGGCAGAGCTCTGTTTACAACGTGGTTTGTTATTAGTAATCTCTTTTTAGGTTCAAGAAAACTGAATTGTAATCAACATTTATTTATTAATATAATTACTCATTAGCCCTGGCAGTGTCTTAACTAAGGCTCATTTCTATTTATTTATTTGTCTATTTATTTTTATCTATTTAGAATATGATTTCATTTCTTATTAAACTAATTTCCTGTCTGTGTAATACATGACTGAAGCATGAGAACACATCTGCAACACAAAGAGAGAATTGCAATAGTTGATTTCTTGTGAGAGAAATATTTCTAATGTTTCTTCATGGGGATTCAAAGCCATTCTGACTGCTGTTAAGGCCTTCAATATTTACACTCCTACTATAAGTACATCAGGTTCCACATTTTTTTCAATTCACTGACAGAGAGAAGATGTCCATTAGAACAATTCAACAACAACAACAACAACAAAAAAGTACTGTTCATAGGAAAATGGCTTTTTGCACCTCAGCACACATTATGTAAAAGCATAAGTGTGCGCCTTTTTTCTACCATCAAATACTTTTAATTGCCTACTAATGTATCAAGGATGTGTGTATTTTCTCCCTGCACAGTTTGTTCTGAGTAAATAACAAAGCAATGAGGTGGGTGGGACCGTGTCTATGGAGAAGGTGGAATTGATTGAAACCGTGACATTTCTGAGGAGTATAATTAAAAACTGACCAGGTTAAATATAGAAAATCTCTGCGACTCAAAAGACCAGATGTCATCCATGCTTTCTAGTGGCCGGTGGTAAAGAAATGTCATTCAGCTAGTACACATTTGAGTATACTGTACTGTATATCATATAGAGCTCAACAACATGAAAATATACAGTCTTAAAGAGCTCGAGTCTGAACCGGTCTACTGTGATATGATGTTGTCATGGAAGCTACTAGAAAAAAACTGTCTTTCAGTGACGGAGGTGGTAACAATAGGAAGAAAGGCAGCAATCTCTTTGTTTGTGCTGCCTTTACATGTGAACACTGAAGTCGCATAAGATGCATTCAGTTGGACCCTTCATCTACTCACCTTGTCAGATAGCCAGTATTTTTGCTAAAATTAACTAAAACTAAAGCAATCATCCGTCAGACGTTAATGGTAAAAAATACCTTCAGCTCATTTAACCTGTACAAGCCCATGTTCTAAAGATCTCACCATCAACACAACTATACAGTGAATTTTACAGTTTATCACCCCTAAACACTATTTTTAAAGTTACTAATAATAATGTTGGCATCTGAAGATTAGAATGAACACAGGAACAGATGTGCCTCCCTGCCTCCTCTTTTCCCCAACAAAAACATCAAGCGCTTACTGTATGCTGTGTGTAAAAGTGGTCAGATGGATCGAGAGTCTGGCAGGAAACAGTGAGCAGAGACGGGAGTAACAATTGGGAAGCGGATGAAGGGATTGGGAGCAGGTCAAGTTGGTGTGACAGACAGGTAAATGGGAAGGTGGAAACACAATGAGTACATTCAGAGAGATGGGGAGGACAGACAGTGCAAGGGGTTTAAGTTTAGAGACAATAATATTTTGCAATTAAGGAGTTGGAGGGTGTAAATTTTCCAACTAAGAAAACCGTCATGCAGTATATTGTAGTTTTGTTCACAGTGCTATATATTTACATAGAATAAACACACCACAGATTGCTACTGCACTGTATTTGATATGAACTTTGCCCTGATTGTAATTTGCATCCTCTTCCCAAGCAGGATGTTTGCTGGTTTGCCGGTGTTTGTTTGTTGATGTCGTTCTCTTCCTTTTTCGTATCATTAATTTGCACATCGGTAGTTTTGTGTTACTGCTGCAGTCAGTTGCGGTAAAGAAATGTACTGTACTAATGAAGCCTGACACACACAAAAAAAGATTTAAAAGTCGCCTGTGGAATTTTCCTGCAAACAAAGTTTCAGCCTCCGTCGTGTCCTTGAAGTGTAAAAGATATTGTGAATCCATCTTTCAATCCTTCCTCCTCCTTCCTTTAAATTTTGATGCTTGCAATGTTCTCATCCATGCTGACTAGATCATAGTCTCTGTGTTACTCGTGTCCACACATTAAGATATAATGTCACACTACCTTCGATGTGGTATTTAACTTTTATTGTGTTATTATTGTTACATACAAGTGATTGTGGATTGTTTTAGTGTTTCCCCATTGCTACTAAACTTAGCAGGACATGGTGCATTTGACTGCAGGTGCACATGTCAGTCATCTCCTTCTATAAAAACTAATTTTACACCCTGTCAAGGAGGCACCTCTCCAACACCATCCCTCACACATTCCTGAAGATTAAGAAAGGAATCCATGACAGGAACCAAAATCGTGTCATTAAAACATATTCATTCTGACTGCATTTTCCCCTTCTGTCTATCTTTCCCCAACATCTTTTCAGCACTTAGAAACAAGATTTCTTTTTTTTTTTTTATGAGGTGTTCCAATCGTGTGTATCCAATTCTGAGTGGGCCATGATAGTGATGGAGCTACGTGAGCTCCTGAACTAATATCATCAAGTAGTGGTGTTTTGTGTCTATCACCGTATGTTTGGTGACTCTCTTGCTTCAGGTTATTATATTACCGAGCTCCCTTCACCTGATTAAGGTTTTATCTACAGCCACAGCTGTTCCAAAGTCTATACACTGCTCTGTGACATTATTTGAGCCACAGGAGCCCCGTCTCCCAGCTGCCTGATAAAAGAATTTAATAAATAAAACAACAACAGAAAAAAAAGACATACCACCGTGTGTCTATCTGTTTGTACACACTAGTAAACCTACAAGGGTAGGGGGGGGGGGGGGGGAAATACTCAGCAAATTAATATGCACGGTAGGTCAGAATTATCTGGTGTGAGATTTAAATCTATGACCCAGGACGCACATTTCAAAGGACAGACTTTGCTATGTGTACAAAGCTTTGTTCTTATGCTACATTTGTTGCCAGCCCTGTGAATTGAGGGTCTCTAAATCCCTGATCCCAGTGGTCAGCCCTGATTTCCTGTCTCTGATTCTAAAAGGCTTAAAGGCTCTGAAGCTCTTTGCAATTATTTTAAAGGTTTATTGAGCAGGATTTATGTTGACATTCTCAATTAAATATAAGGCTCTTTGTTTTCCGTGGAGAAATCATCAATTGTTTACACTGTAAGGTTCTCCTAAAATGTGTCAACGGCCACACTGAAGATAAATGAACATTTGCTTTCATTAAACAGTTTCAAGATGTTATTAAATGCCCATTGAGTTTCGTGTGTTGAATCTAACCTGTTATCTGAGCGTCAACCAGGTTGCTTGCAGGATTCTTATCAGAAAAGCTTTTGCCTTTGTGGAAGTAAAACACAATGCAAACTGAAAATGAGTGTTGTGAGGGTCTCCCAGAATTCATACATATCTTAAGGACAAAGCTTGCTCATATTTATTGTTAGGCATATTGTACTGTATAAAATGTCTGTGGTCTGCACCCCAAGAAAAATCCAAAAAGGGATGTAAATATAGAAAGAAATGGACCTGCCTATTTGGACGTATATATTTTCAGCTGTCCCTTTCTGGGGAGGGAGCCCTTGCTTATCCGTTTCCAGGTCATGAGGGTGCTGGAGCCAATCCCAGCTCACACTGGGTGAGGGCGGAGTCACCCTGGACAGGTCACCAGTCCATCACAGGGCCAACATACAAAGACAGACAGAGACCAACAACCACTCACACTCACACTCAAACCTACAGACAATTTAGAATCACCAATGAACCCAAACATGATGTCTTTGGAGGGTGGGAGGAAACCGGAGTACCTGGAGGAAACCCACACAGGCACAGGAAGACCATGCAAACGCCACACAGAAAGGCCCCAGGCCGGGAACCGAACCTGTGACCTTCTTGTTGTAGGGAAACAGCTATCCTTTCCATTAATATTTGTTTTACAATAGAGTTGACTTATAATTAGATTATATAGAAAAGTCGACAAATTCCACACCATGTTTGCAAATCTGAAATGGATGAATCCAAAGCAGAGACATATGAAAGGAGTGTGACAGTTCAGGTAGCTTGCTTTGCCAGCATTCTGAATTGCTGAGGCCGGGGGGATTTTGGTAGGAGGTGTTGAATACTCTGGTGGCTGTCAGCATAAAAGAGTGACAAGAATGCTCCATTTTGCACCCTCTGAGAAAACTGAGGTGAGACTCAAGTTGCCCATAACATCACCCACTCATTATAGAGAGAGGCAGAGGTGATATCCAAGTTGGAATTGAGTTAAGTATTGACTTCTTCTGCCTCCAGGGTGTCCTCACTCAGGCCAAGAACAAGATCAACTTTTTCTAATGTCTCCACGCCAGCGACAGCCAAGGCAGAGATGCACTTACGTACATAACACGAGTACATGAGTCCCATTCTCTTGAGCACAATATCTCAGCAACACCTTGAGGGAACGACTTCAAATTTAATACGAAGATTTGTTGAGACTGAAAGATGGTATTGTTTTAGTGCTTCTACACTTGGGAGTACAACATACCAGGAACACCTTGAGGGAATTTCATTTCAATTAGCACAGACATTCATTTGGATTTGAGGATGAACTGTTTTGAATTTGATGGTTGAAAGTCATGGTAACTTAATGATAATAAAAATAAAGTAATGATAACTGTTCTTCAAATGTCTGTAAGGATGAAATAAAATCATGACATTTTATATCAAAAAGGCTCATTTCACTGTGACATCACTACTTTCTACAAGTCAACCCTGGTTCTTATTTCGTATCGCATATCAGGAATAACATATTGTGATATTTCCTTCAACTTTTTGTCTTTGACAGAGACATTTCACCTTTTTTACAGCACTTAACTAGCCTAACGTGCTCTCAAGCTTCACCATCAGTAAATTCATAGCAATTTACTCCACACGGGTTGCTTGTCCCAATGTTACTCTGCACCATGTTTGAAAACATTGCTCTGCTACCAGTCAAAGGTTTTCTGAACTCCAAACTGTTTTTAACCTGCGTCACAGTGAGCTTCTCCTCAAGCAGGAGAAGCTCGATGGTTTTAAACCAAAGAAACTTCCCCCCGCCGCAGTCTCCCCAGGTAGAAATAAGCCCTGTGAAGTAGGTATATCATTTACCTGCCTATCTGGGACTGTAATGCAAACTTAAGGAGGCCAATACAGTCTGTGAATTTTTTTCTGTGAAAGCAGCGGAGGCTTAAATGTTGAAGTGAGGGAGATTTTTTTTTCCTACCTGTCAGCTTTGAAACTGAAAATTTCTGCAGCCTACATATTTTCTGTGTCAGTCAGGAAGACTTGATGGACACAGTAGAAAAAAATTCATGCGTCACATTTCAGGACGCAAGAAGTTTGCCTTTCAAATAAAGAAAAAGCAGATAAGTGCTCCAACGTTGCATTGCTTAACAGAAAAAAAAAACAAAACATAATTTGAAGGTTCACTTCATTTTGTACGGGATGATTTTGGCCGATCAAAAATCTCAATCTGTATAGTTACTAGATGGCAAAGACGTCTGACGTTTCTGACAGCTGAAATGTGATAAACTATGATGTCACTATCGCTGAAACCTCTAGGTGGTAGCAGAGGTCCACTCAGATCCTCCGAGTCCTGTCTCTGCTGACGAAGCTGTACCACGTCACACTGAGAAAGTAGCAGTGAAAAGCCTCTGTGACCAAAGAGAGCAGGAACAGTGGAGTATAGACAAAGGCATAAAAGGGCTTTAAAAAAAAAAAGACACAGAGGCCTTTTGATTCCAGCAGATATACAGCAGAATAAGACAACTCTTTCTTTCAGTGTTTAGCTCGTGTTCTCTATTCCCTTTCACTCCCCTCCCCCTTGCCCTCCTTCGTTGTTCCTAGTTGGTCACCATGCAATGATTTAAAAAGCCATCTTGTTTTAATGAGATCTACCCAGAAATTGACTGCACTTTTTGCAGAGGCCATCTGGGGATACAACACAGTGCGGCGTTCTAAAGGTGTGGCCTTCCTGTCAATATCACTTTTCAAAACTAGACTTTTGGCTTCCTGCTGGGAAGACACCATTAAACAAATGACTTTTTAGCCCCAAGCTGACTTTGAAAAGCATTTTGGGTTACAGTGTATACTATTAGTGCAAAGAACACAGTCATTTTGTCTTATCTTTGGTCTCTTCCCTCCTCTAGGCGGTACTTGTTTCTGGGTTATCATTTGCATTAGGTGGTTTAAGCTGTGTGTCTGTGTGCATTTGCCCAATGACTTTATGATTCTTTCTTTCCTGATTCCTTTGTTCCTTCCTTGTGGCATTCCTACGTACAATTTTTAAAGTAAGAATTTAAAGTTCCACTGTCATATTTAACTTAATCTTTGTGACTTAAATGCATTAAACATTAGAACCCCAAAATAAATTACAAGAAACATTTGTTATCAGTGGAATAACGGATTGAAAGCTAAATTCTCTAATGCCTTTTCCTTCAATACTTCTGGGGAGGGAGCCCTCACTTATGCAAAGAGGAAGAGAAAACATAATATGACCACATTTTCTTCTGATACATAATGCCTCTCTGCTTGTCAAGCCAAATTTGTGACTTGTTTCATCTTGGAAATATCACTGAATCCAAGTTATCAGGAGACTGACAGAATAAACACAACCAAATTTATTTATATAAGTGCTATGCATTTCAAAGACTTTTCATGGCAGCAAACATTTTTTTCTCTTCTCATCAAGAAGTTTTGTATTAGTGAGAGGCATATTCAGCACAGACAAAATGCTGAAGCTTTAATGGATGATAAATGGCCCTAGACACAACCATCTGACAGAAATTACACCTTACTGCTTCTGAGCACATATGCCTCCATTTACAGGGGAGAAGAAAACCTATTAATTAGTTATAGCCTTAGACATGAGAACATTTGATATTCTCTTAGTTTAAACCAGTGAAATAGATTGTAATTTCCAATGCGACAGTGATATTTCTCTGCTTGGAGCTAAATTATGCCGAGTTCCATTTATTATATGTTCCTTCTGAGAAGCCAATGAGCTTTGATTACATTTCAGCCTTAAATTTAAATGGTAGAATACAGAGAGAATTAGTGAGAGACCCTTATGACTACAGGGGAAATGGCCTAATGACATAGTTTTTGAAGCGTTGGGAGCTTACACAGTCAAGCAACAATAGTTCCTCTAAGTAACTTAATCAGAAATATAATTTTCTGACTGGGGAAGACATACTGAGTGTCTGTCTGTGTTCTTCTGCCAGCAGCATTATGTGCAAGACCAGGTGATAATTCATGCTTCACGGGCCCGACAGCTTTTCCATTATGTTATGGGTTCAAAAAGTTCGGGGTGGCATATTGCAGTGCAAATTGCAGGCAAAAGCATGACAGAAGTGAGTGGAATCAATTACTGAGAGTATGACAAAAGAAGGAAGGAGGCATACTACCCTCATGACGACGTGCATTCTTCGAAGACAAGCTCCAGGACACTTATAAGTTATGGCGAACGCCTTACAACTAATCTTTCTTAGGTGAGATATGTTGGAAGAATAGTCATGTGGTAATAGGAACTGGAGGAAAATTAATTAAGTGTTACATACAGCAATGAGGCAGGAAGTTAGTGAGACAGACCTTCGTGCACAGTCTTGTTGAATAAATTAAACTGAAATTAAATGTAACTGTAAATGTGCACGTAGAACAAGCTACGTAAAGTTGAACCTCATGCTCTCATGCAAGAAAGTCAATGAAGAACACACACCATGGCGTCTTTTATAGGCTACCGATGTCAAAACAACTAACCCTAAACTAATGATACGGCAGATAAGAAAAGGTTAGTGAGACAATATAAGCATGGTTCAATAGTACTGAAACAGTCAATACTTGTCTTAAAGGAAAACTGCACTATAATTTTAATTAGGTAAATAGAACAAGAATAGCCATGCTAGCAGCTCTCTAGGCTGAATCAAGATGCCAACTTCACCATCCTGACAGTGTGTGTATAGCTACTTTAGCCTGAAATGGTAAAATGTAATCTTTACAAGTATTTGGGTTTAGGGCAAATACAGAAATGAAAATAGAAGAATTGCTGATATTCCATAATGTATTTTTGTGTGTTATATGTGGAAAACAATGTTTTTTGGCATCATTTAAAACGTGACTATACTTTTTTTAATCCATATAATCATCGGTAGCTGCAGAACGAAGCAACACAAACTCACAAAATCCACTGCTGTTGGTGCAGGCGTGGGTTGGGTTCAGACAGCGAAGCAGTCCAGGCTGCACTCCTGCTTCCATACACCATAACAATGATATCATGTCAATGATCACAACCTGTGAAGGAATTTTTAAGATAATGTCTTCACATCTTAATTTTGTGTTTTTGAATGCTAACATTTGCCAATTGGCTCTAAACACTAAATCCGACCGAGGCTGATGGAAATATTTAGTTATGTATTTAGAAACTTAATTTTCCACTATTGGAAATATGCTTCTGGGTGATAAAAAAAAAAAAAGTTGTAAAAATTCATCCAGTGATGGACAAAAATGTCAGGTCAGCACAGCCACCATTTGAAAACATATTTTTAAAAACTTTTTTTTTAACACCTACTGCTGACTTCACTGTTGGTAAGAAGCAAACAAAAAACAAAACAAAACAAAAAAAAAAAACGTTGAAGTTTTAGTTAGCCGCCCCAAAAGTTGCTGTCGCTGTTATTTCATTTGTTTTATGTGTCCCCCATGCCAACACCATGGTGGTGTAATAGGAAATATCATCCTATGGGAACCATTAAAGTTTGTACAAAATTTAACGGCCACGTTGAGACACTTCAGTCTGTAACAAAGCACAGACAAATCAACAGAATACTGCAACCCTCAGAGCTACTAGAAAGATACTTCCAAATTTGACATTTTGATGATGGCGGTTGGAGAACACTGTCTATAATGGAAGTCTAAAATTTCCCACACTTGAGTCTTCAGTCTCAATGAGTCTTCAGTCCAACTGAAGACTCATTGAGACTTGTGGAACTGAATGCTGATGCCGTGTGTGGAGGCAACGGCATCTGTTATGCTCCTCCGCTCATAACTCGGGGTTTCCTTTAACTCGTTGGCTATATTTTTAATCATGGTTTTATGACCACAGAGGTTTCTTTGTTTTTTTCAGAAATGAAAGGCATCATGTAAGCAGCACTTGTGCCTAAAAAAAATAGAAATGTGTACTGTATTTTAAATTGTGACTAAATTTTGTTTCTCTGCAGAAAACTTAATTAAGCTTACAGGGACAGAGGGGATTATTAGTTTATGGATGTTGATGTTAGTAAATTAAACTGCAGACTACAGGCTAAACGCATTCTTAAGTGGCTTTATCGTACATTAACCAAATTTAACCTAAATTCACTTTAGATTGAGAATTGCAGTAATAATGGTCTTAATTAGAGATAACAGTAACATTAGAGCCATTTTGTTCAAATTATGATGGCAACTTTGCGTAAGCTTAGCGTCTCAGTTGGGCAGATCTTTGGAATCGCCAAGAGGTGTTTAAGAAAAGGACTTTTTTTTTAGCCTATTATTTTTTCTGCCCTGCTCAGAGAGTTGTCCAGCTGGCTGAAGGGAAGCCAGCTATACCTAGCTTCTATGGTTTAAAAAAAAACAAACAAACAATGACAAAAATCCTTGTGGGGACATCGAAGACTCTCCCGCTGTGAGAAAAGCAGCAACTCTTCCAACAACAGCATTTTGACACAAAAGCGTCAACACGGATGGCTTTTTGTTGGATTCTAACCAAAAGATGTACAGTCACCTTTTGGTTGAGTCTAGCCAACAGATGCCTGTAATTGGATGTAATTGTGTTCACTGACTCACAAACAGGAAAAAACAGCCCAAGAAAGCTTTCAGTTGAAGGCTCACAGTCATCTTTATTTTTTCAAACAGAAATTTAATGATATTTTCATATGTTTTGCCTTCAGTTGTTTAGTAAAGTAAAGTAAACTGAGAACAGGACATAATGTTTTAAACAACTGTGGTAAATGGGCCTAAATCAAAATGATTCATCAGGCTACTCCGCCACTACCTACTTGCAACAGTGAAAGCTGTTCCTCTGATGCATAGCATACCTTTAGGCCAGGACATTATTGGTGACGGGGTGACCATTAATCGCACATTCAAGGCTCTTGCTAAGTGGCCAGCTTCTTGTGGTATCACTCTAACTGAGGTGGGTGCCACCAGCTGATTATATCAGAGCCCCATCTTGACATTGAGGTTAACCCTCCAACAGCATAAATATAAGCTGAAAAGATCCTTTCAGAATTTAATGCTCCAACATGCATGCATGCAAGATATGTATACAGTCCCATTAGAAGCATGCAGTTGTGGAGGCTTAAAGTGCTCTTTCTAGTAGATGAGCAAAAACATCGTATAACTCATTCTTCTCTGTAAACAAAGGTGGAATCTGACTTTTCCATATCCTAGCCTTTATGATAATAGCCACTGTTTCATCTGTCCACTGGGCTTTTGCAAACAAGCATCTTCAACCCAGTGATGCAATTAAACCAGACATTCTGGGAAATTACAACAGCCAGAAAAAGTAAAAAAGATGGACACCACGGTGCATGAATAATCATAATTTACCAAAAAGGCAAAGTACTTAAAAATATTCAGACTTCTGAGTCTGATATGCTTCCCGATGTTCAATTTAATCAATAATGACCGAAAGCTGGTGGCACAGAATGACTTACTTTAATTTCAATCAAACACGCTTTACATAAATAAATAAAACATCTTGGACTGTAATAACTGAGGCAGGGGTGCAAAATCATACAGGAAACAAGTGCTCAAAAAGATAGCTGACTCTCTTTGCAGCTCTCTACTCCCATATTGACAGACAGAGATCCATCAGTCTCAGAAAGAACAGTCAGTACGCAGAATGTGGGAAAAGAATACAGATGGAGAGCAAGTGGAGTGGGCTGTGTGTTTCTCTTTGCGTAGCTAAATGTTTCTGGCTGACATTTATGAAGTAACATCAACACCTGCTGGTCCACTCTGTTCACTACATTCTTCCACTCAGTCAATAACAGCTCAAAGTCCCCCCCCCCCAAAAAAAAAAAAAAAAATTAGGAAGGCTCCTTGGAAAGGCAAGATTACTTTGAAGTGTGTTTTTAGTTCACATCGTCTCTAACATTTAGGAGTTGGAAGGGGTCACAAAATATGGTGTGGAGAAGCTGGCACAGTGTGATTTGTGCTTGTGGGTGAACGAACAGTGCAGGTTTGTTTGGACTCGTATGTGAATTATATTGACAAAAAACACATTTGGACCCCTGAGAAATGAATACAGTGAAAAGAGAAATGTTTTTTTAAGTGTCATGTGTGGCCGTGATTGTGGCTTTGTGCACACATATTTAATAATCCTGTCAGTACAACATATTGGACCAGCAGACCTGAAAATAGGCACGCTTCAAGTGAAGGCCATCACTACATTTATATATAGGTATTACTAAAAAAGAAAAAAGAAAAGGGCAAAGTTGTGCACCTATGTCAGGATTATTGCGACAGCATTCCCGAGCTACCATAACCATTTTTGCTGCTTTTTGCTTTTCTGAATAGTAGGTGTGGAGAGAGCAGTGCCCCGTTCTTAGTATTTAAATAGTTCTTTTTGTTGTTGTTGGGTTTTTTTGTTGTAATGCAGTAAACTACCTTCACACAGTTTTAATGTTTCCCCTCAGTAATCTGTGTGTATCCTCACACAAAGCGAAGCACTGTCTACTGCCTATATTTTACTTACTGAGCAAAATGTGTGCGCTTATACATTTGAAATATTTTGGTGTATAAGTATCCTGGATGTTTTAGAAAACAGTGGGCCGGCTTCCAAATTACCCACTGGGCATGGTGCGACTAAACAAGCTGTGCTCTAGAGAGAGCTTGTAATAGATTGCAGTGATTCCCTTTGGACATGCTGTTGAGCAGGTGGTGCCTTAGTTGGTGCAACACACGGCAATGAATTTACCATTTCCTGCCCCACCATCTGACTATAAATCATACAGTCTGAAAACATTTTTAATAACCGGAGAGGCAATTAAATAAAGTCAGATGAGTCAGTGACAGCTCCCTTTACAGGTTATTTTTCTCATTAACCCAACACACAAATGTGCACACACATGCACGGACAAACTGAGAAACCTATAGGAATTTTTGGGAATTTTTTTATTTTTTTACCTTACTTTTGATTAGTAATGCAATTAAATGGGCATGTATGCACTCTGATGACATGCAGTCAAAAGAAGTCATGCTTAGTTCACATGTTAAACACTGCTGAGTTATGGTTGTCACAGAGAAATACACACTGTAAATGAGCAGGTTCCTTTCTAATACACTATTATAGGTAGTAAAGTGCCAATTAGAGAATAATAATAATATGTTTAAATAATGTAAAAACAACAACAACAAAGAAACAACTTAAAATGGCATGAGAGATCAGGTCACTTCGATGTGCACTGTTGCCATTAAAAACTACCACAAGCTACTAAAAGTAGCAACTTTTTAATCAAAATAAAAGTAGGACTGTGTGTCATCATCATAATTAACTAAGGGACTGATATATTGTTAGCACACGAGGCCGTGCAGCATCAGTAAAAATAAAAAAAGAAAATGAAATATGTAAGGTACAAAAAGTCCTAACATTGGATTACTTATTACTGCACTGCTAAAACCGCCCACAGCAGGAGCCACCTGTCCATGACTGGCTGTTTTCACACGCCCTCACAGGTGGTTAATCCCTGCGGAGCTCAGACAGTCACCTGAGATGGTCATACCTTTTTTTTTTCTTTTTTTTTTCTCAACAGCGAGGCACGAAAGCCATTAGCTGTGGGAACTAATGCGGAATGAGGCCGACATAATATTACTGCAATTTCTTAAGCGCTACAAATCTTGTTTTCGCTAATCATTTGGAAACTTTACAAACTAGTCCATTTGAGAGAAAAATACTGGTTAACGGATCAATGCCAAAAGACCGTGTTTTCTTTTGTAAATCTGGGAGATATTAATCTTGACAAACTGAAGCAACAGCCTGAAAATCACAAAGAAATAAATGTGCTTTCTGCAACAAGTAGTGTAAGAATTTTTACTAATCAACCCACATATGGATCCTGACATATTCCTCTGCTCTTCCCACTAAATGCATCAATTCTGAAGACAAAAAGATTTTACAGAGACAAAAAATGTTTTGCATTATTACTATTTGTTCTTTCTTTGTGGATTTTTTTTTTTCTCTATCAAGGAACATCAACTATTCCCTCTCTTGTGTTTCAGTCCAGAGATGTACTTCTCACTCGTCTTGGATGATATCCACTGTAATTAGTTCCTCAACAGAGCTGGTGCATCCTCGGGCTTAATGGGGAACAATCAATGCCAACACAAACAGTGTCTCTCTCCCTGTGTGCTTTTGCATTTTTCGCCCTGCTACTGTTCTGGATATGCTTATGAAAATATTTAACAGTTCACATTCGTGCTACCCACTGTAGCCACATTTTCATGTAGTTAAGGGTGCAGGCACACATACCAGATGTCAGAGTAGAAAATCATATATGCAAACACTATTACTTTCTCTGTCTCTCAATCCGCTGTCAGGGGTTAGACATATAATTGTGTTTATGGCTAAGCACATCTACACAGAAATATTCCACCTACACACACTTTGAAAATCTCATTTATTTTCTAAGGCCATCTGCAAGTACTCCACAATGAACCTTGTGAACCAAATGAATCATTCTGTTTGCAGGCTGCGGCACATAACTTATCCTCTGAAATGCATAAGTCTTTCAAATTGAAAATGTTTTTTAGTCACAAGCACCCGCTAACTGTTCAGATGTTCACATGCAAAACACATATTCCAACAAGGTGACAGGAAAGAGAATAATCAGGATGAAATAGTGTTCAGACTCAGGTTTGCTTTCTAAAAAGGTGAATTTTCAGGATGTGTAAGTAAAAATGTAGTTTTTTTTTCTGTATGTTGCTGTTAAATGAAGTTAAAAAAAATCTTTCTATTCAGTTTTATGACTTGGAAGTGGTAAAATGTCAGAAGATATAAAGCCGGTATGGTTCAATAGATCCGTGTCAGAATTCTCCAAAACAACTAAAGCAGCTGTTGACCATATAAAGATCCCAAATTACTAGAAAATGACTTCAAACAGCTTGTGCAGTATAATCCAATTGCGCTGTAGTAAAATCAATCCTTGGTGGGTTTAAAAGGGGAATAATTAATGAAGCTGAACATGTTTTCATGAATGTTGCCACAGTATAAAAAAAAAACAAAAACAACAACGACAAAAAAACAGCCTTAATTTTAGTGATTCAAAATGGCCATAAAAGCACCAACACAGCAATGTAATTGTTTTCCTCATTGACACAGGGAGAGGGAGAATAGCTTGTCTGCAAAGAGAAAGAAATAAAGTGGTGGTACTTCAGATGAAACTTGGAGGCTTGGCGCAACAAACAATTGTTTTTCGCCATTTTCACACACCTGCTAGGCGCTGTGGAGGGAATTATTATCACAGCTTAAAACAAAGCCTTCTGAGCAGTTCAGGGCCAAATTGCATGCACAGAGGAATCCATGGGAAACTTGTAGGCTGGTGATGAGTGTGATTAATAAGCCTCAAGTCTCTTTCAATAGGTCATAGATGGGTATAAACAAAAATACGCTCAAATCTTCTGATCACAGTTCAAATTCTGTTGTCGACTGACGCCACAATTTGTCCCTTTGTTGTAATTTTTTACCTGACAATGTCATTTCTAGTCAACTTAAAATTTGTCTGCCATGGATTACAAACTTGAATAGAGAATTCACCAGCCACTGTTCTGACACGACACTGTACTTTAATTCAATACAGTACAAATTTCCTGGAACAGCTCCCACCAGGAATATGCCACTAATGATGGGGACTGTGCCTGCTGAGAGAGGAGGACAGAGGAGATAAGTCAACGTGACTGATGTCTGTGTTCATTCAGGTTCACTCAGTATTTTTACATCAGGAATAGCGTTCAGTTTATTGACATTTTACCATTTCCAGAGAGATGTTATTGAGTTTACAGACTATGAGCTGCCGTAAACATCATTTCTGTTGTTCAAAGGACTAATTTAGTTTATGCTGTTCCAGTTTTAAGTTTCATTCTTTTTAAAAACAATAAGAAGAACCAACACAAGTATCGATAAAGAACACCATAAGCTGCACTATATTGATAAGATAAATATGGAACTATATATATATGATGAGAGAGCTCTCTCTAACTGCTGCAGCCTCAAGCCCTTCAGACATCGAAAGAAAACCACGCATTCACACTCAGCATGCCAACATTTGACTTGTCGATGGAGCCCTTGATACGTGTGCTACGTGGGTTAATTACAGGCCTAATTTATATCAATATAGTTAGAACTCTGCAGGGGATGTAATCCTTTTAACATGTAGTGCCCAGTTTTATGGCTTAAAAGCCAATGGGCAAATATAATTCAAACAAAATCCGCCTACAGTAATAAAATCCTTTACACTCAATGACTGCCTCAATTTTTTGAAACATAGACATTCCCAGGCAATTGGTACCTTCACTGGTGATGTGTTTCCTGGCTTTACTTGTAGCCACCTCTAGCTCTTGCTTATTTTTTTTTGGGGGGGGGGGGGGGGGGGGGTGTTCTTTCTGCCTTCAGTCTGGATTTCAGCAAATGGAAAGCAAGTCAGTTGGATTGAGGTGATTTACTCATCCAGTCAAGAATGTTCCACCTCTTCACCCTCAAAAGCGATCACCGACTTTTGATGTATTCAATTCAATTTTAGCACAGAAGACTCCTGTCTACCTCTGGATTCATCCTGTTACTTCCATCAGCAGTGCAATCATCAGTAGATGCCAGACTTGCAGGTCCACTTGCATCCAAACATGTACAAGTCAGAGAGAACCACAATCTTGTTTGACAGATGATTTGGTTGGGTTTGGGTCTGGATCTTTTCCTTATCGCTTTCCTCTTTCTATGAGGTTGATTGTTAGAACAGACTTCAGACTGTTGTTCCAGGACTCTGAAGATTTTTGTATGCTTTTGTGATCTGAATGTGAAGCTTACGATGATTGTAGGGAATCCTCTGAGGTTATTATCATGAAGTTGCATGTCGACAAAAAAACTGAACAAAACAAAACATTTGCAGACCAGAGAGCCTTCTGGGTGTCCAGTTACTTTCTGAAACCTCACACTTTAACACAATGTGTTAAAAATGCAAAACCTTGATACATACTTTAGAAGTGAATGGATAGAACGTAATGAATGAAACTATCCATTGTCCAAAAACCTTTGGCCTGAATACACATGACTGCATATAATTTTTTATTCTTGCATGTAGCTACAAACATTTTGTTTACTCCTTTAATTTGGGGAATTTGTAGGTTATGGCTGCTGTTACATGGCACACAATATAAAATGCTCTATTGGCCTTTGGGGAAACTGCATGGTCCTTACTGTGTGTCTTTTGGGAATATATGTCAACTGTCTCTTTCTGCTGGAATCTTCATGGTAGGCATGGAGGGATAAAAACAGCTTTGCCCTTGCTGTGTCCTCGTAATCCCGGGATTCTCAATGTTTTCTTGCATGTGATCCCAACCTCGAATTCGAATTATTTGAAATCTGTCGTAATACATTTTGCTGCCGCTGGTACGTGAGGTGCTATACCATATTGATTTTTCTCATGTTTTTTGGTGTGGTTCCATATTTTCTGTGGGGGGTTCTTAAGATTGGCAGCCAAGACCTTTCATTAATTGCCTTATACTTAATCATTTTCATGTTAATGAGCTACAAAAAAAAAAACAAAAAAACAACAGGGTGACTCTGTGGACCGCTGCCGCAAAACAGCAGATAAATTAACATCAGACTTTCATGATTTAGTAAAATGCCAAAGGTTTAAAACTCCCAAGGTATCTGAATTATGTTCTCTTTCAAACATCCTGGGTCACTGCACATTAAATCTTGTAAAAGCTAACATCTGTTGTACATATTACAACATAGGATGTTATTTTCAAAATTAAAAAAAGCACAGTCTAAACAGTCTGGTGTGTCGTATGTCGCACGATATCTAGATCTGCAGGCCAGCTTTTCAGCACACATCTGAACAGTATTAATAAACGGCATGAGCATCAATTCACACCATTTTAAGAAGATAGGCACAGCAAATATCCAAAAGGTGAGGGGTAAGCTATGGTTAATCAGGACTCCATTAATCACTGCAGTATTAAATTGAGCTGCAATGAGACAGTGCACACGCTAATTCTCCACAGACATGCTCTACAATTTGTGTCCCCTTCACAGAGCCAAGTCAGGCTTTAGTGCCAAACACGTTCCCACCAACATATTTTCCACACTTGAACACACTACCACCCAAGAGTTCAGTGTCAGCTTCATTAAAATGCATGGCTACTCACACAGTTGCACCTTGTGTGCGCACAAATTTACATGAATGATTTCACTCGGTGTTATCCCAGTTGGAGACCCTACATGACTCTAATGTTAACAGACTAAATGAGACTACTTGTTTCCAGGGCTAAGTGGACAGGCCCTGTAACTGATTCTGCTCAAAAGAGGGGATACAAAAAAACAAAACAAAAACCAAACCCAAAAACGAATACTCAGGGATTAAATGTGATCGCTTCACTTCTTGCGTCATCTTTGATACTTTTAAATTAAGATTAAATTCAAAACCGAACACGCCTTCGCCAAATGTCTTTTCAAATGACAACATGAGTCCTTTAACCACAAGCTCTCATCCTTGTCATATGTAAAAAGGGTCCATTGTTTGTAGATATCATTTAAAACACTCATAGTTTCCAACAACAGATCAAAGCTGCTCCTCATGCATATCATCCTGAATTCACATTCATGTTTTATTAATCAAATGGGTGCTTCATTTTCCTTCCTTTTTTTTTTAAACCTTCCGGTGGACTAGCCACCAGACACACAGCCAACTGAGGACATGGCGTCACTTTGAGGGTGGTTAATTTGTCTTTGAAGAAGCTCATTTTCATTGCAATTACTTACGAAGAACCTTTAAGTGGATCCTGCTGCCTCTGACAATTGAGATGGAGTGGGCATTTCTGCTCTGTGCCATGAAAGCGCAACTGGCATCGGGCAGAGTTAGAAATATTTCCCAGTGTAATTAAGTGGCACACAGTTCAGCCAGGGAGTGGTCTATTACATCTTCATTTCAGTATGGTAATATATTTGAACATTACTACAACTTCCGTTTTTTTTTTTGTTGTTGTTGTTTGTTTGTTTTATCATTTCAAAGTAGGCTTGCACAATTAGCAACATTGTCAACGGTCAGTGAAGGTAATCTAAGTTGTTCAACAGAAATCACCATCAAGGAGAATAGATTTATAAAAGCAATGAGGGGATCAAAACCAATTCAGCAGGCACATGACTGATTCAGAATGGTTAGCTGATGATACAGCAGAGAAAATGACGTTACTTATTATAGTTTATTTTTAATATCAGTTTCTTTTCGCTCCATTTGCAGGAAAAGGATGCCCGGATATTGGAGACAGGAATTTCAACCTCACTACCTTTGCCAGTGGTAGGAAACATTTCATGCAATCGCAATTCATGTCAAAAATGATTATTTCACAAAGTGCCATTGCTCACATTCTAACTGACCGAACACTAATTGTAGATGAAAGGTCAGGCTAGATGATCTTTGGACAAATTGAGCTGATCTCAACTTGAGACTTTTTTGTACTTCTAGGCATACTTTTTAGTTGTGCAATACCAAATATTAAAGTATGAATATATCCTTATTCAATAAATTCAGTAAATTAAGTAAAGGAACTAATGTGCAGAAAGCCAAGGCTGCACTTTTTGTTTGGAGAACTGTTGCCTTGTCCTACAGGTAGATCAGGTGATGCATCAGCTGAACAAGTATTTTGCCACAAGAAATTGGACAATCTATTTAATCTGTCACACGCTCTGTTCATTCCTTGCTTCTGCTTTCTTTTCTGCTGGTGTAATCTTTCAAAAGAAAAAAAAGAAGAAAAAAAAAACCCTCCTTCCTATTTTTCATGTGTCCATGAGTGGAAGTTACATTGGCATCTCTTTTTTTGCTTGCACTGCTCTCTGCTTGTTGGCCTTGAATGAAACATTAGCTACAGAACAAATGCCAAAGTAAAGTTTCCTGTATTCACAATCAAATGTTTCCCTTCCACATAATGAGTCTACTACCTGAACCCCCATTTATAAATCAATCCAGCGCTTTAGCAGGTTACACTCTGCGGGAAACTCTGCTAATGGCACCTACGTCAACATGTCCTCAAACCTGAAAAGTCACATAGGTATTTCTTTTTTTTTTCCCCTAGGAATCAGTCCATACAGTATGGAGTGCCCATGTTTCCTTTGTTCCAGAGACAAAGGAAGGCCATGGTGGACATCATCTCCCACAGTTCACCAGTTTTCGTCCCTCAGCATGATGCCCCCCAGAAACACACTATCCAGTCAGTACTGGTCACTATGTTATCCGGGGTGAACATAAAATCAGCTGTTGACCTTTGTTTTCCGCCGCCTTCTCCTTCTCAGGTCAGAGCACCAATGCTCCCAGCACCAGGTTAGCATTGCTGCTACCTGGAACATCAGGTCTCTGCAGGCCTATCACAGCTTGTCTGCTTCACTTCACTCTTCCTCAACAACCATGACGACAAGTATCTGTTCAGGGAGCCAAGGGGGGAACGAGTCAATTCTGGGCCAGCTGCTGCAACAAAAAGTCTGCCAGCTATTTTAGAAGCTACAGAGACCACAGCAGAGCTGCTGTAAAACACTTAATTCTGTCAGAAAAACAATGGAATGACCTGTAGCCTCCTCGAAAATGTCAAAGCCGCATGGCCACACAATCAGCCAGGAAATCATAAAGCAAACAACATAATCAGCTATTTCCACATTAAAACAGCACACTCTTGTGCAATAGTCCTTCATTTTGAACCTGAACTCCTCTACATACCGATTGCTGGAAGTATTGATCTGATTTTAAACGTTGGGCTACAATAACTTGCTACATACTGTAACCCACATTTTATCAGTAAACGGTCTCCCTGTGACAACTTTGACTGAGTTCTTCTTGTACATTAAACTTTCAATCAGTTAGTATTAATAAATGCTACTTTTGTAATACATGGAATTGCATCTTTTCCAGTTTCACTACACACTTTTTGAAGCAAAGGCAAGCGGTGAATGAATGAATGAATGAATAATGAATACACCACCGTCCCCTGGGGATCTTACACAGCTGTGTCCACCTGCTGAGGATTTTCTACGTTAGCTGGGTTTTGTCTTTTTTCCTTGAACATGACAACATCCTGATGGCTGTAATTAGCTCTGTCACTGCGACCATGAACATGAAGCATACTGTCATTCATTTCTCCATACCTCTCACACTAAGCCCAACCATTCAAACACCTGTTTTCAAGCTTTTTGCCATTCATTTTTCATTTACTGCCCCCCCGCCCCATAGCCCTCTCCTCTTTTAGTTAACCTTCATGTAATAGTCTACTTTTATATTCTATTCCCATTAAGTCTTGCTTTAGTTAATGACGAAATAGACTTTAAATTGTTGCTGCATGAACTAATGACACTAACCACTAACTTGTTCCATATTGAGAGGGTTGCTGGCATCTAAGCTACAAGATGGACATTCTGTCGGGAAAAACATGTTAAAAAAAAACCAAAACATAAAAATGTGAGGACGGTAAAAAATTTGTGGGCACCCACAAAACACAGAGTGGTCACATTTTTATAGGAATGCTTCTACACATTGATATGGTGTCACTAATATGTCAAATGGCAGAATACACATAAACTAGATTTATGTCAAAAATATTTTCATGCAGTGGTTCCGAGACAAAAACACCAGCAAAGGTATGTTCTGCTAATTATCTTTTTTATCTTCACATGTCACCTCTTTTTGGCAGTGCTGATGCAGCCATGTCTAAGAGAAAAATGAGAAGGAGATATTATCACTAAGAGAGAAAGAGAGTGTTTGGTTTATCAGAGGCTGTTTATGTAAGGTACGCCATTAAGTATATACTCTTAACTTGTCATAATCAAGAAGAAAAAGAAAATACACTTCTTAGGGTGCTTTAAATATAGTTCTCTTTCAACATGTCAATCTTGTTTCCTTGGTATTCATTACCTACTGAGTATCTGACAGATGGATTTATTCTTGGCTTCACATTAGACAGTGGTTCTGTTTTTCTATTGCTGTGTGTGGAAGGGTGTGTGTGTGTTTTGTCGGGAAAGATGTGAGTTTAATATACACAACAGATAATAAAACACACATGACAATAAGGAGCCCCAGCTTCTAAATTATGTATGGTACAACAACATTTAAATAAGTTATTTATCAGTTTAAAAAAACAACAACTAACTTTCAGCCATTTCCAGAACCAAACAAGGGTAATTTTCAGTAAAGATTAAAGCATGTTGCTTAAGTATTTGCTGCATCGCATGATAAGTTACTCATCTATAGTACTTCCTTTTCAGTAATCTTTATGTTTAATTATTTTTGTACATGTTGCATCAGATTCTAATAGGTGCTCTGGCTGATATGTCAGTGAAACATTTGGTCACTCTTATTTGGCGACAAGGGCTCTTTGTCTACATGCGTTAGCCCGGTGACAGACTGGCGACCTGTCATGGGAGCACTCCATCTCTCACCCAGTGTGTGCTGGGAAAGGTTCCAGCCCCATGTGGGCCTGAACAGTGGAAACTGTTTAAAGAAGGGATAAATAGATGAGGTTGTGTGGCCACAAGATATGGTTTCACTGTGCTAAAGCACCATGGCTGCACCACACTTCCCTATAAACAGGCGCAAGAAAAATATGTCCATTTTAATTTAATTAGAGGGAACAATAACACAATAATCATTCAACAGCTTGTATGAATTACAAGTGTGATGTGGATGCAGTAATCTAAGGTTTATTTCCTCCTCTCACAGCCCCATACAGTAAAGTGACATTGATTCACTTAGGTAAATTAGGTTTAATTGTCTGTGCATCATTGCGCATGCTAACCAACTTTGAATGCATTCTTTAAATACCCTTGAAATAATGTTGAGGTTGGTTATTTTTTTCTTTCAGTGGCAGAAGTTACCCATCTTAGATGATGATTTGAACATTCATTTCACAGTGATTGGTTAAAGGAACATTCAATTTTAGCATTGATTGAAAATTAATGAAGAGATTTTGCATGCATTAATTTGTAAAATTAACCCCCTGCATGCGTAATTGTCTGCAGTACACATGAGTCATAATGGAACTACTGTCTGTAAGATGTTTGTTAATAAAGTTTAGAACATCAACCCTTAAGGAGAGATGGGGATGAGGATACAGAGTCCTATAAACTCACTAAGAAATTCATGCTGTCATTTATACTTTTACATTTTCAAACACTTATTCTTCAGCCTCAAACAAACCAAGTATGAAACCACAGAAGTCTTCATACTGTATAACCCCTTCTTTCACTGGCAGTAGTGCTTCCTGAGACCTGTAAATGGACCTTTGTGCATAGAATCTATAAGAAAGAAAGCACACGTAGACATCTATTCTCTTCAACAGCTGTTTGACATCGTTTCTCCCAGATAAATGCTCCTTCAGATTGGCATATCTGATAAAAGGTATTCTCAGTGGCCAGAAATGTTGGAATAATCTCATTCCAAACTGGGCTCCAAAAAGTTGGATGGCAGCACCTCATCTGCATGAGATCTGCACACTATCCGGGGAAAGCAGGAGCATTTTGATTCACTGAAATCTGAAAAGGGCATTGCATGTAAGTCTGTGATATCGCTGACTTTCTGCCAGCGTGAACGTAATCTCCAAAACACAAAATTATCAGCTAGGCTTCAAGTCAGTGATACTCATGTTGGCTTGATTTAATAATTCTAACAGTAAATATTTTGAGTGTTGTGGTATGACGAGCCCCGACTGAAAGTGAGGCTCTACCTTCATTTATTCACTTATTTGTTTTATTATTCCCCCCCCCCCCGCCAAAAAAGAAAAGAAAAACAGAAGAAAATCCTAATTTTAATCACAGTGAATTATGTGAATAGCCGTCTATCACAGAGGTGTCACTTCACATTTCATCAAAGCAGCCGGCATACATACTGTGAGGGGGCAAAGGGACAACGTCCTTGGAATCGGATGACACTACTCCTCTGTGTATGATGTATCGCGCTTGTGATAGCGACTGGCTGTTTCTCCAGCAGATATCACATCCTATTTTAAGCCAATGGAGGTTGAGCAGAAGTGCTGCAGCAAGTTTTGAACTTGGAGGCCAGCTGATGGTATCTTTGTTGCTGCCATGGCAACACCAATCCATATGAAGTACTATAAGCACAAACTATCATTTGTCAGGTTTATTCTAAACTAAGAGAGTCCAAGCAAACCTATCACATTTACCTTCATAAATTTTAACTGAGCTGCCAAAGCAACCATCGCTAAGGAACACTGGTGACTTCTTTTATAAAGGGCAATGGCACGGTATTTAATTATAATGTTGAGATATTTGCACTTTTCTGAAATGCTTCCATTTTCTGTTATGGTAGTTAAATTGAGTAAGGGAGGCCAGGTACGGTTGTAACATGGGGATAGTTGTAACACCACCGTTTCCATCAATCAGGGAAGAGATAGGAGTCATATGATCATTCCAGTATTTGCCCACTTCCTTTCCAATTTCACATGGTGGTTGTCAAGGCTGGAAAATGGCCCATGCAGATTTCATTGAGAAAAAACTGATTTTAAAGTATCAAAGTAATTTATTTGAGGAAAACTCAGTTTTGTTCATTGCTTACGCAATTGCAGATAAAGTCATTTGAACTGCAGCAGATCAGGCAAAATATGATTTATCCTCAACCCTGCTGATTTTATGCCAATATAGTTGCTAAACAACGGCTTACATGGGTGAGTGTGTTACAACCAACCCTTAACATAAACCTAAGAAGACTTTCTTGGTTTGAATCATTTTACAGCATGCCTATGCAGTGGAAAAGAAAGACTAGGGGCAGCGTGCTGATGGGTTTTTTTTGTTGTTGTTTTTTTAAGTATCTTATTGGGTCACAAAGAAGGACAAGTCAGTCAGATCAGTGGTGAAGGAACATTGGCTCTGCCATGTAACACTGAGCAGATGCTACTCAAAGTCAAAGTGTGTTTTTCATACAGGTGCGATGTAGTATTCATTAAGCAAATGTGGGTGTTTTGTATAGAGGTTTGAGAGCTGTAGCTCAAAAATTCACTAAGTTACAGTCTTACAACCATACCAGGTCTCCCCTACAGCAAGTTACTTTGGCCAACAAAATGTTTTCAGTTAATATGGCAAGTTTCCAATTTGTGGTTACAAACTAAAATGTGTCTAATCACAAAATAGAGAAACAGAAACTGATTTAGCTTATCTGATTGTAAGTTTTGATATTGTTACATGTCCAATGTTCGCATTAAGAGCTATTTTTAAAGAATTGTTGGAAATTCACCATCAAAGTTAACTTTCCTGTGAAGACGTAGGATTGTTCACAGGGTGTGTTGTAACCTCCTGTTTTAAATGCAATAACGGCTGACATTCTTTTTAAATGGCAATCAACACCACCTGCTCTTGGCAAAAAACAGTGTTTTAGTGGCAGAAAAAACACTACAACTAGCCCGTTTAATGGACAGCTTTAAGTATTTGGCAATTTGTGAATGATAATATGTGGAACATGACAGACATGAATCATCATGCACATGTAGCAGTCCTTGCTATTTGCTTTTGTGAAGAGCGAACAGCATTGAACCGAAAATAATCAAGCTACCAAACTAATTCTTTCACTTACATATCAGACAGAGCACCCATAAAAATTAAAAGGAATTATAAGGATCAAAAGGTCCTTGATTAGGGTTGATCACATGCTTTTAATTTTTGTAGTATTTTTGTAGTATTCCAAAAAACTATAGTGAAAAACAAAATGAAGTAGGAGATTCAAATCCCAAAGAAACATATACGAAATTTAGTTTCATAACTTCAGCAGTATCTAAAAATAACAGAATGTCATTTTACTCCTTTTAACAAGCTAAAGGACCCACCTACAGGGATGGGCAACCGAGAGAAGAGAAACTACTCCTGCATCCTGGAAGTAGTACAGGATGATGGACGATACGCTTAGACCTAAACATCACATTAATCCTCCGGCCCAGTGTGACTCCCCCAAGGACACAGCAGCGGTTTTCTCCTCCTCTACCAGGACCGGGCAAAAGCTGGGCCGATGTAAAGAGGAGGACACACAGTTATGAAGCATGGGGAGTCAGAATGGCTGGTGTAGCTCCAGGAAATGGAGAGGAGAGAGGTGAAGAGGGAAGGGAGATCAGTGGAGCGAGAAGAGAATGAGAGGAAGGCATTAGAGAGAGCAGAGAGGTTGGAGAGCAGAGCGGGGCAGACTCGCAACCAAGTCGCTGGAGAGGGAACACAAAGGAATTCATTCAGAGTGCAGTAAGAGAGGACTGACTGATTTTGATGTTTATACAACAATATATTTTTATACAATATATAACACTTGAAGAAGAAAAGGGGAAAATGGCAGCAACAAAGAAATGTTGCCCTATAAAAGCATAATTAAACTGTTTATCTGTGCTGCTGTATGTGCTAGAAGTGCTAAAGTTTTGTTTTATCCTGGATTAACTTTGGAGCTTTGTCTTTCGTGCCTTGTGAAACACTTTGCTGTTGAAATTGAAAGTTTACACTTCAAGGCTGAAAATGTCAACAGAAAGATGAGGATTTATCTAAATAGTCTCACGCTTATCAATGGAATTTAAAAAATGTTTAAATAGCTGCAACGCAATAAACCCTAAGTGATCCTTGTCAGTAAAAGCATCGGTGAAAACCTTGTTTGTGCCTTATGTACTGAGGTGGCTTTCAGCTTTGGCGCTTGGTTTATGGAATGCTCTCATCTTATCATTGGGATCCCTATACTCCAGTGATATCTTTATGAAGCGACCGAAAGTGTTTTTTATTCAGACAAGCCTTTGGTTAGCCCTGTCTGAATAGCTGCTCGGTTTTGTTTTATTGCTTTTTATTTGCCTTCCCCTTGACTGTGTTTGGAACATTTGCACAGCTTTATTGTTGTAAAGCATTTTGTGATTTTGTTGATCTATGAAAGTTGGCGTACAAATAAATTTACTGTGTACCTTTAAGGAAATAGAGTTACTAAATAATAAATGCGACGGTGTTATAAAATGGGGACTAATTGACAAATACTGCTTATGTAAGAATTTGATATTTTTCAGCAAGATTATTTCTTAAGTTTTTGCAATATTGGAAAGTGAAATACTGAAAGTGCTTAAAATTTTTTAAATCGATTAAAAGCCAAATAAGTATATTGATTGTATAAACATAGACATGATCTTAGACCTGTCAGCTTGTACCTGAGGCTTTACACATTTTAGAAAACTGATTTCTTTATGGCTTGGTCTTTGTGGTCTTTCTTCCAACACTTAAATGACTCAAAGACTTATTCACTAAACCACATTCAGAACATGTGACTCTTTCTCAGGTTGAGGTTTAGCATGTCCTCTGCAGGCAAGGTCTGCCTGTAAGGCACTAATGTGAGAGCTGAGCATGAAAGCACAGAGGACGATGAAAACACTGAGAGGCGCATACAACATCAACCTTTCATTTTCCATTTCATTTAACAAATTCATTTATAACACCACACCATTTACTTCTTCATTATGTTGACAAAATGCCACCATTATCGATGTTAAAATTTCAGGAAAGCAACAGGACTTTAACCAAATTAATTCCTGGTTTTAACTAGCACCAGAGTTTTTGATACTTGATGCATGCCCCATTTGTTATGTCTGTACCTCATACTGGGGGTTTGATTGTAAAAGTGGCAGTTTGAGTCCATGTTTGGCAACTTTATGTGCATGAAACAGAAAAAAACCCAAAACAAAACAAACACCAAACCCCAAGATATTTCAATTTGTGCTGCTCATTACAGCTGACTAGAAGCAGGTGCATTTATTTGAGTCTACCTGTTTCATAACTCAGTATTTATTCAGTGCTTCTTGTTGCCTCATAAGATGTACATAGGTTCAAAACACAGCCCTGCACTGTTTACTCTGGTTTGCATCCAGTGCTCCGGAAACCTCCCCTAAGACACTCACTGTGGATTGCAAATATTCAATAGTTCACATGTCATTTTGTGCCCTTCGTCTCAATAGACCCTCATAAGTGACCCTGAAAAAGCCAAAAATGAATGGATTTACCTGTATTGATTTACAAAGATCATTCAAGCCAACTAAGAATCCCAGTGGGAGTTATAGTCCATGCTCATGGCTGATTTTGAACAGATGCATTGCAACAACTGTTATTAACTTTGGATATGCATATGAATCATAACATTGCTTTAGATGCCATTATTTCCCTTTCACAACCACAGCAGTGCCCCAAAAGATATAAAGCTCAGTCACTACCATGTACTTTAGAAAAAGTGTCTTCATTCTTCTTCCTCTCCTATTGTGTTTAGCCAGAGCTCAGCACTGATAAATGTCTCTGTAACCTTGGCAAAAGTCACACTGAATACATCCCCAGCAAGTTTAGCTGTCAGCAAGAGGTTGAAGTCAAATGCACAGCCTTTACTCTCAACAGCATAACTGCACTTTATCGCACATGCAAGCTGTGCACCATTTCTCAGCGGAAGGAAATCGTTTTTTTTGGGGGGGGGGGGGGGGGGGGGGGGGGTTTTGGGAAAATGACAGTGGTTGACATTCTCCAAGATAAACAAATAATGACCAGCATTTACTGACAAAAGCTATGAACTTTGCAGATGCAGAGTTCTTTTAATTAACATCTAAACACATCTTATCAGTACGCCATGTTTCTTCAGCATTTTTTTTTCAGCTGTGCCCCCTCCACAAAAAAAAAAAAAAATCAATCCTGTGCATTTTAATTAAAGGCCAAACTCACATTACATTAAGTCCTCTCATCTGAGCTGGTCTCTCCCTGTGTTTGCAGCAAGCCTCTGGTTTGCCTGCGTGTTTATATAAGGGGAAGTACTTTGGCAATGTTGGCATTTATTTGGATGTGTGACCTTTTTAACATGCTTTCAATTGGGGGCCATCATGTTTTCTCACTGAAGCAAAGGTTTTGTGAAAATGCCACAGAGTGGCAGCGTATAATGGGAGAGCAATAGGAAGGTAGTTAGTTACGTCTCCCAAAGACAGTTAAGCTGCATATGCACAGAGATTCACAAACCTCTGGATCTGGATTATTAAGGTGCTGTTTCATGGTTTCCCCCAAATCGGTGTATTTATGTTTCTTTATAGATGCACATTCAGTAATCATCAGGAGAGTTTAATGAGTGTGAAGACTCGCAACTTTATCCGGCTCTAAAGCTACAGTTTATTCAATCAACAGTTGGATTTAGACTTCAGCTCCCTCAACAGCACCCACTGACTGACATCAGGACATGAAATCCCTCACTGTGCAGTGAAACATGTTGATACTGGTGTTAGATCCCCCCCCTCCTCACCCGACGCTGTCAGTTTGCGTAGGTGCAGTAGCAGAAAGCAACACATTGTTAGATTCTTTCTGTGTCACAGTATGGTGCAACACTAGTAGGTAGCCTGTTGTACAAATGGTAGGGTTGAAATAAATATATTCCTCTTAGTCGCTCTTTGCATTGCATAAACTCATGTTTAAGGCAAATACTGAAAATGTGTGTACTCTTTTACCTGTCATTTTGATGAGGTTTTTTTTTTTCTTCTTTTTCTTCTACAGGTGGACTGACAAATAAAAGAATAACATCGGTCTGCACAGTCTGTGCTCCTAGGGCTGAAAACCTTTGTTTCTTACAGATCGATTATAAATATTCTAGAGTTACAATGCAAGATAGAAGATACAGGTGGGTAAACAGCCTGAAGCATTACACCCCAAGCCAATACCATCCAACAATCCGACATGCATTCACGAGGAGCCCATAATGACGAAGCTGGTGAAGCCTATCCTATAACCACCTTTTGTGATTTCCAATGCTGTATAATCATGTCCTCCTTTGTAAAGGAGCAATTTTCTACAGATATGTCAGGTAATATGTGAAACACACACCATTACTGACTTAAAGCGGTGTGTGCACTGTGTTGAGTCAAACTCCCTGCAGCATTCAAGTTTTGCTCCTGTAGATCACTGGTTTCCAAAGTTTCTCTCCACCTCCACACCTGTGGTGCACGCAGGTGGAAGTTCTTCTCCACAGTTTATTTGTATCCACTTCAGTGCAGGGAAACTGCACTGACTCCAATTTATCAAAAGCTCTAACTAGATAGACGATATTGATCTCAGATGTGGTGAGGTGGAAACCAAATGGGTATGTCGAGGCAATCTCTCTATTATGCATTCTCAAACCTGCATTGCAGCAGCTTTCTTTCTAATAGATGCCGGGCTGGTTGTCAAAGCTGTCAAATCAGTGTACATGTAGGTGTTTCTATTTATATATGACAACAAAAACTGCTGTTTGTTTTCTCAGATTGATACCCTGACCATACTTCTTTTATTTATTACATTTTTTGGATTTTCATCTGGCAAATTTGTTTCACCACGTCCCCTGATCTCAAGTTGGTTAGTGAAATATCAACATAGCTTGAAGGTGCTGTGAAATTTATGCAAAAAAGGCCCCAGACAAACAAGGGATTCGTCCTTAGTTGCTCTTCCATGGTCTCGCCATCTTGCAAAGGAGGGTGACGACCCGGGTTCAGCTAATCGGGATATAAACTTGGTCTGGAATAGGCAGGCTATGCCAAAAGCAAAGGCTATCTGCAACTAAATATAGAGGCTCTAGTTTAGAACAAGGTCAGACAAAATTGACTGTCATTTCTTTCTGACTTGCACAGGTGGATGTACACTTTCTGCTGGTAATTGTCCTGATGGGACCTCGGTGATGGACACCACAACCGGTGTGTATCTGCAGGCAGTGAGTGGGTGTGAACTGACTAATGAGAATGGATGACTGTTTTCTGTTCTTATCAATGATGAAACTGTTTCTATTTATACAGTTTTACACAGTTTGTTCAGGATACATTTTAGAAATGCACTTCTTTCATTGAACAACTTATTTTAGGCTGATCTTCTGTAAGCATAATGTAGGAATCATTTATTTATGTTGATATTTTATTACATATCGCACTGTTTAGGTGGAAGTTCAAGTAAGATCCTCAATTGAACAAGATCAGTGTGTTACATATTCCTATATGCTCCAAACTCCAGGGGGACTGGGAATCTCTTGGAGATTGTATGTGGCGTGCTGAGGTTCCTGGTGGCTTTATTAAGGTGGCTGAGGATAACCTGCTTCCTTTTAATGTACTGCTCTTAGTGCGTGTGGCAGTGTCAGAGCCTAATGAGCCCATTAGAGGGCGTAGCCTGTGTGAAAATCTATGTATTTAGTGGCCCCGTTTTTGAGAATCATGACAAACAGGAGAGAGCGCAGGGGAGTGTGCGGTGGGCAGAGAGCGAGGCAGGTTTTTGGCTGGAGGCATGCACTTCACTCACAGAGTGCCCAGTAATGTTTTGGAATTAGGAAGACTACATTATCATAAATTACATATCAGGAGGTGCATCAGGGATTTTTGGGAATGGGTAACAATGGCACCAGCTTCTCCTATTCCCTTTATAAAACACAGAACAAAATAAATACAAAAACAAACAATTGTTACGCACTGACAGCTCGATATTAAACTGCAGACACACACGCCACGCTGTATTAGTGTTGTTTTGGGGAGTATGCTCATTTGCTTACTTGCTAAAAGTCAGACAACTCATACCTGTCGTTTTGAAGCTACAGCCGAGGGGCAGATAGCTTAGCATAGCATAAAATCTGGGAACAAGTGGGAAACAGCTGGCCTGCACAGCTGGTGAGGTCCAACAACCCCATTATTTTAGGTGTAGAGGAAGGACAGAGGGTTGGTGGGAAATGTGGTGCAGAGTTCAGCAGTGTGGAAAAAAGAAAGAGCCCATTTTTCTCATGATTTTTCACTGGCACATTGGACACAGATAGTCCGTGCTGAGTGAGCTGTGTGTGTGTGTGTGTGTGTGTGTGTGTGTCCAGGGGGTGGGAAAAATGTTGCCCTCTCCAAACCCTCAGAATAATTCACATAAATATCACTAGGCAGTCAGTTTCACATGCACGTCCTCCACCTTGGACTGACTGCAGGGATTTAGTCAATGAAAACGCTAAGACCTTAATACATCATGCTGAGGCCAGTACTAATTTTAAATTCTTTCTCACAGCAGAGGTCATGTGTCACGAATCAACTAACCAGGACAAAGGTTCTTGTTCTCCGTAAACAGTGAGGTGAAGGTTTTTTGTTTGTTTTTTTTAACTCCACTTATGTCACAAACTTGCTGCATTAATGTAAATAAAATTATCTGTAAGAGTTGCTCTCACATTTTTTTTGCACAAGGATCAATAACGGTACTTTTTGTCTTACGTAGCTTTTTCTTTCACCACGTGAGTTCTTAATAAATTGCTATGGAAGAAGGTAAGGCACAGCACTCGAGGTGGACATGGAAAGAACGAGGCACGCCTATTGTTTGCAGGCATTGATGAATTAGTTGAATTCAGTGAAAGAACAATAGTCTGTGAGGTTTCATTATAAAAGTGATAGTGACTGGCTTGTTATTTGGTTAGTATCGGCCACTTGGCCCTTTATTTACCCTGTGTGCAAGGTCTTTGCTTTTTCTTTTTTGCAGAGCCAGGTTCTTACTAAATAAATTGTAGTTTAACTAGTCCACTTCAAAATGTTTTCTGTTACATGTTAAGGAGATAAAAAAGGCTGATTTTCACTGTGAATAGCTGGAAGTCACCTTGTTGTTTTAGGCTATCCATATCCAATCAGACACAGTACACTAGTCAATATGCCATTTACTATCTATCGGTGTACTATTTTCTACTCTAAGAAATTGCACGTTGTCAAAGCACTAAACAAGTAAAGACCAAGTAAGCCCTGATATGAACCGTACTTTACAGCTCTTCACACAGTGAATGAAAGGATACACGCCTTCTCAACTAGCCACAGTTCAACAGTCCTGCAAGCAGATGTGACCACAATGGCCGGGCCAGCCTCACTTATCTTTGCACTTGACATTTGAAACAAACTGACCCTTCATCTTTTGAACGACAGCGCTTTGGCATATACTGTGGCCTTCAGAGAACCGAATATCGACTCTGGCCCACGGTGGGCTCACAAAGCATACTTTTTTCTTTTTTTTCCCCACATTTACTGTGCTAGTTTAAAATAAATGCAACTTATTTTTGCAGAAAGCAAAACAAGCAGGTCAGCAACTTGGAAATATATCACCATCTGTCATCCGTCCATCGTCTATGTTTTCTTTTTTTCTTCAACCAAAACATGTATGAATTTTTAACGTGCTGTAAATAAGCTAAATCCTAACATCAGACGAATACAGCAACTCATGAATCCCTCCACTCTTTTGTGGTGGTATTGCTCACTTTGTTTTTTTTGAGATGTATTGATGCCAATAGAGCCGCCTCAGACAGCAGCGGTGTGGTTATGGGCCACAAAATTGATTTGGCCAATAAATCAAAATTGGGCAATACGTATTTATAGTGTAAGGATGAACTTGATGGTTAAATAGTACAAATACACTTGGGTGCAACTACAGGAAGGCTGTTTTTAAGTGGTTTTTTGAAAGTAGATGACATCTGTCATCTGTCACTGCAACAGCTGCTGTCATTCACTTCTCACTCAACCCAACGCTGGCTGTTCCACATGAAAGATGTTGAAAAGGTACTACTCAACTAAATAATTCAACAAAATTTTAATGTTTGGGTGGAAGGATTAAACAGTTGAAAGTAAGTTTTTTTCTTAAATCCTTGTGGCTATGACTGATGTTGATATTCAATGTATTTCCAAAAAGCTTACTGATCAAAAGAAATTAATTCCACACGGAAAAGGAGGGGGGAAAGAAATCAGAATCCTCTTTGCTATAATGAACCCAAGCTACTTCAGCGGATTAATTAATTTCTTTCCCTGAAAGACTTACTTTATGTCTAGTTTTTTTGTTTGTTTGTTTTTTCCTTTACATTAAAAGTAAAGAAAAACACTTCATTGGTTAGTTGATGGAGGTCAGGGAACAACAACACACTGACAATTTTCAAATGTAGGCACAAAAGAGAACAGGAAAAAAAAAGTGAGTATGGAGTCACATTCAAAATTGAATTCAAAGCAGACTTGCAGCTAGGTAAATTTGCAATATTTAATGAGAAATGTAAGAAACTGTTTCTTCTTAGTGCTACTTAGATGTTTTGGCCAGAGGGTGACTGTAATCCCTACAATGGTTTCTCAGAAAAAAAGAAAAGGATATCACTGTTTAGAACAGTCAATTAGGATCACACCTGAGGACATAGATTTACATTAAGTGTCCCCTGTACAACTGCAACATCAATACAACCAACCGCCAAATAACTTAATTCCCAGTGATTGACACGGGTGTTTATGGTACACGGATGATTGCCTGTTTATGTGACATTTTAGTAATTTTCTGTGTGCACACGCTGAAAAGTGCTACTTTGTACAGATCTTTTTTTAAAAGGTCTCACAATGCGGCACTTTGAAAAACTAATCGTTTATGATTTGTGTACACCCACATAGGAACATCGTAAAAAACACATTTTGTTGCGTCCTTACAATTATATGACATTCATGATGTACAACTGTCGAGCCAATGAACGTTTATATAAAGTCTCTTTCTGCTGTTAGATAAAGCTTTGGTACCATTAAGAAACAAAAAAAAAACAAAAAAAAAAAAAACTCATCAGCACATATATGAACTTGCACTCAGAGGTATAGGTCACTGTTTTAGTTTTGCTTATTTTCTTCTGATAGGAGTTGCTGAGGTTTTAAGTTGCAGCACGACTGTCAGCTTGACTCCCTGTTGAGAAGCCCAAACAGAAATATAATAGCCTCATGCCGCTGAGGATGGCAAAGGAGATGTCTGTGGAGGTTTAAGCAAGGGCTCACCTTCCCTATGGGTAGGCATGAAACTAGCAGAGAAACTTTGCCCTCACTAAGAAATTATTTTTATTTGTAGGCCAGCACGATAAATGTCAAATGAAGGGTTCTTATAAAAGGTGGACTTAAGTAGTGAATCCGTTTCAGTGCTTGATTTACTTTTGTGGCATTAGAGAGACATATTAATAGTTTTACCGTGGCCTCGTATAATCTGCAGTGCAAACAAAAATTTAGCTCCACTTTTTTGGAGCTGAATTGTCCCGTGATTAGTCCTGATATATTAACCCTCGTAAAAGATTCAAATGTTGTGTTTTCAGCTTTAAGAGATGGCTTGTGGACTTAAAAAAAAAAAAAAAATTGCACTGTGGTGCTGCCTGCAAGATTGTGCACAGGTTCATTAGGCACCCTGATAAATTTGCCGAGGCATGATGTTGAGAATGAACCAGTAAAAGCTAAAGTGATGTTTCTATACCAGCTTTACTTGACCTTTCTTGCAGAAATTCAAGATTTAACTCCAGCACTTTTAATGAGATAAATGAGCTTGATGATTATATTCCCTGTTGCCTTTCAACACCCTACAATGCAAGAAGAAGCTCTAATTAAGATTTAGTTTAAGGAACCCATTAAGGGAATATAAGAGAAATCACTTTACACAATAATGAAGCAGAGGGGAAGATCACCCCTTCGGCCTCTGAGTTGGATATATGATTGCCTCTCATGAGTTCAAATCAAAACTAAACCCTATCTGAGTCAAGCCTGAGTTAGTGTATGATAACTGTTTCATGTTTAAGTTGATTTTGTGTGTTCAAAAGATGACAATGATCTGTCCTTCAAAATATGTTGAAATTGGCTTCTTTTTTTTTTTAAAGGTAATCAAAGGTCATTTTCTTCCACTTGGCCTTTATTTCAATCTGGGGTCGGCCAATTTGCTATCCAGTGTTCCTGAAGGATCGATATATTCCACTCAATATAGAAAATAATACATTATAATTATTTTTCCCATTTGCAGTTAAACCGGATTAAGCCACATGCTTATGTTTTCAATAGGGTTGAGCCAATCCCATAGAAGTCTGTTGCATTCAATATCAATTGCCTAAAATGATTTGACAAAATTGTCTTTCTTTGAATGTAAAATCTCTCAAACCATGTTATAATTCACCTTGCATTGATTTCTCTCACACCGATGAGTCTAAACGTTATAGACTCACGTGTTTGCAAGAAGCAAGTTCAGCCACTCCTCATTATTGCCCTTGGAGCTGCATCTCATCTGGCGTCTGTGCTGTGCAAGGTGAAGAAGTATTGATCCCTGGACACAATATGTGTTGAGTGAACGATAATAAAAGCAGCTGTGAGGATAGAGGCTGTTAATAGTCAGGCTTTCCTTGCACTATGCTTTAAAAGGACTGTACAGAAGCCCATCAAGGAGCCAGACAGTGAATCATCATTGTTCAAATCTCAAATCTATAATTATTTTATCAAAAACAACACTAAATAAAACTACATGTCTACATTAAAAAAATCTTAAATTGTGTTTCCTCCCATAGCAGTGTGATCTTCATGCCGCCTTTTTTTTTTTTTTTTTTTTTTTTTACCTGTGATCTTCATAATTTCAGAATGTGATTATCTTGACTGATGGTATCACAAAAAAAAAATGACTAAATCTGTTGCAGTTGTTGAGGATTTTCATCCTTCTGGCAAAACATTCATTACATACATGATATGTTTTAATAATAAGCAAATTGCGAGAGAAGAGAAGAGAGTAGTGGAGTAATTTTAAGGACAGAATTAGACAGACAAAAGGAGAAGGAAGAAAAAGAAATGATATGTAATATCAATTCTTTAAGCAAGGCCGCAGTGTGATAACTGCCATCTGTCACACCAGGGCACATGCACATTAAGGTCAGTACTGTAGTGCCAACAAGCTCAGTGAAGTTCAGCGCTAATAGTACACTAAGTTTTAAAATCTGTATCATAACTTCTTTATATGTACGCTATGTATATGACGTATAGCTATGTCAAAAAAGACCGAAATAATAGATGTCATTCATATTCAAAAACAATTAGCTGATAATCCTTTAATTGTCATTTGCAAGTGAAGATCCGAGGTAATATGTTGCCTTTTATTTAATGACAGCTAAGAAAAGACTGTAAGTGTAATTTCTCCTCTAATAGCTAAATAGCCAACATAAACATTATCAGCTGTCAGTTGAGGAGATTCAACATCACACCTTAATCCTAATTTATTCATCAATGACTGTCTGCAGCAGTGATCTTATTTTGCTTCTAATTCTAGCTATTTTTTTTTTTGCTTTTTAATTTAGAATCGCGGTTGTCCGTCTCTGTCTGTCTCTGTATGTTGGCCCTGTGATGGACTGGCGACCTGTCCAGGGTGTACTCCGTCCTCACCCAGTGTGAGCTGGGATTGGCTCCAGCACCTCCCGCGACCCGGAAATGGATAAGCGGTAGAAGATGAATGAATGAAAATGAATGAATTTAGAACCGCAAACCAGCTAATTCCAGCGCTGCCAGTTCATCTTGTCATTTTCCAATGCAGAATCGCTCCAGTATTCAGGGTGCCCTGAAAGTTAGCCATGCTTAGAGGACGCATTACAACCTCTTGTTTTATCACAATAACACGGTAATAATATTGATCCAAAACATATAAAACAGTGACACACTGACAGGGAAAAAAGGGGTACCTTCTATATTGCTGTTTTGTATTTTGATGTAAGCAAAGAATCGGGATATATCTTCCACCACTGCTGCCTTCCCCATTGAAATTCATATCTTTCCATCTGTCTGAGCTATAACAGCAACACTATCTACATTTTAATGTTAACATTAGACAACATACCTCTCTTTTGGGCCGTTTTTCTTTTTTTCCTTGCATACCTGGAGCTGCAGCTTACATGTTGGTGACTAATCCTTTTCACAACATACAAAAAAGCATTTTGATCAACCCCTTTTTGTAATTCAAAATCCGGACAGACTCCTGAGTAAAGTAAATGAGTTATTAATAGAGAGTGGTGAATTTGTTGCTCTCTGTGAAAAATGACAGCCTGCCAACAAATGATGCTCACAGATCTTGACCTTGGCACACCTGCTTTGACTCCTGGTTGTTAGGGTTATCATTTATCCTTGTCATTATTGTCTGGTGATTTGTGACTACAGTACACATGCTAAACAGTGTTGAACTAGACATTAGAAAATCCAAAATTGGAATGTTTTCTGAAACTGTGTTTTTCCCAGAAATAGAGCAAAAAAGAAGAAGACTGGATATTTCCTTGTTTGCTATTAACAATGAAAGTTCACTGCTTAAATATATGTATGTATATTTCTGCCAATGTAATGTGATGCATTTCTGGAAGAAGAAAAACAAATACAGCAGTATCAGTTCACAAAGTTAAAATGCAATATAGGAGACAACTCAGCACTTATTACACAGATTGCCAAAAATAAGATCCAGTGCAAGATCGCTATACCGATGAATGCTTGGCACCCAACGCTGCATGTTGCGTCTGGTAAAATATGATGATCCCACAAATTGCCACTTTAAATGAGACAAAATACTGCCGCTTAATGTTTCTGGAGTGTGTGCACACTGTGGATGTTTTATGCTGCCACCTGGGCTTTGAGAGCCACGCAGAGAACAGTTTGTATAGCTGGCATTTTAATATTAGGCTCTCTCAAACAATGGGCAGAAACCACTGCTACAAAAAATGACAGCAGAGGCATCACCTTTCTGACACCTTCAATAAATATTTAACATGTTGTGTCCACCTTTTGTACAGAACGTGTTTTGTACAGCTAAAAGAAAACTTGTGTAGCCAAGCTGTTGGATCCTCTCAGCCAAGTGTGCCACAGTTTTTGACAAAGGACTTTAAAGCTAACAGCTGCTGATTAATCACGATGGGTCTAAATTACTGGCTGGCTCTCAACCGGGTATGAAGCTTGATGCCCATTGCACTTAGAACCTCCTTTGCATGTACTTGACAGCTGCACAGAGTAAGTGCCTCTTCTGCTATTTAGCTGCATCTTTTCTCCTTCTATAATAAGCCAAAAATAGGCTGCACTGTATCTAGTAGAGGTTTCAATTCAATTGCTAAATAACCATTAAATCGGTTCATAATAAACTTCGGTTTTTGGGCTTTACCCTCATAGAATTACTGTCTTATTGCGGTTCTTATTGACTAGGTAAAACCGAGACTTCAAAAGTTTACACTAACATAAGCGATGATACTAGAAGTATTTCTCTTAATCGCCGCATAGTAAAGAAGAGAGTTAGTAAATTAATTCGGCATTTATATCTGTTTAGTTTCGACTAGCTGTCAACAGCACAGCAACATTTGTCCCTCTGGTCCTCAAACTAGTGAATTTTACCGCAGCAGTCTGATGAACATGGATGTAAATTAGTGTGAACTGAAAAAATGGAAATCTACAAAATACAGCACAATTTTCTTCACTGAATAAAGAAATGGTTGAAATGTGTTGTTTGTTTGTAAATTTCTCTGAATATTATAATACTATTATGCTTTTTTTGCTGCCAGCACAGTTTGTTCTATCAGCTACTGCAATAGAGATGAAGAGAGGCCTGGCCTTGGAGCACCTGTCTTCTAGTTGTCAAAGGGATCCTGATGTGTGCGCACATGTGGGTGTGTGTGTATATGTCAAGAATGTGGGAGTATATCTTGATCCACAGCAGCTGCCCCTCAAGCACAATGACAAATATGCTCATTCAAAGATGCTTTGTGTGAAGAAGAATAGAATGAAATCTGTTCTAATTTTACACGGAGCCAAATCCTTTTTTTTTTTTTTGGTGTTTTCACTTTTTCCGTCCCAACAATACTGTCCTAATCAAATTCACACAATTGCTGTGAAAAGTTAATAGATCCTGCTTGAGTTTATAATTTTCTCTTCAATTTTAAATCTTGGGTATGCTGAAATGACATTTGTGAGGCAATTTGTAATCATATATCCTTTATTAATGGATTCATCCACATGGATGTCCATATTATCTCATGGGCATTGCATTGTATTTCAGTGTGTTTATTAAGAACTAACCACAAAGTCCTGCAGTCAACATTTCTTTATAGAGTATTCTGATAATGCCACAGAATAAGTGACATGCTCACCTTTAAATGGATAAAAATCTAACAGGGATCCAGAAATGTGATGAAAACAGAGGTAAAGTTAAGTCTTTATAGTGAAATGTCCCGTTCACCCAGAGAGAATATGCTTTACAAAGGAAGCATAGTTGATGCACCCATTGGCATCCTCCTGTCCAGCCATCAGCCTGTCCACCTCATCTTCTGTCATCCTCTCCCCCAGTGTGGCCAGCACATGACGCAGCTCCGCTCCCATGATGGTGCCATTGCCTTCCTTATCAAAAACCCTGAGCCCCTCCACGAAATCCTCAAAATTGCCTTGATCTTTTGCACGGGAGATGTGTTGGAGCATTGGCAAGAAGGTCTCGAAGTCCACCATTTTACTGCTCATGTCCTCCGGCCGTGGTTTCCCGAGCACTTTCAACACATCTGCGTTGGTCGGGTTCTGACCCAGAGCTCGCATCACGTCCCCACATTGGGCGTAGGTGATCTTCATTTCTCCAGTGGGTGTACGGTCAAAGAGGGTGAAGGCTTCTTTGAACTCCTCAATCTGGTCAGCGGTGAACTCAAGAGTGACACTTTTGGGGTCAAACTCAGGCTCCTTGGGAGGAAGAGCCTTTGGCTCCGGAGGTGGCGCTGGTTTAGCAGCCGGGGCGGCATCTTTCTTAGGTTCTGGCTTTTTCGGCTCAGGTTTCTTCGGTTCAATCTTCTTTGGTGCCATGATGTTAAAGGATTCAGAGGTGAGCTTATACCTGCTGAGAAACAAGCAAGAGTAGGACAGGATCGAAAGGGATTCCCGGGCACACAGGGCCGCCTCCTCTTCCGAAGCTTTTATATGGGTTTTGTCAAGGGAACCAGATAGCAATTTCCAACGGCACACTATAAAAGGAAGAAAACTGAAATAGATCCCAGTTGCAAGTGATGTCAACATTAAGTATTGTTCTCAGCTGCTGTCATCTAGCCGACAGGACTATTTGCTGTCATTAGCGAGAGTCCAGTTGCATTAGTCCGAAAATGTTCTGTCTCTCCGATGGACAAAGGGATCAGAGCCACAGCTCATGAGGGAGAGCTCCCAAAATAGCTTTCCCCCCTAACTGCTGAAAGTGGGAGCATCACTGGTTTCTAGAACAATGCTTTTTCTTTTCCAGAGCACTGCTGTACCTAACTCACAAATGGTTATCTCATTATGTCAGAGGTCTCATGAGGACTAAGCACACTTTGGGACTTGTGATTATGGATTGTTTTAAAATAAGAGGAGGGCACTCTCTTTTGAGACAGTAAGATGATAGGACTAGAGGGAAATGCATTAAATTGGCCTAAAAATTCAAGCTATCACTTTATAGTTTTTAAGAGACACACTGCCCCCCCCCCCCCCAGTATATCAGTATATTCAGTGATTCACTCAGGGATTTGGGAAACATTTCACATTTCAAAGATACAAAGATAACTTTACCTTTTCCTTCATGTCACTGAGGAGCTTTCCACTTTATTGAGAAATCTGGCTTACACAGACTTGATTAAAGCTTTAGAAAAAGGTGGACTGAAATTGCATTGCATTCCCAGCACAAGTCTTAAGTCAATATTTGTGTGTATATATGTTAAAATTAGAGTAAAAAAAATATGGTACTACCCCATTTTAATAATTCATCGGCCCAAATCACTAAATTCATGATTATGTTGTCTTATGCCAAAATGGCTGGCATTTCATTGTTTGACTGGCAACATCCTGTGTGGATCTGATGTGTCTGTTGTCTTTGTTTTCCATTGCCTGTAACTCCAGGTAGAGTATATTATGCAGGGTTACAAGGTGAAAGCAAGCAATTCAATTCCATTATGTGTCAAGTTTATAAATACATAATATGTCACTTGGCTTTATGTAGATGCCTGTGCTGTAATTCCCTTTGGTGAATGACAAATTAACCTACAAAACATTCATTTCATTTATGGGAGAGCAGGTATATACGGTGCTCAGGCCTGTTTCGCACTTTTAATCATAGCAACTTTAATTTTATGAATGCATCACAGTTTATCAACTCAGTTCAAGACGGCTAAAGCTTGTCATGCAATAATCACATTTACCTTTCTCTATCCCCATGCCAGTCCCCCTTGATCCATTATGTAGGACTCAAGTCCTTGGACAGAATAGTTTTTGTGTGCAGATGTGTATGTGTATGTGTGCCTTTATACTTGTCCTTAGCCTAAGATCATTATCTGCCTTCTCTTTGCTTTTGAGGTCACATGGCTAGTAAAACTGACAGCTAATTTGTCGTCTTTTAGTGTGTAGTGTGAATGTGGGATGGTACACAATTGCACCTGACAGAAACGAAGACCAAGACCGGTGAGAGAGGCCAAATTGAATATCCACCCTGAAACAGTATATGGAAGATTACAGGTAACCTCACCTTGAGGATGTTGTTGCAAAAAAAAAAAAAGACACATAATGAAATGCTTCGAATGTTTTGTCCCATTCACCATCCTCTTCACTTAGATCGGTCACTCCCTGGTAATGATTCCTGTCATTCTATTCACCAAAGGTTAATCCATAGATCTCGGTCTTTCTTTGGCATCTTTAAAGTTGAGTAAAATTTAATCCAAAGTCAGATGGACCAATGTGAGTAACTGAAGGTCAGCCAAAGAAACAGGACAGCCATCACAAGATCTGTTTTATGCCTTAAAGCTTCAGTTTCACATGCACTAGTTCAGTGGACTGAAGAAGTAAAGACTTGGCTCTACCCCCCCCGCCCCACTTTTTTATTCTTAAATTTAAAATTCCCTCTAATAAGGCTACAATCAGTACTTCAAGTGCGATGATTGAACAAGTCCATTACTGCTCGAGTCAAGATTGTGTTAATTTCATTGGTGCCTATGAACTTTAAAGAGCTCTCATCTTGTACATAGATCAGAGGTGTTATATCTCCAAAAATCCATCCATCTACCCCATAAAACTGCGATGCACTACTGTTTTTAGAATTTCAATTACAATATTGTGTCACATACACACCCCCACCTTTTGCGTGCATTTGTATGTCGCTGCCTATCTCCTAGCTTGATGAAGATTAAAAAGCACACAACATAACTGAAAAAAAGCTCATTTTATACAAATAAGAGACATTTCAAGAAGTAAAGACTAAAGACAAGCGAAGTAAAGCAAACCCAAACAGGGTGGAAGCCAGCTGAGTGAGAAAGACTGACTGAGGAAGTTTGTGTCACAGGAGGTGACTCGAGGAGCACATTTTGCCAAAATTTCTCATACTAACTCAGAACGTGGAAACAGTGCCATGCTGTTGGAGCTGGTAAACAATCAATGTGGTTAGAAAAGAACCCGGTGAAAAAGTGAAAGTCTGCTACCCAACCAGTCAAGAACAAAAAAGATAACGAGGCTAGCTCCTGTGTTGTGGTACTAAGATGAATGAGTTAAATCCATGTATGACACTGCATAGAGCTATGAGCGTAATAAAATGCAAGTGTCCAGGCGGGCACAAACCCAATTGTGTTCTTTCAATTCATATTGATGATGCTGTCAGCACAGTTATAACAGAGACTCATGAGTATGTCAAAAAGGTGACAACACAATCGCAAAGAAAGAAGATAGCGATAAGAATCTAGGTTGGCATTATAATCATTCATAGAGGGGTATGTTGATAGAGGATATGACTTTGTATGCACAATACTACTGTGTTCATGTACATATTCACTGTTCTGTCTCAAAAATATCATCCTGTTTGTGGAAAAAAATTGATAATTTAAGGCTGCAGCAATCTACATCGATCAATACATTGTTAGATACAGTTCTTATTCATTTAGTTTTACAGTACTCAGTTGTAAGAAAAAAAAAGGAAAGGAGGAAATTGTTGTACTGTGCTCATTATTCATAGTGGCTACTCTTGAGTGGAATGTGATTTGCTATTATTTTAATGGTTCCAGTAATCAGTCATGTATTATAATACAATAAGTCAAATTGCTATTTGTAAAATAAAAGAGATTTCTTAATGTGATGAACCCGTATATACAAGCTATATTGTAATTTAGCTTGTGGCTGCATTCCTCTGCTGCAGAAGTGCATCACTAATCAATGACCACCTAAATCCCTTTCTTATAACTCTCACATCTTTTCCTCATTTGGAGATAAGGTTCTCCAATGTTTGCCCTTCGATTGTGCTCCCAATTCAAATCTCAAATGCTTAAAATATATATATTTTCAAAGATAACTTTCACAAGGATGTTATTTTTCCTCCACTCTCTTCAACAACGTTGTCTGCACTTCAATTCACAAAGGCTATTCTGAGATTTTTAGAGCAGGGGGGAAAAAAACAACAACAACAACAAAAAAAAAACTGAACTACATCTCCCTCAAATCCCCATTGAAAATCACTCATTCCCTTCTAACTCCACTGGGTGACTCCTTTCCTCTAAACATGTGTGGGCGAGTGTGCGCTGGCATGCCTATGCGTTTTGTGGAGGTCTTCAGAGTGTTTGTTTATATCTGTGTGACCAGGCGTAGAGAGGGTGGTCAAAGACAGCGAGCCCTTAATCCCCGAGATAACACTGGGAATGGGGGCAGGCAGACCACTGGTCTGGTCCGGGCTAATAAAAGAGAGTGATTGAGACAGCGGTTACATTCCTCCTACAGCCTTGACTGGGTGTGACTCAGACTATAAAGATTCACTGTTTTGTTAACTGGCTAAAAAGGGAAACAACCCTGAGCCCTTTCTTTCCTCTAGAGCCCCATTGGCTGTGTTGTATGCAGAATTTTTAAACTCGTATCATATCATGAACAGAATACTAAACTTGGGGATTTTCCATCATGAGAGCTACATAAATAAAAATTAAACGGTGATTTTATGAATGAAAATTCAAAATGAATTTGAACCACTGAAAACAAACTGTTGAAAAGTGATTACTGACAAGGACTGTAAACACCTAACAGTTGCACAACAAGAATTATGTGTTGACAGTGAGACATTTAATGCGTAAACAATAATGTTTCCCCTTTTTACAGCTGCCACTCCAAAGGACAGAAGCGGTTTTTTTTTTTTTATGACGTTCAACGAGATATAGCCCTTCTTTGAATTAGCTAATCTCAAAGAGGAATTAATTTCTCTATTTTATGGAGTGGTAAACAACAACACAAAACTTTTCTTGTGAGTCCAGCAATAATATTGTATATAATGGAATGACTGTTGCAGGATCCAGCTTGCAAACATCTGTGTAAACAATTTAATTAAGACCATGTTTGATGAATTATAGTTGGTGAAGGCAATGCCTATTCAAATACTTCAGTTTCTTAATTACACCAGACATCAATGTGTTCATTCTCTTTGCCCGCCCCGTTCTCTTTCTCTCTGCTCACAATGGTAGGAATTGAAAAACTACAAAAGGGAAAGTGCATTTCACACTCTACTGAAGCAAGGCAAGCAATTTGAAATTAATCAAAACACAATAAGTTTACAATATGATAAAGAGGTGCTGTTTGTGAAAGGAGTGGAGTCAATTAGTGATATCCAGCACTCTGTTTTATATTACATTGGAAATAGTAGTGACCGCGCGCGTTGCATTTGGATTAAATTACTTTTTGGCTGAGAAATGCGAAATATTTACATTATAAAACGAAGAAGTGTGAATATAAAGTTGAGGTTATCCTTTAAAGAAAATGGAATTTGCAAATGCTCCGAGGACACATGAATAGCAGACTGAGCTCATGCTGCGAAAAAGTTCTCCAGGGAATGCTACTTTCTGTCTTTCATTCACACAGTTATATATAGAGGCAACCTTTGTCTTTTAAAAAAAAAAAAAAAAAGTGTATCGCCAGTGAAGCCAAGCATTGAATGTCAGCACTCATAATAACAACAGCACAGATTTAACCCAATGAACCTTGAATCAAAGGGGAGAACATTTTGTGCACCAAGATCGGATTTTCATTTTTGATTCAGACAATCAGAGTATCTTGTTGCTTGAGAGAAGCCCATCAGATATCAGCCCAGTTCCAAAATCAGGCAGAATTATTTTCAGGGGCTCATTGCCCAATTGGACTGATCAACAAAAGTACCTGACAATGGAAAACGCCTTGTGTTAATTCATCACCAAAAGGATATTTATGTTGCCTGTAGCAGTTACAAATAAAGTGAAAAACATCATAGTTCCCAGCTCAATAAGTAACCGAGTTATATATAAAAATACATATTTTTCAGTAACTTCTAATCCATTTTTTTTTTTGTTTAATATTGATCAAATCAAAGGTAAATATAATTCTTTGTACCGACTCCCCCCCTCCTGTGGAGGTACCCGTGTCTTCCATAGCCAGGGGATTCACAGGGCACATCCGCCACAGCAGGAATGAGCACTATGTCTCCTTCTCACAAGCTTGCTTTGGAATTGTGACGGAGAGATTAGGGAAGTTTCCAAGCTATTCATACCGCCCCCATCTCTCTCTCTCTCTTATTCTCCACAGAGCACTTGGCTTGGTGGCAGAATCCTCTCCTGTTCAGCTGGACTGGTCTATTTTTGATGTGCCTCTGATGCCGTGTTTGGAGCGTGTCTCTGAATGGCTTGTACCTGTTTATCCCAGCAGCACCCAGGCTTAGGAGATGTTTTCCTCGAAGCTTACCGGGTGCTTTTCTCAGCTGGAATGTCTGTATGTTTAATTCAGACCCTTAATCCTGGCAAAAGTGGACCAAACTAGCTATCGCTATCTAACACAGAAATGTGGACCATAAACTTTACATTTTTTTGTGATCTTCATAATTTTCTTCTTTGTTTGTCTGTTTACACCTTTCCAAAAAGTAAACTGTCTTTATCCACAAAGTCTAATGACAGGTGGTGTAATATTGACATGAGGTATCATACTTAATATGGCTCCTGTGGCCATTACATCCGAATTTGTGCAGTCAATGTTTCATGCTACAGATGTGCTGCAGTTGTTTGAGTGTGACGGGTCAATGTTGAGAAAACCTAAGTTGGTTTTTTTTGGGGGGGGGGTTTGTCACCCAGTATGTCATTAGTTCACCATGTTTACCTTTGTCAGATTTGGCTTGATGCCACTATGTTTTCTGCTTAGTCCTGGTTTGGTAACAGCACAAATCGGTCTGTGTGCTGAATATATTGCTGTTTTATTTCATATTTTCAATCGAAAATAATCTGGTACTTTTGCAGTTTTGCTCTGTTACATGTGGACACCGAGGGTAATGGTTGCTCTCTCTCGTCCTCAACATAATGAGCTCAGCTTAATGTGAATGGGAACTTGATAGAGTCGGTTCATTGTTTATCTAATTTAATACAACACCATGAAAATATGAAAACAATTGAGGTCTAGTCAGTGAAAGGAAAGTACCAGGTTGGTAAATGCTGATATCACCTTTCATTGAGGAGGTCAGTGAACCTTCAGCAGTTCCCCCACAGCCAGACTCCAAACTCCAAAAATCCACAGCTAAACACTCTTTAACAAACATCTAGAGACATCCTTTTGATGAGAGGATGCTGTTATGGGTTGTAATGGGCAAATGTTTCTCATGAGGACAGAAATCCTCATGAGAAACATTTGAGTTGTTACAGCTTAATTTCAACAATTTAGTATGTTTGATGTAGTAAAACAACGTTCATTTTGTGTTAGGGATGCTTGATGCTATAATTATTTTCAATATTATTAAATGTAATTTATTTATTTATTTATTTTTTACAAACAACATGATGACATGGGGTTAGTTTTCCTTCTTTCACCATTCATATATGATGACATAAAACAATATTATTACCTATGTGCTATGAACATTACTTGCAGTCGGATGTATGTTTTGGAAATATGAAATGGGTTTCCTGATAATAGAACAACCCGAATTGGATTTTGGAAAAGACAATAAATAAAAAGGATGCACAAAGTTAATTTCGCAAACTTTAATCAGCTTTCTGTCAGCTGAAAGACATGGAAAGTCAAAGCTCGCACTCTCCATTGGTGGTCACTGTGGGAAGCGCTTGTTCTTCTCAAACCACCACGTGTGGTGACGCATACACAATGAGACAAGGTCAGTTGCTGGGCAACAGAGGAAGCAATCATGTACACACGCTGGTATTTGACAAATCCGTGGTTTCGTCCATCAAAGCAGCTGACTCTGTTGAGCTGTGGATGTGACCACAAAGGAGGATGGAGGATATTTGTGCTCTCATAGCTTCTCAATTATTGACCCAGACTGTGGTTGATGCCACTGAGCAGATAAGTGGAGTGAAACTTCTGCCTTCTTATGCTTCTTAATTAGCTATTGCAATGAGATAATCCTTTTTTGCAGTACGATATAGAAACCCTCCAAATTGGATCCTACAGTAAATGTTTCAAACTGCCAATTAAGACTGAGGAATGGGCTCAACAATATGTGGGAAAACAAAAAAGAGGCTTTTTTGTAGTCAGACATTCAATATATAATGTGGCATTTGGAAAGAGAGATATTTCACAATTTACAATTTTTCTTATCTGTAGTCTTTAAACAAAAGCATGCTTTATTAATTCAAATCACATTTATATTCATCCACATTCTGTTCTGTTTTAATTTCACTCCTGATCTGTGAACTGCTCGTCCTGCTCACCGTTGTGGGGGAGCGATCATAACCCAGCATGTTCTGGCCAAAAAGTTACATTCTGGAAATGCTGCCTTTCTATTAAAAGTGCTAGGAGACGGACACACAAACTCTGTACTTCACTGCACTCATGTGTGCAATTACCAATGGCCATATCATCTAACATGCATGTCTTGTAAACGTGGGAGGAAATGGGAGCGCTCCGAAGGAACCCAGGCAGAGACTGAGAGATCACCCAGGATCCAAACAAACATTTATGACTAGAAAATTGTGAAATGTGAGATTACTTGTTTGAATGTACAGTATGTGTGTATGAGATGGGGTGCCTGGGTACAGAACACTGACTGACTGACTGACAACCGTGGGTGACTGGAGATGTACGTTAGGCTGCTTTTTATCGTGTGAACAACAGTTCTCAGCAGAGTATGTTGTACAGTTGATCTGTATTCCCCCTGAACTTGTTGACTTGTCTAAACTGACAAACCGGGTCATTTTGTGTCTCTATGGCTTTATGTCGTTGTGTGGCTCCAGTTATTCTGAAACCAAGTGTCCAACACCATTCAATTTACAAGCAATATTTTGACACCAGAAAAGTTGGTGCTCTTTATGTATTTCCTTACATGATAACAATGTTATACCAATAACCTGCTCCCCCTTAATCTAACTGGCACATCTTACATTCGTCACCACGAGCCTAATGACGTATTCAACTTTGCCAACTGATTATCCACCTTCATGGAATAAAATGTGCAAATAATTTGCTAAATCAAGATTTATTCAGGAAATTCAGGGAGATTTTTTTTTTATCATTATTTCTTTTGCCTGATAATATAAATTTCAGATCAGTCTTCAATCCCTCATAACTAATCTATCTTCAAGCATTCAGCAGCATTACGAGCTGTAAATTTAATGGGAAATCAGCCCCCCCTGCCCTTTACTGAGAAGGAGATGGGCATTATAAATGCCACAAAGATAAAACACTTTAATTATCTAAGACTTAAATTGATTGCTTCATCTGTGCCAAAGAATTGCAATGTCTTCTGTTAGAATGGAGCATCAAATTTGGACGGTAGGTTAATTTTTCAGCTTCACATCAGGCCAAAAGCTCAATCATTAAAAAGGAATGTGTTCCTGCAACTAATTCGTGTCCTCCATCCCAGTATTGCCACTACATAGTCATTGGACGTATTTTGAACTCCTCCCAGTTACTCGGCAAAACCGGACACCCTGCATTCAATTGTCGTCCATACAGAGATCAATAAACCTTGGGGCCGAGACGTGTCCATCTCTCATCTTCCCTTAGTACCCTGGGCCCCATGCAGTTTTTTTTTCCCCAAGAAAATTTACTTATGTTGCATGCCCCAGTTCTATAGAACCCATAAATAGAATTTATTTTCTAAGTGGGTAAGCAAGAAAGCTTTGTAAGTATTCGAAAATGGAAAATATGTGTGTGCATTCTGTGCGCACTCAGGATAATGAACTCTAGAGGAGTGCTGTCACTGTGGAAGTATCTCTCTCAGATACATTTTGAGATTGACTCTCCTCTTCATAATGAAAAAGGATAAACAATGACTAAGTCACATTTTCAGCTACACAAGTGCTGCCTACACTGAGCCTTAGATTGTCTGGCAAAATGAATGCCACAGAATCCACGTACACAGAAAGCAGGAGCAGATAGTTTTGAAAAAACAAAAACAAAAACACACACACTTGAATTGGACATTAAGATTTCATAGCTACAAGTACAGTGAATTTCAGATATATTTTGGGTGACCCAATTGTAAGGCCTGGAGTCAGTGTGTTAGCATCCATGGTGTTATCAACAGCTAATTAGCACTACAGGCTGATAAGGTTATGGGCTAATGTGTTAAGTCCACCCAACCATCGAGCCTCTGGACACTGTTACAATGGGATACATATAGGCTTATCTGTTTTTTGTCAACCACTACAATTAGCTTGCCAGCTCCATCTTTTACACAGTAAACTGGCAGTAAGTGAGTTACCCTTAGTTTTAGGTCAACACCCGTGGACATAATTTTAGTTTTCGATATCACAGGCATTTTCACATTGACAATTACTGAGCAGCATACTTCCATGAGCACTGGAACAATAATAACTGAGATGAAAACAAAGAAGTGGCTATTTCATAGTTTTTGCTGCTGTTGTTGTTTTGTTTGTGATGTTAAATGGTTTTCAAATGAAACTTTAGATGTAACTACATGATGTAGATGCCCACATGTTCCAACAAAATACCGCAGAGTGGATTAAAATTGGCGGCTTCAGTTATTCGCTGACGACTGTTCCCATTTAATTAATTGAAAGGATTTTGGATGTGGCACAGGTTAGAAAAACTGCCTCTGGATGCTCATTTAAAAATCAGTTTATGTTGACTTCGCGCATGACTTCTATATGAGAAAGACACTTGGAGTTTTCCAGTATTCCAGCATGTTTACAAACCACATCGAGCAGCACGAAGATATACACATCAGATAAAATGGGAAGGCAAAACAAAACAAATCGGATAAACAACTGTGCACGCCGCTTACAGGGCCTTTCATTTTTGGCAGGTGCTCATGCTATATCAATCGCTTTAAGTATGAGATTTTTTATTGAACTAAATGGTATGCACGAGTAACAGCTGGGCCCACTGCATCAAAATGTAATGAGTGCATAAATAAAGGCAGAGACGCTGATGAGGAATAGAGGCCTGCTGGGATATTACACCACTCCAAGGTAGCATGGCTGGATACAAACTAATACCTGACATGATTGTGTATTTTGGTTTGATTTGATTAGAAGAAAGAGCAAAGCTGTTCTTTTACAAAGGTAAAATTGGCGGAACTCTTTCACTGAATAAAAACATTTTTACTTCAGTTCATTAGCCTTTCTTTGTTCTGCTTAGTTGCCATCAACACAGTGCTTTATATGAACATGCTATATGCCCTCTCAGATAACTTGAAAACTGTGACCATAATCAGCAAGTAGAGAAAAGGCTTGGCGAAGAAACCCTGCAGAGTGAGAGAGGTGAGAGAAGAATGGTTTGCACCATATGCTGCAAGGTGCAATAAACAACCTGCTTGTGGAGGAGCGACAGTGTGGGAAATGAAGCAACTTGCCAAGTGAGAAAGAAAACTTTCAGCCTCAAAAGAGGTATTACAGTAACTCTCCCACCAGTTGCAAAAAAAAAAAAAAAACAACTTAAACTTGGATATTCATTGTCACATATTATAGATTCACTTGTAAGAAGCTGGAAATACAACATCACTACATTATCACCTTGTACTGCCCGTATGAGCAAACAGCTTTGACCATTTACACTTCCTACACAGACAGAGTGCAACATTATCAGTCTTATTTCTGAGCAAGTCTTCCACTCCCCTTTTAGCTTTTATTGAGCTTACAAGAACTCCACCAGCACTTCTAATTACTTTACTTTCTATCACCACAGTGGGATTATCAGAGCTTTTGTTTTTTCTCGACAACACTTTTCACAAAACACACACAGTTCAACTTAACCTACTAGCATCAAAAAGTGCGGAGTAATGACCTGTCATTACAAATTACAAACTCACTTATGTATCATCTGATGCAAAGTGAGATCCAAGGAAAGATTATAAACAGCTGTGCTATGGGGGAAAATTACATTTGGATGACCCTTATATAAACTCTGAGCTGGTTTGACAAGACTACTTACACATTCACACATTCCATTCTCCCTTAGTCTCTCAACTCCATTGTTAATCAAGTGTTACTTGACACTTTTATGGCGGGGATATGAGAAAGCACTAACTGAATGTAACACACTGAAAAAAACAACAACAACAACAAAAAAAAAACCAAACCTGCCAAGGACACCAACGGGAAACCTGATCTGGTTTTCACAGTATATGCATAGGATGTATGAACATTACATCATTCTGTGAGTGTGTGTGTGTGTGGGGGGGGGGGGGGGCAGGCTGGGCGGACTCAGATATGTTTGCACAATACAAGAGGGTCAAATAAAGACTCGTTATCTTTATGGGAACAAACAGCAGGTCTCCATCTTGTAAATGATGTTAGTTGATACTGGATGTTAACTGAAGGAACATTTAAATGGTTTCAGTAGACTATGGTTAAGGTAGGAGCAAGTCTTGGGGAAGTAAATGTAGCTAAAGTAATGTTTTCTGAAGTCCTGTAGACGTGTGTATGTATTCCTTGAGGCCTATTTTGTTCAAATTAATATGAAATCATTGATCTTAATTATGAAGAAAACACTAACATTCATACATTTCACCCAAGCAATTAAAGTCCTTTCTGGTTCATTTCTTCAAACGATTCTGTTTAACATAGCAATAACTGAAAGTGCCTGTAGCTACATGTTGAGAGAGTAGGGGGGGCGTCTATGTTGGTAATTATGGACATACATCTGCTTACGTAAGGCCCTTTCATATGCTTTTCTATAAGATGTGCTACAGTTCTGCTCTGTGATTTGCTAAGAAGTCTCACAGTGGTAGATATGTGCATGGGGGCTTGGGTTGGGTAGGTACAATAACACTCTGGCCACTGTTTTCCTGCTCGACCATTGGCTTTGACAATATGAGCAATAACAATCCATTTTAATATTTTAATGAATGTTCATTAAATGATAATATGTTTTCCCTCCTCTTTCCTCTCCGCCATTATACACAATACTTGATACAACAGAAGACATAATTATTCTCTCGAGAGTTTCCTTGCCCTCATATGTATATATAGCTCAAAATAAATGCAAGTTCTATGTTGTCTTCCCTTTATACCAACGGGAGATGTTTTTATGAACAGTCTTGTCCAGCCACGTGTGGCAGAACTTGGCTGTGGTCTTTGGGCTGTCAAATTTGTAGCAATAGCCATCAAGACTGACAGGAAGAACAGCAGGGAAACAATAGGTTGTACGCAATCTCGTTCTCAAGCTGACCTGAAGACAGCCTGTAATTAAATAAATTCTTGAGAGAAAAATCAGGAAAATGTGAGCAGATGTGTCCCTACAGGGGAGCTGCCTGATCTTTGGCCAGGTCTAGAGTCCACACCTCCTGTGTCAGATAATGCAGTATGCCGTGAAGACACTCCCTAGTATTTGATTTGGGAACCACAGATCTATGAGGCGACTTTATGACCCCTGGGGATAAAAACTTTAGTATCTCCAGAGAAAACAGGCTATAAAACTGGTGGTGCCAGCTCCTGTGGTACTGTCAACAGCGATGATAATTTTAAGATTCTTCTGCGGACTCACACAGTAACAGTCAGCGCCATTAAGAGAATATGGCCATGCTGTGCTCTGCTGCAAAACACACAAACACCCACCCACCCCTCGCCTTCCCTCTACCACACCCAGTTTTATGGATAGATAACAGTGCACACATCCAGCAATCGCTCAAAGGCAAACATGGGCTTTGTGACCCACATGGTTAGTGTTGTGAAATACCTCCACTGCACAGTAGTGTTGACAGCATTTAGAGTACGCGGGATTTGTCTCATTTATTTCCACAAATCAGCAGCAGGGCCAAGCATCCACAGTAAATATTTTTAATAATATGCCTGGAAGAAATGGCTTGGCAGAACAATTACTGTAACAGGCCTTCATATCAGATTCGAATATATTTGCCCTGAACGAGGAGTGTGCAGGTTTTTTGTCTTTTTTTTTTTTAAAGCTAGTAGACCCTTCAACAGAGACATTATAAAGTTAGCAGGCATGACACCCAGACACACACACACGAGGACACATTTTGAGAGAGCTGTTGATAGACTGATTGAAACGTGTCCTTGGCCATGACAAAAAGCTTACTCTCCATTGTGAACACACTCTGCACAGTGCCACTTAATTCATATATGACAAATATATTTTATTTATTTTCCAGCTGATGTGGTTGATGCTCCGACATGACTACCCTCTTAGATGCAATATACATCCCAAGCATCAGCTGCCTATCACAAAAGCCCCAACAGAGACAGCAACAGGGTTATTGTGCCGATCCATGAAACAGGAGCTCCCTTTTCCACATATGAATACATGTTTTGCTGTTGTGCACATAGCAATGATTTCTTCCGTCCCACGTGGAAAATAAGAGTAGGCATTCCTGGTATATAGTGAAATGCCTCTATAAGCAATTACGTTTACCAGAAAGTTCTTTTGCATTTTCTATTTTTGTGGAGGGGCCACGAAGTAGACTAAGCCATTGTGTAGTCTCGCAGAACAGTCCAACAATAAATTCTACTTTCATAATGCCAATAATGTTCAGTTTGTATTGAAGCTGTTTTAGAAAGGTGCTGATGGAACTGTATGATAATTTTTGATGCTGCTGTTCGTGCAGCTATTGAATTGAATTGCATTATACGGACAAGGACTTTCTCTTATTCTCAGTTTTCATGGGACTTTCCACTGTAATTCACAGATGGATGTGATAATTATAAACAGGATGAACAAATAATCATATTTTATTGGTATATGGTGAGTGACAGTTGTTTTTTTGTTTTTTGGGTGTTTTTTTCTTTTTTTGCAAGTTACAGTAAGAAAGCTGTCAAGCTTTGCAAAAACAAGGAAATACAGGCTTTAAAACATCCCTTCAAAGATGAATGATGTGGTATCGCAGCTGGTACGGCCATGTTCTTTTGTACTTTGACAATTTTAAAAACAAAAACTTAAAAACACTCCCGTAAATATAAATAAATATTACAGAGCACTTATTCAAGGTGTGTGCATTGCTGCTTTTCCCAGAAGATATTTTTTTTTTCTGACTCACTGCTGCCTGTGGTGTTTTCTCATAATGACTGGGGTTGAATTAGGGGTTCCCAATCTCTACATGCGCTGCCACCAAAGAATATTTCTGCTGACATGAATTTTCGTCAATTAGTTTCTCATGTTTTAAAGGATGGAATGGCTTATTCAAATTTGACTTTGAGATACTGATAAAGACATCATGTCTTGCAGGCCCATAACACTGAAAGTGGCAAACATCTATATTATACTTAACCCCTACAGGTGTGTGGAACCACTGTGACACCTCTCATATGTCTTCACAATGCCATCTTGTGGTAAAATCATGTGTAAAATAAAGGTAGCATCAGAGATTATTCGAAGAAAATCATCTGTCATGAATCATGACACAAATTTTAACAAATTAGAATCGGTGTATTCCAGTAGAAAACATTGCAAATTTTTTGCCCTGGAGATGGGTAATGACTACCAAAGCCTTATTTTTCCTCATTCTACTCTCCTTACTCACTTACTTCAGATTTATAAAACATAAAAGAAACAACATTAAAGTTTGCATTTTGCAGAATACAGAGAACAATCACCGCTTATCAAGGACGTCAAATAAATGAAGGGCAGAGAATTTTACAATGGAGGTAAACATGGGGAAAGAGAAAATGTCAATGTATTCCCTTCGTGCTCTTTCTCAAATTTAGCTCATTTATTTCATTTATACTTTGACAAAACTTGCCGTGCGCTCTTACAAATGTCATTCTTTTGTCATCAAGAGGAACAAATATATATTCAGTTCAAATGTTGTGTGACTGTATCTGTGCACATAAGATGTGCACATGTGGCAATTTTCCTGTTCATGTTTTGGTAATGTAGTGACACTGTGAGCAGATGATGATGCACATGCAGTTTTACACCCCATTTGTTCACTACATATGCTACTTTCCTGCAATAGCTTTGTAACATAGAACAGCTGTAAGTCTGCAAGAGTATTCTAATGCATGAAATCTTTTTTATGTTTGTATTTTCTCCTTTTGGATGTCAAGTGTTTGACTAACTTCATAACAAATGAAAACAACACTCTGTCCTGTTTTTTTTTTTGTTTGTTTGTTTGTTTTTCTGGGGGGTTTGTTTTACAAACACAATTCCGTAAAGGTTTTTGTGAAATGCACAGACAGTGCCTGAACCTTACAGTTGTCATTGTACAGGCAGGCTCACCTTTGCTTTTTGCTGCACAGTGACACATCTCAGCTGTCGGCACCTGTCTGTTGTTTTTTCACTCACACTCAACATTTTAGTTTTTATTTCCCTTCTCGCTGCTTGAACTTAGCACAACTACTACAGCAGTTTGTTGCCGATCTACCTCCAGAGTCCGTTTCCTGGAGATTTGAGTAAGAACAAACTGTAAATAGATTTTTGAGAAAGAATACAATTTCTGCATTTTGTCTTTGAATGCCAGCTCAAGTATAAGTATTAACCAAGAGTTTTATAATAGAAGGAAATTAGTCAATGTCAAGAATTTCTTTATATTATTATCACATTGTCGCTTTGCATGCAGATTGAAGATCTGTGCCTGTGAAATGGTCAAAATTGATGCCAAAGAAGCAAATATATAGTTTATTCTTTTTCTTTGACAAAAGCTCTCTCATGCATTTCTCACAATGCAGGTTGGTCACAGATGCAGATGCATTTTATAATAGTGGCTGCAAAAGTTGCCCAAAGCCACTAGCCCTGGGCAGGGATGAAGAGCAAGCAACACAGCTGGGTTTGGTAGGTCCACTTCAGAAGGAAAGAGAAGAAAACATCAGAAATCTGGAAAATATCTGCCCAAGTTGAAATATTTTAAACCCAGTCACACGCATCACCACATGAATTTGTGCTGCCCTGGGGGAGCATAGCATCCCAGTGCGTTTACTTGTATGCAACTGTGCTGCCTCAAAAATTCAACTCCCATTCTGCCTGCACACACCACAACTGCCCAGGTCTGGATCTTTTTCATCTTCAAACTTTCTATCTTCAACCCTAACTGACATCGCCCCAAGTTACCAAGTAATCAATTTATGAGCCTTAGTGCAGCTCCCTCTGGAGCGACAAAAGATTTTATGCAACGTTTTTATCATTCATGTATTTGTACTCCCTGAGACCTGTAAACACACTTTAATGTATAAAATATAGCATACTGCTAAATTCTTTCAGTCATAATAGTAAAGGATGACCGTTGGAAAATAGCTGGAGAAGTCTTTAAACCTTGCAATCCTCGTAGATTTGAATTATTACTTCCCTGTAATCTGCACTGGGCTGCAGGCACATTCACATGCACTTGAATTGATGACCACTGGCTGAGCTTTATAAGGGCCTCGAGCATCACCTGCTTACGTGAGCTGCAACGAACACAGACTTTTATCATTTAAGCTGTAAGAATGAGCACTTGATCATTCTGATGCCACAGAAATATTATTTATTTATCATTTGAACTCGTGCTTGCCGCAACAAAGTACTCTGGAATGTCTTAGGGCCGCCATCTTTGGTGTGCAGCAACTGGCCATGATTCTAGGAAGCGCACTGTCATTTGTAATTCTGTGGTCGAGATGTTGACAGCCAGTGCCTAAAGGTAAAATACGAGCTTGCTATGCAGCTCACGTGGCTGTTGCTCTCGCAGCTCCAGATTCTCTGTAGGGAGATACTAATACTGAATTGCTTTGTGTTGATGTCTGCACAAAGCTAGAAAGATTTAACTGGTGAAGAAGCTTAGCTTGTGCACTGCTCAGGGACATCATTGTAAATAAATATATAACCTATGAAAATGTCCAAGAAACTTCCATGCGTAACCTCAGTTTCCAAGCAACCAGTACAAATGCATTGATTATCCTCTCCCTTTAAGTTTATAAGGTATATAGTATTTTCAGAGCCTCCACATCTATTTTCATTTGACAAGAGGCACATCTCCTGTAATTGCTAAGAATGCCAAAATGTTCTTCATGCACAAAAAAAAAAAAAAAAAAAAAAAAAGGGGGGGGTAACTGCCAGTAGTCTAACAACATAATATGGCAAAATCTTGTGGCTGAAGACTTGTGGCTACAAACTAAACTTTCATTTTATAACCATGACAAAAACATACTCATATTTTAACTCCAGGAGCGAGGTAACTTCTCATAAAATCATGAAACAATGAAGTATTGAAGGCATGACCAATTGGAGTTATTGTCATACACCAGGTAACAATTTGGCGTATTCTGTAGTGGAACATAATCATCACATTATACCTTGTTCACAAATGCGTAGTCTTAATTACAGTCTAAATGACAATTTTTCTAAGCAGAGCAACCAGTAATCAAGCCTGAAGTGCATTAAAGCCAAGACCAGAAAATCAATAAGGAAGCAGAAAAATATATAGGCTGCATCTTCCAGCGAGGTGGCATTTTTCAGCTGGGACTGTGTGATATTGTAGTGATTTGCCGAATGGCTTTGTGAAAGAAGCCCAGTAAGTAAAGGCGCCAGCAATCCACTTGTGTATTCCACTTGCAGCTTTGTTGTGTAGACTGACCGTGATTTGTCTATCTCTCTATCTGTCCACCAGTAGCAAAGATGACTTTGTACCAGGTTGTTAGAGTTGTGAATCCCTTCTAACGCACAGCCGTAGCGTGTAGCTGTGGCAATAAAACATCGGACTTTAACACATTGAACAGTTCATTTCTAATTTTCATACAAGGTTAACATTGATTGTTGTTTTTTTGTTTTTTTTTCTTCAAAGTAACCATCATTTGAACCCAATATACCACGGTTGATGGACTTCATCTAATTATTTATGCACAAATCTAATAAATCTATTGGATAAATGATTTTGGTACGAGGATTTAATTAATCAATATTTTTCGTGGTTTTGTGATTGAATTGATTGTGAATTAATTTGTCCTGCTCATTCTGCAACCAGTAAAGCATTATGTTTGTAAAATTAGAAAATAATTTATTATGACACAAGGGCAGAGCACAGATAAACATCTGACATCTGTGATTCATGAGGCAACTACTCAACTGAGCATCACCTGAGGTCAAAAAATATGTGTATCATCAGAAGTTTCGAAGTGTCTCTCAGTGACATATGTTGTCAAACACAACTATGTACTAGAGCTGCTTTTATATTAATATTATTCATAAACAGAATACTTTTTCCACATCATGTAAACTGGATTGCAATAACGTGAAATTACACATTACACACTGAAAGCATTTCGATCTATAAGCTATTTATAAGCTCAGAACTGTGGATTGAATAAAAGGAAAAGCATCTCTTCTTAGCATGATATTTAGACCGCTGCATCTTCAAATTTGTGACTCTGAACATCCAAAAGGAGATTTCTCTCAAAAGAAGCTCCTCTGAACGCTTTGTTCCATTACCAGGCTGTGAGTACATCATGGCGGGAGAGCATTGCTTTTAAAGAGGATGAGAGGAGCCTCTCATGAACGGCAGACTCACTCTAGCTTCTTGCTCCGGGAGCCACCAGACCCTGAAAACCTCCAGCCATAAAGTACCTCAAACTCACAGACTGTCCGACATACCAGGTCAATTTTCATCGGGTTCGTTTATTTTCTGTCCAGATCCAGTTAGATCCTGCTGCCTTGCTTTCACAGTTGTTTACTGTTGTTCCAAGAGCTGGTAGGTGTGCTTTACTTTTCTCATCAAAGTTTGATTTCTCCAAAATGAATGTTGCTTCTAAGGTATTTTAAATATACCATATCAGGCCTCTACCATCCTGGTCCATATTGAATAAAGGAAGTCTGGATAAATTTAATTATAAAATGCATCTTTAATTTTGAGAAATCTTTGAATCCTAGAATTTTGGTTTAACTCTTCACTGTTTGGCTCTATGTCTATCATTGGATATTTGATTTTTTTTTTTTTTTTCAAAAAAATAAAAATCTTTTTTTTTAAATACACATATGAAGCCAAAATTATGTTCAACTTCACTGTTCTAAACTTAAATTTCCATTGTATGAAGTATCGATACCTGTGCCAACCAGGAGTCTATGACTCGTGCTCTGGAAGATAAACTCTTTACCCGGTGTGTACAGGACCGGCTGGAACTGATGGAACTCGGAGGTAACCACATAAGACCAAATTTTGTAGCCCATCTCATCAATCTGACAGTAGGCGAAATAACAAGACCTGGTGAAAACCTTGTACATGCATGGACCATGTTGCGGGCTACGTTCTGCCGAGTGTGGGCGGGTTTCAACCCTTTAGCTGTTTGCTCTCCTGAATGTTCAATCCTCTTTTCAACAAAACAAATAAGAAACAGTCGCAGTGATGCAGCCTATTAAGACAACATGTTAATCAGTCACTCCGAGCCATTCCCATGCTGCTCTGCGCTGCTACGATCCCGACTTTACAACCATTTTGTCATCTGACTAAATCACCGTGGACATAATTCACTGTGCTGCGATTTATGGTAAATTTACTCCATTATCAATGCCGCCTGTAAGCATCTCCTTCACGATGAAATAGAAACAGTTCATTCTGAAAGAGCAACAGCCAATGAGGAACATTCAATACTCAGCCAGCCAACCAACGATGCAAATCTTTTCATTCGGCTCATTTCAACTCACAGAGTGTGACTTCATCACTCACTCAGTCAGTGTCATTTCTGTTTATAGGGCTTAGAGTTTGGCCAAAAGTGACTTAAAGAGGACCATGTACTATTTTGTCCGATTCTTTTTGATTTGTTTCATCACCAAGTCGCCAAAACGTCCACATGTAAAAGGAAATCACTCAAGCGAACTATCAACACCAGATTCCTGAGCTCTTTGCTGTTGCCAGTCGGGGGCTGCCTGTCAGTCACTGCCCCTGCACACAGACAGGAAGCTGTCCCTTTATCGAATGCTGACATGTTCATTTTATCTGAAGGAGCTTTCATTCTGTGTGACAAGTGGTCTGATTAAGCCAATGTTTTGATGGATTAGAAGTGGCTTGCTTAATTTGGCTATCTTGCAGATATATGCAGTGGAGCAAACAAGATATGGAGAACAATGTAAGGTGGACACAAAAAGCAGTATTACCTAGCCTTAAAAAAAAAAGTTGTTCCCCATTGAGAAAAGCTAAAACAAGTCACTTTGGTTTTTTTGTAAAGCCTATTTCTCACCGAGTGCTGTTCCTGCAATAAGGGCTCACAGGAGTGACTCCTACTGGGTGAGCCAAACACAGACGGGTGGGATATGCAGGGAAACGGTAAAACTCTCCAACACATGCTTGTAAACTTCTGGCTCAGGGGGTGGGAGGTGAATATGAATCACATAATACTGTGAAATGTAGCAAGGTTGTTATCCAGCCAACCAAATAAAGCACATTAATCCTCATTCCCATATGCACATTTGTTAAACGATTAATAAACGATACATTCAACAACATTTTCCCTTTTTATCACTGGTTCGCTGGAATGTAAAAGCAATTCAATTTCCTTTATTTGTCACAAAAGGTAAAATACAGATTTTAGATATTAGTTGTTTTCACATTCAATAATCTACCTGAGATAGACAATCAAGCAGCAATTAAGATCAGTGAATTTGTTTCTACCCAAATAGTATTTTTGTGAGTCAACTCTGTTCCCATATATTAATAAGCCCTCTAAAGAATATATACATACAGAATATATTCCCCAAAGAATATTTCCCCAAAGAATCCCAGGGAAGATTATGTATTTTCCAGCAACAGGATTTCCATAAAATTGGCGGTATGTCACACAGAGAAAGCCAAGACATCACATACAGATACATATTCGAAATTCTCAGCAAGATCCAGCGCCCCCACCAACAGCCATACTGGGTTCATACTCTGAACTTAGATACAACACACTCCATTTTGCACTTCTTTGTGTTACAGATGCATCTGTAGAATGTAAATTTCATCTGAGAACAAGACATCATGACAATAGAAAGCCAGACTAGGTTGTGTGTGAAAACGTTGCTCAGTCAAAACACAATACATTACACAGTATATATGGTGAATTTAAAATTATAGAATTTATGTATTTTTATGTTACATTGGGGTGGAAAGAATTCAAGGACATTTTAGGTAATTGCAGCATTTTCACAATATTACAGTTTAGCATTTAACTAATAGCTAAAGATTCAGATTCAAAATAAAGATTAAAAAATAAAATGCTACAAATTGATTTCACCACATGTTGCTTAGCCAATGGCTTAACCCCCAAATATAACAATCAATGACTGAAGTGTTTTTGAACACCTTTTTTTTTTATATATGCATTTAAAGACAGTTTGGGACTGAAAACTTCACCTCTTTGGCAGAATTAATGCAGACATTCAGAAAACTAGTCTGGGTGAGAAAGACCACTGATTGGAGGCACACGCTGCTGCCAAGGCAGACACTTTGCTGCAGTGAGTTTCACTGGACTGTTTATTTTTTATTGGAATCTGTTCTGGGTGGAAGCACAGAGTGAGCTCTTGTGTGTGACAAACAAGGAACTTGAAACTCTCTTCAGAGTTCAACCAAATGAAATAACCAATGCCAACAGGAGCAAGGAGGCAGTAAATATCCAAAGCTCTACATGCAAAAGTGCTGATTAAATAGCTTGCAGATTAAAACCATGTTGGTCTTCTTTCCAAATAATTTTTATAGCAAAGCATTTGATAATTTTTTTCAGATTTGCCCCTTAAATTTGTTGCAGAAGTTTTGTCATTGGGTCACTATCAAGATGAGGTCTAAAAAGGCAGATGTAACGGACTATGAAACAATTTACTAAATCACGTCCCATGTGCTTGACTTCAATGTTTTTTTTCCTTTTTGTGTGTCTGTTACTGTGAAACACTTTGTAACATTGTTGTCAATAATATGTTTTAGTTTAAAATGCCAATTTATTTTGAGTGAATTTCTGACACCGTACAACAAGCAAGTCATTTTTGCTTTTTGGTGAGCTACTGTGCAGGGAAGTTTTTTTTTTGTTTGTTTGTTTTTTGGTGTTGTGAAATGAAATGAAATACTTCGACAGACTAGCTACCTGTCCAGGGTGTACCCCGCCCTCGCACAATGTGAGATGGGATTGGCTCCAGCACCCTCCTGCGAACCAGAAATGGATAAGTGGTAGAAGATGAATGAATGAATGTATGTATGAAATACAGGAAGACAGGAATCCAAAGAAACGCTTTTTTTCCCCCCATATACATTTAAATTAGGCCATTTACAATGTTCCACAAACAATATTTAATCTTTTTCATTGAATGCTTATGGCATTTTGTTGTCGCTCCTCCAAAGTCTGTTTGCTCTGTTTCCCTGTACTCTCGCGTAACTTCAATATGACAGTTTCTTGGAATCTGCATTTCATCACTTATCATTTCCCACCCTGTGACACTGACATAACACATTGTGGAGTTTGGTGGATCAGCTTCTGTGAGTTTATATGAATGCAAAAGGCATTCAAATGGCTTTTTTTTTTTTGTTTTTACTTCTGTGATCGCTGGAGGTCCTTTTTCCAGTCCCATTTGTCCAGCCATATAACTATGCGTTGTACTGTTTTGTCTGGTACCTTAACCAGTTATTGCTTTATCACTACTTTCATATCCCTTTTTTTTTTTACCTAATTTTATCTGCTGGAAAATAGATAAAGAAAAAAACATTGATTCCTTACAGTTTATTGAGTTGTAAAAATGACACTTATGCAGCCCTTAATCTGAAAAATTGGACTGCAGCTGTTAAGCGCAGCCCACTCAAGCAATTTAATGCAACGGACAATATAAAATCACTTCTATAGTCATTCTCCTCAGATAAGATGTACCCTCACAACCCCTAACGCCACAATTAGGGTTGTGAGTGTACAAATCTTTGACAGCGGAGAGGTGTGAGGCCCCTTGGCCCCAGCAGTAGCAAGCTGCTCAAGTGCTTACTGTGACGTTTTTAAAGGGCTGACAATGCATGCAAATCATCTTGAGTGTCCGGGATGTTAATGGGCCTGAATCACCGGAGAGCAGTATCCTGCCAAGCTGAACTTTAACCAGTGCTATACCTGTAATCACAGGGTTTACTCCCTAGCTGTCTCATTGGAGGGATATTAAATGCCTTGTGGTGCCTCAGCAGTCAGATTGAATGTTTGTGTTGTTATCACTGAACACATACTGTCAATCATGACAGATTGCCCAAGGTGGAAGGGCAGATTAAGAGACACTTCACGGGTTTAAATCAGATTCTTGTCAGAAACCAGGCATCTATGAATTAGTCTACGGCCTTTTAATGGGTTTCTTAAGCCCCTTTATTTAAAAGTGTTCTGTTTTGATTAGCAAACTTTCCGGAGGGACTATGGCTGTAATTATACACAGTATCTGATTCTCACCAGAAAATATCAAATGAATTCTCTGCTGCATATAATAGGATTTTCTGTGACTAAATAATACTGAAACCAAGAGAGCAGTTTAAGCAACATACAGCAAATTCTAATGCAACAATGGAGTGGTCCTCCTCTTCTAAACAGCAAGATACAAATTATGAGAAGCTTCTGAGGTTAGATTAATTATAGAATGATGATAGCATGCTGACTGGAGGCATTTTCCCACTGCCCTTCTCGATCAAGCTCCAGTCAATATCACCTTGGGGATCCAGGGGTGTGGAGGTGGGTGATGGGAAGTATTTGGTTGATATATGACTGGCTTGCATCTTTTCTGACTGCCTTATCTCTCAATCACTCACCAAGATGAAGATGCACAGGCAGACTGTTTTAATGGCCCCAACCTCTACCCCGAGTCAAATGCCTTACAGGTCATTTCATTAGTTTGGCTAAAATCTAAGCAGTGCTCATGTTTTTTTATGTTTTCTGTGTAAGGACATTGTTAGGATGGAAAAATATGGGTAATATCCCATACACCCTAAGGATATATTGTATTTTAAGAGGGTTCAATTTTTTTTTACAGTGTCTGCATGGGCTGAAAGCTTACTACACACACGCACATGCACGCACACGCACCCCCCAAAAAAAAAGCCATATGAACTGCCTATCTGTTCATGACCCTGAATTGACTGTAAGCTATACTAGCTACTCTGTATGTAAAAGTGATTGGGGTTGGGCTTTAAATGGACCACAGATCATACATGTCACCTTTAATTCCACAGTGTCTGCCGATCAGGTGCACCGAGCCTTATCCCTTATGCAGTTTTGACCCCATGAGTAGATATATCTTTGTGTGTGTGTGTGTCTAAGCAATTTTTCAGCATACTCAGTATTTTTCGTCCATAATTGCCTCCTGTCAAAATGTCTGAGTGAGCTGATTGCAGGAAATAGGACAGGACATGTGCGCCCCTCATTAACCCATCAGTTGGTGCGGCAGATGTGGCAGATTGAAAGATGGGCAACACATATCACCTCCATGGCTCATATATATTGACTTATTTATTTATTTTATATTAAACCAAAAGTTTAACCCACATGTCAAAAAGGATACTTGTGTATTGCAAAGTAGCTAAACAATGTACACAAGATTGAACAAAGATGACATGATAACATGTGTAAGTGTTGAACTTGAGTGCTAAGAGAAAATTTACTATTAAAGTTTCTGGGACTTTTCATTGTGACAAATGGACAGATTCTGCAGGGTCAAACAGGGTTGGACAGGCGGTTTCCATGGTACCCTGATGCCCACCATCAACTGAGAACATACCAACTCCACACAGGGAGGTCCCAGTCTCCCAAAGTTGGACCCTCTCATTGTAAGGCCACTGTTCTAAGTCCATCTTGAAATATAAAAGGCTCCACTGCGCTAATGGCAATGCCACCAAAATGAATCCAAGCAGTATATGAGATTCTGAGGCAGCATATTAAAACTACAAGAAAAATACAAAAAAGAACCCAGAGGGTAGATATCACCGAGATGTGGGATATACATAATGCAGAAGGCAAGCCATCTCAACTATGTTAATAAGACAGTGGAAGAGGAGGTGAAATCAGCACACACACACACACACACACACACACTACGGCAAGAGTTAGCAGAGAGGCAGCATAGATGATCAGAAGAGTGAGAGAGTAAGCTTGTTAGATTATTAAGGCTGTCTTACTGACTTGTTTGAATGTGACTGCTGATTGTGTGAGACAACTAGTACTTATCAGCTAATGGTGTGCATGACTTCAGTGCACCGCCTGAACTCACACAATTTCAGCCAGGCAATGTGAAGGGACTTAGAGCCATTTATTGCACCAATCGGCGTGCAATTGCACTTGGCATTAGGGGCTTTGTGCTGGTGCATACTCCCTAAATCAAACCAAACAGCATGGGAGATTATGAGGGGAGCAAAGTAAAACTCCAATATCACAATATTGATCTCCTTTGAAGCCCTGAGTTAGCAAAGGAACGCACCCCCCAAAACAAAAGAATCTGAAATGCATCCTCATTATATATAATGCGGCTGTATGATGCATTTCAGTAGTACGACTCCAAGTTGATATAAAAATAATATATGCTAGCAAATGTTTCAAACCTATATGCATGTTAGATTTCTGCGGCGCTACAGTACAGTCATTTTTGTAATGAATTTTAAATGGAATATTCATTTAAAAATTCATTTGTAGTTGAATCAGCACCGTTCTTCCCTGCTGAAGTGGTAGAATTCTCCCCTTTCCCTCTTAAGGTACTAATTGCCACACAGATTCTCTTTGAAACCTTTCAAAAGTCATCCTTAGCCCCTCCAAATGCACCCCTTCAGTTTTTGCAAACACAGTAGCCTTTTGGCCTACACAGCCATTCTGTCCTACAGCAACAGCTCCTCTGAGTCTGGAGCTAGCTGTGCCAGCCAGTTTTGGATGGCCTCCTTCTCGTTGACAGCCTCCCTTACTGCTCCTGTTGATGCTGTAGGGGGCGTTGAACGGCGTTCAAATTTTCCCCAACCTCTGCTTATTAAACGGTGAAAGTTGGCTCAAAATTGAAGGTTGAAATAACTTTCGCTAAGCAGATCAAAACTGCAGATAACGCCCGCTACAGTACGGTACACCTCGTTCTTTACCGTCTGATCCGTATCACTACCACTATCAGCTGACAGTTCAGCCTCTCTCTTCACCCGAGAATAACACCTCAAGTCTAATGAGACAGCTACAAAGTCAGTCAATGATCTTTGGCGCAAAGTGGTCTGTTACTGCTAAATGAACCCATGTGAGATTAGGGCAAAATGGCATAGCTAATTTTGTGTTAATGCGAATCGTGGCACAGTGAGAATTGTGCTGCACATTTTGGCATATCATTTTATCTGCCTTTGTGCACCACTTAGAACTGCGGGTGCAAAGAACTGTTTCTGTGACAGCAGTCTGAGTGAAAATAAACAGTTCTGCCAGGCTCACGTTGCAGCAACAACTTAATCCTGCTTTTTTGTACTCCAAATGCGAATCGTCTTGTGTTTGGATTAGTGTAACTCTCACTCGCATGAGCTCCTGAGTTCCTATGGCCCTGCAATCCAATGTTACCTGACTGGAATAAGACACAGTATTGACATCTCAGTTAAGATGGTAAGAAACTAGAATCCTTGTCACATCAGGAGACGATTAATGGCACACTACTGAGTGAATTTCGACCTTATAGATTTATTTCATATTTATACTGACTCCATTAAAACATTATACCTTATTAAGTGGAGTAATTAATGAGGGAGATGAACCTTTTCACAGTAATTTAATCAAAAAATAAAAGGTGTTTTGTAGAAACCATGAAATATATATGACACTAAGCATCAGAATGTCACTGTGCATTGTACCACTATACGAACTATTATAACATTTTATAGGTTTTGGATATAAAAAAATACAAATATTCGCTAAATGGGACTCTAAGTCATTAAGGTATTAGAGACAAGGATTAACTGTGGCAATTTTCTTTTAATCCATTGAAATTGCACAGTAAACATTAAAGTCTGAGCTGTTCCCATAATTACCATAGAAGAAGACCACAACACGCTTTGAAACTTAAAATGCCCTGAAACCGTAATTGGGAAATATTGAGACTCCAAGTGTTTTAATAATGTTACAATTTAGATTACAGTTTCATCTGTTAATCGTTAAAATTGTCATCATACTAAAATACAATTTCTATATAAAGAGTGTAAAAGCAGAAAACATTAACATAATACATAACATTTCATTATCAGGTTTGAGGCCATATAGTATTCACTTCTCATGGCTGCATAGCAGTTACTCAGACACTCATCGTTAGCTTTGTATAACACAAACACAGTGACACTGACACACCAGAGTGAGACGGACGCCTCCACCAGTTTTATTACAATCCACCCCAAAGCTTTGTTACCTAATGAGGCGAACAACATGGATGTGTGGGCTCAAAAACCATCAGCACATAAAAACGGCCCACCTGAAAGAGCTTGTTTGTCCACAAAGCCGAGCAATATGTTGTCTAAATGTTGTGAGGATGATGGTTGAGTGGCACAGAATGTCACAGCTTTTAATCACAAAAAACTGTTGGTTTTGTACCATTCTGCCAGACAACAGATATAACAATAAAACCAAATTCATCAAAGTGCATGTAACAGACAATAAAATCATTTAACAGAACAGAGGTTATGGATTAGATTTTTATTAGTGATGTTTAGCTTGTCCAGTTTATGACTTGGTCTTTTTTTGCGAAAAACAAAACAGAAAACTTGTATCCACACCATCAGCCTCAGGGCTACATCAACTGGAATGCTGACAAGTTTGCCTTGGAAAGCAAAAGCTGACTGCAAATGCGTGCATCTCTCTATTTACTAAACAGATATGTCGTTGATTAAACTATGTAAAGATCGGACTAACAACAGCCCTAACAGATTTAAACACTGCCAGTTGCTAAGGATGAATATTAATGTGTTAAAGCAGAGAATCAATATGCTACAGTATTCCATTTCACATATCCCTTCTCACCTCTCCTGAGCAGATGGCTTGTAAAAGAAAAAAAAAAAGTAAGCCAACTAGTAATCATATGTGCAATAAATGGTGCTGGTTATGTTCCTGTGGAGTGACTACAGATGGCATGGTGATAGCCTCGCCTCAGAGTGCATGTGCATACTTTAGACCTACCCTTCATACTGTCCCCAAAGGGGACTTTTAGCACAGACCATGTCACTACCTATTGCCAAGGCAACTATCCCAAAGACCAGTAAATCAAACTGGAAAGGACTTTTATGGACATCTCATTTTATTGGTCTTTACTGGGCCAGATGCTAACCAGTAAGCAGTAAGGGGTTTACATCAGAAATGGAAGAAAATAAGCCAAAATTTTCTATGTGTCTATTTTGACATTTGAATGTCAGATTGTGCACATTTTGTTTCCACGTTTAAACTGAATGCATTGTAGAATGAATATAAATGTGATCAGAAGCATATTTATCACTCTCCTATTTTCTGTTTACTTCCTCAGCAAGAGAAGTATTCTTCAATTTTGTCCCTGCAGAAGGGCTGTGGGGACAGTGGTAAGCTGTTTCCTTGCAACAGGAAAAGTGACAAATTCACGACGCAGGTAGAGAAAATATTTTGTTGAGTATAAGTTTGCTTTGTTTTCTTTGTTGAACCCACGTTGTTTTGTTCCAAGTGGGTGGGTGCAGCTATGCCAGATTCAAAGCATCTGTTTAGTTGGAATGAGAATTACTTTAATAACTTAATAAAGTTTTGTGGTGGATTATGAGAAGAAATTTCTCTGAAAGAAAGTGATTTTTTTACTTTTCACCAACTTTGGATTTATTTTCTGTAACACAATTGGGCTTTACTGAAGAAAAAAAAAATTCGGGCTAAGTGTTGGCTCAGCTGTAACAGTGGTCACACTTGCATTAGCTCATCAGCTTCTGCTTCATGATCACTGCACATTCTTCAGCTGCCTGATTACTGGCTAACTATCAAGTCACTATATGGATGCAGGTTTACAGCAACACCCGATTCTCCTCCTCTCACTTTGCCAATTGCTGCCAAAGCTCTGTCCAACGCTCCTCTGCCACATAAACTAAATTTTGATGCCTCCATGCCAGTGACAGCCGGGGTGGTCAGGTTGCCCATCCGTCTGTCCGTCCATCTCTGTAACGCTTTGGGGGAATTCCTTCAGATTTGGCACAAACACACGTTTGGACTTGGGTTGAACGGATTTTGTTGGCCAGAGCTCAAGGTCACAGAGACCTCACATGACATAGTTGAGGCCTGATGAAAGCAATACTGTAGGAAAGCCTCAAGTGAATCCTTTAACACTGATTCACACGCTTATTTGGCTGAACTGTGAACTGATTTGAATCTGGTGGTCAAAGGTCAAAGGGCGCAATGACAAAACAAAAACATTTTTGGCCATTACTCATTAATTTATTTGCTTATTATGAAGCAATTGCAACACAATGCAACACCAATGTTGGACATGATAAAATGAGGAAGTGGTGGCATTTTCTCCCCAAATGGGCAAAGATCAACTACACTGTTACATCATGCTCTGCAAAACCACCTCAGGCCATTATTCAGCACTGTACCTCAGGAAAGGGAGATTGTGTCCGTATTTCCTACAACTTGGAGAGGAAAACTGCTATAAATTTTTCTGGCTGGCAGCAGATTCCTAAAGAATCCTCTGAAGCAGCAACGATTTTTCCATTAATTCTAACACACCATTTGCTATAAATAGTCGGTCACTTCACATAAATGTCTGTGACTGAACAACAGCGGATAAAGTTTTCTTTAAAATTGCAGCTGCTGTCATTGTGCCTTTACATGTTGCATCAGTCAGATTTTCCCTTTTGCTGAGATTGCTTTGCGCTGCCGAGTGGATGAGCGTTTGTACTTCTCAGCTGCCTTCTATAGAAAATCTGAATGATAGCGAGGTGAACAAGGGGGCATAAAGAATTGCTGTCTGTGCCCCAGCAGCCCATCAAATCAGCACCATCTGGTGCCCTTTGTTATGCTATGGAAATCAATGGACTGTCCGCCAACAGTGTCTTTGACTTTGTTTATGTAATTCTACATTTGTATAGCAACTTTAGATGGCTTATGCATTTTTTAGCATTTGCTTTGAGCCATTGTATATTTAGTGCTAATTTGAATATTTACCGCTACTTGCACACCTACTACTTGTATAGTTAGTACTTTTACAGTTACAGTAACAATAAAGCTGTCTTGTATTATCTACTGCCTGGAGTATCAATGCTGTTTGCTCAACACCGCAGGGATTTTCTGCACGAGTCCCAATGAGACATATCACAGTAGCTACAATAACTACAACATGTCATCCAGTAAGACCTTGATCTGAGCATGTCCTCTAACCCAATCCTGTTGTACAGTCTAATGCAGAGATGCAGAGATGACAACCTTCCTCTCCTTTCCTTGTAGATTACATATTTGACACAATGACAATGGTTTAAATATTACGGGGGGGTTTTTTGTATCGACATTGCACTGAGAACATAACACTCACAGTGGCACTGTTTTTTTGATTTCCAAAGGCTGTTCTTTATATGTCACATTGTGTGCCTGCCAGCTACGTGGCTGAGACATAAAAGAATCAAGACACATGGCAAGCTGTGGAGGACACATGTTCCTCAGCCTTTTGCAGTGGAATTCAGGAAGTGAAAACAGCAATGTTTTTTGTGGCACTAACTGATTAAAAAAAAATAAAATAAAAAATAAAAAATTGTGGATGTCCTGTTGTCCCAGCATCTGACAGGTATGCCATTATCCTGCCCCTTTCCCTGCACGTTTCTATTTGCTCTCACTCCAATTATGATCAAATTAAAGATGAATCAATAAAAACACAGCAGCAACACTTCCAGATTCTGCAATAACGCCACATAGGTCAATCTATTGCTAATGCAGTCCTTGATGCGGGAACAATGCTGATTTGCTGTAAAGTCAAATTTTTGGCACTATCCTGTTAACTTCAGTCGAGTTGCGCTTCACTGTGCGTTTGATTTTGTAATTTCAAGTGCATCATTAAGGAAATGCGATGTCTCCTCTTCTTACTGTATTTCAGCTGTACTGATGACACTGCAAGTTAATCCACTCCTTTGTTGCTTTACTTGTTGATAAGAAGTCAGTCTCTACAGAAGAAAAGAAGTATAAGGGGTTTCCATTTCGCACAGATTTGAATACAATCAGCTTTATGCACTCCATGACTTTCTATATCATTCCAATGCTCCCCGGTGGACTTAAATTGCAAATGAAGGGAGGGAGCTCACATTCATAGTTCTGAGGCATATGCAATTGGATTTGTTGGCTAATCAGTTTCAGAAAGTCTCGGACACTTGAACCTGACAGGCCACTCACATAAACATTTTACATGAAGGCTGTTGGGATCAAATCTGACTCATCGCGGTCACGTGGTGGTCCTTTTCATTACCGGCAGACCCCACGGTCAGAAGAACTTGTGTGCGAATTTGTGTAAATCTGCTCATGAGCAGTCCTCAGGATGATGTTTTAAGTAGCTGATAGAACTATTCCCATAACAGTGCAGCAGCATCTCTCTTCTTCACTCCTCTTCCAAACCAATCATCAGTCATCTTTTACTTCCCCTCACACCGCCTGGGAAAAGCTGAAACGCTGAGCTATGAGCTCCAGCCCCGACAAGAACTAGCAGTGCTTTTCAGCTCCAGGGACAGTGCCCACTCCAAACTCCCATCAGGGGTTGAGTGGGACGATCGATGCTGGATCAATACTCTCTGGATAATTTGACAAGTGCTTTCAACTCCATGTGCCCCAACCTGTATCTTTGTATCTTTATTAGTGATTAAGTGAATGCCCCCATGACCCGACCTGCACTGTGGGCATTCGACAGTGATTTGGACTGTGAGTTCAGCCCTTGTAAGCCTGTCAATGGCTCCCATTATCACATCATCTCTTAGTAGTTGTTCCCTTCTTTTTTACCCTCACTAGTCAAACTTTCCCTGAGCCTCACAGACAAGGAAATTACTTTTCAAATAAAGATTTTTTTTACACATTCAATAATGACAAATTTGTATTTGGGGAGCGTGATTTATGCCCCACTACTGACTTTCGAGTCATGAAATGTGACTCGCCTGTGTCCCTTGTTGACTGCATTTAATCTGACATGCAGCAGATGAACACTTGGATCAAAGTGAGCCAGAGGAAGACAGAAAAATCACACATTAAAACATCAATCATCTCAAATTATGAACACTGATCTGTTATCCAACAGAGCATCCTAATGGAATAGAAGCTTATCCTGTTAATAAGGGATATGTGTGGAATAAGACTCGGCTTAATGGAAGTGACGATTAAATAGATATTAAGCTGTACATTCTGTAAAATGTCTCCGGGGTGGACACGGAGGAGCGATCAGAAAGCAATCTAATTGAAAACTGCAAAAGAAGGACATTTTAAGAGACTAAAACAAGCGCCACGGAGCAGCCAAAATATATTGGCACGAGCATTAGGTGTCGATGATATTGATGTTCCAGCAGAGGAGGCATTTTAGTTCAATAGTTCTGTTTAATTTGTGCAGTTTGGACATATTCTATCAAGGCTGATCAAACTCAGGGAGCTTGCTGGGTTGGGTTTTTTATTTTATTTTTTTTTAATCCTTATTCAGATAATGATAATCACCTCATCACAGCACCGTGACCTTTACATATTCCCATAACAGAGGAAATGTTGCCTCATGTTGCAATGTGTCATGGTGCTGCAGCTTAGTAGCCAAAACCTGCACGCCTGCATCTTCACTATGACCTATACCTCCCAGACGAGACAAAAATCACCCAGCATGCCAGAAGTATCACCCTGCCGCTGGCAAAATGACCTGCTTGTTTGCCATCCTTCCCCAGTACCTCTTTTATCATTCTTTGCATGTCCTTACAGCATCAACTTCAGGCTGTGCCAAGGTCAAGGCTTAGAAGTTGAGGTGGCTAACGTTCCTATTTTTTTTCCTGGTGTTTCTCTTTGACAGCCTCCTGTCGCTGACACAGCAGAGAAAACGAATCTTCGCACATTTTGGAAATAGCATCTTATACTTTTTGTATCCAGGCTTTTAAACATTTCCTTCCACTGTTTCATATGTTCTTGTATCTCTTTTTTCTACTTTTGCAAGGAAGTGATATAAATTAAATTCTTCCCCGAAGATCCTGAGAGTAATAGATGTCTCCGTGTGATTTTCTTCTTCCTTTTTCACTTAAGTATTCAAATTTTCAGCTGTGATGAACTGCAGTTCTGGAAAATTATAGGTGCTTGATAGGTGTTACATCAAATTCACCACCTTTCTTTAACGAAATAGCTTTGGCAGAAATTCATCATGCTTGTTCCAATGAGTCAGACTTTTGAAGTTTAATATTTGATGTAGAATATAGCAATTTTAACTGCACATTAATGCCCTTAAACGTCATCTAAAATATCCACAATCTTCCTCCTTTATTTCTGCATTAGTATTTTATTCTGCTTCTTACAGAAGAATTAAAATGATGTAACAGCTCAATTTTTCAAAGGTTTGGATAGCAGTTCTGGGACATATTGTATATTTTTAATTTTTTCCACATTTCACGGCCATTAACCCTAAAATCCAGAATCTCAGCCCTTGGTACCATATTAAGAGCATTATTCTGTCAATCTTGTAGCTGGTTTGTTCACTGAGGCAAAATGCGATTACATTTTCAGCATAACTCTTCAAGTTGTTGCTCTATCAATTATAATCTGCACTGATGAATAAAAAAAAAAGCCTGGGCCCATTCAAATCTTTGGCATCACTGTGCATCATTACAGTAAAATTGTATCTTTAACTCCTTAATTCAACTTGCAGAACATCATTTTTGCATAATGTCCTTTCAGGGTCAAGCACTGAGGACACCCCTGTAACATTTTGTTAAAAGCAAGTTTAATCTGGATTCTAATCAGGGGTTTAAAAACAGATTTTTCCATCATTAAAGCTCTTTCTTATCACACTCATATTTTCACCGTCCCCTCTCCCTACAGTATCTCCTCATTCATACTTGCTGTCTATTTTTCTCTCATTAATTAAATCTTATTTCAGTCTCTCTCTGTACTTTTATACCTCTGTATCTGATGTGCATGCTCTCTCAGTTCAGTTTCTTTATTTAAACCTATTTCAGTCTCCCTTTGCAATACTCTTCCTATCTTTTCTGCACCTTAATGTGTTTGATCACAACCCCATGCCCCTCCCTGTGTAATCGAAGGGACAGTGCTGTGACTGTATCTCAGTGTCATTCTTTAAAACGCCAAGGTGTCTGACTAAATACTCACACAGCTCTCCATTCACATTTGCAGTGTATTCATATTTTGAAGCAGATTGGGGTGAGGGAGAAGAATGTTGAGGATGGGCAAATACGTGGAGTGCACATCAAGCCATATAGCCGTTGATTAAAAGGACATTTTTTAGATTCACTCTGAGGAGCATTCTGACAAACTACTACTGTTTGATAAACAGCTGATAATGTTTCCAACCATACCAGCTGCTGGTACTCTATTTAACATTTTGCCCCTTCATCTTCTGCTGCAAAGGCCAAATGGAAGGCATGCCTCCTCAGATGAAAGAGGTCAAGTTATTCCACCATTACAGACATGAATAAACTTTGTCAGGGAGACGGTCTACAGGTTTGAGCTGGGAAGTCCTACACAGTCCTGAGGGGGCAATCAAAGCAGATAAAATAAATGAAAACATCCGTGTACTGTAGGCATAAAATCACTGTGTGAAATCTGAACTTTGTACAGTCCTTTGAATCATGACTATATCACATGGGACCATGATTAGAAAGACTATATCTTTGAAATTTGGACTACCATTGAATACTGACAAAAATCAATGTTTCCTTCATAATGATCACATCCAAATTCACAAATATAACACAACAGACGCACAGATCTTTTCCTACAGCAGGGCACAAATGTAAAATGTACTGTGACTCTTGTGAATGCACCGTCGTCATGTTCCTTTATCCTTTATAAGACTATTGTTGTTCTCTTCATTCACCAACATAAGCCGTGTGGAATGGATATTCATGCCAGTAACTCAGCACCAAAGGAGGAAAAATTCTGGATGAATGTTGCAAGCTCCCTTTTTGACGTTGCCTTATTGTACCTGCCAGTCAGGAACAGTTGAAGTACAGTAATGCAGCAGGAACACTGTGAATAAATGGATCCCGTTCTGCAACATAGTTTAGAATTAAGAACCTGGGTTCTGTTTGATTTATAAACTTCAAATTTTGCATATTTCACTTGTGTCCACACACATATTAATTTTTAGACTGAGATTTGTTGGATACAATCCATACTTTTGATTTGTGAGCAACTTATACTACATATTACTGTATATATTGGTTCAAATTGGTTATAACTCCAGAATTTGTAAAGAGTCTAGTTTGACATTTGATCCTCATGTTGGACACTTTTAACGTGACCAAAGGAGCCAAAATAAATGTGGTGGATGAGCAATCTGTGATCATCAATGAAACAGTAACATTGTCAAAATGCTTACAAAATACACAAAGAATAGAAACTGTGGCTCTAGGGAGAGAAAAAGAAAGCCTGGCTATCAAATCAGCAACTGTTGAGATTTCCAGTCAAAAAAAAAAAGTAGTGGACCAACAGGCACTCTCACCTGGATTTGTCACCCTAATGCTAGTAAACTTACTTTCTCATATCTACTTTAAGTTTCTAAAGTGTTATAGCTGTGAATCAAAGAATCTCAAGGATACTACTAAAATCCCATAAATACTAAAAAGTAATTCAAAGTGACTAACATACTATTGACAAATATTACATTTCATTGGAAAGGTAATTTGAAAGTCTATTAATAGGCCCCGCAATTACCAGCCTTTTAATTGAATGATTAAATTGAAGTGACATTTGAATATAGCAAGGATTGATACGGTCCCCTGAGATATCATTAACTCTTACAGCATCCACAGCATCCCCACAGAGGATGGGATGACCCTTTTGTGATAACATGGTAATTATTAACCAGTCCCCAGCATGTAATGTGTTGCCTCAAATCGAGATCATTTAATTATGATGACCCTGGACCCTGGACATGCACAGTTATTGCTTGAAGTGAGAAACATGGGAGGAAGCCACATGCTGTGATTAAGGAGCTAGACCCAGAGTGCTTTGTGTGGTGAATAATTTCTTCACATTTTCCAAGTGAGATGGAGCCAAAATGAAGTCCTTTGGGTTTTCTAAAAGAAATACTTTCATGTGTCCAATGTGCCAAGGTCAAAACAAAAATTCATCTAAACTGATATTAAAGAACATTTATCAGTCAAAGCAGTGCCTATTTTATTATGCAAGTGCTATACAGTTACAGAAAACCACGCCAACAGACAAGCTATTGAAACCTACAGTATGAAGCAGGCCTCCGTATAAAAATGAAAGCAGATAATATGGCGACTGACAACTGATTCCTGATTCAAAAGATTATTTATTCCCCTTTTCATCTTGTCTCTCAATGCAGTTCTTTTATATTTTGAGGTACCTTTAACCACAGGAGATTACTACTTCTAAGATTTAAGCCTCAGGTTGCGCCACTTTTTCATCTTTTTCTAGAGGGCCAAATGTGGCGCTTGAAGTTTCTTTGATCTGCACTATTCAGGGTGCCAGAAGGTGAAACTCAAGGTCACACAGAGGAATTGGCGATTATAACTCCAAAAAGAAGATTTTTTAAAGCTGAAGCTTTTGATATAACACCATGCATGGATTTTCCCTGCCATTCTGGACCAGACTGAAACTAATTAAGAGTACAGAAGAGACATCTTTTTTTTAAGGGTGGTCAGTCATGACACACAAAAAAAAAAAAGCACATGTCCAATTCACAGAGCAAAAAAACAGCTGGGAGACTCAATGTTATTTCAGGGCTGTTTACTTGATTCTTGCTAATTTCATTTGATGAAGCTTTCAGTCTAAGCCAACAATATTTATTTGCCTCACATTGCTGGCATCAAGAGAGAGAATTATTCTCTCCCCTGGCTGGGGAGAGAACAAACTGACTACTTTATTTGTGTCATAACTTCTGCTCAAAATGCTTTGTTCTAGCAATTTTAGCTGGCTCACCACTTACTGTTAGAAAAATATATCAAGTAGGATCACACCAACTACACATATATATATATATATATATATACACACACACACACACACACACACACAGAAACATAGGTGTGTCCAAAGAATGCTACAACAGGTGGATCTATAATGTTCTATCACAAGAGTTTGTGCAATTCACTGCACCAGTAATGAAAATATCCATTTTATAATACCGTAGTAGTATAGTACAGTACATTTTATAGTAACCGTTCAGCTCAGTTAAAACAGCTTTTAGTACATCAGTTTGAAAAAAAAAAAAAAAAAAAAAAAAAACTTGGTACTCCAATGGTAAGGATGGGCATAGCTGGTGGGGGACAATGCAAATTCTCTGTAGGATACTGTTTTGGCCGGGCCTTTGTGATAATTGCATCCTCCCAAGGATGCTGGGAGATTAAAAAAAAAAAACAAAAAAACAATAGAACAACAGTTATTTGAAGAATTGGAATTTCTATTAACTGAATTTTTAAAAATTAAAAACTGTGAAATCCTAAAAAGTGTTAACCACTGACAGGACTGCTACATCTCAGGGTTTGAAAATAAGAGACTGTGTTGTTTTCACTTTATTCATTTTTACATTTGAACTACCAGATGGTTTCAAGGATTAAACGCTTGATATGAGTCGAAAAAGTCGAAAAAATGTGCAGATTAAATGATGCTAAGTGAAATTTTTTTTTGATCTGCCCACTCCAGCATTTCCTCCCAGCTACTGATTGATGTGGCCATAAAAATCCGTGCAAATATTTCAATCAGAATGAATGGAAAGTTTATTGATACGTAATGTGTAGAGAGTTAATATTATGCTCAAATACAATTTAATTTATAAATATCCAGTATAACCTACATTTGTCTGTCGGTCTGTCATCCTATCTGGTCATCAGTCACCACAATCTGTCCGTCGGACCCTTTTGTCTTTCCTCATGCTGCTGCTCACTGTGACTGCCCCTCTCCTCTGTCTGCCAATGTCCGTCCGTCTGTATGACACAGTCTGTCACATGGTCAGCGCCTTAATGGCGGCGCCTGTCACATCAGTCTTGGTTTAACTCGTTGGGTCTCTCTCCATCTGTCAACTGGTTGTTGTCATCAGCAACAGACTTCTGGGAATCTTGATCGTTTCTCTGACCTGCCTTGGAATAGCTCACCCTTTTGCACTTTCTCCCAAAGACAGGTTTGACATGTGATTGTGATGTGTTTGAAAATCGTGTTACCTCAGTGGACTGAAATTGTTAAACTAGCAGTCCCTTAAAAATGGAGAAACTGTGTCTTCAGGGGTATGGAGTCCCACTATAGAAGTAGAGAAAGTAGGGTGGTAATAGCAACCTGTAATTTGTATGACAAATGAACTTTGGCGATTGAGCAGAGATAACTGAGAAAGGAGACAGCACACAAACTCATTTCCTGTAACTGTGTTGTGTTTTGTGTCTTTCTCACCTCTTTAGGAGACCTGCAGCAGGTCTGAATCTATTCATTCTAATAGAAGAAGTGACTGCGATCTCACATGTGGACCAGCTCTTTTGCTCATTGGTGGTGAATCAATATTTCAAAAGCTACAGATCTGCTTTAGGACACCAAACTGATGATTCCTTGCAATGCATAATTTGTTGGAGAGCATCTTTGGTTTGACTCATTTTTTGTCACATCACGGTAATTCATCGCTTCATTGTTTTTCATCACTTTTCGATGAAAACTCTCAATTTGAAACTATAACGTCCGTTTGTCTGTTTTCTAAATTTTCAGCAAGGAGACACATCCGTACACCCTTAAAAAAAAACAACTTTTCATTATGGTGATATCGCTTGAAGGCAGATGATGTTATTCTCACCACGTCATCTACAACAGCTTGCAGGTATGACGTCCTTCCCCTTCAGGCGATTAACTCTGCTGACAGTAATATGAAATCAGCAGGTATGTTCCATCGAAAGCCTCTAATTTCAGTGGACTGCATTACCTGTGCTATGTTTCCACCGCTGTCACCCCAATAAAATCCTACACAAATTTCAGGAAGAACTTTAAATTCCAGCGGTTTAAAGGTCTTCGTCAGCACTACATAACTTGTTCTTCTTCCACACTTTCACTCTCAGTTTGAGGGAGCAACCTATCATCAGCAACTTGTGTTCAAGCAAAATCACAGTTGGTTATACCCGTGTTGCTTAAATAAAACAGAAATGGTTTTGTGAATACTATAAATCAATAGTTTCTTCACTCATGCTTCCTAATAATGATAAATAACCTACTTGTGCTTCTATGTGCTTCATTTCATTGTCACAGGTGTACTGATGAGTTTCTGTCAAAAACAAACAAGAAAACACTGGTTGAGTGCAACTTAGGCCATTTTATCAAGGGGAACGAATAAACAGGGGAAATTGAGGATATTCAGCATCATTGTTGTGCACCGCCCTGTACTTCTGCTCCCCTTTTGACTTCCTCTTTTGTCCCGATATGGCCACTTGTACATATTCTGTTTTACTCTCCCATTTCACCTTGTGTAGGGGCTGTGATTCACAGTATATAATGATGTTGTGGTTGAACTATGAGCATGAATTAAGCCATAAACCATGCACTCTCCAGCGAATAGACCCTTTAAATCATCAGAAGAAATGCTAACTGCTATGCATTCTGTTGCAGTGACTTTAGGACCTTAATTTCATGAATGCAGTCGCTTGCCTCTCATCAATATCACATAGGCCAAGACGTGATAAGCTATGTGAAACCATAATTTGAAAGGCTCTGCAATCCTCATTAAGACCTGAGAGGGAAATTGTTTTTGTCAGCATGAGAGGGAATAACCGAAGCTCTCTACGAAATGTGCTGTAATATTGTAATGGAATGTATGCAGCAAGAGTGCATTTCTGGTATGCAGCAGAAGAGATGGATGTGATACTGTATAGCAGGAGTGGGAGAAACACTATACTCACCTTGATCATACAGTGCAGTAGGTGTTGTAGCACCCCTTCTTATGCAGCTGATGTCAGGAATCTGGACATGTGTCAAGGTTCTGTGGAACCGATTTCAAGTTTTGATGAAAAGGGTTTTGCTGTGTGCTATTATGTAAATATGAGAAAATTCAGCATCGTACATTTAAGATATGAGGAGCAGATAAATACATTCTTCAACGGCAGCTTTATTGTTGTAATTGAACTGTACATGAAAGCATTTATCCATTTTAAGACAACACTAACAGGAGTTCAGAGAGGCTGTACTGTAATTCCTTTGCGTTCTGTGTCCTCTGTGTCAGAGGCTGCATTGACATTGCACTGCTGTATTTTGACAAAGAGTAAAGCACAAGTGTCCTTGGATATTTTTTTTTTCCCCGTGTATGATTTACCAATTGGTAGTCAAGTAAGCTTACACCCACTCACCTGAGTTAATTGATTCTTGCCTATCATTGGGGAGAACTATTTGGCAGCCTTGACTATGCGTCGTGTGGCGTCTCCTGACATATTTGGATGATTATTTATTGAAACAATTTGTAAGGACCATGTCGTTGGGAACTGGCCACAACAGGCTGAGGCAACAAATCTATAGGGGCAAAGAATTTATTCACTCACGCAGATATCCATTCATCAAACTGTCGCATGGGGAGTAAACAAGAAAGCTGCAGACCTCCTGAGCTGTCCTCACTGAGGTCTGTTGGGCGGTTGCAGCTGACAGTGGGGGCAAACCATTGCGTCCCTGCTTGCTCCCTGTCACCGAGAAAGTGACAGCACCCCAGGGTTTCCTTGCCATTGGTGCTCTTCCATATAACCTGTGCAAGGCAGCTGGTGCAAGTCAGCTTGGTTATGCATTCAGCTTTGTCTGTCCTTTATTTGCGCGCTATTCAGCTAAAAACTGTGTTTATTGGGAAAGTCAACTCCCACACTTGCAGCAGTATCTGCCATCCCTCCTGCTCTACAGTATGTAAATTCATAAAGAGGCTTTTGGGATGAATGGCCATAAACGAGGTGGTTAATTAGAGTTACCATCTTAAATTATGCCAGTATGATCAGTTTTCCCATGACTTTGTCATCATCACATTGTAGCCTTTAAATTATGCAATCAGTTTCATCAAAACTATATTTACTGCATCTGCGAAACTCTCTATGTTCTACTACCCCACTTTTGTAAATTGTGTTTGATGGTCAAAATATTTTCCAACTCTTATGACGATGTTTATATTCAATCTGTTCTATTGTGTTGATACTCATAATTGTATCCATTCAGCCGGCATGAAAGCACCAAAACTATTCTCACTTTTTATCAAAGCCGTGCACATTTGAATTGCTGATATATCAAACTAGACAAAACCTCACAAAATACTTCATTTCAAAAAAATAAATTGAAAAATCTAATTGGTTTTCTGAAAATACAAAGGAAAATAAGCTGAAATCTACTTCCACTGACTTCCGCTACACTTACCACTGTGCACACCACTGATTTTCTCCTAAGGAAGACTATTCTTGTGCACATATGCATTAGTTGCGGTCTTTCTACATTGCCATACTGTTATGGAGACACTTGGTGCCAGATACAGGAATATACACCTCTTACCTCCATGTGGCAATAAATGATAATTTTGATGAGAAAAGTATTAAATATTAAATATCATCAACAGCAGAGAGAAGAGCAGCTCTGGCCCTCTGTGCAATAACTCTCTGCTATAATAGTAGCAGGCGATTTATGTGCTTGGATACACACACATAGAGAGAGACACACACACACAAAATTTATTGAAATTAAAATTTAATACCTTCCCATTAATGGGTTTATTTTTCAAATCAAATTCAAAATCATAATTAGTTTGCTGTGTGAAAATAACTGCTACATTTCAATTTAGAGAGTGAAAGCTTTTCATGGTGAACCACTGTCTCCCAGAAAAACCTTTAGAGGCAAGTGTCTTGTCTGGCATTTGAATGCGCTTATATTTCTGCGCACAGGAAAAGAAATTCCAATTTGTGAAGGTACCAAGGACAGGAGCAAAACAAAAAGGCAATAAAAAATTTCCAGGAGATTGGAGCTATTTGCAGTCATCATACCACAAAACACGCATCATGCTTTTGTCCTTGAGATATTTTTCTCTCTCCACCCTTACTTCCAACACTTACCCTTTCATAAGAAAAAAAAAAACTGATTAAATTGTTCTGCAGCTGAAAAACTAAAGTGATTTCCCAAGGCCATTATTTTGGAAGCTGTAAATGTGGCTTCCTGGCTTCCTAGGCACGGATTACATCATCTCATCTCTGTGTTTTGGTCAATCTATTTCTCATTTTGTCCATATTATGAGGGTCACTGTTCAACATTGAAATACAAACTCATAATATTCAAATATATTCTAATATAATGGAAATGCTAACTTCAGATGAATTCAAAGAGAAACCATGGGGGTGCAGTACAAAGGAAAACACCGCTTCCGCACAGCGGTGTTCATAAGGTGTCAAACAGATGGAAATACTGAGACTCTCACATATCCCCGTACCGGAAATGAAAACTTAATTTGATACATTCTGTGTAAACACTGAGGTTTTACCTGCTCTCCAGTTTCACTTGCCAGGAAGTTATTGCAGGAGAGATGTGGAGGGGCGTTATTTTGTGCATCTTCGGTGCTAAAGCTAAAAAATGTTTGCTCCGTTTGAACAACATAAATACCAGTACTGCAGGTGTCTGTGTGTTTATTTATGTGCATTGAACGCCATAAATTGTAATCCTAGAGAGCAGAAAAATCTGGAGTCATACTCCAGCTGTTACAAAGTTCATTGCTGTCATTAAATGTATTTTATAGCAATATTTGTGGTGTATTTTAGGATACTTAAATGTTGGCTTTTGATCCATTTCACTTTGCTCTTGTGAAATAAAAGGAATTTACTACTGGATGATTTTTTACAAGTGCAATTTCCTCAACTACCTTTGTTATCAGCTGCACATATCTGTAGCCATTGCACTGGGAAATGACATCAGAGAAGCATACGTTTGCTCGACAGTTAGTCTACCCCATTTCTCTTAATCTCACTCATTCACAGACACACACACGCACACACACATACACACACACACACACACACACACACACACACACACAAAGAAAAATCAATGATCAATGTACTTTGCATTTCTTTTATCATAACTTCTTCTTTGAACAGCCAAAAAGATGTGTCTGAGGATTCTCATTTCTCTCAGCAGCAGTTAAACATTCAAAGGAAGGCGTCATGTAGGGAGTCTGGAAGTCGGACAACTACACCACCAGAGATGATGATGAAGGGTAGAAATAGAGAAGGAGAGGAAAAGGGAAAAAATAAGCTTAATGCAACAGTTGGGGGATGGGGGAGGAAAGTGATGGATGGAGGGAAGAGGCATAAAATGGAGGGAAACGGTGAGGACGAGAGGAATGGTGGGAGACAAATGGATATAGGAGGAGAAGGATCATGGAGAGAAAGAGGGAGGAGAGATAAAGGGAATAAAAGAGCAAGAGATGAATGGTGTGATGGTACTGTTGCCTTCCTGGCCTTAAGCTTTTGTGATTGATGACATGTTTTTCTTATTTCATCCTGTCTTGTGGGCCATGTTTGACTACCCACTGCAGGGTTGTGTTTAGGAACCACTCCAGGATGGCACAGATGGCTGGGCTGAGGTTGTGAAGGTGAAAAAAAGAAAAACAATGGCCCAAATGTGACAACCGAATCCAGGCTAAAATTAAAAACCAATGAAGTAGTCTTGCTGTTGTTTTGTTTGGGTTTTTTTTTTTAAATCAAACTGTTATCCTAACAGTTTAATGCTCCACCCAGCGTGTGTCCTCAGATTTGAAACCTAAGCAGAGTGGTCACTTTCCACCACTTAGGGGAAATTGAGAAGTTATCCTGTCACATTAGGTAACGTTACAAAGTGGATTATTGCCCCGCACTCATGGAGAAAATCCTATTTAAGCCACTATCTGTTTATAGAATGCAGCAGCTGAGACAATGGGGAGAGTCACAGTGTCATCAAAGTCAAACCCAGAAAGGTGAGTTTCAAAAGTGACCACAGCAACACTAGAAGGAAACCAATATCAAACAAGCACCTTCAATCAGATACCTCTGCAATTATTTTTTAAAAGCATAATGTTATCAGTCACCAATCCAACTGCTCTTAGTCTTAGTCCCACTATGATTCCCAGTAGGAATGATACTCTATCAATTGATCAGCTTTTTCATTTTATTTATTTTTCTTCTCTCTCCTCGGCCGTTCATTAAAATGTGACAGGGATAAAGCTTGGCGTCAATAAGGGTTCATTCAGCAGAGCAATCTGTTGGTGGAGCGGTGAAGTGTGCACCATGGGTACTCCCATTTCTCTCAGGCTGTAAATTTTGAATACATTTTAGCTTTTTCCTCATCTGGAATATATTTAACATTTTTATAAATGTTGGCTTTTTCCAAATCAGACATCAATAAAGCAGTCAAACAATAGTACCGTTTTCACATGCACAATATATAGAGGATTTAAAGTATTTGTGTTATTCAGTCTGCTGAGATTTTGTCCTATGAAATTTTTTAAAGACTTTTTTTCTTTCTTTTTTTTTTTTTGTTAAGAGATGACATTTTCTTTGCTTAGAATATTTAAGTTAAATCCATGTACAGGTAAAAGCTGTAATCACAAAGGATCTTTGCCCATATGACAGACTCTGAAGGTGAAGAGCTGTTGAGGACATGCATCCTGGGAGTTTCTTTTGCAGACAGAGAGGTTCAGCAAATGCTGAATAGTGGGGATTTAGTCAAGTGCTGCAGATTAGATTGTGCAGGGATGCTGTTTCTTGCTGAGCTTTACTTCAGATGTTTTTTGCATCTCCTGCTCATTAAAGTAAAGCTATTAGGCAATTGAAAGTAGCTGTTTTAGAACTATAACTGATTTTCTTTTTCAGAATTACCTTCAAGTGGATAGGGCAGATTTTTAATAATGTCGGAAACATTGATGGGACACACATCCACATCATTGTCAGGCTTGTTCATTATGCCTGCAAGAAACTGAATCAATTGGCCAATGTCTTGAGCCCTTTTCATTTGCGTTCAATGACCAATCAATCTAAAAGCTCAATACGTTTCTTTTTCCAGAAACTTTATTTCAAAGTCCCAACATTGCCGTATGAATTTTTCAAACTGGGACACTTTATTTGATAAAGTGAAGTTTCAGGATTGTGGGATTATGAAGGGTGGATCCCTGTGAGTATTTAGAGTTTTTTGTTTTTTATCTATGTATCAAATTCTAACTGGAGGTGCAGAAAAGTGTCAACCGCAGCTTCTTATTGATATAAAGTTCTTTTCAGTCCCCAGTTACATTTGGATTTCTTCTCTCTCTCTCTCTCTCTCTCTCTCTCTCTCTCTCTCAGTCAGTCACAAGCACTCGTAACTGTAGTTTAGGCCACAAATGATCACCTTGCAGGATTACACACATCACTGATTTAATCATTTCAAACACCCTATTTTTATGTTGTAGGAAAGCGATCACATATTCATTTTTTGTACCTCTTTTATCCAGGGAAGGCTTTGACAAAAGTCATTTTTTCTTTTTCAAGAACAACTTGTTCACTCTTGCACAGTCACACTCATTCACACCTGTGAATGAATCTGACAGTTCAATCTGTCCCGGTGGCCGCTGAGCAGCTTCACTGAAGCAATAAGGGGGTTAAGGGCCTTGCTGAAGGGTCCCTCAGTGAAGCTAATGAAGGAGTGGCTGGCGCTGGCCTTTACCTTCTGACACCCGTGTTAAATATGAATCAGCCTAAATGTTGTCTGAGACACATCCTCTGCCGCAGCATATAAAGGCAACTTCGGCCTTGATACCTTTACCATTATCAAATGTCTTACTTGCCGTAAATAGGCAGTGGATGTGTACATGCATGCAGGATGGTGAACAGCGGGAGCTCTTGTGAGATTGCTTTAGATATCCTAAAATCTGATAGAAATTAAACAAATTGTTTTCCTTTGCCTCAGAATCCTGGAGCAGTTTAGATCATAGCTCCACTGCCAGCATTAAGGAGAGTACTCCCTGTAGTCTTTTCTCAAACCAATCCACTCCACCAAATCCCTTAGCTATGGTGATGAACCGGATTCATGCGGGTTTTATAATGAAAGGTCACAATATTCTCAGACTGGGGGAAAGAGGTAAGACTCAGTTATGTCAAATTATGTTCTGGCCTTTGGCAGGCCAAAACAAAATTACATGGTGGATAGGAGTCAGCTGTAGCCTAGTCCGCTGGCAGGCTCATGCTTTAAAATTTATATAAATCTGTGAAAGGAGTCGTATGTGTTCAGGAAAGCAAGCGCACAACTGTTTTTGCATTTGGAAATGTTTGGATTCCAATGGTTTCTATGAGCCATGACTATTCGTCTAAAAAATAAATAAATAAATAAATGGTTGACCATCACGTTTTCTTAAAGAAAATAAAGCAGTAAATGTTGTAATTCCATATCTTGTCAATTATTGTCAATATTTAGTTTTTGGTGAAAAACATATTTGCATAAATCCATAGTACCTGAGCTCAGCAGCTATCATGAGAAGATCAAAAATGATGAAGAAATTCTAAGTCTCTTTGAAGGACGGTGGGTGATATCTACAGGGAAAGTCCATAATAATTCCTGAGATTGATACAAAAGGAAAAGATATCAACCTCAAAGGGCAGTCCTTACATATATTTGCCCATCCTCTTTAGATAGGAATAAGGAAAGACTGTTTGCATGTTGCCGGGTTTTTGTTTTTTGTTTTTTGTTTTTTTTTTTTAAATCTGATTTTGTATCAGTGATCAGTCAGATCATAGAAACCTATATCACTGGCTCCTGGCATTTTTAATGATAACAGGATAAATTATACATTAATATAGCACAAAATCTTGCATGTTGAATTATGCTCCTCTCAGAGGTTCAACAAAATTAGATTTCCTTGTATGAACTTTGGGGTGAAATCTGTATCATAAGCACATTTTAAATCAGTTCCAGCATATTTTGTTTATAACTCCATGTCATCTGGCGATTATACATTATACTCTGAAGATTATGCATTGCTATCTAGTGTATATTGCTGAAGTGAATATAGATTAAAGCCCATGGACCTAAATGATTCAAAGTACGGAAAGATGCTTCCTTTGCATTTATATTTCAGTTGTGAAAATGGGAAGTAGAAAATATAAAATACTTTGGAAGCAGTTTTTGATCATTTGTGTCTGTTTGTTTTACAGCTGATATAAATTTAGGCTTGAAATTGCACATCACATATTTTAACTGTAAATTTACTTCCATTTAAAACTGTGGCATTAAATCACTGTAGACATCAAGTTTTGTAAAATGGCTCACATTGTTTTTCTCTCATCTATGTGAACATTTTTTTCTCTTTACTCCAAAGCCCCAATGGAGATTGCTTAAACTAAACTCAATTGGATTTTTTTCTGTAATTTTCAATCCAAAAAAACTGACTGGAAAACTGAAAATAAATGTTAAAAACAAAAACAAAAACTGCTGCTTTACACTGATTGGGTACTTTCAAATACATAAAAAAAAAATAAAAAAATACAACAGTTGCTAAAAATCAAAGTGCTGGCAAAATGTTTTAACCCCAATCTTAAGAACAACCTGATGGTCTTGGATTAAGAACTTCAAATCATCTCGGCCAAGTATTATTGATTGTAGATGCTATAATACAGATATAAAGCAGAAGCACCAGTGCAGGTAGACGGTAAACACACCTGCCCTATTTTAGTGCTGACACCACAGAATTGAAGCTTTTTTTCTTTTTTCTCCTTGCAACTTGCTGCCTAATTTGGCATATCCTGCTACACCTCCACTTCTTCTCTTGTCTTCTTTTGTGGCCTCATAGTTGTCACGGTATACAGAGAAAACTTTGAGAGGAAGAAAAAAATATATCTAGACCTTTATGACCCGCTGTCCCAGCATTAAAAAGCGAATACTAAAAATGTCATTGGCTAGCAAAGCATACAGCTGTGAGATTGACTCTGCAGGTGAGAAACGCACAAGAGATTCCTGAATATAGTGTGAAGGCCTGTTTGTTCTGGAGGCATTAAATGAACAAGCAACAGCTACGAAGCAGCTGGAATAATGCAATATAGTCAACAGATTAGCTTTCCTATGAAAGAATTAGCTTTCTGTTTTTACAAATTTTTTATAGATATTTTGAGTACAGTAAACAAGTCCTGTCTCAAAAACAATTCTTGTATGGTCTTAAGACTATAAGACTGCACTGTTAAACCTTCACACTCATGAGCTGAGCTTATCCAATTACTGTCAACTCCAATAACGTTGTTCAGTCTTATATAAAAGGCTCATATAAGAGAATCTTATATTGCTTTTTATAATCTTATTGCATCTTAATCTTGTTTTAAGGTGATGACAGAATTGCATTTTATTTCAGTTATGTCAAATACATAATTACCAACCAGCCAGCTATCTATAAATACACGTTGGAATTTTGGGCACTGGGGCATACAGTTCGCCTCATGATGGCATGAAGGTTGCAGAACTTCATGATTGTCATTTCACCCATGTTAACAGGTTTAAGGAGGCACACAACACGCATGTGACTGGCACTATCATTGTAGCAGTGCGCCATCTACAGTTACAGCATGGAGCCTATTTTCATGCTTGAGGTAAGAAAGTCCATGTGAAAACAGAGTGAAAAGATCTGCTGATAGATACACACTGACATCATGCCAGCAACATTAAAACTGACACCTTTCACAATAGTGATTTCTGCACAGTATCGCAGCATGACACAGATTAATGTTTTTATTATTATTATTATTATTATTATTATTATGTATTTTTTATGCCTTATGTGTGTGTGTGTGTGGACTATTTTCGCAATCGAATGCTATTAAAAGGAAAAGTGGAGGCCATGTAAACAACAGCATCACTGGAGTCAGAGCTGAAGCCCATTGTAGGCTATAATTATATTATGTCAATAAGTTCACAGAACATCAAGTGAAGGTCAGCAGTTTTCTGGTGTGCTCTCTCACTCACTCTCACTCTCTCTCCATTTTTCTCTTTCTAAACAAAACATGAATTAAATTTTTAATGAAATGAAATCAAACATTCTATTATTAATGGCCATTATCAAAAGCAAACTCAGAGTAGAAAGCCAGTGCTGGCTGCCGCAGCCCTGCAGTGGAGGACACACACACATACACACACACAGGTGAGGTGAACAGTGTGGTCTGGGCCTCAGGGAGGGAAGACAGAAGATGTTTTCGTGATTGTTGTTTAAGAATCAGTATCAATGGTGAAAGAAATCTACTAAAGGCTTATGGCAAGTTTTTTCTCCTGAGAAGTGAAACGCAGTATTAGTGTCGAGACATCTTTGCAGGCACTAGACTCATAATTGGTTCCGGGGTTCAAGAGTTCAGTTTTCAGCACAGTCAGGGCAGGCCTTCATGAACTGTGGGACATGGAGTAAACAAAAAGTGACATTTGTCACATTGCTGTAAATTACGCATGAAAAATTAGCTTCCATATACAGTACAATAGAGACAGATGTTTCTCCTTTCATCGACTTTAGCCCTAACATGACTGAATACATCTGAGATGTTGGCAAAAGATGTTATTGTTTTTATGTTCATGAAATTGACTTCATTCATTGACCTCTTTGTTTCAGCAGCCGCACTTTCTGTTCGACTACAAAGTAAATGCAAGTTTTCACCAGCTGAATAGGCATCAAAGCTGTTGGACCTGCAAGTGTTGACATGAGACTTAGTTAATTTATTTAACAATAAACAAAGATTGTGAGAAGTAGGTGCAGATAGAAACACATTGCCTTTGTTTACATGTAGCTCCAAAGGGAAATAGGCCACATTGTGGAACATGGATTGCACAGAATATTCTACACCTGTTTAGAGTTTATGCTTCATTTTACACCGTGACATCTTTTGTATTTTTTTATTTATTTATTTATTTTCCAAGGCACAAAGGGAATTTCCCTTCAAGCTGAAAATGTCAGCCCACATTTTACCGACTATCACAAGGGAGGAGGAGGTATCATGTGGAACTTATAAGTAAAATAAGAGTATTTCAGTTTTTGACAAATAATATTCCTCGCGGTTTCATTGTCTAAACAGAATCTTGCCTTGTCACGCATCATGTTCAAAACACTAAAAGTTTTGTTGTTCAACCCCGTTATACACAACAAAACACGAATCATCACTTTGCTTTTACTGTGTTTCACGCGCAAACTTAAGGTGTTTGACTTTGTTCATTTTTCCCCTGATAGCTAAGCTAGATGCAGATTGCTTTCGACATGATATGTGTCGCATTATTCTTTTTAATTAGGGGGCTGATGTTTATAAGCCCCAAACAGTAACTCTAGATAAGAGTGGATTCGTGTCCAGTTAATCAAAATCCTCTTGGCAGATAATGGCTGCCGGGGGCTCCACCAGGTTTGCAAAAATTTAATTAGTAGAGCCATGAATCTCTACAATGCTTGCTCAAGGGTGAAAAAGGACTGAACGCAACACTGCATTTGTGGTGTCTGGTTTAAAAAAGCTAAAAGGTCGTGTTTTGAAGGCATGGGGAGAAGCCTTTTTGATTTCCAAATGCAACATCACACACATAAATATAACATGTGAAGCCAATGCGTGTGTCAGAGCTTGAATTAGTTCGGGTTCTTTTTTTTTTTTTCTCTCTGTCATCACTAGATAATTAGCTCTGTGAGGGGATGTTTGGACTCAGCCTCTGAGTTATAATAAGTAAGGTTAAAATGAGTTTTACTGAATCTTGGTTTGAAGCAGAGATCAGCAATAGCCGCATCAATCAGGCAAGGCAAATAAATACAGAAGGGAAAGCGAGCAAGCAGGTAAAAAAATAAAGTAAACACAGAAATACACAGGGCAGAGGAAGACAGGTGAACAGGAACATAGCTGGAAAGCTATATGGCTACAGGGGCACAATGAACAATCTTGCAGTCAGTAGGTATATGGCTGGTGTCTATAAGCTAAGGGACTAATGAGGGAATGAGGAGCAGGTTATCGGGCTGATGTGAAGTGTGGGTGATGTGGAAAGGCTGGAACAAACTGCAGAGAACCGCCAAACAGGAAGGGAATAACAGGTTTGGAAATTTTCATAAAATGCCAGTACCAGGAGGAAATGAGGGTGTGAAGCTTAAGAAGTATGACAGAAATACAGAGAACTTGTAGGAGCACAGTAAACCTGTGAAGTTGGAGCCCAAGTTGTTTGATTTCAGCAGTTTAAAGATACAGCAGTATGACTTTGTTTTGTAATGAATAAGAAACGGGACAACAGGAAATATAATGCTGGAAAACTCATAGATGTGGATTTTGTATATTCATTTTGAATGTGCCGTTATTAAAAAAGTACAGCCCAGCCTGATGGGACTGATAATACAGAGTATTGAACAAACTAAAAACAAATTCTATCTGCTGTTATCTGTACTAAATATCATTGTTATTTATATATGTGTGTGTGTGTGTGTGTGTGTAGGCTTTAGTTTGAAATAATCAAACATTCATTTGAAATTGAAATGGAAAAAGATAATATTTGTTCATTGCACCTTTTATTTGCTGTTAATAAGAAGGTTAATTTTTATTGACCAATCCAATCTACTGATGAACCGCAGGTCATACATTCCTAGCTAGCCCAAAGTCTATCTGCCAGGGGTCCTCCACAAATATTGCTTCATCACCAAATTCCATAGCCGTTCTCTTCTGGGAACAATGAGGGTCCATACAAAATTTCAAATAGCTGTTGAGATACTTCAGTCCGGACCAAAGCTGACCAACACTGCCATCCCTATAGCCACATGGTTAGCGTTGTTGTCTGAATGTACTGTACTTTCCCCACATTTTGCCACTGTGATATTATTGTTGCAGGTGAATCAAATTCTAAAAAAGAGTTTGAATGAATGTATAAATATATTGTACAGTAAATAGTACTGACTTGTATTGAACTCAAATTTTGGGCCTGTAAGCACTCTTGGACTGAGTTAAGATCTCTCAACGGACTAGGTGCTTTTTCTGTCTTCCCAAAGATTTATATGACAATTATACATGTGGCCCTGTGCTACTATTAAATTACAGGATGGATTTCAGGGCATGGGTCTCATGAGTGTTCTTATGTATGGACAAAAAACAGGAGTGCACACTGTTCTTTCGCTGAACAGAGAGCACATATCAACAATAAAAAGTAAAGGATGATCACAACCCTGAAGGACTCACATAAATAATTATGATATTTGAGAGCTTCCCAGTGTTGTGTACATCACTTAACCTTTATTGTCTCAGTTTCTTATAACATCAGACTTCCTCCCAACATTATTCTCTCATGGATGCTGTCCTCTGGAAACCTTTATTAAATTTGAAATAATTCATTGCACAGACTTGAAGGGATGGATGGAGATTTCCCACCCATGTTTTGCTCGAGATAAGTTTCCTTTGCTTGCACCCAGCTGCCATCCCGACAAGCAAATGGAAGCATAGTCCAAGCAAAGCCTAATGCACCATGGAGAGGACATTAGAAACACATATCCTGTTTTATTAATGTGGTCAATACAGTCCATTAGGCCAGGGATTTAAAAGCCACAGAGCTCTCTCACCTCCATTAATATTTTCCTTTGACCCACAGTAATCTCTTTTTTTTTTTTTTTTTTTGCTTCTGAAGAAGGCCAAGTTTCTTTCCATACAACCCAAACTGCAGTAATATACTGTAAACGTAGTGCTACAGATTCTGTATGCAAGTTTTATATTTAAATTCATTATGCAAAGTAGAAAGTGGACATCAACTGGAGCTTCTGAGATTATTGGTCATGTTTTAATGGCATCCCGAGTCTTTTGAAATGAGTTTTATGGATATCTAGTTTTGAACTCCCTGGCACCCTGATTTCCGGGCAAAACAAATCCTAGATGCAGCAATGATTTCAGCATGAGAAGAATAACTATGCTCAGGATAGTAGCTTTAGTGAAGGTTAAACCACTGACCACTGACAGTGCTGAATATCTCAGAAGGAATAAATGAGTGAGATAGATCATTGATAGTGTTGGAAAAGGCAACGTCAACACATCAGTAATCAGTGACCCCAGCGTCTTAAAAGATCTCATTACTCAAAGTGAAAACATATGACAAGATCAATGGTGTGACCCTAATGTGGTTCTGTTCAGCATGAGAATGGGAAAGGTAAAAATCCACCGCATTTAGGAACTTGGTAGACAAGAGATAAGTGGTAACTTTTAAGTGAATTCATTTACAATGGATTCAAGTGGGACGCAAATACCCAACAATGCAATGTTCTGCAGAATTGCTACATGCTACTCTAGGAAAGTTGCTCTGGGAGACCAACTGAGCCATTGTGATCTGCATTTTAATAGTTGCACAAATGTGTTCTATAATCAGATATATGTATTTCCAATTAAGGGCTGGTAGTCAAAATGGGGCTGATTATTATCCAAATAATGAAAACAATTAAAGCCATAACAACAAATTATTTCTGACAGCAAAGGGTAATTAAGACAAATCTGGTTAGTTTATATTTTTAAAAAGGGGACGTAAAGTGCTATTTGGCAAAAGTGCTAAACTTGAGCATTTGCAATCTATGTGAATTCCTGTTGGTAACGTGTTGCTATGAGTATATATGCAAAGCCTTCTGTAAGCACAACAGGACAAATGATGTTGCATGGGGGCGAGCCATACTTTTGCTCAGCTATAAAATATGCTATCTACATCTGTGGCTGTATTCTTAGGAAAGCCCCCCCCCCCATTTTTACCTGCTATGAGATTACAGACATGGCACACCAGTATTTTCTGGCACCATTAGAGCATATTTCTCTGTGAACTTTGCAGCCAAGGTTGTCAAGTTATTTCCCTCTGTAGTCCCATTCATAGCTTGTGTCAGACTACTCCCTATGACAGTAATGGTTCTTTAAAAGCCTGGCAGAGGTGTATTCCCTTTGCTGTCTGACAAGGTTGAGCAACAATGGTCAGACCCCACCTTGTCCCATACCTTCTCTCTACATCCTCACCACTTTCAGGTGTGAGTCTATCTTGATTCTCAGAGACATTATGCTACACAAAGGGATTCATAGGTGCAGTGTCATGCCCCCGTTCCGAGGACCTGTGCTGAGCAGTTAAAAATGTTCCTTTTTCTTCTCTTCTGCATTGTATCCCGATTCCCAGGGCAGAGAGGATCTAGGCAGATAGCGCAAAGAGATAAAACACAAAACCCTTTTATTCACCACCGGGTTTGAAACAGGGAAATTAATTCAGTCCTATTATCTGACTCTTCCAGGAGCTAGACGACTGAAATTATGGCCTGAAATTTAAGGATTGTCTTGAGGATTTTCCAAAATTGTGCTCTAATGTAGCTCCTACGTATCACTCAATTTCCATACAGAACATGGAATTACAACTTAATTTCAACATTATACACCTGAAGACTTCATAACCAGTGAAATAATGAGTATATGCATCAGCAGTAAGAATTCATCTGGTTTTTGGAAAGTGTCTGTAAGCATGCAACATTGTACTCTTCGGGAAAAATGAATGAGCTGCAGAGTTTCCACTGTGCTGTTGTAAAACTGACTTCTGCCTGCCCTCCTCAGCGCAGAGTCTGAGGTGGGTAAGGTTTGACCCTTAACTGTATCCCACAAGGTTAGCATGCCCTCCCTACCATGTTCATCCAGCAGCCCCATATATCAGCAGTGACACCGGGAAAATTAATGTCACTGCGATCCAGAGCTCAGCAATGCCACTGATGGCATTTTGTTCAGTATCCAGCCAGAGGAGAGATCAGCTAAGTTCATCCTCAACAAAGCATTTTATGTTTGACTGAATATTAAAGGAATCTAAGTAGCAGGTTTTGTCCTGTCTCCTTTGTCCAAAATGCTACATGCTGACACTTAGAGTATGTTGCTTTAACATGAGATAGGACATGATTCTGTATTTTTCCCCTCTTTCTTCACAGCGGATCTCGGAGCTTTGCTGCATCAGAAGTTACTCTGAAAATCAGTTAAAATTAATGGTAATGGTGATGATATCTAAAGAGAAATAAGATGAGCTTCTCTCAGTGAGGGACCATCCCCCACCCATTTTAATTATGCAATCATTAATAACACATTATATATCAGTCTTAAGGAGGTAACAATTTATCATGTTAGTTGATGGGTCACAAACATAACAAAGTGATTAAAAACTAATGTGTAGTTAATGATTACTGCATGACTTGGAGTTCAACAGAATCCGAGTGTGCCTCGCTGAACCAGTTTTCAGTCTGTCCATTATGGGAGAATATGATGAGATGATAAAAATGTTTAATAACCCTGAGAAATGAAATATCTTCTGTCATTCAAAGATGTTCCAGTAGCCACTACAGGGATTGCCCCTTTGATACAGATGATTACAGACTGTTTTATCTGTTATTTCTCAATGTTATCCATCACATACCGGGTAATTACCAGGCCTGTTTTTATTATTTTGTCTTCAACAATACAATTGTACCTACAGTTCAGTTCTGTCAATATGCATTTGTCTGAGTGTAACTCAATTTAAAACAGTGAATGAAAATATGCTGATATTCAACAGCAGTGTGCTAATCCAGCACCCTTTTCTGTATCAGTCCAACACTGCATTGGATATTGGGAAAACGTTTCGCTATTGCATTGAATCATTTTGGTGTGTGTACATGGACGGAATAGAATCAGTTGCCAAAACTAACTGCTGATACTGGCTAAATTATCAAAACCAAATATAGTAGTCTACTAAATCAAGGAAGTAGTTTTTGTCAGCAGCAGTGCCGACCCTTCTTAATGAGCTGAGCCAAATGATCTGGCTCACTAGGAGATAGAATTGCCATCACTATTTGGAAACGTCAACAACACAACTTTGATCACATACTTGCAAAAGCATCATGGAAAAGAACGTATACTAAATCAGTAAAGGAAACAAGCATCCAGAATAAAAGTAAGTAAAAGTAAAAGTAAGCAAATCCAATTGCTGAATTCATCGTGCTGGATGGCCACCTGCTTTCTGCTGTCAAAAATGTGAGTTTCCCATGCTTTAGTTCACTATAAAGCTTTGCTACATCTTGCCAAATTGGTATTTCAACTCCAGAAGAGAGATCCAAAGAAGGTATGGAGAAAAAAAAAACCAAAACAAAAACCTGAGTCTGCAAATTTCTTTCAAATGCTTGGAAAATTGCCATGGTTAGTTTAACAAAAGAAACTTGGAGCGGAGAAGTGTCACATGTTATAATTTACCAGCAGCGTGGATAGGCTCAAGTTTTACTTTGGAAAAAGCAGTGCTGCAGTCTAAGTTTCATAGCTCATACACATTAAGGTCCATTGCTGGAGCAAAATGGGAGATGTCAAATGCATGGAAAATTGTAAAGAGGAAAGTCAATGTCATTGAGACACTACATTATTGTAATAAAGCTAATGGATCTCTTTGGAGATGCCAGTTTTGAGTACTGTGTGCATGCCCTACAGTTTGTTGTTAATGAGGGACTGATATCACAGCAAAGTGCAAGTGAATTCCTGGCTATTGACAGATGAATTTTGTATGACCAAGCAGACTGCCCCTTGCATATTCACACTTGGACAGCTTTAGAAATTGGAGCAGGATGTGTTGCCTAAATGTGTGCAACAAGACCTATGAGCGCAGTGGACAATACGTCTTACATGATCAAGAGCCTCACTGTGAGGAAATGGCGGCACACAACCTGCCAGCCTAACTGATTGCAAAACAGCGGGGGGTACTGGGGAAGACCGTCACAAGCCTCCTTCTGAGAAGTTGACAAGGTAGCTAAGCTCTTCATCTGTGCCAAAATCTCATGTCATCCTAGTGTCAATGTCCTTAACTGTGTTCTCACTTGAGAAAAGTAGGCTGGCAGGAGAATTAAGACCATGAGAGGCATCCTCCTTGATGCTGTGAACAGACATTTGTCTGAGGCAGTGTAGTTCCTGCAAAACCGCTGGATCCGAGATATCAAGGGAAGAAGAGAACACACACACACACACACACACACACACACACACACACACACACACACACACACACACACACACACACACACACACCACACTTGTCTGTGCGTGTGTGGAAATTTTCACTTTTGCACACTTAAGGGCAGCAGTTCATTTCAAACATCAGCTTTACAGATTAATAATCACTTGATATAAAGGGGTAAGCAAATTTTAAATGCTTGATTGGTCATTCCAGGTACTTTATAAATACATAAACCTTAAGACGTGCGAAGGATGCGTTAATGGTGGAGGTAAGAAAGATGGCAGAAGTGTGGAAGATCATATTTATCGCAGCGATTCAGTTCTTCTGCATTCAGACACAGCTGTCCTGGAAAGTCAACCGATTGTGCTCCTCGTCAGTCATGGCAAATTTCTCTGTGCACCTCTAGGAGGGAGAGTGAGAGGCTCTTTAGTACAGCCTCCATTATAATTGATGAATATGTTTGAGGGAACAAACTTCAGTCACACACAGGCTGTAAAACAGTAGAGCTCAAGGTTTTTGTGAAAGTTTTAAAGATTGTGCAGCTACTGCTCTGTTTTTATCATCTTTTCACAATACAATTGCTTAATTTTAAGAGTTTGAGGTTATGCCATTTTAATGAATTACTGTATGTTGGACTGCTAATTTAATAACGGAGATTTTATTTTTAAGTCATTTATGGTTCTCACTGCAACTTGGTTTTTAGTGTGAAATTTGAGGTAAAGGCTTCTTTGCCTGTTGTCTTACACACAGTATTTTACACTTAAATTATAAAGCATACCTCTTATTCAAAATACTCTAAAATCTTGCAATTTAAGTTCAATTTCAAATGTATATTTTAATTGAATGATGGTGATCAATGAAAAAGGCTGCTAAAAACTGTATGAAAGGGTTCCAATATCATCTAACGAAGTCACATCATTGGTAGTGCATATCTAAACTATTAGCTCCACGGGGGGGGGGTTGTTTTTTTTATTTTTTTGTTTCATTTTGTTATGGGTAGCTAGGTTAGACATAGTGCATCCAAAACAAATTTACCATTAACATTGGCAGAAACTCAAGGTTGGAGTATCGGTGCCTGAATTGCACATGAGAAAGTGGTATCGAGCCATACCTAATTACCAACAACTGGCTTCTTACACAGACAGACAATATGGGCTACACAAAACAAAGATGAGGGACAGAGAGAGAGGGAGAGAAAGAGAGAGAGAGAGAAGCAGGCAGCGTTCCAGCCTGCAGTAACCTTGATGACACCCTTCATTACTATGTGCAGGCTGACATCCTGACAGAGCCATGCGGCACCAGATGGAGGGGAGGGACACGGCGCCATTCCCACCCTCCACTTGTCCTTTGTAGTGGGGCATTCGAGAAGGAAGTTGTTGGTAAAAAAAAGAAAAGAGGAAGGATAGCAGTTGCGTTGGTTCATAGTTTGAATGACACGCCACTGGCTCAGCTCTGCAAAAATTGCCCTTGTCCTTGTGCTTTGACGGCAGGTGGCCTGAACTGTGGCCCGACCTTGCCATATCAAAAAACCTTAACCTACTATTCTGCATGAAGTGGGAAGACCCTCAGTCCAATCCCTGCTCCGCTTTCCAAAAATCCCAAATGGAGACGTCAGCCAAAGCCAGTGTGCTTCATTGGAAACTTAGACTATCACAGTGGGGTGAAAAAAAAAGTTCCATTACTTAAAAATGATACACAGCAAATTGTAAAAGTATTAAAACTTCTTAAATAAAACACTCATTTTATATTAATGGCGCTCACAGTTCAGCATGAAAATCCCTATCTAAGCATTTAGAGGATATTCTTGCTGAGCTTATTTTAATCCAGATTTCCTACATCACATTCATAGTTTTAATGAACACAAACTACAAAGCGTTGGTGGGCAGAAAATGCACTGGACACAATGTGTTTTTATAATAGGCTACTCAAAACCTACAGTTAGTTTGAATGGTTCAGTGTGACACAAAGCTATCTAATAGTCCCACTGCTGAAGGAAATACAGTCATGGTGGACTGATCAAAGGTGGCATTGCCAGCAAGTCCCCTTTAAGGACATTGGCAGTTAGCACAGCCTCTTTGTCTTCCTGGCAGCCCTTTGATGAGAGTCCCCTGGGTGATTCACTCTTACTTACAGAAGTGCACACGGCTGTTAAGAATTGGATCAAAACAGACTGAGAGGGGGCTGAATGCACAGCGAGCAAAGATATTAGAAATGGGAGATAGATGGGGAGGATAGCGAAACAGTGTGTAAAAAGTCTGAGACAGAGGATCCGGCAGACAGAGGGTGACTTAAAGAGGGAGGATTCAATTGTCGAAAAATTCTGTGCTATTCGTCAGTTCACTGTTGCCACACTGAAAGACAAAAGGTCACTGTACGTAATGGCCTTGTAGTCCTGGATTGGGAAGCATGGGCTGTGCAATCGACTCGAACAGTCCATCAGTAATGCTCATCTTTGCATGGTTACAAATCTGATGCAAATTTAAATTAATTCGTGCCCTACTTAACGCTCAGCCTTGACAGTTGTCCGTGGACTTCACCAGTCTTTATTATTGTCTATGGCCCGAGTCACGGGATGAATCCGAAAGGTTCTGCAACTGGGAATAATTCAGTGCAATTCAACCGAGAGTGGTGGAGTCATTTTGACAACCATTTGATTTTCCTAATTTGGTTCATGACAGTAGCTATAAGCTGGTGTCTGCAACATAATAATGGAATGATTTGTTAATCATTTTCATTTAATTGGATGTGTTCCTCGAATAACAATAGATCCAGTGTTTTAAGTTTTCATTTTATTTCTCTTTAGAGCTGTCAAGATATCCATTAATTGTTTGAAAAAAATAATTACAGCTATAAGTAAAACTGTGTGCAAATTTTTTGGCAAATAAAGTACACACAAATAAGTATCACTTTTGTCATTTCAACTCTGTATTATTAACACAATAAAAAGTAATTAATTTTTTAATATTATAGTTATTGTCACTGATGGGTAACATCTTAACATTACAGTGATTAATAGCACCTAAAATGCACCCCTTACTAAATCATACTGTACAGTAATTGTGCAGGTAAAAAACCAAAGCCATAGACAAAAAAGTCTCATCTCAACACTCAACTTGAGTTGGACGTTAATTCTTGATGATCTCTGCATAATGCCCCATTCAGATTATTATATCTAAACCATGCAGCGTAGTCATACTGTAGTCTATAGCGTCTGTTATGTCTGTCAACACAGTAATATTTCACTCTTATCATCATTACTTCGCTGCAGCACTGGTTTCTGGCTAATCCTGCAGCGGCAAGAGGCACATATTAGATCTGCTCAATTTTGGTGGCAGATGGCAAAACTGTGTGTGCTCCCATGGGGTGGCAGCCAGCTGGCCTTTCTTTGCCACTGTGACTAAGGTGAGCGGTGGAGTTGCCACTTTATGTACACTGAAAGAATAAAAGGGCCACATTTTAGTTGCTTCCTACTCTGCATGTATTGTACATTTACGCATGTTTTGAATTTTCTTCACATGCAGAAAAGTGATTCGATCTGGTATATATTGTATGTTTTTTTTAAATGTGTAGCCTACTTCTGCTGTATTACCAGCACTTCCTGCAGGGTTAAAATACTGGAGGAAATGTGTTCTTGTTGATAGAAATGTTTTCGTTTCAGATTTCAGCAATCATCACTCTTTGCTTTCATTTTCATAATGGCAACTTCTAACTCACTCATTTAAAGGAATTCATCCTTGGCCCAACTTGTGCTTGTCTTATTAGTTGTGATTGAAGAGGGTCATGTGGTAATTTAAGTTTCCTCTTCCAAGAAATCTTCATAAATTGTTCAAACAATTTAGATCCAGAACACCAAAACAAATGCACATGGCTAAAGTTGCTAAGCAACAGGCTTGTTAACTATGTTGTACAGCATGAAGGTAACAGAATAAAAAATTTTTAAAAATCCCACAGCCATTGTTGTACATTTTCACTAGAGCTCTAATAACTGAGAGTCTGGAGGAACTGATGAAAATATTGCAGAACAGCTTGAATTTGTTTACCGAAATGTAAGTGCACTCTGACAGAATATGGATGCACATTAAAATGTGGATAATTATATGCACCAAAGTGATTCCCCACAACAACATGAATTGCTTAACAGGCCCTGGAGTTTAGCAGTATGAGAGGGAGATGGATGGACTAATTTAACAGTGCCAAACTGCATCTTGTCCAAATCAAAGCTACAGTTCTAACAATAAAACATGTGGCGAACTGTCTCACTAACATTACCAATACTACTAAAGCCAAATCACCTGAAGAATTACAAAAATCATTGCTATGGGTGACAAAACTGCTAGAAACAAATAATCCTGTGCTTAAACTGAAAGCAGACTGAAGGCCATAGCTTTACAGACATTTGAAATTAATTCTGTGGATTTTTTTGGTTACATTAGTTAAATATTTAAATGACAGACTTCCCAGATAATATTTCCTTCACACAAATTAGCACATCACCCCTGTTTGCAAATCAAACTTGGTTAATGTTACATGCATACCAAATTTATAGAATATAGTAGGTGTGAACCCTTATCTCACAAATCTTAGGACCAGTACAAAAAGTATAACATAGATAGTTGATTTAAAGAGTGCAACAACATGAAAAGGCATCCAAAAATATCTAATAATACAGACAGTATGTCAAACAGTCAAACACAGTCAAACACATCATCAAAAAGAAGTACATATGTATATTATGTACTATCAACAGTAAAACTGCTCTGTCAAAATGATACTTTCTTTCATTGTCTGACTGGTAGTATCCGCGTTGACTAATTACTTGTCCTACAAATCATAATTTGTTTTTACTATGGTTCCTCTCAGTGGCATGCAAAATAAGGCCAAAGGTAATCCCATTGATTAGAGTCGTGTGAACTAAGCACCTTTCAACAATGAGGTGAGCATGCCGTCCCATTAAATTAATTAATTACATTTTGCCATTGGGGAACCATTTAAATTTGTAAAAATGTGCCTGGGCCAGGCAAGGTTAATTGGGCATTTAGCTCTCAAAGCTCCTCTGAACACCCAAGAGGAGTGTGTCCCTAAAACAGAAGCAAGTCCTTAATAAAAGTAGCACAGTGACCCCTTCAATAGACAATAGCTGATTTTTCATCTTTGACCCGATCTTTTGCAATACCTAAAAAATGAAAGCATGTTGATGTGTCTCCATAATTTTACTCCATTCCGCTACAATCCCTTGAAAGTGGAATGAGATAATGGTTAAAAAAGGTGTTTCTGGCTTATGTTTTGAAACTGTGATCATAGTGCTTGTGTCTGCCCCCTCCCTTTCCTGACAGAGACAGATGGAGTGGGAGCCACCAGTTTTACCAGAGGAAGCAGTTTATAGAATATTGTCAGGGGAGAGTAGGCAGCCTCTGAAATACAGCTTTCAAGTCACAGCCATCAATCTCACCAGTGGCTGTCTAGATCAAGCGAGCTGGAGAGCTAGTTTGTTAGTGTGTACAAAAGATGAGTGTGCTATACTGTGCTATTCTGAGGCCTCAGAGGGAAGAAAAGCCGCCAGCAGCTTCGCGCTAAGAACGAAGTGGAAAGGTGAAGCTGTCGGTCAACACTATGTAAATAAATTGCCCCATTCTGTCAATCAGACAGTGAAACTGGGGCGGTGAGTGTGGAGGTCCTGTGTTAATGAATGCCACTTAGGCCTATTTGCAGCCACATATGCTGAACATTGGGCAGTAGTAACATACCCATATTGTGACTCCATTTGAATCCAATGACCTTGATCACTTTTGTTGCGAGTTGTAAAGTTGAATAGCCCTTCCATCCTACAAAAATATAATAATTGTCAGATAACTTGGGTGGCAATTGAGGTCACAAAGCTTTTTGTTTCATAAAGTTAAATCATAATTATTTGCCATTCCTGAAACGACGAACTGTCCATAGAGTGGAAATGAAACCTTAAAATCTGTTGCATGAGGCAGCTTATGAAATAATATTTTGTTCCATGTATTATTCAGTGAAACCCTGGGCTGCTTACAAAAGGAGAACGAGAGCAAAAGTAGAAAAAAAAATTTTACCATTTCCAAGGACGATGTCTGAATACCTATTATTAACAAGCTGCAAGGCAACGATACTGAGAATGCTAAGCATGTCTCTATTTCTTTACCACCAATGAGCTGTTAATAGATTAAACCATGAGTCCATCATAAAACAGGGAAAGTGTTCTCTTCCAATAAAATAGAAGGCTTCAAATTCCATTACCACCATTACTGTTTATGTTACTGCCGAGTAGTGTCTCCTTTATGTCAGGTCCCTAGGATCAGGCTCTAAATCTAATCAGACCATACGGTTTGTAAGGCCATGACTGTAGAAGTTATACTCGAAATGAATGTTCCGAGTAATACCTGAAATAAATGTACACTGAGCTCCATCTACTTTAATAATCGCTATCCAGAACCCACTAGTTCCTGGTGCTGTGTGTGTCAAATCATTCTGAGATTTTGTTTCCGGCAGTAACATCTTGAAAATGAAATCTATTCTATAGTTTGAGCAGGTGAATCCATCACATGGGTCAGAGAAAAAAAAAGTTCCCTGGAAACAACTAGAAATGACTTCCAGCTTGGAGTGAAAAGTGAAAGGAAATTATTCTTGCAGACATGATGGGAGAGAAAATCTTCAGGTCCAGAATACAACAGGATATCCCCATCCTATCGTCACAACACTTGACATCATATGAGCACCCTCATAATCAGCATGAACATTAATATTATCCTTGATGCAGAACACCCCATTTCACATGTGATGTTGACTAGATAGAGATCATTCAGGTTTATGGTGCATTGTTCTGTCATGTTTCTCACTGTTTTTCAAATAAACATCCAGGAATGGTGTAAATCCTATTACATGTCTGCTGAAAACAAAGACAGTTTTGGCAGGTTTAGATTTGATTACTGGCAGATTTTTGAATAAAACCACTCAGCCTCAAAGGGATTTGTATACCTGGAAATACTGTCCAGCATCTAGGACAAATTTAGATTCCACAGAGTATGCAAATGCAAAAACGTTAATACAAGTCAGATAAAGATAGTCACAGATGCTTAGAGACTGTAATATTGTTGCTACCAGGGCTGCATTATAATTACCACAAAGCCCAACTGTGTTAGCAGTGAGTATGTAAGCTACAGAGGTTATTTTAGTCTTGCTTCACATTTCTTTTTTCTTGTTCAGCCACCAGCTGAACAGTTTTTGTGATTCTAATTCAAATATAATAATTGTGGTGTTAAATTTTTGGTTGTACAGATGCATTTGTGCATGAAAACAGATGATCTGCGGAGAATAGAGAAATCACAGAATGTGTTTTCTGATTTGTTTGACTTTTTTTTTTTTCTATTTTCTTTGTCCTAAGCCTCATGCTTTGCTCAACTGTCATGGTGGTCTCAGATTTATGGTGCTGCTGTGTCATTTTTTGTTTTTGAAAGGTTGCTCTGAGTCATTATTTCATATTTTCTTTGAAAATTTGTGATTTTGCTCTGCACCTAAGGGCCGTGATAAATAACACCACAGCTGAACTCAAAACATCACAATATCAAGACGGTTCGTCAAACCACATTAGTTTTCGCCACACACCAAACTCTTAAGGTATTTCAAGTCATTTGAATCTTGCTCTGAGCAATATGACAACATGTTGCACCTAAAATACTTTATCCTGTTATATTTTTTTTTTCCAGGGCTTGTCACAAAACTCAGTCTGTGGAATGCCCTTAACATCAGCACTCACACATCCCTGTCATCCACAGCTGTTAACAAGATTCCAGAATAACAACAGCCTTGAGGTGTTTACGCTGTAGTGTCTTCAATTATCAGGAGAGCTACCTGCCAGGTTGTGTCTAATTCCTTACAAGGCGAGAGTGTACACTAACAAGTGTGTTTATTCCTGTCAGCTGTTTTTCTGCCCAGAGGAAAGCACAAATTTTACAGATAGTTCACCTCTTCATTGTTAATAGGCTTTATTTATTAGTCATTTGTTTAACCAAGTCTGGAGTGCTTTCCCCCACTCATCCAATATACAAGAAAGTGTGTTTTACACTGTCCCACTTTTTTGTTGGTCCTGGTCTGCTTGCCTATTGTCTGGAGGCTTGGAGAAAAAAAAAACTGATTTTGTACTTCCCATGAAGAACTCATTGTATTGAATCTTTTTTTTTTCCCCTAAACCTTGTGACATACATTGTTGCCACCTTGTTCTGATTAAATGAGTCGCAGGGCTTTGATTCTGTGCCAAATTCCTATTGCATTCAGCGTCTTTGATAGAAGGCATGTGTCTCCTCTAGCCTTCCTGTTTCTGTGCTGCAATTTGCCAGGTGTTGGCTGTGAGGCTGCAAACACTGCACCATGGAAATATACACTGAAGACACCTGTTTAGGCATAAAATCAAGAAAGCAACCAGTCTGCACTAGTTTCACAAAAACTGGACGGATATGCTTATTGGAAAAAGTTTTTCTTTTTCTTTAGGTGACAAAAATATATATGCAATTTGTATTTACGCTGAATCTTTACAACTGCCAGCGCAATTGCTTAGCTGTGAGCGGCTACTCTATGTGTACCGTTTGTCCACACAAGCAGGGAGAACAACATTAGAATGCATACTAGCCAAAACTATAATTAATTTATAAAAACATTACCTGTTTTCCACAAAATGTAAAGCTGTCAATCCATAGTTCTTATTTATACTTCATTTGAAGTGGGCACTACATTGTTGAGTCTTTGTTAAGCCAGTTATCATAAATATGTAGTGTTTATTATTAAAGCATGATGAATAATAATAAGTAATAAACTGTCAATGGAGTGCAACAGAAATCTTGTTTCTGCAGCTTTTCCAATGTAAATCATTTACTATAGGCATACAGTATGCATGACAAAATTCTGCATGCATTTAATACTTGAGAGGAAGTTTAACAACGTAAAACAAGGTTATAAATAATGGACAATATCCAAGAGTTTTTGTGTGGTGCTTTGCAAATATGTTCAGCACACGATGCTCATTTTTAAATCTCTACAGAGTGATCCTGTCCGTGTATGTCTGTGTTGTAGAGCCTGGTCCTGTCCATTATGTGTCTCTCTGAACAAAAGGCATGGCTTCCCTCAGTTCCTCCAGGAAGAGCTTCCCCTTGAATTCATTCTTCTGATTCCAACCTGGATCCACACTAAAAAAGAACATTGTGGACTTTTGTAGTGTAGATAGAGGTCATTGTGCAGCCCCCGCCCTTTTCTTTTATTTCAAACTTTAGTTTGTCAGGCAGGACATTAAGAATAAAGACGTATTTATGATAACCACCTGGCAAGTCTCAAAAAGTTCTTGCAGGGAAGATCATGGGGGGGGGGGCAAACTAAGGAAAAGGAAAAACCTTTAATTAATCTGACCAAAAAGAAGTAAAACATAACAAATCCTGGTTTTAAAAAAATCCAAGAGAAATAAGTAAGAGGGATGCATTAATCTAATTTCAATGCTTTTTTAAACTAATTTCAATCATCTCCAGCTGCAGCATCTGCAGAATGACAGAAGGCCAAAGGCTATGTTAAATTAGGGAAAATACAAAAGCAACTGATGTCTTTTGAAAGCCAATTCATAGCAAAAATCAAATGGCAGAATGACAAATATTTCAAGCCTTGAAAGTGTTCCTTTGTAAGGTTATCTATAGATTTTGTCCCCATAATCAAAAAACACAGTCATTTGAACAATCAAATGTTTGGCAGAAAAAGAACATCCACATGGAAAACCATGTCTTGTACTTTGACTGCAATACACTAACATGCAGAGGAATGAAAATACCATATCTAGCCTACAAATTTGAGAACTCTGAGACATATCCTCAGGTAATTTGACAGAACCTTTACTGTACAAATGTGGAGAGTTAGGAAACAAATCAGTATAGACTCATCCGTTATTCTACATTCTCTATCATTGCTTCTGGGATGCATTATTGACGGGGATTTAAGGAATCAAATTATAAAGTTTCAGCAAGTCCTATTTAAAATGTTATTATAACCAGATCTGTCTTGTCAAGTCATCACCTTAAGCCATCAGGGTGCTAGCAGGCTATGAAGGAGGGCAAGAGCATCCACCTACTGTCAAAAATAAATTGGTTTGTGACTTAATGTTAAGAACCACAAACTTAGTTTTTTTAAATAGACTTGACAAAGGCAACAGAGCTGGGAAAATGATCTATTGCAAAAACTGGGACTCCTCCACCCTATTCCCCAAAAAATATATATATAAAAAACTTAACCTGGCAGAGTTAAGTCAGAATAAAGGGCCGACTTACATAACTCCCTGACACTGATACAGTTTCAGGTTTGAGCTTTGAACCCATGCCCTGAACCATTTTGGGTAATTTTTTTTCCCCCATTTAAACACAGAAAAACCAGAATATTACAGGTATAAGATTTCTCAAAGTATATGTTCTAAGATGGAGCGGTATTTTAGAGAGCAGGATTGTTACGAGAGCCACGGAGTGAATGATTACCAGTAAATGTACGCTGTCAGTTTCAAAGCTGAGAAGATTGATAAGGTTGCAGTGGACATTATAAAACTACATAGGAGACTTCAGGGCACTGACAAAACCATACTACAGAGATGAATGAAAACAGTAGTAGTAGCAGAGGAACTATCAGTTTTGCAGAGTCCAACATGGAACACCATGATTGTAAAACAGGCCTTATTACCCAAAAAAAAAAAAAAAAAAAAAAAAAAAAAAATCCAGCATGAAGCCAACAGCAGCAGAGATGTTAGCACCTATTCACAATGAAATATGCAGCCTCTCATAATCTAACATTGAAAAACACAACAGCAGAGAGCTCATCCCACATTTAAGCATGAAGCACACAGTAGCAGAGATGGTAACTTCAACTCACAGCCAACAAAAGGAGCACAATGTAGGAGATGTCCTGAATTCACAGTCCAGCATGAAGCAAACAGCAGCTGAGATGTTAGAACATATCTACCATCAAAAATGAACCACACTGGAGCAGAAAATAAAGCATCCTCTCATAATCTATCATGAAACACACAACAGCTGAGACATTTGAGCATGGAACAAACAGCAGAGAAGTTAGCAAAGTCCAACAGCAACGACGGCCTGAATTCACAGTCCAGCAGGAAGCACACAGCAGCTGAGATGCCTGTACATATTTACAGTCAAAAATTAACCACAATGAAGCAGGAAATAAGCAGCCTCTCATTATCTAATATGAAACAAACAACACCTGAGACATCCAAGCATGGAGCAAACAGCAGAGAAGTTAGCAAAGTCCAACAGCAACAACAGTCCAGCATGAGGCACAAAGTAGCAGACATGTTAGAAACTATTCACAGTCAAATATGAACCACACTGAAGCAGAAAAAAAGCAGCCTCTCATAATCTTACATGAAGCACACAGCAGCAGAGATGTTAGCAGCTAACCAGCTAACCATGGTCAAACATGAAGCACACAACAGCAGAGATGTTAGCAGCTAACCAGCTAATCATGGTCAAACATGAAGCACACAGCAGCAGAGATGTTAGCAGCTAACCAGCTAACCATGGTCAAACATGAAGCACACAACAGCAGAGATGTTAGCAGCTAACCAGCTAACCATGGTCAAACATGAAGCACACAGCAGCAGAGATGTTACCTTCAAACTCACAGTCCACCGAGGAGCCCAATGCAGGAGATGTTTGTAGAAAAGTCCAGCAGAGATGTCAGCCTGAACTCACAGTCCAGCATGAAGCACACAGCAGCTGAGATGTTAGCAGTTAACCATGGTCAAACATGAAGCACACAGCAGCTGAGATGTTAGCAGCCAATCACAGCCCTGACAAGGTGACTGGACCTGAGCACTCCTCCAGTTTATTGTCCCCTTCCCCACCCTGGTAGTCACTGTTTTAGGCCAGTATGACATAATCTAGAGCTCTGTACTTCCTGGTCAGTCGTGCAGGAGGAAGTTTGGGAATCTTTCATTTGATCCTCTCTATAGTCCGTTTTCTCTGCAAACACACATGTAGGTAAGCCATTAACACATGACATTTTTTTTCCTACTGTCTCAGTAAATTAGATAGAGCTGAGAACAACATGTTTACCTTGAAAGGCAAATAACTGAAAATTATTTAACGATTGAATGTATTTCTTTCTCGTCATATTTTAATGTAGTCATTAAGAACAGTAGAATATATGAGAGATATGAGAGACCTCCACATGGGTTTTTTGATTGGTTAAGCATACTCACTGCATGGAGTCTAATTACTCGGGCCTTTTTCACCAAACCAGCCCTGGTGATGCTGCAGGTACTGAAAACAGGCAGGATCTGGAACAAACACTGAATCAAAGCTGCCTTCAGGTCATTAATTTATCTGACCATCCTTCAAATTCACTTTGGGTCTGAATTTCAAAATTTATCAAACCTCATAAGCACTGACTCCACATCCTCAGAACTTTGAAGCAGTCCTCTAAGACACTGAGTCGTAGAGTCTTTCATCTTGGTGATGATCTTCAAAATCTTTCCAAGGATTGAACCCAAAGCTTCAAACTTCAAAACAGTCTTCTAATGCCCCGAGCCATCTGGTCAGACACTTATGAAATGTTTTTCTCAGAGCATTTGAGTCTTTCTGTGTTTTGGGCCTTTAAATTCAGTGAGCACACGTCCATTAGAGGATGGGTAAATTCTGGCCATAAATGGATGCAGTGATTGGCTTTATGGGAGGCTAGGACATTCAAACAATGATTCATTGGTATGGAGTGTCCTAAAGTGTTCCAATAAAACTTTCCGCACACCATTACACTACCAGGCTGAACTATTGACGCAAGGTTGACTGGGTCCAGGGAATTGTTGGACCTGCACAACAGTGGCTATAGCCATAAATGTTTTATGAATACTCCAGGATCTCTCTATATTTAATAGAAATATCTTATATTAAGATAAGATAAATAAAAGTAATTTTTAAAAAATTCCCCAATTCTATTCATCCATCATTATGATCATGTTAAAAAAGCCATCAAATACAATGGGATGTTGCTGTTGAAAAACTCAACTGCATTTTGGAACATCTGTGTTCAAGCAGCAGAGCTGCCTCACACTACTTGGCATGTGCACATTTTCTGTGAAGGTGAGAGAAGAGGAGATAGCGAAAGAGTGCAAAAGTTACGGGCTTGTCATTGTTGGCATTTGGCAGTAACTAGCTATCTTATTCACAAAGGCAAGACATGATGGCTGTGGATATGAGAGGCTTTTTCAAAAAGAAATAAAGAGAAATGAAACAAGGCTCAGGGGAGGCTGGAGGAAGATGGGGTTGCTGTAGCAACAGATGTGTCAGAAGACGAGCAATTGCAACTGTCTCATCTGGAGGCTCAGGTTGGTGCAGAATATGGTTTCAGTGAGCTGGTAAAGCTCAGTGATTCTCAAAAACTTTGACACACACACTGTGACAAATTATTGTTGTTACAGTATGCAAGCCATCATAAATTAGGCCATTGTCACGGTATGCCAGAGTGAAACGGCACACAGTTAATGAACCACCAATCCAGATAGCCCACACTCACTTTGATATCAAAGTGAAACATGGGCTACTGATAGATATAAAATGGGATGACCTTTAAAAAATCCAGTTGATAAGTCTTCAAGTCATAATTAATTCAAAGCAAGGGTATCAAGTACATCAAGGATGATGTAGCACATCTAATAATCTTATAGCAATTTTAGTGTAAAATAACAAATCTGTGCAATTATTGGATAGAAATCTAAACATTTTTTGCCTGTATTAGCACTAAATGTTTCCTAATACATCCAAACAATGCCTCTGCGTGGGTCCATAGATTGATGCTGTGGAAGCCACATTTTGCATACCTCAGCACATTCCACTCTTGGTACGGCTGTGCCGCTGCAGCCTCAGATTTGTGTTCTTCACTGGGGTACATCACAATATGGTCTTCTGCTGTTGCAGCACATGCACCTTGAGGTTGGATGTGTTATGCATTCTGACAAGCTCGTCTTCTCAGCACAGTCATAAAGAGTGTTCTGAGTTACCGTGGTCTTCCTGTCAGCTCCAACCAGTCTGGCTGTTCTACCCTGACCTCCCTCATCAACCAAGCGTTTCACTCCCCAGAAATGATACTCACTGGATAACTTTAGTTTTTGTTTTTGTTATTGTTTTGTGTTTTTGCTTCATTCTTAGTAAACTCTACAAACTGTTGTTCGTGAAAATCTCAGGAGTAGCATTTCATACACAAAGGCAATGGATAAGTTAAGAGAAGTACATGTGAACTGGAAACATCCTGAAATAAAGGGACACTCAAAAAGAGTTTCCTCATTCATGTTATATGCTGCATTGTTTAGGGCAAGTAGTGTTATGGCTGTAGGTCTAATACTGTAGTCTAATTCAATGTACAAATTCCCAGGAGAGTACATGAATCCAATTATTGGGTTCAAAGGTCAGAAATACGCTTAATATATGACTTAGTAATGCGAAGTTTATTTAATTCATAGGTTCAGTTACCACCTGCAAAGATGTCTGAACAGTGGAAGGAGCTCTTAATTGAATTTGGCAGGCAGTGAGTTTAACAGGTGAGATCTTGCTTTAGCAGCATGATATTAATGGCAAACACATTGTGATGAGCTTGTTTCTCACTGAGAATGTGCTGGGAGGCATCAGAGCAGTAGGTGTGTGTTCCTGGGAAGAGCAGAGATTCTGTTAGGTAAATTGATCATTTCATCTCTGATTAGGTCAATCATTTGTGATTGAAAAACATTAAGAAACCAAATATGTCAGTGGAGGATGTTGGGAATCCCTTTCAGTAAAAGGGATACGAACATGGTTCGAATTACTGGGGGGCTAAGGGGAACTGGGTTCCCCCGAGAGGACACGAGCTCCCCTGAAAGCCTGCCCTGAGACATTCAGGGGGAGCTCTAAAAAGTTGTACTTTAAGCTTTAAGCTATATTTTATTTTCCTTACATTGAAGTTCCTGAAATGAAAAAGAATAAACATGTCATGGCTGTGTGTGTATATTTGCTCATTAATGTTCAATATTTCTAAACATTTGTCTCAGCTAATTAACACAATTCCATATATTCCTGCTGTGGCCGTGGCGGCGCTGGAGTAGAATTGCTAGATTTACGTAGCCGCAACTGAACATCTCATTATAGTAACCCTGTTATCAGATAGTGATATGCGCGTGCGCATATGGTTGCGCAGTGTAAAATAGGGCCCCTGTGCCGTGTATTTCGGGCACCACGGTGGGGCATCACAGTAACCCTGTTATTGGCGGCACTTGGTGGCGTAGTGGTTAGCGTTGTCGCTCCGTAATAAGAATGTCACGGTTCGATTCCCAGTGTGGGCACCTGAGTGATGACGAGTGATGGCTACAGCAAGGAACAGGTCCCCTAGGTCCTAAACTGGACCAGACCAGAACCTTCCAAAGTCCGGACCCCCCAGACCCCTCCAGAGACCAGTCCCAAGATCTGACCCCCTCGACCCACCTCGAGACTAGACAAGATCTGACCAGACCAGAGACTACACCGGACCAGACTAGACTGGAAACTAGATCGGACCAGATCCATCCAGAGTCCGGATTCCCCCCTAGAGACTAGAGACTAGAGCAGAGACTGGACCTCTCCGGAGACCAGAGACTGGACCCAGTGACTGGACTTGGTGTTTCCGGTCTCACACTAAGTCAGTCAGCGTTATCAAATAATCCATATCATAATCCATCCATCCAATTGGCTGCCCAGGCTGGGAACCGAACCCGCGGCTTCTTATTGTCGAGGGGAAATTCACTTACATGCATCATTCACACCCCTCCACAGACCGTATCCCCAGACCCCCGGAGTTGGAGAGTGCGTTTATTGTGTCCATATAATACATGTTTTGTGACTGACTCCTGCTGGATAGGAGGCAAAAAAGCGCTAACGCTAACTCCTCATTACTAATGAGGAGTTCAGGTGCGGCTATATTGGCAGACAGTCTGAATATGTCTTTTCACAGTAACCCTGTTATTGGCGGCACTTGGATAGTGATGGTTGGAAAGTCGTGGTGCACACTGTAAAATAGGGATCTCCCGAGGGCCACTGTGTAATGTGAAGTGAGTGGGCAGTTAAAAAAAAATAAACTGAAATATGACTTATGTCAAAAATAAAGTAATGATCATCTTAATTAGCACTGATGCGAGCTGATGTTGAGCAGGGGGAGATATCATTCGCCACTCTCACTCTATTATCATGAGTTCATTTACTCAGATTGCAGTATTGCTCAGACATTTTGTGAGTCAGTGCTTTAGGCAAATATACAACCACATGAAATGTAAAAGTATCGCTGCTTTTTTGTGTGGCAGGTTGTATTAGAATTCATGTCATAGGGATTAGAAGCAGTGGCTGGTGAGGCATAAGTGTTGCATCACAGATATATAAGCAAGAACCAGATCCAGGGTGATACCTTTACAATATGTCTTTTCATGTAGCAAGAAAACCATTTCTATCAAGTGAAAAGAAATCTTATCATAAGGTTCAAATCCCATATTTATACGAATACCCACCACAGATAATAATATGTGGAGGTGACGACAAAGCCACTGAAATCTTTTAATACCATCAGCATCAAAGTTTTTTGTGTTTTCAGTGTTATTAATTTGTTGTTGGTCTGACCTGAATCACCCCCGCAACATTATATTATTAAAAAAACATTTGCATTTGATAAGGTAAAAGACAACATAAACAATATGCAAATTCACAAAAATGAGAATGTTATGGACAGTGGAAACCCATTATTAGTTGGACAAAAGCTGGCATTTATGTTCCTTTCAAAAGCATCCAAAAATTTTCTCATCACGTCTTCAATGTAATCAAGCTCTGAATGTTCCTGCTAAGCTTTGAAAAATACTTTGAAAGTTCTTGCCATGGGAATTGTACGGATAATAAACCTGCACACAGTCCCCATTGTTTACTGGGGACATTTTCACATGTGCAACAATCATTTTGAATAAGCATATTTTCCTTTGTGTCCCTCTCTAATAAACAGGAGGAAAATGTCAAGGTGCATTTTTACCACTCTCTGTTGCTATTGATTAGTTTGTTATTATTATTATTATTCTTTTGCCTGATTTTAGTGTTGAGTTCTGCTCAGCTGGACAGTTCTTGAGTTTACACATGAACTGATAGGAAAAAGAATCTTCCATTCATCCAATTTTCCAGTCTTCCATTGAATGCACCTCTGTGTTGAGGTAAACAGTCATGGCTTCAGAGGGTGTGACTTAGGATAACTGACAGTCTTTGGATCTGAACGGAGTGTTTTGTCTAGTGACTGTGACATCACTGCTTGACTGGTTCAATACCCTTGTAGTGAACCCTTAGACTTTATTAAAGGACACTGAACTACTGCCATGTCTGCTTTTTGAGTCCAGTCATGTCCAGATCTTGACATGATGATAATAAGATAAGTACAATGCACTTGTGAACAGTGACAAATCTGCAGACCTGTATAAGTTTGTTTTCTTACTGATGATGGAATCCAGAGGAGCAATGGCATGGCAAAAACCAAAAATTACTCAGTCTGGCTTGAACATCGTCTTCCAACCAAACCAACCACAAGAGTAACACCCGAAAGTGTCCAGATTCCACAGCAATGCAATGACATTTCAACACTATAGAGAGAGAGAGAGTGAGAAATAATCCGATCGTGGCCACAATTGTATTTAAAATCAAATTATTATAGAAGCTTTCCCTCATTTTCTTTTGTCAAAGTTCAAATCACAGTTTGGGATGACAGAACCATTTTCTTATAAACGGGGAGCTCTGGGAATCTATGTTGCTAGTCATGCAAATCAAATCAATTTTTTAACATGATTTTGGTTTCGCGTTCATTCTAAAAGTAATGCTTTTAAAACTGTAGATTTTCCCACAAAACGTTGTGCAGTGCATTTGTCAAACTGGTAATGATGAATGGCTCATTATGACATAATATTAGATTATAAGAAACACAGAGACTAACAACCACTTGCACTCACACCTACATGGGAATTTGGAGTCACCCAATAACCTACATATGCATGTCTTTGGACTGTGAGGGGAAGCCAGAGTAACCGGACAGAACCAGTTCAAGCAAATGGAGAACATGCAAACTCCGTACAGAAAGACCCCAGGCTTGAGAATCAAACCCAAAATCTTGCTGTGACGCAATGGCGCAGATCCCTACTTAGCATCTCACACAATTATCTGATCTGTAATCAAGCAGTGCCATCTGTAACATGATGCAGACACTGTTCAGGAGTTTCCATTTAACATTAAAATTGAAAAAACTCTGTGTCTTTGTGACTGCATCATGATTGTGAGTGTTGGACAGGCAGTTTAAGTGTTTCTAAAACTACTGATCTCCTGGGATTTTCCTTGACAATAGGCTTTAGAGTTCATGCTGAACATAGCGAAAAACTGTCAGGAGTTCAGACTTATTTTTTAAGTGAGCGACAGTTTAACAGACATTCCACATCTTGTTGATGAGAGAGGTCAGGAGAGAATGGCCAAACTAGTCTAAATTGACAGAAAGGCTACTGTAACTCTGATTACCACTCTTTGGAACTGTGCAAAAAGCTTCTCAGAATGCACACCATTTCAACCACTTGAGGGAGGTTGGCATTAACAACAGGAAAGCCCATCAAGATCCACTCCTGTCAGCTGAGAAAAGAAATTTGGAGACTGCAGTGTGCAAAAGAAAAATTGAACTGGCGAAGTCTGGAAATTTTTTTTTAACCTGGTCTGATGAATCCGGATTTCTGTTGAGGCATACAGGTGGTCAGGGTCAGGATTTGGCTTCAATTTAATGAATCTATGGATCAAACCTGCCTTGTGTCAACAGTCCAGGCTGGTGGTGGTGACATTTGGGATTCAGAGACCTTTGCGAGCTGGTAAAATGAGAAATACACAACATGAATATGCAGCAGACAAATCTTTAGAAATTATGTGGTATAATATAATGAATTGCAAAATGCATGTATAGAAGCATAAAAGAAGAATATGTCTACGTGCATTTTTTCATTGTAAGTATTTAAACTGCTTGTGTTAACAAGGATATATCCCTGACACCATGATCGAGGAATGTCCAGGTGGCACATGGCTCACTGCTGCAGAAACCTGGGTTCAGTTGCTGGCGGAGGTTTCCTTGGCTTTAGCCAGCATTTCAACCAATATAACTGGCTGTGCTGACTGGTACAAAGCCAGTGTAAGAGCATGTCTGGGTATTTGCATTAGGAGCTCTGGTTTAGGGATTTAGACCAAAACAGATTTCTGTAAAAATTCATAAATGTGGGGAAAATCTTGCCAGGATTACTGTAGCTCACATGGTGTTTATGTACGAGCTGAGATGCACATCTCCAAAATCTGCTGCCCTGTGTATCAGGCAAAATCCAAACTGTCTGTGCAGGGAGGCGTAGTTAGCAGTTAGCGCAAAAATAAGTTTTCATCATTGGCTTTGAAGTGCTGTAGCCTTGCAGAAAATAATCCATATAGCGTAAAGATGGCAAAGTTGGTGCAGTTGAATTGTTGTGGATGGAAGAAAAAGCTACTTTCTGACAAATCCAAGTGTAAATACCTTCTTACTACTAAATCGATGGAAGGTTGAGTACCAAACTTGAAAAGTCAAAAAGTAAACATTGTAAGAGGCCTGTTGGATAACCGCATATCTAGCAGAATACACTGTGGGATATTTATTTACACTCTATTTTCTTCAAAATTCTTTCCCTCTTGATTTGACACAATTTTGTCCAAGTAGTGGGGACTTTTTTTTAAAAAGTATGTTAAAATAGACATACATTTGACTACAGTATACAACATTAAATAAAAAGACTACCAACAAATCTTATAATGTACAGAATCCTGGTGCACATTTTGGGCAGCTCAAAAAATCGGTCTGACTTTGTAAAGGTGAGGGTTATTTTTCCAAACCAAAAACACTGCTACCACTTGTAATTATGTAGTTTCAGTATTCACAGTGATGCCGACCATAACATCTTTGCAATCAATAAATACTCTTGTCACCAGTAAGATTAATTCATTCATTACAAGAACTTAGATATGTTTAATGATTCCATTGACAGTTAAAATAAATGTAACTGCTGGATTTTAACAATATATTTTCAATTCATATATTTTCACAACATCGACACCAAAATCAAAATGCTAAAAAAGCTCAATGTTCAGAATTTCATTAATTACATTTTCTGAAGCTCGTTTAGCTGCAGGTGTAATGTAATACCATACAAATGGCTCACACTTCAGTATGGATGCTTAGATGTTGTATCTCTGTCCCAGCTCCTGCCCGGACACTGCTTTTAGCTACTGAAGTAGAACAAAAATAAAAGCAGGAAATGATTAAGTGGATGAAAGGATGGATCAAACTATTGGCCCCTTTATAATACTGAATATGGGGGTGATGAATGCTGTTGACTTACCGGATTTGAATCCTCGAGCACAAGCATTCTTTCCATGCATGCAGCAAACAATAAAATGGAAAGCCACAAAAAGAACTGGTTGGCCAGGGAAGAAATCTTTGTTATCAGCAAATGTCAGAGACAGGATAATGCTCATAGAGCATAAAAATCTTCTATAGAGGCAGACTCTAGTCAAGAAAAGGTATTTTGTCATTGACCATGCCAGGACACTAAATTTAGTGGGCTCTTAGGATTCAGTAAGCTGCACGAAGTATGTACTGCTTTGTTGTGTGCTGCATATCCTTGTAGCTTCTATAAAAGGGAAACGGTACAAACAAGCCTTGCTCTTCTTATTAAATATAGCATTTTAATGAGAAATAGATTATAATATGAAACATTCATTTGAAATAAGCTGATATCATGATCCCAACAAAACAGCAAAAAAGTACATAGGCAAGGTATCAGGTGTAAAAATCTTCAGACATAGTCATGGATACATGTAAGCAACACTGTGGTAGCATAATGCCATACGAGTAAATGTGCTTGTTTTATGGTCCTTGCAGGTGGTTCAAAATAAAACGCAATGTACAGTATGCTTTGACAATATAAAACAGTCATAAATTGTCATGAATCTAATTTGTTACATAAGACATGGGTGCCCTGTACTTTGTGCTAGTGTACTCAAATGGAGGGCTTTTTTTTTTTTTTTTTTTTTAAGTAGTCTTTGTATTCCCTTTCGATACTGTTATATTTTCAATAATGTCGTTACTGTAGCAGAGCATTGTTACCGTAACAGATTTAATATTTACAGATGTATTGTACAACAGGGGACAAAAAAATATCCACCATATTTTCAAGTCATTCTTTGTCTCTGTCTGGTGGTTGCATTCCCCACATGCACAAACCTCCTTGAAGCTCGGTCCTCAGGAGGAGACGAAAACTGCGTATTTGATTTCATGTATGGTCTTGAAATCTGAAGCTAAATTCAGTGTCACTCTTGTGTGTAACATCTAAACGTTTTCTCCAGCTCTAAACATGTTAAAGGGATAGATAACAGGCACTTAATAATAATAATGAAAATAATTATAATACTACTACTACCAATAATAATAAGGTAACAATTCATTTGGATACTCCAATGTTGATGCCGAACAATCAGTTCCCCAATTACTGCATTTCTATTCATCACAAGGTTTTGGTAATCTGGGCTCAGCACCAGGATATCAGATTTAGCTCAATTTCCTTTTAAAGAAATCTGTTATGAGATACTGTTGGCATGCAAATGTTAGCAACGGATGCTAACAATTTTTTTATTTTTTATTTTATTTTTTGGGTTTTTTTTTGCAAAACTGTAAAGCACTATAATGTTAAGTTAGCAGGCGAAAAAGCTCAAAACTGTTGAGTCAGATGAACTCCCACAACGCAACAAGCCGTTACCACTTTGTCCACCCTCCAGACAAGTGTTTGCACTGGCCACAGCAGAAAGCAACTCTATGACCACAGTTGCACAAATGGATGCTTAGTCACAATGCAGTTTTATCTACCGGACCAGACACAGTTTTTCCTTGCAGCTTTTACTTACTTTGGACCAGCGCTGTCATCCTTTGCAAATTTTAAAGAACATTACTGAAATGATGACCGGTCACCCTTTGAAAGCAGTAAAGGTATGGAACCATTAACCTGATAATGAAAAAAACTGGGCTCTGCAACAAAGAGCTGAGTCTGGCAAGCTGAGCCTTGGCTTCCTAAACCACCACATATGGACAAAGAAAGCTAAGCTAATTTGCAGACAACCAGGCCACTTGAAATTCATTAGATTTTGTAGTGATACATTATTACACTGTTACTTAATAAATGAGTGACTAGGTTGTTATTTATAAAGCACCTCAAGTATTAAAAGAGCTTCACAAAAAGACTTGAGAACAGTAAAACAGGACAATCATTGTCACACAAAGTCAGACATGATTCTGATTCTGTAATTTCAGAGAAGTGGTAAGATCCCTTCACTTTTTCCACACTCTCATCTACACTCAATAACCCATAAGCACCAAAATCTGCCCGTCAGTCCATCGCAAAAGAGTTCAGACATCATCATGCTTTTCGAAAACTGTGGTAGTTCAGTCTTTGTTTTCAACCTTTTCGTCCATATGCCCCAACAGACCCTCTCCAACCAAATCAGATTCAATGGAAAATGTCTGAACTGCCATCATCAGGTCTCCAAACAGATCTTGTATAGGGCTTAAGTCAAACATGTCCTGAAGCTACTGCGACACTTCCTTGGCCTTATGCTTGGGGTCAATGCTTGTGCTGATAGCTAAATTGTTGCCAAAAACTGTAAACTGGAGCAGGTGTCCCTCTGTACTGTGCTGTATTCATCTCTCTGACCTGTCTGCCTGTCTCTGCCACTGAAAAGCCCCTGACAGGCTCATGTTGCCACCACCATGCTTCACTGTAAGTATGAACAGAGTGGCATTCATCAGATGCAGTCCCTGGATTTGTGCCCAAAGGTTTCAGTTTTTTAGCTCAGAAAGCAGGTTGCAATGGCCTTTTACTCAGAGTGATTTCCATGTTGCCACTGTAGAATAAATTCCTCTGGTGGGTTCTCCCATCTCTACAGAGGACTTCAGAAGACCTGGTAGAGTTCTAACCAAGACCCATCTAGGCAGTTTAGCTAGATGACCAACTTTAGGATGAATCCTTCAATGTGGTTCGTTCTTCCATTTCAGTCACTAGAAAACGCCATGTTCCTGGTAACACTTTTATATTAAATCATTTTATACCTTTGCTGGGATTTTGTACTGCAGTCTGTATTACAGGATTCTCTCCCTCCCTGTCTTTATACATATACATTTGAGTGGATCTCTAAACCTTGTCCAATTAATTCAGTTTGACACAGATAGGCTCCAACGAAGTACTAGATACATCTCAGGGAAAATGAAAGGTAACAATGTACCTAATCACAAGAACAAAATGTAATTTTATAAATGAGAGCTTTCAGTTTGTGTAGAAATGTCTAAAATATTTAGGAACACACTAAGACTTTAAAGTGATGGGTTACTGAGTGTACACTGTAGTGTAGATGGAAAAATTTGATCTATAACACAATAAAGTGTGCAAAAAGTTAAACGATCTGTATACTTTATTAAGCCACTGTATGTCCCTAAAGTCTTTTTCCAGGGCTGCTGCAATTTGTTGTTTCAAACTTGGACCATTGTATAAGAGGTGTTGAATTCTTTGAAGAATTCATAACAACAATTATTTAAAAGTACACAAAATTAAATAAAAAATACCAAAAGCAACCAAACAACAGACACATCAATAGACTAACAGGCACAAAAAACGAGAGGAAAAACTGGAAAAGTATGGGTTTTTTTAGATGCTATTCTAAAAGCTCGCAACTGGGTTGATAGCTTTTACACTGAAAATGAAGGTTCTTCCAGAGTTAAGGTGACATGGTGGAAAAAATAACGTTTGCCCTTTTTTTTTTTTTTCTGTTAAGTCTGAACATGAGGTGAAGAAAGCTAAGTTGTACAAATTGGGGAACCTTGCCTTTGTTGTTGTTAACAAACATGCAAGTAATGTACTGGACCTACAAAAAGTAATCAGTAATAGCAATGTTTCGGCATCAGATTACCCAAATAAAGTGTGACCCAAAATACATACTGTAGGTAGTGTTTCATATTTACGGTTGATGACTGCAGGTGTTAAAATGAGTTGCAGCTCTGTTGATGTATCCAGCAACATGCAAAGAAATTTGAATTTCATATTTGGAAAAAGAAAAAAATAGACATTTTTACATGTAGGCATAAAAGCTTACAGATTACTCGCTGCCAAAAAGGTATTTTCAGCTTTAATATAACAATTTCTTCGTCTTTTTTTTTTTTCCTGTTACACAACAATGGCTTTCAACACAATTCTTATCCAACAGAAAATATCCCCCCTTCTCATAATCTGCCACTTTGCTGTGTTTTTTTATCTGAAATTAACTGAGGGAACAAAAGGAAAACATAGAAATGGACAATTTTCTTTTTTTTTTTTTCCATGTCATGGAGTATTAAGTGAAACAGTGACAGACCTTATGTGTTACAGATGTCTACCTCAGGGGAGTGTATGGCTTTAAGTTGTCTTGCGAATGCGCCTGAATGATGAATGCTTACATTTTGCTCTTGGTGCTGAAAAGCTCCACAAATCAGCAGTCACAACATGTACATTTCGCAAAGCTGTACAAAATAGCATTGATTGTTAACTCTTCAGACCACAATATTGCACTCACGCACCAGGAGGTACTGCCTTGTGAAAAACACAGCTCGAATTTCAAACACGGGAAGAAGCGCTCCAACTGCAAGATTCAGCTTAGACTGGAGTCAATCTCAAATGACACATTCAATTAACGAACAGCAATAAGCGTCAAGCCAAAAAAATGTATGTGCACACTTGCGCACTCACATACACACACATTCACCCACATATATATGTATATATAAACAGCTGGCTTTTGTTATTTGACATGACTATCCATTACTGCCCTGCTGTGTGCCTTATGTGTCAGAACAATGACAGAGTGCCCCATAACTCCCAAAGAGCAATGCAGATTCACTGTGGGTTTTGAAATGTAATAAAGAGTCTATAAGTAATGTGTTGACTACTTATTCTCTAGGGCTATTTAATCCTTACAATGTATAAACATCTTTAATATTAAATTGTCCATTATGTCTGAAATATTCTGCACATTTGCTGAAATAAAAGAATATCTGTTCTGCCCTTGTGTTATGTCAGTATTCCTTTAAAAATGTGTTGTTTTGTTTTTTCTCGGTAAAGAATGGCAGTTTCAGATATAACCTTTGATCCCTCAGAGTAAAATCAAGGCCTCTTTTTCACCAGTACATAGATTTAATATTTCTTTTTTTTTTCTCTCTCTCTCTTTTAAGTTCATTTAGGGAATGACAGACATGCTGGGACAAATATGATACAGTCTTTATAGTGGTTCCATTAATCTTCTTTATCCTCCTGAAATGCTTTTCATCACTGCCTTTTTCCTTTTTCTCTTTAAGAATTCTGCTTACAAAGTTAATATTACATCAAAAGGCAGAAAAGGTCCAAAAATGAAAAAGAGAAAACAAAATTAAGATTAATATCCCTTTATAGTTCATTTGTTGGGTTGTTTGTGTGTAGTTTGCTGTCCTTAATTTAATGTTATTATGTTCAGCAGAGTTTAGCAGTCAGGTGATCTGATTGTTTTAGTATCTCTGTGCTGTACATGTCCAAGGCATGATTTACTCGAATCATTTCGCTGTTGTTGAGCTTGAGCCTATGCTTTAGCATACAAGAGAAGAGGTCCAGCTGGGGTTTACCAGGTGCAGATGGAGGAGCTAGGCGGTTAATCCGATCCCTAATGTCCAGTAGCAGTAGCATAACAGATGAGGATGAGTAGAACTGAGTTCCTTGTGTGTACGACTGATTAACCTGCTGCACGGCACTACGGAGAAGGTCGGCATTAAAACGCAGACTGTAGCCGAACACTTGGATGTCAGATATTTTTATGTAGATCTGGCGCTTATTTGGGTCTGCGAGGTCCACTGGGCCCTGTCCCGTGTCATTGCGCAGGCCAGTTGGGATCTTAGCACGGCTGCGAAGGTAGATGTGCACTGTCTCAAAGAAGGTCTTCCACCGGTTGCCCAGCAGGAGCGTCCAGTTGAAGCACTGGGAGTTCTGAAGTCGTACTTTTTCCCAGCGTGGGTAACCATGTTCACCAAATGGCATGCTCCAGCCTTCTGAGTGACTACCACTGAAGGGGTTGACATAAACAAAGAACATGGGGTCAATACTGCTATTTCTCATCTGGCAGATCTTCATTGAGAGGCCGATTATCATGTGGAGGTAGTCCATCCGGTTTTTGTTACTTTTGAGTGTCAGGGACATGCGCTTACGCCATCGAGGGTCAAAGAATGTTTCTAGACGGATCTCATTACTGATGAAAGTAGTGTGAATGTACAGTCGCGAGTCCATTTTCTGCAGCAGGTATTTGAGTTCTAGGTCCTGAAAGTCCAGATCAGTTTCAAAGCTGATGAACTGCTCACTCCGTTCTGAGTCCACGTTCTGAGGCTCACAGCGGCCACGGTACAACTTGTAGCCCTTGTTGCACGAGCCACATTGTGAGATGTTAGCCAGGCTGCACATGGCACAGCTGTTGTTGCCACCTATGACACAAGGGATGGGTCGCTGGCACAGAGTTACACCTGTATGGCACACGCATGTCCTTTGGCTCTCCAGGAAGGTCCCCCAGAACCCGTTCTCATTGCAGTAGAGGAAGGACTGAACCCTGTTGAGCCACTGCATCACAGATCTACAAAAAAAGAAAAAGGGGAAAAAAAAAAAAATGGGATAGAGGCATTAAAAGTGGTTAGATGGAAAACTAAACGTATATATCAGTAAATATATTTTGCTGCAAATGGTCTATGGAATAAATTACTGCTGGCAAATCTTCCAGAACATATTGTGTTTCTGTAGCCTCTATTTTTTCCAGAAGAACAGATTTTTACAATATATTGTTGAGCTGCATCTTATTCTATTTAAATGTAAGTTGTTTTTTTTGTTTTTTTTTACCTTGTCAATGCGTTGCCATTCAAAGGTGCAATATCATACAGTAAATAAAAAAAAAACAAAACATAACTGTTAACTGGGGTGGGTTCCTTTTGTACTTTTGTCATACTATCTCAAGTAAGGTAAAGTGTTAGCAGGTTGACCCAGCATGATGATTTTCTTCAAGGTTTTAAAACACATTAAACATGTGAAGAATGAATATAATACCGTATATTGGTAACTCGTGGTACAATGTACATCTGGAATATCTAGTCAGTGAATATGAGGATTTCTTCCCTTCACCAAGGAGGAGTTGGGTTATTTTACTCAAGTGGGAGACATTACTTGCTATTCTTATCTTGTCTCTTCATTTCCCCAAAGGCATCTTTTCTTGTCATCTTGACAGTACTTGAACTTATTTTCTGACTGTAGGAGGTTAATTCTGAATCCAGGTTTTTCAGAGACGAGGGCTGGTCAAGGTTAGCTTGACATGTTAATGAACCTGAGTATTAACTATGATGGATGACATCGCATTCTCAGCAGGCCACCCGAATCCCTGAGCTATACCCTAAACGAGCCCAGAACAGATCGTATTAGAAACTGAAAATTATTTGACCTTTATTTCCCCAAAACAAAACCCGATTATAAAGAATGATGTCACAATATTCAGGGGTCACTGAATGGCAGAAACTCAATTCAGAGCAATCTGTAAATTGGTGTCCATTTCAAATCAAGTGATGTGAAATGGTTGCACACTCTAAAAGGAAGTAAACTTAAACAGTGTATTGAAGCTGAAAATTTTAATTATGTCCATTTGAAATGAATGAAAATAAACTGTCACTATAACGTGATGCTTTATGCTTCCCTCAGGAACATTGGGTAACCTCAAATTGCATGTTGCTCTATGATATGGTTTAATGGGAGAGGGGAAAGGGAACAGTTACAGCAGGGTAAAGTGACCAGAACTAATGCTGTTATGGTACAACGCTAGAAGAATGCAATTGAGCATGGAATCATTTTGTGTGCCCTTCTTAAAATCAACATTTCAACAAGGACACAAGTCATCCCAATCTCCTTTCAACGCAAACTTTGTCAGTCTTTATAGTAGGTCATTTGGTTTCTTCCTTTGTCTACTGCAACGGCCACTTAAAGTGAGCTGTGCATTTGCGTATGAGTGAACAAGTTATTGCAGCTCTGGTGGGTAAACACATTTGCACAATAAATTGTTGGTGCATTTGCAACACAAAATATATTAAGTAGAATAAAGATTTAGTCACTTAAGTAAGGGGGAAAAATACAGTTACAGAATATACTGCATACTGTCTGCTCTGCAGCCTGAATAATTTCAGTGATGCATTTGATAGGATTGTTTTGTGTTTCTTTTTTTTTTATTTGGCTCATCAGAAAGAGAAAGAAATGAAGCCTTGATAATATTCCAACTACACAACTTCATACAATAGTATTTAAAGGTGTAATTGATCTCCATAGATAAAGTGTTATTTCTCAGCTTAATCTGCTTGTACCCATTTCCTTAATTTGGTATGCTTGAATCTTTCCAGCGCTCTCATTGGCATTTTTTTTCCTTCTGCATAAGTCCCTACATCAATGGTCCCTATGAAAAGTAGATTTGAGAGGACGTGTTTTGTTTTTTTTTAACTCATGAGCGGGAGACAGAATTGTTACTGTTAATTTAGTTTCTCTATTTTGTCGGTGACTTTGGGTTTGATTTATCTTAACTTGTATGCAGTGTCTTGATTGTGTTGTGTACGATATAATGTTTGTGGGCACATGCTTTGAGCGTAATTGGTTTGGGTGTAATTGTTACTTTGAGATTTACAGAGTGAATACGGCTTTTTTTATCTTACAAACAGAAAGTGCCACATCTTGGTTGCACGCTTTGGTTTTTGTTTGACATGATATTTGTTTGCAACATGACATTACAGACTGTGAGAGAGCCTGAAAGCCTCTGAGTCATGCCAAAAGTATGAGAGCTGGCAACTCTTAAATATAAACTGCTCTCAGATGTGCATTTTTCATGTATTTTTCTGTACTTGCATGGAGCTGCTGTTTCTTGAGCTTGTTTGCTTATGCACAGTAGTGCGCCACATTCTACTTTTGGCTCTTCCTGAGAGATGAAATGTCTTAATCTCCTGGTGCAGGCAGTGTATTTGTGATTTTATATCACTTTCCACTGCAGTGGTGCGGTTTGGCCCAGAGTGTCTTCTGAGAGATGGATGTATCATGTTATCTTCCTCCAGCTTGTGTTTGCTGTCCACTTCAGCATTAATATAAAAAGAGCTACCAAGTACTGTAGAGATGTGCCAGCACTCTCGGTTTGCTGTATACAGTGGTGAAGCATTCGAATGGTAAGGCTGTCAGCAATATCTGTTACCATCATAATTATTTTCTGGAGTACTATGTGAACATGTTCGTTTTCAGTTTTTTTGATTAGCCATAAGGAAAACAACAGCCTTCCTCTGTGACTGTCAAAACTCTAGCTAGTCTTGCCATTACTTGCCATGTTTAGCAAGGAAGCCTGCTTAAATAGTGCACAGCTAGTCTTTGGGTGATTTAATATATTCAGCGAGAGAACCAACATATGTGACAATTAAAAATATTGCTGTCTTAAGGCTATGCACCCAATGTTCGCTCTCACAGGAGAGTTTCCCATGACAAACAGTGTGGGGGCACAATACTCACATTTGACTTTTTGATTCTTTTTTTCAACATTAAGCATGGAAGTCAGTGGACATCTAATAATTCAGGATATTGGACAATACACAAGCCAGTTTAAATGTTTTTTTTGTTTTGAACATAAAATCTTTGCCTAATCACAAAAGAAATTGGTTTCACAGGTGTCTCAAATATAAAACTATTCCAATTATTTGTTTTTAATGGCCATTCATTATTCCATTGGACACAGGCCCGGTCATAATGATCTTCCTTTGAATCTATTTACTCTTGAAATATCCCATCTGAAATACTGAACCAAAATACATTCTATCAAAGAGCTGCCTCCCTCAATAAACTATTTAATTGCACCATGCAGCCAGTTTTATTTATGCTTTGTTTGTTACCATCTCAGGCAATGAGCTTAGCTTAGATTTGACATACTGTAGGGAAATTAAATGAAAACATGCTGGACTGGACAGTGTTTGTTTTCTGTGTTCTCACTATGTTTTTAACAGGGCATCAAACAGCCTTAGCATTCAGATTCAACATGCATCAGATCTCCTCCTTTTTTTTTTTCTTTTTTGTAGGAGCACGAAAAAGGAGAGAGGGAAACAAAAAGTCAGAGCAGGGAAGTTGAGACTGCTGCTCATGGAAAACAATAACCCAATATCATATTGGGTCAGGATATGTGCAAGCAACAACTATAGAAAAAGATTTTTAATTGTAGACGCAGTCAGTGTCATGTCAAAGTCCATATAAATTAGAAGAAAGTAATTCATCATATGGAGGGTACAGTCATATTTGCAAATATGCTTGGCTTTGAACATGAATAATTAAATTCAATGCATAGCCAGTATGCAAATGATTTGACTGAGCGTGATGCTCCTTCATATCTGTCACTATTAATCATTTATACCAAAGACAAACTGCTGCGTTCATTCTACTCGAAGCAGACCACTATACTTGTTCCAGATAATGCAATAGCAAATCCGATATAGTTCATGTATAAAGTTTTCACACAGCTATCGCAGCAGCTCACAGCAGGAATTTACGATGCTCGCCATGACTGGTATATCCCAGAAAAGTGATGAAGCGGTATGCAGTTGTAATTGCAGACAGCCAAAAAATGCATCCGGTGCCCATCTTTCATTCAGCTGATGTAAATATGTCTACTTTATTTAATATGCAAGTTGGTAAAGAGACAACATGATTTAAAACTTGAAATCTTTTGTGGATAAGTTTGACTTTGTAACCCAAGTTTGCATCATAATAATTGCACTCAGTCATAAGCAAATTTCCCCTCATTCCATTTTGCATCCATAATTTAATTAAACTAAAACAGACGAGCATTGCTTTAATATGGATGCCTTGTTAATGTTGTAGGTAAGAAATGAAATGAAACTAAGGAGGACCTGCTTCATTGAGGATGCATTATCTCTGAATGCATGCTACACTACTACTGACTACACTCTGGACACTACCTCTATTTTTAAATGAGATGAATATACTCTGCATTTAGACACATTAGCAATTATGCACAAATATTGTTTGTATGATAGATGTGGTTTGGCTTGTCGGCCACTGAAATGAAATAAAAAAATGTACTTGTTATGAGTGAATTTTCTTTGTAATTTCGGTTGCCTAGACAACAAAGCATAAGAAAAGCTTCTGTATTTCTCTACCGCGGCAGCAGCAGATATCAAGGTAATGACAGAAAAGCATTGGTCTCTTACTGTAACGTTGCACAGATGTTAAATTGGGGTTGTGAATGAATATTGGGTTGCTGTCTTGGTTTCGCATCATTATTACAATACCAGTATTTCTTATGTCAAAATGGTTTCTCCATGAGATATTTGGAAGGAAATGGATTTTAGTTATGTAAGACCAGAAATTAAAACCAACAAAATATCCTTGGCAGTCATTGTCACTATTCTATGTGAAATTGAGATTGGTATGAGAAGATATCACTGTCTGCTGTCAAACCAAAAATACGTGCATAACGGTTTTCTTGGTGCTCACCAAGAACTTTCAGGGTATAATCTTTCCAAAACATTGCAGAAGACTTTCTAAACCACTAAGGTGCACCATGACAATACAGCCGCCATCTTAGAAAGCATCAGGATGTACCTTCTTCGTATTTCATATCAAATTCCAAAGATAATTCTGCAGTTTTTATTTTTTAAGTAAATCTCTAGGCTAATGTCATGAACACTGGGTTCATCATTGTGTTGTCTTTTTAGATTTTTTTTTTTTTTTTTTTTGTTGGCCATCACAACAAGAACAGGCACTCCAGGAGAGATGGAACACCAATCTTCCAAAAGATTTCCTTTCATTTGGTGTTTAGATGATGGTGGTGAAGGGGGCAGTCAAATGTGTTGATTGAAAATTTCCTATCGCTCATAGAGATCATACGACTTTCCAGGTGAAATATGATTCACATCATTTTCATACTCATAAAACCATTCAGTGTCCGCTAGTGCCCTGAGGATGAGGGCACCGTTTTCCTATTCCCTCAAATGTTTTGGCTTTTTTTTTTTTTTTTTATCTCTAATATTCCCCCTGAACAGAAGCTCTGCACTATCACCGAGTTTTCAGGGAACCTGTGGAGCTCATTTCAGAGGTCCCCATAACTCATCATCTACAGTCCCTACAGTCTAAAATATAAAGGCAAACCTCGAGCAAGAGAGTACAGTCTCTTCAGGGCCACTGCATTTACAACTTGTTGATCTAACACAGAGTTTCATACTGTTAAAAACTGTTATATGCCAGCCACAAACTGTGATCCAAGTGGTGGCTTTCTACCAGTAGAGGACCCTGGATGGTGTAAAAACCACCAGTGAAGTCAATGAACAGTGACTCTCCAAGTGGGAGTATGCACAGTCTACCAGCTGGATGACAATGTCATCCTTCCCATTGTGGACCTGATGTATGAACTGGAGAGAATCCAAATTGTCCCTCATATGGGAACTGGCCTGCTGTCATTTAGAACCCTAGTGGGCCCATTCTTGGCCACCGGGGCTGGGCAAGATGTTTTTCACATCATCATCAGCACACACTCCCCCTCTGCAATCTCACTGACAGGTTGAAGATGTGCTGGAAGCCATCACTAAGGTGGCTGGCACACACCTTGAGGACACTTGGGCTGATGCTTTATGGGCCTTCTGCTTTGGTTCAATTCCCTCATCCTTTGATCAGCTGTTATAGGCTACCCAAAGGAGAGGTGATGACAGTCCCAGTTGGTGTTGGAAGGCTTGCCTGACTCTTGAATCAGGGACAAACAGGAGGCGGGTAGACAGGAAACCATAAATGACAAACGATGAGCTTTGCACAATATTTTATCTCCTATAGAGTGACATATTGAAAAAATTATCATTGTCTTTTTTTATTTTTACAAAAGAACGTAAAGCATAATAAGAGGCTGATGAGGGTTGTGATGGATTGAAAAAAATTGTATTCTGGAAAACAATTCTATTCTATTATCCTTTGAAAACAAAACAACATGTAAAGTAATGGAAAATGAGTTTGGGAACCCTCTTTGAGTTAAGGACCATGCCTCACTCATACGTGCATGAAAACTTGCTGTTATGCACAGTGAGGTGATAAAAACAAATAAGTCCTGTATCTGATGCAAAGCTGTCTCACACAAGCAATCAAATAAACACGCTGCTCTTATTTCCAGTGCCATCAGGGCCTCTTGATGTGTGCTCCATGGAAGGGGAAGCACATACTGCGGCTCTTTGATAACACTCCAGAACAAACCTTTGCCAACACACACACAAATGTGGGTGTGCTCCTTTTTCTGTCAGTGAGAGTTCACAACTGCTCATCTTCAGACCACTTAAATGAATATTTTACAGATTCTGACTTCCATTTACATGGTGACGCTACCTACATTAAACGGTTTTAGGGGGTGTTTCACATGGCAGCTAGTAAGTTATATACTATATTTTGCATAGTGTTTTTTGATATGGGGGGGGGGATGCCAGGCATTCCACGCAATGCTGACACCACAGCAAGGCTCTTAAGCTGCGACTGCAGTAGGTGGTGACAGATGTGTGCAATGACCTATCAAGAAAACTCCCACAGCTACAATTTCTTTTCAGACTGCAATAAGAAATACAAGAGTGAGCAAGAGTGCTTTAGGCATGTGCAAGGCTCAGCACTAAGTTGATTTGATGGACGGAAACAACAGAATCATAAGTTGAAATATATAAAGGATGAAATACTTAATTTATATGCTTCACGAAATTACAATCAATATAAAATCCCAACATCATCTGAGAGAAAAAAAAATGAATTCCCTGAGAAATAACACTCTGTGGGATACATTTTTACATTTGCTTTTCAAGGAATAAACCCCTTTGGTTTGGTGTGCTGAGTAAATCCACAACTAATTTCCATCAAGGCATCTAGGTCACGTTTCTACCCACCTCTCCCTAGGCATCTGGTGGTTGGGGTTGTGGTGACAACGGATGCTGAGGCCAAAGAGCTTGCGGGCGGTGCGCTGGATCTTGAGCCGTTGGATCTCCAGGGAACTCTGGAGGAGCCTGTAACGGGCTTGCAGGTCCCAGTCGCTGCCCCACAGGAGATGCACACTGCCGATGGGCAAGAAGTGAGTGGAGGGCAGTCTCTTCAGGAAGGACTTAAACTCATCTGCAGAGCAAAGAGAGATGGAGTGAGATGGGCTTGCAAAAAGAGAGAAAGGAGGCGTGGGAAGAGGATTCTGGCTATGTGACAGAAAAAAAAAAAGATATGAAGAGTAAATAAAACAGATTTATTTCAGTGAAATACTTAGCTACTGTGCCTCACTTCCTATTAAAATGACAATAAATTCAGAGTAATATTTAAGTTAATTACACTGAAGTTTCTATAACAATTTACAAGGAACTTTATATCACTCAAATTTTCATTGAAACTGGAGAAGAAGAGACTGAGTTTTCATTTTTTGAGTTACTTCTGCTGGGAGGAGTTTTGAAAAGATATAAGGCCTTGGGTTCAGTGAACACTCTCTTAGTCTGTGTTCCCACACACTTGTTGAAGAGCAGTATATTTTTCTCAGCAGTGCTGAAGACTGTCCTTGTGTTCTTCTGGCTACCTCTGAAAGTCTCCTCGCAGTGAAAGGCATGAGCCCAGCTCCTTGACCCTTGTTTTTAACACTTGCTCCAGTCTTTAGCAACAATGCACATGAAGATGTGTTTAAAACTCCAATGGTTAACATCCCAGGATAATAAAGGTTTTATTTGGCATGCTAATTCAATGATCCATGACTCAGAGATGCCCCTTATTTGTGAAAATAAGTTTGAGCACATTGATAGAAATAATAGCATAAGCAACTCAATGAAGAATATGTTTATAGAGCAGTAACAGCAGTCAAGCTCAGAAGTGGCCTCCTACAAACAACCCCATGCCACCTTTGGTCCAAATTGTGCGCACAGCTATGAACTCAAAATTAATGCACCTACTGTATACAAGCCCCAGGGTTAAACAATTTATTGTGGGGAGAAAGACAACACAAATATTTCCCAGCAGAATGCAAAGCTTCTTCACACTCAGATCCCCACACTGAAGACATGTAAAGATCTGTACAGTCTGCCAGTAGCCTCCTACAGACCTATCCAAGAAAGTTTAACGGCATTAACCACAGAGCTCAGAGATGTTTCTCAGCTGCAGCTGTGAAATGTCAGAATTTTCTTCACTTTCCTTACAGGCATGTCAAGCGTTCCCCTGCCTCTTTTCTTCAAAGAAACCAGATTCCTTCTCCTCCCCTGTTTTGAACTTGCCATATTCCTCCACCCAGTTTTCAGGGATGTCACATACTGGTTCTCTTCCTTTTCCTACAAAACCTGGGTGTCTTTGGTGCCTGATGATCAAAATGATCTGATTCAGAAAACCAAAAGAAAAAGCCAATATCAAGTCACTCCCCAATGCCCGCTCAATAGTTGCCAAGCGCTTTCACGTAAACACCAAAGCCTTCGAGGTTCCTTTCCCAGGCAAGTCCACATTTTGTCCGTGAATGACTCTTATCACAAGTCACCCAGCACACCTTATCTAAAGATTGCATCCCTCAGTTTAACTCCACTGCACTGCTTGTGCCATTACATCACAATTTTTGGCTTTCCATACCCGTACCATATTTATTTGCCAAAGAGATTTAAGTTGTCATTGTGCAATACAAAAAAAACCAACAACAACAACAAAAAAAACTAACAAGAGGGTGAAAATAATGTATGACAAAACTAAAGTAGCAAGTGCTCATGTACTCATGTCGTAGTGATTAAATTTTCCAGATGATGAATAATAACAGTAGTTGAGCATCATCTGACATGTAGTAATTTCACTACGGTGGAACTCTTGCATATTTTCTTTGGGAGTGGAGGATGGTAACATCAGTCATCAGTCACTCTTCCTTCCCTTTAAAAGGCAACAAACTGGGCCAAATGTTTCTCCCAAGAGAAAACAGAAAGTCTTTGTAGGGGAGGTTCTGAACATAATTACCATGAGCAGGAGAAATTCGTCTTGACAGGATGTATCGCCTTTTCTTAGTGTTTTTCTTTCGTAATAATAATGGTTACTTGCCCAATCAGAGGTGGTGTCAGGGCTTTTTTTTTTTTCCTGCAGGGTAACTTCATATGAGTGCTCCTCCACCATTATATTATGTGCTACTTTTAAACATTAATGGCCCACTCCACTACACCGGTCATAGTGAGTCAGTAGAATACTAAGTAGATTGGTTGTAAAAAAAAAAAAAAAAAGAAGAAGAAGAAGAAGGAGAGAGGATTGCTGATAAGAAATATCACAATGCAGATAAATATGACAGAGACAACATAAAAAGCTGTTAATGTTGATTTGGAACGGCATGTTTACAATCAGCAGTAAGTGAGTAAATCCATTGTTACCCATGTTATTACAAGATTTGGTAACAAACAGGGAATCATGGACTAACATATTTAACATTTGTTTTTGTTTTTTTTGACCTACTGTTAAGAATAGAAACGTGAGACAATTAAAGGTTTACTGTAAATCTCCACACAGACACTCTGAAACTGAGAACATTTTTCGATTCCTCTATTTCACTCTTTCGATAACAGTTTAAATTGCTTATTTTGACCTTCAGGCAAGTTATATATTTGAATAAATCCATTTTTTTTTTTTTTGTGCTTCTTTAGGTGCATTTCTGCATTTTATTTTCAAGCACCCCTTCAAAGATGTTCTGCACTCAGTGACCTCCATGATTCACATTAACTTCCCTCTATGGGTCATAAATATATTTATCTGTTACTGGCAGGTTTTATTGGGACACTTGTGTATCACATCAATAATACATAGAGCAAGGTGCCTTGCCATGTACCAGCTGGGCACAGTTGTGCACTTGTCTTCACTCTGCTCAAAATTCCACTGTCTTCTGTTGTACTGGACAAAAAGGGAGAAATTTGCATATCAAGAGTTACCAACTTGCAGTGACATTCAAGCCTTTCACATATGAAACTTGTCTATTCCCAATGGACAACAAATTTTCATTTGTACATAAAAAAAATGTGTGTATTTGTCAATGCATTCAAAATACAAAAGATGTTTTCCCCCACAAAACACCTACAATGATGTTGAAATCATTGTTTCCCATTGTTCCAAAAAAAAGGAAGTGCTGGAAGAACAAAGTCTAGTTGTCAGCAGATCAGTGCAAGTCCACCTTCCCACTTTCATCTTTAGTTAGAATTAATCAAGTTATGTCTTGGTGAACAAGGAAAACCACTTTTTGAATTTTAAGAATAAAAAAAAAGAGACCTATTTTAATATTATTTAGAAAATTAACATGGGAAATAAAAATTTGATGGGTTTTCATCTTACCAGAGTTTTCAAAGTCTTTATAAGAAGCAGCCCATGACTCAGACATCCCCAGCAGGGTGTTCTCCATGATCTGGATGTCGGTGATGGGACAGTTGCACTGGGGATACTCCTCGGCACACTGACAAATGCACTGGTTGTTACGGCACACGTATTCCCCTTCTCCATTGCACATAATGTAGCTGAGAGCTGACTGCACAAATTTCTCCTGAAGGTATTCTGGGAAAATAACCTGAAGACCTGAAACAAAGAAAAATGGGAGAGTTTAGTCAGGCATAATGTGTTTAAACCATTTCTCCTCGAATATAATATGAATTATAAAAAAAGAATGCATTCCAGTGCTTGTTCAATTTTCTTTATTGTGGAAATCAATGAAGCAATTGGACACAAAAGAATTCTGAAAAGTGTGGCCATCCTGCCTTTTACGCTATCTTTTGTGTTTCTTTACAAAAGCGCAAAATAAGATCTGATAAAAAAAAAAAAAAAAAAAAAAGTACCTGAAAGAAGAGAATATCAGAAAGGACAGAGTGAGGACGATCTTTTCATTCGTTTTCTAACTAAATGTATATATTTATTTTTATATATGTATATACACTACCAGTCAAAAGTTTGAACACACTTTCTCATTCAAATGAATAGGAAAGTGTGTCCAAACATTCGACTGGTAGTGTATATATTTATATATCGTTATATTTATTGTGTTCAGACAACATAAATAGTGAGTCCTTACAGATATAATAAATGCAGGGGGATGGCACCCAAAAGATGGGTTCACTGTGAGCAGAAAGAAGTTAGCCAAATGACAGAAAGTGGCTCTGAAATGGTTGGCTGCCTTCCCAAGATTGCATTGTGTTACGAGCACTCATTTATTTTTCTAAAAGATGTGCTTCAAAGCTCATCCATGTTCAACTCTCAGGTCACTCCTGATGCGACATACTATAACAGTGATTGATGCCTACTGTGTTGTGTTGTTGTGCTGGGTTATTTAGTGGAGATTCTTTTTTCTCTTGTGCGTACACGTGTTTTTTTGCTGTTTCCATGTGCATCTGCTTCATACTTATGGCAACGTGGTAATTATATACTAATTGCAAGAGCTGAGATTGTAATCTAGGGGCCAATTTGAGACTAAATCACAAAGTAGCTCTTCACTTCAATTTACAAAGTATTAATAATTTTCAAACTCTGAGCCAATCCATATCTAACCTTGGGGATCTCATAGAATTGAAGCTTGGAGATTTAACAGTAAAGGCTTTCTCTTCAGCTCATGTCCTGGGAAAATAAATCCCTAGGTCTACAAGCCACTGGATTGGAAACAAACTAAATAGATTTTTTCCTTGTTGTATGAAACAGCTTCTTGGTGAGGCAATATTTTCTTAATAGGTTTTCTTGAGCACGTACAGTACTTCAGCAGAAAATATGCAACCAAGAACCAAAACATAACATGTTATTGAAGGACAAATGATTGCATTATTTTCTCCACTCACATATTGTTTTCACCCAAAGGTGAAAATGGGAATCCTTTTTTTGCAAAATCCACATAATGTTGCAGAAGTGAAAGGAAAAGTAAGCATATAATTACATACAAATGAATCATTTTCAGGGCGTAGTCATGGAGTCAAATGGTATCGCTGATTATATATGTGGCAATTAATGCACACAGCATTCGCTAAGTGGATAAATTAAATTCAGATGGAGGATTTTAATACTGCATGTGCAAATACTTGACTCTGGAGAACGGAGACAAAATCCATTGTCATGCTGAGGGTCTTTAAATCTTTTGATCTGAAGCTTTCAACTTTGCAAACCCTTCCCTGCTCTTCATACTCAACAACCTTTGCTTTTAATATCTACTTTTATTTGAATATCAGTCAGTTCTGTTCGCCCCCCTCACCTCATCAAAACTGTTGCCCGTCAGTGATGAAGGGAACAGAAGGAGGAAGGGATAGAGGGAGTGAAGGGGATGCATGGATCACGTCTGACCACAAAAGAGTTGGGCTGCACAGGCCTTATTCTCAATCAGGCCTGTCTGCGGCCTCTGGATCCAATATTCATTTAGCTTGATGTATTCCTGGGCTTGAAACTTTCATGTGATTTGTGGGAGAATCCAGATGGCAAGTTCACGGATCAACGCTGCTCACTGACAGTGCTGGTGCCAGCGGCTGGGTGCACAATAACACCAAATTGCTCAGCCCTCCCTCCTCCCCTCTTCTGTCTAACCATACCTCATACCCTCACAACCCTACAAACAACACAGACACATTTCCCTTTTTTTCCTCCCCCCCCCCACATATCAATGTGTTTGTCTCGGGTTATTGCAGAAAGAACAATTTGATATGCTGACACTCTGGTCAGTACTATCAGTCCTGCAATCTCTTGTTTCCACTCTGACAATGTTTCTGTCTTTTCTCTTTCCACGCCTCCCTGTCTGCTTCTCACGGTCTCTGTTTTCTGCACACATCTCGTCTGTCCTACTTTATTACACTCACTCCCACTCCTGACACACTCATACGAAAGCCCCTTGACTTGTAACCCCCCTACCCAATCATCCTTTGGCTCTCATTCACTCCATCAATCACTCTCCTCATTCCTGTTTCTTCACCTTTCCTGCTCTCCTATACATTCTCCCACTGAGCACGTACACAACTGTTGGAAATTTGATGTCTTGTCCACCCACTCCCGTATAGAAATGATGTCATGCAATAAAACTAAATCCATCAACATTTGTTAGCGCAGTGGGGACTGGGTAAAAGAATTGGAGACCTTGGGACAAAAATTAAATGAAAACCTAATCAGAGTGAAACCTAATCACTTATCTTTCCCAGCTTTGCCGTGTTCATATGGTAACCTGTGAAAACAATGAAAACGATTTGACTATAAAGTTACAGTCTACATGGCTCCAAAGCAGGTATTTGTTAGGGGAAATACTTGATATTGGATGAGGGAGTCACACTCGCCATCATTAAAGAGCTGCTGATGAAATGAAAGTTGCATATTGGAATTCCCGTGCAGCCATTTGATAACCTCCAACTTCATGCTCTGTCCGCGCACATAATTCCTTGCAACCCCTATGCCTGGCTTGCTATAAATAAATAGCACCTCAAAATGGCAGTTAATCTCATTGCATACATTGGGACCGATATATTTTCTTTACGTCTACTGGAGGCTATAGGCCTTCAAAGATTTTGTGAATGCAGAAAACGGAGTGTGTGGGACTGTGACTTTGCCTTTTCATTAGGTGTCTTTCTAGAGTGCTCTATTTTTACATGGTGATAGATGGAGGGTGTAGGCCACAACTGAGGCTTGTAACTGCCTTGGCAAGCAGTTGCCTGCTTATTGCAATGCCACGCGCTGCCTCATAAGTTACAGTTTCATTAAAGATTAATTGACCATTGTGTGGCTGCAATTTCGCAAAATAATCATTACTTAATCCACTGGTGCAATAAAGTGCATTACTTCAATGGGGGCATTAAATTACCATCGGAGGTTATTTTTGCAGCCATGATACAGAACCTAAGACCTCTGAACTGGAAGACTGAATGTTTCTCCACAGTCTAAGCCTTCCTATTCTGCCCTGCTGATCCCTGGATACTTAATACAGCAGCGGCATATAGTTTTAAGATTTGCTGTGTTGGCCCATTTCACACGAGGGTTCCTCCAACCAACTATGAGGTAAAGGTGGAGCTAAAGTAGCTATTTATCCACTTCTCATTTCTTTGCATAAATCTCTTTAGGTCTCTGACAGTGTGTGTGTCGGGCCTGACAGAGAATAACATGTTCCACTGGAGCTATTCTCAGCTCTCAGAATACGTTAGCATTTTTTAAAGTTCAGAATGAGGTGTTCTTAGCATCCGAACGGATAATGTGTTGCTGTGTCTGGGCTGAGTAGATTATCGTAGATTATCATAAGTGTTTTAAGCACTCTAGAAGGCAGGAGCTTGTGTTGTCAAACAGAACTGTCGACTTAAACTGGAATTTTATAGTCTTATTTAAGTTTTTGTGTATAAGACGATTGTTATTGGGACTTTTGAATCAGTATTTTTTTTTTCCAATCAGAAATACCTTTTCATGCCTTAAGTGCAGTGCTTTTTAATGGGTTTTTGTTTTGTTCTGTTTTTTTGTTTGTTTGTTTTTTTTGTCCTTTGTGTTCTCTGTTTAGTTTTTAGGGAATTTTTATGGAACATGAATATTTAGACATACATAAATCCTCAACAGAAAAACAACAGGGAAATGGAAAATCCTATTTTGTACAGCAAATAAAACATGTGCTTGCCTATGCATATGTGATCCACCATACTGTATCTCTGTGCAACAGAGAGACCTTGCAGAACACATTGTGCTCCACACAATATCCCTGTAAAGCTTTGAACAAAAGCCACTCGTTGTTGACACAAAAAAGCAGCAAGGATGCAGGTGCAGTAATCATGGCAAAAGCATAAATTACATATAAAAATAGTATTGGCATTCAGGGCTGGCTGCTCCTGCCTTCCTGAAAAAAAGGGAGTTGCTGAAATTGCACGTTGAAGCGGTAGCTGGATTGAGGAGGCAGGCAGTCTGGAGAGGTAGATGAGCTCTCCATGGTGCTGAGTTATTGCCAGTTGTGCTGCACACCGGACACAGACACACAAGTCGAGTCGGAGTGAAAACAGAGTTAGTGATTACTTTTTCTTCTCAGTCGGGCAATAGCAATGTTTGATCTCATTTCAGGATTGATTCCTCCTAGGTGTTATTCTGTCAAATCTATATTTAGTAATTTTGTTTTATTATGTTCAAGGTATTCTCCAAAAACACTGAATACTAGCTGTGTTACAGATTATGGCTTTGGCGCGTAATTAGAGATGTGGATGCTCGTGTTCCTCAGTTGCAGTGCTCGAGCTGTTACGTCATATTGCCATGTGTCCCTGCACAGCAGTAGCAGTAGGGCTGTGATTGGTGAGATATTGTACCACTGTTAGACATTTGTGTGCACTCAAGCACACACACACACACAAATAAGTGCATCCACTCATGTACACGCACACATACAAACCCTTGGCTCTTGCAGAAATCACATGTTTTACAAGAGCCCCGGAGAGGGGAGGAGAGACATATGACAAGCTCTGACATTTCCATTTCAGCGAGAAAAGACACAACTGCCCTCAAAGTGTCAAGATGTGCTGCGTACATGTCTCAGAGGAAAAGGCCAGATTTATCACGGAAATTAGATCAAACATCCCTAAATGCATAAATAATTTTAATCTGTCTGTACTGGAAAGCATCTGTCTGGTACTCCGTTGAAAACGAACAATATGCTGATTCATAAACACACTGCTGTGTAGCAGCCTCAAATTGAGAGTCACATATTACACAAGCACGATCGTGTGCATTGCCTATTTAGACAAGTATTGTGACAGTGACAACTCAACACTCAGTGATGCAGCTTTATAAGACACATGTAAACAGACAGGTCAAAACAAAATAAAGCAATACAGGCACGATTCAGATATCAGAAGTCACATAGCGTTAAACAGCAGCTGTATCCTGAGCTGGAATTCATCAACTTTTTTGTGTCCTATAAAAATGCATCTGTTGTTCCCTGTGCATTTGGTTGCGTTGCTTCTATTTGCTACATGTGGGTCAAATTGATGAAAATGTTCTCTGAAGTTGTGTGTCCAGCTTTCAGGTTTCTGTGGTGACATGTCACTCAAATTTTCAGACACAAACTCACACAAATATATTTTGCAGGTTGAGCCTTAAATTATATATTTAGTTGTCATTGGACTACACATATTTAATATTGGGTTCATGCTACGCTAAAGGTTTATAGGTTATACATACTTTTGAATTATGATGTGCCATATCATAACAATCAGATGATCCATGCACATTGATTTAGCAATGATTTAAGAACAATGTTACAAAAAGTCTTGAGTGAAAACAGTTCATGTTACTACTGTTCAAAACTGCAATGCCCTTTCTAAACAAAAAGCACAAAAAGTAAAGAAAACCCCAATCAATTGATGAAAGAGAGTCTGTCAGACCGAGAAAAAAGACTGAGAAGAAAACCATGGCACTTGCAGAAATGGCAGCCTGCAGCTGGCAAGAGTGAGTGGGAGAAAAAGGAGATTTATGGTCACGCTGGCCGAAATGGAAACTCACTCTTGATTGACCGCCTCCAATTGAAAGCTGACCTCCAGGTCAACATGGAAAGATTTCATCAGGTACTGGGGTTTCAGCATGTTGGAGAGGAGAGAAAAATGTGTGCTGCTATCCATCATGAAAATGATCCAGTGTTATCAGTTCTCTGAGCAACAAAAAAAAAAGGGGGGAGCACTTTTTAATAAAGGCTTCCAAAGCCTGTCCAAGAGTTGGTTCAATACTCCACCTCAATGACGGTCCATGGTGTAGAGCACAAGTTACTCCATTATCTCAAAATATGATCACATAAATATGTATCTTAGTTTTATAGCGTGTCAATGTTTCTATAAAAGAAAAGGAAATCTGTCAAAAGGCCAGACTACTTTGCGCTGGTGTATTTATAGAAAGATGTGAAGAAACAGAGAGAGATGGGTCAGTGAGAAAGTTGATTAAAAAAAGAGAAATGCCTCCTGTGTTTATTGTTGCTCTACCAACATTTGCTCACCATGTTTTTCCATCAAAGACTTTTCTTCCATAAAGGATTCTCGGGTAATCAAAGACGTTGTGTTTACTGATATACACAAGTCCTCAAATCGATTCGTCAACAAGTCTGTCCTCAAAAAAAAAACAAAAAAAACAAAACTTAATTGATCCGTATGTTTGTTTGTCTTCTCCATAATGTTTGCAGCTTTTTCACTTGAAAAGAGGGACAGGCATCGAGCGACACAGCAATGAGTAACTAATTCATCACTCTCCGCACGACTTGCCTACAGGGCCAGTTTAATTTATTTTCACTTCACCACTTTGAAAACTGTTGGCTCAGGCTATTCTAACATATTCATAAATCTTCCAAGATAGGCTCATGGCTCTTCCAGGATAGGCTCTTCAGGAAACTGGAGAAAGAGAAGAAAGAGAGAGACAGAGAGAGAGAGAGAGAGAGAGCGAGAGAGAGGCCAGGATTGAAAGAAGCAAATTAGTTTGCTTTTGTTTGGATGCTAATTTATGACAGCCATATTGGAAGTGATTGGGTCTTGCAAGGTAATGGCTTGTGAAGAAGGCCTCTCCTCTTTCTTTGCCTCAATTTTAAAATGCAAACAATTAGCTTTGTTCAATTTACAAACGACACCACAAAAATCTTCTTCATAATATACCGAAAGCCTCTCCAGTCTGCTATCAACGAAAATCAGCACAAATTCAATTCAGGGAAATAGGGAGAGGAAAAAAGGATATGAAAATAATAATAAAAAAAATCAAATAAAAAGGCTTTCTCACTACTAACCTGAAAAGTCCCGTATAATAACAGTTTAAAAAAACAATGAAAACCCCCGCCAATTTAACTACCACATGCTAATTCCTTCTTTCATTCTATTCACACCCCTTAATAAACAATTTTTACTTCTAGGTCCCAATGGGAGCAAAATCCAGCTGAATCCAATATTGTTGGGTTTCTAAGCTTTAGCCTGGAGAGAGGAAATAAAATGAAGAACAAATGAATGTAGAGGAACAAAAGTGGATGCAAATCCCAATTGTAAAGTGTAATAGAGTGGATATTTTATTCAGATTAAAGTTGAGAGAGTAAACAACCACAGTTTGTTTTTGTTTTTTTTCTGCCTGGATTTCATTGATTCACAGCATCCATGTTACAATTACAGCTTGTTTTGCTACATTTTGTTTTCAGTCCAATAGATATAGATATAGTTATGTCATGTTCAGAGTCATCAGTGTGTGTGCAAGCTTCAATTTTAATTAATGATGGATAACAAGGTCATGATCAATGCGCATGTCCACAAATAGTCTGGACATGGCAGGTTACTGATAGTTGGCTGCCAGTAAAAAAAAAAAAAGAAAGAAAGAAAAAAAAGTGCATATAGTACACGGTCAGATGCTAAACATGCTGAGATGTAAAGAAGTGAAACGTCCACAGTCATTTTAACTTGGAGCAATGGGAAGTTTCATGTTTAATAGATCAAAGCTTTGTTAAGTCATGCATGAAATCCTAAGTGAAAGAAAAAGTCGTTCCAGTGCCATCTTTAATTCTGATCATTTTTGGGCAGGAGGGCGGAGAGGGGCAGCGAAAAGAAGGGAAAAGCAAAAGGTGTTAGTTAATTTCCCAAACATTTTTACAAAGCAAAACTGTGGGAGAGAGGTGGACTGAGTTTGAGCTTTGATAGGTACCTCCCTTGATGTCAGATTCCACTACAGCATTTAATCTAAATTTAAGTGGAAGAAGAGGGACTATCCAGGGAGTGTCATATCCGCATTGTGCTCTCTGTAGCTTGCAGCCCCACCAGCTCATAAAAAGTCAACCACAGGGGTGAGAAGGAGAGAATAAGGGAAAAAAAGAAAAAGAATTCCTGAAAAAGATTTATGTTACTTTGGGAAAGACGGGAAAAGTTTGACTACAACTAAATTCAATATGGTTTCAATATACAGCCTGGATGCTGTCTCGGATTACTGCTGAGGGGGAAAAAAAAAAAAAGTGAAAACGTTTGGTTATAGGCTTATAGTCAATTTCTTGTGTATATTTTCCACCAAAAGTTTTGCAGTTACATGTTTGCCTCAAGGTAGATAAAGTGCTGAGGTCTGGAGTGAAAAAAAAAAAGAAATGAGAAAGAAAAAGGCATGATTAAAAGTTTAATTAGGAGAATGAAATTGAGTGGATTTTCTATTACTGCATCGTTGTTCTAACTCACATGGTGCTGCATACTAATACGATACCCTTATTTAATTCATAAGCAATTAAAATAGCTGGTCTAGATCAAGGTTTCTACAAGTTGATTCATTTGCAAAAGACAGAGGGGCTGCAGTAGAAATATATATCCAGTTGAAGAGGTTTTGTTCAGTATTTGGACCAAAGGTGACCAGAAGTTCCATGTTTTTTTGATTAAAAGCAAAATTAAAAGAGAAAAGAAGAAAAAAGAAATAATGAAAAAGTTTCCAAAAGAGAACAAAACTGAGGTTAAAAAAAAAAAAAGTGAAAGTGAAAATCTTGACAAAAAGTTTTCTTCATAGTTCATCTTAGCTCACCAGAAATGGCTCCAGCAAGTTTGGAGATCATATATAGACCCACACATATATACCTGTCTGACATGCCATCTGGTTCTCACAAATAGAAAAGTGAGCGATGTGCATTAAGCTGTGCTGTATGCGATCAGCAAATTGCAATTTCTAAAAGTAGAATTCAGAATTTGCTTGTTTCCAGGTGGTGATTTAGAGAGCCTGCCTGAAAAACACTTTCCAAGCCAATCTCAGTGCAGACAGCAGAGGGAAGTACATGGAAGTTACATGGAACTGCCATAAAAACCTGAATCATATAAGTGAGAAAAATACATTTTCTGGAGGTTATTTTCAGTGAGACGCATCGCTGAATATTGCACCTGCTTATTGTCAACCAGCCAGTGGAAGGCTGGCTGTCTGTTTTCTGTCAGCCGCCAAATATTGTAATAAGGATGATCTGGGCAAAGTGGCCAGAGGCAGCGCCTTCAGTTTGAGAGCGCAGTAAAATCACTTTGGGCTGGAAGCTAAAATCTTTTTTTTAATGTTTGATTTCCTAAGCCGGTAAATGAGAAAATTTTATTTGGAAACTTCAGGCAAATTCAATGAGTACAGACTTTTTGTTTGTGCATTTTTTCACAAATTGTTTGTTTAAAAAAGCCAGAGCAGAAAAAGGGGAAAAGATTCACTTTTACGGCTTAGATAAAATTTTATTATTTCAAATTCTGCAGATCAACACTTTTCCTCCTCTGAATTAAAACCACAAAACAACTGGGGGACATGGTGTCAGTCCTGGGCAAGCCGCATTTCTCTGGAATGTCACTTTCATTTTTGTACAATAAATCTATCAGCTAACACAGTTGGTGTCGAAGTGAATTTATTTTCGTAGAACAAAGACCAGTTTCATCAAATCATTGAGGCTACGGTGAGTTCATCTGAACACATGACGTTAAATGCCAATTGGGGAGATACATGGTTTTTCAATGGACAATGGAACCGTGTGGTGTGCAGCACGGGCGATTTAAATCAGCGAGTTCATGGAGAGGTCAGTCATTCACGACAGACCTCGAGATGCATTCGAAATCAGAAAGACAGAGAAATTTCTTAATGAAATACATTTATTCATACATCAATGCTAAAGCTATATTTTTTATCTGAAGCTAGCTGAATTGCATTAGCTGTTTGGAAACCTCCAAATCTACATTGAGTCTCTTTCCTGAGTCTGAGCACCTTTCCAGACAGAATAACAACCATAAATATATTTGTACAGTGACAGATGAAGGTGGCATTCGGTGGGTGGGCTAGGAAATGTATTATACTCATTAACAGTTCACCAGCAACCAGGTTCGACAGCAAAATATTTTTATATCTACCTGCGAGCTGTTACCTCTGAGGATATGCGTGATTGAACACTCCAAAATTCAGCGTAATGAGGTGTTTGAGCACTGTGGAGTCATGCAACACAACTGAACTTGGACATAGTCAACAGGAATAAATCACCTCAGAGAAAAATCTGTTGCAGCTTTGCAGAAAAATGTCAAGGATATTTAATCTTCCTCTAGCAGTCTAGAAGTACACAACAAAGTGGGTGATTTTCTTTTTTGGGCTTAACTAAAATTTGCCTCAAAAAATATCAAATCCAATAATTAGATTAAAAGCCAACCTTCGATTGGAGGGAAAATATTGCATGGGGTTCATATTTCATACTATATTATAATACTGCTGCTCATTGTGCTCTTTCACAGACTCCTCCCCACAGATTAAATACCAAAACCTTGCATTTTAGCTAATTGTCTAGTAAAAGGTCAACAGGCGTTTGAAAATGAACCACATGGTGGGTGTTCATTAGATGTGCTGAGAACTGCTCCTGCTTATTAGAGCAGTCCTGGGCTCAGACAGCGTCGTCTTCCTCCAGGGATGGTGTGTGAAGTCCATTCGCGGACAACGATGTCATGGCCGTTATTTTTTAGGGCTCTGTCTCTATACAACATTTGTGTAAATATGAGGTGACCAAGCTGCTTCGGGAACCACTACGAGCTTCACAAGTTGTTACAACGTCTCAACCATTAATGCGCAATTTTCTCCTTATACATTTTTTCTAAGTGCATCCGGATAAAGGACAGAAAAAAACCCACCAAAAAAAACAACAACCACCTTTAAACACAAACAGGAGAAGCTTATTTTTCTCCTTTATTCTCTGGAGTCGATATGCTTTTCTAATCAAACTATTGTCACTCTCACTCATCAAAATCCATTTATATTCCAAACACTTCATCAGTTTAATTGGCAGCGCAGCAGAATAGAGGGATCTTTTATAGCTGGGGACCTTTTTGGTTCCAGGAATTTAAAGTGCAGTGTGCTGCAGCACACTTATGAGGTTTTTTTGCAGAATCCGTATGGCATACTTAGAGAGTGGGGTGGGATCAGGAGGATCCATTATTATATATGCATTTTCATTGGGTTTGTCAGTTGGTGGTTGGGGCCTGGCATCAGTCATGCCCAATCACATCAGCTCCTCTCCCCTCATCCCTTTAAAGCAGTGTTCTCCACACCATGGGGCCCTGACAGTGTGCTTTTGGGTGATTTATTCATTTCCACTACACCTACATGAAAGTGCACATGCTGGGATGTCAGGTGGAAAAAAAAAAAAAAAAAGTTCTGTCTGGCTACTTCCCCACAAATTCCTTTGGCCAGTCATGTATGTCTGTGTGCTGATTTTATGGATTTTCAAAATGAAATGTAACAAAATCTTTTATAAAAAGAAAAAACGAGGGGGGGAGGGTTGCTAATTATTTATCCATGCTGCCATCATTTGCATCCACCCCACCAAACCACCCTAACCTCACGCAATCTACGAGCCCCGATTCCTGTACCTATACACCTGGACCACGCTGATATATTCTACTGCCTGCACCACTCCTCAGCTTCACTTTGATATTAAATCATTCCTGTTCAATCTGTCTGCATGTCTGTCTACATTTGTGTCCAAAAGAGAGCCTTTACTCAACATAACGTATGCGGTATAGCGGAATAGGCAATGCACTGAGTACAGCTCACTGTTGAGTGATTTCCACAGTTTACCTGCCGCTGTTAATGGAAAGTCCCGTCAACAACTTTGAATGTGACTTCAAATGGGCTGACGCTTAGTGACAGGAGAGTGAGGACGCATCACTCTGGAGTAGGACTCCAAAGTCTCCCTTTGTGCCATTGTGTACCACTGAAACATTCAAAGTTGATGTTTTAATAATATAGCTGCAACTTGGTTATTACCAGTGGCCACTTCGTGCCTCCATATAACCAACCAGATCTCATTAGCAACCGCTTAGAGACAACTTTTGATACCAGCTTGAACAATAAAAAAGTGTAGATACTGTAGCAATCACTAAGTAACCAACGAGTAATTTTGCTTATTCTGCTTTCCGAGCAGACACGAAACACAAAAACACACGAACACACCTACATAATTTGGCCTATAATGCCAAACTCTAACCTTGAAAAACCAAAACCGAATCGTAAAACCTTTTGGGACTACTTTCAAGCCAAAAGAGAGATTCTCTCTCAGGCCTGTCATTTATCAATTGGGTGACAAAACAGTCTTCAAAGCACAACGCAAATACATTTGGAGCATGACAGGAAAGCTTTTCTCAAAACCTATAGAGCCCTTTTGAGTAAGTGGCAGTGGCAGACTTAAAAGTGTTCCTTTGACAAACCACTTATTTTCTGAGATTTTAGAGGCTGAGTAATAATTCCTTTAGCGAGGAAATGAAATGGGTGCAGGAAAAGGATTGGAAATATTCCTCTGATTCTCAAACCAGTTTTAATAACCTGAGTAAACTTGAAAAAATAAAATAAAATCAAAGAACCTATCCCTTTATTCAAACACTTGACCACAGTGACACACCTTTTATCACTTCTTTTCCCTTGGGTGACTGTCACTGCATGCAGTTCCTTCTCTCAGGCTCATTATTACTTGTGTCACTGTTTAAGACAGAACTATTTTCGCTTAAAAGAACATAACCACTAATGGGCAAATGCTGTGACTGGAATCCACTGATGTATGATCCATCAGTGAAATGCTAACCATTTCATTTGAAAAAGAAAAAATAAATAAATAAAAAATCTGATTTATCCAGATAGCGGATATATACATCGGACTTTAATCCTAATATCTACCTTTTTGTGTCTGATTTGAAGTTGTCTCATGATGGACTGTGCATTGCATGGAGAGTGCTTGTCTCTGCATTAATGGCTAAATAATTTGTACGATTCACACAGCTGGTTTGAATTTAGGCCCTGACTTTGATCAAAGCCTTAAAGAGACTTTAGAACATGATCACGTTAGAACATGAGCAGACATCTGTATCCACGGAGAATCGCATCACAATCCCCCAGAGGGGAGAGGGAAGCGGATCCATCCCGGTCCTCGCCCCACTTAAAAAATACTTCCAATTTCTGAGAAGGCGCAAACTATTCCTGTTGTCCACATATGAACATTTCATGTACAGCTGAGGAACTGTTTCTAATTGTAAAGGCTAAAATGGAGCTGGGAACATTGTGCGGCTGCATGAGGGAAAAACCATTAAGCTGGGTTTGTTTACCTTGTAGATGAAGCTTGCTCTCAGGGCTCTGCAGAAGGATGGAGCTAACTGAGTCCAGATTGTCATAGCTGCTGCATCCCAGTGGCCCCGTCCGCGTCTCCGTCACCTGCAAGAGAATTATATACATTTGAGTCAATCCACTCATCGCACGTGGGTGTTTAAAATGCACATAATGTGAAGATAATAGTGAAGAATCACGTATTTGTGCATCAATTTTAATAGAGTACGGCACTCTGTGCACTGTGATACAACAACTAACAACAGGAAAGCTTCACACCACCAACCAGCTCTTATCAATGTCACTTGCTAACAGCTGTTTGTTATATAATCTCACACTTTTTGGACAATGCTCTGATTCTGAGTGACTTGGATGTTCACATGTTCTAACTGCATGAGTTCACACTTGTATATTTAACAGCCTGTGGCCCACAGACATTCTGCAGTGACAGGATGTATTGAGACAGGTTTCTCACACAAGAATCACATTCTAGCGTTGTGGCCATAAAGTGAAAACTAATTGATTCAATGCTAATGAGAAGGCCTACTTGAATTTTAAGTAACACCTTTATGTAATATGATTTTAAAGAAATAGATGGTGACATATCCAATTTGTAAAAACACTATATTCCTTTTATCCCTACTATTTAAAGAAAAAAAGAAGTTTTTGTAAGAGTAACCATTAAAGGCCATTTTTCTCTAACCATGTCTTTGTTCCATTCCAAGTAAAAGCACTGGGACTATAGTGGCTGCCTGTCCCAAACCTCTGTCAAAAGAAATGATGACGCTATTCACATGTGAAGAGGCTGCTTTTAAAATACATAGCCTCCATGGCAGAGACCTTGAAGAGGTTACACTTGAAAAGAAAAGGAATAAAATTGCCCTTCTCTTCTGTTGCTTTTGTGCTTTTGCTCATTAAGTTCTTCCACTTTCACAAGACTCCAAGAAAACAAATGAGATAAAGCGCAACAAAGAACACAAAAAGAATAGAGGATGCATCTTCTCAAAAACATCTTGCGGTGTGTTTTTGCGTTCAGCGCATAAAAGATGCCAAGTAGCAGATTTACTGTATGACAGACAATAATGAAAAAGTGAGACAATAATCAGATAGGAAGTGTAAGGAAGAGTAAGGAAGTTTGTTTTTTTTCCCCGTTTGTTTGTTTTCCTGAAATTCGTACTTCTCTCTCAATCCCATCTCTGAGCTCTGCAGGGATAATGGCTCGGTCTTTGCTCTGATATGGATGGTCAACGATAAGACTTTACTTACAGACAAGCGGGTGTCCTCACAAATCAGCAGCAATCAGCTAAATTTCCCACAAGTGAACACCAATCAAATATCGCAGCAAAGAGTTTGAATGCTTATGCTGATGTGATATTCCTGTTGTTCGTGTCAATAAACTTGTAAATATTTCTAAAATTCTGTTTATCCTTTGTCCCTGTTGTGTACTGAGTGTACACTAACAAAGAAAAGTTATCTAAAAAATTATTTCACCTTAAAGCTACAGCGTAACAATATGTTTTAAAAAATGGAAAGGGTCAGGCAGAACACTTTTAACATATATTGTATTTATTTAAGAGTTTTTCCACCCACGCTAAATCAGGATGCGACCAACACAACTGCATCACAGGTGATGTAGTCTGGGCGGATAAACACACACTAACTCATTTGATTTTTGGGGGGGCAGTAGAAATAAACACCTTACTGACCTTTTAATATGGTGAATTTCTTAGAAAACAGTTATTTATCTGACAGTATTTATTTGGTGTTGTGTTTTTGTCTTTCTGACCTAGGGGCACCAGTTCAGAAAGCACTCATATCAGACGGTAACAACACACAACTTCTTCTAATTCTCTGTGGGTGTAACTACATGCAACAACTTTACACTGACAACCCACCCAGTTTTAATAGGATATGCAAACTAGAAATAGTAGCTATAACGTTTTGATAAAGCAATGAAAAGCAGCCAGCCGACTTGTTTGCTTTCCGCTGCTTTCAGTTAAGTCCTGAGTCTTCGGTTGTTAACATTAAAATAGATAATTAAGTGCTTGTTTATTTGGATGCTGTGGGCTGTGGAGCTGGATGTGATCTGCCAATGTTTTTTGAAAGTTGCAAGTGGGACTTGACACTGGTGAAAGAAATGAATGATTAGAAGAACTTTGGATACAGTTGAAGGTTGTTTCAAATAAATTTTCATTACTGTGAGTTTGGCCGATTCAAGACAACATATTAGTTTGAAGTGCAGCATTGTGACCCGGTTGCATCACTCATTTACTCATCAACTGTAAACTTGTACTTACAATGTCCATATTGATGGATAAAAAACAAACAAACAAAAACCCCTAAACTTTTCCACCACCTATATGGCCGTGATCATTTGTGCTTTATACCATTGTGTGAGTGTGTGCATTTGTGTCTGTGACTGATAGCATGATACGAGTTTTCCTCTCTTTAATGTTGATACTGCACCAGATGGTGAGCTGACAAGCAAGAAATTAGATAGATGTATATCTTACCCTTGGCATCAAGCTGTTGAGGGGAAAAAAGCAAAATAAGGCCAGACAGAATGGAGCAGACTCAGTAGGAGAACTAAGCATTCCTCATACTCGGCGACATCATTCCTGAATAAATCTTGCAACAGCAATTTGTGTCATGTTAGAACACATAACAGTGCTTTAAAATCAGTCTATCTAACTCATGTCTATCATCGGGTGGTAAATTGGCATCTTTGTTATATTTTACTGTAGCATTAGAGTTCTTAATGTGAGTGCGTTAAAAGCAGTTAAATTATTAAAAATGGATTCCATGGGGATTGACACGACTATCACTATCTAGAAAAGCTATTGTTAACGATGAATGATGATGGCAATCTAAATAGCACAGTATAGGAAATTAAAGCCATAAAGTTGCTCACGGTTAGTAAATTAATTTCAAGTTAAGTTAGTAAAACCTGAAAACTGGAAACTATTTTCCTTGGTTAGATTTAACTGGTTAAATTATTTACCAGATATTAAGGATAATATGATCTGAATTTTCTTCATTTAACTAGACCACAATCTCGAGCGTGTTCCCTTACTTTATTTTCTCCAAGCCAAGCACTGGACTTTGAAAATTCACCTCATGGCCTTGCATACTGTAAGGTGTGTGCAGATTGATTACAGAGCCAGACTTCCCTATCACACTTCCATCTTGATGTCTGCTGACAGTGCTTTTTTTCTCCCTCCATTTCTGTTGTGCTTATCGCTGAATGAATTACTTCCCTCCAAAGGTTGTGTTGCATGATCCATGGTGACTGAGCAAAGTGAATATCTGTCCTGATGCCCCTCAACATCTTCCCAGGTGGCAAAACAAGGGCATTTACATTATATCCTAACCTATATGCATGAGGGTACAAACAAATATGTCTCTGCATAGCCAGTTTACAATGCAGTAACTTTTTTTCACATTGGACATCGACATACCCAGCTTTACGGATTAGAGAGTAGCCCCTGTAATCTGAATGACTTTAGTAGAACCGTATGCAGCACTTGTTAGGTTGTCTCTATTCGTTCTCTCCAGCAAACACTATAAGAGTGCTGTGCACCAGATTATGAAAATGGAGTATAACGTAATAAAAATACAAGGAGCAATCAAAGGACTGAAGTGGGCCAAAGGGGATTTGGAGGATTTGGATTATTAAGCAGAACACAACAGTGGAATCCCACTGGACCCAAACTGTGTCACAGCCCTCAGTCAAAAACCACGGTTCTGGAACCTCCTCTCTAACTGTCATCTGCATCAAGAAATTCATCTAACCAAGTAAATAAGAGATGATGCACATGAGATCCCAACTTTTCTCCATTTCTGTTTTTTTTCCTCCCCGCATAATACGCATGCATTATTCCCCAAGCTCCAAATGTTTCTCCCGTCTGTGCATACTTCTATTGTATTTCAAAATGCAGAGTTCATTCTGTCGACATGCATATGATGCAGCTGCAGAACATCAGGTGTGTGTCGAAATGTGTGGATGTGTCCCCACACACTTGGTGTGTGCGGGGACATGCAATTAGCTTAGATTGTTTCTTTCTTTTCATATTAAAATTAATCCGGTGTCTCTCTCAGCTACATGCATAATCAGTTGCTGAGTTTTCCAACCAAATATTGTGACCTTGAGCAAATTTGTTGCAAATGTTTAAGTCATTATAAATATCCCAAAGAAAAAATATAAATAATTTGTCACTCTATCTGATAGGCAGCAGCCTTGTTGACTTACTCTAATTACGACAAGACAAAGTCAATGTGCAGGACGAGGGCTGGGTCGTGACAGTGGCAAAATTATTCTTACACCAAGCAATATTCTTACAGACAGTAATTGCAAAACAGAGTTAGACTACCATGGGGCGCTGGAGTATGAGGGATAATTTAGGCTTCTTAGACGATCAATTGTAAAGTAAATGTCATGTGACTATCTCGTGCCTAATTAGGGTGACAGAGAATGAGGCCATTTTCAATCAAATAGAAAGGTTGTTATCAACTTCTTCTTAACTGTATAAATATTAGGAAATATTATATCACTGACATTTTATGATTTCAAGACACTGCATGTGGGATTTGCATATATGGCTTTATCCGAGTCCCATGTATCAATGATAATAAAAGCTTAACAGAGACTTTCCTTTTACTTGCAATAAATAAAAATAAAGACCTTCTATCTCAGTAGACTTAATTGGTATTAGTTTTACATTAGCATGGCAGCCCTGCAAGAGTGGCGATAGAGAAATCATGTGCGTTAGATAGGCCTTGGATGTGTCTCGACTGTTTCACTAGTCCAAATGAAACCACTTTTCACCGAGTTCATTAAAATTATCACAGCATATGGAGCTCTCATTATTTCTATAATTCCTGTAACTTGTCATGGGAACAGTGTGTTCTCATTTCTGTTTTTCCAACTACACTGAGAGGAGTATCCTCCAAACTTCACATTATGCTGCATCCCCAAGTTACGTTTCAACTTGAAACACCAGGGAGGATAAAAAGATGGTTTGAAGCTATTTGAGATAAGGAAAACAAGGGATGAAGGCAGTGAGATGGGTGAGTGGGACGGGGAGAATACTGTAAGGTTGAACTGTCTTCATTACATATTGCCTCTGCTGAGCCTTCTTAATCTGCCCATCACCTGCCATTCTCTTAATGACTTGCTATTTCTGGCTACACAGAAATGAAGAGACGTGCTCCTCAGTAATTCTCCAGGCCTGATGGTGGAAGATCTCCGAGGACATTTTTTTCTGTCCTGCTCATATCACATTACATGTTGCTATAGAGCTACTGTAAGCCGCACCAAAGTGATAACATATGTGCCAAGCTTCTATAGTAGCGCATTTGTGTTATGTGTAACGTTTTTTTTTTTTTTGCATTATTAACATTTTTTTTAAATAGGTTGAATAGAAAAGTTATTTGTAGTTCATTTGTTTTAAGCGATACTGAGAATGATCAACTTAAGCGCTTTTCTAATTATAACCGTGGCACCCTCAAGTATACAACTCAAGCAACACTGCATATAAAATCTGTCATCCTTGCTTGTGGCAAATGCAAATGAGATGTGCACTGCTCTAAACTTGGCTCCTGCAGATGACAAAAATTTGGGTCATTTTGTTTATATGTTAAATTTCCTTTACCTCATGAGGCTCACGCGATTGGACTGTGAAATGAGAGAGAGGATAGCGTGGCTGCGGCTGCTACACTTGCCACCACCCACAGCACCGTGGCATCATCGGCAAATATGCATATTGAATGCTGGTGTAAATCAGCCCGAATAACCGTATGGATAGGTGACCTTGTGAGGGATGCGGTAAGCATGGTCCCCAGCAGGAGTGCCTTTTTGCATACTTCATGCGTGAATGAGTATACTGTAGACACGCCACAGTCAGAGGCTCAGCTGCATGCACACCCGTATACATACACAGGGTAGTGTGTGGGCACATGTACACAAAAACCAATTCCTCATCACAATTCTTACTGCATAGTCACACTTTTCTGCATGAAGACACCCACTTGTAAAATTGACATTTTCATTTCATTACAACACTCCAGTGGGTATCTTATTTTCATTCCTAAATGACCGTCCCTCCCCTGCTGGAGTCCTGGCTTCCAGCAATCAGGTTCATCCACACAAAGACAAACAACCACATGCCATTTGTTTCTATCAGCAAGGTATGATATCGTGCACAGCAGGAAGTCACCTTTCCTTGGAATGTCTGTACATTTTCTTGCCATAGAACCTGGGTGATGAATAATATAAGTGGACGAAGATGATAATGTCCCTGTTATTAAATGATTTATAGACATTACCACATGAAGATAGAATGAGGTATTATTGGTATCTGATCTGTACAGCCTACAGTGGCTGTGTGTGTGTGTGTGTGTGTGTGTGTGTGTGTGTGTGTGTGTGTGTGTGTGTGTGTGTGGGACATGTGAGGGTGATAATGAATAAAGGTTTTGGCACACAAATGACTGACTGACTGGCTGACTGAGTTATGATTTATGAACCAGTAAAAAATGGATAATATCGCTGTGCTAAATGGCATCTGTGATATTTTTTTTAGTTTAATAAAAGTGCGGCAGTACATTCATGGAGATAAATGTTAGAGCCAAAATTCCCCCTCCTATAGCACACAGTCTCATTACATTGTAACCTCAGGGTAGATTGTTCAGTACTGTTGATCTACTGTGAGCTTGTTCGTCTCAGTGCATACATGTATGACTATGACAAGCTGCCGTAACTGTATACAAGTGTAGATGTTTTAAACAAGAGAATGACAAGGCAGTCAAGGGCAAAGAAGTTACTTTACAGTTTTGTATCAACGATAATTGTGTTATTTTCCATTTTGCATGCTGTTTATGCTTTCCTTTGGTTGATGTGGTATAGGTGCATTTTCAGTTCATGAGTAGGTGGCAACAAACATCATTTATTTTAGTTTTTTTTCCTGTATAGGTAGGACTTGTGGGAAAATAACAAAGCTGAGGTTTTGCTGAGGGTACCAGTAGCACAGTGGGGGATATGGTTTGGTTTTGATTAACGCTCCCATGCAGCTAAGACCTCTAAAGCAGTGCAGAGGCTCAAAGAGACAGAGAGGGATATCAAGGAAGAAAGGTTAAATAGATTCAGCCAGCCACTATACACGCAGGCTATCAGTCCTCACAGCAATTGGCAAGCAATTGGATATAGTCTTTACAGAGCGCCCTCACACATACACACACACACACACCTACGCATAAAGAAAACCATTACCACTGAAAACATAACACATAATACTTTGGTTATTACCAATTTTAATTATCTTTGAATCTTATTTAACAATAAAAGCCGCTCTCCTTAGGGATCAATTTCAAACGTAGCCGTAACAGTAATGTGTTTCCAGTATTCCAACCATTGCTGCTTGCACAGCATGCACAACCTGTTGGAGTCCAATAACAATCAAACAATTGTTTGTATTTCTCACTGATGAAAAGACGACTCTGTTTATAATGAGGAGTTTGCATTAGCGCCTGCACAGATGTCTTATGCCATCAAAGACTGATTGTTATATGTCCTGCTGGCTGCCCTGATGTTCATGTAGTGTTCTGCTGCCTCATTAGTGGTTTGATAATGACACAGTTAATCAAATAATACTTGCAAAAAATATACACAGCTAAAAGAGTTCTCTGATATACTGCAGATTAATACCAATTCATTTCCTAGTACAAAGAAATAAAGTGTAAAATAAATCCATGAAATAAAATATCAAAATGTGAGCGACAGTTTTCATTTAAATCATAATGCCTCCAGAATCTGTCTATTTAGATGTAAATGAATTGTTTTGCTACACTGGTGACAGATTAGTGATCAGAGTTGCCAAAATAGTTGGGGATGGACCAACAACAAGCAACCAATTTTTAATAGCTACAAGGGAGGTAAACACTTTTGGTTACTTCTTTGTGTTGATCCTAGAATAGGTGCATGAACACGAAACTCTTCCACGATATCAGGAAGAGAGCCAAACGAAAGTTGGCGGCAAACCAATTGGGACACTTTGTTGAATGGAGGGGGCATTCAGCAGCTTTTCCCCAACATCTGCACGATACACACCCCTCTCCAAATTACAACCTCTTTTCTCTTCAAATTTCACAGTGGAGCATTGTAAAACTACATGGCTTTATTTGCTAAGTCTCCTCTGGTTAATCTTGTTTTCAACAACATAAGATGAATCTTACACCAGACAGTAAGAAGCGATGAAAAGTCACTGGTTTACTGATGGATTTCAAATTGAAATGTATTTTAGACCCGTTTTTATTAGTATTTTGTTTAAATCCAATATGTTTAAGCATTTTCAATTGAATCTGTTTAGATAATATCACTAAAAGCAAAGATCTTATTTGTAATTTTGTCATATTAGGATCAGGAAAGCTTTTATATCTACATAGCTGTAAACCTATGTTGTCTTCACTGGAAGAGAGCTCAGATACATTCAGTGTAATTAATATCAACCATAAACTATTCCAAAGATTAATTTTTTGGAATTGTACCAGAGGATTTGATGAAGGCCATCTGACGATGTTTACTTATTAAACTCTGACCTTATAGAAATGCTGAACAAAAGAAGACTCTTCCCCATTGATCCCTGCAGGATCAGGGAAATGAAGCGCAGGCTGCAATGAATAGGATATAACGCCTCCTTTAGTGTATTCTTCAAAAACTGTCTCAGAGAAAACATCAGAAAGTATTAAATGGATTAAAAAATTTAACTGAAGGTGTTTATGTGTGTGTTAAATGCTAGAAATGAAGTTAATGAGTAAAAACTGGCAGTTGGTGAATGAGCAAATCGTAAATAAATGAGTGAAACATTGAATCCCTGAGGCCAAAGTTTAAAGCTGCCTCTCAGAATATTTCAGCGGAACAAAGTGGACCTGCCTTTTTAACCTGCTTACTTGCAGACGGAAAATGTCTAAAGCATTTCTGCTGTATTGACACGTGGTTCTCATCCTGATTGTAAGTTTGCACTCCAAAGCAGGTCTCGCAGCCATACTGAATCAATATTGGAGGAGCAAAGCCCTTGTTCTCTGTGTTTATAGATCCACGCCTTCTGCTGGTCTTTGCTTCTTCTGCACATTCTGATCACTGTCTGTCTGCTGCCGACGTGACTGGAGAAATGCAATTCATGCCTCCCCTATAGCAGATCCACAGAAAGCAGTTGAGTCTTAAATGACTTTTGGTCACAGAATATCGGACAATTATGCACATTGTGAAAGAGAAAAATTAATCCTTAGTCTTAACTCTTTTAACATTCATTTCTTTAATATTTTTTGTTGATCAGATTCCCATTTCAGTCCTGTCTGACAATAAAATGATTTGTATGTGCGTCAGCGGCTGATATTTGCCTAAATTGCTAATTGTGTATTCCTCTGTGCACCGCCATAAATGCAATGTCGTCAGACAGATTTAAGTGGTTTATGTTTTGTATGTGATAATTTGAACAAAAAAAGTATAATTATGCATCTATGTGCATCATGTTAGCACAATGTAAGCTGGGAAACATTAACTGTAATGAACTAAATTTGGACACTGGGCTCTTCTACAAGACAAGACCTTGAGATTAAATAATAATTTCATTTTAAGGCTCTTATCATAGACTTTGTTAATCAAATTACCACAGAGCAATTACACACAGAGAACCTGGAGCTATGAGGGCCCCCGGGGCGGTGGATTGTTTTGCCCAGTTGCTAATTAAACCTGAAACTGTGCACCGTTACAAACAGAAAACACAATATGTCCCAAAATGTGGCTTCAGCGTATTGTGAAGCACCATAAGGCTCATCAACACTTACACTACACTCGCTTGAATGTGCTCTTAAGCTACCCTGCCCAAAGTATATTACTGGCACACTGCAATACCAAACAAATAACATCATAATTCTTCAGCCGTTCTTACTGTACAGTACTATGTTATGCTCCATTTGCTAGGCTTGCTGGATCAAACCCATTAAACTCCTACGTGTTTGAGGGGCAAGACACATTTCAGAATTTCAGAGAGCCCACCGCGAAGTCTCACAGGAAGCAATATCTGATAGGTGTAAGGAAAGTTATCTTACATGCTGCCATTTCTCACTCACTAAATCCCTCAATCACCAGTCTATTCACTGCCTTTCTCCAAACTCAGACAAAGCATCACCTCTTGACATATATTACAGGTCTGTCTTGATCAGCAGATATGCAGTTCACAAAGCTTTGCAATGTGTGTGTGTGTGTGTGTGCAGGTATGTGTGAGTAAATACTGTATGGATACTCTACTCCCTGCTGCACCCCTTGCCTTCCTTTCCTGAGAAACTGACTCAGCAGCCAATGTCAGGTCTGCTTAATTTTGTCATGGTTGACTTCCTGCTACCTGGTGTCTCATCTGCCAGTGCACCTTAATCCACTTGTCACTCATGACAACAAAAGCTGGGAAGGTGCGCTTTGAATGAAGACAGAGAGGTGGAGCACTGGTGGGTGTGTGGCAGAGTAGGATTGGAGGCCTTTGTGCAAGTGCACAGGCACAGGTGCTTGGCAGCAGTGTTGGAATTACTGTATAGAAGATTTCAACGGTCTTTCCACCAATTACCAAGAGGCCAGGAATTTGAAACTAAAATCCTCCAATTGGGAGAAGAGAGTTGCCATACATTGCCATAAAAGTGCAAGTTTAATCACTTCCAAGTAAAAAAACTACTAGTCTGTTTATCGCAATTAAAAATGCATTCTATCAACAGTGCTTTCGGCAAAAAGGGAATTAGGTTTGCACCCCAGTAAGCGGTGATGAAGACACGGAAAGGAGCCTGGCAGGAGTGTTTGCCCTGAGGATGTGGTGACATAATGTGGTAAGATACATTTGACTAAGTCTTCACAGATGTCTGTTGTCTGTGTCTGTCCAATAAGCTTCCAAGACCCCTACAGTCATACTGAACATATTGAACACCTACAATAAGCGACAAAGAGCTTTTGGTAAAATTTGTGTGGTCATGGAGTTCTGTAACTGGACTTGGTTGAATTTGATTTGATTTGAATTGAACACACATGCATATTTCTGCATTCGGGGGGCTGTAAAAGTTATTTTGTTGTAAAAAAAATAAAAGCTTTTAACAGCATGCAGTTCCTCAACCCATTAATGTTTTATCTCACATAGAACTTTGTCACTAGTCAAGCATTATTGCCAATTCCCATTTGTTTTGAGTGTTAAAAATTAATCCTGCACCATCTCCATGACATGAAACTTTAACTACATTTTAAATGTTGTTTAGCTCACATAAACAAATGTAAAATATCATAGTCAATGTAACTGTGCATCAGTTAAATTACTACATTTACACCCTCATTAAAAAGAGGCCGGAATTCTTGACATAAGACAGGACAGACTTCGGTACTGAAGTTTAAATTGTCTTTACTGCAAGAGGTGATGGATTGTTACAGGATGAATGTCCATATGATCATAAGGCATCCAATTTCTATGTGGTGCCACCTATTTTCACATCTGAAATCTTCTTTCTGCCAACGACGGTGTGATTGGAAAACCAGTGAATTCAAAATAATTATGATACCCGGGGCTTGAAATTAACACCCGCTAACTCGCTCGGTGCCGGTGAAATTTGACTTATTATTATCTATAAAATTATAACCATTTGAAAGTCATTTTGAGTTTAGTTAGTGGACTTGAAATTTTTCAAACTAAAAATAAAAAAATAAGTCCATATTTGAAACATGAAAAACAGCTTGAATACAGAGCCCAGCCATTCGTTTATTTTGTATTACAGACAATCTGTTTCTGGAGAAAGAGGAAAATAATGCCTTTATTCAACCGTCAAAACAGATTGTCTGGTTGCACTGTCTATATTTTTCCTGACAGGCAAGCTTTTTCCAAATTACTGCTCCCTCTCATTATCACCAAATTCAAAGACTGCTCTTTACAAGATGTGATGTGAAAGTGAGCTTTCCCTAACCCTAACTAAAAGGATACCCTTTACCTTCTCTCTTCTAATTTTCATTGTCTACAGTATAACCCTTTCACAAAGGTGTCAGAGTTTTGATGCGAAAATTCAACCACCGACCTTGATGGCGTTGGTCGAGATCTGGATCTCATGCAGTTTTCTCATCGTGCCGTCGCGGTCAATGAAGTATGACGAGGCCAGCTGATGGAGGGCTTCCACGTTCTGAGTGGCGTTGGCAAGCTTCCTGTCCAGCTTGTTTTTGGCCAGGTACATGGTCAGCGCCTCCTCTCCTGCAGGTTGCACAAGATAATGGAAATATGATTAGGATTGCACACCATTTGTTAAGTCACTTAGATTTTGAGGAAGAAAATAATATCTTCTCAATAAATGCAAAAAGGGGGGTAAAGCCTTTGAGGTCTCAGTGGAAGAAATCTTCTTTAGTTGAGGTGCACCAAATAACTGATGTGAATGTATTCTCGATGTTTTCGTTTATGAGAATTGTCCAAATCTAGCTTATCTCAAATGCCTTAACACACAAGATAAGTCAGAGGCCTAAAAACCGAGGCAAGCAGTTTTAGTTTGAGAAACTAGATGCCCCAGTTTTCCAGGAACTGTCTCCATATTTGCTGCTTTATCCCCAGCTGGCACCATCCCCAGAAGTGTCCCCGGATTTACCCCTATTGGGATGGCATTATTTCCATGAGCGGTCTAGTGATATAGAATTATATATCAAAGGAATTTTACCCCGCAGAGAACAAATACCATGGGGTCGAAAAGTCTGAGAGCACTCCCCGCCTGCATGCCTACCTTTTTTTCCAGCTACCCCGGGCAAGGAAAAAGCAAATAAAATAAAAACACACCAGTAGAAAATAGTATTACCAATAGCAGAAATGTAATTATTGCCAAGGAAATTAGTAAACAGGGATGGTTGAAGGAGCTGCTCCAGCTGGTGTTAGTGTCATGCAGAGCCACTTGAAGATTGCACCTTTTTATTTTTTTGGCAACATTGCTTGGCATGTTCCAATTTTTAAATTAAATTTTTTTTTTTTTTTATCTGAATGACTGACTAAAATAACTGACATGCATTGCTAAATGAAATTACTGACCCATTCTGGTGGCAGAGACACTGCCTGGAGAGGTGTTAAATTGTATCTTTTTATCCTATTTCTTTCTCATTTCATACTTTAAATTACAGAGAAATACCTTACGTGTCGGGTTGCGGTGTCATAAATCAACTGGTCTGCACACGTAAAGAAAAAGGGAGATGTTGACAGATTCTTATCTGATCTAAAGATTGATTTGGCTGGTGTCTTCCTGACATAGTGATCCATCAGAGTTATCCTAAACGCTTCAGGTGAGCCACGGTTGTAAATGATAGTGGTGTTTCTGAGGTGTTCAAATGTACACATGGGTCAAACCGAAATCCCCATTCACCAAGGTAGAGCTAGATTAGTCACCTTTAATGTGATGTGGATTTAAAATCCACAACAGTAATAAGGTCAAAACTACTGTGAATATGAAACTGATTATGCGTGCGCGCACACACACACACAAAATCAGCATGTATCTAATATCTCTTCATAAACAGAGTCTAGACTTATGATCCAAGAGATGAGAAGCCCAAAAGGACTCTCATCTTAAGTATGCATGTGCTGTATGTTAAGTTTGAATGTCCATGGGGAAATAGGAGGGTGGTTGTTTTTATATCGAAATCTTGACCTTTCAGTAAATAACTGGCAAGAGAGAAGAATGCGAATGCTTAGGGCAGAAATGGGACCAAATGTTTACACAACGCCAGACAATTGCTCTGATTTCCGTGGCATATGTTTGTTTGTTGACAGACAATAACAAGCTTGAGCTGCTCGCTCTCCACACGTTATATTTCTGTATTTTTGCATGTACAGATGCATAAAAAAAAGCAAATACTGATTCCCTTCCACACGCTCACGCAACCTTTCCTACGAAGATTACTGTCGAAATGGCAAACCATATGTCTGGAACTTGTCCAAGAGCATGTCACATATGTTCACATTTCCACTGCTGCAAATGGCTAGGTGGCCCCGAGCAATGCATTGGAATTGGTCACTTAACTTGTGGTGACCGTGACTAGGGGAGGGTAGCGGTCAGGGCCAATGTCTCATGCCTGGTTAGAGTACAAGCACTGAGGGGACAAGGCCCCATTCTTTGACGCTACCATGCTCTCACTCCCTTACGGGGTTCGCAAAGTTACTTACACACACTTGACTTACACTGCTGCAAGAGAATAATGGTGCCACATTAAGCCCTTGATCTGCCCTTTCTTTTTATGCAACTTAGCGTGGCATAATGGAGGTCTTTTGTTGATAAATATTTTGTGGCTCTTTCTACTGGTCAGGCAAAAATCATTATCTCCCAGGCTCCAAAATATTAATTTGTGTGCACCTTTCTGTAAGTAAAACAATGTGGTGCATTATTACAGGGCACCTCACTGACACTCTGCCACAATTAATCAGCTCATGCAGAGCTCAGGTGTTCAAGTACTTAAAAACTCTGTGCTGTTTCCCTTCAAAACGAGCAAAGGTGTGAACACAAGGACATCTAGTAAATATTATACAATATGTGTGTGTGTGTGTGTCTCTGTGGATGTGTGTGTGTGTTGACTTTGCCAGGAACATTTTTAGTTTATGCCTTGCGTATGAGAACATTTTGGCCTGTCTTCACTTTCGAACCCACATTTGAACAGCAGTTGGGATGGCTTAAGGTTACATTAAAATTTCAGGTCAGGATAAAGTTCACAGAATACAAAAGTGGATAGAACACGTTATTCAAACCTAGTTTTTCTTTAACCTTAGATGCACAAGTGGGTCAAAATGATCCGGTGAGATCATTTTCTTGCAATATCTTTGTAATGAGAAGTTGTTATCATTTCATATTCAAGCTATTCTTCAAAAAGCAAGATTTTTGATGTCATTCCATTGAAATTTTTAAGTTACCGTTTATACTTTTTAAGAAACTGAAATTTTTGTATTACTTCCCCAATCATCCATAAGTGGGTCGAAAATGACCCACTTGCATTTCCTATAGACTCTCATGGGAACCTGTGATTCTGATTAATTGTGGCTGTCAGAATATATTTACTGCGGACCAAACACACTATGTCAGAAGTGTCACCCATTAGGAAGAATATTTTACACAGCAAGAATCTGAAATCTCTGAAAATGGTGGTCCTCAGATAATGAGGACCAAGATTTTCATCTACTGTAGCTCGTCTAAACCGGGAAATCCAACTTTCCCAACTGAACAGGATCAATCCAACAAAGAAGGAGGTGTTGGCACCATGGACTAGATGGTTTGCACTAACGCCTGCAAGCAACAAACACAGAGACGGCCCGAGGTGCTGTGGTACATCCTATACCATCCTTGACCTCGCCACCCTGAATGCCTACACCTTTTTTAACACCCTGAATTCAACAGAACTCTCAAAGGAGTTTGTCACACCACACGTGAGCCATAGAGTAGAAGGTTGCTCACAACTGCAAACCCTGATCATTGAAGCAATGGGAAGGTGTTGGGTGACTAAAGCCACAACCAAGACACAGGAAAGAAGCAGACAGGGCCAACTGTCAGCAATAGGTGTGGGAAGTTCAATCTACCTGTGTGCAAGGAGACAACCAGAGACAGGTAGCTTGTCACAACTGCATACTTTGAGAAGACTGAACTGTCAATGACTGGACAGTTACACACACACACACACACACATTCATACAAAATGGATGTTGAGATTCTTCTATTTCCTTTCTATGTAATCATCTTCTTTTTCAATGATCAAATCTTCTAGATCTGTTACTAAGTGAAAAATAAACATGATTCTTTTCTGGATCAAAATATAATACAAACAATAATACAAATGATTATTTTTAACTAAAATGGCATAAAAACACATTGATTCTTATACAGGTCATCTTTGACCCACTTATGGAAGAGAGTAGGGTGCAATCACTCATGCATCTAACAGTTAATGCCTTAAAGGAGACATTTGTAGCCACATAGTCAACAGTTGCTGACTATGTGGCAATAGCTCGGTTTTCAGGCCTCAGCTTTTTACTTGGCAGTGTAGAATAAGTGTTGTGAGGTCAGCACCAAATTTCAGTCCTTATTCACCAAGAGAGAAAAAAAAAAACAATTGTTTTGCTTCTATTTTTATAAATAGCTGTAAATGCTAATATTGGATGTATCAGCAAAACGTACAAACAGCTCTTTTAAAGCTTGGTTTTTGTTTTTTGTTTTTTGTTGTTTTTTTTTTTTTTAAACTGAAAACGATCCTGGAAATGATCCTGCACTGAGCATACAGTACTGCATGATCAGTTGACTATTGCAGTGAAAAGGTTTGTGATCCAGTCATTGGCTGTGTACTCACTCTAGATTAGAGGCCTAAATGGGTCTTCGGAGATAAAACAAAAATCTCTCCTACATGTTAACACCTTAACTTATCAGAAGAAAATCTACATGATTTTTGTTTGTTTGTTTTGTTTTGTCTTTTTGCTTCTATTCAACAGTGAGACTTAAAGAGCACTGTGTAGCATTTAAGAGGAGAAAAAAAATTACATGGCTTAAAAATTTTGCAGAAACTATACAAGCTTTTCTCCCTTGAAGACACTGAATAACAATAACCCCATGTTATTCCATTGTATATAGCACTCAGTGTTATATATATATTACCTTGTAGCAATAGTCTCACTTGGAAGTGTGTTTGTGTTCATGCCCTCCCATGAATTTCTGCAATTGTTTCGCTCAACTCAAACGCTCTAGACCTTGCTGTACAGACAGCATTAGATTTCACGGTGAAATGGAGGTGCTCTCACTCAAAGCAGAAAAAATATTTTAAAACGTACAAGGCAGTGGAAATGGGAGATGTGCTGAAATATGCCTCTCATAGCGTTAGCAAAATGCAAATCTGTCCTTCACACTTCTTCAACACCGGGAGCAATACTCTCCTCCAGCGTTTATATACAGCTTTGGTTATGCAGTGTCTCCACTCCCTTCCTTGGGCACTTGGAAATGTTTGGATTTGTCAATAAACTTAAATCTCCGTATTGTTCTCAGTGGCTGCAGGCAAATCAGAGATGTTAAGCATCTATGTCAAACTGTTATGATGCGTTTTTTATTTTTTTAATCTCTGCTTCACAGCTCAGTTAAATTCTGGTGCATCGACTAACAGTGTTGGTGTTTCTTGTTGGGATATCTGTGATGTATTTGTTCTGTTAAAGCTTCAAGTCTCCCACACGCTGTGTGCACCCAGGATACAGTTAGGTCATATGCTCCACTTTTAAATCCATATCCCGTGAAGCCTCCTTTGTAAAGCATCCACATATCCCAGACATTCAGCTCCAGGTGGTATGAAGTAGTTAAAATGATCCGACAGGAGAAAGGCAGCAGGTGATTGATAATTAATTTTCAATGTCTTTTGAAAACGCTGTCAGTCAGTGAAGATGAGAATAAGGAACTGACAATTTATCTTTTAAATCCCTGTTAAAATGGAATATAACCTGTGATTACTGTTTAGTACACTTTTACCGACAAGAGTTATAGTTTAGAACTAACATGGCCCAATTTCCAAAGACAACTAAAGTTTAAACTGGCACCATTATTACTACTATTACAATTATTGTTTGATATACATGTATAAATAAACCACATACAACAATGTCTATATAAATCCAGACATAACCAAACGGTATTGTCACAAAATGTCTTTGTTCTCTAAGCCCTGCATGGTGTCTAGCGCTGGCAGGCGCTTGTTGTAGCAAGGGCAGAGTTTCTGTGAAGTTTCTGTCCCAGATAGTGTACAAGAAGAGGTCAGGGTGAATGACTGGATGTTAAGTGTGCCATTAACACAAGAGCCAGCAATATTAATCTGATATCCATCATGTTCTTTCTATAACCCTAACCAAATGGTTTTAAGTGCTTGAAGTTAACCTTACCTGAAAGGGGGCCTAAGAAGTTTTCTTCATTTTTTAATATTCTGTGTCACTAACGAAAACACATTCTTAGTATCCTCAAGGTCTAAAACATATTGTGTGTATTTTCTTCTTCAAGCAAACATTTATAAGGCTGTTATCTTAATATGCTATTTTGTGCACCACTTATCAGTTCCTGTCATGAGGCACTGGCTTGCCTCTTTGCATGTTACTGCCACCAAATCTCAATTTTGGGAAACTAGAGACCTTGCACAGTTAATTGTACATTGTGGTGTACGAGGACAAAGTCAAACAAAACAGGGAGCAACGTGAAAACATGGCTCAAGAGCACAACTAGTGGTCAAAAAGCCTACAGGGTACCTTTAACTATGTGGGCACCGCAGCAGAAAGCACATGTTGAAGGCACTGTTGAGACAGTGGCATGTTATGCCTCAGTGGGGGAAGGTTCCATGTCACACAGATGTTGTCATGTCAGTAATGGATCAGTAAAAATCCATTAATAATAGTTACAAAAAAAAAAAAAAGATAAAAAGGTAGTTTTCATATAAAATATTATGTTTCCAAAATATGTCCATAAAAGTGACTTCCTCTATTGTTTCCAGTGTTTATCAGCGCAGTCATTTGTGTTAAGCTCTGGTAATTATGTACCACTAATTACATCAGCCCACTAATGTGTATTCATTTGCCTACCACAATAGGCAGGCCTATTGTAAGAAGTAAGCAGAAGAAGTAGATATGGTAGTTATATGACATTAGTTAAAGATTACATGTATCAGCATGCAGTTCAGAGGAGGGAACCTCTAATGGGGATCTTTACACATGACCAATAAACTTTGCATTGCCTGGGAGAAAAAGAGTTCGCTTCCTCCCTGTCAAGAGTATAATGGCTCTTGAGATCACAAAGACTAGGGTGGCTAAAGAGAGAATAGGCTTCTCCTTCTTCTTACCTCATCACTGTGCACATTTATTGGTTCATATAACTCTGGCCTTTAATGGGCAATCCCAAGATTGAGATAAGAGTGTACTGACCTGTAACATGAAACAAAATGGCCTCAAGGTTAAAGATAATATGGTGATAACTCACAGGTAGAGAAACTGAACCAGGGGTTAAAAATCTGAATGAAAGGGGAGAAATGCAAAAAGAAAGCTTCAAAAAAAAAGAAAAGAAAACAACATATGCTGATGCAATATAATGAGACTGCAGAAGATGCTGTGGTTGAAAACGATATGATTCTTTCCGGGGCTTTTTTTTTTTTTTTTTTTTCCAGTTTTAGCCACCTGGTCCATCTTCATCTTTGGCGGTGGCTTTTCTTCCAGCACAGGCGCCCCAAATTACATTTTATCATCATATATAGTTTCAGGCAAATATTGTATTTCCAATTTTCAAAAATTGCCCCAGCATAAATCACCTTATAAAGTGAAACGTGTTATATTGCAGCCCTCATATCTGTTATTCTCTTCTTCTTTTTAGCAACATTATTATAGTCTAGTTTTTGACATCAAGTGGACTGCAATAGATTTAAATGAAAGGAGGTTCCTTTCTCTTCTCTGGTGACTGCTTAAGCATCAGTTGTTCTAATTATAATATCGGAACCAGGATACAGAAATAGTTTTCATTAGTTCTACAAGTACCAGACAAATGAACCTGACAATACAGGCTGGCTCTGTTTCACCACTCTTCTACAGAATTATGGGCTTAATAGATGTTTTAAAAATGTAAACATTTATACCCCAACTAAAGCAGCTTAATGTGTTAAGATCCCGTACGGTGTTATATGAGCAAGAGGAAAAACATGACATGAAAAGTATCATGGATATTTCTCAAAAGCATTTGATTGTGAGATTACAGAGCTAAAAACCTTATTTTAGAACAAGTGGAGCGACTGCTTGGCAACATTTCATGCATACAATTATATAATACAGGGTTTGAGGAATAGATTGGATTATCTTACTAATTATATCTTTAAAATGCAATTGGCAAAGTAATCACAGTTAGCTGCCTCCATGCATCCCTCTGAGCTTGAGATAAGATAAGAGATTTGAAGGAGAAGCCATTTATATTTAGACTTGGACAGCAGGGATGCTTAACTTTTATTTTTGGGAAGCACACCCAAAATACTGCAGTCTGCCATTACATAAACGTTTTCTTCCTTCAATGTTGAGTTTTTAATTGCAAATTTAATGTGACTTTAAAAATATATTTGCTTGCAATTGTGGGTTTCGCAGGGGTACTTTTTATTATAATTACTATGTCATTGTTGCAACAAAATAACAGCTTTGACAAAAAGCTATATAAAATACCAACAATATTTCATCAGTACAGTTTCCCGTCCAGGCTAGTTTCTGAAAGTGCTGCAGCTTTATGTAGACTATCTAAAAGGCTCCAATTGTTTCTGATATTGTTTTTCCATAGCAGCATGTAAGATAATCGTCCCCCTGTGTGCCTAAAATGACAAAAACTTCTCTTCTGGTTTAATTAACTTATGAATGACTGGACTGGCTTATGTTTCATAGAATAGAATGTAAAAAAGCATATTGTGAAGGTATAAAGTTTATTTAAACACAGCTGGGAACTTTTTTCCCCCCTTATTATTTTACATTTCAATTTAGATTTTTGAATGTCAGCCAAGTGTGCTGAAGATCTGAGATCATAGGTGAATATTATGAACTTCTTATGAGATGTTATTGTAATGAAGAGAAGTGCTAAACTGAGCATATTCTGTCTGAATCTGATTTGACACATTTGTGTTATGTTTCACCAAAATATTCTTAAACTTGTTCTTCAACAAAAAAATGTAGCTTATTTCATTTAACTTTTGGTTGCTTTCCTTCAAAGATAATATTTATTTTACACCATACCAATTATCACTCCACCTGCATTAGCTTCAGCATACGTGTTGTTTTGTTAGTTTTTTTATAGAAGGAAACAATTCATTAAAAGCCTGACTTCACTAAATTTGTCTAACAGCTCCCAGCTGGCAGCTAAACCTCACTAATACATTTTTGCAGAATGTGAGGATTCCCATTATGTCTGTGATCTTACAGCATTTTGTGCATTTTCACTTTTTAAATGTCCCCAAACATGTTTGATGGGGGTGATGTGTGACGACTACAGATATCAGATAGCCCTGTCATAGCTTTGATGCAAGCTCCGGGTCACTGTCCTGCTGGAAATCTCCACTTAAGCCTGTCGAAATTGAAAACCTCTGCAGAATAGAGTGGTACTTCTCTTTTAGTTAGTGTGGAGCTGATCCTGTGCCAGCCGCCCACGGCAGACACAGGCTGACACATCCACACACCAGAACATATCTAAACATAGGTCTTATACACTCTTTAGTTGTGTTATGCTCAACTTTTGTTGTTTGACCAAATGCTAAAATGCTCGGGCTTCTCCAAGAAACCGTTTTGAAACTGCTACTCATGCTGGTTTTTCCTTTTTTCTGTTTGGCTTGGCTTTGTGGATGCAGATGCGGCTTGGTCTCAAAGATGTCTATAAAATGGTTCAGTACGTCTGCTGGTCTTTCTTTTTGGTTACTTTAAGATCACCCAAATCTTACTTTGGCAGAAAGTAGTTTGTTTGAGATTCTCTCCAGACTGGTTTGTCCTGCACTTGTGATGTAGCTCCAGTTTTGCTGTGAGAGTTTTTCCATCATCTTGGAAAACAACTCGGCACCAAACTGTTTCACTAAGGTTTTTTTTTGACATTGTTGCAAACAGGCAGATGAACGATCTGGGACAACATGCTGTTGCGCTTTCACAGTATAATCATATGGGATCATTAAATTGGGATATTTATCTGTGCAACTGAACAGAAAAGTTTTTATTCATTAACTTCCTGAAAGAGAGCTGTCATTTGTTATAGTTTGTTTATTTGGGGACGACAATGACAAAGGAACTAACTTCAAAATTAATCATATCAATCATAACATTTTTCACATTAAATACACATTAAGAACTAACTGTTTGGCACCTGGAGCAGTTTTTGAATATATCAAGAAATATATTTTCTTTCAAACGTAGGAAAATTACAAATTATGTATAAAAAAGCATTTAAAACAGCGTGTAAAGAGTGTTAATCAAGCATGAGTATGAGCAAATGAATCCAGTGAGTCTCTCTTACCTCCCAGGGTAGCTGAGATGAGAATGTGGGTTCCATATTTTTTAATGATGGTGTCGATGAACTGCTGAGTTGTGGGTCTACGGCCCAGCAAGCGAACGCTGCGCTGGAACTCAGGCATGAGTGGCACCGGGTTCCGGATCAGGTCCCTTCTCTCAATCGCTGTGTTCCTCACCTTCCAACGTGCAAATTCCCTAAAACCCACATTGAGAAAAAAAAAGATTAAATGCTGCTCACACTACATTTGCTGCAGTTACAGTGTGTGGAACTGCATTATAAATAACAACAAAAAAACCAGCATTAATTCCACTGTGGTGACAAATTAATTACCTAGACTCTATCCCTCCAAATGCATTTGTTGGAAAACATAATGCATCTGGCTGTGTACATTATGGCCTAAGTTGTTAATATGTTAGATGATGCCAATGATTAAAAAAGGAAAAGGAAAAACAGCGCTGAAATTAACATTATAATTACTTTAAGATTGTAAAAAACAACAGTGCATATCTATAATGTTGTGTAGTAATGAAGAAGTTTTAACGTCTGTTGTGTTTGTTTAAGCAGCATTCACATAAAACCACTATTGTCTGGACCGCAATTTGACCAGCGTCTGGTTATATCTGTGAGAAACTTGTCCCTGCACGTGGCTCCAACTTGAATATCAAGGAGGAAAACCAACGGGGAATGATATTAACAAATATTACAACTTCCTCAACAGCGTCTCATTCTCCCCTTGTTGTTTTTGACTGCAGTCGAAGATGTGCTTCACAGCGTGGCTGTTGAAAAAGACCCCAGTAAAATATTTGTGTGGATGTTCATGATGTTTGCGTCTGTGCCCACTGAGACTCACATCAAGACACCATTTTCACAAACAGACATTACAGGCATCTCTTTCACTCTCAGGGTTAAGAGAAGAAAGAAAAAAACCAAAAAAACAAAACAAAACATAACGCTCCTGTCCCTGAAACCACTAGGTTTTCTCAGGCCATGCCAAATGCAAAAGAAAACACTGTTTTTGATTTTGACATTAATACCTAATGTGATAGCTGGTGATTAGACATCCATGGAAGTAGTGGGTTATTCTGTGTGGTGAAATTGATGCAAGCATTGAGACCCCCATACAAATTTGGAAGATGTATTTATTTGTTCATATGCGTATACATGCACATTCCATATATCTGATTGTTCTGGCACAAAAGCAGCCAAGAAAAATTTCTGCTGTGTTGGACAACTTAAGGAGGCATCATTTCCATGCTAATTTAATCAGAAACTGCGCTTTCCATCATCATCTGCGCTTCTTGTCAAATGTAGACATACCTCTATTTCCATATGGATTGCGGAGATTCTCAATACTTCAAACACCTCCATCAAACCAAGATACATTTGCAGATATGTGACACACACACACTGACACTTTGAACTAAGAGGTGTGAGTATATTTGAATGTAACATTCAGATAAGTATAAACAAATGTACACTACAGAAATTCCTTAGCTTAGTCCATTGATGGGGGAAATGTAATTTCCCTTTAAGAGCATTTCCACAGAATTAGGTTATTTTGAATTTAAATACATTTAATATAGACTTTAGTATAATAATGATGATTTCAATTAGAGTAAGTGCACGATTTAAGATGGAACAGGCCCTCCATCAGATCAAGCACAAATGTTTCGTCTTCTCAATAACTCTAACTGAAATCTCAGCTCTCTTCAATAAAAGCAGATAGACACAAAGTAAAGATCAACGAGTACACTAATGCAGATAAATATATAATGCAAATACTCACATATACCCCCCAAACCATCCAAATTTGATGTGTCCTTTGATCTATGTGGATATTGCATTTAAATCCTACTAAAACATATACTTAAATCATTCTTCAAGATATCAAATGGAGATTTGTTTGCTATCCACATCATGAAAAACCATGATAAATGGACATTTCCTGTTCTTGTTATCAATTGAAAACAGAAGTCAGTTTCAAGGTTGTTTTAACAAGGGCTCCTGCAAAACCCCCACTCCAAAGTTCAGATTATAATTGCTCGTGAAACAAACAGACCGCTCAGGGCAACAATGACTGGATACACATACAGATATCAGAAGCAATTGTACAGCTTCTAATAAAAAGATTAACTCCCTGTATCAGTTGGCAAAGTTGCTCAACTCTAAAATATTTCATGCCATCTGGTGTCCGCCTTGTGTGTTCAGGTCCTCTGTCTTGTTTGTTTGCACCCAGTTGCGACCAGAGAAAATTTAATTACATCGGCACAGCCATTCACGGATGAATTCATTCGTATTTTGTGTTCAAAGGTCAGAAGTCGACCAAACCATGTAATACAATTTTGGCCATGCCACAAGAATTCATGGGCTGCTTCTGACACAATTGAAAGTGCAAGTTTTTTTGGCTGCTGAACTCTTTCTCTTGCACTATTGTTTTCATAATACAAAAGGTTACAATATTCTCTCAGAGCAGCACTACGTCTTCAGGGCAAGTACATTGACACTGGTGTTGACTTCCTTCAGTGGAGAGAGGTCTTGGCAAGTAATGGAATGAATTTTGATGCTGAACTTTAAATGTTTATCAATGCTTACATAACTCAGTAGGAAAAGTTACAAATAGCTCCTTACACATAAATCTCTAATCGTATAAAAGGAATATTTATATCCAAACAGTCATGAGTCAACCACATTGTGACTTCATAATGCAAAAACACCATCCAATTCAGGCTTTTTTGCCATTCAAACTATTGTTATGTTCAGTCTTAGGAACTTTCAAAATGGGCAAAGACACAAAATAAAAGCATCCAAACAAACCAGGAAATACTCAAAGAAGACAGACTGTCAGACCCAATAACACTATGTGTAACTTTTTCTATTTTAAAAGTAAACAATTTGGATAAAAGTCACAGCAAATTGCTTATAACAACTTAATTCAAAGCTTTTTTTCTCAGTATCTTTCTTCCCTCTCCTGAAAGGCTCCTCATAATGACTCAGTCATGAATAGGAGGGTCCCCTCAAACTGACTGGTTACTAAGTTTGAATTCTCTGACATGCAATTGGCGATGTGTCATTCTGCCTGAGCACAGCTTGATGGCAGCACTTTTTAATGCTCTATTCAGCACTCTAAAGTAGCATTCAAAGTTTCATTCCCCTCTGCCAGTGGACTGTTATGTAATCGCACTTTATGATGTAGCCAGCATTTCAAAGGTAAAGTTTTCACAGCTCCCTAAAAGGACAGGGAGGTCTGCATATTTATATCTGGCAGAAAGCAGAAGGAAGTGAAACTGAAGCATTAAGAACGAGTGAATTGATTCGTACAATTGAACAATGCCAATTTTCAAAACTGACAGGAATGCCAGCTTGTCTGCATTACTCTTCTTTACTGTCTAATCAGTGTTGTTTTTTTTAATCAGATATTCAATAAACACTTGAGGCAGATTTGCAGCAGTCTTCCTTTTCACAAAACGGAAGGAGAAAAGGAGACACAAGTTCTCATCTGGCAGGACAGGCCTCACATATCATACTAGTTCATGCTGATTCAGCTTCCACTCCTGTCCCATGGCTTAGCTTTGTAAGAGGTACACGTTGCAGTTTCCCAAATCTGGAGCAAACACGCAAGCGGAGAAAACTGCAAGCTGGATTAATGTGGCAGAGTTTCTCTGTTCTCCTTCTTCGCCCCGACTCTCACTGCATCCTCCTCTGCTGCTATCTCGCTCTCTTGGATATCAATTCATTTTCATTGAATCCTCTTCATGGCTCCGTCACTGCCAATTATTATATAAAACTTTATGTGGCAGCCATATGTACTTGGACCCCTCTGCCTCAGATTAGGCATGCCAGCAGATGGAACCCGCGACATGATTCAGTGCCTTACTTCACAGTTCCAAGACCGGTTTAATGACCTATCAAAGGGAGTTAAGATGAGATAGATGGCATTGCAGCTGCATAGGAGGAAAATTGGAACATAGGTGATTATTGCTTTAAGGTGTTAAGTAACTTGCCTGGGAGGGTGGGTATGTTACATTTGCCTGTCTGGAAGTGTCTGACCCATAGAAAATACACAAGGCATTATGTGGATGTGGAGAGCCATTCATAAACTCTTTCCTTTTTTTCTATATATATTGTAAGTGACTGGGACAACCTTAATTTTTTTTTTTTTGCTGAAGCACTTATTGATAAAGCCTTTTGGTGGGACCTTATGCAGGGAGAATGTATACTCCTTTATCCCACACATTCTTTTCCTAACAAGCAACATTTTGGCATTTCCAACAAAGAGTTTGCTTGGTCATGGAGGATTTTTTTTTTTTTCCTTTGAAGAATCAGCTAAAGTTGGTTAATCCCTCAGTGGCCTCACTGAGACCCCCATTTTATCTGATACCCTTCCAATGTTCAGCTCAGCACAGTCAAGTTGAGTAAACACAGTCAGCGGTTGCTAAGAAATACGTTATTGTAACTGTACAGCCAGCTCCTTCATCTCACGTGGAACAGAATAAGGATGTTTTTCACCAGCGAGCATTTGCTCTAATAAATGTGCCGGTGGCCTTATCATATCTTCTATTTTAGACCTTAATCAAGTTAAAGTAATGTTTGGAGCCCATTGATTTTAATGAAATGTACCTCCTACCTTCAGGTATCAGTCTACACCAGACTCACTTATTATAGAGCAAATGTAAGACAAATATTAAACTCTGCGGGAGTACATCAAGACCAGGAGAGGAGACTCAAGGCGAGTCTGTCAAAGTCAACACCTGAGCAATGAAGCCAATGAAAGAAGCTTTGATTTACTTTAGATTTATCTTTGAAATATTGACATGAATTGTATATGAAGTCTGCGATGGACTGGCGGCCTGTCCGGGTTGAAACCCCGCCCTGGCCTGATGTGAGCTGGGATTGGCCCCAGCACCCCCTGTGACCCGGAAATGGATAAGCGGTAAAAGCGGTATATGTTTTCTGTCTGTGGTTCCATCTGAGGATGCTGATGAAAGTCATCTTCTGAGGATCAGCTGGACACAAATGGCAGAATGTAAAACAATTTGAAAATTTAATCGAATGTATTAACACATTTCTGCCAGTGACCCGCTTTTATTATTTTGGATTAAGTGATGCTTACAAGGGATTTTTTACACTTCAGTCATTGCATCAATGCATCAACTGTAAATTATGCCAATTCAACCGCATCATTCTGCTGGAAGAAATAAACATTGATGAATGACTCTGACTTCAGTGACGATCATGCTTGAAACACTTTGAACCAAAATATTTACAGTTTCAGACAGATGATCATGCTCTTGAAAAGGAGATTAAAAGCTGCTACATTCAAATTTCTGATACTTAATTTTTTTTTGCAGAGTATATCCATTCACTAATTCTACTGTGCTATTTTAGTAGTCTGTTAGAATTTGGGTTGACTTGATTTAGGTTGCTTGGACACACAATGCATGAATTTCATAAACTGTCACTCTTTGTAATTTACACCGTAACATCTGGAACAGGAGTTACAGATGTTATTGCTAATTCAAACTGGATATTTCTAACTTATGCTGGTTCGCATTAAAAGCGTTCACGGGGAAATACTAGGTGGCCTATATTTTGAAACTTTCTGAGGAAAATCCAATGTATTTGTCATTCAGGTTAGCATCGACAGAAAACATTTATCAAAAATGTGTCTGCTGAAACAAGAAAACTGTCATTTTCTGTTTTTTTTTTTTTTGTCAGATCGGCTTAAAACATAGCAGAGAGTAATGGAACAAGACAGAAGAGTCACAGCAATCCTTTAGATGATGACTTGCGGGTGACAAGCTACACACCTCCAGCTGCTCACTAAGGTAACCAACTCCATTCCTTTGCCCTGTTGCTGTGTGGGAAACTATACACGCCATGCACAGCATGAAATCAGTTTGAACCCAGTTTGTTGGGCTGCATGGTAAACAGAAACAACTGTGATTCCTCATTTGCTCTTCTGTTGTATTTTTGGCTCTTGCATAGTATCAGCTGCCACCACAACTGTGAAATGTTTAATAGAAAATGCATTTGCTGTTCATACTAATAACTGTTGGTGCTGCCACATCAAGCAGGACTGGAATCCATGCATCCATTATATGTACTGCTAACCTCCGCAGGTTCGTGGGACGGCGGGGGTTAAGGTGAGCTGATGTCAAGCTAGTCGGGTAACCATCAACACCACAGTCACCAGTTAAACAATTGTAAACTAAATGTCACATGTCATTGGAATGTGCAAGGGAAACCAAACACAGGGGGAACGTGTATCTACACAGAACATCATGGGGTTCAAACCCAGAACCTGCTGGTACATGTGCTAACCACTGCACCACTGCGTCTTTGCAGGACTGAAATCTTAAGGATATTAACTTTCAGTAAAGGTACAAATGTGCCAAATCGTCGGTCAGGATGAAATACTGGATAAGTCGTTCAATGATGTCCTGTAATAAGCTCAAGACATCATAAATACAACCGTAATACTTTTATGTCAGCTTCTATTTTGAATTGCCGTTTACTTTACACATGTTGTACAGGTTATTAGGTGTTATGAATAGCATGGCTTCTGTAACCATAATGGACAGTAAGTGTGACTATTGCATGCCATAGCACCTTCCAGGCGGCACATTGTCTGCTCCAATTAGAGCGGGGCTGTATTGACAGCCGGCGAATATTCCCTAAAGCTCTGACAGAGGCAGGAAACGACCATCATAATGTGTGTCACCACAGGCATTTTGTTGATCCTGACGCCGAGGCCCAGATTAGAAAAAAAAAAAAATAAATAATTTGAGAGAGCATGACAGACATTCAAAGTGGAAGTGTGGTGGCACGGAGCGTAGCGAGGCACAGCTTTGTTGAAAGAAAAATCTCTAATTAAGTGTGCGAGAAACTGGCCTGGGCAGGATGTGGAGACAACATGTTCTTGGGCAAACTTGTCATTTTTGGCTCCTTGTTTACCTCCTTGTCCGCCTCACAAACCGAATCAAAGTCTTCACATATTCAGAAGGATATGTTGTTCTATTACAGCTTGACCTTTGACTCATCTGTGGTGCAAAAGAAAAAATAAAAGTGCAGAATTTCCCTCCAGGGATTAATAAAAAAAATATTTCTGATTCTGATTCTGAAAAAGCCTTTGCCACTTTCTCTCACATGAAGGAAACAACAGCCATTTATGATCAAACAAGTCAAATAAAAAAATGTCACATCCAGGTGTAAACATGTTAGTGTTATCAAAACACCCTGACTTTATTTGAAGCAGACTAGATGCTGTCAAAAAGGGCAACACTGTGACACTCGGCATTTTACAAGGAAGATTTAAAAGCTGAACCGGCTGTAGAAAAAATAGCAGAGAAAACAAACAAACAAAATACAGGTGAAAAAAAAAAATCATGTTATCTTAATTTTTTTCTATTTGGGTTTGATGACTTTGCTCCCATCTCCTTCAGTGACCTCAACTTCTGGATAATAGTATTTATGCATTAAATCAGAACAGCAATAGCAACTACCTGAAATATACTTAACTTAAATTTGTTCTTGTTTCAAATGCAAAGGATGCTACTTTTAGTTTGACAGCACTAACAATTCAAACACTTTCAAATCCACCAGTCTTTTGTTCTGTTAGTTGCATGATGGAAAATTTAATTTAGGCAGCGAACATTTCCATCCCTTGAGCCTAAACTTCTAAAGCAGTCATCAGATTATTGTGTGCTTTGGGTTATTAAAGTGGTATTAAAAGTGATTCGTAATATTAATGAGAAAAAATAAACACATAATATACATAAAAATGAATATATAGTATGTTCATTTGTGAAACTTTGAAGGATAATTTTTACAGAAAATTCAATTTACAAAGGTGGATAATTAAGTCTGCTGTTATTAAACAGTCTGATGATTCATGATTAAATTTAGATTAGGTGCATATTAAACGTTAAAGATATGACTTGGTAGAAGATTTAGCGTCTGTAAAGCAAAAAAAAAGTGGGGGGGGGGGGGTTGTGCATCTTTAGCTTCAATCTTTTCATTTATAAATAAAGATGGAGTTTTCATCCTTCTGAAAGTCTCACTGTTCTGAAGGATACAATATTAATCCTGCTGCTCTCACAACTAATGTTTAATTTAGAGTTACAGTGTTTAGTAAATCCTGCGGTTCCATTGCCAGTGAAAAGGCTCTACATCTATGGAAGCTAACCACATTTGGTGGTTGCCTTAACTTCCTTCCATTTATGTCACTCAGCGTCACCCAGCTCTGCCTCCCACTTTCCACACAGCACACGTTTCCCAGAGCCGGTCAGCCCATTTTCAGATGATACATATTTGAATGGAAATGTATATTTCTTAAAAAATAACTAAATGAGAGAAGAAATTGTGCTCGCACACCAGAAAGCTGCCAGTCAATGGAGTGTATGGATGTGGCTTTGCATGAATTTGAAACCTTAATACCTAAGAGAAGAGTCAGAAGAATCAGCAGTGCAATCACTAAAGCCAGGCTCAGACTACGTCGGTTTTAATATCCTAATCTCAGTTCTGAAATCAATTTACATCACGCTCCAAAGGGGAAACTTCCCAGATGTTTTTTGCCCATAATCTCAAATGCAGAAACACTACAGGGTTTGAAAATACTGACGCATCACACACAACATCATATTAAGATTACTGTGCCAGAGGGGCAAATCAGGGAACCCTGCCCGACCTGTTGGATCTCATTTAGAGTGATCACATGGGGGAGCAAATGTAAAATAAATGCAGACTTTGTTACAACAACCTTTTGTATAGTTATACTTAAAAAAAACAAAAAAACCCCCAAAAAAAACAAACAAACTCAAAGGCAGAGTAAACAAGTATGGATGAGACAGTGGATAGAGATATGTGCTTAACAGAGAGAACATGAGTTTTAGTATACATGCTATTTAAATCATATATACTAAAGGATATTTACTGTTTACTGTAAAGAATGTTTACTCTTACTTTACAAAACTTTGAGCAGCTCGCAGACTCATGTAATCGTAATCACAATCATCGCGATTTTAAAACACTAATATCAAAGTGATGCTCACTATTAATCGAGTCTGTGAGCAGTTTAAAACAAACAAGTTTAAAAGGATGGTCTATGATATGTTTGGTTAATCATACGCAGAAATATTGTTTTCCTTTTGAGAGGAGCTTTTACAAAACAAATGTATCATCTTTTAAATTTAACTGAATGACTTACATTTATGCTTCAAAAAAAAAAAAAATACAGGTTTTTTTATGTGCTTGTTTGGTGTCATTGCTGATGTGTTTTTGGAGAACTGTTTGCTCCTCCTCGTGTGAGAAGTAAAAGACAGCATCTGTTTTGATGCTGTGATGAGGGATGAACTTGTCATTTTTTGCCATTTGTTCCACCAGATGTTTGTTTGGGACGACTTAACTAATACTTCAATTGCGGGCTGAAAAGGATACAATACAACAAAATCACTTTGAATGATACATTTTAGTCAAATTTAGTGTCACATAACAAAATAATCCATTCCCTACAGCCAATCAGAGGAGCAGAGAAAGCAGCTATTTTCCACCAAACCCTGGCTCTATGACTCTAATTCCCCTCGGACTGAGTTAAGGTTTGTGCGTGGTAGTCGGGTTTTGAACATAAAACATAAAATGCTCTCTGTGAGGGAGGACTGTGGAAGGTGACGCATGCATGGCTACTGCAAGGTCATTTACCAACTCCTTGCTTTCTGTATTTATAAAACTTGTTTAACATAATGTAATGGCCCAGAAGCACTACTTATGCTAATGGACTACTACTCTGATTTGCATAGACATAATGATCCATCAAAATATCCATTTACCAAAAAAAACCTAAACAAAACAAAACATGGCTGTAGCAGTGAGCTGACATGACATGGGTGGGTCTGTTATCACTTTTGGGCTTTTTTTGGAGGGGGGGATCAAAGCAAAAGAGTGGTTTGCAGTGTTATCAGTTCCTGTGTTGTGTTTATGTCCTCGTTATACCCTTTCACATACTAATCGACTTTTTGAAGCGCTATTATGGAAAAAAAAAAAGAGATGAAAAATTGGTGAATCTGGCACAAACCAGAGTGGGAATGATTTTTTTATTTTGTGCAGATTTTAAAATAAATGTGTAAAAGCGTAAATGATGATCTGTAAAAAAATTTTTTTATAAATAATAATGGTTTGGTAAAACCGGTTGAGCCAAAATATTTCAGTTGAAAGGCATTATCTTTGTCAATTCATTGGTCTTTGGCCATAATACTATCTTATTAAAATTAATTAGAAAATGATGCTACACATGGGGATTTGTGTTGTAACATCCTACATTATTTACAAAAGCCAATGAAACATCCCTGAGAATCTTTGCCCCACTGTTTTTTATGGAGCCACACTCAGCTGACTGATAGCCATGAGGGTCTCAACAGATAAACGGTGGAAAGCTGCTAGGACTAGGGGAGACTTTGATCCAATGATGATAATTCCCCCCTGAATGACTTTGTGGAGCCGTTTTGTCTTCCCACACAGTATTGACTTATTCCCTTTCATTGTGTGCATGGTGTTCCCACACACACGGTTTCACCTACTTGAATGCGATGTCTTTTCCCGGGTTGTAAGAAAAATGTTATGACATCTCGACCACCATGTGGCACAGCAGGGTTTATGAATGTCCATATGTGTCGCATTTCAGCGTCTGGGTCTGAGCAGAGTAACTTGTCAAGGTACCAACAAGAGGTTACTGTGATTTACATGTTGCGGGAGCTTTTTCATTTGTCCACTTTGTGAATTACCAGTGACCGATGGGCACTGGAGGGCAAACACCTGGTAAATAAAATTTCATTCAGGCTGTCCTACAATTTACGAGGACAGATGACACCATTACCAAATGGCATGCTATTGATCGTGACATACTAAGGACTGCAAAGGGTAGGGTGTAAATACGGGCAGAAGTTCTTTTTTTTTTTTTTTTTGGACTCAATCTCAATCTTCAGGGGCTTTAAGTGTTGCATATCTATTATTAATAAATAAATTCTTGAAAAGTTTGGAAAAAAGGACTTGAAGTATGTAACCCCTTGACTATAAGTGATAAACTGACATAACCTTCTGGCTGAGTTACACATGATTAAATCCAATTTTGCTTCATTTAGTTTATCAATTAGTGTATGTCCTACCCCGCTGTCAGAGTTAATATGTGAATGTCATTATACAGTAGATATATTTAGCATCATGTTTACCGTGTGCTACACAGCGTGTGAACACAGCACAAGGCACGTAGCACAAGTATATTCCATTGAGGTTGGTGATTTCAGTGGTTATTCAGGGACTCATGTAGCTAGCCAGCTATGAAGGATCATGAAATTACCATTGTTAACCAAAATGCCCTGATTTTTTTTTTTTTTTTAATGAAAACAGCTGTCAGTGTACAGTACATTAGAGTACAGTATATAGTACATTGCTTGAAAAATTCTGGATGTGGATTCTTCTGTTCTGAGCCAGATAAAAACTCATGTTTAAAAAGTTTTACCTTTGATTCAAATGAACAAGGGGAGCAACCAAGGGGCTGGATCACTTTCAGCATTTATATGGAATTTCATACGGCAATAATAACATTATTTCTTTGGGGAAGGCCCCCCGTAATGTGAGTCCTAGGAACCCTTGTTCCTGTGCTGCAACAGTATTATGCAGCATCTTGACAGACTGAAAGGGAGGATGGGAAATCCAGGCCTTTATGGTAATAAGGAGGCAAAGCACAGTAATAAATCAAACAGACAGAGATACAATTGAAATCCTGTAAGAATTTCAGCCACCAAGAACATTTCAAAATATTGCAGAATGAATCTTAATCCTATGCTCCAGTGTGCAAAGGAGGATGATGCAGAAAGAGGTGGGATGTTATTTTGGGTGGCCTGCGTTGTTTGCTTGTGCCTGTTTTATTTATTTTCACTTCAATCCTGGCAAGGGCCAGATTTCTAAACACAGCCGTGTAAATAGTGCAGGAAATCAGAGGTGCAGTCATGAAATTCTGTTATAGTACTTCTAAAAAGAAAAAAGCAGTAAAGACCAGCACAGAGGCCATGTAAACATTTCCCAGCTAATGGGTTTAGATAAAATTAGATATGTGTTAACGGGAAATTGCACTATATTCACTGTCAATACCACCCCCACATGTCTGTAATGGTAATGATGGCACTGTACACATTCCAACAGAGAGAGAGCCATATTTTTCAAGAATATAAAAATGTTGTGTCCTAATATGTGAAAATGGGATCTCATAAATACCAAGTCTATATTACAGGTAATAATCTTATAGTCTTATAATGAGGAAGGGGACTATAGACAAGAATATTCTCTCAGTTCAGACCAGAAGTTCAAGTTCTTTCAGCTGGCAAAATACTGTTTAAAAAATACAAAGTGGAAAAGATCCAAAGTGTCCTTATGTGTAGTAACAACGGCTCCCCACCGCCCTTAACATCTACTCTGGGTGTGACGTCATACCTGATGCCTGCAGAGTCCATCTGTGGGAGCATTAGCACAGGAACAGCCGAATTATTGTCAGAGAAGAAAACAAGTCACTTGTGTAGAAAGGATTATGTCAAAGTAACAGTGATGCACAAAACACAAACACCACCTTGCAGCCTATAACGGCAGATTTATGAATTCGTCTGCCAGCTTTTGTACGAGCCGGTGAAGCTCAATGTCACAACTTTTCCTTTGGTGATGGTTTTAAGAAGAAAAACTAGATGTAGCATACGTACAGATGTAGAAAAGGGTGGGAAAATGAATTTTCCTTCCATTAACTCTACCGTTGTTGGGATAAAGCTTTTTCTGAGAGTCTTTTGGCTGGGTCATTATTTTATTTAATTTTCCGTCTGGAGAAAATGGACTGACCCCATAAGAAGTCCTCAATAGGCTCAAGTGAAGGCAAAGGGGGCATAAACAGCATAAATTTAATTTACTTACAGCCATGATGACACAGTTAATGCAATAAAGCATGCTCAGCGGTGGCTCAGTGGTAAAACAGCACAAACAGCAATACTCCACCCTCAAGTATTCAACTTTATGCAGGATGATACCTAAAATGGTTCAACTAACTTTAGCTTCACTTGTTAGCATATTACTTATTAACCATTAATTGAAGTATACCGGAAAATGGGCCGTGATTGCCTAAATAGAAAATGATTGCTGGCATAATAGCTTTGTGAGTGCACTCTGTGATGAGGCAATGAAACAAAAATGGTTCTAATCAAAAACAATCTCTTAATTTACTTTAATCTCAAGAATTTGATGGGACATGGTGCCAGAAACAAAAGCAATGGGTGAGTGACATGAGCATGTGTTTGAATCTAATTAACTGTGTAATGTGAGAAGTTCTGCTGATGAACTACTCTGACTGTGTGGGCAAGGACTGAATGGAAAATATTATGAGCTTATACAACAAATAATGGGAGTGAGAGATTCTGACTTGCATTTATGGGAAAAGCAAAATCATATTGGATTCTCAAAACATCTTTAAAGTCTTTGCTATTAAAGGGAAGAGCATATGTAGATGAACCATCACCTCAAAATATATTGTTTCCATTACATCCACAAACGCTGGAGCAATTCAGAAGATTATTCCATTTCTTCTAATGGGCCTCTATCTCAATGTAAATTCTTCTTGTATTCTGTATATTGTGTACAACTGATGAAACACTTTGTCACCTTCTGTGTACTGTAATGAAATCACAAACAACAATACTCTCCCTTTTCTGCATATGAGGAAAAAGTACCAAGGTCAAAGCACTCTTGCAGTGCAAAGAAAGAACCATTACTGTCTGTGCCTGAGATGCAGCTTATTGTATATCACCCATTTCCTGCTGAACTCAATTTTCCCCATAATAGCTGTCAGTCACACCCCAAATAAAGCCGCATTATGCTGACAATTTCTATGTAGTGTATTTGTTGTGAGTGTAATAAGTAAAATCAAAACCAGCCCTTTCAATTTAATAATCCCCCTTTTATCTTTTTATCTCCTGGAAACAAAGGCTCTTGCAATTTCCTTTACTGTCTTTAATTCAAGGATATCAAAATGACTTCAGCACGGTCATGATACTAATACTGAAAGTGGTTATGAGAGCAAATCAGGAGAACTACTTTTATTAAATGCTCCTTGGCAGTCTGAGAAATGAAATAATGTGTTTTGTCAACTTGCTGCGAATTGCAGTATAAACTGTGAAGAGTGCTAAGGCAAATACTAAGCTCGGTTCCTCCACCTTGGACAGAGACAGCTCTTTACAAGAAGCAGAGGAACAACATTTATAAACTGTGGTGGAAACCTTGCAAAGAAAAAAGGTGAGTGAAAACAAAGGATGCTCCGTCCCAGTGTTTTTATTCCATGTGTGACTAAAATGCAAAAAGAAAATTCTAAATAATTTTCTTCAGTCATATTGGGGCTTGAGATTCAAAATTAGAGCTCCATTTAATGCATGTGAAAGGCAAAAGGACATTTGGAATTGTTTGTCATATTCTATTTTCTGTTTTCATCAAAAATAATTATATGGTCTTCAAGAACATGACAGATTTGTATCAGCTACTCTTTTACAAACAAGTAAAATGTTTGCTGTCACTTTTCTTTAATTGAATGAAAGAATAATTTAAGAAATAGAAAAATTTGATGCAGAATTATTGGTCCTTAATCAGCAGCCTCTCCCAGACACTTCTGGACCTATGTTGGTAAGACCGGAATATTTTCTTGTGTTTTGAAATCTTTAGCTGTACATATCATGTCAGGCGTGTTATGGAGGACAGAAGCATGCTCAAGTCAGTAATAATCTATCATACCATTTCTGCTCCAAGTCTGAAAATTAGAAACATGTCATTACTTGTTAAACCCACTTATCAGGCCACTGCTGTGTGGGCCCTGAGAGATCAGAACAACCCTCCGGAGGATCTCAGGCTGGCTAACTCTCTGCCCTCTTTCTGAAACTCCTTTTGTACATACAATGCACTTTTCCCCGAAAGAAAAGATGGACATCACCAATTTTTTCCCAACTAATTACTGTGGTGTGCACTTGTGATCTGGCAAGAACCCACAAAACAAGCCGTACTCATACTTCCTCCTACAAATGTATGTCTATAAAATGATTTCCATTGGGTCAGTTTGACCTGGAGATCCTTAAATGACAGACATTATTTGTTTTTCTGTCATTTTAATGTTCTTTCATCTATTTTACAGACAGCCAGTGAAGGACAGAGGGAACTTATTTCTCATTCTCATTGTCCATCCTGACTGTAATTCAGAGTTGGTACACTGGACATTACAAGGCTCTTTAATGTGGAATTTACTGAAGGGCTGCTGCTGAGTTAAGTATCCCCTAAGTCCGCAACTCAGTCTATGTGTTTTGTTATTATTCCATTTTCTGAATATAAAAAAATCCATATTTGCTTAATATCTTTGGCATTACGCTCTTTTTGGTACTACTGAAGCCGACAAAGCATTTTTTAAAATAATTAATAGAATATTTAGGTATGCTAACCATTTTTGAGTGGAAGCAACTTGTGAGGTTAACCTCCCAAAGCGCCACATTTTGCCCTTTAAAGCTGGTGTCTCATAGCAAGTCTGAGTAAGACTTGAGCTCTTATCTTATCTTATCTTATCTTATGGTAACCAAATGGTTTCATGAGATGGTTAGCTGAAAGGAATACGGGCTTAGCCAAACGTCAAACATACGTGTTGATACTCTCAGTATGCGATAAGGGAAAATGGCTCGACTTTAACACCCCTTCAGTCTTGATCTACAACTTCACTTGGGTTATTTTTTCCTAAACAAAAACAACATTAATGCTTTTTAAATACTGAATATTATATAGACACACAACACAACAAATGTCAATTGTGTAATTAAATGTGAAACTACCATAAATAGCCAACTATGCAATTGAAATAACTATGACTTTTTATTGGTAAAATTATTTCTTAGTAGCAAATAGTGTGTTTATCAAATTGTTGTGCGTCCACTGGATATAACACAAACAGCTAAAAAGCTAGAACAGTGAGTTCACATAAAAGCCTCACTGAAATAAACAGGACCGGTGAAATTATCATACAGTGCTTTTCTAACTCAGTTAAAGATAACATGTCCGACATTTCCCAAGTTTTGCTGGAAGTGATTTGACTCAGATGTTTTTCAGCAGTCCTGTCAAAAAACAACAAAAAACCAAACAAAAACATTTTTGTGTTTTTGTAGGTCACATAGAAACACCAAAGGCATACACAAACTGCAGGGCATGGTAGGAGGAGAGGAACGACACCTGAGGTGAGGTGTTTAGAAGAGACACAACTGACTCTGGGGCTGGAACATATTCTAAACTTGTGTATTTTTAGACCCATGAGGATTGTGCTGGAACTTTTGGATTGTTTATATGAATAATTCATCATCATCTTCAACCGCTAATCCGTTTCCGGTCTGCAGCAGTGCTGGAGCCAATCCCAGCTCTTATATGAGTAATATGACTTTTAATTATTTATGTGTTTGTTTGTTTGTTTGTTTTTTTAATTCATTTGCAAAAACAAAAATGTTTGAAATTACTGTTATCATTACTTGATGGGATTTCTGTTCCTAGTTACCTGTTTTTATCATTTAAAGCCATGCCAAGTCTTTTCTGGTAATTTGCCTGATTGGACTATTTCCCAGGTCCTTCAAGTGTAGCTTGACTGGCATCTCGCAGGCTATCATATCTTAGTTGTGTTGTAATGGTTCAAACAAACACAATAAAGAGCTTTGATTACACTAAAAGGATGGAGTTTGGGGACCTCAACTCCACCATGCTTTAACCTGAAACCCTGGTTAATCAGCTAAAATGTAATGACCTGGGTCAGCGGAAAACATCTTTGAGGTATCAAATGTGGAATGGAGAATTTGCAGAGACCAATGGATGTTTGTTTTTTTTAGCTTTGCTCTTCAGTGTACTGACTTTTGTAGAATACTTCTAAAAGGTGATAGAAAATATGGCTGCTTCAGCATCTTCTCTTGTGGTGACGTTGCACCGCCAGTCTCAAGGGAGAGTGGCACAGGCATCCTACGCAGTGAATTAGTCAGTACTTAACCCTGACAGTTTCTTCTAGCCTCCTGTTTCTCCTCTAATTATCATCCCTTTCTTGCCAGTAATTAAGTCATCCCACAGCAGGGGCTTTTTACCACTAGGTTGGAGAAGGGAAGTGGCATAAAGTCCCTCCCCAGATCAGCCCCCGTTGATTCTCCCAAACTTATACAGCTGAGCAGTGCAGATCAACACCCAGCATCAGCAGTGCTTCAGTGATTGTAATTGCAGCGCAGCCCCCAGGATAACGTTGTGTTTATTGCACGTGTGTGTGTATCATTGCCCGTTTCTGTATGTGTAAATGACGCAAAAATTGAGTAAAAAGAGATCAGGGTAAATTGTACTTCTGTGTGATTCTGCCCTCTTGCAAAAATGCTAATGTGGTTTTTCTCCATTACATACACATATGTACGCGTATATTTGGCTCAGAAAAATATGCCTTAATATGAACAGTAATAATAACAATAATTTTGCTGTGAGAGTCAGAAAAAATAAATAAATCAATGCTCAGCTGCTGTATAACAGTGATGATGTAAACTCCAGTGATTTTGGCTGTGAGGAGGTTCAAGATTTGCTGATTGGCTGTGGATGACTGTTTGACATCTAAATGTTAGAGGTGCTTATTGCTTCAGTCAGCAAATGAGACATAAGATCTGCTACTGTGGGGTGACAGCCAAGATCATGTTTCAGCAACACTATGTTTATGAGCCAACTGGTTTTTTCAATCACCTCATAAGAGCATGAATAGGAAAATGTGCAAAATATATCATTTACAGTAAATATCCCTACTGCAATATTTATGTATCCATAATAATAAAAATAATAATAAATATTATTATTATTATTGTGAAACTACTTAATATTTTCAAGTTGTATACAAACTAAACTTTGGAGTTATTTTATGGAAAACTGTGAATTTTATCACTGTTCTGATGGCCAATAGCAGCCGACAGAACAAGGAAGGGGTTGCCTTGCGACAAAGATCCCTTGGTCATATTTAAATAGATGCTGCAATTACATGGTCAGCATCCTGAACTCCCAAGCCATCAAGGCACCCATTTATTGTGTTCTGTTCAGTGACAATACAATAGAGGACTGTCTCTATTGTCTCTCTATATGGCAGACTGAGGTTTGGCTGTAAGATAAAAGTCTAAAGTTAAACCGACAAGTGAGTTTATATTGCAAATTGGTGGAATATGAAATAATACGAAGCCCTTCTTTGAAGTAATTTTTGTTACTAATCTAATTGTATTGCAGCAACCTCTCCATTGTTGTTCCACATTTACCCTGACTCCACCACAATGCTCATCCTGTGGAGACTGTCTCTGTCATCCCTTCACTGCTGAAAAATAAATAAAGAAATGTGTAATAAATAAGTAATATGATGCCGTGTCACCCATTGAGCACTGTAAGGAAGTAGAAAGAGGAATAACAAAAAAGTGAAATGATATGCAATTTTTTTTAAAATCCTCGTCGAAGTCCTGGGTTTTAACGGATGATAAACACGTGATTATGTGTGCAGCTGTGATAAGAAGGGTTTAATAATAGATAACGTTTGTTGGTTTTGGTGGTGCATCTGCGTACGTGGTGTTTGTGACTCATCTGAGCCGCTCCAGTGCATCAGAGAGGAATCGCCTCCTCACCTTGAAAATGACCTTAATGCCAGTGTACCTGTCTGCTTCCCCATCCTTTGTTTTGATGCTGAACTCACCAGACTTCCTTCTATGTCTACAGCACTCCAATATGTTTTTTTCATCACACACTTTTAGCACCTTCCTGTCTCACTCCCTAATGCATCTCAGACCCCTCAATGTCTCTGTCCTCTTTCTTCAGTCTGTTTCATCCCTCCTGACTTCCTAACTGCCGCCCTGCCTCTCTTCCTTTGGCTACAGCCTGCTGAATTAAACATTGCTGCAGCCTCTCTCAGCAAATCTGCCGACTACATCAAATCCGCCTTCCCTCGCTCTATCCAATTACAGATGGATCATCCAAACTAATTCAAGACCTGAGTCGGACAAATGTTACACCTTGTTACTGTTTAAAACAAATGGGGCCCAGATCTGCACTGACACACACATCCACACCGAGCACACGAGGAAAGTCGGTGCCTTTTTGTGAAGTTGTATGCTCTTTAAAATTATGTCATTGTTCGTGTATGTTGTAAATATATATCAACATATTGCATCAATGCTAAGTATGACGCTGTGTGCGCGACAAATTAAAAGACCATTGAAATGAAAGAAGTGGCTTTAAGTTGCAGGGCCATCTGATGAACATTTTAAATTAGACTGAATAAAAGACGTTGTTTGCACATGCAAATTAGAAGTGCAGATTATTCATTCAAGGTTTAATGCTGATCAAGTGGTTGTCTGTGGACTGATTAAAGTTAGGAATAATTAATTCATGAAGAAAAACTTCAGTAAGAGACACAGAGACTGCTTATATGAAAGAACGCCTGTCAAAGACTTTGGATAAATATCATATTTTGACAGTCATTGCAAGGTCAGGGGAAATGCATTTAATGGTCTCATGTTAAATAGTGAAGATCTAGTGATTATTTTGAATGTATGCAGAGCAGCAAATAAGCAATCAAATACTTTTTACATTATCCATGCAGCATGTAAGCATTTTTTGTGCTCATTTTGTCACTGTACCATTTTGTATACATCACTTACCTTGCTGGCCATTAGCTTCAGAAACCATGTTCATTTTTGAGTTGACTAATCAACAGATGTAACATTATTCATATAAACTGCAGCACAGGGTTAGGGTGACATATAGAAATGGATAGGCGTCTAAGGGCTTTCTGGGGAGAGTGGCCCAGGTTTGAATCTCACCCTGGCCCTTCGCTGCGTGTCATCCTCCCCCTCTCCCCTGACATGTCTCACTCTCAGTTCAGCTAAAGGTTTAAAATGAAATTGATTCAAATATTAGTAAAGGTGATATAACATTCCCACTTATAGAGACTCTTTGGCAGATGAGAAGAAGCACTTAATTAATGTGATGTTTCTTTCTTGGTCTTTAAGCAGAAATACAACCATTTTGGTATCAAAATGATAGCAGATGTTATGCTCTGGCTTTGCCATTATCTGAAATTGTATCACACTTGCTGCATTTTAAAATTTTTGAAAATCCTTTAGAGCCGTCTTCTGCATCTGTTTAATTATTACTATGTGCAAGATTTGTATTTAATTCAGTATTATTTTTTAACGGCTCATTACAAAGCTTTGTTTAGTTTTTGGGCTTTTGATGAGGCCTGTTCCAAAGACAAGAGTAGTCCTCTATATTCATTCTTTAGAACAGCTTTTCAAAGTGTGATCAATCAGAGCTATGCATTTTCATAAATATTTTTATTCAAAATAACAGCCCAGTATATCTTGCTTCTTTGATTACAGGGCAATGCTGATTTGAGGCCTTTAAAATGCATTAATGGCTACCAGATTTGCATTTTTATTGGATTTTCACTCAGGCTCACAAGAACCTGAGATAGAGCTCCGCGAACAAAGGCCAAACAGAGAACACGCATCATCTGAAACACATTCAACCCCCATAATAGAGTACAAGCCACAGAACAACGGATGGCAGTGTGACCAAAACAGGCCATCGAATTTTGCCACTAACTGAAGCACACATTAATACATATTATTGAGCTGTAGCCCTGACATAGTGTGAGCAGTGTGCACGCAGCCAACAGTGAAAAGCGGCTTTCTCTTGACTGATGAATACCATACAGGAAACGTACACTCGTGCATCCAATAACATGAGAATTAAGAAAGAGGACTTTGGTTTGAAGATTGCAATCAGCTGTGGCACAGAAGTGAAGATTGCTCACTTCAATAGAAAATGTCCTCCAATCATTTCTTTAAGAGACATAAGTGGAGGGGGAGAGGGTAATTGGTGCCTTGGGGTGTGTCTTTACCCTTCAAGCAACACTGACCTTTTCAGAAGAGGAGACAAGAGGCTGGCAGCTCCTAAAAATCAGTGTTTATCCCTCAAATTAGGCGGAGCGCCCATGTTATTAAAGATGGGGCAGATTTGTTTGTTGCTGATCAGGTTGGCACTGTCCATGCAGCATCCCCCTGGGGCAATCTCCCTTGATAAGAGAACCCGAATGGAATGGATGCTTTGTCTCCCTGCAAATCTGATTCAACCACTTTCCACCACTAAATCGTCAAGGCAGAGAAAGTCCCCAGGGAAATTTACAAGGCGATTCAGTCCTCATTGCTGGTTAGAGGAGAGCACGAGCTGGGCAATCATGTGCCGAGGAGGACTGAGGGTATGTATGATTTCATTCCAACTGAACCCTACACCAGCTGATGTCACTTATTTCCTCACCCTCTCTGGTTGAAAAGGTACTAATCGCAGAAATTAACTGCTGGTCCATGTTGAGAGGAAAACCCTTGGACAACTCTTTTGGACCTTTTGGGGAAACATATCACTCCTTCGCCTCAAATAATGTATATGATTATATACTAAATCATATTCCTCATGCTAAGAAGCAGCTCCCATCCAGTCGGCTATGCACACATCTTATATGTGCTGGATACAATATTTGCTCAAGGAAATCGCTACGTGTTCACATTTTCTGACAGGTGTGCAGATGTCTGACAGATGTGACTGTGGTTTGTTGATTGTTGTGATTAATTTCTTAATGAGAAACACATCAGGGTTTTTTTTGTTTTGTTTTTTTTTGTTCACTCCCCCCTACAATCTTAATACGAGATTTAATTGTCTTGTCACGAAGAAGGGGGATATCTATGATGGGTGAACTTGATGCCACTAATGGTTTGTTAAGAGGGAGAAATAACAGGAGCCACCTGGGCCCCAGCAACACTCCCGGCAGCACCCAACATCCAGACACACATACTCTATTTTAATAAATCACCGCATCATCACAGCAAGCACTCGACGGCTGTACAGATTCTGTGGAAAGCGGCTTCAGAAGTTTTGCCTCTGAGATTCATGTCTCCACGCAACATCCCACTCTGTCAAGTTACGCATTATGCAAATGCATTGTTTACTGTTCATGTGACAATATCAAGGCATGAAAGCCGGTGGGGACCGGGGGGCTGTGGCAAGTTACCAAGAGAGACAGAGGAGAGGTTTAGAACAAACCCTACGAAAAATCCGCCAAAAGGAACGCGGCAAATGACTCGCTTCCTCTTTTCCAGTCTTGCTATGGTTCCGAGTTTGCAGACTGCAGAAGGATGGAGGGGAATCAAAGCATCTTATCCTGAGAAAAAGGGTTTCTAGCCATCTGATCTCTCTACCTACAGCTCTGTATGTGAACGATGGGGAGTTCTGCAGCTCAAAGCAAAGCCTATTTGCAACATACCAAAATCTTCCAGAGATCCCAGAGACATAAAGTAGAAAGTGAAAAATAAAATCAATGCTGCAAATATTGAACATCAAATTGTATTAAATGATTTTGAGTATAGAAGATGAAAGTTGATTAAATCAGTGATCAAGTTGTCATTATGAGTTTTGATATGCGTGAAATTTAAAAGAAGAGGGACGGATGAATCACAGGAATTAATGTGACTTTAAATAGTCTAGTCCCTAAATCCTTTTGGCAGTGAGTCATTTACACAGTTTTAATGTCCTAAAATTGTACAACTTAGGGGGTCCATATCATTTTGCAATTAGACATGCTTCAGTATATTGTTTAACGAATAAATGTCCACATTAATGTGGCCAAAAAATTGGACTATACTTTATATATTTCACATCAACATCCGCATATTGTATTACAGTACAAAAAAACCAAAACATAAACCCTGGTCATGTCATCAGAGTTATCTCATTTAAAACAAAAAGGCTGTGTTAAAAAGTGAACAGGTAAATTGCAGTTTCAGGGACGATCTGATCAAAAACACATTGAAATTTCATTATTGGATGTGGATGACCCAGCATTTTTTTTTGCAGGGGTTCTGGGAATAAAGGCAGCACCTCTTCACTTGATTGCAACGTACCTGTCAATATTTCAATAATATCACGAACTACAAGCAACGAAATCAATAGATGAATACAGGACTTGTATTAATTAAAAGTGTGCACATGTTTCAATCAGTAAAACAATAAAGTTCTACAATGATTATGATTTTTGGATGGCGTGTCACTTGGTTTGGTGGGAATCTAATCCCCCCCCCGCCGCAAAAAAGCAAAAGAGTGCAGAATCTCAATGTAAGAAAAAGGAGTGGCTGTAAAGTATATTATCTAAAAAATGCACACTTAAAAGGTTAACGATGTAGACAATGGGCTTTTTGCAACTAAAATCTCAAAATAGAAGAGCCATTTCAACTGACAGTCTGTTAAAAAGCTTGTATGGTATCAGTACACGGACTGAAAGTGAACTCACCTATAAATTTTATATCTGGTCGTAAATCCTTGGCGGAATTTTTCCACAAAGGACAGATAACTCCGTGAGTGGTGGAAAGGTCCACGGTCAGAGATGAGCCAGTCATATTGCTTGGTGACATGTTGCTCAGTGGCCAATGGGTCCTGGCGGGAAGACTGAACTGTTATATGGTCCCATATAAACAGGAAGCAGATGACCTCAATAAACCTCCAGTTCATGCTTTTTTTTAAGCCGCTCTCTGTTCATTCTCGCTCCATTATGTGGAGACCTGACGGGAGAGAAAAAGGAGAGAGAGACACAGAAAAAAAGAGAGGTATTACGTGACAAAGTCTATTTTAGTAGTACAAGAAAATGTCATAGAGTTAGGTTAATTGCGTTGTACTGAACAAATAAGAGAGTGCCCTTGTCATTGTCACTTTACTTTGACATGATGTGTATTTATTTGCTGCTCCTTCTCAGACTATTCACCCTTCATGCCTCCCCGGAGTTCTTTCTTTTGTGTGTGTGTGTGTGTGTGTGGAGAGCCACACAGATTGTGGCTCTCCATACAAGACTGTTACCCTTTTGCAGATTAGCATGAAGTACATCCTGAGCTGTGTGGCTGTATTTTTTTTTTTCTTTTTCTTTTTTAAATCTAATTGGTGTCATGATGTATTCTGACAAGGTTAGAAAGCTGCCTTCTGATATGTTATGACATCTTGCCACTAATGTAGAAAAAGCCACCTCCCTTTACCCAGTGGTGTCAATTACTGTAGGAGGAAACTTTCAACTATTGGCTTTGTGAATTGTTAAAAAATAATGTGATACGAAATATTGGCTATTTTCATTGAACACAAAGCAAGACCTCACTTTGGTTCCATTAAAGCTGATAGAGAGACAGGTAATTCTATTGTAATAATAACCTTAGCGTGAGACCATGGCACAATAATGGTAAACATAACCCAGACTGATATCAGTCGAATGCTTTACAGCACATGCCACAACTCCAGCTGGGGATCTTTGTGTGTCCCTTTCTCTGTCCACCATATTCCCTGGTTGACTCTCCACTGCTGACTGTCAAATCCAAGAAATAATAGTGATTATAAAAAAAAAAACAGAGATCAGCAAAGTCTGTTGGAACTTGTTGTCTAAAAACAGATCTGAACAAAGCCAGATGTATGGTGTGGTTTTTTTTTGTTTGTTTGTTTTTTTCTTTCAAGACAGAAAGAGCTGATAAAACACACCTTGTTCTACCTGCACTGGGTGACTTAAATCTAGCTCAGACTCAGAAAACAATAGTATGACTAATATTCTAACACTTTGCACAGCGCAAAATAATTTTTTGCTTATTTCCAGTTCTAACAACCTTGCTGAAACAGCCAAAAAGCGACAATTTCATTAAACCAAAAGGAAAACACATCATTTAACACCAAATCTCGGTTAACGGAAAAGAAATTGCCCTTTCAAACAAAATATTAAAATAACTGAATTCTATTATCAGCTTGGCAATGAAAATATGTCTCTTAGTTACAGATAAGGACACGATTTTCATCAGTAATTGCATTTAAGAACTTTGGCCCCTGGCCGTGTAGCACCCAACAGTGTGCCATCAAGTGCTGGTGTTTGCAAAAATTCTTCCCCCCTTTTCATGGTTTATTAGACAATAACACATCATAAAAGAGCAGAGAAAATTTAATGGGTCTAATCTTTTCCTGTTAAATAGATGATGAACCACTCAATTGTAAAACTTAAAGCAATCACTGTGGCAGTCTTAAAGGAAGATTTTTCTTTCTTTGTCACAATATGGTTAAAATTAAAGTGTCGGTTTCTTACGGTGTCTTAACTTAATTTTGTATTTCATCATGTAAAACACTGACTCGCATGCTCACCAGACTATCAGGAAAAATATGGGAAATGACCTGAATATATCAACTTTAAAATTTAGTTGATTCAGTTGGTTCTAAAAACTTATTGGAATCATGCTATTTAACTAAAAAATACTGCATCTCAGTCATAATTGCATATCTGACAGGTAGAAAACAGGGCAGGGATTTATAGCCATGTGCCTTTGTGAAGAGATGGCGTGAAAGTCTTTCTGTCATCCAAAAAACAATATATGGAAAAAATGTGTCAAAGAGATCTAAAAGATTAAATCGTGCTTCATTATACTGTTTATCAAACGAATGGTTATGCAGCAGTAAATGTTTTTGTGGAAAGAAATAGCCACAAGCTGCAATCAGATTTGTGCACACTATACCAACATATGGTGACACTCAGCAGCAGATCACTCGTCTTATTCTTCTCATTCCCTCTCATATCAAGATTTACTATTTGTAAGCCATGGAAATGACGTCACTGCATAAATACTTGTTCTTGTAATGATATTTATATCTGTAAGCTTATATAACTGGCCATTTTGAAATCACAGTGGCTGTGCTTGACTTAACTAATGACTAATTGATTTCAATGAATGACTTTACACAATGATTTCATTGTTCACTATAAAATTGTCATTTAATTTTCAACCATTCATCCGTCGGGGTGCACCATAAAATCTTTCTAATATAGTTTCTTTGTTGGTATAGTAAGAACTTACATCACAACTTAAAATACACCAAATTCAGGAAGTTGATATTAACCATGGACATATTAAATTGAACTGTATTTAATATCCATTATGAGTTACTATATTTAGACTTTATGGTGGCCACTAGGGGACAACCAAACTTTGCAGCACAGAACCAATCGCACTTAGTAAATGCAGATTTTTGCCAAATTTAGTTACACTGGCACACCTGATGCTGCTTGAAAAGAAAATAGTTGCACAAGATTAAAAAAGAAAAAGAAATTGCATATATCATTGATAGAAAATTGTTAAACCTGTCGACTTTGTAGGAAAAGCTGATTGGTGGACCGCAGCCTTGTCACCATTCCCTCAATTACAGACTGGTCCTTCAAGCACAGAGGCTTAGTCATTTCCACCACCTGAGGTGTCATTGCTATCTGAATCCTTCAACCCTCCTGTAGTGAGTCCATTTACATTCATACGACCACATGATGAGAATAAATCCTCAGTTTCTAAAGATCTCTCCATTTTGTACTGCCATGACAAAAATATTAATCTCATGCCAGATTTTCTGCATGTCTGCTTTGTGCGCCTTGCAATGTGACATTATCACACATGAAATAAATATTCACTGCTAGAAAGAAGAAACTCTGATTGAATACATCGCTCAAATGATGAGAGGCACGTTTTCATGGTTTAAATATTTGCTTAGTAGTAATAGTTTGAATTTTTCTTGAAAATGAGAAAACTTATTTTACTACAGATAAAAGTCTTATCATGACAAAATATAATTGCTTTTTGTTGTTATAAAACATTAGTAGAAGAATGGCTTTATGTGCGTCAGATGTGCTACGTGGATTCATCACATTTTGAAGGTCTCACTTTACTCTACTTGATCACACACCAATGTGCGTGATCAAGTAGAGTAAAAAGCCTGTCCACATGGGATGGGGTGATGGACTTTTGGTATTTCGGGGGCTAGAGTCATGTGGTGCAGCACACCAGCAGCACAGTTGGAAATAGACTGTGATTTGGAACTAGGTACTCTCTTTTTTTTTCCCCTAAAAGATCCTGCTCTTTCTAATTAAATATGGAAGCTACAGAGAGCTGTTGGGAGTATTTACCACACACACACACACACACACACACACAAAAAAAAAGCTTCTGCCAAGTATAAACTGATGTTCATGTGCAGGAAAGTGCTGACTCACCAAAACCAAGTATCCAGCCCTGTATAAAAGCCACTCAGGGCGGATGATTTCAAATTCCCCTAGGATGAGATAACACATTTGGTTAATAATTGGTGTCCAAGTCCTATGAGAACTTTTGCTCGATGCAGGAAACAGTTCAATGCCATCACAAGGACAGCCAAATAATTTGGCGGAGAACCACAGGGACAGTTTAACAACTGGATGGAGGCCATCATCTATCGCCAGTCCCTCACTGGTACTGAGGATGTGACTGCATCTGCAAGGCCAGCTCAAAGTGGAAAACAATTTTTTGGAATGGACATTGGCATTTTAAAATACACTTACAGCTAAATCTCCCAAGAACCTCTAAACGGTCTCATGGTAGATGTTTTTCCAAATCAGCAATCTTTAAAATGCAACACTACAAAACTACATATGGCCAAACATCATCAGTGCCCGGTTATAATGACAAAACCTTTAGATTTGGGCAGTAGCGATGATGGTATTCTGTGCAACGTTAAAAATAGCCGAAGTATAAGAGACGAAGATATATTTTCTGCATACGTTGAGAGGAACACAATAAATTTCACACATGGAGAGTTACAATAGCCAGTGTCAAAGCTACATCAAAGGCAAGGTAGTCTGTAGACAGAAGAGTGATGATTGAAGTGATGCTGGCACCCTGCTCTTCCCAGATCTCCACTGAAGTGGATTTGATATGTTCAGAAAGGAAATGGCTTCCTTGAGAGGGATGCTTAAGGCCAACCTCACGATGATGGAGAGAGATACACTCACAGGTCCTGCTCGCCATAACAGAAAATGTAAAATGGTTCATACTAAAGAGGAAACATGCTAGATGCCCAAAGGGAGCTACCCAATCATCCCATGCCAAATTAATTTTATGTTAGAAAAATTGCACCTTTCATCATAAAATACAATCATCCCGACTGTAACGTAAATGTATTCATGACTCCATCCTCGTATTGAGAGCCAGATTTTCCAGGGCTGGTGCAATAAATCCTCTTTTATGTGTTTGTGCTAAAAAAATTACACTCTTTTTTTTTTTTTTCAACATTTCAAGAGTGTTTACTAGGTAACTCATCAAAATACACTCCCCTCTAATGTACTCTGTCAACCTCATGGTTACATGTAACTTTTCAAACTCTGCATCCGACCCGAGGTATTTGCGCCATTCCATCGTTTTAGACCATTACATACACTGATCCAGAAAATTTTACATGCATCTCAGAAATTTGGCAGAAGCATCTTTTATGTTCTGTTATTTGCAGAGTGGATTAGTGAAACAGACAGAGGAAGAGACAGAAAGTACATCACGTTTACCCTTGAATAAGCAGGGTAAAAAGGGGAGGATGTCTGCTTCAGGAAATCACAAGATAGGACAAGGGAGGCTTGTTTTCTCCATCCTCTTTTTAAACAGCCTTATTCATGCTGCAACTCCTCCTCCATTCTGGTTCATTCAAGGGGATTCAATCTCCATTCTGGTCCCGTCACTAGCTTTGCCAATCAATGCCTCTCTCCCCTGTGTGGGGCCCTTAGTGTCCCTCTTTATTCTATAAAGTTCATAAGAATGGGGAGGCTTGTTCTCCTTATTTGTATTCTAAATCCTGGAGAGGAAAGAGATCAGGGAAGAATGAAGTCTTTTGCAAGGGGACAGGTAGACTTGAAGGAATTAGAGGAGATATACTGTATTTGTAAATTATCCATCCATCACTTTTGCATGACACATGGTCACCGGTATGTAATATTTATTTGCTGCATTATTTGAGTTCGCTCTGAATTGTTAGCAGCACGACTGCCTTAAAGGAAATTCGTTCCCAGGGATACAGGGAAATGTGCATCAGGAAGGAAAACCTTTGACTTCAGGTTCTGGATGGCTGGTAGCCCAAAATGAATTTTCTCTCCTCTGGGTTATTTTAACTTAGTTCATATTAATGCGGCTTCATTGGGACCCATGGGTTATGTGGGACTGATGCAAGGGAATGACAGTACGAGGAGAGAGAGCCAGAGCGGAGTTGCATCTAAAAATTCCAAACTGGTGTTGTCTGAGTTCTGAGAATTATTATTGCACAGCTTACAGCCGTGTCTGAAGGCGGTAATGGTCTGCCACTTGCAATTGCTGGGTAGCAACAGAGGAATAGGAAGGCCAGGCCGTGGCTAACTTAATTTGTACTGGATTCCACCCCCACTCCCCAACACCCCCAAGTCTTCAGCCTTGGTCCTGTTGTGTCTTTAAAAGAGCTGCAGTGGCACTCTGACCTTCAGAAAACATGGCTGAGCAAGCAGTACTCTTGTTTGATAATTAAATTCTCTGGTTGGTCAGCAACCAATCAGCTCAGCTCGGGGGATCAATGGCTGATTTTAAAGAGCAAACTAATTCACTAATGGTTAGAGTTATTCCAATTTACCTGGCTGCTGAATTATTGTGTCCAAATCTATTTTGGGAGGCGAAGGATGATTGGAACCCAGAGAGAGGAGAGCAGCAGGGAATGGTTGCATCTGTCATGTGAAACCGTGCGCGGACTAGCTGCGAGGTTTATTTGATAGTTGCCTGGTTGAAGAGCAAGAGCGTGTGGGCGGTTTATGAGATGGGTTTAAACAAGCGCCGTCTTCTGTCATAAAGCAAACTAATTAATAAGGGTTCAAGCTAAGCAGGAGAGCAAACACTGTAGGTGTTAAAGGAGGAAGATTTCCGGCCACATGATTCAGACAAATGAAACATATTGGTTGACTGAAGGGCAAATGAACCGAGCATGGCTTTTTTCTTCATTTTGCACTGAGGGAAATATTCTAACACGTTCACTGTGTTTTTTCATGCAGATTTTTAATCCACAGAGCTCACCTTTTTCCACTGATGTTGTGGATGGGAGAGTTAGGCTGATTATCAGTAACGCATGTCTCTTAAACACATTAAGTGAATAAGACCATGGTGCCACTGATTTAGCCCAATGTTCATCTTATTGCCAGGGAAGGTGTTTCAAGCTGATGGGGGAAACAGAAGCTCTACCGCTTTAGCCAATGTCTGAGCCTTTCAGAAAATAAAATGAGATGCTAGCTAGAAAAGGCACACCATTTGTCACCACATCCACCACTGCTCCTTTATGCGACTGTGGCTGTGTTACAGATGAAGATTGATCATTTGTCAACTTGCAAATTGGCTTTCAAGTGCTTTCTCTAATTACTCTGTGGTCTTATTGATGAAAAAGCACTGACTGCTTTCCTTCGATTTATCTCACCAGGCACAGTCTTTGTTGTGAATATGTCGTCTCTCACCTTTCTTTCCAACGGCAATAAAGGGTCAAAGAAAATGGGCTTTAAAATACTCCAACCTTAACTGATTTTGCATGCTACCTCTTGTTCTAAGGTTTCACTGAAACAAAGCAGGCTTAAAGGTAAAAATGGCAGAGCGAATTCCATTCCTATAGCTGGTCACACTCAAAATGCACCCAGAGGAGCCCCTGACATGAAGCAGAGGCTGGATAGGAGTTGCTGGGAGGATGTAAATGACACTGTTCGCACAGCAGTCCCTCCTTGCTCATGCATGTAAATGTCAAGTGATGTTATCCACTGTGTGGTTTCCACTGACGAGACTCCAAAGGTCTACACCAAAGGAAAGGATAAACAGCAAAAGGACTCAGAGGGAGTCTAAATGCATTTATTTTGTAGAAAGTGCATATGGTAGAATTGTCTGTAAGTAAATATCATATAGATACACCCGGGTTGCTTTGCTCTGAGGTGTCTTTGTGCATGCCCGCTTTTTTTTTCTTTTCTTTTATTACATTTTCAGCTAAGCAATCTGTGTATTCAATAAAAAAATAACCACATTATGCATTTAATGAGCCTACAGTGAGACTCACGTCAGCATCCATTTCCCATTTTTTTCTTCCCCGACTGTAATTACCAGCAGAATTAAACAGCAGATCCTCCTTCCTCTTTTCTCCCTTCTGTGACTGATCTGTCATAATTGCTTGTGTCTGTAACATTTTATTCAAATCTCACTATCACTGCCATGGGCTGGGGTGTGAGGTGTTGTTGCGAGGCAACTGTGAGACTGGAATTGGATTGCAGAGCTGCGTTTTATTTTAGAAAGACATATGTGAGGAAAGTATCACCTTATCAGGGTGAGGACTTGATTTGCTCATCTTATTTCATTATCTGAGTTACAGGGCTATGGTAAGGAAACGAATTGTTGCTTTGTTTCCCATCCTGGATTTTATCAGCATGTGCACAAGATGAACAGAAGCTCGAACAGAACAATGTGCTTCTCTCGAACTCGTCCCTCTCCACTTGCACTCCAAACGGCCATCAATTTCTACTGCCAGATGTTGATATATAGCACAGGAAAAAAAAAAAAAAAAAAACAGGCTGGGTGAAAAAAGAAAAAGGAAGGATTAAGGAAATATTTTGCCAGCACATTTCTGAGAGATAATGCTGCTTCACCTAACCTTTTCCTGACAACCTTACAGTTTTACAGAGTTTTAAGGGGGGGTCTCTCTGACAGAAATACAGAACAGCTGCTGCCCTCTCTAGGGACTAGACCACTGGCCTTATGGGGAGGGAGGTTTTGTCCAGCTGCAGTGTTTCTGTTTTTTTTTTTCTTCTTTGCATTCTGATACAGTGCCATTCCTTAATTTACTGACCTCATTTATTTTCCGATTTTGATGTTTACTTTCCTATTCTCTCCTTCACGAATTGCTAATCACAAGACTCTGGCAAGAGGGCCCCAATCGGACCAACCGCCTTGCTCGTCAGCAGCAGAAGGAATGGGATGTTAAGGCAATGGTCACCGCTCCTATTGTCCCTAACTCAAAGCCATAAATTCGTGAAATAGAGCCAAAGCAGAGAAGCAAGCAGAGACTCATTGGGCTCCATAAATCAGCAAAATCTGCAGAGACGCTGAGCAGATGGTGGGGGAAGAAAAGTGCTCCCTTCTCAATTCCTTGCAGATTAAGGATTGCAATGCTGAACTGCTCTATATGTGACGTAGGCTTCATGCTTCATGCCGGTCCCGTCTATGAATACCAGTATTCTATGTTTGGGTCAATACCAGACTCAAAGTCCCTCACGGTGCATGAACTCAACTTAATATCATCTATTAACCTACAATATGTGTTTAGTGTTGTAATTCTTCTGCTTCCCAAAAATTCATAGAGAATATATTATCTTCTTTATCATAATATCTGTACATAAATAAACTCTATGAGATATATTCTTTAAAGGATAGGCTGTTTATTTTTTATTTGCTTGTAGTCTCCAGTGGCATTGGATGCATCTGCCACTCAGTTCTGCGAGCATTTTTAGTAATTACCTTACAGTACCAAGGACAGAGACAATGTCCCAAAGTCCCAAAGGGTTGGAAATATTTCTTTTGGACAAAGTTTGCCATTGTCTGATTAAAGATCCACATAGGACAAGCCCATAGATTTGAACCATATGTGTGCGCAATTAAATTATGGTGAAAGCAAATGTGGTTTTTTGGTTTGTTTTATTTTGTAGGAAACGGTTACAATTGAATCAAGTAAGGATAGTTTTCTGTATGATAGAAGAGAGATGAAGAGGACGCAGCTTTGTCATATGGCATATGCACAAGGAGGCTCACGTGCACACAGATTCAGAGAGTGCATAGATCCACGTGCGCAGGCATCCTGAGCAGACACATCCAGGCCTGATATGACTAAATGGATTGTGAATTTTTGCTGAGAAAAGCTTTTTCTATTCTGCATCATATTTCGTCTTCTCTTCTTGGGAGGTTATCGTTTGCAAAACCGTGCCCTCGATATGGGTTACAGCAGCCAACATGTACCCATTCCCCACGTTAAGATTGAAAATAGAGTGCTCTTGGTCTCATGCCTTTTAAAATTCTTCCTCTCTCACTGTATTCCTCCTCAAAGCTGTCCTCCTTTTATGTCATTGCTCAAAGGCTTTTGCCACAAAGCTAGCATTTTCATTTCCTGTGCTCCGGGGTTTCTTTGGCCTCTATCTGTGTCTGTCCTCTGACGTAAACCGAGCTCAAATCATGTGTTGGGTATAAGAACAGAGTAAAACCCCAACACATAACAGCAATATTAAAAACACAACATGCAAGTAGCTGCTTAATCATTTACGGGCAAATTATTCAAAACTTGGGTGTGCTATGAGCTACAAAAGGCCAGGAGTGATTTTTTGACATTTTCCTCAATTTTTTTTGTTCTAATAAAGACAAAAAATGCCTCTTTGCCGATTACAGTTTAATGGTGGAATTTTTATAGGTAATGCACCCTTTCCCAGTGATATAAAGCACAGATTATACTTCAAATGTTATCTTATACAAAATTTGCGACTTATTTTGCCTATTTTTGACTGCTGCACAGAGGTGACATTTAGAGTATCTCTCCATATTACAGTTCACTGTAAAGTAAAGTAAAGTCTTTCTCAACTTAATTACTGTACAATACTCTAACATTCTCTCAAAACACTCAAACAAAACATTAAAGGAAAACAGATTGATGCATGTGTTCACGTGGAATGAGTGAAGGGAGGAATTTGATGCAATGCTGGGAAATGCTGTGAATCCTTAATGTGTGAAGCCGCTGTTTCAGAACTACATTACAAACCTGCAGGGTTGGGAGGGGGCGTGGGGGGGCTGTGAGAGTTCAATCTTCAAAATATATATTTTTAATCAAGAACTGTCAAGTGGACATTGTGGTTATCAACTAAAAAGAAAAAAAGGCATTCTGATGCTGCCATATTGTGTGACTATTCAATTTACAAGCCTGCTGCTGAAAGAAAAGATTTTTATGATTGTGGGTTTTTGGTTTTCTATCAACTTAATTGTTGCTGTGAGAGATTTGTTCCACCAAATCCAGTTTACATTTATCTAGATACATGGCTGGTTGGGAATTTGCTTAATGTGAGCACTATGATGTCAATAAGTTGTCAAGCAATAGAGATTCCAGGCTCTATAGCTTGTGTATCTGGGGTGATGGCTAGTTTCAAAAGATTAGTTTATATAATTCTAAACTAATTTATATTTATCCATTTCTATACATATTATGCACATTATGTTCATTTGTGTGAGTGTGCATTCTCCTTGGTAAATCCCATGTTCCCATGGTAGATTAAAAACTGAGTCCTGTTTTTTTGTCTTGTTTTTTTTTTTTTTTTTTTTAGACAAATGTTTAAAACCAACTTAAAATAATTTGGTTGCTCTAAACTGATGTCTGACTGATGGTTCCCAGTAGGAGTCCCATCTTTGTTTGGCAAGGATCTGGTGGAATCAGTGTCTCAACATGATGTTTGTGTGTGTATGTGCATGTGTGTGTGGTACAACTTAGGAAAAAAAAAAAAAAAAAAGCCCAAAAACAAACCCTTTCAAGTTTGTGTGCAAAAAAAAAACCCACTGCCGCTACTGAGAAGCAGTCCGGCTTAGAAGTTCAACTGTTTAATAAAGAGCGCACTGATTAGTAATTAGAGCCCATGTGGGCAGGAGAGAAGGAGCAAATTTTCAGCTTACTTGATTGGATGATATAGTAAGAGGAGGTTCCCTCTTGAATTTTAAAGTGAGGATAATTGAGGGAGGTGGGAATGAAAAGATGGCAGACAAGTGGCAGGTCTTAGAGGTAGTAATGGATGAAAGAGTAGCCTAGGGGTGAAAGAATTAAAAATGAAGTAGTCTTCCTTATTAAACTTTTGCTAAACTCAATTACAGTGATAAATGACAAAGATGACAAAGACTTGTCCCGTGAACCATTTGCACAAAAGAACACTGGAACAGAGAATCAAAGGTCCGAGCGAATTTTGTGGAATTGCTCCTGAGCTCAATAAAACATCATCAGAATATAATCAGGTGCCACTATCTCTTTTTCTTTTAAATGCAGTCTGTTGTCAGAAGCGCTGTTATTTGAATCCAGCCAGTCTGTTATCCAGCCAAAGGCTACTACCGCTGCACTTTTTTTTTTTCTGCTCACCACTGTGACTTCAAAGTGCCAAGTTGCCTCTTCTCTGTCCTACATGGGTGTCACGATGGTGTGCTGAGTGTGCAAACACACCACAGAGGATGCTGCTATAGCTTCACCTGGTCTGGCCTGTCCATCATTAAGACTAAGGACAGCAACCCCAACGGCAACGCTGCACAGAGGTCTCTGGGGATGTTTTATGTATGTGTGTGTCTGTGTGTGCTTTGTGAACATGTGGGTGCATACATACTAGTCCTGGCCCCATAAGAATCGATCAATGCCTTTCACTTCAGAAAAGATGACAGAGAGTGCATGTATTTATATGGGTGAGTGAACACAGACACAGGATCAATGCACCATATTGGTAATATGTCATATTTTACACATGACTACGTATATGCTGATAATCGCATCGGTCACCTCTGGAGACATCATGAAATAAAACTAAATTTGGACCTACATCATTTTTAATTGTTGCAGTTGCTCAGTTAAGGCTGTCAAATGTTTTCAAAATGTTCCGAAGGACTATTTCAACAGAAACGCATGCAAAGAAAGAAAACATTGAAACCAGGATTGAAGAGCAGCACCTCCTTACTGTGATGCAACAGCAGTGCTCACCTCCAGGTAGTCATCCAGCGAAATGTATTTTCACCACACAGCAAATTTCAAACAAGCAGCATATTAAACCACAATGTAACTCTAACGTCACAGTGGAATACCTACATCATTGCAGCAATAGATCCATAATTAATTTGTGGGGAATTAAACACAGCAGAACATGTTTGCAGTATGTCACGATGTACAGTGGCTGATTAAATCACACATTAGATGCTTCTGTATTTACGCTACAGACTAAACACCTTCTCCCAGTCAGCACACAGTCAGCAGTTTGATTCACACACAGGACTGACTGAAACACAAATGAACCACCCCCCAACCCTGGGCTCAGTTGTGCTTGTCGTATCATGTAAGTCTTTTGTGTCAAAATGGCATTTTAATGTAACAAAAAGGCCCATTATAGGCTGATAGGTGATTTGTTATTCGCTTTGCCCACGTCTGTCTTCCGCGCGTAAAGAATAGCATATAGGCCCGATGGAAATTATCTTGGCAGTAGGTGATGTCATGTTACTGTGTTAATGGAGTGAGGTGCCAGGTTGGCACTGCATGCTGTTCAGTAAACAAATTATTCATGTTCAGAGAGTCAATGAATGCGTGCTTCCAATTCCTCTGCTTTTCTGATGGAAAGCAACAAGTGTGTCACCAAGTGAAGTGTTACAGAATGAATGAATTTGGGAATATTTTGATGTATTATTTCTTCCTCGTGGATTGACTTAGCGAGGCTTTCCAAATACCCAATTAAAAACACTGAAAAATGAACTTTATCTATGTGGTTTTGACGTTGTGGAAGGTGTCTGCTCATGGAATAAAATGTTTTTTAAAAACACTGGTTTTCTGTCTCTTCTTGCTGCCAGATATATCCTTGAGCTCTTGCATCTCCATCATCTGATTTCTGTTATTTGATACATAATCATTCCAAAGGATAATATAATTACGCCCAACAATTTCTTGATTGTGTTTAAAGCAAGCCCAGGGGGGAGCAGCATAAAGAGCTGATCTGTTTTACAGCTGATTTCATATCGTTAAGAGTTGTTTCAGTTCATCTCAAAAAAAAAAGAATCAAATTAGCTCATGTGTCCTCTAGCAAGTATTTCTTCTTCCTTTTTTTTTTTTTTTAAGGTGGAAGAAAAGCTAACTGAAGATTCCCAAGATAATCCCTTCAACTTCAGTACTCAGCCTCTTTACTTTTGAAGACCAGTTCCATAATTGTCCCCATGACGACCTCGACCTCCTTCTCCCCTCACTCTCTTACCCCCCATTCTCACCATCTCTGCCACCAGAACTCCCTTTAAAGAGAATCAGGAGAGAGGCCCCCTCCAATTTCTCTGTACCTCTAATAGGCTCTTCCTTGTGTTACATGATCACTGGGTGTCAAGATTAAAGAATGGCTACTGCTTCCCAGGGCAGCCATAGATGGGAGACAGAGAAAATAGCACTCCATAATTACTGATAAATCGAGCACACTGCCTCCTCCTCTTCCACTTCCTCCCTGTCCACCTGGCCCTTGTGTCAATGTGAGGGGCTGAGGAAGTTAAGCTGGGAAAAAAGTTGACCACGCCAGCCACTTTTTTTTTTCTTTTCCCCGCACTGCTGATATTGCAGTTAAGTTCAGGCAATTCAGGGCCAAATGACTGACTTGCAGCTTTTACTCATCCTCCAGTCGTCTCCTCTTTGAAGTGCAACTCAGAGTTCTCGACTCGCATAAGGCAGATGGAGCTGGAGCACAATGGAGCAAACTCATACCGCCCCGAATCTAACCCTCCCTGCATTCTTCACCCAACAAAAGGTAAACTGCCATTATAAACATGTAACAGATCTTGCCTTCAGGGTGTGACAGGGTTATACTCTACAGAAGATGATGGATGCACAACAGAGGGAGCACTTCTCTCGACTGAACACTACACATGTGCAGTGTAAGGCACAATGGCTGGCACAAGTGGTAAAGAATGGCCAGCTGGCTCCTTCTCCTCCCTCCATCAGGCAATCACGAGAGGTGGCCAGGTGGCAACCCACTGCCATTGTTTATTAGAAATCCCAACAGCCTCGATTGAAACCAAAGTGAAGGTGAATGGAGTCCAACAGTGCATGAAAGCCTCTGCTGCCATGAGACTGTTTTGGTCCATACTGTCCTGAAGGAGAATTTGGACGTTTGGTTGAGTCAGAACCAGGCGGTGATGAGGAGCTGACACACAGTCTACCTGTGATATAATAGGGTTAATATGGTGAGTTGCATTGGTGTAATAAAGCGTCTTCTTGATTGAGCCAGCGTTAGCTGTGGAGCTAACCCAGGCTTAAAAATGGGCCATATGTATGTATTGTATTAACCTGACAATCAAACTGAATTGCCAGCTCATTTCACTTCATTCATTCAGCTTATCATTGTGCTCATGCAGGCCAATTTCTGATTGGAAAAGGGGGATTATTTTGTTTTTGCTCCATCCAATCAGTTGAGAGTTTCACTACGCATGCCAGCAGTGCTATTTTTCCATTATAGCTGGAGCTCTGCAACCTGTTTGTCAACATAATTCAAGAAATATGGCAATGTAAGCATTTCCAAAAGTCAACTTACTCACAACAACTACAGCTGAGTCAGTCGCATGCTGGTATTTTCTGAGCTTTTTTTTTTTTTTTTGTCATTGCAGGATGGTGAAAGCTAATAGGAAAATGACACTTTCATTTTTAATCCTGCCTACAAAAACCCTGATTGGTCAACCCGGAAACCAAGAAACAGCATCATGGAGCGAAACATCATGACTTTGATGAAGCCTAAGCTCCGGAACAAGGCTGGCACTTTACGGCTTTTGAAACTTCAACTGTGCCAGGTTTTACCTTACATACGGTTGCTTATGTTTCACACAACTCCTGTGGTTTTCTAATCCCGAATTTTAACAGCAAATCAATTCTTCTTCTTGAAATCAAAAACTATCTCATGTAACTTCTATAAAAAGTACTTACACTGGCAATTTAAATTAGAATTCAATATGAAGTTGTCTCCCATTCTTGTTCTGAGCCTCTTCATTGCTATTGATTTTATGCCATGTGAAGAGCCGTGCAATGGGTCTGGGGAATATACACTTGTGGACAGAATTATTAGCCCCACCATGAAAAATTAATTTTTTTTAAAAGTACCTTCCAAATACTGTTAAAGAAAGCCAATCATTTTTCAACACTGCTTTTCCAAACATACTGCTTTTATTTTGGTGCTTCCATTATTTTACTTTGCACACACAAACAAAATTATTTCACCAAAACCAAAAACTACCAGGGTCAAAATTATTAGCCCCCCTGATGCTAATAGGCAATTGTGTATCCTTTTTGCTGGATAACAGCCTGCAATCTTTTGTTATAGTTTTCCACAAGTTTCACACACGTCTCCAGAGCAATCCCAGCCCGTTCTTCTTTGGCAAATCTCTCAAGCTCCCCCAGATTTGACGGTCTTCTGCCATGGACCTTGGTCTTCAATTCACTCCAAAGATTCTCTATGGGATTCAAGTCGGGGTTTTGTGCAGGCCATTCAATAACATTCACTTTGGCCATCTGGAAGTAGTTCTTTACCAGGAGTGAGGTATGTTTTGGGTCGTTATCATGTTGGAAGACAAAGCGGCGACCCATACCCAGTTTTGTTGCTGACTGCTTGAGGTTTTCTTCCAAAATCTTCAAATATCCTTCTTTCTTCAGGATTCCTTCCACCTTGACAAGATTCCCAATTCCAAACGCACTGAAGCATCCCCACAGCATAGTACTCCCACCACCGTATTTCACTGTGGGGACCATGTTCTTTGGGTTGTATGCCTCTCCCTTCTTTCTCCAAACATAAGCAGTGTCTCGATGGCCAAAGAGCTCCAGTTTTGTTTCATCTGACCAAAGGACATGCTTCCAGTATGCATAGTCCATGTTGTCCTTTGCATACTTCAGTCTGGCTTGAAGGTGTCTTTTTTGCAGAAGTGCAGTTTTTCTTGGTCTGCAGCCTCGCAGTCCATTCCTGTGCAGGGCTCTAGTGATTGTCTTCTTTGACACTACAAATCCAGACTTGGCCAAGTCATTCACTAGTGTCTTGGCAGTTGTTCTGGGGTCTTTAGACACATCTCTCACTAGCTTTCTTTCCAGAGTCTTTGAAATTTGAAAATTTCTTGATTATACTTCTCACTCCAGTTCTTGACACTTGGAAACGCTGTGATAACTTTGTGTATCCATCTCCTGCTTTGTGTGCATCAATATTTTTCTTAAGTCTAAACTGATTTCTTTTGTTTTTGGCATGATGCTTTCTGAGTCCTGAATCATCCAGCATGAACTGAATCTTCTCCACTGCTCTACAGGTCCCACTTATAGAGTTGGTGTTCACTGGTGACTTCAATTAGGTTTGATTAATCAGAGCACATGGCTTCCAACACTTGCTGTCTCTCAAACTGGTGGGAGTTTTTAAGGGGGCTAATAAAATTGACCCTGGTAATTTTTGGTTTTTGTGAAATAACTTTGTTCCTGTGTGCAAATAAAAATATTGGAAGCATCCAAAATGAAATTCCGATGCTTGGAAAAGCTATGTTAAAAATTCATTGCTCTCTTTAACAGCACTTGGGAACTAATTCATAAAAAAATAACATTTTCATGGTGGGGCTAATAATTCTGTCCTCAAGTGTATGACATAAAGAGCAGCGGCCATCTTGAAGTATTTTTCCAGTTATACACGAGTTGACCTGAGTGTTAAGGACTTACATGGTCAGGATTCATTATCAAATTTTAAGGTGAGGTGAGAAGAATTAAGAAATTACTTAAAGCAATTATAAAAATGATTCCAGAGTGTGGTGTTAAATCCAACGTGCCCCTTAAATTTTTTCCACAATGTTTTTTTTTTTTCCATTTTATTTAACTTTTTCTATTTTTATGAATTCTCTGCCGCTGGTCCCTGTCTGTTAAATATGCAATGTGTGATCCTCTTTTTTTAGAGACCATGCTGGCAGTTGACTTAACCCTCTCTCCAGCAAGCCATGAGGGCTTTTGTAGATTGACCTATTTAATCCCGGATATTTTTTTTTTTCCATAAACGCTTAATAACACAGCTGTTATTTTTATATAGGTAGAAGTAATATATCGGTATTAAGCTCCATATATTGAGACTTACATTTTTCTAGCAGTGTATCAAGATTGACGAGTGATCATCTTTTACTGGTATTCAATATAGAATTGTTCTTTTTCTATAGATTTTATTATTTAGTTGTTTTAAATAATTTTTTTTTTCTTTAAGATGTTGTAAAAGCACAATAAAAACAACAGAATCTTATACAGTATTTATAGGGCGGGCAAAAACATATTCATCATCCTGAGGCAAATCTAGTTTGTATTCAATACTGTCCAGAACAATATTACAGCCTTCAGGTGCAAATTTCCCTTTAAAACAAAAGTATTGATGAATTTGGCTGCAGCAGTTCAAAGCACAACATTCGAAGGAAAAGTCAATCTAGAACTCAAATAATGTTTTTTTTCCCCCTCATAATTTACATATTCATTCATTGAGTCTATTAGTAATAATCTGAAGAACTCCATGAATCATAAATATAAAGGAATTTTGATGAATGAATGAATTGGATTTTAAAATTGGAAAGAACAGACTGTATTGAAACTTAAGAACAAACACTGCAGCCATGAAATGCATTTCAACTCTTTGAATTTTACAAATATGTTGAATTACATGATTGACTTTTAAACTTAGTTTGCTGTTGAATTCTAAAAAATTTGTTCTTTTTCTGATCTGCACACTCAAATATAAAAGAGCTGTGTGCTGTGCCAAACGCTGCCAGCAAATACAAATGATTCAATATAAATGGTGATCTTCACCAGGCAAGACAAAAAGAAGAAGAACAAGAAAAAGACTAAGACAAGGTACAATCACATTATTTGTGGCGGGGGTTTGCAATCAGAATATGAGGGTGTATACTCACTTCCCAGAAGGATACCAGGTGAGGTCACAAACTGCGACTTATAGACCAAGCTAAATAAGGTCACATATGTTGATCTCAAAAAAAAAAGAAAGAATCTAAAACTGTGGATTTAATGGATGTATCTATCGAAGTTTGGTCAGATGACAAAGCCTTGTCTACACTTGACAACATTTTCCTTCTCCAATTTAGATTTTCAAATCAGATCAGTCGTTTGCTGCTGCCCTCAGCTGCAATATAGGTCAGTGTTGCTGAGAGCCACTAGCATGAGCCAACAATGCATTGACTCACCAACATCACATTGGTCACGGGTCAGTCTATGAATCTCCTCTCTCTCTCCCAAACGACTGCTTTGCCGTTTAATTTTTCAAAATTGGGACATACTGTGTGGACTGAAAATAGCAGCCTCTGATCTCCTCCTGGCTTCATATGATAAGTCCCAGAACTATTTCAAATGTTTTAGCAAATGTTTCTCTATTCTTAAAGAATAATTGAGTGTAGCTGAAGTATTCCAGTAGGAAGTGCTTCTCTCTTGCTAGTCAGCACTAGGAAGATTGGAAAAGATTAAAACCTTCTCTGTGAGAGGCCTAATTAAAATTTTTCAAAAAGTTTATCTTTCCGAGATTGTTCATATCTTAAAATGTGGCTTTTTGCACAGGCTGATTCACAGGCAGCTCACAGAAATGAGAAATGATGATTTTAGGTTTGTTTATAGAGCAGCCCAGAATTTGACTAACAATAAATACCATCACAAGTTTTGGAATCAATTCCAAAGAGAGTTTGCCCTCAGAAGGTAATATTTGCATGCAATAAGCCACTCACTGCTAACGGCTATAAGCAACGCCGGCTCAGAATCTTTGAGCCCCTATGATGAACTAGTTGGCTGTGTGCCACAGAAGTGTAAAGACGTTTTAACACCGGCTTTGTAAAAGTGCCAAGCAAGAAGCAAACCTTTTACACAAGCTGCCTCAAGTTGATAGGAGCCTGTGTTATCGTTTTTGGCCCAGAGGACAAGGGGAGTATGCAGAATGTGAAGACATAACAAGAGTTAAGAGAAAACTGTGGCCACTTTGAGGTCAGTGCAACAAGCCGACTATAACTTATTTACACACTAAGCAGAAATAGAGCAGCGCTGTCATTTAAGTTCTTAGCTACTAAACGCAACACTATGTTGAATCGGTTTCTTGCAAACTTCGTTCCTGTGCTGTTGAGAGCTGGGCAGGTAACAGACAGTGAGTTTAACGTCCTCAGAATAAGAAAATCTAAGTTGCAGACCTGAAAAACAAAGCAAGGCGCTGAAGAGAACTGCAGAGATGGATGGTGATTGTCTGTGGTTTAATCTTTACTTGTAATCTCCACACTGTCATTTGATCCATTGCTAATATAGAAATACTGATTAAAGTGGCTCTAAGACTCGGAGAATTGTCTTTTACTGCAGCTGTTGTAAGTGGATATTGTAGAATATATCACCGAAATCGAAATCAAAGTATAGCACATGGGAGGCAACAAATGAAGTTAAAATTTCTATGGATAATTGCAGACCAGTGCAGACCTGCATTGTTCAGCGTGACATGAACAGTAAATCAAAACATCTCTTTCCTTCACCTACTCACAGTTACGTAGGTCAGAAAACTGAAATAGATGTGCAAGCAGTGCTGTCACAAAGCCAGGAAAGATGAAGGTGGTGTCAGGGAAGATGAATTGCTGCAGTTATTAGTGTGTTGTCAGAGTTTCCATATTTTTTAAGAAGTAATAAGTGGACTCCCTGGCAGTGTTTAACGACACAGGGGTTAGGTTCAGGAATGCTCATTTTAGCATCACTTTCTCTATCCAGTGTCTTCTACCTGGCAGCAACTAAATGTCTAAATTTGATCATAGATTCTTTTTTTTTTTTTTTTTTTTTACTTGGTTTCACTCCAAATCCCCCCCCCCCCCCCCCCCAAAACAATGCAAAATTAAAAGTGCAAGAAGAATTGCCAATTATAAACCAGCAGCACATCTGCAGCTCCTGCAAATAAGGTTAATATTTAATGATTTTTACATAACGTTACACCCAGGTTCTTTGAAGAACCGAAGGTGCATATATATTTTTCTAATAAATTCATGATTTCTGTTTGTTTGCCAACTTTATTGTGCAATGTATTTCTTGGTTGTATCAAACGGTGACGATGTTGACAAATATATAGACTGCGGTCTCCTGCTATGGGAGGAGAAAGAGGGAGATGCAGAGAGACGTTCGAGAGAGGCCACTGCATTCAGATGAAGAACTGTGTGGATTGAATGCCTAAGTAGTCTATAACAATAAAATTAACCCTGTTCGGATGATTTTCTGAGCCCACTGTCGACTCCCCCCAAAAGGTTTTCGCACTGTGGCCAAATTGAATTTGAATTTCAAAACGTCCCTTGACCTCATCAGACTTCACATCTTTCTACAGTTGGATGTATGTGCTGTACACAGAACGAGGGGCTTCTTTTAAGGCTAGTGTAGAGAACTAAAACGGACATTTCCTTCTGCAATTGTTAATCAAGGCTTAACGTGGTTTTAAATTTTATGATGTGCAAGAATGCAGTAAACTACGTGTGATCAGCCACCAACTCTTTAATTAAGAGCCTCAGGCTGAGAGCTCGTATTTTCTTTTCTTTTTCTTTTTTTTTCCTCAACACTAAACGACTCGGGCAGGGTTGGGTCCGTGTGGTCTAACGGTACTGATAGCAGCGGCGCACAGGCCAAACAGGCTCAAGCGGAGGTCAAATGTTTCTGCTGTCTTTTCAAAATATTGCAAACTTGCAAATTTGCCAGCATTTTCTGTGAGCTTTTGTCACATGTCATTATATGACCTGGTTGTTTGTCTCTGATAAAAACTGATTTTCTTTTCTGTTTTTTTTTCTCCAAAACTCTTGTGAGGCACCCTTTTGGCCACTACAGCTGCAGCCAGCACCCACACAGAAACAATGCTGTGCCACTACAACAATACAAGGAGAGGCAGAGATCAAAAGAGACGGAGACAGAGAAAGAGACACTAGGTTCTGCCAATGTAAGACTAGCAGTGTTCTCTTTCCACCACAAAGACTCTTTGTAAATAATATCCATGTCAGTGCACAATGGGGATGGAGCACAGGATGAATGCATGAACTGTATCATTGGTTCCTTCTAATTAAGGTGGTGGGTGTTTCTTTTTGTGCATCTTAAGAATAAAAATCACAGAATTTGCACACAATTCATTATTGAGTTGCACTGCCAAGGTCTGTCGAAGTCCTCTCTGCTGCTATAAGTTCCCCTTTCAGTCCTTGAAAGCATAATCAACATTAGGTCATCTAAAGCCGTGACACAAATACAGTTTTAAGCTACTGCTGGCATTTTCACTCTGGCAATGTCATGTGGAATGCTTTCCCTCAGAAAATGATTACATGTTGCCAGCGTTTTGCTATTGAAAAGGCCACCAGATTGAATGGGGCATACTGAATGAGGCAGCTCCTCTCCTGCAATTCCTGCCGCCAGGGCAATTTTCGACACTGCACATGTGGAGAAGGCGGCAGAACGATATCATGCTGTGGATTGATATGCTGTCAGTGTAATGTTAATTTTAACGCAGCGAAGCCTAATTTGAAGTTCAAATTCAGCATCGGAGGATTATTCACAGCTGGGTGCCGCGCAGACAGTTCCTCGCTCATTTAAGGCCTAAGACAAACAGTGTTTCAGTTGCACTGAGATTGTTGTTCATTGTGGTCTATTCAACTGCTCTGAAAGGAGGCAAATGTCTTGTACTCTAAACCTGGCAATAATGAATGCACAAAGCGTGTTTTTCTCTGGATGGTTCTTACATCTGCACAAATGTAGCTAATTGGCCCCCAAAAAAGAAACATTGACAAACCAAACAAAAACTGCAGTGGCAGTCATGGAAGTGCAGATAAATACTTCCGGACCATTTTCAAACTGAAGACACTTCTGCAATTTCATAGAGTTGGTGTCAGTATCAGACACAGTTATCTTGCCTTGAGCCACATAATGACACCTCGTCTAAAAGAGCATGAGCTCCCCTCGCAGTCAGTCAGTGGAACAGCACTCAAAGCAACTTCAGGGAACACGGACAGGCAACTTTGCCTCAGTGGTGACACACAATAACACACACAGACACACACACATTTATATACAACAAAATAAGCACGTACGCGCTCGCTTTCATGCTCGGGCACTCTCATTCGTACAAAACAAACCAGCACGTACGGTCTATCTGCTTTCATAGAAATTCATTACAGGCAGCAATTCATCCACAACATGGGATCCAAAAAAAACACCAATAAAAAACAGGAAGCATGACTGCAACTCATTCCATTTCTAATATCCAAACTCGTGCAGTTTCCGGACTGAATTGATCACCAAAGATGTAAAAATAATAATTATTTTAAAAAAAAAAGGTGAGGGGGGGACGACTGGACTGCGATTAGCTTGTATACAAATATTGATACCCACTGCACAGATTTGCAGGCCTGTCTAATACAGCTCCACTCTGGATGCTGCCAGCAGTGAGCGGTGCCGCGGTAGGTCTGCGTTCACGTTCCAATCTGATCATTCTTCCTCTGATGCTCCTTCACATCCGCACTTCTGCAGCATAACCTCGGCGAGATGCTGCCTCACACCGCGCAGGGAGAAAGAATGATGTGCGGTCGAGTGCGCGCAAACGGGGGAAATAACTCGTTTGCAGCATGTTTGAAGGATGGTGTGTTTATAAAAGACTCTTAAGTCGCATGATCTCATTTTTTTTTTTCCTTTAACAGGACTCGGAGCGCTCCGTCGACGTTCAGTCCGAGCGGAACAAGAGGGGACTTGCAAGAGCAGTTATGTTGTTATATGAGGTAGCTTCATAGTGAGAAAGGGAAAAAAATGCCTCCATCCTGCATAGGACGCCACCTCAGTAACATGCTGACCACGCAACATCGCCATAATTGTACCATAATATAGCCCTGCCTACCCGACCACTACCTCGTGGTCAGTGATAGACAGGGAGAAAAAAAAAAAAATATATATATATATATATTTATATATGCATACGTGTAGCCTATTTGTAGAAATAGATACATTGAAATCGTGTTAAAGGTCCAAGCCGCACTTACCTAAAACTGACTCTCCCCTCTTAGCGGTATTTGTGGTCCAAGATTTGTTAGTTCTCTAGCCAACAACTTCTGCTGGAGCATATGTATCCAGTGCTCATGCTGGTGGCTCAGTCGGTGATGTTGGATTGCGGATGATTTGGCAATCCTTTTCATGCTCAGGGGAAAAAAATCCTCCGATTCGGCGTGGTCTCGGGCATTGGCGCGCAGAGGAATAAAGTAATGAAGTCCGTCAGGAGGAAGAGGAGAAAAGGGAGCTCTGAATGTCAGATTTATGCCGACGTGTTTGAAACTGTTCTGCTCTCTCTCTCTTTTTTTTTTAATCTCACCGTAAGAGCCGTTTGCGGGTGGAGAGGTGTGGGATGGATATCTAGGAAGGGAGGCTGGGATGCACAGACTGAGGGCGAGAAAGGGGAGGTACAAAAAATACAGTCTCGTATTGTAGAGGACGGTCATGGCAGACAGTAAGGGGTGGGTCTGGACTGTATGAGGCGGAAGGCGATGGGGATTGAGGGTGGGTGAGGATAGGAAGCCGTGTCGTGACTTTTCTTTGCTGATAGGTAAATATTTACACCAACGCTGAGGGGTGAACGCCATGGAGGGCATGGCCTTTACTAATTACGGGGCAAAACTGGGTTACATCTATTTTCGGAGTAGGTTGGCTTGTGAGTTGACAGGGATGAGAGATGTGGAGAAAAACTGAAACACCAACAAAGTGAGAAGGCACCGAGTTGCTAAGAAGGTGATACACTATGTGCCATGTGTGGGCTGTGAACTTTGCATAAAACACAGTAATGTATGACTGCGTTCATATAAACTCGCTCCTTCTAAAACATCCCCCACAGCCACGGGTCTGTGGAGTGTTCAGTATGTGCTCAAACCTGGAAAATGAAATACTAAGATAAAGTGTAAAACAGGAAAATCACGGCGGAAAGAAACCTGAGAAAGTTTGGCATGTCCGCTGTCCGCGGTGCTGAACCTGAGGATAAAGGTGATTTCCGTGCAGGGATGTATGTGACAGGTCTGCGGTCGCTGTCCACCGTGCTGAAAGTGGTTATAGGAACGATTACCTGGTTGTCTCTGTCAGTGGTGCTGAAACACAATGTCGGGGTCAACTGTTTGTGATCGCTGTCCATGGTTCTAAAACGCAACACTAAGCATGATAATCTGGTTGTTGCTGTCAATGGCAATGACATTCCTGATATCCACCATTTTTAAAACACTGACTAGAGGCCTCATTGCATTTTCTCTCACAACAACACTGACTGGATAATACCAAGGATAGGAAAAGATATGAGCATGAGTGAATTTTGTGGAAACATTGCCTTATACCTTATGTTAACCTGTTGTGTTGTGCTCTATGTCTACTGTGTTGATTATCAATAATATCACTTTGCACAACCCTTGATCACTTTATAGTTAAAATAGCACATGGTTACACATGCATCCATGCAAATTACATGGCCTAGCATAATTCAAGCAACTTATGAAGGATAAATTTAAAATTTGATTTTTACTTAATTATCATTATAGACTACTTGATTTACTTTGGTTACTAAATAATAAGGTTGGAATATCACAGGAGGGTTTTTCCCTCTACATTACAGGTGGAAATGATGCAAATCCATACAAATCAAAACTTTAGACTCAAAGTTTTAGTGGAGTCCCAACATGATGTTTTTGCTATTTTGGTTTGTTTTTTATGCTACTGTAGAAAATTCCCTTACAATAAACTGTTTTTCCAAAAGCTATTGTTAACAATAATAACATTGATATTGCAATGCTGAGTTAGACATTTTCTACTGAATTCCTACCAAGTGTGTCTATTGTAGAAGGCCAATGTATAGCCTGAACAAATCTGTTACATCGACCTAAGACTGAAATAGGAATGAATAAAAGCACAGGCTGACAAAAATGACAAGTTGTGTGATAAATCCTCATCAGGTTGAGTAGTCCTTGAAATTGGTGTATATATATAATCTTAATACAGCCTGCACCTTCATTTTATTCATGATACTTAAACTATAAGTCAAAGCCTGTACTGCTGAACTTCACAATATGTGGATGAACTCTAGAAAATGAAACAATTTGTGGTCAGATTAAGTAAAATTGCCTTAAATATGAGATGGGCAGTTTCCCCCTATGAAGTTTAAAAGATGTGCAAGTTTGGAGGCTTTATACTGATAATGTGACACAACACAATATGAAAGGTCACATGAAGAACATTGGGTGGGGTTATTATATCAGTTTAATCTAGTTGAGCCTCACCAATGTCTCGTTCAGGTTTGCCCCTTACCCATAGCTCAGAATAATTGCTTCTCTTTTCTCTGATGATACAATATGATGAAAAGCCGTTGCTATACATTAGTTTTATATAGCTAAACTAAATTTATATTTTATTATAAAATATTATTTTTATATCATTCATTTATAACACTATTACAAACAAATATCACAGTTACCAAAGGAAACCAGCTAATTTCCCATCTAATGATTCAACAACTGTATGTAGTATGAGTACCTAACAGCAACAACAACAAAAAAAAAAAATCCAAGGGATCAAAATTCAAATCAAACTTTTGAACTGATTTTGACACCTTTACATCCATTCTAGTCGCAGACAGCTTTGCAACTCCGTGGGTCTCCAAAGGTTCACTCAATACCCACCAACAGGCAAAGAATCTGCCAGGCCCAGCACTGCATAGAACTCAATGAGGCTAAATGGATAAATGGCGCCATTACAGTCATTAGCCTGGAAGTGCTGGTGACACGTGACAAGTTCCCTTTGCAATAGTAGACATTCTCCAGGGATCATTGAAGTCATTATATTTCAGAATTCTATTTATCGTTGAATTAAATCTGAAGCTCTCCTTCTAACTTTGTACATAAGGATACGCTGAGATTTACTCTCAAATGAGTCACAAAAAACATTTTGAATACTAATAATAATGCATTTAGTTTATAATGCACTTTACATTCTTCACAAAAAAAAACCTCAAACCTTTTTTGATAATTCTACTGCAGTGTGGGTTCATTTCATTGACATGTTTGTTGTAAAAAAAATAAAACAAAAAAAGAAAAATTCACAACTTTTGCTGTTACTCAAAATAAAGAATAAATGTTACGTCAGTCGGTCTACAATACAAAAGCTCCTCAATGAAGAGACTAGATTCTCAATAAAAAGCACATTGACTAGCCGTCAATGCGAAAGTGAACTATCAATATTACTGCAGTGGGTTCTGTGTCTGTGTGTGTGTGGTTGGGTGATGACAAGCCATGTTGGAAAGATGCATATTTTATATTTCCCCATCTCCAGAAGGGGAAATGCTGGTGAGGATCTGTTGGCAAACTAGAAAGAAAGAAGGGACTTAAAGGAGGAGACAAACAGAGTGAGACGACAGAAAAATTGGAAAGAAAGCCAGGTCAATAAATTATTTGAATTTATATGAATTATTGAATTTTTTGAAAGTTATGTGACGCTCATTGCTTAGGGCACGCTCACAATCAAATCAGAATATCCTGCATTTAAAGACCATCAAACAGCTTCTGAACAGCTGAATACAGATTAAGAGCTCAAGATCTTCTATTTGATTGCTTGTGTTTGGTGATTGCGAGCGGTGATAAAGAAGTGCTGAAGAAATAAGGTATTAGGTTGTTCTGGTTCTATACCTCACAGACAGGTTAATTCAGGGACAGTGTGCCTCGGGCACAGCCAACAGGGACAGCTGTTTAATAGACAAATGAAGGTCTTATAGTTAATGTGGACTCAAAAATAAACCACTTAAGCCCGTGTGGAATTAGACTGAATGTTTTTTTCCTGTTGTTCTGTCATCGCTGCTCTTGTTGATGATGACGCTTTCTGCTTCAGCATACAAATCTTCTGCATTAAAATCTCTAAAAAATGTCTAACCATTTTGTAATAACATGAATTTCAAAAGCTGACTTTCAATTGTTTTTTCTCCCCAGCCTGCCATCCTTCTTCCAAACTTATTCGGTTAACATCATCAAATGAGCAGCTGTCAGTTGCAAACCGAACAGTCTCAAAACATACCTGAAGATGTCAACAACAGTCTGCTTAGATGCTAAATTGTTCGCTCCTTATTTTTCAGTGCTACTGCTAACAAACACTTTTCGTCCTTAGGGTGTCACCTGCATCACAGGTTTGTTTACATTGCATCTCAATGCCATTGCCTGTTCCGTAAGAGATTTGGAGAATAAAGGAGGTTTTTCTTTTTCAATTCAGTAACGAGCAATGAATTTCAAACTGATATTGTGACTTTGAAGAGACTGAAACAAATACATATCTGTGGACTACTTTTAGAATGATTTTACTGAGCAACCACATTCCATACTTTGGTATGAAATAACAACTACATTTTTGTAACTTGATGTCACACAACTTTTAAAACAGTAAACAAATTGCAGTTAATTGGAAGATATTCAGGAACAAATACTTTTAGTGATTGCAATGAAATCTCTTACCAAGGTATGAGATCATTTCCGATAGTAGCACCTTATTAACCATAAAGCTGGCTGTGTGCACACTGCGCACGCTGGCTGTGTGGAACCTAATTTATGGTTATCAACTTACTTAATGCCTTCTTGTAAGGTGAATTAGGGAGCAATATGCTACCATTTACGGCATTCAGCATTTAATTAGCGCGTAGCCCTGAATGCAAAATACGACTAAAATTACTAACCCACAGCCTTCTGGGATTACACTGCTGTCAAACAGGACTATACTTATTTAGTGTGTAGATTTGCCTCCATTATCTACATAACTGCAATAACTTTCCCAAATCCTATATCGGCCCAGACACTTACTCTTACAGGAGCTAAATATATCTGTGAGATAATGATCTCAATTCTACTTCCTTGTTGGAGGCCATCGAATCCTCCTCCAAGCTGCCCAGAAGACAGTTAGCACTTGCTAGATTGACAACCTACTAATGGCTGATCTCTGAGGCGTCAACCAAGGAGATGTTTCTGCCTGGTGTTAGTACATGTAGAAGCTTGTCACAGTGTACCCAGACCTCTCCCTGCCAGAGTTATGAAGGCGAAGACAGATGTCCAAATAGCCAGCAGGTCCATCAGTCATGTGGCTTTTTTTTCTCTTGCACAGCAATGAGGGGGAGGGTCAAGAGGGAGAAACACAGATGAATGAAGATGACACCATTCCAGCCTCCCTGCTACTTTAATGAAAAACAAACCACTTTCTAGAAGTTTTCGGAGCAAAAAGGACGGTTAACCAGACACATCCCACCAGAAAGACAACAATATCTGCAAAACATTGCAGCTTTTTTTTTTCTCATATAGAAAAAGAAAGGAGAGGAGAAGAAACACATTTAAAACGTATGACCTTGGTATGGCTGATGCCAAACACACTGTGATTATGAAACTATAACTCAGTGAAACATGTATTGCTGCAGTCCCCTTTGTACAAAGCTCTGGTTGAGTCATAGCTATATATAGTTAAACCGTAGTGTGCCTTAGTTCACATCCTTCAGAGGCTGATCAAGGTTTGGGTTATATTCACAGACTCTGTGTAAACCATTTGCATTAATGCTTGTGTTTTTATTCTTCATCAAGTATTTTTCTGTCTTTCAAACTTAGTGGGCTCCTGTATGTTGATAGTTGATTCATGAATTGAAGGAAGCCCTACAGCACTTTCAAGAAGGCAAACAATGACACAATGGTAAACTATGGATTTCAGACAAACAACTCATGCATTTACACAATCTGCATAATATCCACTTGTCTGTAAAATATGAATATGGCTTCAGCTTAAAAACTACAACTCTAAGTAGACACAGAAAGTCATTTGAGAGGGATTTTGAGGACATGTTACTGTTGTGAATAAACCTTTTAAAACCTGCTGTGACAAGATCACGGATGGCGTTTTCTCCAGAGTTCACGGAAAGTTTTAGGTTTAGTGACAAGGACCTTGAATGAGGCTTAATGCATAATATGAGTAGTGCTACAGGTAATCTCACCACATGTGGCAATGTTGCAGTTAGTATGTGGGTGGCTGCTCAGCATGCAGTTGTCTTATTTCTAATAGCCCATCTGGCACAAAACAAAGGGCTAAACACACCGAGGTTTCATGTCTAATCACAAACTTTAGCAGAGCATTAAAACAAAAACAAGTTTCCAGGCTCCTTTGAAGAAAGTCTGGACCGGGTGAGATTCAAATATATGCCGGTGCTTCTGAATGACCTTGCAGTGGAGAGCACTTGTCTGGTTGAGTGTAGCCTCTTAGAGCTCACTTTTGATTCACTGTCATTGATTTGCTTAACCATATCCCTCCATCTTTGGGTAACTCCTGCTCGCGAATTCATTTGTGATGTAAGTCACACAGAACACTATGGGCTGTGAAAATTTAATCTGTGCCTTTAAATGGTAGTATCTTCTAATATAGCTTTCAGTTAAACTCCCCAAATAATTGTAATTAAAATTCTATCAGCCTGGGGTCTTTTGTCATTGTTTGTGCCAATATTTTCATGCCAACATCAAGTAAACAAATAATAATAATTAAAAAAAAAATAAAAAATTCAATTCAATCTGTTTTGCCAACCAGGCAAATTGAAGAGTGGTGTTTAGGACCCATATATGTACATAACATTAATACATGAATTTATAATATATCCAGTGCGTGCTGTGCTATTTAAGGTTAACATTTACTTTGGTCAATTTCTGAAAGAAAGTAATCCTATATTTGAAAACACTGATATATATCTACAATAATGGGGCTACATACAGCTTATTACAAAGGGAAACAAAAAGTCATTGTAACTTTGGTGCATTGTAACTTGTGCTGCAAGAAGAAAATGTGCAGAATACTGAGTAACAGCCAAGCAGTTTCACAAATGCATTATTATGAGCACCCTGGTGCAGTGTGTTCAAGGGTAATTCAGCTATGAATCACAGAGAAGGCTGCTGCTGCACTGCTCTGTGTAGGTTGAAACTTTCAAGTATGTTAAGACCGCTGCCCTAATCAGTGAAGCCAGAGAAAGTATTTTAGTAGTAACACGTAATTACATATCGACACTAATTACCTATTGTTAAAAACCTACACTAGTTAACCACATATTGAATTATAAAGGTGCGTAATGTGTCTTCTATTAACTGATGTATTTCAAATGTCAGTATATCATTACACTTAACAGATATATATATGTAAGCTGGTAGACAAGTGACAGTGGAGAGCTCTACGTTGCAAAACCTGTAATTTCAAAGAGAGAAAAAAAAAAGTAGGCCTCATTTGTTTGTCACTACAGACTGAAGATGAAAATAAACATATACTACATTGGGACTACAATGGGAAAAAAAACAAACTAAGAAGCCTAAAGTTGTTCGGTCTGAATAATCAAGCAGTGATTAGGGCATGGTTAAAGGCCATCTGACGGGCTCAGTGGTACAATGTGGACCACGATGAAGCTCGCCGTTCCAAAAATATGCATAACTAGAGCCAGCAGAGAAGAAATCTCATACCTTCTACTTTCCCATTTTACACTTGACAGCAACTCTTACTGTCCTTAGCAATCTCTTTTTCCCTCTAACTCTTTGTCTACATATCTCCCTTCGCTCCTTTTCAGATTATTCTTCGCTCCTCTGTCTTTTTCATGTGCGCACCCACTCATCATTTATGCATTGTACAACAGCACTGTGAAGGCTTGTCTTCCCCAGCTTTGGGCACATTTATAAAGCTTATAACACTTAAGATACTTTGTTTTCACATTCATTTAATCATTGTGAAGTTTCATTTCATGCCCCAATCTTTTATTTGGTGTAACCCTATATATTTCTCTGTTTGCAGAGTCTTTGCTGCTCCATTGTACATTGGCTCGTTTTGCAAATGAGCTGCAAATTTGTGCTCTGATGATATTTTAATCACCTAATGCTAACGGGGAGCTTGTAGATGCCTGAGCCTGGCAGGAGTTTAGTACATCACTGAAGGTTTGGCCCCAGATATATAACAGTTTTAGGAGATTTGCAAGTAAATTATACATATACAATTCCTTGTTTCAAAGTACCTGCGTCTATCAGAAAACACAACATACACCTGTGTCTCATTACAAATCACAGCATGAAGCCAATCAGCACAACTATATGTTGGAGAGAAAATTTGAAAGTAACACAAGGCAAGAACTGCAATATTATTGAATGCCAAGCTGCAGCCTTGGTAAATGAAATTGAAAGGAGAGAAACTATATTGTTTGGAGGATTGAGTTTTTGGATCAGGGATAAATACACATTGCAGAAAGACAGAAGGTCAGTGAGACTGTGGATTCTGCCATTTCAAAGTATTGCAATTTTAACAATGTAAAAGGTAACACTGTCAAATAAGCAAAAAAAAAAAAAAAAAAAGAAGATGGAAAGGAAAGTGAAAATGCTTCAGTGTGGTGGGGGAAACTCATTCCAATTGACAAAAGCATTGTCAGTGGCAAAATGCCTGCAACAAGGGTATCAAACAGGCCAAGCTGGAGGTTGGCCAGTTGGCCAACTGATTCCATGCCAAATTGATTAGAGCAGAGTCAGATAAATGGTACAATAATATTGCATAGTATTGCTTTACAGTGCAAAATACAAATAGCCTTGTAACACTTTAAATTTTTCATTTATGATGTGTTGGCGGTGGATGGAGACACAGCTTTCATTAAGGAAGGCGCTGGAAACAAGTGTGTGTGTCTGTGTGTACAGCAATACAAGAAATCTGGCTCACAGACTGCCAGCAAATGTCCTGGTCCACAGGGCAGATTCTAACAGGTGCAGTGTAGAACGCAGAGGGGAGAAAAAAAAACCCACAGCAAGCTCTAGTGAGGCAGCAAGGCAAAGGCATTTCCCTCATGATCTGTTCAGCTACAAAAAAAGCCATATGCTTTGCATTGTAGTGTGCTTACTGCGTGGACCAAAAGCCTGGCACTGTGAGTGCAGTGTAAGTAAGATGAAACTGACCCCAGACATTAATAAACTTATAGTTAAAGCAGCTGTAAATTTTTTTTAAAGTAGCTGCAAGTGACCATACAGGACTCACAGCATTAAAAAGAAAAAACTCAATCTATAATGTTTTGACCTCTGGTTGACACCAAGAGGTGTGTGTAACCGGAAGGTTACTGGTTTCATCGCCAGACTGGCAAGAAAAATGGTGGTTGAGAGCGTACTTGACCCCCACTTACTCCCCCTCATTACCCTTAGGAAGGCCCATAATCCACAAGTGCTCCAGTGGTTCACGCATAATATTGTGGCTGTCCTGGGCAGCTTCAATGTTGAAATATGTGAGTCAATTTGTGAATATAATCAGAGCTGTCTGGAAAATGCTGAAAGGAAAATTAAATAATTATCCACAGTTAATTTGACTTTACAAGCTTCTAGTCCCTATTAGCGGTGCTCAATAATGCTGTGTGAATGTGCAAATATCTACCGCAGATGTCTGAAGGAGAAAGAGTTCACACATAGACGATGGCAAACAACGTGTCATAAATATTGACGTCTCGCCGTGACAGCTATAAACTCCGAAGTTCCTGTCTGTACCCCCTCAGCAAACACACATCTACACACACTCAGGGACACACAAACACCCTTTTGTGTCAACAGAAGATTCTGAGTTGTGTTGAAAGCTCATACAGTAATATGAATGACAGTGTCTTCAAGTGGGGGGGGGGAGTAGTGACTGCAACAAAGATATGCTGGATTGGTTTTTCTGGGACCTGATTGAGCAGTCTGCTCCTGGAGCTGACTATGTGCCACACATCCGGAGCAAAATACAGTGCAGCATATATAAATAAATAGTATTTGCATCGATTTGATGACAATTTTGTGAAGATGTTTAAATGGCATGGGAGAAGAGTCAGATTTTCACTGTGACAATGTGTAAAACAACACATTTCCTTTCTACTCTTATTACCTGACATTTTCCATCTGATCTTTGTCTGGATTGATCAACTCACTAGCATACAGCTCATCTCCTACTCCTCTATTGCAGCACTTGTGATGACAGAGACGACTATGGCGACATCTTCAAACTGAATGATGTCTGGATGACAGCTCAATCCCATAAACAACCCAGGATTGGCTTGAAGTTATTCTGCATGGTCGGTAGGGCTTCGAGTGGCAGAATCGCTTCATTGCATGTGCCAATCCTATTCTAGCTCCATTTTAATTAGTGTGGATCTCCTCTGCCCTCCTTGGCCTTTTGTCGTATAATAAAAGTAATTAAATAAAAGTAAAGTCTTGCTAATCCGACAAATGTGACAAGAAAGTAATTGACGTTAACTAAGTGGCTGAAAAAGTGATCAACTGACTTCTCCTCGGAGGCTGCAGTTCATTTTTGCTCAAATTTTTTGTATGCTCATGTATTCTTTGTTTGTTATATATTTCCCTTTTGTTTTCTAAATGCGTGTGCTTTTAAAAAGGATTAAATGTTTCTTAGATTTCCCTAATGATGTCCCAGGTTTAGCATTTGGATCAGAGACGGGGAGGTAAAATGGGAGATTTGTTGCAACATTGCAAGGTCAATTGAACATTTGGGCATCTACCTTGACAGGAATAAACAGTGCAATTAGCTAATGGTCATTGTAACCCTCTAGGGGGAGCTTGTGCTAAAACCAAGCGTGGGTCAGTTCACAGGACAGTAAATAAAAAGGTGTTGTTATCTAGTGCCCATTTCAAACCTAGCTGAAATGTTATGTTTTGTAAATGTGCTGTCTAATAGAGCTGAAAAAAAAACAGCAATAGGAAAGTACTGTGAATTAAAAAAAAAAAAAAAAAATGGAAAGACAACCAATTTCAGAATACACTATGACCACGTAGGTGGCAACACGTGGGCACAACCAATAAATCATTTAAATGTTGTTGAGGGGGATCATCGCACTAAAATGGTTGCATATGGTGAGAAAAAGTACAGCTGGAAAGTATTCGATTTAACCATTTAACTGTGGAGAGTGTTCGAAGAACAGAAGGTTTCCATAATTATAACGGTACAGATTCACAAGGAGCCATTTTCAGGCTGTGCGAGAAAGCTGGTGTAAGATGGTGTGATGTCAAGCTGTACAGGGAAATTTACCTCCATGAGTGAATGAAAAGGAAAATAATGAAGGGAACGACTATCCGACAGATTAATTCCATTTTTGAAGTCTATCAGCACTGTCATATAAAGACGTGGGATCGACTCCAAGAGTTAGCGAAATGATATTAGAACTATTGATGTATGTGACACCATCATTTACCTAAAATATGAATCTTTCTACATGCTGCTTTCCAACTATGGGAACCCGACAACCCTGAACCTTAAGGAATGATTGAAGCCGATCGTTGTGAGAAGAGGTGGTTGGTTCCATTTTGCAGACACAGCATCAGACTATAATTTATATATTTCCCTCTGTGGTGTCATTCAACTGGGACAGATGTCCATATATGATATCTGTCCCTGCTGTTTTGGCTTTTTCTTCAGAACAACTGCAGAAAAAAGTAAGGAGGAGCTTTTTTTCAGGTGACATTGCTCAACTTGTTTTCTGTGCCTTTGCGTCTTCACTTGCTATCACTCAAGTCCTCAAATTTGTTACTGTTGCAGAGTACCATGTCACATTTCACATACAACAGTAAACAACATCATCATTCTTTCTAGAAATTTTCATTTTTTCCATTTCCAGTGAAAAAGCCGAAATCCTGCTCCCAACTGCCTCTCATACGCTACAGTTTGTTGTCCTATTGACATGTCTTTTTCATTTTGACTGATTAGTTTTGTAACTGACTGGTCAATAAGACAGACTGGGAATTTCAACAGCGTTCTTGACGACTTAAATTGTGCTTGTTGACTATAAATTCTAATTTCAAACTTGTCATTACATGTTGAGTTTTTTTTTTTGTTTGTTTGTTTTTAAACACAAATTCAGAAAATTTTGACTAAAAGTGAAAGTTCTCGTCACAAGTACATAATTTGCAGTCATATAATCATTGGAGATCACCAATGGGCCTGCTCCATATGGGAGAGACATCCTTCATTTAAAGGAACACTAGAGCCAGCCTAACAATTGCTGTTCAGCTGGCTGAAGTATTTTTATCAATGCATCAAATACAAAAGAATGAAAAAGTGAGTCTGACAGATCAAATTACATTTGTGTGTTGTTTTTTTATGTTTTTTTGTCCTCTTATCTTGTTAGGTTTTAGGTGCATGTCTCTTTCCCTTGCACTCTCTCAAATCAAACATTTTAAGTCAACTATTACACCTTTACTGGATATACTGTAGAGCCAGTGGAAACATACAGAAACACACACAAGCTAGAATCAAATACTGGCAGCACCCATATGGAGAATGGAGATTGCACACTTTGATCATCAGAGTCAAAAGGGACCTTAAACAGGCACAAGAATGTTGTGCAGAGAGAATCAAACTGGTCATTACTGCTATGTAGCTCTGTTTGCATACTGCAAGAACCTGGACATTGATTCAGTGCCACCTACTGAGCAGTCCTGAAATTTAGCCCTCAGAACTTCTTTCCAGTATGAGCAAAGGAGGGCGGAAACCATATGGTTTGGATAGGTATTTTGTAAAACTATATGGCTAGCTATCTGCAGAGAAAAGATACATTTATCTGTAAATGACTGCCAGCAGAGGTCTGTTATTTCTCCCCCGAATGACATTTTTCTTATGTGCATGTGCCAAATCCAGCAGCGATACAGTACATTCAAAGCTGTTCCTGAGGATTAATTTGACTGGGTGGATAAACCTGACTGTGCAGTTGCACAGATAGCCAGCAGTGATGTTTGAGGGTAAACAGTGTGCGAGGGATGAACTAAAAATGATCCCCAAATAAGATAGTACTATTATACCATATCAGTATTAATGTTATGCAGGATTAACTGGTAAAGTGGTTTATCCTGTCTAACTCATGCAACGCTGATGAGCATTTGTGTGATCTCTGTATTAATAACGTGGATTTTCTTTATTTTCTATACATTCCAGATAATTACTTATCTATATTCAAGATGGGTTTGGCAATATAGCAGAAATTAAATACAGCCAGCTGGGCTTATGAACAATATGATCACATGCAATTTCGACAAATCCGACAAGAATAGAAAACATTTTTCAACTCTCAGCTGGTATGTTGAAAAGCTCTCCAGTCTGCTTGCAAAGAGCCTAACACAACTACTGTTGTGTCTGTTTGACTGGGATCTGGGATTTCAGATCTGAATGCGAGGCTTTGTCTGGTTACTAATGAAGACAGCTTGTCTGCTAAAACACTGGGACATTAATTTATACTGCAAAGAAATCAAAGTAGGAGACCCTCTCTTAGTTTTAGGTTCTTTAGACTGTACATTTTTTCTTCAAAGCCAATTTGGATCCTTACTTGAAGTTAACACCTTTTTTTCTGTAATGTTCCTCTTGGGCACAATTTATATCACTAACAAGCATAAATTACACCGGGGCCTAGAAACCATTTGGCTCTCCATGAATTCTTGCTTTTGCTGTGTTGAAAAGAGAGAATTGCAGGATTCCCTTAGCCATTTTGCATTTTGAAAGGTAACACTCAAGGATCCCAACAGCTTCTGCATCAAAAGACTAAGACTAGAAATGTTGAATGGTCTTAGATGAAACACATCATTTCAATTTTCCACAAAATAATGCACATAACAAGAGTGATTGATAACTCTCCATCTTGTGGAAGTCCTTCAGAGGAACGTGCTTAGCCAGAGCTAGCATTTAGACAATGCAGAGGCGAGAAGATGAAGACGGATGAGGCACGATGACGAAACAGTAATAAGAGAGTAGGAAAGTTGCACTTTCTCAACACATGGGAAGCACTGAAGAATTCAAATTGAATAACTTTGATTTAAACCACACAAGGAAATCTTCATAAAATCACCGTTCCCCGAAAAATATACTACAATGATTTGAGATTTTATCAGTCATTATGGCGCAACAGGTTTGTGACATCATACATCATACAGTATATGTAAGAAAAACAAGCATTAAAAGAAGTTATCTGTTTTATATGCCAATTGCCTTCAAACCAATGTTCCAATCTCTATTGCTCATCTTCCCTACGGGATCTAAACCCTTCAAAGCTTTTGTGCTACCTGCCTGGAAGGAAGGCAAACATCCCGTCCTTTCGATACTGTTTCACAAACTTGGCAAGTACCGTGTTTATCATCTTACGTGTGCAGAATTGAAACACTGTGATAAGGCAGGGGACATGAAATACTCAGATCCAGCCTTGGCAAACATCTGATGCAGCTTTCAGCCATTGCCCACGGCATCCCAGTACAACCCTCAGTTTGGTATCCTTTTTGCAATCGCCTTGATGCTTTTGACTCTGTACATCATTAGGTATGCATTACCCGTTTAATGACAGGTTAATGCACTGAAAGACAGATTCTATGCATGATGCAATATACATCGACAGAATAAAAGTTCATTCTGGGTGTTCCGTCATGATGCAATATCAACACCTGATAATATGCACAACTGAGCAAAAACATGGATTGTAATATCGACTTTATCTTATCAGCTAGCTGTGTGTGCCACATGGCATAGAGTCAGAGTGTCATGCGGTGTTTCGTTGAGCTATGATAGTCTCTCTCAGTCAAAAATAATGAGCAAGTTGTAGATACCAAGAGAATTTTCTTGATTTCTTTTCATCGATTCGAGTATTTATTTCTTTCTTTTTTTTTTTTTTTTTGTGGGGGCAACAAGCAGGCGATGGAGTTTCTCTGACAAGCATTCGCTGTGACAAGCCATGATCAACTGACAGAAACTGATTCTGGTGAGGGGCTGGATACAACCTCGAGAAAACAGTGCGGTCAGAAATTTCAAAGAGCATTAAGTGTGTCCTTTATTTTAATTTTGCATTGACATTATTTTTAAAAACTATGAATGCTGAAATTTTTGCACATATTTTATGGCATGAAGAGAGAACATAAAATAAAGATTTTTTTTATTAATCAGTATTTTCAGTTAGATGTTGATTTTATGGTGTCATGGGTGTATCAAACACTGAAAGATAATAAAATTCAAACCTTTGAACAAATTTTTTTATCATCTCAGTCAGTAAAGTCTGTGCCATTATTTCCTCTCAGCTAAGCCCGCAGCTTTGCTCCCCCTTTACATCTCAGGCTATATTGTATGTCATTATCCTTGTAAAAGCCATCTATAAATAACGAGACAATTTTGTCGCTGTTACTTTCTGGACCCATCTTTCAAATTATCCTAAAATGTATGAATTCTGGTTTTGCAATACTTCCAGCCCAAAAAAATTGACGCTGTCCCAAAAACAAATTAGGTTCATTTCCGAGAACTCTGTCATCACCGTCACCCACCCACACAGCGTGATGTCTGGCCAGGTGGCAGAATCCTTCTTCACTGACAGCTTTGAAATAATTTTGGCTCTGGTGCTCATTTTCTGCATTTAAAAGAGATGTCAGAGCAGCACCCGAGCAGTACCCCGATCATTGACAATGATATTTTTTCCACATTTCACACTCTCTGTAACTGAATGTGTTCAAGGCACCAACGTACATGTGGTGCATTCTTTAGCTTATAAATTGGTAATAAAGATCCATAAAGAGTCCGTCCACAGTTTCTAATGCCAACATTTTCAGGAGACGCTGAACATGGTATCCCTGAAATCATCTGCAACCCCCCCGCCTTCCCCTTTTTTTGACTTCAGTGGCAGTAGCCATCGATTTATATGATCCATTTTGCTCATATGCCTCACTGCAGAACCATCGAATCTTTATCATCCAGTTGAAACACAACGACGTGTGCAGAAATTGCTGCAGCATTGCACCATAGCCATCTATTTGAACCAGGGAAAAAATAATAAGAGATAATTTATATGGCAACACAACTGTTGTTGCGTTAATGAAACTACATGTTGCGTCACTGAGAAGCATCTTAGATTCAACAGCAGAAGCAACCTTGGTAGAAAACAAAATGGTGGTTCCCTTGCTGCTAATGTGTTCTATGCCTGGGCCATATGTGTGCAAATACCCTGCTTCTCAGTATCCCTGTCATTCGTCAGCGGTCCTCTTCTAGAAAAACCTCATTTAATGTCATTGACGTTGTCCAAATACTCATTATATTCCCTCAAGCTTGTTACAGTGGTGCAAATTGCAGTGCTACATACATCATAGAAAATATTCCCACTCTTAATGTAGAATAAATTTTGGTAGTAATATCCTTTGTGAGCATTGCAAAGGGCCTTTTGTGAATTCTCTTTTCTGTCCAATCAGTGGCACAGAGTGAAGGTAATAATTTGTCTGTTTACCTGCTCAACAAAAGCATCCACCAACTGCTCCAAGTGCAGGACAGCAGTTGCACCGTTGCATCTGGCATGAAAACAGTGGACCATGTGCTCCACGCTCAAGCCATCTCCACAGCAGAGGACAAGCTGCCGAACATTATGGATGATCAGCATGAATCCCTGGCATCCAGCTATGATCTCCAGAACTCCGGCCGTGGTGCTGGGGATTGACAAGATCAAGCCTGTCCTATTCAGGGAGGACACGCCAGTGGGACTGAGGTTTATAAAGAAAGAAAAAGCCTGTTTTTCTTTTTTCTTTTCCCAGTCTTGACAACTTTACTAGGAGCTAGGAGCTATAGTTTGACTAGCTTTTCTTTTTTTAAAGCTGAACTGTAAGACGGATAAATCTAATGAAATGTATTAATTTAACACCAAATCCTAACAGAGTTACATCAAGGCACTTTACATATAGAACAGGTGTAGGGTTAGGGACAAAAACTCTTCATAAAATTATTTAAAAAGACCCAACAAATCCTATGGTGGCTATAACAGTCCACCAACAGATTAATCTCTTCTTTAATTTGTTGTCAGCTATCAGGTGAATCAGATCAACTGATAGCAAATGATATAATAATAATAATTATAATGTTTAATAGTATTATTAGTTTTAAGGGTGTAATAAATTATTTAAACTGAAAGGATAACCAAATATATTTGTATTTCCCACCGTGGGACAAATAAAGGAATATGAATTTGAGCAGCTTCTTACCTTTTATTACTTCTACTGTTTACCTCCCAAACGACAAAAGAATAGACAAGGATGTTTAAAGCAAGTGTAATTTTTAAAGCAAGCCATATAATACTTATAATACTAATAAATGTCTTTCCTTATAATACTACAAACTGGTATGCAACGTTTTAGTGTCTGATAAACCTTCAAACTCATTTATTATTTATTACCCAAACTGGACTTCTGGGATCATATTTCATTGTCTCATCCATAACACACAACACACGCAACACATCTCTTACAGCAGAGGCACTTTAATTGTCAATCACCTAAATCTTTTTATTTTGAATAACAAGTCCCTGATGGACACCCGGATTTCTGCCAAAGTTACAACAGTTGAGGTTATTTCACATGAGAGACTTCCTTGGTCTAGGTCTGTTCTATAGTCACCCGATTTAGTTGACCAGTATTGTTAAAGATCAGTGTGTTAAAAACGGCAAAATCTGCATTTTCCACAAGAAGCTTTGTGACACTACAGCAAAGTCATGCCACATCCACCTTTGCTTCATTATCATCAATGTCATTATAACCCTAATAGGATTCTCACAGGGAAAACATAAGCATAGTAAAAGAAGAATCAGGCCATGCTGACCTCTTTCTGGTGGAGCTTTCTAAGTGATACTTAGAAAACAAATTAACCGTCTCGCAAATCTGTGCATTCTTTCTACTGTCCAGTCACCTAAAATTAGTATGACTGAGTGCAGTTGTTTGACTGAACCAGCTCTAAAGCCGCAGCCAAGCTAACCTCAACTATTATTTAATTACAGCCTCTGATTAATTCTTACGCTCACACGGTGATTAATTTCCTGGGGCGAGTGAAGGATCGATTGTCTGTTCTGTTAAAGACAATGAAGCCTTTCACCTCAGCATATTAGAGTATTTGAGACACTTACTGACACAGTATCACCACGCACTGAGAGACTATTTTCAATGTGTTGCATAAGCCCATTAGGTAGTCAAATGATTTGTTTGTTTGGATGTTTTCTTGTTTTTTTCTTTTCTAAAAATCCAATAACTAAGGAATTAAACTACGCATCAGTATCTGAATTTCACTGCCCACAATAAATCTGGCATTGCAATATTAATTTGCTTAGATGCTCAATTAAAATGTGTGTTCTGTTTTCAGTGTTGTTTAGAACCTACACCAACATATACCACCGTCTGGGAAGAAAGTGAATAAATAAAAAGGGGAGAGAGAATGCAAATAGTCTGGGTGTTAGACAGTAAAGAGCAAATCTATCCTGCTGACTACGCTTTAGGGGAGCTTTGCAACAGTGGAAAAGACACATTTGTGTATACAACTGTGGAAGTTTCCTGAGAATAGGAAATGCTTTAGAGGGGGGAAGTGTGATTCTTGTTTTCATTGCATATGTGAATGTATTCTGGTGGATGACAGTAGAAATATGTGTCAGAGGTCATGTCTGTCACTGAATGTGGCAGGCATTTATAGGAGTTAACATCTGGGTGCAGACAACAGGAAAGAGTTTAAGTCGACAATTGTGAAAGGTTTGGCTACCCTGGTTAGGTATTCCCTTCAACACTCAGGAGAACTTGGATGCTTTCAAGCCCAGTGTAGGAATGCATTTTCAAGAGAGGCATCTGTCATAAGCCTCTATCTCTCTGCAACTGCGGCCCATTGAGCAGCATCTCTGCACCAGAGCTTGATCCATGGTCATACAGTGTGTCCCCATCCCCCAGCTGTTTTCTCTACACCTGCCCCTCCGATCATAGATGATCCTGGTTGATGGTGACTCCACCAAGGCCACTGTGAAATGCATTTCTCTTAGGGTCAGAGCCGAGGGTGTTTCGGCTGGGCTCATAATGGCCAGAAGTAATACGGGGCGTTTGACAATACGACAGCATCTTGAAAATTAGAAGACCTCGCAGTTGTTCATGGAAGATAGCAGATTTTTAAAACTAAAAGGTAATGCAAGCCATGGATCCACTGTGACATTTCATTATCCCTTTGAGAAACATCACAGTAATGAAAGCACTTTGTCTTGATAAAGTAACATGGCTGGTGTATTTTTATATTTCACATTTTAAATATATACACCTTATGCTTTAAGACCTGTCCTATCCTGTATAATTGTCAGGTATACCCTTTAGAGAATACTGAATGACCTTTTGCATACTGGCAAGCCTTACTCTGGGTAATCTAACCCATCAACATTAAAATCTGTTACCAGGTGGGGGGCTGATAAAGCTTACCTAGCTTTGATGATACCACAAGGGCAGCAGCAATTTGCAGATACAAATCAGAAAATTATTTTGCATTTGCAATCATTCATGGGTATTTGCAAACGCCTGGAAGGGGGTGGGGGGGGGGGGGGGCAGAGGAAAAAAATATGATTATATGCCATATTCTGCACTTCAGTCAGTTTTTAATTGAGGAAAAAGTGGCATTTAATTACCAATTGACCAAAAGGAAATGAGCTTTATTGATTTGTTTGTGAAAGTACAACATTCATCCATCCATGTACAGCTCACTAGTTCAGTCCCTCTGAGGGAACAGACAGAAACAGTGTTGTTTATCTACAAATACTGTAGCAAATACTTTGAATTCTATGGTTAATATTCAATATAGACACAAATGCCCAAAGGGAAAGGAATGAGTGGCCTGAATTATGAAGTGGCTTTAAGAAATTCATACACTTGACATCTTGACTTCTTGTAGGACAACACATGAAGCAATTTCAAGTCCGGCTCTTATGAACAATCACGTAATATTGAAATTTCAGAATTGACTATCTCAAATTTTTTGGCTTTTCTTTATGTTTTAAAAGAAAAAATAAATAAATAAATAAATCATACACACATCGCCCTTTGACTGTGTTATTTCAAATGAACTAAAGATGAAGAAAAACCGATATAATATTTCAAAAAGCAGCGAGGTCATGACCCACATGCTGCATTCAGGATTCAGTTGCTCTTGCTGTTCATTTGTAGTTGCAGCTACAGAAACCACAGAGTCAGTACCGGCTCCGAGGACTGCAGGTCACACATGTCCCCACAGGTCCCGGAGGTCCCAGGAAGACAACAATTTTTTGACACTGTTTCAAGGAGTAGCAGCCATAGACAAATGTTAGCATGCAGTAGTGGGAATTACATTTTGTTTTGTTTTTTGGAACTTAATGTGAAGCAACAGTGAGAGAGACAAAGAAAATTTGTTTGAATTAACAACAAGGTCCACATCAGGTATTGGGGAACTAGGGGGACCTAATGAGAAGAGGGCTACGGGAGCAAGAACAAGACACTTCTGGATGAGAACGGAGACTATATATAATGGCTATTACTGTACTATTATTTTTGAGCGTTATTACTCAACCTTTGTTTTTATTCGTTTAGTTTGTTGGTTAGATTAGGAAACATACCATTCGTATATGCACTACCAGTCAAAAGTTTGGACACACTTTCTCTTTCAAATGCATAGGGAAGTGTGTCCGAAATTTTGACTGGAAGTGTATATTTAGTCATATTACGCATGAAGCATTTTATCTACTCTGGTAAATCAGAAAATTCACATTGCCGAATTTGAAAGCACATTGTATCAAGCAGTAAGCAGCTCCAACCGGGTGAATGCAGAAAATAAACCGCGCTTTAACTTCCAGGGTAAACGAATAGATTTTTGATTGCTCTGTTTCAATACACACACACACACACACACGCTTCACAATTACTTGTTAGAAGCCTGGTGGTGGGCGGTAAGCATGGTTCATTCCAGATCTCCTCACCAGCAGAACTGAGTGGGTGGAGGAGCATGTCTGGAGTATGAAAACAGTGCCAAGGTTGGAGCTCATAACACTGGGTAAACACATGGCAGCAACACACAAGTGCTCATGTACCCACACACACTCACAGGTACACAAACTACCTTTTCGACATATAAAAACACACACACACACACACCTACACCCATGTATATTAACTGGCACACACAAACACACAAACACACACACACACACACACACACACACACACACTACTTGCCTTGCTCATGTTTGTGTGCTGGCCCTATGCCTGCCTGAAAACAAGTGGACAAAACCACTTTCACCATCTAGGACCAGGTCTGATTATTACAGGCAAAATTAACTTACTATCCTGTGGCTCAAATCCTCCTGTTTATCTTCCCTTTAATTTATTTTACCCTCTCTCTGTCTCCTCTCTGTCTAAAGTGCTGTGAGCCACTCTGAAGTAAAAGGGTCATGAACTAGAACAGTGTTCAAGTGATAATAAACCTCTTAGTGCTTTCTCTCGTTTTATTACTTAAGCCACATTTCATGACATTTATATGTTGTCTGTTGCGCAGGATTAAGCAGAAATACCCAGAGGAGAGTGAGAGAAAAAGGCAGCCCATTAAAAGTAAGTAAAAATGACTGATCTCTCGTCTCTTTCTTGATGGGTCTTGAGCTTGTGTTGACTGCTGATTAGACTGACAGAGAAGTTCGGACTTGGTTTCAAAGCAGCCTGTGTGCGCAGGGCTTTTTGTGTGTGCATGTTGGTGCGCTTGGGTGCTTGTCTTTTATGTATGAGTGCGTGTGTGTTTGCATAAATGAGCAGTCCAGTCATTCATCATGGTTTCATTTCTCAGCTTCATGAATAATGTCACTGTGTATGCATCTTTTTGATGTCTGTGTATAGGACTGCAGTGCAGCTGAGGAGACCTCTATTCATTGTAAATCAAAATTAATCAATTAAACTGAATCAATTCACTGCACCAAATGCCATGTATATTTTGTTTAACTGTGCATCCCACTAATATGGAAATAGTCAAGCATTTGTTTGAACACTTGTTAATGATGCAGGGTGAAAACGAGGATTTTTCTTTACTCATATTCATATGAGGGTAATGGGTCGATGAAACTGCTAGAAATGTGCAAGTCAGTTGAATTTTAAGTGAAAAATATGAATAGTTTTCATAGCAATGGAGTAGCAGGGGGTTGTTAAAAGTAAACAATAAAACTGACAATAGGTGGAGACAAAGCAAATCATAGGCTCATTTAATACATAGTGTAATAATATCATGGCAATCCAGCTCAGTCAATTTTAGTCAGTTTGTATTTTTATAGAGCTGTTTCACGACAGACGTTATCTCAAAACACTTCCCAAGAACGGCATCCTTATTACTATTATTAGTACAACTACTATTATTGTAATACCAGATATGAAACTAGCTAAATAAATAAATAAACTAAATATGACTTCCTGAATTAAAAAAAGTTTCTTCAGGAAGTATCAGCGGTCTTAATATATAAAGATATTTAAAATGGCACAGATATGGCCCCTCTATTACAGAAACCCCAGGCAGCGCTGCATTTATTCCAGACACGGCTAGTCAAATGTCAGCAGCATTGGTGGAAGAACTCTCTATTTTTCCCCTCAAACACAGGCGCCTGGCATCACTGAGACTGGATTTGAAAGCAGTAGTTTTCATATGGCCTTAGTAAAAGAACAAAACATCTGAAAGCATCTCTTGCTCAACATGACATATCATTTGTCCTGTAAACTGAAAAACAAGACAATCAAGTGTCTCAGAAAAATCAGCATAAAGAAGCAACAGACGCATGACAGCCTGTAACTGACTACAGTCTCTTGTCACCATCATCCTTGGGTTTGAAACAAAAGGGCCAAAGAAAGATGGTTGGAATTCAAGAATGTCTAAAAGATGGACAGTAGAGATCCTGGGCTAGCCCTTAGCAGTCGCAATTAAATTGTGTTATTGCACAGATATTTATGCAAATGTCTCACAGCAAACGAAAAAATAAATAAAAAAATGTTTCGGAGTCTACAACCAGTGAATCAAGAAGTAGGAGCAGACTTAATTGTTAGGCTGGTGGTTGATACAGTCCCCACGGTTGCCACTGAGGCTCTTTACTAGAGGAATCCATCCACAGTTCTCTGAAAGTTTATGTCTCTGCTTGTAACCCAGGGACAGTATAAGAGCCCATAGGCATTTGTTTAAAAAGAAAAAGAAAAAGAAAAATACTAAAACTTATGGAAAGAGGTCGAGGAGTGTAAAATTTTATAGGCACAATAGATGACAAAACAAGCAAGAGTCTAAAAGGCCAACAGCTGAAACACACATAAGTAATGTTATAGGGTTTGTGCAGCTGTCTAATACAGATCCACAGGCAAGTTATAATACAGCTGAATTTCTTAACAATGAGTAATACACTGCAATATACTGACAAACCATGAGCAGTGACTTTGTCAACTACTAGTTCCCCTCCGATTTTCTGGATGCCAAGGTAGGTTGATGGTGGAAAAACAAGAGAAGCAGTAAATCTTTGTCTGGACTGGTAGTTCATTAAAAAGACAGAGTGTCACATATGAAAAATCTGAACTTATTATCGATAATGTCCAAGAACAAGTGTGTGCGGTGGAAAATAATGTGTGGAGGTCATTAGCAAGCCGGCTGCATCAAACCCAGAGGCAGCAGAGGGAATGTGAATTCATCAAAGTCAAAACCTTTATCAAGATAACCTGGCAATGAACCCTTGGAATTTGCATATGATGTTGTTTTTACAGTAATATCCTGGTAAAAAGAAAAAACAGAACCTGACGCCAGCCAGCTCTCTCAGTGTTTTTGTTATGGCCTGGAGTGCACAGTAGAATACAATCTCAGTTTCTGCTCTCATCTTTGTGATCGAGGTAAACATGCAAAAAGCATTTCGTTGTTTGCATCCAACGTGGCTGAAAGCACATGGCCAGTTTACCTTCAAATAGGTGCTGAAGAACAAATTACCGAATGGAAATTTAGACACAATGACTGGAAGGCCATTAAGCTGATGCACACAGTAAAGTTTCTAGTGGGTGTGTGTGGAGGCCATGTTGCTTGATGTTTCGTGTACATCCTGTACTTAGAAATATGCATTAATACTAATTCAATAATCTGATGTTTGATGTGTCTTGTTTTGGGGTTTTTTTTTGCTGTTGTCTTTAATTCTTTTTTTTTCTTTTCTTTTTTTTTTTTTGCATAGCATGTTTGTTGTTAATGGCATTATACTAAGTCTCATTTGCAAGCACACCTGTTGTGCTGCCAAACACTTGTCACCGTAGGCGTAAAATCTTTTTGTTCTCCAAACCCTACTAGTCATCACTCAAACTGAAAATGACTGCTGAACGATCTGTTTACACATCAGCCCAGGCTCTGCTGCCATCATTGCCAGATACTGTCTATTGTGAGACAGGTCGCATTTGTGGTTCGAAGTAGAAAATATTAGTAAAAGCATAAAAAAATGTAGGTCCAAAGTGAAAATATATCAAATATTGTGCTATTTACGATAAAAACCATATTATTTTAATATTTATGGCAGGGTTTACACTATAAATGGGTTTAAACCGTACAAATAATATGAACACCTTGATAATTAAGTCGTTTTTGATTCTAACACCAAAAAAATCTGCTCAGCCATCATAGATGTTAAACGGGCCCACTGCACTGACAGTGGATCACGTGATTTCAGTCTACTGTAGAATAAAAGCTGCAAGAAGGTGCCCCTTATTCACATGCATGCTACTAAATGCATTTTATAATTCTAGCCCCTCCATTTGTAGTGTTGAATGCAAGTGGAAAAATTGGCCATGTTGAGCACTGCTCTCCAGTCAACGATTTCTTAGTGTCCCTTTACTTGGGCAACGCTTGACGCAAGATACTAAGATGTATGCAATGAACTGTTGGTGTTATATCATAAATGGCCTCTAACAAGCACTGAATCTGGCATCAGTGACAATGGCAATACATCTTTACTCTCTGTAAAGACACAGAAAGACTCTCCGGAGGATGCAGGGGTTGCCTCAGCCTTACAGTGAGCATGTATATCAGGAAAAGAAAATAAATAGATAAATTCTTCAGTCTCTCATCTTGACACTCATGCGATTGCCATGTACTGGGGGGGGGGGGGGGGGGGTAGACAGGCCCCATAAAGCAGGAGGTCTTCATATTCAGATACAGATTCAGACAGCATTATCTATCCAGAGGAGAGCGATTCATTGGCAGGTAACCCAGTCTGTACACACAACATCGCAACTCACAAGCAAGGCAAATATATGTCAGACAGAACCAGTCAGCATTCATGGATCAACGCCAGGGAACAAAGAGCAGCAAAAGAATACATTTTCTCATAGCTCAATTAAATAGCTCATTAAAACTGTGTAAAATTGTATAGTTAGAAAAAAAGAAAGTTAAAGTGGTAAGCTTCCGCCTTAAGCAAATTCTTGTTTTCTATTATTTCTATTTCTATATTATCATCGTGTGCAATGACATTTGATTTTCTCAAAGCATTAAACTTCTATTGAAGATGAAGAATTTTGTATCCGTAAGGAGAAAACCATCTAATATATCATTTTAAAATCTTTTCTAAATGTTTCATAACAACGAATGTACGCTCGCCCAGTTCCTTGGCCTTTTTGGATTAAGGAATGGGCCTGATCGCAGATGCTTTCCAGATTAGAGACCTCACAGTTCACCTTCTTAAATAGGGCTGTGAGACAATCCTGAGATAACATTATATCATTCTGCGGTAAGAGAGACACTTTAAGCATGGAAAAGTAAAAAGAAATTTGTGGAAAATGTTCCGCAAATCATCCACCCCATTTACACTGATGGATTGTTTTGTCTCCTTTGAACATTGATTAATGGGGGCCATTGTTTTAATCCCTTGCCAGGCTGCTCTCAGCGTACAACTGCTGTTGTGCATTTCTATTTTTCCCCATTGCTTTGCTTTAGCCTTCCTTGTTTCATGTTGGAGTGAACACATTTTCCAGAAAATCCTTCATTATAATATTAATAAAAATAATGCTTATTATAGGTCTCTGTTTTCTATCAGTTCCTTATTATATTAATCAATTTGGTTACCCAAAGATTCTTATTTGGATAGGTGACATCCTTCTAGGGATGGCTGGGATGACTGAGATGAGACAGGATGTAATGTGTGTGGAAAAAGTGTCATAAAGTTCATTCATCTCATCCCAAGCATCATAAATTTTCCGCCCGTACTATCGAAGTTTGCTCGAGGCTCCTGAAAAAGCGTTTGTTCATCAGCATAAGATACCCACCACTGTGGCAGGACGCTCCGGAGTAAGACACGGGCCAAGATTTGACAGCATTGCCAACTCCCACCGAACTGCCCACTGATCAATCAGAGCGTTGATGTATGGTGGTGAGGTTAACCTGGGTGTTACATCAGCAAATGCTTGTGTAACTTCAGATATACTGGCGTGTGGATGTCTGCAGTAAGCAGCTGCCCCTTCTCATCGCCTGTTGATTATAGTTGGTAACTAGTCCAATCAAACACACTGAGACAATCATCCTTCATCCTGGTCCAAGTAACAAAGCCATGTTTAAAAGAAAGACTGGTTTCCTTCCCTTCACATTTTAATTTGGTCCACCTTTACATCTTATCTAAGTTCCTGTTAAAGATAGTACAAGAGGCTTGCATTGGTACTTCTAAGTCTAAAGGTACAGTATATTCCACCTCATCTCACTCCTTTTTGACGATGAGACTTTTTTTTTTTTTTTCAGTCTGCAAACCCTCGCTGGGATGCTCGCTGACACACTGCCACCTGTTGAAGGCTGTAGGGACAGAAGAGGCTTGTGACTGATGGTGATTCTCAAGGGATAACACCATGATGTTGGCCCACATCATGTCCAATCTTAGGTGCAACACATTAAAAATAATACAAAAATTAAATGAAACATCCACTCATCAAACAGGATGGGTGCACTAGTCTCACACCACATGTTCCTCTCTCCTTTCCGGCCCTTCAGCTCTCTCAATACTTGTCTCTGACCCCGCTGCCAGAACTTAATTCATCTGGGATTTAGATTTTTGTTTTCTTTTGATGAATTTTGGAACTTAATCTCTGTCAAAAACCATTATTACAGCTACCAAAATAAACTGATATTATAACTGAGTCCTCATCATTTTCATCAACACACATTCTGAAGGATTTCAGGAAGTTCCACATGATAAATCTAAGTAAAACTATCAATGACATCTGACTGCGGATAGAAAGATTAGTGTGCAGAGTTGAAAAATAAGGCATGTTTTTTTTGTTTTGTTTTGTTTTGTTTTTTCCCCCCAAAACTAAATCTGTCTTTTGTTTTTTGTTTTTTTTGGGGGGGGGTTGGCATGTAAAGTAAATTGAAACCCACTTGGATACATTTTATACATTCAGAGATACGACAGACAGAGCCGAAAGTTAAAATTGTGTTCGGATGGTTCCCTTGCTACCATGAGCTCAGATTTTGTTCTGAGAGCCTCTTCTGCCAAGTACAAAATTGGCTGCTACTCACATCGCAGCACCATACCATACACCACCCCAGCATCACAGATCTTTGTACTTGCGTTAGCGCTAAGACGTGCTCTGTGACGAACAAACAACTTACCAACAATTCAGGATATGGACGGCCTTTCAGAACGTAACTTGTTGGAGAGTGTCTGGATATTTAATTTAGTTGCAGGAAGAACACAAAATTGTTTTTAATCATTAAGACTATGTACATACGTAAGACAACGAGATCCACATAAAACAGTATAATATTCATATTGCTTAGTATTTATGAGATTATAAAGCTACATTGGACAACGATATTTTTTCTCCAACTCTAGCCATTACTGTTAAAATCCTCAAGTCAACCAATACCAAAGTTCGACAGTCTTTTTCTTTTGGATATCAAACATTATCTGTGATTTATTAAATCCTTCTTTCACTTGCAGTTGAATATGAAGATTGAATTTGCCCACAGACTTCATTTTATGTTTTCTGTAGATACAAACAGTGGGCAATGGGCTGCAACATTAGTGAGTGCTGACATGGGCTTATACTAATGATGCAATGCCTGAGGCATACTGACAGGTCTGCTGGAGGGGCCAGGCCTGAACTCCAGGCTGTTGATGCTTTCTGCTGACAGATATTGACTTCTGAAGCAAGGCCTTGTGTGCTTGTGTTGGTGATTACCATGTACCGCTTGTTGACATGTGGAGAGTGGGCATATTCAGGGGTTTGAAGCGCCGCACCATGATACTCTGAGGAAGCCTTGCAGAGTAAATATAGCTTGGTTAGGTACTGGCCCCTTTTATTGATTTCATTTTTCCCCTCATCTGCGTGCTATGTCTTGAATCATTTGTTCTCTTTCCCTTCAGTGTCGGGTGTCGGCTGTCTGCACTCTCCCTGCACTCTCCCAGCTTCCACTCATTTCTGCAACTCCCTTTTATGCTTATATTCTGCTCTAAATTAGTCTCTTTATTTGTTCCTGCTTTCTTTGATCATCTAATTAGTCATTTACCTCTTGGTTTGAATCATTCAATCAGTAAGCCAATCTTTTCACTCTCCTTTTATCCCATGTATAACTGATCAAATCTTGCTGTAATTGCAGGATCATGGTCCAATACTGGGTTTTCCTCCATTATTAGCAATTATACTGTAATCAAGGTACCCTGTCATCTTACATTATGTTCACAAACAACTAGCTGACTAACATTTCACAGCTTATACGTTTTACTAAGTGGGCTGCATTTAAATGGAGCTTTTATCCGAAGCAATTTACAGTTTGCCTCTCATTCACTCGTGGACACACAAACACATACAAGTTTCCATGGAAGATGCTGATATATTACTTTAATTGAGCGTGTTGCTCAAAGACACTGACACATGGATAGGAAGAGGAAGCCTCCAGGGTTAGCTTCTGAAGCATCTCTACCTGCTGAGCTGCAGCCAGCTCAATTTTTAATCAACAGAACAAAAAATAAATTTGGCATATCTGTAAAACATGATCTCCGTGCTGTCTACATTCTGTCTGATCACAGACGCTCCAGATAAAAATAAATAAATAGCTGGACCATTAAATGAGCCTAACCTTGCCTCAGAAAGCCATTCAAGCCAAGCTGCATAGCTTGTTATTGTAACAGTTTGACAATCTAAAGCTATGGTGTCAATCACGGACACATCTGAGGGAGAAATTAAGTTAATAGAAAAGCCAAATTCCCAAAAGGGATTTCTGAACTTGGACAATAAATTTCACAAACCAAGCATTTCAACCAACCATCAAAAATTTCTCTTGTACATATTCAGTACATCCCAACAATGCGCCAAGCAGCAAATGCGATTTCAACTCTGATATTTCAAGCAGCTGTTCAGCCACATAAAAATAAACAGCAGGCAATCTGCACAACCACAAAGCAATTCAGTCTGAACACTTCAACCCCTGAAGAGAATTAGACTCAACCTCTCACAATTTCCACAAAACTGCACCAAGTGCCACAAGGGCGCCAGACAGAGCCAGTTCCATTTTCAAAGTTTTGTATGTGATATTGTGGCAACGATGCCCAAACATGTGGCAAAAGTATAATATAGGAAGTAGATATATAATATTGCAGCATGATAACCAGCGGTTTTATATAAAATAGTTGAATATGAACAGATGGATAGATAGATATGAAAGTATGGCATATCATCGTTTTAAAAGCATTTTGTACTGTATATTAAATTCACAACTTGTCAGTCAAAACAAGCACTTTCCATCATACACTTTAAAAACATCCTGCTGGACCAGCTGCGACTCTTACCTTTTCCTGTCGTATCAATTCATCCGGTGGCAATAGGGGAGGAACTTTCCCGAATCCGTCAAATCAACAAGTGAGTAAAATAAATAAATTAATGACAAAAAAATTAATTAATGAATGACTCCGTAAAATTTCAAAGACCCGACATTTCATTTTTCTAAAAGTCGCCCGGATGATTGACGCGTGTGCAGCAGCCGGAGGAGAGACGGCCGAAAAAAGTAACCCGGAAGTATTAAAGAGGTCATTTAAGAACACCTGCTGTATGTGTCCCTGTCCAAAACCTATGGAAATCCTTGTCCGACTGTCTAACACCCAACACCCAAAATTCAGATTTCTTCTCTTTCAAATCTGCCCAGATTTTCTAGTTAACAGTATCATCACGACAAATTACTATGTACATAAATGTGTCACTAAATCCCCACCCATTGTTTTCAGCTTTCACAATTAATTTTCTCTACTTAGTGGACGTATATAAATGTCAGCAGCGCCTTTGTCAGGAAACTGAGTGTACTATAACTCTGGCTTCATGCTCAGGTGTTCATTTTTATTTGTTATTTTTAATGGCTAAGCTCTCCCACTTTGTGTATTCCTTTCATGTTGTCTTATTTTAGCATTAAGAAAGTAGCATTAGCTGTGAATTAAATGGAGTTCTTGTCAAATTCCCTTCACTTCAATCTGTGACTGTATGACATTGTTCTCTGTAATTTTTATTACTATTATATTGGATAATATTATATTATCATATATTATACCACACTGTACATTTGATATGCTTACTCTCAGACCTGAAGAATAATCCTAATATTTATTCAGCCAGGAAGGAGAAAGAGGAGATGTCCTCACTATGAGCTGAGGATGCAGAAAAGAGACACATGAGACACAACAGGCCCTGAATTTATTTGCAACTTCTACTTTCATGCAAAGGTATGTTTCAGTCTCTTCCGTAACTTTGATGCTGGCATAGTAAACAGATGAATCACACACCGAGTTGGGGAGTGTGGGCTTGGCTCGACTAGCCCATCTGTAAAAGTCACGGCAAGCCACTGGACCGTGTACAGCCATTGTTAAAGTTCCATTAGAAACTACTAACACTTAATGCAGCACGGCCAAACTGAAAACAAAAAGCAGGGCTGAGGTGTAACCGACAGTCTGCTTCCTGTCTCCATCCTGCACACAATAAAAGAAGTAAAGGCTACAATCGTAGCTAAATTATGAAATTGGATTTATGCATTGTATTTTACATGATAAAAAAATTTGTGGGAAAAACTATGCAACAAAAAAAATGCGAGCTGTATTGTGTGCATATCCTTAGACCACTGACATTTGCCTCACCATTCAAAGCTTCTATGTCTTGAAAACAATAATATGTATAACAATATGAATACACTATAACGCTCTAAGCTAAGAAAATGTAATCATCGCCAATCATCTGTGTTGTAATAATTATAATAATAATAATAATAAAATTTTATTTAAAGGCGCCTTTTTAGACACTCAAGACACTAATTGACTTAGCTCTGTCAGGTAATTATAAACACAGGTGACAAGTCATTAACCAGAAGGCACAGCAACCACATATGTTTTACTGATTCACACCGTTATTTTGTATTTTTGAATTTCATATGCATGAAACACAGACACAATCTCAAAGCTGGATTTCTGTGTAGCACGCACCTCATTCTCTAGAACTGCACTTTAATTTCAAAGGTGAAGTGAGAACTCGTGATAATGACTTCTTCACCATACAGAAGGGCCTTTGGACCTCTCAACATTGATACTACCTTTATAATGACACCATTGGAAAATAAATGACTTCCAGTACTTCCAAAGTGACTGCTACAATGTTAGTAATATTATCTCATTTCTCAGTTCAGTCGAGAGAAGCTGTCACGATAAAGACTATAAGGCTCCAAGTATAAGAATTACTTCCACTATCAAATATCTATTAACCTTTTCAAGATATTTTGAGTAGCCTTCATTGGTCCAGAGTGTGCTTCAGGAGGTAGAACTAATCTGAAGGTTTGTGGTTCAATTCCCCTGCTCCTTGAGGCTTCACATCAAAGTGTCCTTGGGCAAAATACTGACACAAAATCCCCCTGGATGTGCCCTCAGTGTATGTGTGTGTGTGTGAGAGGGAGGTAGAGATGTGCTGTGTATATACTGAGCACTGTATGTGTGACGGTGACTCATGGGCTAAAATGCATTAAGAAGCATCATATAAGTGGCGTTCATTTCAAATTCAAATGAGTGGGGTCAAGATAATACCCCTTTCAACACAAAGTAACACAAATGAATATTCAACAGTGCAACAAATTCACAAACTGAAACTAAGTGTTTCTTAGAGTTGAACTACATTAACACTTCATTATTATTAGCAAAAGCACCTTAATGTAAGATAATAGCATATAGCTTAGCTAATGTACTGAGTAAAAAACCCCAACTCTATCCGACAACTGACATCTACTTTATAATGTAAGATTGTTTCAGTTTTAAACTTACTTTCTGTTACAATTTGGCCTGTGGATATACTGATAATATAAATTTGCTTATTATGAATTGGAGCTTTCTCGGATTAACATTCTTCCCAAACTATCCTGTGATGGCAGACAAGCTAAATGAATGGGATTTTAATGCAAAGGAGATAAAAGATATCTTTTCAGAGACATACACATACAGTATTAAATGATAAGAGGTCAGATACTGAGGCCAAATATCATATCCGGCAAAGCTCTCTAGGGAGTCAGTCAGTCAATCTAGCCCGACTCCCAGCTGATGCTAAACGACACTTGAGAACCAATACTGAGGTGATGAACCATGAAGAAAGGTGCCCAATGTAACATTAACCATGAAAACTCCTACTACATCCTGGCAACATATATTTTCTGAGGCAGATGTCGACAGAGTCTGACACTACAGAGTCTGTTTGCAATGCATAGCATACATCAATAATGACAATGACAACATTATTGCAGATATATGATAAACATTCAGGTAACAGACATGGTCCATAAACATCAGAAGGCAAGAAAGTTTAGAATAAAGAAATAAACACAATGTGCAGAAAAACATCTTTTCAGATCTCTTTAATCTTTTTACAGTTATTTGGTTCCAGCCTGATGACAGAATAAAAACAGGACCGAAACACAACTAAAATGATTTTATGAATCTCCATGAAGTGCTTTATAATGACAAAGTGCAAATCATATACTATGACATTGATCATTTGGACACTTTTTTTTGGCACTTAAAACTTTTATTCTTGGTAGACTTTGAGATGTTTCTACACCTTTCTTGGAGTCCAGTTATGCCTAATTCAGCTAATAAGACATGATTTGAGAAGGCATGCATATCCGTCTATATCAGGTTTCACAGCCGACCAAACTGGGTAACCAAGGGAGAGGCCTTGGTAATAGCCTGTTGGTATGAACCCAACAGTCTCAAGCTAAGCTCCAGAGATCCTGTGAGGAGATGGGAGGAACGCTCAGAAGGTTAGCCATCACTCCTCTGATCTCTAGGCTTTGTAGCAGATCGGCCAGGCCGATGCTTCTACTCAGTCAGTTTGCAAATAACTCTCAGACTAAGAGAAACCAGATTCTCTGGTTTGGAGAAATTAAGATTGAGCTAGTTGACCTCAATTTGTCTTAAAACTGCTTGTCCTGGAAGCTGTTCTCACATTTCACACTAGATCTCTGGAGCTGAGCCAGAATTGCCATTGGGTTCTTGGTCACCTCTCTTACCAAGGCCTTTCTCCCTCTGGCTCAGTTTGGCCTGGAGCCCAGCTGCAGGAAGAGTGAAACTTCTCCCATTTAAGAATTATGGACGCCTCAGTGCTCTTGGATAAACTTGCAGTGCAGATTTACGAAAATTTAGTTTTCTGCCTCTGTTCTTATGGATTGTTGAATGTGGATTGCTGAGAGAACAAATATTTTAGCATGAGGCTGCAAGTTAAGAAAATGTGAAAATAGAAACTGAACTGAAGGGGTCTAAACTCTCTCTGAAGGCACCATATGTAGTCAGCAGTGATGGTAAAGGTCAGCTGTGGCAGAGATTCAATTACTCTGCAGGAAAACCTATATGGTGGAACCAATGTACAGTATGTGACTGCACCGCTCGCTGTAGAACAACATGATCTAACCTGAGGGAAGTAAGAGCTCCAAATTTAAACAAAAAAACTCTGTTTCCTTCCAGTTCCCACTTCAGAGAAAATTTTGTCTAGCATCTTGGCTCACCTCGGGGATTACAATAGTGTGCAGTCAAAGTAAACAAGTGCACTGTAGCATCTTAGATCCCAGACAGATAGATAGGAGAGATAGGAAAGAAGAGAGAAAGGTAGGTAGGTAGAGACAGACAGACACATTGAAAGATATATTACACATGAGAACCCAGTAAATATCTCTGCAGCCAGTTATGCTGTCATAACATTGATTAATGCTGGAGTTTATGCATGACAAAGCAAGCACCTAAAACAAATGATAAAAGCCCCGTGGAAATCTGTGTGAAAACAGCTGCCTGAGACTGTCGTGCTTACAATTTTCGATCAGAAATTTAGCACAAAGTAAAGAAATGCTGATGGGTAAACAGAGGAACTGTATGTAGGACACAGTCAGTAGATAGGAAGAAATAACAGATAATCGCCCTGCAAAAGAGACTGAGCAGACGCATTTATCTTGAGTTTGTAAATAAATAAAAGCGCTGGCTGAAATGAAATAAGCAGCAAGGCCATAGACCTTTGTATATGGCAGTCAAGAAAATTACTTTTTCCAATTCCCTTGTTCTGATAGTATTTATTGTGACAAATGAAGTGAGGGGGATTTCTCCAGAAGCATCCAAGGCCTTTGTCAATATATCATCTTTCTGCATAGAAGTCCTGATCTGCATTGTCACGCCTCAGCAGTATGCCCTGATGTTATCACTAACCAATGCTTGAGGACAATACACAACAGCGCAGATTAGCAGAGTTAGAAATTTTTTTTCCAATTAATCAGGAGTTTAGTGGGAAAGAGTTTCAATTTAATCTCCCAAAGGAGGAGGCTTCATGTACCTCATTGAAGCATGTCAGAGTTCAGGGTTTTAAGGGATTGTGACGCAGGCTTACCGTGTCTGGACAGGGACAGTTATTGAGTGCACTCGTCCTTGGGGTCGGACAAGGGCTTACGTGCTTGTGATGAGAGTGACAATGGCAGTTGTCCCTGATTGTGTCCTATAGAATTTGGTTTTGCAAAAGAAATGAAAGAAACTACAGTGAGGAGGTAGGAGAAGCAGGAAGAGACAGGATTCAACCAAACGCTTAAACGATTAGCAGTTATTGGATTCAGGGAGCATTCGTAGGGATTAGTCAGTTAATCAGATAGCCACTGGACAGAAAATGAACAAAGAAATGCTTTAAATGAATTACTATTCACTGAACTCATTTGCTCAAGCAAAAATGCCAAACAAGTCCTCAGGTTTCAGATATCCTCAGGTGTGGGGCTTGGCCACTTTTCCCTCTTTCATATTGTTGCTCTAATTTTGTTTTGCCGCTCTGTTGTTTGGGAAAATAAAAGTGAAATTTTGTTTTTACAACTCCTACCTTGTCAAGCGGAGAGTCATCTGAGCATTCTTGACATGAATTTAAATGTCCTTTCACTCACTCCTTCAGATGGTTTGTGTTCAGTAGTGTCAAAGCTCAGGCCAAATGTCTCTGCCAGGAAAAGGTGGCTTCCCCCCAACTTGCTGCCATGGGAGCATTATGTTGCCACACATGACGAATATAAGTATCTTATGGCCTCGCTCTGCAGTAAAACCGATCAAAAGGAGATCATATTTTTCTATTGCAGTTGACAAACAACTTCTTGGTTGCACACCTGAGTGTGTCAATTAAAATGCAACACATATACAACACATATTTTGTCATCATTTGTCTTCACTGCCTTATCTGCTTTTGCTCTGTAAATGGCAAAGTTCTGAGTGTTTGTCGGTCGTGTCATCAGAATTCTGCTCGTGTCAGTCCAGCAGGTGAATTAATACAGGGGCGATGAAAGGGCACTCTCCATATGTTCACTTGTAGAAGCACATTGTGACCAAATACGGCTCAGGTTGCACTGCTGCCACTGATTGTAGCAAGTCAAATTGCGACATCGGGCACAGTATCAGTTCTTACAGAACTGCCTCCTGCACTTTTTTGCTTTTGCTTCCGAAAAACCATAACATACCGGCCTGTAACATGTTCTTCCAGTTCACAGTAGTCTGTTTAAAAAAAAAAAAAGTGATCTTTTTCTATTGAACTGAAAATAAAAATAGAGACCCTACGCTTGGTGAAAAAATGCACTATGATGATATTTTGCCAGCCACAGATAAAATCAGTCATCGTTGTCCAGGGTGCGACAAATATCCTGTTCTTGCCGTCTCCTATCAACCAAAATCGGTCAAGTCCTCTGTACTCCTACCTTGCGTCTTATCTCACAATCTCCATCAGGTGGAACTCTGCGCTGACCTTCAGATTCGGTTGATGAACGTGTCAGGTCTGTGCTTTTCTGTACACACATTAACTTGGACTTGATCACTCAAGCTTTAAAGATCCACTATCAGAATGTCTTTTTGGACCTTTAGTGCATTTCTATGTTTCACTTCATTGCCTGCCTCCTCTTAACTTTGCCCTTTTGCTTCAACCACATTCTTTCACTTGAGAACTGAGACAGAACTTTGACTTAGTTATTTTTAACTTGGCTGCCCACACATAATTGCTCATCAGTAAACGTAATTGAAGCAAACAGTGTATTTCCTTCTACGTGATCGCAATTCTGGACAAATGTTTTAATTAAAACTTTAATTAATATTAATAATTCATAATCTTTTGACATGTTCTCGTGCTACGGACATTTTCTTAACTAGGCAGTCAAAGGATAAATCACACCATCCAAACATTCATCTTTTATACCAAGTGGAAATTCCAGAGGACTTGAACTTAACTAATGATGTATCTGACAGGCCTGGTCATGTCACCAGTCTAAAATAAACCCAACACATTTAGGGTGATAAAAGCATTCACACCATTTTGCAGCGTGTATGTTTTTGTGGCTCAAGCGATTCAACCTCATATAAACATTACTTGTGACAGAGGCTTGGATGGAGCTTTGGGTGTGGAAATTTTATCAGTATTAATGCATGCGCACACAAATGCACACATTTTCCTGTCCATGTGTAATTTCTCTGCCTGTTTGTTTGAAAACCTCAAAGGGGGGTCCTCCTGGGGACTCTGCGTTATCAGGTACAGGATTTTTTTGCTGGCTCTGCAGAAGGCACACTGTCATGATTGAGTGGTTTTCCTTGGATCAATAATCGTGCACTATGCGGTGTCAAGGACAACAACAGATTCCTAGATTTCCACCATCCTTATCCAAGACCTGCATGAAGCCTTTCAGTGTGACGACAAGGCTCCTGCGGTTAAACGAGGGACGCGATGCGGAGTCACGATTAAGCACTACACCCGGAGATTCGAGGCAACAGTGGTAAAACAAGTCCTCATTAGTCACCCATTCCCTATTCCGCTATCTTGCCTCGAGCTACTCTCGCAACACATGCTTCGAATATATTCACACCTCACATACACACCCATGAAGAAGCTCAAACGTGTTCAAATTCTAATCCAGAAATATATTTGAATCATTTTTTATTTAATTTTAATGGTATTTTTTATGAAACTACTGGACATCTCCTGAATAATTACAACGAGCTGTGTAATATTAGTCATTTGTAAACTGCTTTGGTTTCAGTTGGTTGCTTATCTTCCTGACCAGCTAACCAGCTGGTCCGGATAGATTTTATGCAAACATTGCGGGAGGTTTACATGTTATCAAACTGTTTTCGTGGCCTGCATTTCATCTGTTTGCTTGTTTATCTGTTTATCCCTTGCCATTACTGTAATTAGGTCTTTGTACTGGAAGTCACAGCAGTCGTAACAGGAGCTCAGAACAGCATGTGAAGACAGAATGATGGTAAATAGGACAAAAGCAAAATGGACTATGTGTACGGCGCACTCTCTGAAGACAAATCATTCTGGGCCCTGGCAGCAGTAAATGCTGTAATTGCTCCCTTCAAAGAGCCCCTGCCTTGCCAGGACACACTGGAATGACCTTTTTGTGATTGCAAACCTCTCTTAGTGGTGAACCACAGTGGTCAAAGCCGTGGCCTTCTCTATACTGTCCCATGCTGTTATCATTCTAATTATTTAATTCAAGTGCTTTCAAAGCATCACTATTCTCTGATTTATTTTAAGGGGGCAGATATTTATGTTATTTCAATTGGAACTGCACTTAAATTTGTTTTGTTTCTTGTTGCTCATGCTGCGTCCCTGTTTTTGGCACAGAAGAAAACACTCCCCGGCCATTAGCTTGGATATTCACCATCTGGCATTTCTTTGAAAGAGTGGCAGTTTTCGACAAGGTTGTTTGAATTACTAATTTGCTGTGGAAGTCCTTCTGTGACTTAAGGGTCCACAGGAAATGCATTTTTCATGCAAAACTACAGCACTTACTGTGTGAATGTTTGCCACTACTTTGGGAGGAAATAGATATAAAGATATTGTCTGAGCACTAATTTTAACTCCCCAATTAAAGAGAAATGCACAAATGTGCTATGCTAGCAGACAACAAGCCTTAAAATAAACTTACTGAGTGCTGCCTCTTTGCCCTAAGATCTTGAAAGCTAGCTACAACATTATAAAATATAAAACCATTACTAATCATCCTAATGTAACAATTTGCCTGATGATATTATTAACAACGTGCAAGAGACAGCACTTTAGCAAGGCTGAGACATTGTTACACCTTCACTTTCACCATCCATTTCCCCAACCAATGACAATATTCAAGAGCCAATATGCTAAGAATGTTGAGCTACTGAGTTTGCCAGTTTGCTTTGGACCACACTGAACACCAGATGTCCACTACAAAAAGTGCTAAATCAATGACACAGTGCAGTTAATTGAGGTAGACCTGGAGAGGAGTACTGTACTGTATGCTCAAAACTACTACTAACTTAAGAAAACAGACTGAACAGACATTTCGGAGGAAGACCTTACATCTCAATCCGCATGTCTAAGTCAACAGGTTTGTTCCAGCGGCTCATCCTCATGCATCTGAGAAAGGCAACCAAAATTTTCTTGCTGAAGGTTGAAGGGCACAAGCAGTGTTTTGTTTTCTGGCCCTGGTATTCCTAAATCCGGTGTTCACTTGTCTACACACCAAACTGGGAAACCAATCCACACAGATTAGGAACGTACAGTGCAAACAATTTGGAGTAAAATAGGGCTCTTCTTGAAAAACATCGAGAAGTGTCAAGTGAAACTTGTTTGCATTGATGGCAGCTAATACTATCGCAATGCATGTCAGCAAATTCTTGAAATTGTATTTATTCATTACTGACTAATTCATTCTGTAAAAATGTGGTTATATAACTAATGATATGTTTGTCTTCTGACATTCCTTTCTTTTTTTTCTACAGTTTTGTAGACTCTGGAAAAGTAAAATTGTTTATCCGTACTTTTATATGTATTCTGCTAGTATTTGGCTACAAAGACGCATCACAGTCATGTCACCTTTCCAAATAATGTGTTCAAAACTGCATAAAGTGGCAACCCCATGCATTAATCCTTTTATATGACTTAAGTACTTATTTTGGTTAGGCAGAGAGAATTTCAGAAAGTCAACTGGTGGCAGATGGATGCCAGCAACAAGCTATAAACAGAGCTGCTCAGATCCTGTGAAGGGGCTATTTATATTGTGTGTACATTTTTTCGCTTTATAGGATTAAAATAATTGGACAACCTTTAAGCTCAAAAATTATCTTATTCACATATTTAATATCAAAACAGCTGATGTTTTATATGAATGCTGAAACACTGACACAACATACATCTGATCAGCAGACCAACAGTATGGAGCCTTCTTTACCTGTCTGCCAATCACATGGCCCATCAAACCGTCAGTCAGTCGGCCCCCTCATGCAGAAATCCAGCTGGTCCTTCAGTCTGTGCCAGCAAAAAACCCTTCATTCCATATGCAATGTATAAACATTATGAAAAGCAGAAGCTTTCCAGATTTCAGGGTCAAATATATCATAAAAGGTGGCCGAGGTTCCACTAGCTTGTCCTGATGCAGCTGATAAATGGTGTATTGCTTCAGAGAGTAGAATTTCAGTGACCTCAGTATTTCAAAGTAAAAAGCACAGTGGCACAAAGATGTGAAAGTTTATCGCTGGACATTTTCTGCATTAAGTCATGGCAGAAGTAGCTAGAGAAAAATTTAATAAGAGCTAAGAAATATTTTTGTGGAACACTGGGATAGAAGCTGGCCCTCCTTTTGTAACGGTAGAAATATGAAATATCTGCCCATTGTCAGCAACATTTGCCAGACAAAAGCCAAATCTAGTGCAGACAGTTGCAATGTTTGGCGCCTGCACTGGCATTTCACATATATCTGTGTCTCTAACTTGAATAGCATCTTGTGATTATGGTCTTAAATTACAAGCTTTCACCAAGTCACACACAAAAATCTGTCAGCAAGCACTATGCCGAGTGCCCAACAAAAACCGTTGGTCTGTTATCCAAAGCACCACAACAGTAAAGTTTGACTGTTCTCTCATAAAAAAAAATAACCCAACAGTTGCGCCGCACAAGCAGCTTATTACAACCCTCAAAGTTAAAGATTATTATCAAGGAACATCTACAGTAGCAATGCCCCAGAACAATGTGTACATTCAAGTCCACACATGTCGCACAACATAGATGACAAAGAAGTACGTTATGTGACATTGTCATTTAGAGATGAAGTCTGTATAGACGGTAGGCTGGGCTGATGTGTTTTTTACCTTAACAATAACAACAGTTCGTTAGAATATAACAAATCATGATCCACATCAAATAATGGAAAAATCACCCACACGGTTGTTTAAGTTGGAGGAACAGATGTAAAATCTTTACTTAAAGTCATCTCGATTTTCTGTTCTCTAATTTAATCTAACTTGACTTTAGTTAGAAACTTTGTGTTCCCAAACATTTGATAACGCCCGAGTAGATACTCTAAATCTCACCAGATTAGAAAAAAAATTTGCAGCTAATTAGAGTGCACTAAGCATGACTTGGACAGGACAGTTCATTTCTTTGTAGAGGATGAGAGATTCCCTGCAGGAGTGGAATATGTCCTCTGAAAATCAATCAACCTGGTCAGCTCAGATCGGATCAGACAAGTTCGACCAGACAGAGTGTGTGTTCTCTATCGTTTGTTCTTGGGCTCTTCAACATCACCCCGTTCCAGCTACCACTCAGGTTGGGTAGTCTGTCAAACATCTACTCCACTCCAGTTCCTCTTAACAACACTGTTGCATGTCGGTGAATATGATAGCACACACACCTCCATGTATGGATGTCACGACTGAAAGCAGAGTGTTTCAGAGTCAGTAAGGAAAATAAATCTAAAGAAACAGCTGAATATGACAGATAATGATCCACATCAAATAAACCATGGACTTCTTACAGAAACAAGAAATTAAGTCTAGGTCTTGTGTTGGCCTTCACAGTTCCCAGACTTTAATATTACTGAATATCTTTGGTTATATATCAATTGTGCAGTGCATAAAAAAGACCTATGAATATTTCTGTGGGAAAAGGGGAGGAGAACAAAAGAACCTGAAGCAAAAAGGGATAGCTGGCAACAAAGCTGTAGTCTCTGGCATAGCAGGTGATTCTATGTCTGCTGTTGTTAGCAATTATTCCCTGCTGATGTTCAATTATGTCTTTAAAAAAAAAAAACCCAAAAAAATACAAAATCAACAAATCATCCTATTAGTCCAAAGAGGCCACACTTTTAGATGATGAGATGTTTTATTTTACTGTTTATCTGCATATCTTCCTTTTTGTCACTGCTGCTCATATGTACTCAGTGCATTGTACATCAGTGGATTTACTCCAAATAGCCCCCCCACTGCCAGCCAGCCCCCTGTATTTTCCGCATGTTACGTGAGTAGCATTGATGTAACATCCCCAGACATTTTCCTGGGGTTTTTATGCAGGAGGTATAAGGTCTCTAAGTAGCCATCTATCAGAAAATCAGTGCCCTAAAACCAGTTCTAATTAGGCTCAGACTCTCTGGTGGCCACTGCCGATGCTGCATCAGATTAAATGTGTATGACCAACCCATTATATTCCAATCCACTGTTTAGTGAGCACTGTAGCCCCAGTGAACGTTAATGATGTTTGTTTTCAACCCTTCACCTCTACTTTGTCTTTCTCTCCTTTATTCTCACTCACGAACTTTGTTAGTGTCCCCACTCCAACTTTTTGGTCCATCCCCTTTTGTTCCTTGGCTTTGTGCTTGGATACATGAAAGAAGGGCAGCTAGCCAGTCCCAGCCCCGCTGTAGGACATGCTTGTTTGTCATGGATGTGTTTCAAGGGGCAACAAAAAGGCAGCAGACAAAGCTGCTCTGGGCAACACAGCCCTCCTTGGGCATGGTCACTTGAGTCGCTGGGTGCAACTGTTTATATGTCTATCATAAGTGCTTTCAAAACTCATTAGAGATGCCCAAGGCCATCGCTGGCAGATTAATCAGGCTTACCTCTTAAACAGCATTAAACTCATTATTACACGCCGCAGACACGAATCTGGCCACCGACGCTGTGAGACATTGAATCTCGGTTGTGATGCCAGGTGACTAAAATTCTAAATCAGGATACAACCCCTGCCAACATTAGTTTGATATTGTCCAATTTTAATATTTTAAAATAATTATTACATAATCAAAAGCCAACATCTTACATATGTCTCATGCCCAGCAACACCCAGACACTCTGCAGTCACGTAAAACTGTTGTGGATTACACAGAAACTTTAATAACACAGACTTCTATTAAATTTTAAAATTTTAATATAACTAATTTAATTACAGGCCTCCTCCACCATTCATCCTCTCATCCTCATCCAATACCTTGATGTGTTTTTTGCCCTCAGTCTTTCTTGATCCTTCCGGCAATATTCCTTATCTTTGCAACCCTAACTTTGCATCTTTTAGGTCTTCCTTCTCCAAAATAAATACTAACTGTTAAGCATTTAAGGCTACAGTTCACATCTGAGGTATTTGCATCCATTGTGTTTTTCCTTATCATAAGAACGAAAAAAAAAAAGAAAAAGTAATTCTCAGCTGAGTCCATCTGTTTGACGCCAGTCTGTTTCTCAACATGTTGCAAAAACTGCACAACCAGCAGATTTTACCCGTCACAAGTTTTAGTTCTGCTGACTCTTTCAAATATAAATCAAAGTCTTTATTTGGGAAGGTAAGGAAATGAATGAAATGACACAAAAGAACTGCTTAATCCATCAAAGTTTGAGAAATCTCTGGGCAAATGTGTCTTTAGGATTAAGATTTCCCCTGGGAAGATGCCCCCCATACCCCTCAGTCAGGAAGTCCCAATGATCAAGTAAAGTTACTTCCATTTGTCCATCCATTTTCAGGCCCAGTATCCAAGCAAGCATGAGTTTATCAGAGGACATGCACCTGATCCCAGTCATCTTTTTCTGTACTTAGCCTTGACTATGGGATCCCTAAGTGCCCTTATGCAGTCTTGGCAGGAGGTGCTTTGCCCTCACTGGCATGCCCAAACAAACAATCTTCCAGCCTTTCTTATTGTTGAACAAAAGGACACTTGACAGTCTTTCCAAATTACTGATGTCCTCAGCCACCGTTGCTAAGAGCCTTTTGTTGTTGCAACATGTGTAATCTTTTTTTTTTTTTTTTTTTTACACTAATACAGCGTAATTACACCAAAATACTGGCACAATTAGAAACGCATAATTATTTTTTTCAAATTGTGTAACACAGTGAAAATGAAGAGCTACCTACTTACTTGTCCGAATTCAATTGAAAATAAAATGTAGAAAAATGGAAGAGCTGTGCATTCACTCAGTATGTTAATGATTTGTATGCAATGCAGCCTCTGTGCCATTTGTAATTTCGGTGTGTGTGTTGGACCGGCAAAAATAAAGCGACGGAGAAAACGGCGGCCTTCGTTTTATTTCGGGTACATATGCAGAGTACTGTACAAGGCATCTGCATGTACAAGTACACACACACACACACACACACTGTTACTTGTAAGTGGATTGATTTGCCTGAGAGTAAACACTAAACTATAACAATTTGTTTGCTCAGCTATATTCAGTGAATATATTACACAAAGATGAGAATGCAAATCTAGAGTCAATGGGAAAACCATTCATGCCAACCTATCGTACTTGAAAATGCAAACAGGCAAGACATTTTCTGAAGTGCTGCATGGTCAACATCACAAGAAGGGATGTCAGGAATAAAGCAGTCGGTATTGTGATTCTTGATTAACCTGTCGTGAAATACATAAGCATGCAGGCCCGGGTTGTGCTGTAAACAGAAGAAACCTCTTACCAAAGGTGGGCACTCAGTCCTTTCAAAGCCATTTCTCAGCATTATCGATTCATTCCCTGCTTAGTGAACTGAATTACATTCGATCCAATTTGGTTTCCCACCTTTTCTTCCCTGCAGGACAGCAGACGTATTTGCATGAAGTTGCAACTGAAGTGTAGTTGACAAAGACAGGAGAACAGTGGGTGGATGGGGTGGGCGGATGGAGGGGGGGGGGGGATGGCGGCGGCTGGGGGGCTTATACAAGCCACAGAAATAAAAACTGAATCATGAATACATTGTTACCAATTTGTATATTTATTTCATCTCGGTAAATAGGGAAAAATAATTTGTGTTTCATATTTACATAATTCTGCAGAGGTACAAGTTGTGAACACACATTAAACTGTGGCTTAACAGCGGTTAGTGTTTCAGCCCTCACACCTGCATTCATGCCACATTATAAGTACTGCAACAAACCCTGGTTTCGAACATTTATGGCTGTCCTTGATTGTCATCTACTGTATAACAGAGGGTTGTCTTGGTAACATTTTATGAATTAGAGTGATTCCTGTGTGGGGAAAAATGAACTTCTGCGACATTGACTTTCTCAGTCACACAGGTCACACTTATAACAAAATCCTAATTCACACTTAAGTATCGCTGCAGCTGTATTATAATGAAGTGTGGACACTCCTGCCACATTTCGCTCCTTTCGGTAGAACACATCTGGTAAAGCCAGGGGCTGCTGACAGGACAGCAGGTTTATTAATGATTACCTTCAGCAGGTGTCCCGTCATAGTTTATCCTCTGACCTTTCCCTCTGAAGGAAACAGTCAATGGACTGCAGCGGCGCTCAGTCAGATGCCCTTCCTCCTCCTCCTTACGCCCTGTCAACCATAGTAGAAACCAAGCGGCTCAAGCAAAAGAAGGGAGTAAACAAGTGTAATTTTCAGTCTGCTTTATCTTACTATGGCAATTAAAAGTTGGGTCTAATGTCTATTTGAGTACTTTGTTCATCTTTGTTTTTGAGTTTATGGTTTTTTTTTTTTATTCCACGCAGAGGTAAATATTTTGTGTTACATAACCATGCAATAAACATGGGTCAACATGTGATTAAAACTCAGCATTGATTACACATCTTGACAAGAACTCCAGCTCCATGCCATCATCACATATTGCCTAGAATCCCCGAGCAGTGCTTCAGGGGAGGCTGAATAAATTCACCCTTCATTTTTAAGACAGTCAAATAGGTTAGCTATCCCAACATCACCTTTATTTCACGCTGACAAAAACAAATCAGTGGCAGGTCTTAACAATGTATCATCTGCTTTGTACCTGTATGAAAAATGAGGCGTTATCTAACACCCCAGCTCCCCACTGAAGAGCCTCGCATTACCCCTAGAGTATCTTTTTTCCTTTCTTGTGCTGTGTGCTCACAAGAGATATCATGGGATGTCACTAGGCCTAAACCGCTTCTGTCTTTGCTCCTGTTTGAAGCTCCTGACAGGTTATATAGCCCAAATCTCCCCTCTGGGAAACCAGCAGGACATTCCTCAGATACAGACTCTTGAAATTGTTGGAGCTCAGAGTGAGGGCAGAGGTTCACATTAGTATTTCCATTCCACTCAGAGTCCATCTTGGCTGAGACTAATTAAGAAGCTTTCCCATTTCTGACTGAAACAACACGAGGTCAAAACTGAGTATATGGCTGGACCACATAACTGGCAGTCAGCTGGTGTCAGCCCTTCCTGTTTGCTTCTCTTCTGCACTCGGCTCACATATACAGCATTTTAATGGAGACAAATTCTAAATACAGCTGTTCTCATTTACACATTCCTTTGTCTCCAGTGTCACACAACAGACCAAGCATATATAGCTGCTGAAACACAGCTCATTTAGGCTCCACGTTTAACACCAGTCACTTTCAAACTGCTGCTTTGTGCTGCAGAAACTCTGGCTGTAATAAAGCTGTCTGAAAAAAAAAATAATAAAAAAAAATCACTAAACACAAGTAAAGACAAGGACTGTGATATCAGGATTATTTTCTTGTTAAGTGATCGCTGAGGGAAAAAGGTAATGTGCCACCTCACCTGCGATGACGTCAGAGATCTCAGTGTGGCTGGGCCTTCTGTTCACAGGATGACTATTGTCTACATAAATTCATTCAGATTTTTCCATAAGTTGATCATTTTTGTCACTTGAGTCATCGTCCAGTCACTCACTAAATCAATCAATGTTCATTTAAAGGACTGGCCCTGCTATTGCCTTTGATTGGTTGATGCATTGTCTTATAATTCACTTAAATATTTTTTTGATCCCAAAGAAATGCAGCAAAAAAAGAAGGCTTTCATAGTCCCTCCCCAATGTCAAGAGCTACTGTTTCAAAGAAATGTATTTTTTGGCAGGCACACTGAAGGCAGGAAAGGGAAGATTGGAGATGATGTTAATATTATTAGGTACACCTGTGCTTTTTGTGCTATCAGAGTCAAAATGGCTGCTTTGAGAAGTTCCTCTGATATTCTTTCATTTAATGTTTTACAAATCAGTCAGCTTCATTAAATTTGAGCAGCACGTTCTCCCAGCACCTTCATTGGTTCCCTCCATGTACTTCAGCTTTCTTCTGTAGTCCGAAGATATGCATATGAGGTTAACTGATGACTTATAATTGCCGGAAACAGTGAGTGTGAACATGAATTGCTGTTTGTAGGTAGGTGACTGCCTTGCAACATGTCCAGGGTGTAACCTGCTCCCACTGATTTTCAGAGCCCAACTATGAATCAACATCTCTTTCAAAAGTCTTCATCAGATTGAACATTTGAAGTTTCACAACAGCTCGTATTTGTTGTATTGTTACTGCGCCGCATTACCTTCTACTATAATATGCTCTTGTTATTTTATCCACCCCATGTATGTGCATCACCATCCTGTGGGAGTCCACACCGCGTCTTGTCATCCAATTAGGACTAAATCTGATTTCACTAAAAGGCGCCATCATTTAGGAGGTCTTTTAGGGAGCAGGCACTGAGATGCATTACAACTGGGGGATTGTTTGCTTTCATTTTCACAGCAGTTAGCACATTCAGCTGCAGCTCTTAAGCAAATCCTTTCCTGCCTCATGTTTACTAGAGGCAGCAGGCATACAGCCAGACAGATAGGTCTAAAGTCAGAAGATCATTTGCTTAATACAATATAAAGGGGGGGTGGTGGACAAAATCATGTGCATAGCTGACAATGTAAAACAATAGCACTAAAATAGATTAGGGGCTCATGTTGTGAAAGTTGTTGACTTAAAGCAAGGGTTGTATCTTACAGCTTTAAATGAGGAGTCTCGAGTTGATGTATTTCATTCACAAGACAATTCCGCTCTCCGAACTGATGATAATTAGGTCACAAATGTTTGATGCTAATTCAGGAGGCAGGGTGTTGATACCGTGCAGAGCAAAAAGAAACAGTATGAGGGTTTAATTTGGGGATGCTCCATTGTGTTGTAGACTGGCCACAAAAGTTTGGATCTCTTCTCATGCTAAAATAGTTTGGGGTTTTTTATTATTTATTATTTTATTATTATTATTATGAAACCGTTACCTTGAGGTTTCTTTTACCTCACCCAATTTGTTTTAGCCTTAACCACACCTGAAAACTCTCTCTTTCATCTCTTTCTTTAAGCAACAGGGAAGTCCAATGTACTTCCTTTGAAATATTGAACCACTTTGCTAATCTTTCTAATGAATGTAACCATTCCAAAATGATTTGAAATATAGAATAACTTTATAAATGAAATACATGGATTTGATAATATACAAGACGAAAACTTTTCGAAAAAAGAACCTTAGCTTCTTTCAACTCTTGTTGAAAGTCAGTTCTTTAACACACACCAGAGCACCTAAAGAAAAAAAAAAAAAAAGCGTATTCAAGCAGCTCCAGTGGGCAGGCAGACACTAACATAAATGCTGGAGAAAGACTGGTTTGAGCCCAGGGTCTGTTGGTTGGGTGGCAGCTGATCTAACAACTGAGCTACGGCAGCTGTCAGTGAAGCTGTTTTGCAGAAGCTTAAGGTTTTCTGAGGATAGTCTTCTGAAAGCTGAACGTTGCGTCCAGTCAGGCAACTTCAATTACGAGGACAGTGCTCTGGTGAGGAATGATTTCACAGGCATCTTTTTCAACCAACACAAATGTTGTCTATACTAAAGGAAGAACCACAGCCCTTTTGAAAGTGAGGCTGCATCATTAACCAGTGCACTAACATGCCTCCTGGGCAAACTGGACCGATTGCCTTTTAAAAGCAGAAAGTTGTGAGAAAGATACGGAAAATGAATGACAATACCTCCCAAAAATCATGCCTTTGTATTTCTAGATTTTTTGCCAACAGGAGCAGCTGCATATTATTATACATTATTCAGATTAAGTCAGAACTTTTGACAGTCCTCTACCCATCAGTTAAGCACTGAAGCTCAAAAATCCATGAACTCCTGTGGGTTGAGTTTTTATATCCTGCAGACAAGAAACTTGGAACATTTAGATCTATAATTTGTCAGTGAAATGTGAAATCTGAAGTTTTCTTTTTCTCACAAATCATATATACCACAGCTTCACATTATAGACTTTTTCTTAAAAAATAGAGAAAAGTTTGAACAAATAAATCTCAACAACTAAAAAAAGTTATCCAAAAAAAAAAAGAGAGAAGGCTGTGAAGATTTGCATAAAATGCCCTCAAGAATCAGAATATTTAAAAGAATGTATGTAGGACGAATGTGAAATTTAATGTCTGAAGACCCAAGAAGTAAAGCCGAGAACATGAATGTGTTTTACTGAAGCATGCTCGCTAATTATCGCTGTTGCAGCTCCCACAGGTAAACAACCTGCCAGAATCTTCATGTTCAGAGGCTAGTAGAATGTGTAACTCGTCACCCATTGAGATAAATGAGGTCACCTGTGAAAAGATAGAGTGTCTACAGTATTTAGCTCTTCTGTCTTCTACATGCTAAAACAATGCCCTGTTTAAGCATGGATGCATCAGTTTGATGGAAGGGAGCCTGGAGTGACAGCCTGACAGCACCCCCAACGCAGGCTGTTGGATGAAAGAGAGCATATCAATCTCCCACCCTTTTGTAACTTTATATTGTAACAACCTTCTCAGACATTTCGCAGTGCTATCTCGGTCTTGCCCTGCCTCAAAGTCTTTTGACCAGGAACCGCTCTATGTGATCCAGACTATGATAGCAGTCACAAGCAATGTTATTCCGGCCATTTCGATATTAAATGAAAAATATCTGTTTATCTAAAACTATAGTTTTCCCCAAATTTTTTCTAAATTCATTTGAGTCTATAAATTCTTAAACATGGTTAAAAATTAAATTTAACAGATTTTTGTTTATTTATAACCCTTTTGTCTATTCTTTTATAAGTTGATTCACATAATAGTTGATTTTTTTATTAAAAATCCTTTTGCATGCACCACTATCTGAGATAGATCAGACTGTAATAAAACAATATAATAAAATGATTTTACTTAAGGTCCCATTCTTCAAAATTTCCTCATTCAATCACAATGAATATGATATTTTCTTGTTCTTCCGCTGAGATGATTCTGACATATTGGGAGTTTAAGACTGTTGCTGCAAAGTCGCGATCTATGAGAAATACCACGACTTTTTCTGACCTTCAGGGAGACTGTTGGGATGTCTGACACTTTTATGCAGCAAGCAATTATCCAAATTGACTTGGATTTGAAAAAAGGCCAGAGGTGTCAGTAAGTATCAGTTGTATTGAGAAAGGGAATTTCTACAAAATTTTTGAGGGGCACAATGGGGGGAAAAAAAAAAAAAAAAAAAAAAAAAAAAAATCACAATTTTTTACATTTTTTTATTTATTTACTTATTTTAATGGTGAAAGAAGAAATTATATCTGTGAGTATCAGGACCTAGGAAGTCTAATATGAAGAAGAGACCAGCAAAGGAGTCAATTTCATAGATATTTTGTATGATAGCCTCTCAACATAACAGTATCAATACTGCAAGCCCAGTGTGAACAGGAAATTTAAAACGTGATTCATTGTTGTTTTTCCAGTAATATTTCACGACTTGCAGCTGTATGTTAATTGCAAGACTACAGTTTCAGGCTATAAATATATGTATATATATATATATATATATATATATATACATCCCAGGAGGAAACATGAGATATCTATACAAAGAACATTTGCAATATTTGATGCCATCATCATCTACAGGCCCCACTGTTCCCTCTCTCATCTGTAAGAACTTGGCACTTATGTGAGAATTATGTTCTTTGATTCTTCGAGTGCATTCAACGCCATCCAACCCATCATCCTCAGAGACGAGCTCAAAGGGATGGGAGTTGACCCCTCACATGTTTCCTGGATTACAAATTACCTGACAGAAAGGCCACAGTTTGTCAGGTCGGGAAACTATGTCTCTGGAACAGTAATGAGCAGCATGGGGGCTCCACAACAGACTTCTGGCTACATTCCTGTTCAGATTGTATACAGCAGTTCCAACTCTGAGTCGTGCAACACAAACAGAAATACTCAGATGATACTGCTATTGTTAGTGCGTATCCGGGAGAGACAGGAATCTGAATACAGGGATCTGATAAAAGCTTTCAGTGGCTGTGGTCACAAAAACTAACTCAGACAAAGGAAGTGATAGTGGATTTCCAAAAGTCCAAGCTTCATCTTCATTCGGTGAAGATTTGTGTGGAGTGGCCATCAAGGGGTTGCCAACCTACAAATATGTGGCAGTATGCCTGAAAAAAGTTTGGACTGGTCCTTGAAGATAGATGCAATCTACAGAAACGGATATAGCTGCATCCTTTTCTTCAGGAGGCTCAGATTCTTAGACATCTGCAGAAAGATGCTGCGGTTAATTGATCTACAATGCATGACCGAAAGCTAGAGAAAATTGTTTATTCCCATTGCTATCAGACTTTACAACTCCTTAACTATTAGAAGATAAGCTTCCAAACAGGAGAAATTCCCTCTGGGGATTAATAAAGTATTTCTGAATCAGATTCAGATTTTAAAGGCTTACAGGAATATCACTACTCCATACCAATGGCACAGACTGCTGCAATGGGGTGTTTCAGAGGCAGACAAGAAAACAGGCTTTAACCAAATAAGTGAAGTGCACCAAACTTCAAGGATCCATCTAAGAGGTGGTTTTGTGGTGCTGTTTTCATGGATTGTGATGGTCACATCAATATTTTGCACTTTTATCTGAAGTAACGGTGGAATTGAATTGACAGATGGAGCATAGCAACATGCATTGCAGAGTCTGCTGTGCCTGGAGATTCATTAGAAGCAGAAGACAAACACATCTGTACAGCAAACAACCCCAATAAACAAGGCAGCATCAGATCAGCCTGTTTTATGCTCTTCAGCTACTGTCTCATTATCCATTAATACAGTTTCCACCAGCTCCTCTCCTCTGTCTTTGACAGAATTGTGTATTTTATGCGCAGGCCATTCCCTATGCGTGCATTATATTTACATATTTGCTGGGACTAACAACAACTTACATATACAGAGTGCAAATACTGCATTAGTCCAACTATATCAATGCTCTGATTGCCCGGCAAATATATAATATTGAAGGATATGGGATGTTTATTGTCTATTGGTATATTTAAAAGGAAATTCAATCCAACAGCCAAAAAAAAAAAAAAAAAAAAAAATCAACAAAAATGAATTAACAAACACATCACACATGTTGCATGGACTGGTGACCTGTGCGGGGTGTAACACGCCCTCCCCCAGTGTGAGCTGGGATTGGCTCCGGCACCCCCCCGCAACCCGGAAACAGATAAGTGGTAGAAAATGAATGAATGAATGAATCACAAGTGTTGAATGCAATGTTTGTTTACAGATGGGTACACGAAGTGGCATAAAGATCTGTAGCTATCTGAAAGAAAACCAGTGACTCAGCTGAATAGCTGCTCTGTTAGAGGACATTCTTCACTCTGTTTTTCAGCCACACTCTCCTATCAAGTTCTCAGAGGCAGCTGCTTTTGGGTCCGCAGAGAGATTTTCTTTGACTGGATTTTTAAGACTGTCTTTAAGGATTTGTCTTTTTCTAAGATGACGTTCTGTGACAGCATATTTCTTGGACAGAGCATATCTTTGGTAAAGATGTTGCAACTCTTTCTGCTTTGTGGGAATTTTTAGCTAGAAACTCTTTCTGTCTATTGAGTTTGGAGACTTAGTGTCTTAGGAAAGAGAGGCCTTTACTTTCCTGCCAGCTAGCAGCTGAGATTGTCACAGTTGAAGTTGTTTCATGCATAGAGATTTTGGTATCATTAATTTCTTTCATAAAAATGTTTAAAATTTCATTCTGATTCAATAATAAGATTTGTGAAAGATCAATTCAGAGTGTGAGTAAAACTGAGGTGGAGGATGGAGATAGATCTTTTGAATTGGTTACTTTGGAGAAGCTCGTGCTTGAAGACCTGAACACCTGCCAGGATCCTAAGATGAAGCCTGACTTATGCCCCTCATATTTTCTTACCTCTTGATGAGCATGCCTGCAGTGCCATTAATCAAACACGACATGGTAGCCACATGCCTGAGCCCAGGCTCAGGCTCAGCTTCATCTCCAATTCCTCCGAGACACCAACCTCCACACTGCATTTTTGCCTTTGGAATTACCCTGCAGAAATACAAAGTAATTTCTCCCATTAAAATACTTCAAAAGTTCATCCATTAATATGGCAAGACTAGGCCATGGCAATCAATAAATGCCTCGGTACATGGGCAGGCAGTAGTTGATGCTGTATTTCCTGCAGCTGTTAAAATGCACAAATACACAAAATTAAGATGCAAATCATTTTACTTGGCATAAAACTAAGAAGAATTGAATTTAGAAGCCCTCTACAAGAATAGCCCCATGCAGCTAGACAGTTACTGAGGAGAAAGAAAGGAATGACATAGAAAGCATAATGAATTCCTCTGAGTGTGCAGTCATTGCCTCACCTGAACCCAACAGAAAGGTCAACCTGTCCGAGATGCACATTGCTCTTGTGAAGCATGGCCACCTTCTTTCCCATCCCACAACACCTTTTCATATAGAAACCCATCAGCCTCCATTGGTCAGCCTGTCATACACATAAAACTGATCTTAAAATTGACATTTACATCCAAAACCAGTTTTTCTTTTTATCATATCTCATCCACAGCATCGGTCATGGTGCTCGGATGCAAAATGATCATTCCCCACAGCGGCTTTCTGGTCTGCCTCAGCGCTTGTCAATATATCTCACTGACCTCCATATAGTGGCATCTCATCCCCATCTCATTTAAGCCTCAATTTCTCTCCTTTACCATCCAACACACACGGCTATTGAACCTCCTTGTGCTGTTAGATTTTTTATCCCAGAATTCAATGTACTATACCACTAATATCAAATGGTAAAAAGACAGTTGCCCCCTTTTGAAGCTGACCACAGTGTCCTAATTTAAAACGCAAGGCCTAAGCCACCAGCTCCGAAAACTATCTGGTGAGAGAATAAAATTAATGAGAAACCCTGATGAGAAGAACTTTTGACAGGGAATCTGTTGCAACAGGTGGTGCCTGTCCACATGATTTCAGAAAACTGGTGTGGTTGTGGCAAACCAACTGGGACATGTAACAGTGTTGTTGAGTTGCCAGCACCCTAAGACTTTTTTTTTTTTTTGGTTTCTCAGTTTGATTTTATCCAGTGTTTTAATCAGCTTTGTTGGACTAGTGTTCTACATTGGAAATCTGGCATGCTGACTGTAAGACTTAAAGACATCCATAAGGGACGGAGTGCGCTGTCAGATGAATCGTCACGGGGCGGTCACTCAGACATCAACCAGTTCCGACCTGCATGCCATCCCTGACTTCTCTCATTTAGTCCGGCTCAGGGAAACAGTACACTGTTTGATCCCTCCCTTACACAGTGCTGTGGTTAACATTAATGAACACAGATTCATTTATCATGCAAGTCTGCTCTACACTTGCTGCTGAAAATGACTGCATGAACCTCAGCAAATAAATTATTAAATGTATGCCAATGCAGCATATGAAGTCCAAACACACACGTCGACTCTAAAATGCTGCACTTTATATCAGTACTTTTTTTTTAAAGATTCATTTTAAAACCTGTGTAGTTTTAATATATCTGGATTCGTGTTACTGTCCCGATTTCATTCTCAGCCATAATAGAGGCCATCTCTTTAATAATGTAATGTAAAAGCTTTGTACAATACACTATGAAGTTTATAAAAATATGTACTGAAATAGGATTTAATGGACTAAAGGAGAGTCATGGCCGTTTACATTTTCTTTACCGCTCCACCAACAGCAGCCTGGTAATGTGTGTTCAGCAGCAGCTGCTCCGGGTTTTAAAATGTCCCTAAACTGACCAAAATACAGCCAAACTTAACAGCAACGAGAGAAAAGATGAACCGTGATCTGAGAAAAGTCTCTTCAGCATTTACCTGTCCGATCTCAGCCGCTACGCACTGCTACGGCAACAGCACCTGGACAAATCACACGCAGATCTCGTTCAATGTTGCTAAATCTCGCGAGAGAAACAAACCAACAGGTCTATTAAAAAAAGCCGCCCCCCCCCCCCCCCCAAAAAAGCGACTTGGCTCCACAAATAAAAAACATAAAGCCCCAAAGAGCCGATCTTTCCTACCTCACTGTGTAGGAAAGGGGTCACTTGATAACACTATGTGTCTATATATTTATTATTGACTGCATAAACAACAATACACTGAAGCCAGTCGGTTCACAGTAACATATTTTACTTTACTTTAACCCAAACAAGTGGACACCAAAAATGAATAATGAATATATGAATGAATAAAGATTAAAGAAGTTTCTTATAATCAGCTGGACAAGCAGGTATATAACTGAAGGTAGAACAAATATATCTTGATGGTCTACACATGGATCAACAGAAATCATACACACTGGGGCTGTTAACCGGCCATCAGAACGGGGCTTAGTGTTAAAATGATAGCTTCTTTCCTTGTTGGGTCTTAGTAGAGTCAAGACTTTGGGTTTGGATCCCAAAGTGCAAAAGCAGTCAGATAGGAACTCTGGTGGAGTGGGTTAGTTGTGGTTGTGTGACATGACGGATTTTTGGAACCAGTGTTGTAGAAAACGTTGATTCCACTTCACACCTAACGGACTGGCAAGCGATCCCTGAGTCTGCTCGAGTTCCTTAATAATTGCCCAGACATTTGGTCAAAGCTGACAACACCACTGATATCAAACAAAAGTTTTACCGCTTATCTCCACTGGCAAGGTCTGACAAAGACTCTTGGCATGTTGTATAAGATTATAAATATCTTTAACATTAAGACAACAGCATTATATAAGCATCTGTATAACACATACAGAAATGTAATGTGTTTTCCCTTAAGTTCTAAATATTGCAACAGCATTAAAAGCAGCTTTTGATTGTTAATAACATGACAGCAAATGCATTGAGTCCGTTGTGTGTGCGAGGATAGTAATATTACAAAGCATTAGGCTTCAAACAGAGCAACATTTCAAATATTATCTCTATGCAGGGAGTGTTACACAAGCACACATGAACCTGTCAGCACCGAGAGAGGAACACACATCAGCAGAGAGCCAGTCAGACAAAACATCATGCTGCTTCTAACCTTTTCTTAAAGCTCTGCAACCCTGGGTATTTAGGCATCACAAACATAGAAGAGAGCAGTGGGCAAACAGGGAGGCTGCCCCAGTCTGACCTCACTAGAATTGGGATGACTTTGATATTCCCTGGGCACATGACACAAGGTACTCCGATTAAAAGCCTTTTATTCACCGTGACCTTTCTCTTGCCGTCTTTCCTCAGAGAAATCTTCGCTCCTTCCACTGCCACTGCCGTGACAGGCCACTCCCACAAAAACAAAAGGCCAAGTGGAAGGGTGACATAAAGTCAATATGGGCTGACTGGTTCACGTTTGAACACATCACGCTGCAACCTCAGTGTTATTGTTGTTTATACACCAAACTTACAGAGGAGAGAATGGTAGATGGTGGACGGTGATTAATCACCATTGTTCGATGGCGAATGCATTTCCATCAAAATGTAGATTAACTGTATTCATTACTGTCAAACTAACATTTTGTGTTCATCTGACTTTCCACCTACCCCCTAAACAAATTTTTTGCCAAGCCACTGGTTTGTTGGTTATGTTTTGTTTTCATCATTTACATTTGAGAACAGCTACTCTATCATCCAGTGCTCTGCAGTTGACAAGACTTACTGTGACACATACCTGATGGGGACCCAGGCTCTATCTTTCTGCACAACACAAGTCATTATCACCTTCCCCATGTGGACATGACCTCTCACCTTCAATATGTCATATCTGTGGGTGGACATGGAACTGACGTAGTCCTTAATCGTACATTTTGACAGTTTGTGGCGTTTCAACACCTCCCAAGAGCTTTTACGGCCTCCCTATTTCGTCAGTTTCGTGAGCGGTGTGGTTGAATACAACACAAGAAAATGCATTTGGAAAACATATGGGTGTGTTTTTATCTCTGTCCATTACTTAAGACTGATGGTTTAAAACAAAAAGTCAAATTGGTCCATGAATAACTGAGGGTGACAGGAGAGTAGCTGAACTGTGGCCTTGTACTTCCTTTGTATTTATTTAGTCACAATAATTAGTGTCCATACTCACTCTGAGACATTGGGAGATTCTGTCCTCACGGCAGCACGTATCTACCAACCTACCAACCTAAACTACCATATATATGGAATCGGAAAGGGCACTGTGTTCAAATAATAATTTCTAATAATGGGGATATTCAAACATCCACATACCTTCAAAGCAGGTCCATTGGAGAATGTTCCTGTACTTCACAACAGAAAAACACACACAATGGTCTTGCTCAGCATCAAAATTTATTGATCACCATGACCTGAATTTGCACCCTTTTTAGAACTTGGGAGGAATATTATTGTTTTATTACAGTATTGAAGTATTGTTCAGGGCACAAAAACCACTTGGTCAGGTTTCAGAAAAGACTGTTTCAAGGGCTAAAATTAACTACTTCCTTAAGACTACAGGACTTTTGTTGTCATGGCAAATCCTATGTTTTGTTAACTGATGGATCCACCCAAACATCTTCCTAATAGAATTGTCAATCTAAATAATGCCTGTCAATCTAAATAATTCCTCGTCACCTAATTCTTTTCTGTGTTTTGTTTTGGGTTTTTTTTTTTTTTTTTTTTGTCATAATCACTTTATCCACAGTCATCCCACAACAAAGCAAGAATATTGGTCTTAATAAGCTGCCGGCACAAACAACCAGCATTTACTCGCATAAACTGTGTTTGGTGCGAATTTGAAAAATGAAGGAGCCACATGAACAGAACTCAACAAAACATTAGAAACATCTAATTTAGTTTTTCACATGCACAAATCGAGTAAAAAATGTTACTGAAATCAAACTTACTTTTGAGGAGAGAGAAGAAAACATGCAGAGGCATTGCCTATACGATGCAGAAGCCTTGTGGGGGAAGAACACATGATGTAACACATAGGTGTTTTTAGTTGCATTATTTATGAGTAAATCCCATTAAGTTGGTTCACATTTGAGTGGCACCTCAAAGAGCTGGAGCTCACTTTACAGTTCGAACTGATTGCTTCAGCCAAGCGCTGTACCCACCCACAACACGTTACCCAGGAGTGATGCACATTCTTGTGTAGGATTTCTGAACTGCAGTTAAGTTACAAAGTGCATGTAGTTAAAAGCGACTGATACTTATGTTTTCCTGTCCAATTGGTTCCAGAATTGAATTATATCTTTCAGGCCCACAGATTGTTTTGAAAATGTGGATTTTTTTTTCAAAAGTATACATAGATATTTGATAGATTTTATTTATTTAGTTAGTTATTTTACAAGATCTTAGTTCATTGCTGGCTTCACTCTAATAGTTCATTTTCACTATAAAATGCAATCTGCATTACATTGGCATTAGAATTTATTATTAACACCAACCTTTTACTTGCTGTAATGCATACAGAGAAATGCCTAACCAGGACTCAAACGCTAAATATTAGTCCACACAAACAAATCAAAACCACAAGTGCACTTATCTCCCATCATCTCTAGAACACACACACACAAACACATACACTTTATCTCTTTTTGCTGTATCGATAAAACATGGAATACAATCATAGTAATTTGATTTGAACGCACATTAACATGTATGTTGTCCCCCTAAATTCATTACGGCCGGGCTTTTGGCTGGAGGCTTTGTTTGTCATTGTCCAAACGGTCCATGCCACCCGCTAGTAACTTTATCTCTCGGTCCAGCTTTCGATCCACCATAGCCAATTCCTCTCTCCCTCCACCCACAAAAAACTGTCCTCTTTGCACAAGCCCCCCTCATTCATTCTAATTAAGCCAACTGAAACTAAATAGCAGAAGCTTTGTTTACAAGGGCCTAGCTGTGCTCAGCAGTCTGTGCACGGAGGCACTTGTCTTTACAGCCAGTCAGGGGTTTATCTAGAGCTACACTTACTGCTTACACTAATTTACATTTGTGTTTTCCTTTCCACTTATTTCCATATCTGCCACTGTGGGGTTAGTTCGGCTTCACAGAGGAAATTTATCAATCACATTTAAGCTGTAACTAACACGGGCTGTTTCAGCACCACAAAAACATTGGCATACTCAGGTTTGAGAGATTGAAAACTGATGAAATAACATCATCATCATCCGTGAGGAAAACAGTCGCGCCAGACAAGGTCAATAATAATTTTGGTCTTAATAAAAATAAGCAAAACAACATTTCTGCGGGCAAAAAAAGAAAGAAAGAAAGAAAGAAAGAAAGAAATTAAAAGCTGCCAAGCAAGTCAAAAGAAAGTATTAAATCTTCAAAATCATTTGCACACAACAAGACACAATGCATTCTGTTCAAGAGTTTATCATGTAAAGAGTTTACAAAGGGTTGGGAAAACAGTGTTGTAAATGATATTGAAAAGTGTGACAGGTTGATAAGGAGATTTTAGAGTACTAAAGTTCAGGTGGTGAAAAAAAGCTAGCTAACTACTGTGGTAAAGTAGCTCGAACTCATTTAGCACCAAACATGATGAGCCAGATGAGTGCCTGAGTCCAAATACGTATTTTCATGGCTGCATGTTATCATTTTTGCTAGTTCAAGGTATAAGCCAGACCTTCCTTCTTTCTTCAACCAAGCACAACAAAATGCAGCTCAACTCCACAGTATCAGTGGTGTTTGGCTTAGAAATCAGTTATACAACAAGCAGAATCCCCACCTAATTATGTCTGGTGGTCTTGATCAGCCCATTTTCAGCCAAAACTGTAGACATGAAATGTGTTTTCTAAGAGACTAACTTTGAGACAAACTAAAGGAGGGAGCAACACTATTAGAAAGCTATAAACTATTGTGCCAGTTAGCAGAAAGCCAACCCATTAAATAAAAAAACTTCAGTAGTTACTCATCCATTGGATCAGTAGGCATTAAGCTCAAGGAGAAAAGAGTATTACTTCAGCAGTCATTAAGAAAAAATAAAATAAAAAAGGAGAGACGTTATAAAACATTGGAAACAAGTTGTGGTGTGTTGAGATGGAACAGCAGGATTTGTCTTGCTCATCTCACCACATCAGCCGACAAATAACGTAGACAATAAAGTCTACAGAATGCAAGTACAAGCAAGGATGCAGCAAGGTAGCCACCAAGTGGGTAAACCTTCATCTTGCTCATAAAGGTCCTCACAACAGCAGCTGTTCATTATATGTTATGTGATATCTTCTTTTCTTCCTTTGAACAAAAAAAAAAAAAAAAAATTGTCTTCAGTGAAGCAATTTCTCCTGCTGTCCTGCTGTACAGTCACAGTCACGCCTTAGCTCTGTCATATGAGCCTGTCTGTCAGACAGATAGACACGACTTTATGGCAGTTTAAAATGCATGGCTTCAGGCACAACTATTGGGCATCTCATTTGAAAGAAGAATGTGAAACGTTCAGGTGGAGCGCCCCTGACAACCTGACAATGAGATGAGAGAAAGGCAAGGATATGTAGAGGTGAAACTGCTCTGGGTGTGAGAACTGTTGTCCACTTAGAACTAGTTGAGGCCTCTCCAGCTTCTCTTAAGGATCTCCCTGGGCTCATTTGAGGAGTTCTTAACTGGGGAGATGGTGGGGAAGTCTTAGGACTGCCACAGGGCATCCACTTCTCTCAGCTAGTGTGGGAAAACATAGTCTATCGTTGGGTTGTGCGGACGGACAATGATATAAGTTATTGCCATTTGCTGATGCCAAGATGATAATAGTCTAGTTTTCCCGTTAATGCAGTGACTTACAATCATGTTATCATTTTAAGTGAAATTAATTTGGTCCGTGACAGTTTTATGTATAAAACTGCACAAAACTATACGTGGTTGTATATAGATGATTTTTATGATCACTTGACAGACATCCAATCACATGGTCTGGTTTCTTAGCTGCTACTTTTCATTGTTATAAATGAAAGTTTTGGACAGTCAGTGAGAACCATGAACAGCTGCAAAACCAGCCAAGTTTCAACATTTCATCCCGCAAGTAAATCCCCCATCTGGAACATGCAGGGATTGACGTTGGTACTGGACTCCTGCTAAATAAATAATTCGGCTCACTGATAAAAGCATGCATAAAATACATAAAAGGGGATTTTTCTGAGGAAGGAAACTACTTACAATTACTGCAATATCTTTCCTTTCAACTTGACTAAAAGTGAATGTTCTAGCCAAGTTCTAGTTTGCATCCTGTGAGGAAACTGGTCATTTTGATGCAAAGCATATTAGCTCCAAATCACAGAGGCATACACCTTCTCCTAATGAAATTCACTTCTCTTGATCTTTAGGTTTTTTTGATTATTATTTCAAAATACTGAAATACTTACAGCAAATGTCCAGCCCACATAATGTGTCAAACTGTTATGTTGGTAATTGCAAATGAGATATATCCAAGGGGGGCAAAAAAATGGAGCAATAGGAGCAAACAAAGGCAAAACTGCCGTGCTGTATCAACCTCAAAGTGCATGGACCTCACATCAGCTCCAGAGGTGTCTGCATTTTCAAGGGATGGGATTTGCTTCAAGCGCACAACACTGCCTATAAGTTAGAGGATTATCCCGGGCCAGGCTGTGGATACTGAGTGAGGTGTTAGGCAAGTGTACGAGTGCTTGTGAGAGATGTGGAGCGAGGCTGAGCTTGTGTGCCGTCTCGGAGCATGTAAACAACCTTGTTTGCTGCAAAACGCCTCAGGGTGTGAAAGTCTGAGGGAGAGGTGGCTTACTCTGAGTAGCTTCAGTTATGCCCGCATGTAGCTTTCCTGAATTCAACATGCCCTTGAGGCTTTATAGGCTTCATGTCAAGATCAGTTGCAGATTTGTTAACCTGATTTCAAATATACTGCAATTATTTGACAGTGTGAAATTTTTATGCAAGAATTGAAATGTGCAGACTGGATCAGTGGCACTGTTTCCATGTGATGGCAAGAAATGTAGTCCAGCGTATTCAAAGTTTTTGTCTTCTACATAGCATTGATACTTTATTTTATTTTATTTTATTTCATCTTTTTTTTTTTTTTAAACGGAAAATCTGCTAAATACTTTACCTCATGGTGAGGATCATTGTCTTCTTCTGTTAATAGGCAGTACAGTCTGTCTATTCAGAAAAAAATTCAAATAAAATATAGCCCCATCTGGTGGTGGTCAGCAGTAATCTATTTATCAGAGTAATTAAATGTAACGGGACTTTCCCCTGCAGCCAGTCATTATGCAGTGTTGCCAGGAAATATAACAGTATAGTGAAAGCTATAAAGGAATAGTTTATCTTTTTAATTTCATCATAGTTGCCGGTCAACTCTACACAATTGACAGTTTGAGTCCTCATGCAGTGCTCCAGGACATATAATTAAGCCCATGACCTTTACATAACCATAGGGTCATCGTTAAATTCATAAAGTATCGGCTGCCATTTTCCTCATTCTCATTTTTCCTTTGTGAATGGGAGGCTGAAATATAGAAATGTATTTGTGTGATATGAAAAATGAGTGGTGGAATTTGTTTCATCCAAAGTAATGGGGGTATTTAAGGTGGATCAATTGAAGGTTATACATGGGGGAATACAATTCTTGTTTCTGTATTTCTCTCATTTTAATCAACAATAACAGTTCATTTTAAGCTGTCAATAAAGGCATCACTCACCTTTTCTCCATCTTTTAGTGACTGCTTGAGAGGTTACTTCTATTGAAGGTGGTGGAACAAAGCCATACCCTTGCGTCCACCTTCCAGTCAATATTTACACCAGCTCAGCTGTACATTTCTCTTTTCTTCTTCCATTCTCTTTCTCTCCCCATTGATACGTTGGCTTTTGGAAATATTCCAATGATGTGGGGAGACTGCAAGAGACAGTGTTATCTCATTATCTACTGTCGTAACAAATTCAACGAAAATTTGCATTGCTTTTCACAAAATGCATACTAATCCCAGAGGACATGATAATTCTAAAAGGTGCTGAGTAATGTTAAAATAATATCAAGTGTACCCAAAGATGAACTGGATGTACAAAAATTTGTTCATGTTTCAGGAAATGAAAAAGTTTATAAAAGCTGGCCGTTTATAAGCTTTTCTAAAGGCCTCTGACAAACCTTCTGCTTTCTTTTGTTAAGTTTCTCTACTTTGTGATTTCATACACAAATTTTTCACAATCAGGTCAAGTTACAGGTTAACCAAAAACCATTCACAAGTTCCATCATCCATATATGCATCTTAGCTGAGTTAGTTGGTATCAAGGTCGTTTTACTTTGTTCTGTAATTTTGCACAAAGGAACGTAGCATAGCTGCTGTATGTGTGCGCTTCTTTGTGCGTGTGCTTTTATTCCACAAGGCCAAAGAGTTCCATGGTGGTATTTGGTGATCAAGGTTATCCATAAACATGAATTGTGTGGCTTGGCTCTGGTCCTGAAAACGCGATTAAATCAGCATGTAAAAAGGAAGATTGGAGTTGGAGATTCTGAAAAAAAAGTCATCGGTAAAATAAAACACTGTTATTTTCATTCATCATTTCATCCAACAATTAAGGTTATATGTGACTCATAACATAAATGTAGCCTGACGTTTTCACTTCTGGAAGCTCATTGTGTTTCCAGTCAGTCACAAGTCAGGCTCTGCTGAATCCCATGAAAGTCGTATTAAGACAGAATTTTCTGCATCACTGTACGATTCGAATGAACAGAATTTCACAAGAACAAACAGGTGCCACGTTAAATTTTTAGCCATTAGTCTGAGGAAATATCAGTTACAGCTCAGTTACATTGGTTTAACAGCTGTAATTATTTACTTTGCACACAAAATTATTCCATTAATTACGATATTATTATTGCTACTTTATCCAAGCCTGTGTTGATGTAGTAATATAAAGGGCATAGCTATGGGTTAAGCTACCCAACAGTATACAGGCTTGGTTTTGTTAAACTGTACATGTTCACTGCTTGGGCTGAATAGCGTGTTTGCAATGAGTGATGGTCCATTATGAAAAGTCTCTGCGCAATGTCAGTGCCAATTCTTTAGTGTCAAGTCGAATCAGGAACAAGTTTAAGAGAAGAAGCTCTCACCCACTGAAGAGGCAGTGGCTCATCAGTCATAGCAACTGGGCATTTTCACTTCCTGCTCCACAGTATTTCTATCAAGCTTACAGGTAAATACAATTTAAACAGTGTAATATTCAATGTACTAGATTTTTTTTCCCCATGTTGATATGAATAAGTTCAGTGGTGTTGTACCATTTCTGCCTCTTTGTTCTGTGTCAGCATTCTGCTCGCTTATTTCTCCTGTGCCATCGTTTGTCCTGAGAGATCCTTGGTATCCTGAGAGTTAGTTTTTTTTCCCCAAACACCACATTACACTCAAGGGTGACCCAGAACAAACACACTAAGAGACACGAAGAAGACTGTCATATTCACTTTATTTAGATAATTCCAGACAGATATTTCTTCAGAGACAATATAAAAATACATGACATTGTTTGATTACTATCTCAACAAAAGGACCTATTTTAAATGGCAAAAGGCTGCTTGGTCGAGCACAAAAAGTAACACTACATTTTATACAGTATAAAATCAAAACAGACATTCTGACACGTTGTTCAGGCTTCAGACTTTTGGTAAGGATTCAGTATTTGAACACTGTTAGAAGACAAGAGGATGAATCCACTTACATAAGTGTAGGGAGGCTTAGTTTACCTGCACACCCACACATTAATGTGCAGATGTACTCGCACACATACACCAATGTGATACATATACTATGTATAGGGGAGCACAGCGTCTCCGTGCCTGTGTGGGTTTCCTACCCCGTCCAAAAAAATGTTTAGGTTCATTGGTGACTCTAAATTGTCTGTAGGTCTGAGTGTGAGTGTGAGTGGCTGTTGGTCTCTCTCTGTCTCTGTGTGTTGGCCCTGGGACGGACTGGTGACCTGTCCAGGGTGACCCCGGCCTCACCCAGAGTGACCTGGGATTGGCTCCAGCACCCCCCACGACCCGGAAACAGAAAAGCAGTACAAGATGAATGACATGTCTGTGTATATGCATACACAGACATACATACAATCATATTTAATTGTGCAGAGTCTGATGAGTTTGGTCAGAGGTAACGAAGGGTTTAATGATTTACCTGACAGCCTGATTTTACTGTCAATGTGAGACAAACACTAGGACTGGAATAACACCGGTATATCTGTGTTTTAAGAAAGGAATGTCTGTTATTGCAGTCATTTTCTATAATTAGAAAAAAAAAAAAAAAAAAAAAAAAAACTCGCACTACTTGCTGCATTTTGACTCTGAAGTTTGAACTTTCTCTAAAAAATGTCAGTGTGGCATATTTTAACTGGGATGCTACTTTGTGGTTAGACCTTCTGCCTGTCAGAATTCAGAAGACTCTTCGCCATCACGCCCACAGTGCGAGGAACAAAATACAATGTCAGGATGTCAGTGTCTTAAGAGATATGCTGTGTTTTGGGACTGCGGGGTTAATGTCAAATGAGGGTAAAACCACCAAACCAAATTTTGCTACTGTCTCAGACCTGCGATGTGAGACAACTTTTCGGCGACTACACTGTAAGCTTATCGGGGGGGGGGGGGATTTCTACACAAAACAAACTTTGTGCATTTGCTAAGTGTCTTAATTAGAAATTGTCCCAGTTCAGTACATGAAATACACGAAAGAAAGAAACAGGTTAAGGAAAATGTTGAAAATAAGAATGTCATACAACAATCACAAAAAAACTGTAAAAAGAAAAAAAAAAACAAAAAAAACAAAACCCCAACAACTACATATAGACATTACATACAAATTAACCTAATCATATTGCACAAATACTCAAGTGGATATGTGTACTGGCCCACTGTTGTGTCGCTACACAAATATAAAACATTTTAGAAATTAAGTTGGTTTGGAAAACACAGGACATTAGCGCGATCAGGTTTGAGGGTTGAATAAATTATTTTAACAATCCAAATAAGAAGGCGATCAACTACTTGGAGTGTGAAAATGTGTCACCACTAAATGTAAGTCAGTCTATCATATGTATATAAAGAAATGTTTTAATATCACAATTCTAAACTAACTTTCTGAACAGTTTTCTTGATACATGATGGAAATACTTTTTTGAAAGAGGTAAAAGAGGGGCAATAAAAACTATAACATACATTTACATTTGTACACTGAAAAAAAAAAAAAAATTGTGGATTCACGGATCAACCGTCACTAACAGTTGTAGCGCTCATGGAAGTTCCTCATCATGCATCTGTGCAGGTTCTGTCTAGCATTCGCACTGCAGTGGCTGATGCAGCCTATCAAATGTAGTAAGAAGTTCATAATTTTAATGTTAAACTCATTGCTCAGCTTCCATATCAAAGACAGACAATCATTTTTTAAAATAATCTTCATAGTGTTAAAGCACAATTTACTGACTAATGTATCTGAAGCTAACAGAACATACAATATTTGGTACTATACTAGTGATAACACTTTTGGGTCCAACCTAAGGCCAATGCTGATAGCTTATGTTTAAACCTTAAACAAAAAGAGGATAGAGCTTAACTATTTTTTTTTCCCCATTCAGCACATTTTTACAGTTTGACAGTCTTCGTCTGTGTTAAGCTTTTAGGGAAAGCCTATTAATTTCAAACAAATATTTAGCTAAAATTGCTTTTAATTTTCCTCTGGACAGGAAATACTAATTCAATATCAAATTCATCATAGAAAGCTACAGTGCAGCCCATTTTCTGTACCTAATTCCTAGTATAGTCATTGTAGTGGCAACTCGTCAACCTGTAGCACTGATGGTTTTGATTGTCAAAGTGAAAAGCTTCAAATGCGGTAGTGATCTGTTCTATCCATTAAAGGTCTAAAAATGGTTTTCTTTCTTTGCTTTCCTCTCCAATGACAAGACAGGGAAGAGCATTAGCAGCTGGTTATGTATCCAATGAAAAGGCATGAAAAATGAGCAAGCAAGCATCTTTGAATGATGGAAGTTTAACGGTTTATTAACCATTAAACAGCTGCCGCTTACTGCACAGGAAGAAAACTAAATCAGCCTAAAAACACCCAATTGCGATACATAAAAGTGTCTTTTTATGTATGTTTGTTTTCACGGCTTTCAATGGCTTTGTTTGGGTTTTTTTGTTGTTTTTTTTTTGCATCAAATCATCAGGCAGTGGTGATGGATATGGATATTGTGCAAAGGAAAAGTACTGGAATTCAACCTCCAGACAGACTATTTTAAGGAGGCTCCACCCTGTGGGTGTAAGCTGTATGAATGACGCTGAAGCCCATTTGAGTGTGAGGGCTAAAAACCAATGCTGCAGGGTTTTGATTTTAACTCCTCCTCATGGGCACATTGCTCAGCTCTGAACACAGTCATGCATCTCTGAATCTGCTGCTATACATTACATGAGTGATCATTTCTGAGCTCACATAAATAAAAGCCCTTTTCTTAATGGTCCCTAATTTATTGCTACCTTTGGGCCATAAACATGATTTTAGATAGTTTTATTGTGTAATTAGAAAATCAAAGCAGAAGTAAAGAAATCTTTTGATACGAGGGCCCAGCTGCAGCTATTGGATAGCACAAAAATGGCACCATAAATTTGTTTCATGAGCTACAAATGACCCTGTTGGTCAGCTGTAAGATTTGCCTAAAGTGACACAGACTTTAAAAAATGAAAAAGGTAAAATATTAGATCACTTCACCAGAGAGATCTAGTGCTGAGTTAAACTTAGCCCTAGACTTCCAAATAATAGGAGGTAGCTGTTAACCGTTGACCTCGAACTCCAATTAAGAACAAATACCCCTCGAAATGAGCATTGCATTGACTGGTTTGAGATCCTAACTTGTTGAGCTTTTTAGTCCCCTAGGTGGTGTTGATAACTTTTTGGACTGAACAAAAAGCTCTTCATATTTATGTAGCTTGGATGTGAATGCAAAACAGCTTTTCATCTGTTTTTCAAAGTCAAACGTTTGACTGGTTTGTCTCCTGTCTAACTATTATTGTGCTGCCATCAAACAAGCACAATTCATTGAAAGGAATGCAGTGAATTTCCTGTTAGCTCTTGGGGGGATATGGTTTGTTTTTCCTGTTGCTGGGAGCCAATTTATTTTTTTTTCCCTCTTGCCCTCTTTAACTTCCTGTCTAGGAGTTTGACTTTACAGAGAGGCTACAGAGGTGAGCATCAGAAACCACTGATTAGAATTTCGTTATCCGTCACCCAGACTCCCTCCACCCTCCATTACAAACTCCCAGATCACATCCTTTTCAGGTTTGGGGTGTCGAAGATGGTGGTTGTGCTTTTTGAATGAGAAATTCAAATTAGGAGTAGAAGAATGCTTTTTAAGCATTATTAAAGAAAACAAAAGCACAAAACCCGAAAAGGTGACTTTGAAGGGAGATGGTAGCTCTGTCAGTGGTGGAGACAACCATAATCTCATGCCATGCTGCTGGTCGGTGTGCTTTGGGTGCTTCCAATGCTAGCATTAGCGCTGCTATTCTCAGATGGGGAGGGGTTGCTTGAAACTGGTTGTCGTTTTGCTCCTGAGCAGGGACATCCTTCAGGAATAGGAGAAAAAAAATTCCAAATCGGTACGTGATGACAAGCAACTCAAAGGAAATAAAAAACGAAAATATGAAGTGAAAAGCCAAAAACTTACCAGGAAGATTTGCTGCAGTTGAACTCATGTCTAGCCCAGTTGGATACCCTGAATTAAGCAGAAGACATTTTCTAAAATTATAAATTTAGTTTTACATTCAACCACAGGCACTAAAGTATTAGTGATATATTTACCTGTTTTAATTTTGATAAACCACAGTGCTCCAATAAGTAAAACACCAATCAGGAACCCTCCAAATGCAATGCCCAGAACACCAGGTAGGCCAAAATCAAAGCACGGCTGGGCTGCAACATAGGCATAAAAAAAAACAAAACTTCAGCTTCAGTTAAACAACTGCAAACAGCAACGTCCACATGCCAATGCCAATGATTACTGCTAATTACTACACAGTATGCAGAGACATGTGCTTTACAATCCCAGTGAACGTTCTGATACTGCTCTGTTTTGACACCATTGTTGCTTCCCTCCACTTTCCCAGATGAAGTGACAATACACGTAAAGCCACAGCACAAAACAGAAAAAGTTATTACTTTTGCAGGGTGACCTCCCCTAACAGAAATAAAACATTACATTTGCAGTCTATCATTTCCTCTAACCAAATGTAATGATACACTTTTCAATTTACAATCAACTATGGAGCTGCTGATGTTCTCTGAGCAAGCTGTGTACTGGCTTGCCCAACAAAATGTGCATCTTTGCGAACAAACTTAATCGAGAATATAAAACTTGGAGCCAGCAGCAATAAAAGAATAATTTCCCTTCAAGCATAGAAAGAGTAGGTGAACAGGCTAACAACAACAACAAAAAAAGAACAGCCAACAACTTTGATCCAGCATCTTTATAACCCAGCCCATGGTTTTGCTTCGCTCATTGTGGTCCATCAAAAGGTATGAACACATCACCTTGAGAGGGATGTCATTTCATAAGGGATGCACAATAGATTCTTGATAGTTTTTCCCTTGCACTCAGACATCACTTCAAACTGTTCTGACATCTGTTATCAAACAACATACTCACTGGGCAAGTATTGATCTCTGTTTCCAGCTCTCAAGGTGAGAAAAACATGTTATGTGTTCTTGAATATTTGAATAGGTCCTTGAAAATGACTAAGTCCAGTTTTTAAATCATTTTTTGGTAAAAAAAAAAAAAAGCAGTTTGGTAATTTACAGTTATGAGCTCAACTTTGGCTGTGTAGATACTTTTTTGTATCCGATTGGGCTAAATTGGCTATTATATTCTTTACAGACTTCAATTTTTAACTGAAATCAAACTTGAGAGGCTACAAACCCAACTTTGTCTGAAAACACACAAGCAACCAAAGTCCCCATGATATGTGTTGCATATCAAGGAAAACAGAGTGCAAACAGTTCCCTCTTCTTTGGGTACCTGTAGAGATCTTCCCACATGTATCACAACATTTGGAAGAAACTAATCATCACCTTTGCACGAGTTTCTCTCACCTGCCTCTGTTGGCTCCTGCCTCCTGGTGGAATGTGCTAGGCTAAATACTATACTGGGCCTCATACAATACAGCTCCCCTTTCCTGAATTACATTAAAGATAGGACATGAAGGACAGAAGACAGCAGGTTTGTTTTGTAGAAACTTGCCACCACTCTGCACATCATGAACATTTGAACAAAAGGTGTGTGTGTGTGTGTGTGTGTGTGTGTGTGTGCGCAACACAGCTGCCTCTGCTCTGCCTCGAGCTGAGATCAAATCACTTCATACAAATGTCAGAGCACAAAACAATCAGAATAATTATGAATTTTTTTGTAATTACGTGACATTCTATTATACTTTATTTGATTAAACAATGGAAAATACAGGCTGATTCACAATGCTCTGAATAGTGACATCGTGTGGGCATTTGAACAAACTGCATCCCAGACAAGTCAACTGATTTTGTTTAACTCTCAATGAGGAACATTCCTTGACCCTTGAATGGGCCAGAAACATCCGAGCAGCTTCAGCAATCTTTCTCCTGAGAATTCTTTCTCTCTGTAATCAGTTGCTCTGTTAGTTTGTATAAGTGAAGCTTTGACAGCAAAGCTGAATAAACAGGAGCAGGAAGCAGAAGCTCCAGTGCAGGTGGAGAGGAGGAGACACGCAGCAGGCCTGAGCTCTGACTCCCCGGAGGCCTCTGCATGAAAACCACCAAACAGGAAAGATTGCTGAATGGAGAACTCTGAGGCTGGCCCTGGGTAGGCTCACAACAGAAGCTCATCCTGCTGATATAACCCTTCAATCTCTGACACAAGCTGATGAATTGAGCTACATAAACAGACTTTCTAATCCAGCAAGTTATTCCACAAGTAATTCCATTCTTTTCCTTTGTTTCAGTCGCTCCGGCAAAAACATCTCTAATTAGCAAAACAGCAAAGACAAGGTCAAACAGGACACGGAAAGTGGGGATGAGTAGTTTAGTCAGTTTCCTCATCACATACACTGTAGCTGACACACCTGCCTTTGTACATCTCATTTAAAAGGAAATGGAGGATAAAGGAAGCTGAAAAAATAAACAAATCTTTCATCAGTTTTACAAAGAAGTCTGGCGAATTCCCTCATTTAATCAGTTTGTAATTTCTCCTGTCATTTCCCTTAGAAATAAAATCAGAATTTTCCAAGAAATTAATCATCTGCCTGGAGACATCTTTTTTTTGTAGAAAGGTATCTTTCCTTGTTAGAGTCAACAGTGTTGAATGGTCTGACAACAGCGCATGGTCCAGTGACTGTGTTTGCACAGCATCGTAGTCATACCCCCTTGGAAACACAAAGGACTGCACCTCCCTCCCCTGAGGGTCATTACTTCTGCTTTTGGCCACAAGGTCAGCCTGCAGACCTTCCTAAAGGACGAGGCCCTGCCCCACAACCCCTTAGTGGCTTCACTGCATATCCTGACTTCACTGCTATGTCAACTGCCTGTGTGTTTGCTGCGCATTGAAAGCAACAACAGGTCTGAAATTTGAAATATAAAACACCAATACAATGACCCAGCATCAGAGTAGTGAGCAGAATAGTAGCAATTAACTCCTAAGGGCAAAATAAGGTAATTTAAAAAGTTCTTGTTTTTCATCTGAGTCCCCAGTGCACTTATTGTCAAAGAATTAAACGCACCAAAGAAACATTATTCTTCATAGTAAGGCCATCATGAGGACAACATTATATGTAATGTGAAAGCAATTTATCTTTATTATTTTTATGTAAAATATATAAATAAATAGACGGCGAGTAGGGTTGAGGGACTTGCAAATGTTTCTGTTTAGATGTGAAATTTTTTGCTCTACTTAACTGATTAATGATATATTATGTAACTTTTATATTAGAGGAATGAGGAATCAAAAATTTGATAAATTGGGGAAACTTGGACCAAGTGTGGCCTTGAGCTGTTAAGTATTAAATGTCAGCTTTAGTAATTGACAGTACAATCGAGAAAAATTATTTTGCTAAATTTCTGCTATAGCAGAATTGCTGCATGAAAAAAAGCGAAGGATAACATAAAACTGTTTTATTGTGGGTTTCAGTATCATCATGTATTGATGCACATTTTGGAGTTAAAACTGAACTCACTTGGTGGTTGCAGGCACGGCTGGGTAACCTCCAGATTCCTCTTCACTCTTCCTCCATCTCCACATTTCTAGTGAGGAGGCAAAAATTACTTAACAACTAAATCAAGCATATCTACAAACCCAAACCCTTGACCATGCTAGAGAGGTAGAGAAGGTGGTGAAAATCATGGCACTACTACAGGTCAACTCATAAGTTCAATGCCAAGTGTTCTTGATTACCAAAGTAAAATTCTGACACATGCTCTTCTATTGCATAAGATTTTATTTATAAATAAAAAGGCTTTTCAAACTATTTGAGATGGTCTATTCATGCCGTCTCAAAAACTGTCATTTAACTCCTACCTCATAGGAGCATACTTTGACAGAGCATTCCAGATCCCATGTGGTAGATGTCAGGTCTTGGAGTTGATCTAAGGAGAAGCTGAGTCGGGTGCTGTTTGGACAAGAATTTAAGGAGCAGGCCTCTGGAATGAAGGGCAGCTCTTTCACAACAGGGCATGAGTCCTTGGAGCGCACAATGCAGCTAATCACCTTGATGGTCAGCATAATATCCCCTAAAATATGCCATGAAATCTGCAGGAGACACAAAGAAGATGAAGTGAAATGAAACAGTCACAACAATCTGTTAAATCACCCAAATGAGGTGTAGCATTATTTGCTAGAAAAAGAAGAGCATAAAACCTGAGAGTGCAGCAGACAAAATTTTAACAGCTGTGTGTCAGAAAGACAAATAGTATTGTCCGTAAGTATGGTAATGTGAGTTTGAAACATTTGGGACCTGCCAACCATTATATTTACTATAGATATCATCTGTTGGAGCCATCAATATATCTATCAGGAGGAAGAATGATTTCTTACCTCTGCATAAATTCGCTTGTCACTCTGTATCTTGGTGTTCGGGTCCAGGGGAGAAAGGTAATCTGGGGAGGTGTACAGCTGCATCAACAGAGGCATCGGATCAGAACGATTATTATAATTGGAAGTGACCTGTTCTTGTTGCTGGTCTTCTTCTGTCAAGACAACAAGAAACACAAACATACATATATGAATATATGGATATTTTAATACTGTTGATTTTATTTCCTTAAAAATTGCTACTATTATAGCAGTCTTTATGTTGCTGCTTTCTCACCATCGACAAAAAGAAACATTTTGTGTGGACTATGGCTTTCTACCATATCCCATCTAATGTTTACCTTCTACTTACTTACCTGTGAGCCGGTCCTTTCTTAGAGTTAGAAGAATAGCTGGGGCCAGAGGTCTGAGTTCAGTATAGCTGGTGAAAGAACTGGCATTAAAAATTTGTAAAGCCTGCCTTTGCACATCCTCTGCGCTGTCACTGTTCAGTGTGTGGGTAGGTGGCAGTAAGTGTACCAGGACGGGAAGGAACACATTATTGTTAGACTGTAAAAAGACAAGACAAGAAAAAAATCTGAAAATTCTGTCATGATTTAAGAAGCACTCACTCAACATCAAACTTGTTTTTACAGATGATGGAAAGCTTATGTGTAAGAAATCAACTTTGTTGTTACGTGAACTTCAATCAGCATGTCCTCTTGATAAAACTGGTTTTACATTTGGTAATCTTACAACAAACATAATAACTATGAAATAAAACTACTAGTGTCTGAATATGTGCATGCTTACACTAAACTGGGTGTATTGTGGATTGAGGATGATCCATATGGTGCCCTGAGGACCTCTCAGGAACACCCTGATCTTCTTTGTGTCCACGTGTAGTGATACATTGCTGCAATATAAAGAATCAAAAATTGCAAGGGAGGTTTGCCAACCAGGAGAGCAAAACAATACACGAGATAGATGTCTTGTGAGCCTAAGGTTTACCCTATACTGGTGTTCTCTGGGATGTTTATGATGTGAAGTTCAACTTCGTCACTTTTTTTCTGCTGCTGTGGGGAGCAAGATGTGAATGACGAAGGTGAAGGGCCAGTTTCAATCTTCATGAAGTGCTTCTCTGATGCATCTTCATTTTTAAGCACACAACTGTGGGAATCAGGTTTGGTTCCTGGAAAAGCACAAACACACAAAGAAGACAACAGCTACATAAAATGTACTGTCAGTGCTTATTTTTAGTATTCGACCATGGCATTGCTGCAATAACCAGTAATTTTAACCTGTTATTTTTTTTTATATTACAAGTTAGATTCCCTCAAAGTGATGCCCTTGGCAACTACTTCTGGACATTACAGTTTACAGCATTAAAACACTTGATGATAAGTGCTGCTAAGTTATAGTGTAGTCTGCAACAGAAGGTAAAATTGCTGGGACAGGAACGTCAGCACCTTGCCTTTATGTCCAAATAAGGTGGAAAGTGTCTTCTCACCAGGGAGTGCTATACTCAGCCTTTGACCATACAATGATGATTGTTGACAGGTGCACCACAGTGCACACTGCTCAAGTTGCTACACACATTTTGTTTCATAAAACTGATGGGGTTGAGTTTCACATATTTTAGAGCCTCATGTGACATTAACAAGATAATACTGAAACATATTAAAGAAGAATAAAACATATGCATATTGTCCACGAGTTGAGGTCAAGCTGACCACTGCTGTCCTCCTTTACACAGGGGATACTTCTCTCCAAGAGCAGCCGTCTTTTATAGCTCACTGGTGGTGAATGCTTTGGATGCAGTATCAGTTCAAGCTACTTCTAGATACAAGAAGTTCTGTCTGGCTTTCAGCTCAAGCTGGAATTTAAAAGTAGCTACCTTCACCCTGATTAACACTCCTCTTTGGCACAAGGAATAGTGTGACATGAATTTCAAATCACACTGAGACATTCAAGAAACCTGAGGGACATGTACATGTTTTCTTCTCAGCTATTTAATAAGCCTTCAACTTGGCAGCACACTGTTGTGTAGTCACTGCACAGACTTTTCAGACGCCTACTACAAGGCCTAAGCAAGTTCATCCAACACCTCAACACAAGCCAACCGCAATCAACCAAAATGGCAATGTTAACTGTTCTTATGTTTGAGTAATTTGAATGCCCTTGTGGGCTACGACTAAATTAAAGCACTAGCTAAAACTAAGGATGGCTGAAAGCAAAACACAATTAAAATGGGAAAGATCAGTATGCCTCAGACAGAAAGGGGTATTAAACCCTCACCTATAGTAAGTCCCTATAATTGATCGACCCGGAGGAGGAATGGCAGTCATCAAGAGGAGAGATTAAGAATACATTTCCCCGTAACACTGTGAAAGACATTGGACATAAAAGTGGCCATCACTATTCTACGATTATTGTTTACTTCTATCACTTCTACAATGTCACAGCTCTGCTGTGGTTCATACCACCTCAAGGGGGCTTTGTTAAGAAACAATTTTGCTTGCATCGAGCATCATACTACTGCTGCTGCTGCTGCTGGCAAAAGCAGCTTATATCTTTATGTGCAGCCTTTACTCAGCCTTGGATGCTCACTTCAAATCATGCTGCATTTTGTGCCTCCAACTTCACCACTGTTGGTTTCCCTTTCCAAATATTAATGCAATGATGTGTTGTCAACAGTGGTGATGTTGAGGAGTCCCCACTATTAAACTTTATCCAAGCTAAGGATTTGCACTGATAACATGAGATTTTACCATAAAACAAAGTTATCAATATACAGATGTTTGTGTTTCAAACATGGTGCATTATTGGAGTTCTTCTGGGCTTTGAAATCAGCACAATCAACGTTTGTTATTCTAGTCTTAAATTCTGTTATGTTTCTGTTACTGCCCATGGTGTTTGACTCATTGCTGTATAAGATGAAGGATTAGTAGGTACACAGCTTTACCCTGGATGAAGAATTTCATTGAGTACCTGAATTATACAAAATTGCACACTGTATATTCCGTCAATGGTCTACAGTGCCTGGTAGGAGAATGGCCATAGAGAGGATGGCAACTGGACAAAACACACAATGATATAAAATATTATATAAAAAGAGCATGGGGTCTCGTTTTTTATGCAATGATACTTTTCGGGGCAGCTGTTGTCCACTCTCATTTAGCTAGCACTGTACTTTCTCATCACATGATTCTACATGATGCAAGTTTTCTGCTTTGAAAGAAAATATTCAAAGTAACATGTTCAATCTCTTTTTATTCAAAGATTGTGTACGTCTGCATGATTATCTCTAAAGATCAAATAGCAACTCAGGTGGGGTTTGTTTTTGTGGCAAAATGAGATGGCGATATTGGTAATCTATGTATAGATGACCTACAGCAACAGAGAGTCTTTCTGGGAAAACTAAAATTTAAAAAAATCAGTAAGATGGAATATGCAGACACTGGGGGAAAACTTTTTCAATACAACCTGCTCTCATCACAGCACAGTGTTTACTCGGTGATTCATCAGAAGAGATTCATATTCACACTGAAGATAAGATAATATAGGTGATGAATTTTATCAAGAGTTCTGGAAACACTGCAGCATCCAGCCTTAATTACTGTACTGCAGACGCGTAGTGAATGATATAAACTGGAGATGAAATTTTTCCCGGACTGTTATTACTTTGTTTCCTCAGCACCCAAAATGCTGTCTCAGACCAAACAAAGATGCAGATAGCATATTCAAGATAAACTTCATGGGTGACAGGGATTATAAATCTGAAACACTTTTAGGCAGCCAGAAAACTCACCTTTAACAGTTTTTGAAATCCTCTAGTGACTGTTGCCTAACATGCCTTCGCATTTCAGTGGTATTGCATATTACCTTAACACTTACTCACACTTCAGAGCAGACACTAGAGAAGAGTTAAGGGCCGTCCACACCAAGAACTATAATTATAACTATAAATATATAGATCTAAAAATCGTTCTTAAATCAAGTGGATGGCAGCGTCCACACTACAACTATAAAGGCAATAATAGTGGTGGACGATATCGTTCGGATCACTTTCAGAGTGATTTGATGAACGATAAAAACACTGACAGCCAATCAAAATTCATCAAGAATGACAGGTCGAGATGTTCTTCACGTCACTACGTCACTCACACTCACACGCATGGCGGACGACGCAGGAGAGAGGCTTATCATTGAGGTACAAAAAAATCCAGCTCTGTATGACAAGAATGACAGACTGTATAAAGATGCCACCAAGAAGAGGGACATCTGGGACGGAATCGGGCGCACCCTTGGAATAAATAAATCTCTGCTCCACTGCTGACCGTTGTGCCGAGCACTCAGTGTGCTTGGCGTAACCTAGCAATACAACAATATCGTTCATTGGTGTGGATGCTGGCATTTTATCGTTATAGTTATACTTCTTGGTGTGGACGGCCTTTTAGTGTGATGAAATATCCTCCGGGTCACACAAATGATTCTCACCTCTTGTACCTGTTGACGAGATGGTTTTCAGATTGTGGACTGTGGTGAATGAAGTCACTCCACCAAACTTCTGCTTTGCCCATTCAACCAGTTCTTCACCTGCAGTGGGGAGGTCTAGTTTGCGGGTATTGTTAAGATAGTTACCATACAGGTCGATAGTGTTGCTCATCTGGAAAGTAAAACCCAAAAGTTATGTTGATTAGTTTTAATCAGTCAGAATTAGCTACACTAAAAGGCATGCCTGTCTGCCTGTTACCCAATGCTAGAATAACACATTATTAACTGAGTCAGCTTTATATTTATTTGTATTTACCTCACGTTTGCCTGTCTGCTCAATTTTGGCATTTCAAACTTGTTAGCCCATCCCTCCCATTCTCCTGTATTACCCTCCACCCAATTCTCCCTCTATTCTCTTAGCAGAGTCCTGTTAAAAAGAAATGTTTATTATGGTTAAGTGTCCACGAGCCCAGTTGCACAACCCTGTTGGAGCCAAGGTCTTTCCTTTGCTTCCTGAGTGGGGCCAGGAAATGGGACCTTTTTAGCTTTGTGCGTCACCACAGTCGACTGGAATCTGGCTCCATACAAGGTATAAATATATACATCTAGACACTGCTGTTTCCTCGTCTGGGCCAATGGGAAATAATGGCGTTTACATTAAGCTTTGTAAGAACAATATGGAATAGAATTGAAGCTGCTAACTGTCTAAAATATATATAGTTAGACATACATTATGTGGAAAAAGTGCTAAATAAACTACTATTCTATTTTTTTATTTTGGCCTCAAACCTACGATGGATTTTAATTCACTCTGATTTGTCCAGCAGTCTAGAGGCTGTGCAAGAACTGCCCTGTCTCCTCGTTTTGGAAACAGTGAACCAAAAGAACAGCTCATTATAGTAAGGGATAGTTTTGTAGAACAGAACCATGAGAATATATTAAATTTTTTTTAATGTAAATGAAATTAATTAATTAACTAAAGAACAGAACTTTTTTGCTTCTATCTTAAATACTTTATTGATTTATTTTGGAGCACTATAATAGCACAGCAAATGGACAGTGTGGCACATGCTGGTGTCTGACTCAAACTATTCGTCCTCGTTTGTTTGTGAATATAAGCAGGGCAGTAGAATGTTGAATAATTTTAGAAAGAACTGTTTTGGTGCCTATAAATGTTTATCCAGTGTGTCTTTAAATAATGAAAAACACTCTCAGGATTTGTACAGCGTGTTTAACAATTTTTGTGTGTTTTTGCCCTTGCGTCACGAAGTGAAAGCCAAATGAGCCCAAGGGAGTCATCGGTCTTTCTACATGAATATTTGATTGATACAGGATCAAAAATAGCGTAAAGGGAAATGGCAGGAAGAGAAGAAGGGAAGCCAGTCATGACAGAAGCTGGCAGACAGGGGGGAGGCCTGAGAGGCAGGACGGGAAGAACAAGGGAAATAACAGTGGTAATCTTTTTAATGATTAGAGTGGAACTGAACTCTGATTGGTCCCCATGGAATCTCTGTGGAAAAATGGTTTGATATTTTGCAGCCTCATAGTAAAGTTCAAGGAACTCAAAGATGTTTTGAGTGAAAACTCCATTTCTATCTGCTGCAGATTACAGAGGGTTCTAATGATAACCTTTCCATTCAGCGCATCATGGGATTTTGAGTTTTAGAGGCCACCCATTCAATAATATAAGCTTATTTTACAGCAAATTGTGTATTTACTAGTGTAAGTATACATTTATACACATATTATGCCTTAAAAAACACACACCAGACTTCATAGACAAATGTGTGTTTAAAAAAAAAACCAAAAAAAAAAACTTTTGCACTGAGGTCAGCTTTGGGGGGGCCAAAGAGTTGTGATTGCAACACTGAGCCAAGCTGTCAGGAATGGTGACGAAGTTACTCGGATGCAGAACAGATGCTCTTCCTCTTGCACTGAAATCTGCAGTGAAACACTATTATCCCCTAGTGAGATTTCTCATCCCATGAAAACATCCTGTGGTCACAGGCAATGTTGTCCAGATTCTTGACAGGACATGATACAGGATGCAGTATTGCACGCTGCTGTCAGCGTATCACTAATTGATGACATTCCTGTAAACATTTCATCACTGTGATTGGTCAGCTTGGACCTATCACATTTATTGATGCCTTAACCTCATGCAAACCATTTACAATCAAGCTGACATTTTTCCAAGCATATTATAGCCTTCCAAAATAAGTTTAGTTTGCCTCCCACGGATTTCAGTTAATGTGTGTCAATCTGACAGTACACATATATTGTAGGTCATCAGCAGCACAGTAAAATTTAATCCCTCTTTGCTGTCAACATGAGGCCATTCTTGTGCATTTTAGATTTAATAGGGGAAGGCACTGAAGTCTTCAAAGTGATGCATTCATGGTCAGAAAGAAAACTCTGACATATGCGAGACGGCAATTAAACTCAATCATCAATGGCAAATAACAAGCTAAAGCTTTGTAATATTTATTGAACATATCTTTCAGGTAAAATATAATGTAATTGATTGATTAATTAATTTTTTATGTAAAAATGATTAAGCATCTCACTTTTATGTTATTATTTGACTGCCAATTGCGAAACGTCAAGTAAAGACGCCATTAAAGATGGTAAATGTCTCGAAAGCACAGTGATGACGACACCAACAAGTTCCAGACGTTGGTAAAAATGTTAAACATTGCCATCGGAAACAGCAAAAGAGGTTCAAACCAGCTCAGCAATAACACCAGATATCTGTAGTTAAGTTGCAGCAGGGTCCTTTAACAAGTGGAGTTGCTTAATTGCCTGAAGGTTGGTTTAAGCAAAGTTGTCACTACTGAGGAGGATAAGATACCTCATCTAAAACTACTGGTTCAGGTCACCAGAAACACATTTTAAATTAAACAGTAAAATTTTAAGCAATATAATTTATTTGTACATTTTAGAAACCATTGGTTTGTTTCATTAACAATATTTCTGTGTTTGATTCACCTTGTTAGGCTCATAACCAAAATTTAAATACAGAAATAGTTTGACACGCTGTAATAACCAAGCTCTGACAACCAGTGCAGCACTTTGTCCCATAATAGTATTATTCCTTCTATTTAATTAGACACTCAAGCAACTGAATGAAAGTTGTTTTGTGGCCTCCTTAGATTTAATTTACAGATATAACCTGAGAACAGTGCGTAAAAGTCAGAATCTCCAGTTTCATTGGATCATTAATTTTACAGCCGATGCCATCACCCCTTCTCGTTGCTGGCCACCATAAATCTCTTACATGTACGGATTTTATAGAGTGGATAATAATAATAATAATAATAATAATAAAAAAGAAACATACACACACTCACTCACACAGAGACAAAAAAAACAAAAAAACAAAAAAACAAAACAAAACACAAAACTAAAGCTAACAAACAAACAAAAAAAACAATAACATAAAAGAAAAAACAACAACACAAATTGCCTCATACAGGGCAACCAGTATCTATGGAAAAGCAGCATGGTTCGCTCTCTCTAAACAAGCCTACTGAACTGCACAGCTGTGGTAGTTTGACTGTATGTAAACAGCTGGCACTAAACAGGAGCTAAGTACTTTACTGAAAAATAACTACTTACAACAGTGTCCTCACAACCTGTTCATTTTTAAAGATTAGTTTAGTGCTTGTTGAATAGCCTCAAGTATCAACAGAAAACTATCATGTAATGGAGTAAATAAAAATTTAACAAATGAGATTAAACTGGCATTTTGTTGCATGACTACTATTGTATTTCACCTTCCCAACATGTGCCCAAGGAACCCCAAGAAAGACATTAAAAAAAACAAAAAATAAAAAAAGTTTTAAAAAATTGCACTTACGTAAATGTTAACATCAGCAGTGATGTTGAGTAGACCATAATGAGTGGCTATCGATGTGAGGATAAGGTGCATTGGCTTGCCATTCGTCATCTCGAGAGAGAACATCCCACTATCCTGAGAAGAAAAAGAAACATTCATTATATTCATTATTTACAATGTCACTCATTTAGCTGCAGATTCAATGCTTTTGATTTTGCACTGAACTTCATCCATTTTTGCAAGAAGAAATGTATCATTATTTTGTATGCAGAGAAAGTTTTGCAGTGGTGTAACTCTCCAGGTGGAACACAGATGAGGAAAATAATAATTCACTTACACCATGCAATCATCCATACCGGCGCTACTACAAGTCTCTTTCTTTTGGTAAGTTTATCATACTGAATGCATGCCGTGTTATACAAACAAAGCAGTAGAATAAAATAAGCAAAAATGTTATTGCTCTTAATCTTGCATTCATGCCGCACAGTGCATGGACAAATTTATACGTGCACTCTATATCAACTGGAAACACAGAAGCTGTCACAAATCCCAATTTAGGATCAATAAATGCAGACAATGAAAAATATCGACTGATGATGTGATAAAAGAAAAGAGAAAGAGCCTTTATGATAGCCCCTGTTAAAATGTAATATTTTGCTGAGATTTGTGTCACCTCAAAGATTAAAAACACCATAAATACATGATTTCCCCATTTTATAAAATGTGAAATCTTTGAAAAACTAAGTCATATGTCACAAAATATAGGGGGGGGAAAAAAAAAAAAAAAAAAAAAAAAAAAAAAAAATCACAGTTACTCCCCAATTTGCAACCTCCCCATCTGGCACAGAGCATCATTAAATGAGAAGACCTCAAGTCAACACAGTAGAAAGACATTTTGCTTGCACAAAGTTTTAAAATAGTTCCAACTGTAATTTAATTCTGTACAAGTTTGAGTCATTTTTCTGCCCAATTGCAAAAATCAGGAGGGGATATGGCAATTATCCTTGTTTTTGCAATGACAAAATGTCAACAGCTGCATCTTGTCAAACCCTCCCCCCCCAAAAAACCGCGCCAGTCATTTAAGGAGGGTTCGCAGAAAGGCAGGAAGGAAGCTCGTCTTTGCTGTCTGTTGCCAGTTTGACACAGCCATTAATGAGGTAATGCAGCACGCGTGTGTTATTACATCTCTGTGCTGCACATAAAATAAACTAAACAAGTCAAAAGCTAGTGAAAAGATATCAAAATTAATTATTTACCTAATGTACAATGAACTGAATTTCATAAATTTAAGATGCGTGTCTGTGCAACATTAAAGATGCTAAAAATTGTGTTATAATACTCTGGAATAAGACTAAGAATAACCCAATCACACTCCATCTTGACATGAAAAAACAACAACACTAACAATATGAATTTAGAGAAAAATATTGTATTATCTAATTTTGTTATTTTTGTGGATTTCTTATGACTTGTGCCCTAGTGCATTCCAATTCAAGGCTAATTCTTATGGTTGTTCCTGCATATACTCTATATAAAACCTCAATTACATCATTTAACACATAATGAAATACCTCATTAACCATATTTTCAGGTTAACAGCTCCGTTAATCACCACCACAGTCACTCTATGATTCACTTTAAACACTATGCTCTACAAGTGCGTGGGGTAAAGCTGGCACAGTTTAATTTTATGGGTATAAATGGTGGTGAGTAAACCTTTTCACAGCAGAATCATAAGTCTGAATTTAGGGAGGTTTTTTTTCTTTTTTCTTTCAAGACTGACTTAATTTCAATAAATCCTACCTCTAATTACTTTTACTTCTGTAATAGCCCCAAGATAATTGGGTTTTGAAAAGTGAAAGAGTCATGGATTGGAAATCAGTTCAAGTTTATGACTCAATGCATTATAAATGAACTGCCTAAAATAAAAAAAAGGCTTGGAAATATCTCCCAACTTTTTTGGAAATTTATCATTCATAAATACAAATTTCTGCTTTCATCCATCATGTCTTTTGACACTAAATAGTTTTTTTTTAAATCATATTTGAAGTTGGATTGTTTTTCAGAGCAGAGCCTGTTGGGAAGACACTGAGCATGCTGGGGAAACAGCTTGAATCCCTACTATTAAATTAATTTACTTGCTTCCTGATGTTGTGTTATCCAAGAGAATTGTGATGAGCTCAGGCCTGAGCGATAAAAAAATCTTCAGACCCCAACTAAACAAATTAGGTCCAAGGAGACCATTGACAAATTGTGTATGGGAAAAGCAAAGATACATTTCAAAGAGTACAGACACACGCACGCACACATAGTTGCACCTCTATGATTTCAGAGGACATTAGGCAGAATTGCATTAATTTCCTGAGGACTTGTTCTAACCTTACCCATACTACTTGCCAAACCATTACCCTAAAACATGTGTTCACTTTGAAATATATTGATCTGTGTGGAAGAGCTTTGCTTTTTGTTTCCTTCTTTCTTTCTTTCCTTTTCAGAACATTGGCCAAGAGGTGAAATGCAATCTCAGGTGAGAAGATGGGGACATTTGTCGCAGAACATGAAAATAACAATTGCCAAGAGAGCAAAAGGTGATTATAATGTCTATATAAATCTGTTGCATACTTAATTATAATGATGGACAGAGTGCAGAACTTAACACTAATACCTGTTCTCTTGTTTGACGCAAACATTTAGCATTTTAAAAAGAAAACAATTTAGGAAAGAGAGAGTTTAACAGACATTTTTTGGAGGGGAAGGGTGAGAGATAATATAAGATAATGCCATCCATGTTTCTATCTACCTGTGCCAATGAGTTTGTGCTGTGTGTGATATGTTGTGTGTGTGGCAGCAGAAGTTGGAGGGTATCACATTTGATAATATACTTGTTTTGCATATTCAGTGCACAACATTTACTTAAAAAAAAACAAAAACAACAACAACAAAAAAAAACATAAGTTGATTGACAGGTCGATTACCCTTACGAGAGGCAGCATGAGTCAAATCACTTATTACAGGCAGAGATTTTGTTTTTCCAGAAATAGAACTCTGTCTTTACCTGCATCATGTGTCACAAACATACTGTAAATGAATCACTGGAAATGACTATGAAATTCATTGCTTCATACAGAAATAGCTCAGTGGTGTTTTCCTCATAGACTCTTTGAACCTCATTGTCTCTGTCTAGTCTCCCTCCCTTCATCTGTTTGTGACTTTCATTCTTTAATTCTGAACCCTGAATCATGACTGTTACTGACCCTGATCACTCACCTTTGCAACTTTTGTTCCTGTGCCCTCAAGATACAATTGTTTTCCTTTTCAGAATTTTTTTTCTTGGGAGCATTTTTTGAAGGGCCTTTGCTGATGCAGTTTCCAGTTATTCTTTTGGCTCTCTCCCTTTACTTGAATTGGCTCCATTGGCCTAGACTCGGCCTTACGCCAAGACCCTGACTATCCAAGTGAGCGTGTGACATCAGTGGGCCGCGTACAATCAGATTCTCCCTATGAATTCTCCTGGCCTATGCAGCCCCTTGACGCTCCCTCTATAATTCTCTGGGTGGTCAAACTGTGAGAGTCAACCGTCTCTGGCAGGTAGTAAATCAGTATGAAAACAAAGGGATGAGGAAGGAGGTGATGAGAAAATTAGAAGGACAAATGGGACATAGGAGGCAAAGCTCCCATCTGACTGGGAAGTTTGGCAAGGGATTAAAATGTTTCCCTTCTTCTGTGTTTACAAGAAAAATCTGTTCTGCACAGACAGTAAAGAGCAGATAAGAGGTCTGTGTGAGGAGATCTTACGTCCACTTTCTTCTTTCACTTAATTAAACATCTACTCATCGTCCCACCATGTGGGGATATTGTACAATGTCCACTGCATCACACAGCTCACCAGTCAAATTCCCTTTGTGAACTCCCACCAACATCAATTTACACCACTTGGTTAGGCAACTTTTTTCATTCTTTCTATAAACTATGTCCAACTTTTTTGCCCTAAAATGTATCTCTTTTTACTCCCCCTCCACAGCATAACATATCTACTTTCAGTCTTCTGGTGTAAGACGATGAGGAGCAATTCCCTCTTAATATGCTTTGAATCTGTTTTATCGACGTTTTCCTCTGATTTCTAGTCCATAAATATGCTGAAAACTTCAGTCCATTCAAATGAACTAAAGGACTTGGCAAACATCTCAGCAACATTTATGCAAGTAACCCCATCTTTGAGCCAAAGACAATCATCTTCTTGCATAAAAGTCGTCTTTCTTACTTAAAACAAAACTAAATAATGAAACACACCTCTTAGAGACCTGGGCTTCTGGGACACAGTTATGTTAATGTGTCCTTGTGTACCGTAAAATTTAAAGCATCAAATTCGAAAGAATTAATTTGGTAAGAAAAATACTCAGGCTGTTGAAGTAGAAGTCAGTTTAACTTACTGGTGAAGGTTTCCCTTAAGAGAAAACATGTTGACAGGACTCTCAAAGTCTGTCCTAAGCAACTTACAGAAAGATCCTTTTATTAACTTTATAGAGGTAATGTATTCAGGGAAGCATCTCATTGCGCCATCCTTTGACAGGGTCTTAGCTAATGTGCACATAGCACATCTGTTTTGCTGCTAACAATCTCCACCAAATGAGGAAAAACAAGCAGCAGAAAGACAAATGAAGATAGACAAGAAAACTGCAGTTGCTTAACACGAGTTATGTACCACAAAAAGAACTGTATAAAAGAAGAAAAAAGGAGCAGCTGTAAACTGAGCACACTGGTTAAAAAAAAAAAAAAAAAAAAAAGACAAATGTGAGCCGACTGACAATATTGGACGGTGAAAAATGTCTAGCACAACAATAACAGCATATAGATTAAGTTTAGTGGAGTTACTTTTAGGTGTCATTCACTTAAGCTTAAAGTTTTACAGTCAAAATGACCCAACGCACTGTTGTTTGTTTAACTGTAAAAAAAAGTTATTTGAACCAACAGCCAAGTCAGAGGTGGCCTGTTATGTAAAGTCTGTTTCGTGTGAAAAAACATCTGTCACGTGTTGGGTAACCCGATCTTTCTGTTATTTCTGTCATCTGGTAATGGTTATCTGGTTATTTGGTCAATTAGAGTTGAGCACGGAGTGTGTGTACATTTTTTAGTGTGGGACGAAAGAGTTTACCTCATTTTCAGGGACCAGGTTTTAGGTTTGTGCAGTGATATTAAATGTACATCATTTTGCTATATAACCAATATATATAAAACCATATTTTAATGCATTCCAACAAATTATATCACCTACATGTATATGTAAGTATTACAGTACATGCATTGCACTGCTCTTCCTTCTGGCCTCTTCTGCCTCCAGTTACCTGATTAATCTGTGTCTGATGTGCCTTATTATCATGAATTTCCACATGAAGTGAGCTGATCACATGACCCACTCACCTATCACACATATATATGTGTCTGTGTGTGTGTGTATGTGTATATACTCAAGTACACATGCGCCAAGCTGAGTCACGGTGTTTGTAACAGTGTGGGACATATTTTTTCAAACCAAAAGGTGTGCGATGTATAACAAGGTGAACACATGTGGAATGCTTACACTGGCACACCGTTCTGTGTTGTTTATTTATTGGTGAACTGTACTTTGAGGATTAGCAGACAAGTAAACCGAGATGCAAGAGAAAAGTGAAAACATTTCATTTGCCTGCTTAATTTTCTTGAAATAAGTAAGCAGGAGCATTGCATATCTTATTCCCTGTCAAGCAGCCTTTTAATAAGTAGCATAGGTTGTTCAGCATTGTTGTTATTTATATATCCTTGCCGTGCTTACCTTGTCGGCCAAATGCACAATATGGACCTCTGCCTTGTCCTCTGTGACGAAGCTGGTCCAACAGCCAATTAGCATCTCTCTCACGTGGAACCATTGGTTGTCATTAACCTTTTGTGGCTCACATGTTTGACTTGAGGCTAAAAGAAATCAAGCACAAATAGTTAAGCGGTGTCAGCAGCATATAATCAAGTCACAGTAAATTATGTCTTGCCTCCAGCATTAATACAGACTTTCCCACATTATCGATGTGTCAAATGCCAAGTAGTTCAAGATAATGGCCTTATCAATATCAACCCTGCCATATGTAGACATGAACACCACATGAATGAAGAGCTGTATTTGTGACAGCCAAAAAGCCATTATTTAAAAGATAGATGAACCCAGAAATGTTACAGATATCTTGTCTAAAAGGGTTTTATCTGTTATTAGTCATTATGAAAGCTTTTTTCCCTCCTTTCAGAGTATGGATGTTAAATGTGTGGGTAGGACTACATTGTTTAAAAACGGATCTGCTGTTTCACGTTTATCAGACGTGTCAGGAAAGCGGGCTGCAGTCATCCATCAAGTCTGCTCACTCTACTCTCTGCTATGAGCCTGCTGTTTAACCTGGGGATCCGTGTCTCAGGAGGCTGAATTAATCGAGCCAAGGCTGTGCGGTCATGGATGAGGTTGGGTATAAATGCTTGCTGTTTGACCTGCCTGTGCAATGTATGTGTGTGTGCCTTGTGTGTGGTGGTGTGTGTTCTATTGAGTTAGAATGCAGGGAGTATATGTGTGCGCACATGCCTAAGGTTAGTGGTGGGGACAAAATATTCCCTAGCAAACTTCCTCTTCTGCTAGAAAGACAGTGGAGCCAAACTTTATTTTTTAACCCTATTAGGGACCTCCTTCCTTGCCCATCTTCCACCTTTTGCTGATCAAAGATGAAAGCATCTTACTGAGGCATTAAGAAAGTCCTGTGAAACTCCTGTGGCACTGCAGTATTTGGCATTTGAAGACATTCATCTTCACGATGAAGTTGGCTCTCATGGGATTAGCCAGAACTACTTTGTCCTGTGCCCAATTACAAGATAAGCATATCTACAGTAAGATTAATATAAGCAATGCATGCCTGTGCATCCACTGTGCATGCCTCCATCAACCCTAGTAGTTGATGCTGAAGCATATAAGAGAGCAAGTGTGATATAGAAACAGGAACGCCTAATTTAGTTAGCAAATGCTGCATGACCTGCCGCTCCACTGACTTTTATGATGCATTTGGTCTGTTTACCCAAAAGACCACAATCCCTCTGAGAGTGGAGATGTGGAGCAAGTGAGATGAGACAGAAAGAATAGCCGGGAGGAAAGGGTTAATAGGAAATTGCAAAGTTTGTAAGGTCAACAGGATGTGCCTTATTTAGAAGCAGGACTAATCAAAGACCTTGGTTGAGGCAAAGTCATCACCAGTAGTCGAGGAGGATGGACAGACATGCAGTAAACGAGAGCCAAAAAAAAAAAAGGGGGAGCTAGGACAGGTTACATAACCAGCCTATTCTGTTGTTTTTGTTGTCTCCACAACGCAAATGGGTTGGTGTAATCCACTCTTAGTCATTTGTTCAATTCATAGACTTGTTCATAATGTCAGTCACCCACAAAATTACTGATACAAAGACAGCTACTTTTATTTTTTTCACAGTAATGTGATTTTGTGAAATTGCTTGTCAGTTGCTGCTTATTGATGAAAGATTTGGGACCCGATACATAATTTGCAGTTTACCACTGCCCTCTAGCAAATTTAAGGGCGCATTTGGAAGTAATTTGAGAATTTGGTTTGTGATGGTGTGTGGGCGTTAGGGGGCCAACATCTTCACTGTTTCTTGGTTTTCTCAGCTTTGGACCTCAGTCTTTCTTTCAAATCAAGACAGAGAGTCATCCATGCTCGCTTGCCATCTCTCTTTCTCTCACTCACCCTGGAGGTCAAGGCTGGTTTCCTGTTATTCTGGCCCTCTGTGTTAATGTCTGTTTCTCAATACCCACATCCATGAAGTTATTTCTCTCCTGTTCTGCTGTGACAGAGTTAACGGCCCATGACTGTCGCCCAAGAGGTCTTGGTATAAATCAAACTGACTGCACAGGACTGTGTGTGTGTGTGTGTGTTTATCTACGTAAATGCATGTGTCACAAGTCTCAATTTTTACGAGTCACCATAGGATATGAAGAACATTCATTTTGCCCTCTTGACCCCGGAAATGCCAATGGCCTCACTAAGCGGTTTGCTGGTAAATGAGGTATAGAAGAACCAATTCATTCCCTGTCCTCTTTATCTACTTATATCAGTCCCCTCCATTTCCCATTCCATGAGAAGACATGTTTATGGATGTTGGCAATTTCCATTTAGATGCTAGGTATGAAGGGAAGAATATAAACCATTAGGGAATTAAGGGGGACAGAAAATGGGCTCAATTCCTGAAAAGTGCATATAATCACATTTCATCTAAAAGGTTACCTTTATCTTTAATTCAAAGTCAATCTCAGCAGTTACAAATGTCATATTAAATAGGTATTATTACATAAATACGAATGCTTCATTCAAGCTTTGTTAATTGCCATATTAATAACTATATTGCAGAATTAAGAGACTTAAGGAACTATAATTTAAATAGCTAGCTAACTTATCATTTGGTCATAAAATTAAGACCAATGAATTTGCAGCCAAAATCAATAAAAGAATTTGCTCTTCAAGAAGCAGCACTTGAAAAAAAAAAAAAAAAAAGCATTTTTTGTGGATTGTGCCAATATCTGCAGGTAATGAATAACTTATAATATCATGCATTTGAAACTCCCCCTCAGCACTTCCCCTGGTTGTCTGCTGTACCCTTGAGCCACATCTAAAGCGAAAAAAGAATACCAACTGCTTCCCTGTTCAGGGTCTCTCTGTCTTTGCTCTCCTAACCCACGGGGCATTCCTGAAGAAGACAGCAGACCGGTTGACCAAATCACAGACATCCGTTTTCCGCAGGTGTTCAAATACGCATAGCACAATTACACCAGTACTACTTCCAAGAACATTTTGGGACATCACAGGATCATTTTAACATCAACTACATTCTGCTTCAATCTGTTCACATATATACCCTTTTTCTTACAATACTGTTATTTTATCATATTTCCATTTTGAACATTTTGTGGCATCTGCAAAGTTATTGCCACTACTGCAATGTCATGAAACTTCAGCAACTGAAAAACTCTATCCAGGGAATTTAATTTGGAACGATATATACAGGAAGTGGAAACACCCCACCAAAGCAAGAGGGAGAAAGAAAAAATGAAACTGAAAGCAAAGGAATTTGGTAGATTAAACAAGCTGACATTAAGTCAGAATTTTATTACTAATATATATCTATTCATCCTGCATGATGCTATACAACAAAAACCTTCAGCGTTGGACCAGCCATTGTTTATACTGGGATAAATCCCTATGTGTCTGTGGATTTATAAATTTGTCTCTTTACAAGCCTTATCTGTGTGGCTGTCATTTGAGGGGTTCAACCTGTGTGACTTAATTGATCTGAGCCACCTATGGCACCCCACACTCTTGGTACCTGCAATTATATCAAAAGTTTAATTTTTCTCCCAGTCTGACCGTATAACTTCCCTCCCTCTTTCTCTGCTGAAGAGAGTCAACTAAAATATCTGTAACCATCCCAGTAATGGACTGTGTATGTGTGTACTCAAGTGTTAAATTTGTTGCTTTTATATTGTGTAAGAATTTAATTAAAAACAAGTAAAAATGTAATTAAAAATGTCATGAATTGAAGATGCTAAACTGAACCTCCCAAATCCAGTTTCACCGTCCAGGAAGGACCAACATAATTATGCAGTGTTTCATAGCTGAACTGAGTGGCTGAGCTTGGGCACAAAAAGAGACTTGAGGTGATTTGACATTATTAGCAATTAAAGTAGTCCTACATAGCACTGACATCCTATTCTTCTCCATCTTCTTCCTCTTTTCCTCAAACTAGTTGGAAATAGAAAGCTAAAAAAAAAACCCCAAAAACAAACAATGTGTAAACACAGACTACTCCTTGACTGTCCAGTCATTGCAAAAATTAAATTGTGTATGTGAATGCAAAACAGAACAGGCTATGTGGTTCAAAGCATTATATCATGACAAGTGCTATAAAGGAATAACTATTGTGAATGCCCAAGCAGAAATTTGTAAGGCCAAAGAGGCATGGTAGGTTATTTAAGCAGTACACTCAAATCTCCATCAAACAAGCATTACATTATGTTAACAACCCATCATCCAACTTCAGGGTGGTATTCATCACAAAATGTTTAACGTTATAAGAAAAACTGCTTATATGTGTGCGTGTGTGTGTGCGCACATTTCCTAGAGAGCAAACTACAAAAGGCTTTCTCTTGGTAAGAGTGAAGAGCTCCAAGTAAAAAACCTAGAGGTGCTGGGAGTGACGTGATGACAGAACAGCTTAAGCGATGTCTTGGAAATTGTGGCTCACACAAAGTGCCTGGCTGTTTATGACTGCACAAAAAGTAAATGTATATGTTGAGGAACAGATCATCTACAGGTAGTCAGTAATCAGTACTGGCCATCATAATTTCACTTCTGGTTTTACATAAAAGTGTCAGCATTTCATTGGTAAAGAGAAATAAAAATGACCTTAGCTAAAATGTAAATTAGATAAGGGTCCTGACCAAAAAGAAGAAGTTACTTGATGGATGAGGGCCAACCCTTAACTAAGCACCATAATAAGTAAAAGTATCAGGAAATTTGAATTGATAAAAATCAGACTGATGTCTCCTTGAGGTAATAATATTTTTCTGCAGTTCTTTGCTGTGATTTGCTGGGAATCAGCAGAGAATCAGAGTCAATATTTATGGTGCTTTTCTATGAATTCAGTGATTTGTTAAGCATATTTACATTCAATTTTAGGATTAGGATTGTTCCTGCCAGGGCTGTTTCTATCATTTAACTACTTCTGCTTGTAAATTAAAGATCTCTCACTGTCTGTTCATATCGCTTTTGCTTGAATTTTGAGTATCTGGGCAATGTTGTGTACTGACAAGCAGTGGTGAGCACATTGAATTTAAAATGGCTATCACACCTTAACTAAATGTTGATTTAGATTCCAGGGATTGAGTATCTGCAGCCCACTAACTAGCTGCCTTTTCACTCACCTCGGGCAAAAAAAAAAAAAAGCAGACAGGCTTGATTTCAGGGCCTGTTTTTCATGCCCTCCCTCATTGTCAGTCAGTGTGGAGAAGAGCATCATCTACTTTCCTCGAGGTTAAATACACAATAGATAACTGCAGAACTTTCTTAGCTGGAGAGTACAGCTGCATTTCAAAGAGAGAGGGAAGAAAAAAAAAAAAAAAAAAAAAGAGGAGGGAAAACCCTGACAGCAGACAACGTCAAGACCAACTGTCTCCCTTGGTCCCTTGGGTAGAGTAAACTGTTTGTGTCCAGGGTCGGGCGACGGAGTCATGATGGGGAAGGGGCAGGGAGGGGTCAGTGGCCCTATCAGCATTAGTCGGAGAGGGAAAAGGGAGCTTCAAGGGCTGCTCAAGCCCCCCTTTTTGACTCCGCATACACTCACACAAACACACACACACACACACACCTATTGTCCTGGAGTTTCCGCAACTGCAGATTGAGGCCTGACCATCCACAGGAAGGTAAACAAGCTCTTATCAGTGCTCTGCAGGGGCCTGCACTGTCCCCTGGCCTCTAACCCCTGCATACTACACATTACACAGTCCATACGACAGACAAGCTTCCTCACCATTTCACCTCCCTCTGCTAAGTCCAGAAATTTTACCCCCCCCCCCCCCCTCCCCAAAAAAAAATTGCTGATTAGCCTTGTCAGTTTACTGGCCTAAGACTTTTCGTCAGTGTGCCAAGTCCTGCTTCCAATGTTTGCTGGAGAGGAACTGAGGATGTGATAGCGGGTCTGGAGACAGCCTGTCTTCACACTAGTTCTGTTTACACCTCTGGGAGCCATTCATCCGTCGTCTCATCATTGTCGGAAGCCAGCGGAAAAACAAGTCCAACAGTGGCGTATGGAAGGTCTATGGCTCACTTCCTCAGTTGTTCACTCACTCATTCTATGCCCTGTCTGCTCCTAGTCATTAGACATCCCATATTCTTTGATGCAGATTAACTTAATTGCGGTTCGTTCTCAGTGGTCAGCATATCACACCTCCAGGCATGAAAAATATGCTCGTTTTCATGTTAATGCTCTTATGTAGGGGTGATCTATTACAGTCCAGACACCATCAGTTACTGGGTACAGAGCATCCTTTCCATTCACTCGTTGTTAGACAGACCCCCCACACACACACATTGAAACAACCTAAAGTAAAACATAATTAATCATCTGAATGGTAATTGGTGGACGGACAGACTAATTTAGTAAATTTCTTTCTAAATGCATGCAACCAAAGCAGACTAAAGTGTTAGAGATTCATTGCACAGTGGTTGCTCCCAATCATTCAAGATTGATGTAGCTTCACACAACATATGCTTGGAGTAGAACCAACAGGGATTAGCTCGTTTTTCTTGACTGATTTTTGCCAGCAAATATTAATGCCCTCTGACGTGAGGGCAGCATAGTAATGATGGCTCTGATATTTCTTGGAACATATTTTAAGTGAATAAAGTCAATCCAATCCCCGATCCAAGTGTGTAAGGGAAAGGGAAAATATACAGGGCCGGTGAGTCTTTCAATCCTATATTGACTGACATTTCTTTTAATGTTCACTAAGCAAACAACCAAGTATTCTATCCCAAGGCAGTTAAGTTTTGTTGAAATCAGTAAAAGAAACCGTTTTCCCATTATGTTGAGCTTGGAAACACAAAATGCATATTTTATCTCTATATGCATGGGGGTACATTTGAATTGATATGGTCACAAAAATGCACTCAGCTTCAAAGAGTATAAAGGTTTTTAAATCATCTCATACAGACAACTGTGATATGGCTTCACGTTTCTGGTTTCATTTTCCACACTTTAACTAATGGACGTGTCTGGAATATGGTGAGTTCTTTGACAATTGTAACTTCATTCCCTCCAGCACCTGTGTGAAAACATTATTAAGTATTGGCAGTTTTACTGTTGGATCTGTTGTAGTTACAGTATATTAGCAAATTACAGTAATCTGTCAGCTGTCTCCAGGCATTCTCTTTGAGTTACATATTCTATTTTCTGACATATGGCAAAAACCAATAAAACATCCAGTGTCCACAGAGGAATGTTCTCATCACATTGAACATGCACACACTCAATTAGCACACAAACACAGTCAAACATCAGAGAGATCTCAGCTCTCTAAATACAGATTGACCGGCGTCTCACCAGAATCAACAGGGAAACTATATACCCAGTGCCTGAATCAGGGGACTCTGCAGTTACTCAACAGCTGCACACTGCTCATTGTCCAGCACTAGCTATTTTTGAATCCAGCATGGTCTCTGTAGACAGACAGGTTCTCTAAAAGGACAAATACCACATGTGTAGAACCAAAAAAATTTGCATTAGCAAGCTAAGTGTTCTTTAGGGTATTGATTTTTGTAAAAAAAATTTGCCAAAAGAAAGGTTGAAAGCAAAGGCTTTTTATATCTCCATGAAGCATTTTGGAATATTTTATGTGAGAACTCTTTATTCAAGAGTTGTCAGCTAAGGAAGATTAAAGGACTGTCTATAATTAACCCTCCAGAGAATGAAGTTTTGATGAACTAGAGACATAGAAGGCAGACTACTTAAAATACACACCCTAACAGAGGTTTCATTAACCCAACTTGGGTTAAAAGGTCAGTCAATTAAGAGTTTCCTTCAATTTCTCTCCTACTATGCAGGTACATTTCTTGTGTTTGTGCTGATTCCAGGGTTGAGCAGACAGGCCTAAAGATAAGAGTACATAATGCCATGCCTTATCTGCACAGACAGCAGGCATGTTAACATGGGCACAAGTGGTCGCCATGCTGACGAGGCATTTATCTTGCCCATGACTAATGAGCCATTCAGTGCACATGCAAATGCATCATGACAAGCCTTGGGCCTGAGGGTCCAAGACTTACCAGTCACATAGTGATGGTGCAGAAAGACTTGGCAATAAGCCTGAAATGTAAATGATGTAGAGTGATCTACTAAACTCTTCCTGTACTTAATCAACCATGCCATTATAGGGTATATTATCAGATGGATACAATTATATGGCATTAGTCAGAGAATAGTCAGATTGAGATACATTGGGATTAATTTTTTAGATTTAAATTGGTTCTTTTTCTGCTTAAGCAACATAATTTACAGAAAAAATTATGTTTCAGGTAATCAAAAGTGAAAAATAAAATGGGATAAGATAACACAATGCTCTGCAGAGTATGCTGCAGATTGGCCACAGAATCCCACAGAGAAATAAAACAATAATTGTGCTGAAGCCAGCCACAATTAATTTTTTTTTTATTTTTTATCTGATTTCAAGTTGCTTTTATTACACATATCCAATACTGGTAAATGGGATTCATTCATTCTCTTAAACAGACTTAGGTTTCATGTCTTTTGGTTTTTTTTTTTGGGTGCCACAAACATCAAAATTTATATTGTACGGTCTCAATAACCAATCAAGTTGTAGGCAGTGAAATTCATGTGGGAACAAAAGTAAGAGAGGAACAGAGTGTTAGTGAGGCTCCCTCATGCCGCATTCTGTAGTCAAACAGAGGAAAAGCAAGGCAGTCAGAAATGGATTGTTATTTGGGAGGGGCATAACACTGAAGGAGATTGAAATCGGTCTGAGGCAGCGACAAGTGGTCGCGTCTCCCTGCCACCCAGTCTGACTGCAGCCTGAGCTGGCGTACTACAGTAAAACAGGGGAAGTGGACTGTTTTGACTCAACGCCATTTTTAACATGACGGTTTTTTTCGTTTTAATCCTTTCTTTTTCATTTTTTGTGCTTCTGCTCCAGCATGCCTTTGTAATCTCTTCATACGTCTTTTGTTTTTCTTTTTAAACCCCTGCCATGCAATTTCTTTCAACTAAAAACTCTCTCTCCTTTTTTTTTTACTATTATTATTAATTTCTCTTTTGGCTAATTACTTAGTCTTGCATTTTCCCTTTATCCATCTCATGACTTAGTTCCCCTTCTTTATCTGTCTTGTCCTTCTCCCTATATCTCTGTTTCTTTAATCCATATTTACTTCTGTTTCTCCACTTCTCTCTTCTGAACAACTTATCTGCTCTTTGACAGTCACAAAAAAACTGACCCCCCACTCCCTCTCTGTCTCCATGATTCAGTCTTTATGAATTCTGTTATCTCTGTTTGTCTGTCTGTCTGGCACCCTTTCCCTCTTTGAGATCCATTTTCTGACAGCCCACCCTCCCCCTCAAGTGGCTCGCTAGTCACTTTTGTACTTTTCCTTCAGCCCGTGGAGGGAGACTCTGGGGTAGGCAGAAATGTAGCAAGAGGTCTGGCCGTTAACATCATGATGTCTGGCTCCCACTGAGAAAGTTGTTGCAGCAGGGGGCATATTCACTGCTTCATAACACTACTTCCCTGCCAGGAAATGCCGGGCACAGAGTGGATAAAAATCACTTAATACAAAGACTTTAGTCAGATGCATAGAAAATTATTTATGTGTCCGACTGCTACAGTTGGTTTAAGTTGGTTGTTACCTGTACCTGGTTGTTACAGGGGGTTGGGTTATTGTGCTTGCCATTATAAAGTTGTCTGGAAATAAATAATTACATTCATCTCCAATGGAAGTGTTATACAAGTAGGATACTTCCCAATTAACAAGCAGCTAGAGAGACTGAGTCTTTTAAAGGCCAGTCAGTCCTGCAGCGCCAAATTTAAAAACCTTTAGGGCAAGACACAAACTTTATCCGTGAATATCAGTTGTATAATGTATTTTGTTACTCTAGGAGGATGAGAAAAATATCCTAGGGGATGTCAATCAAGTCATCTCAGCTTTGAGTTGGAAATTTATAACTGAAAGCCTCTTTCAAACTGAGAGCTTGGGGTCCATTAAGACATTGTTTAGTTGTATTATGGGAAATGTAGGCACTGCACTAAAACAAGAGACTAAAGTCAGACTATTAAGTCTCCTAATAATTTACTTTTAATATATTTCATGCAATTATTTCCATTTTTAAATCACCAATTCACTTCGTAACCCAACTTGGAGGCATAAAACAAAAATCAACCCCAGTGCCCCTAAGACAGATATTTTTACATCCATAATGATAGCATTGTCTTAATTAATTGTCTTTAAACACCAAGTAACAAAAGTGTTTAATGGTAGCAATGCATAACAGAATGGAATAAAGAAGATTAACAAACGAATAATGTTCAAACAAAAAATGAAAATAGGCAGCAGATTTGGAGCCAAAGTGAAAAGGCAAGTCATCGCTATGTTTTATTAAAAAAGAAGGTCTCAACAGATCCAACACCAAGGAAGAACAAATTCTTCCACTACACAGGCTTCACAGCCTCCATGATCTTGGCACAAAAAATTACCCTAAATTAAACGACTTAAGAGATTTAGATGAATTGTTACACCGCAGGACAAAACAAGGCCTTCAAAACAAAACAGCAATATTTTAAACAAATAACCACACAGGGAGGTAGTGTAGTCAAACTAAGAGTGGTCTGATGTCTGTTTTACTCGAGCCTAGCAGAAGTCTGCCCGGAGATTACTGATGAGTTGCAAACAAGACAGAGAGCTCTGGCAGATCCCAAAACATAGGGAATTTTAAGGCTGCAAGGTGGATGAGCTTTTCTTGGTTTGGAAGACATAGGCTTGGTTTGACTTCATAAATAATCCAGAACTGAGGAAAATAGGATCTTACAACAGAATGTTTCTGTGTTTTCCAAATTTCGAGGTATGATTAGGAGTTGTGTCAAGGTTCTTTTGCCTCTAGCTCAAGACAGGCAGACAGAAAGTCAGTGTCAGAACAAAAGAACTGGAGTCTGGTGGGCTAATTAAGGTAACCACAATTTTAGATCCACCAAGAGAAGGCAAATGGGAGACGTACATCATTTTGATTCAACTATAGTTGTTAAATTTTTATTTAATAATATTAAGGGAACTTAGAGTATTCATAACGCTGTGGGAACATTAAAAATGAACCAGCAGTCTGTAAGTGTCATTATACTGAATAACTGTTGCAGCAGTTTATCTATTAAACATTCATCCCACACAACCAAAACAAAGGCCATCAAGTGTCGATGGCCTTCAACTGTACTTCAATTTAACAGATGCTGTACATTCAAGACATGCTTCAGAGAATGTCAGATGGTTTAAAAAGTCTAATATCAAGGAACTGATAGAAGCTCAAACATGTAAAAGAAGAATTTCAATAAAATAAAACTGAGCTCAAGCAAAACACAATATAACATACCCACAATAGACCAAGAGTGTCATGAGATTTCTTGCCAGCTGAAGCGTATTTTGGGTTATTTGCACTTTCTCTGTGTTTACTCCTTCTTTGGAGGAACTTTCATATCGTGTCTGCTAAAAACTGGCATGGATGCCACTAAAAACAAACAGCCCTCTATTCCCAGTGAAAATACGGGGTGTCCCCATGCCAAAGAGCCACATTCAGTCTGGCGATGTGTAAATTTGATTTGGTATAGAGTTTACTGTTGGCCTTGGTCAGCCTGATGTTTGTGTCTCATTTGTTCAACAGCGCAGCTAAGCCCAGGAGACAGCATCTGAGAAAATGACAAATTAATATGACAATACTGGGCTATATGACGCGCAATAAGCAATAAAAAGATAGAGGAGCAATACCTGTCACACTAATGTTTTGATTAATGTGTCAACACAGAGTAGCCTACTGTTTGAGAACAGTTCCACATCTTCCTCTGGGCCTTCTCCTAAAGTGGCCGCACCAGATGCAAAAATAAAAGGAAATAGAAGAATCTTGGAACCTCTTACAAGAGATAAATAACAAAATATCCACTATGAGACCATGTGTCAGAGAGGCAATTAAGGCTCCAACAGCAGACAGTAAGACTGGTCCCCTGCAGTGTAAACTTCATGAGGTCAACTCTCTGCAGGTCTGCCAGTTGGCCAAAAAATACCTCTGTATCCCTGCAACCAGCTATCTGCTGAGAGGGTGTTTAGCACTGTGGCAGTATTGTGACATACAGTAGGTCAGCATTGGAACTAGATTCAGTGAGCAGGCTTGTTTTTAATGCCACATAATCTAAAAGGAGATGCATGATTGCCAAGACCGCTTTGCCTTATTTAAAAAGCATGTTGGAGAGGTTTATTTTTGTGTTTATTTTGTGATTATGGATCTAGATAGATATAATTAATTTTCTAAATTTCTTTTTTAATAAAGGTTCTTGGGACTGATTTGATACTCTAACCTTGAAGTACAGCACCAATATGATTATTGAATTTGCACAGCTTCATTTATAATTTTTTACATTTTATTGTGTAGTGCTCTCAAATAGGAGGCAAAAGATTATACTAAACTAGCATATAAAAGTAAAACCACCAGATAATCAGGCTGAACAGACCAGGTATTCTTATAGATTGGAGACTATATGCTCTACCTAGAAAAACAATTTTTTCAATTTTTAAAAATCAAATCAATGGATGGACTGAATGATCATCATATAGAGAATATTTGCAATAAAAGTTAATTGTGAGCAAATAATAAGATATATAAACATTGTTTTATTACTAGTTCAATGTGGCCACCCCAAATGCCAGATTGCTGCAGGGAAGTGAGATCCAAACAACCCAAAGCAATAGTGCAGCACAGTGTTAAGAGCATCATGCTGGATTATGGCCTGAGGGCGTAGAGAGGGTTTCAGATCCCTTAGCCACCTTGTAGGGATTACAGGTTTGAATTTGATATGGGCAGTCACAGATATCCACTGGAGGGAGTGTTAGAGGTGGCCAACAGATGAGTTACTCTAACTCTCTGAGCACTCCACAATGTTATTTTGTTTATTGCGCTTGGATTGTCCTTGTGGAAGATGAGTTTTCATCACTAAAACTGAACAGAAGAATGACACAAACAAAAGCCTCACAGGGTCACTGACTGTTTCAGTCCACTGCATACATTTAGAGGTGCTCTGGTTTTGAGCTTTGGTTCTAATCAAATATTATATGCAGCAGAAGTTGTTGTAAAGATAAATCATCATTCAAGCCAAGAGGCTCAACTGTTTTAAAATAGAAAATAACCTCTCTGCTTGTATAGCTGGAAAATCCTGATGTAGCATGCAAGAAAAAAGACAAAGCTAATATTGCACTTTTATGTTTTGAGAATGGCGTGACTTCAGAGCAGAAGAGGACAAATATCTTCCTTTAAAGTTAAGGCTGACAGAAACACACCTTGGAGTCTGGCCAAGGTGATACACTTTTAAATAAATGCATTGTAAATCCAGTAATAAAAGATCAAAATGCTGAATACACAGAGTATCACTCGAGAAGCTTACCAGAGGCGGTAGCAGTGATGCACAGAAGCAGGGCAAACCCCACCAGGCGACCCTCCATGTCTGCTTAGTTTAAGTCTCAGGAGTTGGTAGAAGGTGAGTGTGGTTCTCTGGAGTGCAAGGGTACCTGGCAGGTGGCTGAATTGTCCTTGTCTTTCAGCAGAGCAGCATTCCAGTCTTCAAAAGGTCAAAAGGTCAGGGAAGGGGGGAAAAAAAGAAGCAGAGATGTGATGGGTGAGGATGTGGCTAATTCAAGCCAATGTCACTTTCAAAACAACTATTCTATGCAAATCTATCTCCTATTATTCAACACTGTACCATTAAAAAGGTCATAACACAAATATGTTCTCTGCAACTGATTAACCAAACACATGGTCATAATTATTGATGACTAACATTAAGATTCACCGTTCAGTCATTGGATTAAATGTTCTATGCAGCAAAAAAAAAAAAAAAAACCACTAAAACATAAGGGCCATTGCACAACCAGGGGGTGAGGGAGTTGCTGCTTAAATGTCTAAAATTCCTTCAAGGAGAATGACAGGGATTTTCTACATGGGGCAATCCCACAATATTTCTCTCATCCACAATGAGGGTCAGCACCTAAGGGTTATCTGGTGGTCACCGCTAACTTCTGGTCGACTCTTTCAGGAAGCGGTACGACTTGGCTTTCTTTAAATATCACAATGCCGAGATCAGATAAGACGGCAGACTTGCTCTTGTTATATGTTTCATATTGAGGGAAAGGAAGAGCCCGAGTAAACTGTTGTGATGTCTCGAACTGGTAACAACGATACTAAAAGTGACCTCAATAAATAAATAAATTAATTAATTAATAATAAAATAAAAAAAGACGCAAGAAGTGACAAAGCAATTGCGTCCATTTTTAGACACAAATAAGATACTAACAAAGAGGCGAAGTAGGCAACTTAATTCACCCAAATGACCCAATTGTTGTTTTTTTTTGTTTTTTTTCGACACAAACAGACGCTGTTTAACCGTTAGTATCAGCCAATGTTAATCATTTGACAGCAGACATAAACGCACTGATGCTAACTAGTTGCCCACTTTAGGGCTACAAGGGAAACAACATAACACACGCGCCTCTGAGTTACCGGCCTGCAAAAAAAAGGGGGACTCAAAGTGAATTGAATTTCAAGGCTTACTTTTCAAACAGGTGATCCTTCTTCAGCAGGGCAGGCTTGATAATCCACAGGCGATGATGTGGCTGCACTCGGCGGAGTAACGGCGTCAGGACTTTCCTAAGTTTTTGTGCTGTCTGGGCGGTGCAGATTTACTCTGGTTCCCCTCCCACCGGCTTTTTTTTTTTTTTTTTTTTTTTTTTTCCCTTGGTAAATGCTGCCCCTATCATCCATTGTCTTATCTAGTCAACTCAGCACAGGGGTATAAACTTTTTTTTTTTTTTTTATAAAAAATTTTAAAAAATTCTATCTGTGTTCTGCTTTTTTTTGACGAACTTTTACAGTCGCTTCCTGAAAGTGTTTTGTTTCCATGGTTACCCAGGTGCCGCCAATTGTCGTCTGATCTAAACTTATTGAAATTACAGCCAATAATTTATATTAATACTTGACATCGTTTTCACCAAAAAATAAAAATGAGTATAGATTATTTCAAACAAAAAAAAAAAACGGACACAACTTCGGCGATCAGGGTTGTTTTACTGACAATCTTATAATAACAACAAAAGAAAAGAAAAAAAATCACAAGGCCCACATCAAATGTTTCATCACTCCCAAAAACAGAACTTGCCTGAGATTTTGTATGTTTTCACGATTTCCTCCTTTCCGAAGTCATTCACTGTTCTCCAATGGTATAGGACGACCCAGGAAAAGATTAGATGGTTCTTGGCAAATTCGGCTTGTTTAATAAAATAATCAAAAGGGGGAAAAAAAATCAAGAGTACAATTAAACCCTTATTGTAAAATCCAGATTTAATTATTGAAGTTTTTCTCACTGCTTTTAATATTTATGATAAGATAAGATAACATAACATGACACAACATAAGATACATTTGTCACGACTGTAAGATTAGAATATCTTTTTAATCATTGTTTAGGCTTTTCCTTGGCAAGAAAGTATATTTCCTAAAATGTTAACAATAAAAAAAAAAGCTTGTGATATACTTTTAATCTTGGCGTATTGTTATATTGCAAAGCAGAAAACAAATGTCTTGTGTATAATATTAAGATTATATTTGACCCACAGAAGTGTAATAATGAGGACTTATAAAAATTTCTTTGGTTTTTCTTTCCAAAGTTGCTCAACATTTGGGTTTTTACAAGTGGGTGGATAGATAACCAGCGTTTAACAAGAAAGGATATGACAATTTATGAGTCATAATAGCTTTTTTTGGCATCTGGCTGTTTCCAACAGAGTTCCAGCCGTATGTCATGTGTAATATCCTAACATTGTTGTCATCAAGGTTTAGGGGGCTATTTTAATCTTTCGGCAGAGTGTGATAGTAAAGTAAAGTATGAAGTATGAAACAGTTGTAAGGTTATTCACTCAAATACCTGCCGCCCTAAATGTTTTCAGATACAAATGCATGTCCCAGACCTTTTTCAGTTACATCTTACACACCAGATTGTATGTGATTTTGTTATTCTATTGACAGTGATGTTTCCCCCCACATATATACAATAACACGTCTGCAGAAACCTCTCCAGCTTTTCACCTGCACAGCACATGTGATACATGTTCTATACAACCCAATACAGTATAACTCTGTCTTTTTTGTGTCTCAAATTGATGCTGATGAGACCACCTGGCTCAATAGGTGTGTTTTTTCCCCTCTCATTTACATTCATGTTTCCTTCTCATCTACATTTATCTGCAAATAGCTCTTCAGTCAAGCCGAAGCTGCCCAGAGCTGATAGCATGTTCCCAAAATGCATAACCACAAATGTCTCACTTTTTGCCCAATCTATGATATGTACTTTAATATTCTTTTTTTCACCTGTGCTCATACAGTCATCACACTCAGATGTAATCTACTACAGTATGTGAAAGTGAGTTTTTGTAGCTCTGCCTCAAAGAGGCAATTTCAGTGTTAATATGGTGGTATTATGGGAAACATTTGCCTATCCTCAGTTAAAGGTCAATGCTGTATTTTATCATATATACTGAGAAAGTTGCTGCAAAATTTTAAGTTGGTTGTAAGTTTAGTTTAGTCAAAATGATTTACCTATATTCCCTCAGTAGGTGATATGACAGGTGCCGTTCCTGTGCATAGTATTTTCTGTTAACAACCACATAATGCAATGCAATGCATTTTATAAACCCTATATTTATCAATGACAGTACATAATGTCAATGAGCTATAACTCGTGACATCTGATTTATTGCCTACTGGTGACTTTTATATTGAGAGAAGGAAAACAGTAAACAGAGCACTAATAAATGATAACAGTTTGACACTAGCAAACAGGAAAAAAGGCAACATATTGATAGGGTTTTTTTGCAGCAGACATTTTGATTTGTCAAAATGGGAAAATTACAGGCATCATTAATAACAAATGTTTGATATCATTAAAAATAATAGCAGAGGAATATGGTTCAATAAGATAACATTAGACTAGTCATAACAAAAGCACTCAAGCCTGACTTCAAACAACAGCATTTATTGTATGTTTATTTCTTGTGTTTAATTTGTCTTGTCTTGTTTGGCACAATTTGCAATATATCACTTTTTCCATCACAGACAAGTGTAAAAGTTATTTCAAGCATCTCCATCCAGGTTTTTCTTTAATGGCTTTATCAAAAATATACATATAAACAGGTGGATGGAAATATAGTTTGCGAGCCAGCATGGGCAGATGTTTCCGCTGCAGACAGTTTGACTTTTCATAACAGGAAAAAGCACAGGTGGAACAATCTCATGGACAAATGATCATTCCCTTTAACTGTCCCGGCAAGCCAAAGCAGTCAGCCAGCACTAGGAGAGACTGCATTACAACTAACTTTTTAATGTTATCTATTACATTTCTGTTTATGCTGTTACGTTATCAAAGTTTGGCGCACTGATTATATTATTATTATTATTATAATAACAATGTGGCTGGGCTACCAAGCTCAGAAAAATAAGCAAAATTACTTGTTTGTGGACTCAAACACAATTACAGATAAAGTTTAATGTGAAGTATAGTGCGCAATCTGCAAAATAACTCCTTACTTGCATATTCAGAAATCAGATGGTATTTTTGCATTACATGTCACATTTTTTATTGATGGATATAAAAAAATTGTGTTTCAACTATTGGTTCCTTTGTTTAACTGAATTAAACCTAACAAGGGAAAGCAAAAGCTTCTCTTGAACGAGATAATATATCTCTGGCTGCTGCACCACTGCCACTGTGTCAGGAAAAAAAGAGCCGACACAGAGGAGTCATCATATCGTCAAATCAACCAAGGCCGAGGAGACATATACTGTAGACCAGAGTTTAACAATGGCACAAAAGCATTTAGAATAATTGCAATGCTGCAGTAGCAAAGACAATTATACAAAACAGCAACTTTGTTTGTCTCTCCCCATTTCCTTTTTTTCTTTTCCTCTTCAAGGGCATCATAAGTGGTGATTTTAACAATACTGGTGTTCTGTCCGCCTGTATTCTCAGTGTTTAGACAAAAGTCAGTGAGGCATTTCAGCTACATTTGTCCTTATCCTGCACTAAGAAAAAAAAACAACTTAAAAGACTCTTTGAAGTCTTTCGCTTTCCTTTTCTACATGCTATGGTATGCTCCTGAATATGATTCAGGCCTGGTCCAGTTACTCCATGAATGCAGATAATAAGTGTATAATGACTAATTGGGCTAATTGACAAAATCCTCAGTGTGGTGACAAACTCAGCCATTCACAGCTACTAGTTTGGTTCTGTCTATTGGCTGAACCTGATATGACCCCATTCCTTTGAGCAGGAACAAAAAAGAAATGCGCATGGGATACAAGATTAAGTAGGCACGGTTTTACGCTACTTTTTATTTTGTTTATTAAAATAACTTCAGTCTTTGAGCGGTTTACATGGCTTGGATTTAAGAGTCAAGGCATATGTCACAGTTGGCATTCATTTATGCTACTCTCTCATCCGAGGCCAGCCAAAGGACACTTCTACAGTGGCACTCTCCTTCAATGGCTTTCCTTTTTATATTAAAGCCGGCCCCCGACTCTCCATCCCCACCCATCAGTAGTTTTTCAATAACAGGAAACAATCGGCCATCGTCTTTCATCAGCGGTTGACGTTGGTTCCCACACGGTGCCACTGGGTCTCTGTGGTGCCAGCCAGCCAGCCTGCCACAGTCCACAGCAAATGAGAGAGAGAGAGAAAGAATAAAGAGTACGCGCCAGCTTACTTGTTTCCTTACCGTCCTCCAAGGGGGGATCTGACGCATGGCTTTACAGCAGTAATATACAAGACTGATAAGAGAACAGAACTGAAGCCTGTCAGCCTTAAAGGCAGCTAATTGACAAAGCCCTCATTACAGAAACATGCTATTTGCAAAATCATATCTCACTTTTGGATGTGATTCAGTGTTTTTGTTGGAAAATGCAGTAAAGTGGAGTGGTCCTGGTTAATTTTACATCAGAGTCACAACGCCACATGTAATTGTCTGTGACAGACTAAAAAAAGGGGGTAATTTTCTCAAAAAGCAGGGCATGTCTAAAGCTATGAATGTTCCCAGATCACCCTCAGAGGGATTAGAGCCCCTGTGAGAGACAGAGTGTCCATTTTAACATTTATTCATGGGCTCTTCATGTTGTGTATTTCAGCCATCTAACAGCAGAAACAAAGCCACTATGTATGCATGCATACATTTCACATGGTATCAGTAATCATGCTATCAGTCTGTGACTACACAGTTTTCTATTAGATTCATTTCTGCATTTCCATACGTAATGATAACATACTGATATGTTATTAAGAGCTATTTGCACACGCGCTCATTGTAATTACATGGGAGTCTACAGCTGCTGTGAGTGCACGTACAATCATATGGTATCAGTTCATATTATCTGCTGTGTTGGAAAACGTAGTTTGCTTATCAACCCATCTTCATCACCATTAAGCCGAGTTAAAACAGACAGGTGGACCATAAATTATTCGGTCGGAATCTGTCTGCAAGTGATGAATGAATAAACGGGGCTCATTTGATAGAATGCAGGCAATTTTCTCTGGGCTTTTTCTACCACGTTTGAAGGATGCAAAATGAAATTATTTCACTTTTACTGCAGGATTTCAGTTCAGTCTTGAGGACTAGATGTTCAGGGTTGGCGAGGATTATGGTGAGAGCTTAGAGCGAATTGAAAATGGTGAGGTTTTCTTTGTACTCTTGTCAGTTGTTTTGTGTGCAAAAATGTTCTGTACATGTTGAAGAAGTAATGCAACGTTGTGATACCTGAACGGCAGCACACAGTGACACACAGGCTCAGACCGGTCCTTCACCCTGTGCTGTATGTTACTCACACCACTGCCACCTCCTTTCTTCAACTTTGTTTTGCACCTTTATGAGGTAAGCGCTGCATTCCTCGCATTCAAGCAGTATCCTCGATGACTTTATGAAAGTGCTTACAGACGCCTTTTCTTGATTGGCTTTCCGACAGACACATCCTGTCCCCCCCAGAAGCCCTTTTCCTCTTCCTCATCCCTACAGCGCGCAGTCATGATCAGAGCTCTCCTTAGAGGTTAGTCCGGATACCTGTTGCAGTGTTTGCTGGGCCGCCTGGAAGTGTGTGCGTGTGTGTGAGGAAGGTGAGAGGCAAAGGATGACCTGTTGGTCATCACGGACTCAAAGGAGAAGTTATAATAACAGTAATGAACTATGGCTGTAGCAGCGTGCCCTGTATCCTGTTGTGTCTACGTGCTTTCTGAAGTAAAAAGCGTTTCCGTTTTCAACTTGGAAGCTTGTTGTTTGTGTCTGTTGGGATTACGGTATATGTTTGTTCAGAAGTCCACACAATGTCAGTCCGTGTTATACAGTAAAGTACACGTCTCAGGAAAGTGTTTCTTTTAAATATCCAGACACAAACAGCACAAATAAATTGATTTCCAACCCCGCTTTTCTCTTATACTTTAATTTACTTTTTTACATATACCCCTTTATAGACACCCATGTTACATGTACATCTTGATGAAAAATTATAAAGTTTCTGTGCTTTAAATATTTATATAAATGGATTAATAGAAATGAACGTTAATGTCATTGGACAAAACGCATAATGAGGATGGAGTCTATTATTTTCCAGAACTCTATGGCAGGGTTAATAGGAGAAAGGAATTATGTAAAGTGCAGGTTTGCACAAGAGGGGGGTGGTGTTTCATAATGTCACCTGGATGAATATTTAACACAGAATGAACTTATGAAAAAACAAATGGATTTCCAGATGCTGCCTTACTGTAGATTCATATTGCTGGATCAGAGGTGGAGTTAAGGCGTCTTTGATCCTTAATGGCCTTTACTTGTACTTTTTTCTTTTCTTTCTTTTTTTTTCTTTCTTTTTTTTTTTTTTTAACAAAGTCAGTGGAAATGTAATTATTTCCTCATATGTTCAGGTTTTTTCCTTATGAAATTAACACAGGAAATAAAAAGTCAAACAAAAACCAGACACAGCTTGTCTAGGCATGTTGTTTTACTTCAGTGCATCAATAGCCTTGGAGACTTGGCTGAAGACTTCATCCACTGGCAGCTCAGAGTCCACCTAGACAAAGTAACACGACACAATAAGTGAGAAAATATATTTGATTTCAAAAATGATGTGTTCACAGACAATCGCAGCAACACACTCACCTTCCTCACGATACCACGGCTCTCATAAAGAGCGATGACTGGCTCAGTTGCTTTGTAATACAAGTCCAGGCGCTTTTTGATGGTTTCCTCATTATCATCAGAACGGCCGCTGGTCTCTCCACGCTTCAAAAGCCTCTTGACCATAGTCTCTGATTTTGCATCAACGTACAGCAGCAGGCAGGGTTTGCCGATCTGGGGCCAAAGACAGTTTAATGATTTAAGCTTGTTTCCAGTCCTGCAGGGATGAATTATAGACCCAAAATCTCACAATCTCTCCTACCTTCTTCTCAAACTCCTCACCCTGCTTCACCTCACGAGGGTAGCCATCAATAAGGAAGCCCTTGGAGACATCAGCCTTGGCGATCATGGCATCCTTAATCATGTCTAAGACTGTATCCTGCAAGCAACCCCAAAGTATTATGACCAACCCTCACAGCATGATTTAGCACTTGTAGTAGAGAATAACTTCCAGGGAATATTTTTAAGCAATAGTTCAGGTTATTTCACATGGGGTCGTAGGAGATAGTTATACATAATCAGTGAATTACCTGCAGTAGGTTAGAAATGGTGCACTGCCAGTTTAGAGAGGCAGCTGAAAGTACCCAATTAAATAACGTGAACTTTCACTTTAATTCTCATCTTTGCACAAATTTTACTTGCAATACCTTTTTATTTATTAGTAAAAGTATCGAAATATAATACTTTTATTCAGATTAACAATAGCTCCCTCTCTTACCAGGGGCACAAGCTCTCCTTTCTGCATGATGGCCTGGAGCTGCTTGCCCCTCTCAGAGCCAGAGGCCACCTCAGCACGGAGCAGGTCCCCAGATGACAGGTGGGTGTAGCCATACTTTGCAACTATCTTCTCACACTGGGTGCCTTTTCCAGAGCCAGGTCCACCTGAAAAGGAAAGACAGAGAGCATTAGCATAGCACGAAAGAGACAGCTGCTAGTGTTTACATGTCTTGCTGCAGATGAAAAAGGACAAAATCCAAACAGATTGTACTCACCCACAACGAAGATGATCTTGGCATCTTTAATTTTGTCTGAAATAAGAATAATGCAAAAGAGGTTTGAGTCCAAATGTGTAAACAGGGTAAAAATTCTTTCCAGCCAAAAGTTAAATTCAAGAGGAGTTTTTAAACAAACCGTCTGGACATGTGGAATCAGTGGTACATAAATTTCCCATTTAAGTTATAGAGTAGAGTATAGATTTTGTATAGAGAGTCGGCATGCCGGTCTTTGCTATTTCTCAAACAGTGTTGCCCTGGCAACTGTTGTCACTCACAAAGTCATGTATTCAGGTAACTATTCAGTGTTCAAACAACAAGAATGGTTTGAGTCAGAAATCTAACAAATTTACAGAAAATGGAAAGAAAAATATTAATCTAAACAATGCATGTTGTACAACTATCATATCATAATAAAGATTTGTGCTGTTATGTTCATGTCACGTCATAACAAATTCTTTGACGGTAAAAGTAGAACAACATGTCACAGTGCAATATCTTGATCTTTAGATGTAAAGTATGAGGCGTTCACTGTAATCTCAAAAATCACCAAAGGATGGCAGTAGAGTCTAAGAAAAAAGTAAACTTGCCTCTGCTTAATTCCACAAGACTCATAAAACAAATAGAAAAAAATTTCCATAGCATCAAACCATCATTGGTAAATAATTTAATCACATTAAAGCACAAGTAATTTGTTTACCTGCCATTGTGATGCTTTAGATGAGTGTTTTCCTTCAACTAAAGAGAAAAGGCAGAGAAGGACAGAGAAACGCAAATAAATTCACTTTAGCAGATAATATTTTGAGGAGGTCACACAGATTTTTAGGTTAATCCATTACAGACTGTCACTGTTGTGAAAGGAGTAGACAATTAGTGGCTCCTTTTTGGGCTGGGATTAATGGCACTGTCAAAAAAAGACAGGTGCAGTTTTAATGATCATGCATTTAGGATTTGATTTATCAAATATTAAATTTGGGTGATGCAATAAATTCTTCACCATCGTGAATGCAAGATTACTTCATCGCCTTTTAATTAATAATTGTTATATAATTGTTTGCATGACAGTTTTATCTGTCTTGCTGTATTTAAGAGACCACTTTGTTTGCTCTTAACAGAAAACACACTTCCTTGACAGGAGCCTGTTCTTTGTAGACTATGTATCCTTCCGCTGCAAACTTTCTAACTCACACACATAAAAACAGGAATAGATGTCTAACTGCTGGCTGTACTATTAATATTGCTGATGTCAACATATACAGCTCTCAAATATTATGTGGAGGAGTAATCGGGAAAACATTTTTTTGCTTATTTTGTTTTATTTATCTGTAGAATATAGCTGCACTTAACTTGTAACAAGTGGTACATAGTATTTACAGTATGTCTGAGCTGGTATTGAATTTCAACAGCAACCCCACTCACACCTTTAGCAGTAATTCATTTCCCTTTTTTTATTTCCAGGGTGTTGAAAAACAACGAAAGCAGGTGACTTACTGGAGAGTCAGCCAGACAGTTCACAATAAGATCCATTCGAGTCCCTCAACATTTCATTGGTACTATTACTGGTACTGAATATATCTAATAGATTTAAAGAAGACAACAACCATGGAGCTTCTTGGTTATACTTTCATTTTAACTTAACAAAGAATGAGGAAGGAGGTGGTGTCAGTCACTCCAGCATGTGAAAACAGAAATTTACAACTAGCCGCTTGTCTGTGTCCTGTGCTCCTGTTTAAAGTGGGTGTGTTCTAAGAAGCGACTCTAACTTTACAGTATGTGCTATCTGTCTATATTATCATTTTACGGTGACTTTCTCTTTTGCATCCTGATGTTGTTGCTATTGTATTTGCTCTTCACCAGTTTACTTAGACCTCATACATAAAGCTTCTAGTCTGTCACAAGCCACAGGGAGCTACTGAATATGTTGTGTTTTAAGACTTGAATACAACTATGTGACAATGTGGCTGTTTGCTCACTGCCTGCTATTAAAAAAAACTTCTAGTGCGAGATTAATAAATGCATTTTAAGGCACCAGTGTGTGGGTTTCAGAAAGACCTATTTAAAAAAGGGGATAAAATATTCATAATTAAATGTCCCCTCATGTATAACTATAAAAACTATGAACCCTTATGTTTTGGTTAGGTTAGAATAGGCCCTTCCTTTATACATTAGGAATGGGACCTCTTCCACAGAGTGCATGTTTACACAGAAAACAAATTTCTACAGAACAGACAAACCAAAATCTGGCTTTAGAGAGGCGCTTTAAGGTTTCTACATTACCTGAAGGGGAGGTTCAAGTACCATTGACCCCTGACTCAGTTTGTTGCAGTGTGCAGTCTGACTGCTCGATAGCTCCGAATCATACACACTGGCCCTTTAAGAAATGTGTACTACAACAAATACAAACTGCAGACAAATCAAATTTAAAACTACCTAAACGAGAGGAGAAATACAAATAATCCAGATACTTTCAAAAAGGGTTATGACATAATTAAGGAATTAACATCCAGTTGGACTCCTTAGCAGACAAAGAAATGTGAGCAGGCCCATTTGATCCTGATTTTGGGTAGAAGTGAAGGAGAAAAGGTAGTTTGGACAGAGCATTCATTGTTGGAGCACAGATGTGTTTCAGTAGGATCAGTGGCTAAAGTGACATCTATAAATTGGGTAGTAAAATGTGAGCAGCACACATAGAATGACTCTTATGATCGTGCATCAGTGCAAGAAAAGCAGGGAAGCAACTCAATTCATGGCCCCATCCATAAGGCACCAGGGCTCACTGAACGGTTGTTACTGATGTCATTCATTCCAAATGTCATGGCAAAATTTTCCCTGTTTGTATGTTTCATAGTAGAAATACTGCATCAGAGAAGAAAAAAAATCTAAATTATAATTGCACTATAGATGGCCCAAATGACTGATCTCGAAACATCTTGAGTTAACAAGTGTTACCCTGTTGACTTTAAAGATATATTTCAGCAAACCAAAGCTGCAAATGTTACCCACTTGTTCTCTGATTCGCACTTGTAATGTGCCTTCATACCGGTGCTGCTGCTTCTCAGCTGTCCTATTATAGGTCAGCGGCTATTAACCCTGCACTCTGTTCAAATGTCACTTGGAGGCTGGCATCTGAGTCAGCAGAGAGCCTGTTTGGGAATCCCACTTTTGGCCTATTATGGTACCAAACTCTGGGACCCCTGCTTCATTGGCTTAGTTGGTCATATACAGCCAAAGCCAACAGATTTTTATAATGGGAATGAGCCTATATTGTTTGCACTAATTTCTGCATATATAATCTAACAGCATGCAACTGAGTGCACTTCTCAAGCAGACTGCAGTGACATTCAAACTGGAATTTTGTCACTCAATCCTTGAAATGGCATATAGACACATTGATACATGTTGGCCATCTTGCCTTCACGTCTTATTACTGTTTTTTAGCATGCGGCTATGCTAAAAAAAGGCCGCAGCTGTTGAGGGATAGCATGTCAACCATTCTCTAAGAGCACATAGGGATGAAGCTTTCCCTGACTGCCCCTCGAAGCAACAGGAGTGAAAACAGAACCAAGCACATGGTCAACTTGGACATTCTCTCCATGTAATGTTGGTTACTTAGGTACTGTGCAGTAGAATTGGGCGTACTGTTCCTTTAAGGGAGAACAGGGGACCCTTTGACGTCACTGCAGGAGGAGATATTCCATGTTGTTTGTGAAAGGATGGAGCGAGATTAATTCACTGTCAGCTGTGACTGTTGGGGACATGATTGCATTCTGAAATGTAAGCTTGGTTCCCTTTAATGTGCACCATTGTCTCACAAGAACACTAAAATTTAGCTGCTAATGAGCTGGTGATGACCTTTTCCCGCTAATCAAAGCATGCCAGTGAAAATAGAAGGCAAGAGCAAATTGTATAAAAATTTCCCTTAAAAGGAATATTAAAATGTAGATTAGAGGGAAGGCAGCCCATCTGCAATGAAGTGTCAACCCAAATGTCTGAAGATAAAGATAAGAATGAATGAAGGCTTATTTCCTCTCAAACCCTGCTCAGTATCATCACTGTGCATGCAACACACAGGGGTACATGCCTTTGTTCAGTACAGAAATGCAGGAACTTCTTGTATCATCAACCATTTTAAACACTGTGAATAAACAAAGTTTGTTGACAAAACAGTAACCATGACAGTTTGTCATTACAGTCTCCTGCTATTTCCTCTCTCTATCCCATCCAACAGCCCTGCCCACACTCTTTCTGACATCTATTCCTCACTCAGAACCAGACCCGGCCATTTCCTGCCTGCTTCTCCTCTGTGGAGCCTTTGTCCTCTGTACTGACCTCTCTTTCGCGCTGTGGTTCTAGATCCCAGTGCAAAGGGGCTGCTGTCCCTGGTTCCCCCGTGTGTGTGTGTCTGCACAGTTCCTACTGAGCGGCAGCCCTCCCTCCCCCATGCGATGCCTTTTTATAGCTCAGCTGAGCCTGCTCAGCCAGTGCTGCATTCTGGGTAAGAGGGAGGAAGCACAAGAAAGGAGCGTGAGGGAGGGAGAGACTGGATGAGTGACAGGGAGAGGCAGAGGGAGGGGAGGGGAGTGTGTTTGACAGCAAGTTTGAGTTCAAATCATTAGCAATGTGAATGCCTGAATGAGCGTATTCACAAAACAGCAATCGTATCTTTCTCTTATGAAACAATCAGTTCTACTAATTGAAAGAAAACTGTACCTTGCTGTTACATTCCTACACAGTCTTGGTTACGCAAATGAAGGCTGTTTAGCCCTTTGTTCGTTGATTCACAAAAAGATTGTGTTTGAGAAATCCAATCCATCGTTGCGTTGCTACTGTACTGAAGGGCATGAAATTCAGTGCAATAGTTACTCGTGTTACAGTGTAATTTTCCAAAGCTTGCCTAAGCTTTTTTGGTGTTTTTGCCAAAAATAAACAAAAACATAGCCCAAGTAAAACATCTGAAACATTTTATTAAAAGCATGAAGGGACATATTCATGTCCTCAAATGGAACATAAATACAAAATATATTTATATGTACAAATTATGGCAGAGACAAATAGAAGCGTACCGGGTAATTTCTAAAAATGTTAATTCACAAAAAAAAAAAAAAACAGAAAGAGAAAACGTTAAACGTTGCTCCCAATGAGTTGCTTATCAAAGAGGGATGAATCAGACATAACCACTACAACTTGGTATATGATCCATCCTGGTTCAGAATTCAGGATCTCCAGGGTTCTCGGAGGTACAAAAATGAGGTAAGCAATAAAAAGCAAGCCTGAATGTAAAATTTTGAATTTCTGTTTGTTTTTTTTGCTTTTTTTTTTTTGGCAGCAAAGAAGTTTCAAGCTTAAAACCAGTTAAAATTCGAAATGCTTTTCTTGATGTCTTATCCATTCATAACAACAAATGGGTAGAAATGCACAATAGGCTGCATCTCATTGCGCCTACTTCTGCAAAAATGCCCGTTTAAGGTAGAGTTCGGGAAAATTTTGATGCTGAAACTGGAGGAAACTGTCATACTTGAATTAGAATATCACAATTACAGTGTGGTCCAACAGACACTGAAAAACAGACTCCACTCTGCATTCTCTGCATTTCAGAGGTTACAGGAAATACAATATTTTGACCACAGGGTGGCACTAAACCAGCACCACAACCAAGAGCTTCATATTTTTCCAAATATGAAGCATCCATCTTATCCAACTGCTTGTATTTCTATGTTAATTAATTATAATGGCAGTAAGAATCAGTCTGTCATCAGAGGTTCAGGACATGATGGGCAGCATACAGCGTCACTTTAAAAGCCAAGCAGAAAAACTAACTGGAGATGATCACAAAACGCTAACCTTAAATCTATAAGATAAGCAGCTAATTCATATCTTTTTGGCAGCAAACCCAGTTACTGCATACTGTGTGAAGAGACTGATGCATTTTATAAACGCATATCAACAACATTTAGGTTGGAGTTCATATGTCAATTTAAATGGGTGGTTTCCAATCAAGGAAGTGGTTCTGTAACACTGGAAGGTCATTCCTGTAATGCTGCTACTGCACAAGTAACACCAGTTAAGCGGTGGAATCATAAAATTTGATTGGTAAAAGCAGCATTGATCTGAGTATAACTGAACCGACTGACATTTTGTTGAAAATGATTAGTTTCCAAATTAAGATTTCAGGGCAAATCTTTCATCTTGCGTCTTTTAAACACAATTCCTTGTGGTTTTCATGACTTACGTGGTAACTTTCCACATTAATTGTATATATTAATTGTATGAACACTATGCCCATCGTGTACTTCTTAAAAAAAACCCCAAAACAAAACAAAACCCAAATCTGATACCAGGGAACACAATCTTGAGTCTTGGAAATTGCTGATTAAGGCATTAGATTGAGTACATATTTCATCACTTACAGTATATCGTCTTCTTCCCCACACCACTGAGCTTAAATCCTGCTTGTTTTTCCTGTTATGTTTACAGACATTTAGAACATAATACATAGAGCAACATCTGACAGGCCCCACCTATTGCACATGGAATTTGTCTTGTTATTACAAGTTGTGTTAGTTCAGCCTTGACAGCTGTTTCTTTTCTTTAATGGTGGCCCATCCTCCCTTCCTTCCCTCAGCTTTTATTTCCTTTGACATGCAGTATTATTCACCAAGTCCTAGCTGGAAAATCCACCGGGCGGCTCTGGATCAGGGGACTGAGCATTGTCCGGGTCCTCTGTGGGCAGCTGGACACGCTGCTCATCCATACGCTTGGCCTGAACCCTCTGGATTAGACTGAAGAAGTCCTCATCAGGCACTGTGGGGGCGTGGGGGCCAGCTTCTGGTGGGGAGCACCGCTGATCGTCAATCCTGGAGGACTGAACATGCAAATATGATTATATTTAGAGAGTGGTGGCAAATGTGATTGTTGTATCGCAACACTGAATCAATAAGGTTGCACATCTGGTGAAGAAAAAAGCAGATCCAAAGTCCTAAAGTTAAATAATTAGAAAATAAGAGGATAAACCCTTGACAGTCATCATATGAGAACTACGGACTCACCTGGCACTTGATAAGCATGTTGAAGAAGTCATCACTGGGTTCTTGATGATCTCCCTCACCCACTAGGTGTCCCAGGTTGTTGTGGGTAATTCTCAGGCCAGGAAGGCAACCGACATTAACCCGTTGGTCATCAAGACGTCGGCTCTGGGAGCTTGCAATCAAATCAAATAGCTCCTCAGTCTGGGGGGAAGTGGTGGCCACAGGATCTAAGAGAAGAGGAGAGCCCAGTGAGTACAGATGTGTCTCTTGCTGAGACTGGTTACTCTCTGGATTTCACATATTTCATGTATCTAAGTTTAATTGTTTTGTTTGGTTTTTTTTTTTAGGAGTTCAGGTGTTCCTCAACTCTCACTTATCCTATAGAGATCTGTGCTAAAGATCCACTGACCTATCATCTCATTCAGGGATGGCACAGAGTTCGCAGCGCCTTCTCCATTGTCTCCGTTCTGTGGTTCATCGAGATGGCAGCGCTGGTCATCCATGCGGCTGCTCTGGAACTTGCTGAGGAGGTCAAAGAAGCAGTCTTCATTGGAGGGGTCACGGCCCAGCTTCTGAAACAAAAAAGGACACCTTAGTAAAACATTCTTGCCCTGGACAAATAAACCAATACGTTCTTCTTTCATATGGAAATCCTACCATTTGTCTTTGTACTCATATCTCCGGTTAACTACATAAATGGGGGATACTGCCCCATGTCCAAGGATGTCTTTGTTCCATTTTCTATTTGTCAAAGCATTTCATCCCATACAGGTTTGTTTTATTATATCTGAAGCACTAAGGCTTGACATTTTGGCTTGTTTCACAATACAGCACAAGCCAAGTGCAACATAGTTGTTCCAAACTAATGTCAGAGAATTCAGCTGCTTAGCTTTTATTGGTTCTGCATCTAGGAAACATAATCTTTTCAATAATTAAACCCGGTGCCATTATGATTTACATAATGAGGATTTTTCAAGATGGCCAACTGGTGGAGGTGAAAAATAATCTGATTAATTCCCAATGGATCGCCATCCTAGTGCAACTACCTTGACCTAGATACTGAAGATGAGATAATATTACAAAACATTGTGTATGAATAAATAACCCATTTACATTTAAGTGAACTAGCTCACAGTGTAGTTACCTGGAAAATCAGTTGGAAATATCAAAAAATACTTCTCTATTGAGACACTGAGAGTTATATCTAAATATTATAGAATATTCAACTACTGTATGTGTTTGACCTAATAAGGTAAAACTGACACTTTTAATTCATTTGGAATATTTTGGTGAAGTGTTATTTGAACACCAGGGGTGTGTAATTATTGTGTAACTCAGCTTATCAATGATTCAATCAATGAAAAGTCTTAAAACCTTGACAGAGCTTCATCCATCGTTTTAATATATGTGCTGTTCTCAAATGTCAGAGTCTGAATATCACAGACTCAGTATAGATATGTGTTGAAGTTTTTCAACTTAAGTGGATTTTATGTATTAGGTTCGAATATTATCTGAGAAGACAAACTCGGCAACAGCAGAAGCCACAACAGATAAAACAAAAAAACATAAAAGAAATAACCTTGCAGTTGTATCTTCGAACAAATGCACAAAGTGTAATTCCTCCATTGTATACTACGAAAAATGTCTGTATTTAAAAATTAGGTCTGTTTTGAGAAGCAGGTTTACGTAGGTATCTGCAAAACTTTGCAGAGTGAGCACTGGAATCCCCTCAAATATGGAACAAATCTGGAATATGAACTGATAGAATATATCAAACTGTCAAAGTAACTCTCTATGCAAACTACAACTTCATTTAATGAAAAACTTGATAACTTTGTTTCTATCAAATGGCCAAATTTTCCCTAGTATTTAATCCACTGAAAGGAGGATGGATTAAGAATGCTCCTTCTCATATTCCACAACAAATTTCACATTATAGTGAAAAAATTGGAATATCCACAACATTACAAAAGAAATTTGAGTTGCTTGAAGGTTGACAAAAAAAGTCTCAAAACAAATTACGGGGACTCAAGGTCAACAAAAACAGAAAAAAAAAAAAAAAAAATCAAATCAAATAAAAACATGTCAATGGCTTCCTCATTATTTTGGGGAAGATATGACACCTCTGACACCAACTAGCTGGGAAAGTGAAAATCTCTTTGGATTTGTTGCATTGCCTCCAGGAAGAGGTGAAGTAGGTCAATGTCAACAGACACCTGAGTTCAAGCAGCTCTACTCTGGGAATCTTCTGTTTTCTACTGCTCATGGTTTCTCACACGTAAGATTTACTACAAATAGAAATGAGTAAAATACCTATACACACACACACAAACTGCAAATACACACTTCCACGTGTCAAGACTCAAACTGAAAAAAAGTCAACAACATCTGATATATTTTTCACCATGTTGCTATTTAAGCTGTAACACACAAATAAAGTCTTACCAACGGCGCTTCTTCGTTGTCCTCCAACTATCCTACTCTGTCATTTCTCTCTGAGTTCTCTCTCCCCCTCGCTTTGTCCACATGACCCGCTCACACCTCCTCCCCTAATTTAACCCACCACTTTACATCACTCTCTCTCCCTCTCCTCGCTCTTCCGCTGCACTCAACTCCCTCCCTCTAATTTCCACTCCTCTTCTATCCCTGTTTCAGCTTCTCTTAATTTTCCCGTCCACTTCCCCCTCTCTCTCTTTTTCTCTTTCTATCCCCCACTCTCTCTCTCACTCTCTGTGGCTCTCCTGCAGACCATTTTTGTCCCGTTCACTCACTGTGGGAAAACAACTCATTATGGGAAGCAAAAGGGTGGGGGGGGGCTGACTCTTTGGGGAGGGTAGCATTTCTGTGATCAAGGTCACATTATCAGGAGAGCTGGGGGTAAGCGGGAGGGAGCATAGGAATGGGTGAAGTTATGAGTAAATTGCATGCCTGCATCAGCAGCCAGAGAGTACACAAAAAAATGACTACAACCACCAATACCCGAACTGGATTTTTAAAAACTTAAATGACAATACAACACCACTCATTATCAAAGGTTGCTGTTTTTTATTACTACCATTCACATTATGATTGTTATTTACTTGCTCTTTGCACATTAATCAGCTGTGACTTATAATAGTTCCTGTCCTGTGTCCTTGGCCCCCTGGTATCTGAGTGGATCTCCTCACTTCCCTTTCTGTACTGTCCAATTAATCAAGTAGGCCAAAGGGACAGAGAGAAAGAGAGATAGAAAGGGACATGTGATGATGAAAGAAAGAAAAGAGATAGAAAAGAGGGAGAGAGATAGAAAGAAGTCTGGAAATGAAATCATTCATGTGTGAGTAAGTGTTTGTGTGGGAGGAGGAGGTGTTTCCAAACATTTTATGCTGTCAGATTAGATATTTATTATGAAGAATATAGCAGAAAAAAAGTTTAAAGAAAATCAAAATGTTGTCTAAAGTTTTTATCCTTCATTCATTTATTCATTTTCTACCGCTTATCCGTTTCTGAGTCACGCAGGGTGCTGGAGCAAATCCCAGCTCACACTGGGGGAGGGTGGGGTACACCCTGGACAGATCACCAGTCCATCACAGGGCCAACACACAGAGACAGACAGAGACCAACAAACACTCACACTCAGACCTACAGACAATTGAGAGTCACCAATTAACCCAAACATGATGTCTTTGGACGGTGGGAGGAAACCCACGCAGGCACAGGGAGAACATGAAAACTCTGCACAGAAAAGCCCCAGGCCCGGGAACTGAAGCCATGACCTTCTTGTTGTGGGACAAAAGCGCTAACCACTATGCGGCTGTGCTGCCCCTTAAGTTTTTATGATTTTTAAAAATCTAATTGGTCTAACCAGGTCTGGTTAGACCAGGTCAGGTTCTTTTATTTTGAAAATGCATTCATCATCGGAAGTCAATCTGATCATAACTGATGGTTCCACATTAGTGCACTATTTATGTTGTAACTGGTCCTGAGGATACTTCCTAATGATGTCACACAGTGAATGTCCCCCTGAGTTTACAGACACACAATGGTCTCTAAAAGACTAGCATATTTGAAAAGGGGTATGTTTCAATGACAGCAGGATTACCAGCATTTAGTTTTGGATGCTATTTTCAGTCCCTTGTGATGAACTATCATCATGCAGCCCGGTAATTTCAGCCTCTTTCTAGGATGTCAGCCTCCCGATTACAACAATTAGCATTGGCACAGAATCGGGCCGTGATTAGGGGCCATGGGGACACTGAAGTTTAGGGATACCACAGCTGTGAAAAGGCTTCTTGTTCCAAATCTAGTTCATAGCAAATGAGAAGATACCCTTACACTATGGCTGACATCTGACATCATACCTACAACCCCCCGGGAAATTAAAAGTAACGTTCCCATTTTAAGCTCTCTAATTTCTCTCCTCTTCTCTTTAAAGCAGAAGCCCTGAGGACATGTTGGGCAAGAGATGAACACCAGCAAAAAAAGAAACCTGACTTTTTCCTCAGGTAGACTCTAAATGAAATAGCTAGAATATCTTTCTTAGATTTAAGAAAAATAAGAAAAAGAGACTATCAATATTTTGATGTGTTTTGGTACTACTGAGGTATTAAATTTCACAGACATAAACATGATATATGTGCATGTGCAAATATGAAATGTTGATATATTACATACATGTTATTTATAATAGAATTTAGAATAATTTAATAATTTCTATATAGTATATCTTGCTCATACATGTGTGTTTAAATATGCTTATATTGTAGACTCGTGTTACCTAAAAACATATCAATCCCAGGTTGGGAAGATAGACATGTTTAAAATGAATGAGATTATAAATAAGAAAAAGATACTTGAGTATATGTGCTTTTAGTATGTTGATATTTGATTTACTGGTAAGAGTACACTATGTCTTGTTCACTGTCTTGGTGATAGGTGGGTGAAGAGATCCCATTTAGTTTGGTTAGCTTTAAGACTGGAAACAATGGGAAAGAGCTAACCTGGCTCTATCCTGTCATAACTGAGAGAGAATAACACATGTAACACATTGGTCCATTGAAGGTGAGTAAAGGCTAAAAAAAAGACAAGGTAGCAATGATACACTACTCACTGGCACTGGAGGCAGGACTTGCACAGTGATGTCATCAGTGTCTACAGGAGAGTCCAACCACGGCCTTTCATCTGATGACTGACTGTCAGGATAGCCTTTCCTCTTCCCAGGCTGAGACAGCTGACTCTTGGAACTCCGGGGTATACTTTCCAATTCTTGGTTTTCACCATTCTGCAGTACAGGAACATATTAGTGAGGGACTGATGACTGTGTGGGGATCACATTTACATTTACAGCCACATTTTTCTATGGTGTTGTATACTGAAACCAAGAGAGAGAAAGAAACTTCACCTTATCTGAAGAATACTTCCACAGTTCTACACTGTCCATGCTGTTTCCCGCGGTGAACTTGGGTCTCGCTCCTATAGAAAATAACAGATATGTAATTAAGCATAACATTGAAATATTTCACAACTTCAGAAACTCTCATGCAATTTACTCTAGAAAGAAATTATTTCATATGCTCCAGGCTCCTCGTTTGTCTTTTTGTCAGTAGTGGTCATGCCCATCATGCCCTCTGTGGCTGTGAGTTCGAGCCAGACTACTGGACAAACAGTCTGAAGAAGAGTATATTTGCCAACTCTGCACCAGAGAGGGAAATGTAGGATCTTGATGTGAGTTTTTGGCTGGAGGAAAGTTCATGAAAGCAAACATCACCACCAAAAGCCAGACTGATTGAACAAAGATCATACAGCCCTGCCATGCTTTATTATGTTTATCATAAAGAGTTTGGAAATCCTCTGTTATTTCAGGTCATCTGAGTGGAATGGATAATAATCAATGTTGAAAACAGACCATGTTTTAGAAAACACATGCACCTTCTTGTTTTACCTCCAGCCAAAAGAAGAATACTCATCTTACCCCAAACATATACACATGCCCTTGCTCTCAGTCCCATTTAGCTTAGACATAACAGACAATGTTTATCTGTTATGTCCTACCTAAAGTTAGTTTTTCATCTAACATGGCCACCTTGTGTACTCATGCAAAATTCAGAGCTTGAGAAAACACAGAAGTTTACAGAACACTATGTACATCTCTACATAGATAAATAAAATAATAAATCCCAATAACTGATCTCCTGTGTAATTTGAGCAATTCCCTTGAGCATGAATCAATTTCTTAAAAAAAAAAAAGGAAAAAGAAAAGGAAGTTTAGCTCCAAGACAGTTTCCCATAAAGCAGAACGCAGGACATGTCCCTGATTAAAACATTCAAACACAGTAATTTGCTCAGAGTACATGTAACAAATCAAGTTACATAAATTCGTGGAAAGCAATGAGGGCGAGGACAAAGGTGGCTGACTCATCATTTCACTTCTATCTTAGATGACACCACATGATTATTTTCTTTGTTTACATCTATGGTTGAACATTAATTCTAATATTTGAAATGATGCACAATCTGTAGTTGAAAAGAATGATAAGAAGTATAAGCATTAATTTTCTAACAGAATTCAACCAAAGTAAAGATAATGTTTGTATTAGCCTAAATTTTTCCACATAAACTAAATTATTTCCATTATACATCCAAAAAGGGCCTCTTAATTTCATACTGTTATATTTGTACAGTGAATAAAGAGTTCATTCTCAAAATGTTTTCAGAAGATCATCAACACAGCAGTCTATTAGATTTAATGAACATCATTTCTGAGTTTAGTAACTCTTCTTAATATACAATAATTGTGTTTTACTAAAGAACAAAGACACTTAGATTACTATATCATATGTAAATTTAACTCATATTTGTCCGTCACCACATCTCATTATCTGAATAACGATAAGTGGGAACATTACCTGTGTCACATTTTATTGACATAGTAATAACAAAAGCCGTCAAGTGTCTCTCTATTTGTCACATTCATTCAGAGTTGTGACAAATATACTTTAAGTTATAAGCTCTCAAATCAAATTGTGTGAAATTTTTTATATATCTGTTTACCTCAAATTAAATTAAATGCTAATATTTCATCCAAAAGGTAAACAGACGAATGATGAGACGAACCTTGCATCTCAAACTCTGAACTAGAAGGTGAGAGGTCGCTCTCATTGACCCCCAGAGCCTCCATCAGCTGCTCCACATTCATTCTTGCTGTCAGTTCACCATTTCTGTCTCCGATCTGAGGTGGACACAAGACACAAGGATACAGAAGATAAATAAACTAGCTCACATACAAGAAAACTTAACTTTAAGAATGATTTTATTTATTTATTCATCTTTTTTTACTGCTGACTCTAGGAACATGTCTCACTTCTTTCGAGATGTCCAGGTGCTTTCGGGCATAATGCAGAGCTTGTTTGTGGTTCCCTAGAGACACATACGCATTTCCCAGACTCCAGCAAGCACGGCCCTCACCGACCCTGCAGAGTCATGGACATATAAACTTAATTAAAAAAGAAAAAAAATTGCTCTTCTGCCCAGGTATGTTTTTGTGGGTATGTGAAATATTGTTGAGGCTCACTCTACCTATCAGTAAGTTCCTGGGCAATGTACAGGTGTTTCAGGTGATACTCTATGGCCCTTTCATATTGCTGCAAAAGAGTGTAGGTGTTTCCCAAGCTGTAACAGGCTTGAGCCTCCATCACCTGGTCCCTCAGCTGCCTGGAGAGTTGCAAAGTTTTCCTAAGAAAAAAAATTTAATAATTAAAGGGCAGTAAAGAAAAATGAGTCTGCAGAGGGGGTAACACAGAGAAAAGCTTTTACGTAAGCCAGGGGAGGTTGAATGACAACACTATGTAAAAAAAGATGGAATGGCTAAAAACTAGTGTCATAGTTTTATTTTAAGAGTTCAAGTCATTCATCTAAATATTGTTTTTCAATCTTCAATTTGTACGCGGTCTAATTTTTAATTTTGCAGAAATTTGTTCATTTCATCTTCCACCCACTAGATGTCAGGCTGCCCTCTTTCCTTACCTATAGTACTCTGTAGCTGTGTTGAACTGGCCCAGGAATATTAGGGCATTGCCAAGGTTACTGTAGGCCCTCCGTTCTGCTGCTTTGTCCCCAAATTCTTTGGCAATGGATAATCGCTGTGAATGACAAAGCAGAAATGCCAAATCGAATCAGTATGACACAATAGCTAGGCTATTTATTCTTATTTTGAGAAGTTAAATCAAATGCTCTTTCTCAGAGCAGAGACTCAAGTTGTTAACACTGACAGGCACATTATTTTGGCAGAAATGCATCTTACCAACTCCTCTGACTCCCTTTACAAGCAGCCCCCCCCTACTCGACAAAAAGTCAGTTCCTCCTCCTCTGCCATACTAACCCACTGGGCATTGGTGAGTATTGCTATTTTGCATGTAAAATTTTAGTCATACTCAAGTCTGAAAAAGGCAAACTAGATAAGGGCCTTTCTCAACACTGACCATTGAGTTTGTGCCTTCCCTGTAATAAAGAGCAGTATAGCACCTATAGGCTTCAAGCTCAACAGGAAGCGTAGAATTAATAAAAGATCTCCACTGAGACCAATTTCAAGCAACATAAACCAGTCTTTAGAGAAAAAGATCCAATTTATAGCAAATTATCCCGGCTTTATCATTTCATGGTTTGTTCATAATTTTGTGGCATCCTGCTGACAAACCAGAAAACATGACTTGCTTTGAGGGAATGACTAAGATTTAATAATAAGTGTATTTTACCAATGGTTAACAGAGTTGTTTGATGAAAAATTATGTAGCCACTCATTATTCACTGTTAACAAGGAACAGGGTGATGAGGACACACTGGAAGTTTATGATGTGGTGCTGTGGCCTCAGAGAGGAAGCTCAGACTCAGAAACGGCTGGCCAGGGGGTATAGACAAGCCAAACCAAACACATAAAAACATAATGATGAACATTCATATTTTTTTATTTTACTTCCATTATGATAAGGTCCATTTCCTGCTCAAAATGCTGCAGAAAATATCTAGACCAGTCACAAAGTCACTGAACAGCTGTGAGGTCTGTGACCTTGTATCGCAAGCTCAGCTCTGCTGACACAAGGACTCTGTTCTGTTCTGTTCTGGCACAACAACAACGGCCAATAGCGCATGTGATGCGCTGCAGTAGCATGAATATGATGCTGGTAAATATTGTGGATTTCGCACCTGACGGTGGAACTTGATCGCTTCAACAAAGTTTCCCAGCAGGTAGTGGGTGTTGCCCAGATTTCCATAAGCTCTCCCCTGAGCAGCTCGGTCTCCAAGTTCTTTGACCAAACACAAGTTCATCCTGCAGAGAAACGTAGAGACCAATTTACTCTGTGATGTTTTAGCAACACATTTGTTAATCATTGCATCTATAAAATGCATTTAATTACAACTATGCATCAAACCATATTTCTAAATACTGGTGCAAAACAATTCCAAACTGATTATTTGTTTACTTACTAGATTTTTATTTTGCTTGCATATAATAAATAATTATAGAAATAATAAATAATATTATTACAAATATTGATAGAATTTCTACCTCTTGGACAGTTTACCTTCTTGGTGATAAACAGCTGTTATTTTTCAGTATCAACCTGTTTTACACCCATGAGGCTACAGAGATATCCTAACAGTGAATCAATGGTTTAATTTGGATTATATTATTGTGTTTAACTTCTTTGGAAAGGTTTGAGGGACTCTACATTAATACTAAGTATAGTTTTTTTGTCATTACATTAACATGTGACAAATTCAACTCAACCGATCATGAATTAGAAAGTTTGCAGTACTTCTGAATAAGCCTGTATGTCATGATAGTGAAGTTTAAAGATCTGGACAAAAAATTCAAATGAGTGTGTGGTGACATCTGTGTTTTATATTTTTTCTTCACAAAATGCTTTTTTCCAACTAAACTGAGTAACCCAAGGACACATCTGGCAAGACTGCCAAGTTCTGTGGCAGCAAAAAAAGATTTTGTCAGAAGAATAACAATCCATTCAGGATTTCAAAAAACTTGGCTATGGAGTGAATTAGTCGGAAAGAACTTCTTTCACCCAGAGAAAATTTGACCCCTGAGGTTTACCAGAGGGCATGTGAAACACCACAAGTACAGGGTGAATCCCTCTGTGGTCAGATGAGAATACATTGAAATCTTCAGCAGCAATGTAAAGTGACATTCTGTTGAAAACTGATACAACTCATCATCAATTCTCACAGCATCCCATCTGTGAGATACAACAGTGACAGCACGCTGCAGAGCAGTAAAGTAAATGTTATTCTGGATATGAGTGAGCAAGAGCTTTGAATCGGGTGGTTCATTTCACAGCAAAATGATGTCTTTTTCCTAAAATGGTGGTGAAATTGTCAAAGAGTGGTGCGGCTAAAGCAAAGCTACGTCACAATGTACAGGTAAAAAAGAAGAAGAAAGGTACAGATGTGTGAAGGTGTAACAAGACAATGTTGGAATCAAAACAACAACTTGTGCTAATTGACAGGACTTTTCTGTGTATAAAAAGACCCACTTTTGTGGTGAAAGTCAATTTTGAAACCACCCAACGTACTAAAATTTAGCTATTACATGTGTGTGTTCTTTACATTGACAACTGAACATACTCATAGAAGCCAGTGGCCCTTTGTAGTGTTTCTCTGACATCAGGAGGCAGGTCCCCTGGTTCCTGGGTGCACCCCCATAACTGCTGCTTGCCCTTGGCGTGAAACACATTCCCTATGTTATACAGAGCTCTGGCCTCTCCAACCTGCAGGCAGAGAATAGAGACATACAGAGAAGGTAAAGTCTGCAGAAAGATCTTTTAGTGTGTTTGTGTGCAGATTTTTAGCAAAAAAAGAATGCATGTTACCTTGTCACCTTGCTCCTGAGAGATATCCAGGTGTCTTTGACAACAGACCACAGCCTCATCAAAGCGCCCTAACACTTTTAATGTATTACCAAGGTTTCCACTGGCTTTCCCCTCTCCAATTCTGTCTCCGATTGTTCTGAGAAAACAATAGAAAAATTAAGTCACAGGGGAAAAGACTATAGTTTCTCTATGTTAGTGTTCATTTAGTTAAACAGCAGCCATTAAGACAACAAGATTCATTTGGAGATGTTGCATAGCATGTTTGTAATTGGCTGCTTACTTTCTAAGACTTGCTCCCTGCAGCCCTGGTGAGACAGTAATGTAACAAGGTAAATCTCCCCCTGGGCCTTTAATCACTTCCCTGCTGAAGCACCAGCTGCACTCACAGCAGGGGAGCGGATTACTCATTCGAGCTAAATATCCAGCTGCTAGCTGTTACTATATGAAAGTCCCCTGATATTTTCATGGAATTTACAGTCAACACAATAGAAACCCTGATCTTCTGATCTATTTGATATGGTAAATAAACTCTGTTGCAGACAGTAACCTGGATTCTTCTCCTTCGAGACGTCAAACAGAAGAATCATTTGCCGAAAGAGTGCAGAAGATTACGGCCTTTGTTTCATAAATTAGTTGATTGTAGTCAAATATGTTGCTTTATCGATTGGCTAAAACTCTGAAATAAAAAAAATCATTACACAACAAAGAGCATTTCTTTTGAAATTTATTTCATTCAGGCTTCAGTTTGTAACTATCAATACAAGCTGGTCAAGGTTTATATTCATTCAATTTGCCTGTTGCTAAAGGTTCCTTTTGTTATGAAGATGATACTGTAAGGTTTCTCAGTGCCTGTGTGGAATGTTGAGATAAATAAATATACACTTGCTGTATTGAAAACAAATATTGGATTACTAAAGGGTGCTGAGCTCACCTGGCTAAGGTAAGGTCATGTTTGTGGTATTCCAGGGCTTTGCCGTACTCCTTGAGGTAGAAGTAGGCATTGCCCAGCTGGCTATAGATTGCACTGAGGGTCTTCAAGTCTTCTGTGCCGACCTGTACGGCAGCCTCAAAAAACGCTGTCCCCCCTTTAAAGTCTCCAGCTTTGCACAGCCGCTCTCCTTCCAAGGCCAACTCCAAGCAGGAAGCTTCCATCCTAAATGTGGCACACACACACACACACACACACAAAGAAAAAACAGAAAACAGTCTCAGCATGGGAGGCACTTTCAGAGACAGAACAGTTTACTAAAATGCCCACTTACTACAGTAGCATTGCAGCTTCCTCACAGTAAAGTACAAATTGGCCAGCATCACCATGACAACAGAGTCTGTAGCCATATCTGTGGATTGTTGTCTTAGCAACTGAGTCTCAGCTTCAAGATGAGCAGGATTTACAGAGACATCATTCTTGCATGTTCATTCAGCGACATCAAGCTGATTAAGGTGCTTGGATAACCCCACTGTGAGTTAACGAGACAACACAAACTTCACATTTTATGTATGATGATGCTTTTAATTAAAATATTACTCTCAGTCATTTACCCATGATTCAATAGTCCGTCAACATGGGAAAAAAAATTGACACAGAATCGGTCCTTTACAGCCAGACGTATCAAAGGGATGGACATCATGGCATAAACTGACTAATGTACAGAGTTGTGTCATTGAGTTTCCTCTGTTCATCTCACAGTACATTTTGTCATATCAGTCCTTAATGGTAGAGCTGCCATTACTCTAATTCAGTTCTTTACACTGTCAACTGGACAGACTCTTAAAAGCCTGTGGCTCTTCTGGTCATACCTGTGTTTTTGCCTGGTTCGCGTTTTGTCCACATACACCTGTAGCTCCAAGTGTAAAGGCCGCAGCATAGCCTGAGGTCTGGGTCCATGGTGGACCAGCCTGCACATAGCCCTCTCTGCCCCAGTCAAAGGACAAGGCTCGGCTGCCATGATGATAAGGGCTAACAAGAGCTAGCTAAGTCCAGAACTCTGAGAAATCAGCAAGTCTTCACATAGAGATTGCAGCTTATTTTAGTGTCACTGATATCATCACTGCTATTTCTGGTGATATCAGTTGACATAACTCATTCAGAAGAAATTTCCAGCTACTAATATAAAGTCCACAGAATGAGTCCAGCAGAATCCAGAATGTAAGCCGCGGTGCTGCAAACCTGGACACTTTCCAGCTGGAAGTCCTGCACACAGTCTGCGATCAGCCAAAAATCACATCTGCTTTTAAGGTTTCCAGAATGCTCCAAAAACGGAACTAGTAGACTGTCTACTCCTGAAACCGAGACGACCACGAGGGAATTGTTGAAAACTCCACAAAAGAGCGAGCCCAGTTAGAAATGTAGTAAAACTTGTTAATCAAAAGTCCATGGAGGGGAATGTTAAACTCATCCAAGAAGATTTAACCACAAGGTTAAGATGCCAGCGATCTTACATCATTCAGTTCCCCAACAGAAATATATCCCCTCTTTTTATCCTCTCCTACCTGCCCTCAGCTGTGACAGCGACAACCATTGTTGTGCTATGTCATTATGAGCCATGTTTTGAAAGAGGGAAGGTATAATGTGGGGAACGTTCTAGGTCACAGCAGGGGGACAGTTGGTGACGACAAAGCGGGTGCAGTACTTCTAAGCTTGACCAACGCCCCAATGGGAGACATAGAGGAAGGATGAGAGAGGGAGAGAACGGTTAATCCAGTAACCCGCATCTCCTTGGTAGAAACCAACACAGCTCAGTGAGTGGCCTGGACTAATCCAACTATCTGCTGACACCAGCAGAAAAATTATTAGGTCACTGGCCACGACGAATAAGACTGTGTGAACAGGAAGCGAGGCTTTCAATGACAAGGCTGCACTTCAATGTATATTTTGTTTTACAAAAAAATCTAACAAATTTATGGATAAGAACTATTCACTTATGAGCATTTGCTTATGCACAAAACCTGCATTGTATTTTTCATAAGTTTACAAACTGCTGCATATTCTTTTAATCATTTTAATTTAATTATTAGGGGGGTTAGGGTTAGGGTTTATGACTTTATTGTTTCAGCACTGTTCTTACTTTTTTCTGTATGTTCCCTGTATGTATGTGAAGCACTTTGAATTGCCTTTGTGTATGAAATGCGCTGTATAAATAAACTTGCCTAAGTTTGCCTTATGTCTGTTATTTATCCTTCAAAAAGGTGAAATTAAATTATCTAACTTCCCTCCTTGCTCATAACAAATGAATTTTGCTGTTCTTGGAGAAAGATATCTAAGCCCTTAGGGCAACAAGTACTCCAGAAATTTTATCACAAGGAAGGGAGGAAAGTCATCACTTTGCAGGACTACTTGGATGAATGGAGGGAGCATAGGGAGGAGGTATGAAAGAGAAGGTAGACTAAAAACTCCACATCTGCTCAGTTAACTCATGAATCATGATGGCGGTACAGAGTAAAGTTCCTCTGTTGTTCCTTGAACAACAGAAATGTTTTTGGAGGAAGTGCAGAAGATGAGGTGGAGGCTATAAAGACAGTGAGTCCTGCTGTAGATTGTTATGCGGTCTCTGAAAACCTCTGATGAATTGTAAAACTTTTTGTGGGAAATGGCTGCATCTTTAAGAAAGTCTGGCGACATAATTAAAAATCTTGTGCATCACTCAAAACAAAGTATAATATGTGGATAAGTGTGGGTGTTAACTGGAAGAATAAGAAATAAAAAACAGGTGGACATTAAAGGAAACAGGCAAAGCAGAGGCTGAAAAAATGCTTTCGCATGCATAATGATTTTGACAAAGTGAATTTACGTCTTGTTATCTTTGTGGTTGGTGGAAGAATTAATCTGTGCAGTCTGCCTTTCTCTCCTCCGATTACTCCTCTAATTGGTCTGTTTAGGAGACATACACCCCATAACAGCCTTCCTGTGGTCTAAGAAAGACGGTCTACCAGAGCCGTTACCATGGCTGCACAAAGTACATGTAAAATATTAGACAGGTTTCAGGCAGGAAGTTGGAGGTCAGACTAATGTTAGTGTGTAAACTGAACTGACCCATGTTTCAAGTTTCTCCTTTGAGTGAAAGAAAAATCATTATGGAAACAATGAGCCCTTGCTAAATGGTGAATCGTCTAAATACATGAAGATTAAAATTCAAGGTAAGGATTAGTTGTACTTATGAGCACAAACACCCAGCATCATGTTTCTGATTTTCAGAATTAGTAGTGGAAAAACAAAAAAAAAAACCAAAACACTTTAACACTTTAAAATGTCACAAAAAGGTTACTGAAACATAGAACAGCTTAGATATAATAAATGACTTTGATGCACTCTAAGAGCTGCTTAGCCAAACACTGGAGTCTAACAATGTTACATCAGCTGAGGTTAAGCTGTAGCACTGTAAAACCTTGTCACTTTCTGTTCATAAATGTGACTATACAGTTCCTATATTCACTGAAGCAGACAACCCATCCCCCTCCATAGAATCCACATAAACTACCTAAAAAAAGTGTGAGCAACATGATTTTTTATGAATGAAGAACCAGTGAAACTCCGCTCCACACACTTCCTAGTATGACGTGCAACAGCTTTGACTAATATTCAACTGGCAGGCTCTGCCAAACAGACCAAAACAAAGTTGTTAGTGGTCACGATCCATTTAACAAACCTTCATGTGATAAAAACAGTTTCTCAAGTGAAACACACCCCTGACCAGAATGGCACAAACCCAAATCAGTGTGAGTCTGTACTTTGTGTTTCAAGCTGTGCCTAATACTTTGGCTTCCACACAACACATTTACAGAAACTCTGTAGTGCACCCCATGACATTATAAGCATGTCTGAATGTCTGCTATAGTTAGCGGGGCAGGGTAATAAAAACAGGCATATAAGCTATTATGAAATTATTTTCCAACTGTAATTAATGTTCATATATGAAATCTGACCCAATAAAAAATTGATTATATTTTTCTATAAGAATTTCTTTCTTTTTTTTTTCTTTTCTTTTTTTTTTAACTTGTTCTGCTTGCAGTTCTTCCTTTTTTCATAGACCTTTCATCCATATTTTCGGTTCTGCACTATTCTTCGTATGAGTCCTGGCTTAGCTAAGAAACTCTGTGCTCTGAGTGGTAATCCAGCCATAATTACAGAGTGCCACGGCTAGTTGTCAGGGAAACCAAAGAAAAACTATCCAGGAATGTTTTTTCCTCTTGCAGTTCATGTCTCATTCAGAGCAGAGACGGCTCTTTCTTTCATTTTTATTCTCTATGATTCTATTTCTCGTAGCTTTTCACCCTGCCATCATCAGCAGTATTAATGGGGTGGTATCATCTGATAACGTTATAGAAAATGCTGGGAGGAAATAAAATTAAAAAAGGAATTATAACAAACTATAATACTACTAATAATACATATATCTGTATCACACATAAAAAAAGGCTTACAGGGGCTATTATAGGATAAAAAGCAAACATGAGAGTGTATATCTTAAAAACAACAGATAGAAAAATAGGAGTTACAATAGGACACAGAATCATAAATTTTTTTAAAAACTACACTAATAAAAAAAATGTTATGGAAAAGTCAGACAGAGGTTCACAGACCATAAATTGCTTCTTACAAACAGACTTAAATGAAGCAACGAACCAAGCCAGACCTTGCTCCTTGAGTTTTGTTTTTTTTGTTTGTTTGTCAAAATATGACATGATTAACCATTTCATGTTTTCATCGCACACTTTATCTTTAACATATATCAATTTAAGGTATAAGCATCAATTTCCAAAATTCAAGACATAGTCTTCCAGAAGGGCATGTCATGGATCAAATGACATGTCCCTTCAATGTCAGGCATTCATCCTTTAACAATTAATTGACATTTAAGGACATATTTTGACTGCAGTAAATTCTGGCTGATCTAGATGGATAACTAAAGTAAAAACACAAGTTTAAAGATACTTTCACAGTTGACCCTTTCCACAGCCCGATAGTGTAACATTCAGACAATGTCCAGAATACATTCTACAGCAGCTGTTTGTTGACAAAGACCCGACAGATCGTAAATGGACAACCCACACAGGAAAGGTCAAGTGTTTATGTCTTTGTCTTCATCTGTTTGTAAATTAGAGGGAAAGCAATGACAGAAGGCAGATCTGGCCATAAGATCATATCCATAGCCATATACATCATACTGTGACTCACCCTTGTGTATTTATCTTTGTGTTTGTGTGCGTATGTGTGTGTGTGTGTGTGTCAAGGACTTTACAACCTTGCAGGGCTTCTGAAAGTCATTTCACAACTCAACAGGCATTCCCAGTAGTCTGCTTTGTGTAACAGACACTGCGCTTAAAAGTCTGTTCTGTTGAATGTCTGTTAGTTTAAAAATGTTTGTAATTTAACTTTGTAAAAAAAACAAAACAAAACGATAGGTTCAGATATATGTTAATTAATATAGTGTATGTACCCCCACAAGTGAAAGAGCAACATGTTGCTTGTCAATGACTTTGCGGTTTACTTAAACTATTACCTTGATTCTTTCTCCACAATCATTCCTTTTGAAAAAAATCAACATGTGACCAATTGGTACACAATGACCTAAGTTTTTGCGTAAGTCCTTGTTCATCTTATTTATTCTACTTGAATGCTAGCAAACTTGTGGAAGTCGATCTAATCAGTGTTAAAAGATAAGTCATTTTCACTAAGCAGCTCTACCCCTTTGCTTTCACCAGTTCATCTAATCCTGATCATTTGTGTCTAAAATACTGCACAATTTAACAAACAACAGCCGCAAGGAAGTTTAAGTTAGTGGAGCTGCCTCAATTACTCCATCGATGAATTTGACAGAAATTTAAAAGGAAACTTTACTGATCAGTGATTAAACATATCAATGTTAGTGTTCATCTTTGAAAACATAAAAATTAATGCTTTCTATCTCACATAACAGTTTTCAGCGAAAAGAACAAAAATACCGATGATACAACAGACGACATGAGATGCAAATAAGAGGGCAGATGGTCATCACATTTACTCCCGTATGCAAAAACATGGGGTAACCCTGCTAACATTTCTGACCCACAGAGTCGGTGCATCAGTCTTTGTGTTTAGTCCATGTGATCACCTGACATCACTTTGTATATGTGGTGTGATCTCCATTGCCCGTTTAACCCAGAACCATACCTACAGTCAGCTGTGTCAGCTGTGCCCCCCCCCCCCCAGTTTCTGTTTCTCTACTATATTCTTCCTACAGTCAGCTGTGTCAGCTGTGCCCCCCTCTCAGTTTCTGTTTCTCTACTATATTCCTCCTACAGTCAGATGTGTCAGATGTGTCAGCTGTGCCCCCCCCAGTCCCTGTTTCTCTACTATATTCCTCCTACAGTCAGATGTGTCAGCTGTGTCAGCTGTGCCCCCCCCCAGTCCCTGTTTCTCTACTATATTCCTCCTACAGTCAGATGTTTCAGATGTGTCAGCTGTGCCCCCCCCCCTCAGTTTCTGTTTCTCTACTATATTCTTCCTACAGTCAGATGTGTCAGATGTGTCAGCTGTGCCCCCCCCAGTCCCTGTTTCTCTACTATATTCCTCCTACAGTCCACATCTCTGGAGGCTCCTCTCAGTCTGCACATTCCAGCCACAACTGCTCAATGACCCATGCCAGGAATGAGGCTTGGAGCTGGGCTCTGGCTGAAAACCGTGGCTGGGTCTAGGGCTTTAAATCATTGAAAGCTGGCTGGTCAAGTCCCCCCCCCACCTCAGCTTGGCTCCTCCTTTAGTAAGCAAAGCCCTGAGCTTGCAGCCTCTGCTCTTCTCCCATCAGCCGCTCCCTTTTTGTCCTTTTTCCTCTTCTGCTAACCAACATACTACGATGCTGACCCCCTCTCCCTGCAGATGTACACTCCCCCCCCCCCTTACCCTTTCGGTGCTGGTTCTTACCTTGAATGCAGCCTCTTACTGGCCGGGTCCTGGTCCTGGTCCACGCCGTTAGCAGCAGCAGCGGCGGCGGCGGCGGCGGCAGACTGAGCCATGGCCCCGCCGCCTCTGAGCTCTCTTCCTCCCGCCGGCTTTAAGGCCCCTTCAGTGTTATTTCCTCCAGAGGCTGCTCCAGTTTTCCTCCCTCCCTCCTTCCTTCCTTCCCTCCCTTCCTTCCTTTGCCTCTCTCTCTGGTTCTTTACCCCTCTCCCCTTCCTTCATTCAGCACGGTAATGGCAGCTGCTGAAGGGAAGGGAGCAAATAAACCATTAAAAAAAAAAAAAAAAAAAAAAAAAAAAAGGACGGAAGGAAGCACGAGGCCCCGCCCACCCAGAAAACGTCACGAGCCGGGGAGTTGCTCACGAGCCGTGCTGCCGAAACTGTGTCACACACATTAACGGAAACATTTCATTCATAGAAATATTAATAATAATAAAAGACACAAACTTGGTGTTACAATTTGATAACCGACAGAGAAAAAACTGCTGACAGGCTGTACCAGTGCCCCCCCCACTTTGGCTGAGGGTGTCACATACAGCCATCAGTGATGTCACAGATTCCCAGGGTCCACCTGGGTTAATTACTTACTTTTATTTTACACCCTATTATGTGAAGTGTCAGATACTATACGTGTCCAAGTTCCAGTTTGAGGTTTATGTAGCTCCACATAGCCTGGATGAGTCCAATGAGCTCCCTTAAAATTATCTGGATTTTACTCACTGAAAATAAATGTAAATGTTTTAATGTCTTTTCTATGCTGCTATACTATATTCTCGACGGGCAACATTTTATTTTAATTCATGCCTGAATCTAAGAAATGCTAAACGCTAAACACAAAAAGGGCGTAACATCCAAACCACAACTGTGATCAGCCTTTGATTGCTTTTGCTAAATCTTGTTGCATGGAAGTATTTTTTTGTCTCAACTTCACCCACACAAAACCAGTGAAAAGAGCCAGCAACACAGCTGTACAAACTTGTATTGTACAAACAACACTCGTAAATATGCCATGTGACTAACATATGTCTGAGCCCATAATTCATTCAAACTAATTGAGAAAATGAAAAACAGCACCTCAAAGTGTTGACAGTATTGGGACACGCAGTCTGCAGCTTTGTCTGGTTTCCCAGAGTTCACCTTGCCCCCAGGTTCTCTCTCACCTCCTGGGTGGTGGCAAGCCACTCAGGAGCTGCTCGTAGTCTTAGTGTCAGTTATGTAACAAGCCAAACAGTACAAAGTCGTCTGACGACGCTCCTCTTTCATGTTCGGACGGAAATATACCTCTAGGCTATTTTGTTTACCCTTCTGCCACTGCAACCTGGAAAATGAATACTTCCCTCAACAATGACTAAACATACCAAGAGACGGCTCTTTTTTCATTATATCATTTTGAGCTGCTGATCAGGCTCATAATTCTTAGAAGTGGTAACACAGCCTTATTCCTGCAGCTGAGGCCACTTATGCTGCAGAAGAAAATAAATTAAACCTAGTAATCCTTCGGAAAACTGATTGAGATATAAATTCATAGCCTTTCTGATCTTCTTCTAAGAGCGTTATGAGCCCAGTCACGTCCGTTTCCTGTTTGTCAGCTGGGTTTCATAAAATATGGTGAATCTGTTACTATACTGAGAAGGATGGGGTACAGACACAGGAAAAACTAACTTTTCCTTAGAGGTCTGGTGTATGTATGTTGTTTTCCATTGGCTCTCTGGCTTTATAGTTCCTTAGGAGCTGGCTAATAAAAATGACAAATTAAATCTTAATAAATAAAAAACAAATGTCATATAAATGATATGAGCTCTCTGTAGTACCCAATGTTTACCATAAGATGGCAGTATGCACTAATGAAGGACAAGGCTCAGGCACTAAATCTGTTTCTCATTGCTGGAGCATCACATGGACGGTGAAGGAAAGTAAGCTCCTGGGCATCATTCTTGACAATAAGCAGTCCTGATCAAGACACATTGACACTCTTGTAAACGGAATGAGCGAGGCATTGGTAGTGGTAACCTTAAAACAGGTTTGACTTAAATGGCACTATTCTTTTAAAGTTTGACTTTTGCAGAATAATATGGGTGAATGCCACAAAAAAAGGTTTAAGCAAACTCCAGTCGGTACAGAACAAGGCAGCATACCTTGCTCTCCAATGTACCAACATCAGCAGCGTGCAGTTCTGTCTACAATGGTTAAAAGTTTTACAATCAAAGAATACATCATATCAGTATAATCAGTAAAAACACAATTTAGAGTCATATACATATGGCACTGGATGGTCAGCAGAAGGCTGGTTTTGATTTCTGAGCCCAAACACTAAATTTCCAAAGCTGACAGAAGTATATAGTTCAATGAAAGCATGGAACTTTTTACCACTGCAAATGACTAAACTGACTCAGAAAGCAATGTTTAAAAAGCAAATAAAGACGCCTTGGAATATCATATTTGTAGGATGAAAAACACAAGCACAGGCACACATAATACACACACATACACAGGACAGGGTGTATGATGGAATGATTCATGTAGTATCTTCTTTTTTTTTTTTGGACGATGACTTATGTGGACTGTAAAGTTTAATGGAGGTTTCTGCTATTTTTGTTCTGTTGTTTTTTTAAATGTATGTTTTAAATGTATTGCTTTTATGTGGACCCCAGCGACACTAGCGGTGCTTTAGCGCACAGCTAAATGGGATCCTGATAAATAAACAAATAAACAGCAACAGCTAAAACAAACCTCAGGACCGTCCTCTAGTTCCTTTCATTTATTTTTGACTAAATAATAGTCAGACAGTAAAATAAAATTTGATAGTAATGTTAAAATACTATAATCTTGTGTTTGACATCAATCTTACCTTTAAATAATATAAATCAGCATACTATAAAGTTGTATATTCTATAAAGTATTTCCAAATTAAATTGGCTTTTAGTTTTCTATGGCAAACTAATTGTGTGTGTAATTAAGCTTTTAAATGTGAATGTTTGCCTGTAATATTCAGACTACCTAAGATGGAAACACATTTGCTGCTACCTCTTATTGTGGGAATTTCCATCACATCGCAACCTAACACACATAGCTGGACAGTTGCATGCTCAAGCTGTCGTGTTGTGATGTTGACAATCCTGTTGTGCTGTTTGCAGAGTAGGTTTTATGGCTTTTCTGGGCTCTTTACTGCTCCTCTTCTATCGCATTGATATGCTGACAGCAGTTTGACAATGCATAGTTAAATTCACATAAATGAAAAACATCCACACACTTCCAACCCCCTTCTGGGTTAAAAGTGTGTTTTAAAAGAACAGCTGGTGTTCTTCTAAAAACCAAATTTGTTTCAGTTTCTATCAAACAATTTTATAGTTTACTGTCACTGTTACTACTCTGCACTTGCCTGCACATTGTCGACAGCAGTTACTTGCGGTTGTTGATTTCAGGTATCATTACAGTGAAATAATTTATTATATTAAGAATGATTGATAATTTGGAATTATTGCATAGTTTTTTTGTGTGTATATATACAGAATAATAAATAAATTATGTTTAATTAAATGTTCAGATTTCTTTTTTATTCAGAAAGAGAATATTACTGGAAGACAAAGGACCAGCTACTAATCATCAGAATATGTTCATATTGTATTTGTTTTTGTCTGTTACTGCACCATTGCTTTGGCGACCACTCTTTTTAATGAAATGTCATTTGTATACTGCTCATGGATAATGAGCCCTACCAAGATGCTACTTTATACTGCTAAAAAAAAAAAAGTTCTTTTTTGTTGCTGTTACAAAAGCTCCTGTTTTTCCCTGGTCTTTGCTTTATATTTTGTTGTGTTTTTGCCTTAATCCTACAGCCGTGGCTCTTCTGTAAAGAGCCACAGCTCATTACAGAAAACAAGGAGCAACAAAAGCAAAATGAGATTGAGGTAAGCTGATTTCAGATTTAAACTGACCAACTCAAATTTGTTTCTCTCTCATGAACCAGCCCATTTTACAAAAACAAAACCATCTGCCTTCATATAGAAGGTAGTTTGTGCTGCTCCACTGCTGCTCAGAGGAGCAAAAATACATGAGGGATAAAGCCGCTCGGTGAAGGTGACTCACAGTGGTTGCATCTGTTTGGTCCAATGAAAATATTTGTTGTTTAAACATAAAGCAACATCAGTAAAGTAAGGGACGTCTAGGCTATTTTGGTCTTATGCTGTGCTCAGTAGGTGGTCTGGGTTTGGTCCCCTTGCACCTACCAGCCACTATAAAAGCAGGAATATGAATGTGTATTTTGCACTATCCTCTTGAGCCAATCATAAAGCGTACAATTGAAATAAAATGCTTGTATTGTAATTGTCACACTGACAGGAACATTCATATTCAACCCTCCAGAGTGTATCTTGATTCCACTCCAGGACTTCAGACACTTAGTTGCCTGTGTGAGTGTTTCCAAACAATCGTGTGAACATTATCATTGTATCAGCGTCTATGGATCAGTTTGTGCCAGAACACTTCTGTAGCTGCCAGCTATTATTTCACTGCCAGTGAAAAAAATGATAGAGAGGAGTTTACAAGAAGCAGGTGTACAAATTATGGAAAAATACAATCACAGGGTGATGATATCGAACAGATGGGTGAAAACCTCCAGCAATTTATTTCTGCTTCATCTGCTTATTAGTGGTCAGAAAGACTGAAACATAAAATTCAGATAAACAGATTCATTTCAAACTGTATCTGTGTGTGTCTGCATGTACAGTAAGATCGAGCTACAGATAGATAATACCTTACAGGTTTATTTCCATTCAGGAAATTCTCCTTTGGTGAAGGAGGGGATAAAGGAAGCTGATAAAGGTTTAGCGCTCTGTCAGTCACAGAATGAGGATATTTTTCTTCTTGTTTCACACAAAGGTATGAATTGTCCACTTGTGCCACATATAAATATCAGAAAGTGTCCAGTTTCATAAATATCATCAGAGTTATAGGCACCAGGTCCCCCAGGCAGAGATATCCAGAAAGAGCTATCCCAACATGAAAGATTGTAAATGATGAGTATGACATTTATGGTTGGATGCCTGATAGAACAATACCTACATCATTCATCTCCTGCCCTCCTGAGCAGTATCCAGGTGCAATATATATCCTATTTTAAAGGTCCTCACTGACAGAATATAATTAATTGTACTACACTTACAGTAGGTATAAAGGAAGCCTGTCAAAATGTACAGATTGCTGAATATGTAAAGCTTGGGCTTTGGTACATAAGCTAAGCCTGTTTAAAACACTTGACCCTTTCAGTGAGGCAGTCTGAAGATTACCTTCAATCTGTGCCCTCTCTGGTTTAATCAGAGGGATTTACATTAATCTAAAGATGTGAATATAGACCTTCTAACTTCACGGTTATTTTCAGATCTATGTTATTATCATATATAATCAAAACCATGTACCTACTGCCGGTGATTTAGGCAGGATTAAGTACCAGATAGGCTGTGTTGGGGTTACAAGCTTCACAAATGCTTCATAATTTTGGGGTCAAACACATAAATATGCAACAGATATTCACTAAAGCGCAAGGTTCCCAGTGTAACACCTGGTCCATGACAGCCGTGTCTTGATTACCTATCAAGCATCTGGACTTTTTAGTCTGTGAAAGTTGCACAACAACTATGCGTGCTTTTTTGTACTAATGATGAAGCAATCGCTCTATAAAACTGAGGGATGACAGGGGACAGGGAAGGAGACAACAATTTGCCTAATGGAAAAAATCATGCCTAATCTTTTCCAGTACTCAGTGTAGGAGCTGCGAGAGAAGAAGAGATGATAAAGAGAGGGGAACTGCGATGGATGAGCCGCTAAATCTGAGAGTCCGATGAGAGCTGATGTTACTTTGCAGTTACCTTAAAGCGCTTTAAATACCTCTTTTCCTCCACCAATCCCAGAGACAATGTGCTGGCCTGTGACAATCTCCTTATGTATAGGAGCACAGTCCACTAAAAAATGTGTTTGTCATATCCAGCAAACTGCTGAAGTATCTGCTGTGTCTTGTCTTTCCAAAATTTTAAGCCTGTACATATATATAAATATAAACACACATTTTCCTCTGGGGGTAAATGAAGTATCTATCTGTCATTAAATTCTATGTTTTATATCAAATTTTGAAAACTCCATGGTGGCTATGGGAAGAGTCTCTCCTGATAACCAAGGGGTGGCAGTGTTGTTTACCCCTCTCTGCTCTGGCACAGGTTTACACATCATACACACATATGCATAAGGAGGAACACTTAAACAGCTTGCAGACATTAGGTGAGTCAATACTCACATTTCCATACGCAAATGTGTATACATTCACACACACACAGATTTATACTGATACTATTTTTCTATTTTCTATTTCATATTTTTTATGATATGGTCTTGATATAGTCATCTATAAAGGAAGCGCATCTTTTATCATCTGTTCAGGTATCCATGCTAAGCTTCTTAAATTTGGCATTTTATGTGTCCTTCCGTTACTGAAATATAGCTCAAACAACTTTTGAAGAAGCAGCATGTTATACAGAGGACAAGATTTCAAAAGTTAATGATTTGCGTTTGCAGCTAATACTCTGTGTGAGCTGTGTCTTATCTCCCATTAAGCTGCTGTGCACTCAAAGAAAGTTATTATCCCATCAGGAGTATACATATACTAGAGTGGAGCTGATCCATTTTGTCTTTCAGTAGCCAAGTTGAACATCAAAAGTAAACTCCTGAGGGACAGTGATGGAGGTTATGACTGAAGCTGAGTACTGCAACAGAGAAACTGGGTCTGTCTGTATGGCAGCTTGTAGCATGTATGTGTCCGTACTGCACTGCATCAGTTTATACATCATCTGTTCATGTGTCGGTCTGTGTGTATGTGCATGTGCCAATGTGTTTCCTACTGTCTTGCCTGTCTGGCAGTGTGATAATACTGAGCCTTGTGAAGCCGCTTGTCCTCTCTGTTGTGGCTCCTTGTTCTTGGCCTACTTTGGGAGAGGTGAATTGAGGGCAATTCTAGTCTATGGGTAAGGGGATTAGGTCTCCAAACACGCTCCTCTCCAGTTTGGGATTTTGCCCCAATGCCAGACACTTAAAGTCTGCCAGGGATTAAGATAAAGGGAGAAGTAAGAGCGGCGTGCATTGTGGTGTGCATGGGTAGGTGTTTTCAACAACAAAAATCGAAAGAGGATGGGCGGGCGGTGGTTAATAAAAAAAAATAAGATGTATGGTGGTGATCTGATCTGAGACACCAATGCAACATTTGTTGACCTATTTGGCTATGGCGCGTGCCAGGATCTCGGTCAATATGTTTTCAATGGATAAGACATAATAATGGAGAAGCTGTTCTCTCCATTTCCTTTGTATTAGTGGATGATCTCTTCTCAATTCTGTGCTTTAATTAGGAAATGGTTAAAATCCTTAATTATCTGTCTCACAGACTCCTGGTTTTACAAACTGAAGTCTTTACATTACACTGGCATAAGTGTATCCACTGTTGAAAAGCATCCCAAGAAGAATAACGATTATTGCGACATGAAGATCAGACCTATGAGGTGGGAACCTTTGCCTGGTCTCACCTACTGCCTTAATTTTTAAGTGTCTTGTAAAAAACAAAATCATCTGCAGAAAATTTTTTGAGGTTTTCTGAAATGGTGTTATACGAAAAAGAATCACAAGCACAACAGGTGGAATTAACAATAAATGACTCCTCTAACTCACAGGTATTTTACACTGAGAACTAAGTGGCATGTGCTCTAAATTATTCATTAGATTGAATGATAAGAGCATCAGGTTGAAGTATAAATACCCCTGAACCTCTTGTTTGGATTTCAGAGTCTCTTTCCTTTGTCTTGACAGAGTGGTGGTGGTTGTGAGGGGGGCTCCACCACCCCTCCAAACTGCGTCTGGAGGCTCCTCCTGGGTAAGAGGCTGCTGCTCCATCACGCTCCTCCAAGAAAGTGGGTCATGAGTCTGAGACTGTGGGATTACCGACCATCAGGCAGGCGTGTGCCGGGCCACCTCTTATCCGTAGTGTTTAGACCCCCCCCCCACAAAAAAAAAACATGCATGCCCTCCACTACCCAACTCATGGGCACACAAAAATTCATCTTCAGCCATGAACTTGTTCGTCTAAGACAATTCAGAACAGAACGCAGACCGCCACTGCACCGACTGCCTCACAAAGCAGTACAAACAGCAATGACGGAGGGCATCATGTTGCAACTGCTCAACTTCTTTAAAGTCTTGGAAATATATTTTCTCCTAAATATTCCAAATAAATAAATAAGAAACAAGTCAGCCTAGGATGTGACTTTTTTTTTTTTTTTTTTTTTTATGAATTCTTTCTCAATGAATAATTTACAGAATCCCAGCCAGCTCAACAATAATGACATCTAATAGCGACACAATGATAAATGTTGGCTTTTAAACAGCTGACCCTCCGTGATACGAATGGCAGGCTGCTTGTCTGGTATGCTCAGACATAGAGTATGATTAATCAGCAAATAAATTACTAATAATAAATACATTCATTTTGCAGCAGAATGACTACATCCATCATGCGAGGTCACTGTTGCCATGTACAGTCCTCCTCGCTACTTTCCATGCTGTGATGGCAAATGAAAGGGATGCATAAGAGGCAGAGTGGATACTTTGGACAGGTGGTTGTAAGAGAGCAGTTCAGAACGAAGTGAAAACAGTTTCCTGTGTTTCTCACTGCAGCAAGAGAAATATAACTCATCTGTTGATCTTACTGTTCTGATCCAGATTGGGGAGACTGGCTGCGTCTGTGTGGGTTCATTAGATAGAGTGAGAGAAAGCGGAGGGGTGGGGGCAGAACAGAGATTTCAATTAAAGTTCAATTATAAGCAGCCATGACCACACATGACCTCCTTAAATATGCAAACACAATACTAATTTCAGCCCTTGGATCCCTTTCAACTGGTTCAGCATTTTTGTCTAATAGCTGTTTTTTGTTTGTTTGTTTTTTTTTGTTAAAAAGGTAGAAATATTTATCTACGTATGAACACTGTACATGCAAACATAAAGTAAGTTCAATCTAATTAAGCACACCAGCACAATTTCTAATGATGCTTTACAAAACTCTTCGATACATAGAACCCTAATCAGACACTGAGAGCAGAACCTCTAAACTGCTGTACTTATTTGAATTTGTCATATTTTATTAATTGTATTAATTGTTTTGTAAGTGTAGTTTTGCCTATACCCAATTCTTTAGAACATTTTCAGCTTGATTAAGTACAGCTTTGATAGTATTAAACTTCCACTTTTCTTTTATTCAATGGTTAAAACTATAAATGTATATATTGCATATAGTTGGTTTTCGTGGAATTAGAGTATAAAATATACAATTGTTGTAGACCAAAAGCTGTTATAACCACCACGTTTCCAAGAGAAAATAAAAACACAAGGAACTGACTTCAGAATCAGCATCTGAAAAGACAGATAATGATGTGAAACTATTTCATTCCCTGTTTGTGTCAAGTGAGCATTGTATTAGCCATCCTTCTCAGAAACAGCAGAATCCAGCAAGATAAAGCAGTAAGTATGTAATTAGCACAAACATGTATAGATAGCATTTAATTATAAAAGATAATCTTACACAGACTCTTGGACAACGTCCTTAGTTGTATTGATGCCTCTTGTTCATTATTATGCAACACAATAAAAATATATTTTCAAAGTATCAAAGGCTGATTTTGTCTTAATAAACCTCTGGGTTTTTTTTTAACCCAAACATGTCACCTATACCCAGAGAAACCCCACAGCAGGCCAACATCTGTAATGGCAAGCTTTGGCTGAATGGTTTGAACTCTGACCTCCCAGGCATTATGTCCATCTCTAGGGTGGCTTGTCATTGCTCTAAAAGGCTGATATTTCCCACCCTAGACAAAGATGGGTAAAACACACCGCCGGGTCAAACATAACCAACCGTGTCCTCAGACAGTGTGTTGGAACTGACAGCATCCCCCATACACATAAATGGAAGGACAGTTGTTGGCCTTCATTGTCTGAGCATGAAACTAGGGACACATGTTGGGTGGTAAAAGTGTCAAAGCCTGATTGAGGAGCCATTGTGTTGGTTTCCAGTGGTAGCAGTCAAGCTTTGTTCCCTGTGTTGTTCATCATTAGCATATCAATATTCAAAGGGGCTGATGGTGGGCAGAGGTGGCAGCCCTTTTTAGCCAGGAGTAGACCCTTCTGCACATATAATGAAACATGCATTCAACTCTTAAGGGCCAGCTGTTGAGTTAAGCCTATAAACGATAAGAAGTGCAAATCATATCACATCTAAAAGCAGGACTGAGTTTCAGTCATAGCTGGAGGCATTTTAACATGATCTCTTTTTTCATTTTTTAAACACCCCAAAAATTGTTTCAAATGTTTGACAGCGCAAACGGAACACTTTTGACCCATTTCTGTCGGGGGTGAAACACAAAGGGCTCTCTGGTGCTGCAACTCTACTCCACAGCACACATCCCTCCCCTTCTTCAACTCAAGCCAGCTGACCCCAAGACTGGCAGGCTGGGAGACAGTTAGCCCCTGCCCCTGTGTGTTATTGTGCATGTGTGTGCGTGTGTGTGTGTGTGTGTGTGTGAGTGAGGGGCAAAGCCTCCAAAGTGTGTCGGTTACTCCGAAGGCCAAGCGGAAAAGCGGTTGGGCAGTTTAGCCAGCTGCTGAGGAAGCCAGCCACGGCCAGCCTGGTCAGTGAAACCTTGCCAGATGGAGCCATTTCAAAACAATGAGTGCTGCTCACTATGGTTGAAAACTAGAGGCCGGTCATTCAGGGGACGCAGAAGGTGGACCTTTATGGACAGCAAATGTATTGTTGTTGGTGTTAGAAATGTCTAGAAATATTATTTGGTTCAGGAACTCTCATAGTGACTAATTCAGACCAAACGGAACAACACCTCAATAACTGTGACACTTTTATATTCAAGGCTTGTTTTTCAAATTCAGACGTCATTCCCCTGACATCTGACAACGTCTTACTACTGTCACTGCTTTTCCCTTCTGTCTCTCTCTCTCACACACAAACATTTACTCTCTTCCTCCATTTCTCCAGACAGCAACGGGCTGAGTTGTCCTGGGACTACTCAGCGTAGGAGTAACCAAGCCTGGGTAATGAGGCGTGTGATTGGTCCCCTCCCTCCTGGACAAGGGCCGCCTTTGGAGGACATGATGGATCATGACAGGAGCACAATGGCAGCCCGGTGTCAGAGGGGTGGCAAGGCCACACACATACGGGGGGCATGACTTGATCATCAGCTCAGCCGTACAGAGGAAGTTTTACACTCGTATGCACATTCATGTTCACATGTTCAACACAGAGATGCACTTGTGGAGATACACAAGTGTGTAAAATGGCAAGTATACACAAGGCTGAATAGATAGGCCGTAAAAAAAACACCACCACCACAAAAGCAGTAGTGTGAAGGAGCATGTTCTCTGAATGTTTTATTCCACTTCTCATATTTTTGATATCAAATTAGTGCCTTTGATGGAGATTTACTTTGTACACTTTCCCTTTTAACATCACTACAAATTCAGAAATTAAAACATTTTACAAAACATATTTTATGGAATGTTATTTACAAAAATAAAGAATTTAGTCATACAAGTACTTTTATTAAAATCTGGGACCGTTTAATCTCTGATTTTGTTTGGAAAAATATATATCTTTGCATGGGCTGGAGTCATAGACCATTTCAATGTTATACAAGAAAAATGTAAGACCTGAGTGAGGATTTCTATTTGTGAATCTACTCCATTCTCAGTCAGGTAAGAGTCCCCTCTTGAAAAAAAATAGGGTTTTTTGTTCTTTTGAAGTTAACCCTTATCCACAGAGCACTTGTAAGCCTGTTGAACCTGCTCATATTCAAGGTCAAAAATCAAGTTGTAATAGGTGAAACAGGCTGAGTCTTGATGGAGGAGCACTAACAGCTGATTGCAGCTGCTTTGTCGAGTAGGGCTCAGGTGTATAAACATTTGACCAATTTTCTGTGATGATGCTCTACATTTCACAGACAAAGCAAACCTGGATAAAAAGCAATGGATTGCTTTAGCGGATTGGCTCATTGCAATATTCATGCAAGAAAATGAGCCAAGAAAAACAACTTGAGGTTTTTTGTTTGTTTGTTTGTTTGTTGTTGTTGTTTTTTTTTTCAGGAAAAAGTGACGGAAACATTTTTCATACAATTTCAGATTTTTGCTGATTAAACACCATCAAAATGATAAATACACATGATACTTCAATTCATCTTGCACCATCGAGAGTGTAACAACAAAGGCAAATCCAATCTCACATTAGACAACAGGAAAAGGAAAGCAGTCGTGTTGTTGTGTTTGTCATCTAAGCTCTTTTGATGCTGTGGTGGCTTAAGGATCCCAGTTACTGTGTACAGCTCCTTCCAGATTTACAAACATTTCTCCTTTAATCTGCCTAAAGATCCACACTGGCATGTTGACTAGGAGATTACTGTCCTCCAAAACACAAAAACCTGCTTCTCGTCTATGAAAACAACTATCCACTGGATATTGTTTTTAAATTACTGACATTGTGTGATTGTGTGTGGAAATTTTTTGGACAGAACAGAGGGTGTGTACGAAGAGGGGTATAATAATGAGAAGAGAGAAAAAAGGTGGCTGATTTCTTTCCAAGTTTGGGAAGCTAATTGCCCTGAGTGGACTAATGATCAGCATAGGTCTAATTGGCTTACACCACTTGTGGGCTGGCGTGCTGGGCAAGTAAAATTGAATCAAAGCTGTAGGACTATATCGGAGTAGTTCTGTGCATTGTGGTGCAAATTGGCACATTGTCAAAGGGATGAAGGCATGGCACTTAGCCAAATCCAGCCCAGCCCAGCTCTGCATAAGTGTGAGCTTGAACTGAGATTTTACAGGAAAACATATTAGCTGAAAGACCAATATGTTGGACATAAAAAGAATGAATGAACGAATCAGCCTACATGTTCAACCTCTATTCTCTCTAACTAGGCTCATGTAGGCCTTTTCCATTTAAATCGGTACCGGCTGAAAAACTTTGCATTCATTTTCTCCTGAGCACTTTCATTTGAAACAGCCTTTAAACTAAAGTCACAAGGAAGGGAGTTCATGAAGCCTTTTAGGGTATACACCATTTGCGTTTTTTTTTTTGTTTTTTTTTAGTCCAGCCTAACCGTAACAGCACGCACGCTCTGTCCATTTGTATCATTAATGCGATGCGGTCTATTTTGACTCAAACAAAAGAGAGACGCGGCGATGGAAACGCACGACAACAATGTCCCGAGCAATGCCCAAGTGACCCATTGTGCGCCCTGAAAGACAGACACGTGCACCACAACCAGAGATAAGGAGGAGAGAGAGAGAGAGGGGGGGGGGGGGGGGGGGGGCGCTTAAAGATAGCCAGGGGATATAGGAGCAGAAAACACACGCCTCCAACCTCTTCAGAGAGACTCCCCCTTTCAGCACCGCGGACAGAGGCAGAGCCGGGTCCTCTGAGTGGACCTGAACGGTCCCAGTCCCACAGTCCAGGTCCAGGTCCAGGTCCAGGTCCAGGTCCAGGTCAGCTGATGGTCACAGAGTGCCCCACTGCCGCACACCCACCGTATCCAGCTCATCTCCAGCTGATCAACGTGGACTCAAAGAGCAACTTGATGAATATTCAAAGTTTTCGTTCTCGGCTCTTGACGAGAGGAGAAAGATCGACAGTCGACTTGCAGAGACCGAGCCAGCATCGAACAGAGAACGACTCCACCTTAAGAGGATAAAACGCCAGCAAAGCTCGAGTTTGAATAGATTTTTTATACAAAAAGAACAAACAAACCAACAAAACTAATTGAATCACAGAGGTGCGTATATCTGCGCCGTTTTCCCCATTTGGAGCAGAGGATCATCTCCAAAATGCTGCTGGAGCACCCGGGGTCAAGTTGTCAAAACACCGGGAATTTCTCTCGGTACAATTCAGGTCAAGGTAAGAATCCAAGTTAATTCATTTTACGATAATGTATCATTTGTGTGTGTGTGTGTGTGTGTGTTTTGTTTTGGGAAAGGGCACTGAGCTTTAATTGACGTCCTGTGGTGCGTGAATGGGTCACACTTAAGCGTGAAACAGATTATAATGCGGCACAGCAGGATGGCTGGCGCTTGTTCTGCTGAGTGAACTGACAAACACCAAAGGACGCCCTAGATTGGGTACATTTTATTGTGAAAAGCCAACGCACGGGCTTTGACACACGAGCTGCTGTTTTTGCTCAAATACGCGTAAAATGGTGCAGATTTTGAAAGTTGCAGAAAACGCTGACGTTGGTCGTGCAGAGCGTGTGGGAGACGTTATGAATTTGTAATGAGTTTTCATTGTTAAGGAGTCACACCGACAGATGTTATGCGCATGCTGTCATTTCACACCGCCGCCTCCGCCTGCGGCTGTCACCGGAGTGCATGCACCGGAGCCGCAGCAGCATTTCTGCGGCTGCACGACAGACTGCCAGCAGCCGTGGAGCTGCTCCAGCCGGGGGCCCACAAAGCACTCAACAGGTGTCACATTCCTGCCCCGACAGGTGGGACACCGGAGGGTGCCGGTGAAGTAAAGGTGGTGATGGAGTCCTACTCAAAGAGCAGTCCTGTTCTAATCTTACTGATAATTGATTTGTGGGAATATTTGTTGGCGTCCAAATAAGGGGAAATAATTTAATTTTCTGCAATAAACATTTGAGCTATTCTAGAAAACCGACATTCATTGTGTCTAAGGCTTAGAACAAAAGTATACTTCCATTTGCTGTTAAATAAAGGGGGATTAGATTAGATCAAGTTGGATTATATTCGCTCACCTAATAGATTTCTGAAAAGTTTTCAATTGAAAAACAAAAACTTAAAAGAAAAACAGATTTGATCATCTCTGAGACTGTCCCTAACTGACTGACCATCACCCTGATGGTCCTTTTATCGCTTTGTTGTCACATTACTGTGGGCCTCACCCCCTCAAAAGTAAGCGATCGATATGACATAAAAATTATTACAAATCTGAAAAGTAAAAGGGGCACCCATGAACCCCACGGCTCTCTCCAAAACGCCTTTCATATAATGCTGAAATACAGGCAAATAGGACATTGATTTTAGATTCATCAGCGGCCCCGGTGGCTGTGGCACTACCCGTGATTTCCCCAGGCGCTCTTTTGTGCCAAAGATCAGTGTCAATAAAATTCATTGGGGTGTTGGCCCGATCAACATGTTATTGAACAGCCAATCTCTCCCCTAAATAAACACTTGTCTTTGAGTACTCAACACACGAGATGCTTGTGTGTGTGTGTGTGTGTACCTTTAAGATGTTTAAAATCACTTATTTAAATGCGATCAGATACACATCCTGTAACAGCACCATATTAAATATTAAAACATTTAAATAAAAAAAATGTTGTTATCACTTGTCCTACTACAAGCTTAATTTTAAAATTCCACGAATGAGAAAATAATTATTTGGAAAATAAAGCATTACAGGACAAAAAAAAAATAAAGGGCCGATATTTCCCACAATAAATAAAGAAACGTATTAAAAGAGCAGCAGGAAATAAAGGATCCAATCAAGGTTGGAGTGTTTCTTCGGGGCCCCATGGACAATCCTGACCAGAAACCGCTTTGATCGATTTACATAATCAGCCAACATCATTTTCCGGACGTTTCTGTTTTTGCCATTAGTCTATTTTCCCCAGAGGACTCATTAACACCTGCTGCTAATAGTTTTTGGGGCATCTAACACACTTTACGGCCTTTAAGGCAAAGAACCCCAGAGGCTGATGTAATATCTGCCATGGGCCAACATTTATTTTTTAAGAAAAACAAAATAATGCGCGTATCTCTCAAAATATTTCCAGCCTTTTTCTTTCCCTTTTATACATGAGGTTAGCCACTGAAAGTGTGTCAAGGTTGGAGTGAAAGTGTGTCAAAGTGAACACACCATTGAAGTGAGTTTCCAAATTAAAAGCAGTTTTCTTGTCTTCCCTTCATGTCCTGTGGATTGAAGAGTAACCGGCTACACTGTAACGTGTCTCTGGGTAACGTTACCACCCAGCATTGAAACTGTATTGCCCCCCCCCCCACCCCGCCCTCCTCTGTCTTCTCCTTCCGGGTGAGGAGCTCGGTAGGTGATGTCTCCTGGGAAACGGCGCCGAGTACTCCAACTCAGGCTCCAACACAGTGGCGCATAAAAGCAGCACTCCGCGGCACGCCGGCATATTTGGTTTTTATTTTCATTCTCATGATTATTCTTAATAATACTATCACTGTTATCAATGGCTCGTTCCATGACAAACCTGACAATTTAGACTACAGCTGTGCGGTGAACGGGCGCAGAAAAGGCGGTTTTGCATTAATGTGGGTGTAAATCATGCGCAATGGATGGACATGGTGAGCGCAACTCTCCAAAAGAGGCACAAAATAACGCGGAGATGCTTCTCGCTTTGCTGTCGCACAGTGAAGAGCTACGGAAAGGTAACGGCAAGACTCAGCATAACATAATACCGTTTAGTGTGTGATCAGAGGTTATGTTGGACTTCATCTTTCTGAATTAGGCCTTTGAGTGTTGGCTGTCTGAGGGGATCTTTTCCAATAAGTTCATTAATAGTGAGGTTTATGGATCATTACTACGTGCTGGTTTTGGCAAACTGAATCTCAGAAGCTGAGACCTGAATCGTATTTTATGTCCCTTGCTCCAGATCTCGGCATGCAATTTTCAAGCATCAGGCTTTAACATTCAACCTAATAACAGATTTCGATAAATTCGATATTGTTTGGGTAAATGAATCAGGCTCAATACCCTTCGACGCCATTTCAATAAAAAAAATGATTTTATGTATTTAATTACAAAAATAATAAAAAATTCTAATGAGCCACCTCCAACAAAAAATTGGTTTTCCTCTCCCTATGAATTCAGTTCAATTGGAATTCTTTTCTGATCATTTAGTCTTTTGCTTACTGATTTATGATCCTCCAAACCTTTTATGAAAAAAAAAAATTTGGATTTGGAAGCATCTATGATCTTATTGTTCCAACTGGGGGTGAGCACATTGCTTGGATAGTAGTTTGCTGAGTGTGGTGAGACTGGAGGCCGCAGCTCTGTAGCGTTACAGCCCGTGTTGAATTAATGATGACCTGGATCCACCTGTTCTGGACGTGGCTCCCACCGCACTTGTGTAAGGTTTGTGGTGATGCAAGAAGAAATGGCTCTTTAATGTTTCATGAATTGTCCGCAGCAGAACAAAAGGAATGCGATTCCCTGTACGGAATATGAAATGGTTGTGCTTCTTTTAATTAGTAATAAGGACGCTGGTAACTTCTTGCCTTATTCTGGTTTGGGCACGTTGTGTTTTTATTTTGTTTAAATATCTAATTTGTCAGTAGTTGCTGTTGCTGTTGAGAGAGTTGTGTAATGTTACACTGCAGACCCAATACATCATGAGCTGTTTATTCTGAGAGGGTGCTGGACAACTTAAATGGATGTTTGAAACGTCTGTCAGTTTTCCCCACTTTCAATCTTGAGAATTACAACAAAATAAATGTATAAATATCATTTACATCATTCAAACCACGTCTAAAACACCGTGATGATCATTTGCATAGATAATGGTGTTTACTCCCAATAACTGAAAAACAGTTTTAATAAATTCACCACTTGAAATTCACTGAAATGTGAACAAGTGATTGTATTTCCCTCATCAGTTTGACAGGCCTGTGTACAACAGTAGTTTCAAGTTAAATGCAGTCATTAAATGAATAAGAAAACCCCTCTGGAAGTCTAATCTCCACAAGGGCAACTGCATCAAAAAATCAAATGTGAAATTGATTAATTTTAAATGTTTACCTTTTCACCTTTACACCTATATATTCCAGGCTTGTAGTATTTGGTGGCTGAACCTGCATATTTTCTTTCTGGATCACAAGACCAAATATAAAAATTTAAATAAAAAAATAAAAGAAAAAGTTTCTTTCTTGCTTATTTGATTTTTTTTTTTTTTTTGGTAATATGATTTTTTGTCATTTATTTTATTTTCCATTTGTTGCTGGATCATTAGGAAAAGTAGGAAGTGCTGCATTTGCATCATAATTGTTTTTGTCTAAATGTATTAACACAATTGTGTTCATCATATTTAAAAACAATGAGTTGAGTTGGTTCCGTAATGTGAGACAAAAGCATTTAAATTGGTGATTTAGTGGGGACGAAGGTCAAGGGATGTGCTGTTATTTTATTAAATATAAATCAATATAATCTGATAATAATTATATAAAAGATTGTTTTAAAATTTGAAAATAAAAATACATTTTATTGCGCATGCGGCTCGGTGTATTCGCGCAGGATCTTTTTGTTTTTCTGTGTTTGTATGTATGGATTTGTTGTTATCAGTAATATTGCTGTGCCTCCATCATGTCTCCTGCAGATATCCCGGTGTGTGCAGGCTGCAGCCAGCACATCGTGGACCGCTTCATCCTCAAAGTGCTGGACCGTCACTGGCACAGCAAGTGCCTGAAATGCAGCGACTGCCAGGCTCAGCTGGCCGATAAGTGTTTCAGCCGGGGCGACAGCGTTTACTGCAAAGAGGACTTCTTCAAGTGAGTCCATGTCTCTGGTTATTTATCCTAAATATTATATTCAATTCCAGTTTTGTTTTGTTTTATTAAGTTATTGATGGGAACCTTGTAATTGTCTAAAAGGAGATTCGGGACCAAATGCGCAGCGTGCCAGCAGGGCATCCCGCCCACTCAGGTGGTGAGGAGGGCGCAGGACTTCGTCTACCACCTGCACTGTTTTGCCTGCGTCGTGTGCAAAAGGCAGCTGGCCACGGGAGACGAGTATTACCTGATGGAGGACAGCAGGCTGGTCTGCAAGGCCGACTACGAGACCGCCAAACAGAGAGGTGAGCTGAGCCTGCAGTCACAGACCTCGATCAACAACAACATTGCATCAGGTTGTATGACGCGTTGTCCTGTTTATAATCACTGGAAGTCTGACGTGACAATGAGGTCACCATTAAATTTTGACCCTCCTGTGCTAATTGCATCGTTGCCCGCAGCCCAATCGATAACAAACATTGAAGCCCCAGAGGCTGAGCACTTGCACTTTGCACTTGAAGGAATCAGTTTTCAATAACCCTTATTCCCGTGTGTGTGTGTGTGTGTGAGTGAAATAAGATGGACTCAGTAACAAGTGGATCCGATCAGCCTCTGTGTTTGTGTCCTAATGTCCAGTGCTCCTTATTATTTACAATATCCTGCAAACAATAAATTACTGTTTAATTTTTGTTAGACTCCTCAACTAAAAAAGTTCTTGCATTGCACTGAATAAAATGATAATAATAGAATAAAATGCTTTATTCAAGTACCAAATTTTCATTTAACGGCATTTGAGGCATAGTCACCTGTTTTATTTCATTTTATTTATTTTAATTTCTTTCATTTTGTTGCTTTAACCATGTATTTCCATGTTTGCTGTTTAGTCAGTGCATGAGTTGTCACCAGCAGTTTGACTACTATTCAAACAGTAGCCAGACAACATGAATTTTCTACAAATACAAATAAGGCACAACACTGAAAATCAGAAGAATAATGCTGATGCTTCCAGTTATTGTATATCTCACTGGCACAATATTTAAACTACAATGCAATTTGTAAAAGTGACAGACAGAAAATCTTAATAATATATACTGAACCTACCTACAGTTTAGTTCTAAAACTTTATAAATTTTGTTTCTTCAGGGGAAAGTGAAGATTCATATGGTTTATAAAACTGGATGGATTGTATAGATGCTGATATGATGGCCTGCTTTTAGATACAGCTGATTTGTAGCAGTGCTGTCAGGGAATGGGCTTTTCAGATTTTTGCCAAAGATAAATTTTTATGTACAAATCCATTTTCACTGGATAGCTTGTTTAAATACCAAGTCTGCCAAAACCACATTAACTTTGCTGAAAATCCCTGCAGCAGCAGCAGCAGCAGCAGCAGTCTGTGTTCCTCACGGGATAGACGGCCATGGTCGAGTTTTATCTCCCCATCTGTTTGTTTGAATTTACTGCCCCGACACCAAGTGCTGATTTATGCAACGTGTTAACGCAAATTTTCACAAAAAACACACACGTTTATTTTACTAATGAGAGGGTGCAATTACTTGGGCAGCATCCATTTGGATGATGGTTTTTGTATTTTGCTGTGCTGGCCAACAGACACGATGCATTTAAGCACAGGATGCCAGATTTTAGTTTATAGGCAGGACAAAATTTATCCATTTAGGTTAAATTAGAAAGTCGTATATTATGGAGTTTGTTTTATATGCTGCCGTGCATGTGTGTTTTTATCAAAGACTTTTAATTACTGACCCAGAATAAATACACATAACGAATCTGCGTCTTCTTGGGAAGCAATCTCTCTTCACCCTCATATTCAAACCCCCCTTTTTTATTTTAACACCATGCAGATGTGGAATACAAGAATGAAACCACCTTTAGACTACAAACTTTCTCTTTCTATTCAGAAAAGGAGCGACAAATTGGTGGTCCACAATGACAGTGTGGGTTGTCTCTTCATATTTCAGAAGCAGACTCAACTGCAAAAAGGCCACGAACAACCATCACAGCTAAACAGCTGGAAACGCTGAAGAACGCCTATAATAACTCCCCCAAACCGGCCCGCCATGTCCGGGAACAGCTGTCCTCAGAGACCGGCCTGGATATGCGGGTTGTGCAGGTAGAGTTTATCATTATCCATTAAGGGCTGTTCCATTAGTGTCCCGACTTCATTATCAAGGCACAATTGTGGCTGAAATGGCGCAATCCAACTGTACAATCAAGTGTGTGTGTGTGTGTGTGTTGGGGGGGATTTACGGCCAGATTGAGTCAAATGAAGTCCAAGTGAAAGTGTGCGTGGTTTAAGTGCGGGCTCGTTAACAATGCTAAGAGGCCTCCCGCATATTGTCTGCTGCAGAGGAGCCTCACTGCTTCCTGGCTGCTGGTCATATATATTGTTTTATTTGCAAGGACAAAAGTAGAGAGGGAAGCCACTAAAATGCTCCTCATTATTCAGTAAAAGGGAAGGGGTGACCGGGGGCTCCGCTCAGGGCTGAATATCATTAAGGAGAATATAAAACGGCTTGTGGCTGAAATGGATTACATTTTGTGTGCAAGGGGAAAAAAAAATAAAGTAATAAGAAATGGGACCTTCTTTAATTTTGTATCAGATGTCACTAACATATACAAGAAGTGAGCTATTAGATGAAATCTAGGCCACACACACTGCTTGTGTTTTAAATGTTTTCTAAACTGCAAGCAAAAGAATTTATAGATCTGATTAAATGCGGCTATAGAAAAAAAAAATGTGATAATTGAAGTCAATGGCGCGCTAACCTGTCTGCTCCCCGGGGTGAGGACAACTTGTAGCTGTCGGAAGTTAATTAAATGCGTGATAAATCAGGTGCAGGGGACGCTGGCCCCAGGATTACTGCTCAGTGTCACAGTTTTAGTCCCCCAGTCTGACTCATCAAAGCCTGAAGTGGTGTCCAGACAGTCCTTGAAAATTAATTTGGTTTTAATGCGTCAAGCCGTAATACATGCATCAAGCAAAGAGTCAGCAGAGTTTGTCTTGTGTATTAGAGGTATGATGATTAAAAAGACAAAACGGTATGGGTATTTGGACAGTTGTGTATGTTTCTCAAGCCTGCGGGGGTTGTGTAAAATAAGAAAATGAATGTAAATGAATTGTTAGAAAGCATTTGTTTGTTTTATTTTACTAAATGATAAAGTTCAGGCTGGAGTTTTTGACCATGAAACATTTGCTTCCATGCTCAGGGCCTATTTTTGCTCATTAAAATTTTAGACATTGTTTTTAATATTCAAATGTTTTTCTAATAAGTCACCAAAGCCATAACCAAATAAGAAATAGTGTGTTTTTACCTTCCAGGTTTGGTTTCAAAACCGGCGAGCTAAAGAGAAAAGGCTGAAGAAAGATGCTGGCAGGCAGAGGTGGGGCCAGTACTTCCGCAACATGAAACGGTCACGGGGAGGCTCCAAATCTGATAAGGACAGCATCCAGGAGGAAGGCATGGACAGTGACGCTGAGGTCTCCTTCACAGGTAGTCCAATACACATAATGATTAGTGTAGCTGTTTTCTATAAAAAACATTTGGAAGAGGCAGGTTATATAACATTAGTGACGGCTTTGCCACCCAGGTAGCACAATTCCAGGACCCTGAAGGATTTATTTTATTTCCTGTCTGTGCTTTTCATCCTCTGACATTTCAAAATGTGTTCTATGTGAAAAGGACTGAAAGCACAGATGTAATAAAAAAATATCCATCATCACTATATTGATATGTAATGGCTAACGGAGAAGCTTAATGGGACACAGCCACATTGTTCTTCATCTTTGCTGCTATGAAAAGTCAAACTGATTGCTGTTATAAAGGGCCATAGAATGTCAAAGATAAATTACCTGATGATGCACTAGATTGTCACACAAGAGAACAAATTTACTAAGAGCAGGAAATAAAGGAACCATTGTATTTTCATCTTCTTTAAGCAAAAAGCTAAAATGTGTTTTTCATAGTTAGAAATAATAAAGATTATAGCCTTAAATGTTCGATCAGTTCTAATAGCATTTAAAAATCTTTTTCCATTTGTTGCCATATGACTCAGTTTTCTATTTTTGAGCTTTAAGATATGGATTTCTAAAAATTCACCACACCAGAAATTTACATCAACAGTACTGTACGTCATCACAGAACATGTAGTGATATCAGTTAGGTGATCTAGCAACTACTCACTGTCATGGATGTTTAGCTGGTCAATAAGTGTAGCTCACAATCTAAGTGCTAACACACCAGCAGCTAGAAATATTCAAGCATTCTGTTAGCCATTTACACAATATCACAAGAAGTTTATTTTAAATTTACGCATTTATAAAATTTTGTACTTTGACATGATTAGTCACTGTCTTTAGTCAAAGACATTGACTGTCTCAAAACTATAAATACTATGTTTGCTATATGAAGTCAAAAGAAAAAAAATTATGTTGACACATAATACATATTTTCCAAATTTTGGCTTTCTTGGCACTTAAAGATTATTGGTCAATATCTCAACGTTCATCAAAGAGATATCTGTGCAGATGTGCTTTGCTCCCATAAATTAACTGTTTCAATTTGTGATGCTTTGGCAAAACAAAAAAAAATTCTATCTCATTACTTGTAAAAAATGACCATATCTTCTCGTTCTGTATAGATGAACCACCCATGTCAGACCTTGGCCACACTAACGGCATTTACAACAGCCTGAGTGAGTCATCTCCAGCCATGGGGGGCCGCCAAGGGAGCAACAACCATGGGTCCTTCTCCCTGGAGCACAGCGTCCTGCCCTCTCAGGACCAGTTCCACGACATCCGCTCAAACAGCCCCTATGGTCTTCCTCAGTCTCCAGGGTCACACCAGGCATTACCTAGACACCAGCCGCTCATCTCCAGCCTGGTCTACCCCGACTCCGGCCTTTCTATCATGACCCAGGGCAGTGGGCCCGGGATCAATCCTGCTGTGAGGGTGGGCATGGGGGCAGCCAACGGCCCCAGCTCGGACCTCTCCACGGGCAGCAGTGGAGGATACCCAGACTTTCCTGCCAGTCCTGCCTCCTGGTTAGATGAAGTTGACCATGGGCAGTTTTGATTGGTCATCAACAAGAAACTGGACATTTATTTTCCTTTTTTGGTTTTCTGTGTCTTCTATTGGATTTTGGGGACTGGACAGTGACTGTGTAAAGGACTAGACTTCCATCCATGGCTTGGATCTCGTCAATGTCTGACTGATCGGTGTTTGTGATCCAGATGAAAGGAAGGTGAAGAATGCCCTTCCATAAAAGCACTTGGCCTAACAATTATCCTTCTCAAGAAAAACTGTATGTAAAGCAAAGAATCTGTCAAAAATGTTTCGCTTTTCAGAAACCACTGCAAACTTTTTCCGAACAATGTACAGACAGACTGAGAAAGTTTAGATATTATTTTGGATTTTCACAGACCCCCCCTCTTATTCTCATCTACTCCCACTACAGCAATCTGTTTTCTACAGTGTGTTCAGGTGCAGACTTCAGTTCAACGTTCAGAGTCTTTAAATGTCTGGTTGTTGCCAAATGTCTACATATATAAATATATATATATATATATATATATATATATACATACATACATACATACATAATGGTTTATCATTGTGGAGACTATTTTTATATAAACCCCTCCTTGGACATGAATAAGAACCCAGATATGAAGACTTTGTACATTCATAAACAGGGAAATTGAAAAAAATTTAGATGTTGTCTTAAATGGTACCTAGGGGTCCAATTACTTCTATGCATTTGTGTGTTCTCAGATGTACCTTGTTCGTTTTGTTCTACAGAAAACAACCCCTGCGGAAGAACTGCTATAGCACCCAGGGCCTGATGTATATGTTTGTTTATGTGGAAAATGTTTTGTCTTATTTATTCCTTCTGGTAATGATAATGATGATGATCCTGATTAAATGACAGGACTTTAATAAATTTGTCACCTAAATCAAGTTGGAGTTCTCCACTTTCTGGCCAGACATAAATCGTACATCATGTATGACAGTATGAGAATGAGTGTCATAAAAATTTTATTTTTTTAATATTTAAATAATATATTTTGAAACACATGATTAATACGTTTATGTTAATACAAGTAGAGTGTACAGTTGTGGCAATTTTGGGCATTTCTTGTCAAAGCCACGAAACATGAGCCAACAAACCAGGTAGAGTCATCCTTTAAATCAATCCCATATGTTTATCTGACACATCTATAGCATAACACAGTGACAGTGAAACCAGAGCAAGCCCATAGTTCTGCCTGTGTCTGCAAATTGAGTCTCTGGCTAACTACCAACACTGTATCATGGGTTCAAAAGCTCTTTAGTAGAGAAATTTGATGCAGACTGAGTCAACTCATCAATTCAGAGATTACTGGGTCTTGTTTGTCTAAACGCCACTATGGGAAAGGAATCTCCAATCCATTAGCGGAGAAGGGATCATGTACCCCTTGTGAATTTCCTCATTTGTTTAGTTATTCAAAGTCAGGTTCAATTAAATAGATTAAACTTTGAAATGTGTGTGTGTGTGTGAGAAACTGCATGTTTACGCATTTGGTTCTCAGTTGGCTAAATTATGACACGTCAATTTTTTAAGATACTCCTTACAGCATTTGTTATATTTTAAACCATCTGTTTTGTTTTGCAAAACACATTTATTCATTTTTGCATAGTCCCTTTCGCCACCTCATCAACTTCAACTAAATTCTTCTAAATATTGCAGGTCAAACCAGTGTTGAGCTTCTGTATTTTCATCGCACAAATCAATTGCTTTCCTACAAAAGCAGTACACTGAGGTCTAGACAAGGCATTCAAAGTTTGTTAATGAAATGTGTATGCACATCAATAAAGTATGACATACATGAAAGTCAGAGGCAGGTGTCCTCAAATTAACTTCCAGCTTCCTCCACCATCGATGGCTGCCCTCTGTGCTCCTCAGCTTCCCTGGACAAAGAAAGGAAGAGCAGACAGGATGTTGAGCTGCATCCTTCCAGATGAGTGGCAGGTATCACTGTTGCCTCGGTGAAACTACAGGTGTGTAACCTGACCCAAAGGCTGCTTGGCAAAGACAGGAAGGGGGTGAGAGTGAAGTGTCAAAGACTATGTTAATCTCATATGATCACTGTCTTGGTGAGCTTACTTTCCTGTTTGTACTTGCATTAGGAGAATTTGCAAAAATCATTGAACATGTTGACCCAATGGCATTTATGTTCCAACTATGGGACAAAGCTTTCCTTCACCTTCACATCTCAGCTTGATCATATTGTTTGTCACACAGCAGGTGTGAGACTTTGGTGACGATGGGCTGAACTCTTTAAAGCAAACAACTGGGATTATCCAACTCCAATCTTCCAGATTGAGCTGGAAATCCACCATGTTCTGAGTAAAGAATTAGATTAAGTGGTAATTTGTGAGATGGGCTGTACAAGACTGGCAGAAGGTGTGAAAACGGTGGGAAAATAATATGAGAAAAAGGAAATGGAGGGGAAAATATGTTTGGATGGTGAGGCAGTTAACTGAAAAGAATTCTTTTCAGACAAAGGCTGTTTGTGTTAACGCTTCTTAATTCCTAAAGCTGCTAAAGATGATGATGCTGAGATACAAGACGCAAAGGCACCACCTATCTGGTAATACAATGGCAGCATTTTCAGAGGCTACTACATTTGTAGATTTAATTAAATAAAGAAAATTAAGTTCATGATTATTTTCATGTTAAGTGTTAGCTGAGAAAAGTGAATGAACCTGGCTCTTTCAAAACATGAAAAAAATTCTGCTTACTAGTGTGTTACTAATGTGTCTAAACTGCACTACACACCCACACGTTTTCATAGCGGGATGAGTTAGACTTTGTCTTGGCCAGACTAGAAATTTTCTCTTGTTTACAGTCTATGCAAACCAAAGCTCTTAGAACTGAAGCATCATACAGTATTAATTAGCAGTATTATTAGACAGAGAGCTGAATTCATCTTCCATCCACTACATAAAAATGAAGAATATTCCTGTAATGTTATTAGAAATCACCAAGGAAGTTAAAAGGATAGTAGTTATCAAGAAGAGGCAGAATAAACCATCTTCATTTTAAAACTGGCAATTTTTCTCCCATCATAAAAATATAGACAAAAGACAAAAAAATTTTTATATTCTCTCTTGGTATAACTCTACTAATGTTTTCAGTAAATTCACAGATCTTTTTCTGTTGATATTAAAAATTAAATAACAATAAATTCCTCAAAATGCTTCAAAAGAGCGATATAATTTGGGCCATCATGGCTTTATTTTCAATTTCAGAGATTGCTTTTAACTAAATCCTGTCATTAAATTTATACGCCACTGCAGTTTTTAAATTACAGAACAAATAGTAATTGTGTGGCTTTAAGTAAGCAGTGCTGGCAGAATTACATTTATGAAATATAAACAAAAAACATGTAAATTTTGAAATATGAATTTGAATGGCAGTGACTGTTACAGCTGCCTATTGCTTTGCAGGGACTGTTAAACTGTTGCTTTAACTGTCCCTTCTGTAAGGGACTCTAAGCTTGGCAGTATGCCTGTTGTCTCTTATCCACGCACATGCCCGCACACGCACACACACAAGCCCCCCAATCCACAGCCATGTGTCAGATGGTGCTGAGTAAATCAGGTCTGACAATAACACCTCCCTTGGGTCCCACACATCACAGCTACAATTCAGACCTAATGGAGCAGCAACAGAGGGGAGGCCGCTTGGTGAGTGAGTGCGTGTGTGTGCACGCGCCTGTGTGTGTAAATGTATGCATGGATGCATGGTAGCAGCAGTGCGCTCTTTTTCATTTTCGGATCTCTGGAGGAGGGGAAGGAAGAAGGGATGGGCAGGGGAGGAGGGTGGGGGCACAGTGGATTATCCGTGGTACAGATATCAATCAATTAAGGCAACGTGTTAATGAGCAAGATCCTCCAGCGGTTGGGGCTTTGTGGTTGTGCAGAGGCAGAGATGGGATTGGTAAATGTATGGTGAATGGAGATGTAGGTATAGAAAACTAAAGGGGGGATGGGGGGGATTAGCTGCACATCATCAGAGGATATGATTAGGGTTTTTAAAAAAAATTCAGTGTAATTAACTACTTACTATTAATTATATCTGATACAGACTAGAGAATATTTTTGTTTAAGTACTCCTCTTTTTCAAACTCAACACAGAGAGCTGAGTGACTGGAGAGTAAAAAAAAAAAATGTATACAAATACAAAGCAGGGACTCTTTATGCCGGTGCAGAGGCAAACAAACTGCAAACACAGCACTGACCAGGATAGTTTTGTTTATGCTCTAGATTCATGGCAGCAGCAGCATTAAAGCAATCCAACTAATCAACACGGTCATTAGCGTGTGTTTTCACTGACAACTTTAATCAAATCTATCATAGCTCCACCTCTCCATTACTCGCCAGCTGCATAATTATCTCTTCATTTTATTCTTAGACGGGAATGCAATATCTGGTAATCTATCTGCAATGGTTGACTGAAATGTGTTCGGATACATTCGCACTGGGAATGTCTGTCAATGTTACAACTCAGCTCTTCTTTTCAGTGCTGCATCTAAATGTTTCATTTTTTTAATGCAGCATGAGTGTAAATGAGGGACATATTGATGCAGGTAGCATATTGGGTCATTATGGATAACCACAACTTCCCAGTTCCTTTCTTTTAGTCATTTAAGATGTCTGTCAAATCAGTTATGTTTATAAAATGCATAAAAAAAAAATCTGAAATGTTTCATTATCAAATGTCATTGTATAATAATTATTACTCTACCTTTGGCAGTTGTGCTATTGCAAAATCTAAGATGCTTTAAATTCACAAAATCTAAAAAGCAATGTTCAAAAAAAAAAAAAAAGTTTCATATAGAGAAAAGCGCACAGCTCGTTTGCATTTTGAATCCGTTTTGATAAATGACTAAAATGCCTTATTATTGGATCTGGTTTTAATTAAATTTTTGTGGATCATCTGGGTAATAGAGTAATTATTTTAGCATTAATTGATTTTTTATAGGTTATAAATCTCCCAGCTACAAATCTGTTGGTTTATCACCATCAAATTCATTGGTAGAGTATGACAACAATGAAGTGGTCATTTGCTGTGGAAAACCTGTTTGTATATTTTTAAATACTTATGTTTTATCGTATTTCAGCTGCATCTTACTTCTGTCTTACTATTGTCAGGATTCATAACAGCACATGCTTATAGTTTCTTCACAGTGGGATTATCACCTTTTTTCTCATTAGGAGCTTTGGCTCTGCAAAGGGCCATCTCGGGGCCTTTTGGCACCTATGAGGTGTTAACAGCTCCCCACGGGAGGCTGTCTGGCTCTCACATAACCCTCGACCTCCCCGCCCACGAACGCAACACTCAGCAAACCACTCAGACTCACAGATGGTCGCAATACCAGCAGCCAACCATCAGGCTTTTCAATTATCGCTACGCCCAGGGAAGGCTATTGCTCAGCTGTCACTGCTCAGAGACATGGGGGATAGGAGAGCAGCCAGAGAGGCATCGGGGACGGAGGATTCCTATATCCCAAACTTCCCAATCCCAAAACCTCAAAGAAACAGACAGAGGAAGCAAATGCATCCCCTCGTGCTGCCCGACAGAAATTCAACCTGCAATACACTGCCTGAGGAAAGCAGATGCAATGAGTCTGTTGTGACAATCAGAGAGGATCTTCCTCTGCTCTGATCCTTGGCTGAAGGAGTCGATAAATCACTTCATATAACTGTTGTTTTTGAAGCCAACAGTTGAAGTGGCAGAGGAAAGAGTGTTGCAAAAGCACTCATGGCTCGCATTTGTTGCCAGCTATGAGATGGAGGGAGGGGGGGAGAGACATGAAGGGCAAGCCCTGCATGTTTGCTTGTTATTGCTTTAATTTGAATATTGCTTCATTTAGGGGTGGGGAAGAAGAAAAGTGAATGGCACATTGAACGGTGCTGTTTAGTGTAATGATGCTGTTGCTTCGGGTTAGTTGATTCAAGACAAAAACTACAGTTATAACATGTTTGTTACAGAATAACTCAATGTCCTGTCTTAGCATTTGATTGGATGGTAGGCTTTTACTTTATGTACCTATGCAATCCATGTATGACATACTGTGAGATATGAAACTGTAGAAATTCAAGCTACATTCGTTAAACTGATTTTACATGATTTGGACAAATTTACTGGATTTGAATTTTCAGATTACCTTCTGATGAGTGTAGATGGCATTTGATCAAAGCGTCAGATCAACGGGCATGATCTAAGTTATAGCTGTTCCTCTGAGCCTTTCTAATTAGCCACTGGAAACAACAAAGATCATGACTGAAAATTAAAACTGATATAACTTCAAACAGTTGAGTAAAGATGTGGCAACATTTGATCCATAACTTTTAAAGTTAGCCCTTCAAAACCGAGCGTCATCGCCGGTGGCTACCGCTCTGAATTACCATAAGTTTGCGAAGGTTTACCATATCTGATTCCACTCATGCGGTTTCTGGAAGTCGGCGAATCCGTTCCTTCGTTGTTAACTGTTAGTAGATTCTTTCAACATATTATAAATTGCCAGATATTGACGCTAATAAGTGTTCTGGAAAGTTGGGCAAAAGCACTTACTCACAGGACACTTTCTGGCCCATTTATGGTTAAAATAAGCAAAAAGTTCAGGTGGACAGTAGGAATCTTCTGGGTCAAAGGGTTAACCTTTCTCATGATGCTTTTTGGAAAACAAATACACATATTTCTAAAATTGATAAAATACTCACTGAGTGTCGGAGTTTGAGGGCAACAGGCAATCGATGAGGCCAGAAGCTTGTGCCAGGATACAGTTCTTGTCCTATCAGATCTCACAACAGGGCAATACAACCAAACAACAGACTAAAATTTACCTCTGCTAATATATGACCTGGGCTTTGTGATCAGGAACTGCCATGGTGCAACTTTGGGTCATTTTCTTTTGCATTTGTTTCTAGAGTATAGTTTTATTTTGGACAAGGTGTTACTGTGATACTGGTCTGATAATGTTAGGATTTACTGAAATTTCTCTTATGTTACATGTATGAAAAATACCTGTCTGTAAATCCATACATTTGTGACTATCTAGAGCACTTTTCTATTTCACCACATCTCCAGCTAAAAGCATGCTATTTGTCTTTCCCAGAGAGAAGAAGTAATCCTGTTTTTCTGGCCGAGGGCAACCCAAGGTCACTACCATCAGTCGCCAAAGCTCAATCCAGGTTGCAACATTTGTTCTACCCCATGAACCCCTTTGGTTGTTATCTTTCCTTTTTCATAATTCATGTCAAAAGGATCTCTGGAGAGATGAGTGAGGGTGGTGTGTATTGGGGTGGGGTGGGGGTAGGGGGGACAAGGGGGTGGAGAGGGCATACACTTAATCCCTGGGTCAAGATGTATTTATTGAAGATTAATAACCAAGCAGCAATCTCATCATGCTCTCGATGATTTTATAATTTGGTTTCTGGGGGTAGGGAGGGTGGGGAAGGATCAGGGACAAAAACAAGAGGGCGCGGCTGAACTATTGTTAACACAGGGGGCATGAATGCACTGCAGTTACTTCAATGTTGTCTTTTTGAGCCTAGGTACTGCATGTAAACGGTTTACGTTTTACAGCATACACGCACTTATCTTCTTAGCAATAAATTTTTTGATAGCAGTGAGAGGAATCTCATATCAGCACCTTCTCATTTGATGTGTTTTTATGAAAACCTTGATGGTACAGCACTTCATTATTAGCTCCCAGTCGACAAATAACCATAAACATCTTTATTGGGAGGCACCTTTGAGTGGTGGCTATAGAGGTTATGGGTTTTTGAAGATGATCTGTCTCAAAGTGTGACTCACTTAAAATGTTTTGGGTTTTTTTTTTTTTTATCCACTAAAAGAAATAGATATTAAAACTTCAGTGCTCTTCGTTGTTTATATGATGTACGTATCTAACTTAACAGTGAACCTCAGTAAGGACAGTATATGTTCAAATATTGCATATGCATATGTAGAATGGCACAACTGATCTCATTTGGTTAATGGATTTGCTGCACATTAGGATCAAAGACCACAAATAAGATCAATACAGACAGGTTGTAAACACCTTTTGTCACCAAGCAACTGGGGGAAAAAAAAAATGGTAAAAAGATAAATTTCAACTGAGGATAAAGGATCAGAGTTCAAGGTGCAGTCTCCCCTCCAAATGTATTCATACCCCTAATAATAATAATGAGTGGATTGAATAGATTGTTCGTCCCTGACCTTGGTGATCAGGCAAACCTTACGCCACTATATCAAAGCAGACAGTCAGACATGTCTGAGTAGTGTGACGGCTGCCACAGTTGGCCCAGAGGTAGAGGGAAGGATGGAGGCAACGCAGGCAGACAGGAGAGTTTGGTGGGAGGGGAGATATGTAGAGTAGGAGAGATGGGAGGTGAAGGGGCAACACGTTTGCATTTTGTATGGAATGAGGAGCAAAGCTGAAGGATGTGTGAAGGTCAAATACGCAGCATGTGTGTGTGTGTGTGTGCGTTTCTGTACATGTGTGCCTCCACATAGGTGTTTCTGCACAAATTTGCTGGGAGTTGCTTTCAACTTTATTTCTTTGAGATACAGAGGAAATGTTATTGTCATATCCTATGGAAAATTCAAGACTCATTTGTAGGTTAATTAGGTTTTGGTTACAGTGAAGCATTAGGATATATTACTGTGGTCAAAATTAGAAGAAGAGGTGTAACCTGCCTGAGTGGAAAACCTTATGGGGTGAGGTTTTGGTCATATTTCAGGAGAGAGCTAAATAGCATCCCACTGATTACAATAATCTAAATCCTTTTGGAACTTTTTCCTCACACGGAGTCATACTCAGACATTCATTTGTTCATCTTCTACCGCTTAGCGATTTCGGGTCGTGGGGGTGCTGGATTTGGACGGTGGGAGGAAACTGGAGAAAACAGGAGTACCCAGAGGAAAAGCACATGCACACCCCTACTGAGACAAGACCATCACTTGAATCTCTGACCATTAACCATCAAACAGCCATTCCCAGTTACATTAAATGTATTTAGAGCTTACAAAGTGCTCCCACTTGACTCCATCACTTCTTTAAATGACTTAAGAAGCAAAAAAAAAAACGGAGGAAGAGGAGGAGGAGGAGAAGAAGGAGGGGGGTGGTGAACTGGAGAAAAAGGGAGCTCTGGGATTTACGGTGACTAAATGCCGAGGTCAGGCAGGGTGTGTAGCTGTGATATTGATCAGTGAGGCATGCAGCGCACACGTGGCCCGAACCCTGACCCTTAAACAGCGAATGAATCTCAATCCAATAGACTGGAGTGTCTGGTACAGCCTACACACACACACACACACACACACACACACACACAGAAAATCATATAAAAAAAACACACATGCCACACCAATACATATGTACAAATAGACTCATGGTCTTGCTACTAAACAGCCCGCCCTTTCCTTCCACAATCAATACCAAGAGAGCATGATTTCCACATTATAGATTGGCAGCTTCTTAATAAAAGAAAAGGTGTGTATCTGTGTACGAGTCCTGTGTGAGCAGTGTGTGCCTACTTGTTTGTGAATAGAAAGAAAAAGGAGGTTAAAGGGAGAGTGACGTGAATATATTTCCAGTTGAAGCGGCGTAGTTTTATTACCGGGCTTTTTTATTTATTTATTTTTTATACTAAACCAGCCCAACCCCCAGACACATACAAATACATGGTTGGATCTGCACCTGTCAATATGCACAAGGAAAGAATATTTACAGCTCTGAGTATCACACAAAGCTGGTTCGAACACATGCAAGGAAAAGATTTAAGTTGTCAAAAGACAAGAAAAAGGTTAATGGGTAAAAAAATAACACAGGCAAAGACACAACACCCCGTCCCACTCAAACTCTAATTACACTAATTGGATGAAGTCCACACAAGGACACATTCATAAGAATTATGGCATAAGTGCCAATGCATGAGGAGATAATAACATGCACCCACAAGGACAGAGTGACAAACACACTGGAACATCCCAACACATCTGCAAACAAATATCAGTTGCTTGAACATACAGGTATTTATTGAAAAACAGTTGAAGAAATTCAGAATAACATCCCAAAATAAATTAAAATAATTATTTTTATTATGATTATTCTATCATAGTAGTATTGGAATTACCCTCAGCTGTGACTGTAGAGCTGCATTCATGAAAATAGTAATAGTTATTAATGTTACTGAAACATTGATTTTAAATATAATTAACATTAAATATTGTATACATAACTAAGGCCATTTTCTCATTGACATTTTTTCCACCTTCTCTTTTACACCTTCTTTTTGTTTTGCTATACATACACTATTTTCCATACACTGTATGCCCCCCCCCCCCACACACACACACACACACATGCATTTTATTATATGTGATTGCATGGGACTCCAGTAAATTGGAATTCTGATTTTAAATACAATAGTAGAATATATTTACTGTAAACAAAATTAAAATATTTTCTGTATAATACTTTTAATGTTCCTCTATGATTCTCATCAGTTTTATAGCACTGAGATCAGCCTCTGTTACATTATTTACAATATTAGAAATGATTGTGATATCAGACCATTTCAATTCAGTCCCTTATGTAGATTGGCCACCTACATATGTGCACAATAAAATCTCCAAACAAAAAAACTGCATGGGTTATTATGATGTCAATGAAAGGCTGTCCTCTTTATTTAATGCCTCTGCCCACTTTGCATCTCTTGGATCTTGATGCTGACACACATTCAACCTCGACCTCAGACACACGCACACACGACACAAACATAAGGCTTTACTAATAATCACTTCTTTTATCTCCTTAACTCACCCAACCACATACATGTGCCAATCCACAGAGACACACACACACACACACACACACACACAGAGAGACTTCCAGCTCTGCAACAAACACAAAACCCTTTTACGTAATGAAATTACATAGAGTCATATGTTACACCGTGGACTAGAGTTATGGGTACGTTTTACATAAAATTCACATCGGGGACATTGTCCTGGATGCATGTGTGCATACGGATTTACATTTTAGAGGGTATTAAAGAAATGAGCAGGGTGCAGTAAAATAGGAAGGAGAAAAAATGAAAAAGCACCCCAATTTCCTGTTCTATCATCTCAAATCCTGGCAGCCATAAATAACCCAAACACACAACAACTTTCTGTCTCAATCACCCTTATAGGTCCACAGACACACACACACACACAAAATATATATATCAGACACATCTGTGTGCAGGGTAGAGCTCCCTTTTTGTTTTTGACACAAGGTACATAAAATTGGTATTCTGTAACCAAATTATTTTAAAGTTATTTTCTCTTTATTTGTGTATTTTCTTTTGCCTGAATTGTGTAACTGCTTAAGAACAAAATTTTGATTTTTGATGAGAGAAAGCTTTCACCAAATGGAACACGTGTGCTCTTCACACTTGCCTCCCGGTCTTTCTCCATTCATCCCAAGCCAAAATCACCAGGGGGGCAAAGACCCACTACCTCTGGTCCAGGCTGGGCCATCCTTAATCTGACATGGCTTGCCAGATTCCAACAAGAAAATCTCATATTTCTAAACACTGGATTATGGTTTTCTTTTATTACTGCTGGATCTGAAGAAGAGTTGTGGGGTTAGGGGATAAGGCCCGAACTGATAGGATTACCAGAAAAGCTTGTGGACCTAAATATGAAGGGAGGAATAATAATAATAATAAAAAAATATATATTTGTGTTTATTAAGATGATGACTGAATGAAAAACCTGAATAAAAAGGACTAAAAATACTTATAAAAAGATAAAAGTAGGTCTGACACAGAATAATAATCCCACGATAAACTCAAAGGCAGTTCAACAATGGCATAGAAGACACACATGATTACACGTGGTGAGCAGAAACTAAGTGTGCACACTTCTCACATAGGCTCCCCAACAAAGAAATGTGCACACTGTTGTTCTGAAATGAAAGGGAGAAAAAAAAAAAAAAAACAACCTATATGCAGACAGTACACAAACACAAGGATACAAATAAACCACTGCCTGCAAACACAGGGCAGCTGCTACAGGACTACAGATAACCTTGTCATGATGCAGACCTCAGCTATTCCTACATGTCTATATATTTTCCTCATGTTCACACCTTTATGAGTATAATAACACTATCATGCCATGGTGTGGTGGCTTGCAGAAAAGAGCAAAGATGAGAAGCAGAGAGAGAGAGGAAGAGAGACGATGGTGTCGGCAAGTAAGATGCAGGGGAAGGGGGTAAAAATGACCTTACTGGATATAACAACAGCAACTCTTAATGTGTTGCATTACAAGATGTGTGATAAAACACTTTTATGGGGAGGGCTGTAAATGCTGCAGTCTCATCCCACACTGTACCCGCTCAGTAGCCCATTTTGTCTACGTGTGTATGTGGGATCGGGGAGGGTGATGGTGTCCGGTGTCCAGATCCGGTGATCCCAAGTGGAGGGAGGTGCAGCTACACTGACTAATTGTCTTTGTTCTCACCTTGATACAAGTTTCTTCTGCATAAACACTGGAGTCTACGTGGAAGACATCAGCAAATCATCACTTTTACAAGTATCTGTCTCTGCTTGAGGCATTTTATCATAACAAGGGCCTTATTTTGCTGAGGGGAACTGACACAGATAGGTTTGAAGAGGAGCTCCTTCCTTTCTGCACCATGGGGTGGGCAAAAAATATGATCTCAGTATCGCCCCCTCATGGATGACTCACAGAATAACAGCACTACAATAAAGTGTTATATAACTACAATAGAGCAGAAACCAACAGTTATTTAATTGTGTATTATTCCACTTATTGTTTTCTTGATCACAACATTAAGAATTTGGACCATAAGATGTCATAAATATGGTAAAAATCAGAAGGTAATGTATTCAAATGACCCATTTTGTCCAAAATCCTAAAATTATCCTAAATAATCACACAATTAACCGCAAAATAATTTTCTGCCAAAAAAAAAAAAAAAAATCACTTCAGGTGTAAACTAAAATTACTAATCACATTGTGTGTAAGATGTGCAGACTCCTTGATGAGGCAATTGGCTTTCAACTGTTTAATGTGACGGTTATAACAAGACCGTTTTATTTGATCACTGATGATTGGTTACTTTAGTTTGCTGTCTTTAGGTTATTTTTGTCATTTAAAGGTTTTATTAAGTGTTAAAAAGAATCTCAATTGTGTAAAAACTGGCAGACAAATTCTGTGAAATTCTGGGTAAATTAACTTCACCTTTGTCACTCACTCATCAAGATGATTTTTGCTTACCCAAAGCAGCACTTCTCTTTAGTTATTCTCCTCGTACATCTCACATTTCAGCTACATTAACTTGTCTCCATTGAAAACTGCATAAGCTTCTCTATTCTACTCTCCCCTTGGCATTTTTATTATGTTGTCAATCTTTGAAAATATGAAAAATTACAAACTGCTCCCTCTGTCTCAGCCTTAAAATTTTTGTCTTTTTGTGCTTCTCTCAATCCTTTTTTCTGTCACTCTTTTCCTTTTCAGCATTCACCTTCTTAACCCGTTTGTGGACCCTGACAGTCCTTCCAGCCCTCGTAGCCTGGCAGTGTGGATGTTAGGCCAGGACTTATCGATCAGACTATAAATTACCCATGCATCACCTCTCCTCTGCTCATTGCGTGTCTCACAAGCAGTCTTAGACCTTATAGAGGGAAGAGGGAGAAGGTTGGGATGGGGAGTAGAGCAGGGAGGGAGAGAGAGTCTCCAGCAAATTGTTAATTAAATACGAATCAATCCTCTGCCATTTATCAGGCCATGCGTCCACCTCACCTTTAAGAGACGAGGGGGTTAGAAAGGTGGTGGGGGGGTAGACGGACAGAGGAAATCAATAAGGCAGACTGAGGGGAGGGATAAGTGTTTGATCCACCAATCAAACTATATCATGGCCATTATAGAGTGACAACTAGACATTATGGGGTGAACAGGTTGGGCAAACGATTTTGCATCTTTTAGCCTCCTGCAACATTGAAAGACCCGCTAGATTGTATACAAATAATCATTTTTTCTTATTTTTCTTTTAAAATAATGCTTGATAATTACAGAAGTGAATTAAAATCATATGAAGTGAGCCCCACAGTTTATGACCAGAGGTAGGAAGCAACATATTGGAATGAACTTTTTGGGTACATTTAACCACCAATGTAGTTATATCACAGTAACTACTTGATTTGCAGGAGTTGGATACACAATTGAGATGTTACCGCTTTTAATTTAACCTGAATTCAAAACTTCTCTCTAATCCAAAATAGCTATAATTACTATGCCCAACCATAACCACAGGAGGACGGCAGGAAACACAGCTAGCTTCTATTTACACCAAAGTTGGCTCATGTCTTTGTCCTGAGTTCTTAGCTGGTTTGCTAATGTTACCCGGGATTGATCTTGCCTTGTGTCTTCGTTAAGAGTTGGAAGTTCCTGAAGCTTTATTGTCATTCCACTGCTGTCTACAATAATAACAGAAACCTGCAGAGACGCTTCCCTTATTATTCTATCTGCAAATTGTAAAATAAAACACACACTGATAGACAGCTGGCTTTGCAACAACTACAAATAATTCCACAGTGCAAAGACACAAATGCCTGGCTAATATTGCATCTGTCTCTATGAACAAATAAGCAATTTGCTGTGTGTGTATGTGTCAGGGATGTGTTAATTATTTCAGTAGCGGCTGACCGGAGAGACTCACCCATAGTCCATAAATCTGCAGAGTCTGAGAATAACAAGAGATCTGACCCTCAGCTGTAAATCTGAGCAACGTGTTGAACTTAGCAGAGGCAGGAAAACGATCCTGATAGGAGCTTTAGCACATTTACATTGACCGAACGTCTCACACAGTAGGTCATTTTGTTGTTAGAAAACAGCCAACAGCCTTGTCAAATTGGATCTGGATCAGAGATGCTTTGTCCTGTGTGAATATTGCCTCCTATAGCATGGAGTTGCACAAATACTATCAGATTTATTTAGAAGAATAATTGATATTCCAGTGAGCAAAGTCAAAACAGCTTGCACTATCACAAAGGTATTTTTCCAAAAGGACTTAAATGTATTCTCAGGATCGGTATACCTCCTGTCATCTTCAACATGAACTATTCTATAACCACCGTTAAACCAGAGACAACTCTCACTTCTCCTCCCTAAGAACCCTGGGAGCTCAACAATCATCCAACATCTGTCTGAAGCCCAGAGAAAGGCAGAGGCCCAGATGTCAGTTAGATTGGTCTTATGGGAGTAGGCTTCTTGGCCCGTTCACTGGGCAGCCCAGTAAGTGAACTAGGATTAGTGTCACGACTCATCATGGAACAAAATATAACCACGCTCAAACCTCTGAGTTTAAGTATTTGGGGGGGGACAAAGAGGAATTGATCTAAAATAATGTCATATAATCTTTGGTGTCTGTCATGGTTTCAAGGCATTTGTAGACTCTGACACCTCAGTTTATTGTTGATCTAAATTATGTTATGCTCTATGAAAACAGAATAAAGGCAAATTAACAAGGAGTTTCAGGCACAGAGCAATCAGGGTGAAAACTAATGAGTCTGATTTACAACATCTGCATAGATAAATGTTTATTGCTCATCTTCCAAATATTGCTTTTGGCACATTGCCTCATTGCCATTGAATTTAGAAAAACTAATAAAATCCCCATTTAAGTATGATTGTGTGTGTGTGTGTGTGTGTGTGTGTGTATGTATGTGAGTATTCCCATGTTTGTATTTCTTCTGTCTTTTTTTTCTTTCTTTTTTTTTGCACTCATATGTCTTCCTAGGTGGGTGGCACAGCTCGTTCCAGGCAGCTGGATTGTCCTCTATTAGTGTTGCTTCTGTTTCGCAGCCCTAATCCTCTCCACTGGAGCCTCGCCTCACTCCTAATCTGAGGCACAATCTCTCCTGCAGATGGTTCTCTCCTTAAGCACTGCAAAAGAAGTGAGCTCATCCCCATCTCTACTGTTATCCCCCTGTTATCTCTCAACTCTCTCATCCCTTTCCCCCAACATTACACTCTCATTTCTCATCCTGAACACTTGATTTTCTCCACAACTATAAAGCGCAGAACTCATTCAAATATGGCATTGGAGTGTGTGAATGTTTCCACCATTCTTTCTTTCCTTTAAATCCCAGGGAATAAGGAGGGGTCTGGCCCTCATGTGAAACTTAAATAAACCAGAAAATATCTAAGAATGTATCACAACTTAGGTCTTATTTTGTAGATTTTGCCATCATTTCTTTATCAGTTATAATATACGGAAATCGCTGAAATGTGGGAATAGATTTTCAGCAAGGCTGTGTGGGAGCCCACAGTTGGTCAGAATATGTTAAGTACTTTATTTAGAGATAATAATACACAATAGAAATGACATAAGCACACTTGAAATTAGGGTAAAGATGCTGCACTGCAGAGCTAAGGCAGATGCCATCTATTATGGAGATGCACATCTGAGTTTGCAAATTGATTTTCATACTGTAGCAAAGAAATTGGTACAAAGGCTGTTTAGAAATGTGGGAAAATAAATCTAAAAATGTGAAGCAGTCAGAAATGGTCAGAAATACTGTGTAGTGTGGAATTTGCTGTGAAAGAGCAAAAACTTGCAACAGCAGACCTTCGTTTAATCTATTTGTCTACAAAGTGAACATTTCCTCATGATTTATAAGAAATTTTAATTTGAGAGCTTAGCCTATCTAAACTGTGTAGCTGTATTACTAAACTTCTACATCATCCCACTTAATTAGAGAACCAGCTGACCTGGAGGACTTTTGCTTTTTTTCCTCCTCTCTACCTCCCAATAGAGCTACAGAAATAGCTTACAATTGATAGCCCACTTCGATAGGTAGTTTACTCTAAATGCAGGTCCAGGAGGGGCAAGGCAAAGAAAGAGATAAAGGATGAGAGGTGCTGAACAATAATCCAGGGCACATTTCTATGGCAACGAGGAAATGAGAGCCAGGTATACAATGAGAGCAGAAAGCCAGGAGCATGGTGCTGTGATCAGGTGCTGTCAGAAAACTGGGGGAGCGGGAGGTAAAGCTTAGGGTGTTGGAAATGGATTGCAGGGCATGATTCACTGCAGAGAGAGAAGCCTGAAGAGAGACCAAAGAGGGGGAAGGGGAGGAGGGGAGCAGTGGAGATGAGTGTTGCGGCACCATTTTTCACAGCAGACAAAAACATTTGCTGGGATATCAATTTGGAGCTGCGAAGCAGTCTTACCCTCCTGCCCCATCATCCATCATCTTTTCGTACTAACCACCACTTGGGCACTCCAACGCCCCAAACCCCCCACCCTGTAGCCACCCACACACAAGCGCACTTACACACCCTTAGCCTCTGATTTGCCCTCACTATCATCATATTCATACATACAGAAACCCATGAAAACTTTCTGCAGCCTTATGCAATTACAGCCATGAATGCACAACTGCACACTTGATGCCATGTAATGTCCATCTCAAGCAGGACATAAAAGTATGACCCACAGGTGCTCCATGTGGGAGAAAAATGCAAAGCCGAGCTGAAATGCAGCACCTTGTGTGCTTGGGGTTGAGAAGGCGGAGCTGAGTGGCTTCGCCACAGCGGCCATCTCCCCTAGTCTTCTCCCATTAGCGCCAGTAGGGGAGACCCCACCCTCTGGCTGCCCCCTTATTGGCACCTTTGCCTGCACCCCATCACTCATCTCCCAGCCATCATCCATCACCCATCGCGATCAATAGGAGGCCACGCATTCATCAGCCCCTTGGTGCTGATGGGAAAGAGGAGGGTCGGCAGGAGGAGGGGGAGATGGAGCGACGGATCACTTGGCAGAGAGAGAGGGAGTCGAAAAAGAGCTGAGAATATTCGAAAGTGAGAAAAACGGAGGAAAAAAGGAGAAATGAAGGAGGAGGAGTCACATAAGGGGAAATTTGAGAATAAGAGCTGCACTTGGGAGCAAAGAGACAGGTGTACTGTTAAAGCAGCAAGATGACAGCAGAATTTCCACTTGTTTATGGGTCTTGGTGTCAATGAAAATTTCTATGTTTTTGAGGATATGAAAATGTATGGAGGCACATAAAAATGTAAAAAAAAAATAATAATAATAATATGTAGGAGCCTTAGGGATAAATGATTGTCCTTACTGTAGCAATGAGTAAAGAAGGCTTGTCTAATTTGCCACAGTCACGTTCCTCGGTGACAGTGATGAAGCCATCATCATGATGAGTGGTGATTCTGTGCATCTTTGCTACGTGAACAGTGGCATGAAAAAAGGAGAAAGAACCTTAAGGGCAAAGAGAGAAATACAACTGTTTAATGTGCATGATTATACACAACAAGCACACACACACACACACACACACACACACACACACACACACAAACACACACACACAATATAGCGAACATAATGTTGCAATGTCACTGTCAGTCATTCAGTGGGTGTCAGTTTCCGGCAAGGCTCTGCACTTTGTGCTGACAGCCCATAAGTTGTGCCAACACACACACACACACACACGCTGGCTCAGGCATTTACTCTCTCTCATGACTGACGGCGGACCGGAATAGATCGCACTTTAAGATGACGGATGCTACCTCTGCCCAGAAAGGTTAGGGACAGGGCAATAAGTTAGTGAGCACTGCGTTCAGGGCGAGTTGTAGAGGTTGCCAACAAATACACAGTAATTGTGATTGCTTGACAGCTGGGACATGAACCACTACATGATGCACTTTGAGGGTAAATGTAAGAATAAGGTTCAACGTTGCATATAGACTTTGTTCATTTTCACAGCTAGGAATTTGGATCTTGGCATATTATTATTTTTCCCCCAGTGTCTTCACAATGGAATGCAAAACCACATTACAGGCCAGATGTAAGGATGAGGTCCAAATCATACTAGAGACTCTCCCCTTTAAGGCCATGTGAGAGAGTGTGTTTATTCTGCCCACACTTCTCTATTTGGGTATCAACAAGTAAGCAGAGGGAGGGAAACACAAAGCACTGTGGGTTAGATGACATGTCCAGAAGCCACACCAACACCAACCACATGAAGTCCAGTCCCCAGGTCCCCCCTGTATGTATGTGTCAGATGTCGCTCTCAGGTTTCGAACCCCAGGTCTCCATCTGCCGGATGCTCTCATTGGATTATTCAGGAGAGGCTAAACGCCCTTTGTAGTGAGCTGACTGGGACAAAACTCCACCTGGGCAGGATAAGCCACCACAAGTTCTGCAGAAAGTCTGTTCTTGTAGCATGAAAATGTTGTTACATACTAGAAATGCTAGAAGGCAAGACTAATTGTCTTGTTAGAAATAATCTTGTGCTTTGGACCAAACTAAAACAAAAACTTGTATAGTTCCAACCTTTTAGAGTTAGCTTTTATATTTTATATATATTTTTTTTAAATGAATTTCAGGTGCAAGCATAGAATATTTCAGTTTGAGGATATCAAAATTTACAAAATTGCATTTACAACATCACAACGCATTTCAAGTAAAAGGGTTTTCACACTTTGATAATAATATGCAGTATGCATTGATAATGAAATTATCAATGCATACTGCATATTTAATATCCAAGTACTGTATAGTGTCACTTCAGTCAGACTGGACCTCAGGAACAGGAGACAGCTGACAGTCAGACAGGGAATGACAGGTGGTCAGGGCCATTTCAGTTCATGCCACATGATTGCAGAGTTTGATGTTATCCATTTCTTCCTCTTGCTGCTGGTGACATGACCTTTTACACCCGACAGGCTGTGTTCTTATTTTTTTCTAAAATATTTAATTGTGAGCTAACCTATTGTCCTTATTTCACACACATACATACTGATTCATTCAACACAACCAAACAAAGCAATTGTGCACCTTCAGGCAACCGCTGGTCTACGTACATGCATCTACGTTTCTGCATTTGTCCCCTGTGTAAAGGGAGACCAGTTGCAGTTTACGTCTGTGTTTAATATTGGAAGAGTTTGAGGTAACCGCAAACCTGCAAACCTGGGGCCACCGTGTGTGAAGCTGGACATTTGATCTGCAACACTGCTGAACACAGCTATTGTAAAAAAAGGCAGCCTGGAAGACTGATATCCCTACCCTGATTTTTGTTCCATTTGCAGCACTCATTGATACAATTTGTGTCTGATGGGTTTAATGCAAACAGGGCTCTTGTTTTGTTGCTCCTCTGTATTACATATTTTTTAAAGGTCAATATATGTATAATTCAAGTTTGAATATGAAATATCTGCAACAAAAACAATAGAAACACTGAATCCATTCCATAAAAGGCAGGTTGATACACCAGTGTTGGGAACCCTATAAACACAAACAGAAACATACACTGGTAATCTGTCAGTGAGCTAAGAAACATGAGGTACAAGAGAAGCCACTCAGCTAGTTAAATTCTAGACTGACATCTTGAGTAAAGTATGGGGAAGGGAAATCTAGGAGAAAGGTTTAGACAGCTAAACAGAAAGTAAACCATCACTTCCTGGTGGAGGGAAAATAAGCCACTAGAACAACAGCTGGTTTGGTAACATGCTAGCCATGTTAACTTTAAAGTGTGTATATTTCAGTCTTGTGTCTACAGCTTCCTAACCCAAGCAGCTTAAAGAAATCAGTTTTGATGCATATTTTAAAAATTTAAACAATTATGAATTTATTAGCAAGCAAAACAGCTCCTACGTATTTTAACAGCATTACAGCACTTATGTCTAATCTCTGTTGTCTAAATATGTGTATGACATTAGATTCTCTATTCTGACCTCTGTTTTACCCACAAAAGATATTTTTTGGCAGACTTCTTAACATATTTGACACCTCTGTAGGAAAAGCTCAGGTGTTCCCAAGTGTTGACTCTGGGTCCTGGAACCAAGTTTTCTCACGCCTCAAACAAAACCTTGAATTTTCAGTTTATCTTTTAAATCTCTAAGTATGCAGAAAATCCTTTCTTTACTGTGTTGGTGGTAATGATGTAAATGAGGTGAGGTCACCTGCCTTCTTGCCCCTTAGCCTTTTAACCCCTGACATCATGTGGAGGTATTTTTTTCGAGGCTCAGCCTGATCTGAATTTGGCAGGTTAAAGGAAGAGTGGTATCTGAGCTGGAGTACTTTTGTACTTGTTGTATCATTAATGGGGCACTGATAAAGATACGCAGAGCTCCAGGCTGTTTGCTACAGATGAGGAGACAGGCCTCGAAAACTGATGCGTTTATCTTGCATTTTCCATCTAGGCCACGTTTTGGTTCAACTCACATGTAGGTCTTGTTTTTCTTTGTTTTGCTTACTTTTGTTTTTTTAAACTGACGGTTATAATTGATAGACTAAAAAGCTTTAATAATATACAGTGGAGTCCAAATGTCTGAGTTCACTAATACATCAAATTGCTTTGTTATCCCCTGTTAGTTTTATATGCATTTGCTTAGTCTGGCTAGTTTGAAAAATCCAGCACAAACATACCATTCAGATGTCAGATCTCATGCACTCATATTTTACGGTGAAGTAATTTGCAGCATAAATCTCCTTGCATTAAAAATGTTTTGAGCTGGTCAACAAGGTTGACGGGGCAGTGCAATCCGAACGTAAATCAGCATAAGTGATCGAATAGATTTTTCTGTGTTAATGTAACGTTGCTGTGGTGTGCACAATAATTCAAACGAAGGGAGGGAGCGAGCATGTCCAGCATCCAGCCCTCAATTTGCCAAACCAATGTGGTTGGGTCATCAAATCGACAATGTGATTGACCCATCAATTGACCCCTGCTGACCTCTCAGGCCAATCAGGCTAATGGCAGCTAGTGGTTCAAGCTTTAGCTCATAGTATCCTTTCAGTTGCGCCGCTTACTTGTGTGTTCACAGACACACACATAAACAAACGCAAACTGACATCCAGGCCTATCTCACACCCTGGGTTTCTAACCAATCTCAATTTTAACTGCCTGTATTGGCACGCCCTTCACTGGGGGACTCTTGTTAGCATTGACCTTTCTCTCCCTGCATCCTTGTTAAAATCAACAGTACTGAGATCATTTCACTTTACGATGCAATAACACAAAATGACTGCAAGTCTAAGCCTGTTTTGGAATCACTACTAACTTTTTGACCATTGCCATTCTTGTGTAAATGTACAAAATAAACATGGAGCTATTTTTTATATTAATCATAAGAAATGCAGAATCACCATATTCCATCCAAACTACATTACAAACATCAATATGTTTCAGCAAGTTGGATCTCCACAAATCAATGATTTAAAATTATGCACAATATAATAATTCTTGTAGAGGGAAAGGGGGGGGTGTCTTGATGAGATGAGGCAATAGCAGCTGTATTGATCTGACTCAGAATCTGGTAACTGTATCATGTTTCCACTTATTTGATGTAATGGTAGTGTATGGATCATTAATTGACAGGTCAGCATACATGAGGACTAAGAGAAAAAGGCGACAGCTCTGCCACCGACTTGTACCAATATACCATGCATTCATTTTTACTTCTTAGCCAGGCAACTTCAAGGTATCGTAAACAGCATGCCAAATTTAAATGCTCAGAGGCACCGGTAAAGTTACTGTTCCTTGGCTTGGTTTGAAATTCACATTTCAATGAGAAACAACTGAAAACAGAAAAGTTCATTCTCTTCATAACTCTTCAGATTTTAAAATAGTTACACAGGCAACATGTTTTTCATCCTAAAAGTAGAATTTTTCTACAAAAGCCCTCTGTGAAATTCTCATGGTAACTGTTGGCTCACACTTGTTTTTTCCCCCCTTTCAATGTTGCTTTAGGTTTGAGACTGCTCAGCTTACAAAAAGAAGCATATGGACCTAAATGTGTGGGATTGTAGCAGCTAGTGAGTAAGTCAGCCTCTCATGTTCCTCCTTCACAGAAAGATCTGCAGTGTTTTGGTGGTGGAAGTCGGATGGATGTCGACACATGCTTCAGAGAGCAATCAGTGTTTGGCCTGAAATGTCTTTACATTAGCTCAACTCAGCTCTCTAGAATTACATATACATAAACTATGACAAGTAAGAGGAAAACTATAAAAGTAATGACAAAGTTGAGAGTTTACTCAGAAACAAAACATATACCTTTAATGATTCAAACAAGTTTCCTGTTTCACCTTTTTATTATTGTTTTTTCCTTTTAAGCAAGCTATTATCAATATCTCTGCTTCCAAATTATCAACCTAAATAAATTGCACATCTTTTCCAAACAGAGGAATTTCTCCACCATCTGTTCAGCGACGTAAATCGGGGTTTGTTGATGTAAACCACCTCCTTTTCTCAAACTCCCCCCAGTGAGGACTGAAACAGGCCTAATCCCCCAGTCTCCCCTGCCCTCTAAATCATCCCTGCATATTAATAGCTCTGTACATCACTACCAGATAGAGAGAGGTCTATATGCAAATATGCAAAAACGAGGCCTTGGTGTGATTGCAGATGATGAAAAAGAAGACAGAACGTACTCAGATTTTTAAACAGCTCATGGGCTGAGCAAAAGCATTTTGCACCCTCTAACTTTAATTCTGGTATTTAAAAGACATAAACTCAGATACTGTGCCCTCCCACAACACTGTGTGGGTATGGGAGAGTCTGTGTTTAATCATGCTTTATTCAATTTTAGAGACGAGATGTGATATTCTAACTTTCACCATTCCTCCCGTCTCCAGTCATACTGACAGCGTATTCACATCTGCTGGCATCCGAATGCTCTCCCCTGGTCAGTCTGCCTCAAGCACTCCTACTTCCATTCCTGGGTCCAAGCTTCACAGCCTTCTCATCTGTCCTTACAGATGTTTCCACATCAGTCAATAATCCAGCCTAGCCCCCTTATGCCAAGGATTAACAGTAGCCAAACCCAATCCAGCCACATGGGCTGGGGACAGGAGAAAAAGGAAAGACAGGCCAAAAAAGATCTATTGGAATCAAAATAATGGAAAATTGATCGTAATCTCTACCTGTAGCCTTTTCTCTCCTCAAAACAATACCGAGTCCAACACTGACACATGTGAACGTGTCTTTTGGCAAAAATAATCAAAATCATAGAAGTTGTGCAAAACAATTTGCAAAACTTTTGCAATGCAATATTTTAAATTAACATGTGTCCAGATGAAGACTTAGGACCTTTGCTTCAACAGAAAAAGGTTTTAATGATAACAGATGGCTCCACAGGATTCACACACACACACACACACACACACACACACACACACATGTGCACACACACACGCACGCACAAGAGATGATGAATTTGTAAGGAAAAACACTGAAGGGGGCTGAAAGTGTTTGAACAGGCTTGTGGCTATTTCCTTCATAATTCAACTTTATATGGCAAAGAAACTTGGAAGCCACAGTCTGACGCGACTGCTTGCATCATGTTTTATTTTAATTAGTTTAATTGAGTACTTAATTTGCCACCTAAGCTTGGCATCCCCTGCATGCCTGCCTTGGAAGTGGATCAGTGTTAGGCCCTTTCCTCATCTTTTCAATTTATTTATTTAACTTTAGGCAAGACTTGTTCATGAATAATTTCCTCAACAGAAAAACATGCTCAGACTAGCCTTCCCTTGAAACAAAGCGTACCATGCAGCCGGGACACATGCATTTTCATATATATGGTTAAAGTTTTGCCTGACAGGACTAATGAATCTTTGAGCAGCTTTATAACATAGCACAGCGTAAACATGGCTTTGATTAAACTTTCACTAATTAAAGTCTCTCTCATCTTATTAGCCCGAATAATTGATTTAATTTGTCTTCGCTTAACTATTGGCTGTGACCTCTACTTAGTTAATGAATTAATTGATTTAGCCCAAGTGTATTTGAAGGAGTCAAAGAGGATTTTGACATGTTGCTCCTTTAATCTTATTTATTCTAGACACTCTTTGGGTCATGATGGCAATGTATTGGCAAATTTTTTGGGGGGTTGGGAAATGAAGCTTTGGCTGTGGACTGCAACTGCAGTCTACAAGTACAGAGTCTATTTGTCCCTCTGCAGTATGTCAGTGAATGAAGAAATAGCCTTGGCAATGTCATTTTAAAAGTGCCATTATTCAGTTACTTTCAAACTTGCAAAGAAACTTGAAACACACACAGATTGTAGTTATTACCACTACTTTTTTTCGCCAACCCCACCTTTGAGAAAATGAGGCAATACTCTAAAGGTCTACATATTTTGGAGGAGAAAAATATGAGTCAATAATATAACCATAATGCATGATTAGATCCAGTATATATCTTTTACAAGGGCACTTGGAAGTCTAAATCACAAGCTCCCACTTTACTGACATCGTTTTTCTTAGTAATGGTACGAGACAGAGGAGCTTCCTCAGCTGTGATGCAGTTATTAACCAGATGTAGGGGAAAGGCGACATCTAAACTTGGCACCATTTAGTGCCATTTGCAGCTGTAATGGTGCTGTATATGTCCATTCATCAAACAATGCAATAATGCAGGGGCTGGATTTTGTTCAAAGGGGCCCATGAAGTAAAGAAGAGAGACAGCCCGCTGCCCTGCCCTTGAATGCGCTGTTGCTTGGTGGATTTTCAAGTATTGGTTGTTGCAGTGAAACCTAAATAAACAGCTCCCTCCAGTGGTGGAAAAATTTAAATGTTGCCTGATGTCGTTTTTCTAGACAAAAAAAAAAAAAAGAAAAGAACAGGAACATCTATTTTTTTCCTTTCAGCTGCTCTTTCAAATAAAAAAAAATACAAAAAGGAACTAAATGTTTTATGACATGCAAATTTTTAAAAAAGGAAAATAAAGATAGAAAAATGGCAATTTACAAATGCATTTCATTCCATTTAGACACAGTATGATTAACGTGTATAATGATAAATCTGAAACCTTCTATTGCAAACCTGTGTTCCCGTGAGCAGATTAGATCAGAATCTCCCATTATGAAACAACTAAATTCAAACTTTGTCCTGTTCCTTTCAGTAAGCCTTGGAATTAGGTCAGATCATTTAATTGAGACCAATTAAAAAGAAACAGCTAACCTGCATTGAACAACAGTAAATTGAAGAACTGTCCTAGTAAATTTTTGTGCAGGTTTACAACTTTCAAATGGATTACAGATTATACAGATTATTGACATGCAGTAACCAGGTCTCTCACTTGTCTGACATAAATGTGATCTTGCATGGAGATCTTTTTGACACCTTTTCCCTTGTCCTTGATCTCTATGTGTCCTTTCCTACAGTGTCAACATTATTCATACCTGAGAAAGGAATCTGGTTCCTCACTTCCTGACAGCCAAGGATAGCATTTCGTTTCCTGAATGACCATCATTAATCTTCCAAACAGAAAATAGTGCAACCATTTACAAGTTCACATCTCAAGAGACTTAGATAGGCAGAAAAGTTTCTTCTTACAGAGAAGAAACTCAGCTGTGTCAAGAAGTACAACAACCTGTGTAGTAGCACAAAGATAAGAGGAGCAGCTCTATCTGACAATATGGAGTTTCTGACAACATGGGTGTGATAACAAGGATATATAGTAAAAGGGAAATGTTTCGTGAGTTTTCAGCACTTCAATCTCAAAACTCATAGTATGGCCATGGGGGCACAACAGGAATTACACCGTTTGACATAAAGTATTGTTTTGTGCATAATAGAATAGCGAGAAGGTCAGTGCTTCTGTAAACACCAATCCCTGCGATCAGAGCATCCATCTGTCCATAATCTGCAGGAGGTCAACCTCCATGGTCATATTGGGCTACAAGCAGTTAACCTAGACCCAGAACCACTGCAGTCCAAGATAACCACAACTACACAATCATGTCAAACCAACACAACCGCTTTGTTGCTCATTTCGGGCCTTTGAGTGGAGAGAGCTCTCATCCCTCTTACATTATCAGTCAGCAAGAAGAAGCACAATTCAACAAAGTTACCCTGAACACACCAAAGCTAATTACCATTAGCACTGGCTCATTAGCATTAGCTTTGGCTAGCTTTGGCTTTCGCTAGCCAGTTAGCATTAGCCACCTTAGCCGAACACATTTGTTTTGACAGCAAGTTATATAATGCTATCATGGCCTTTGGAGCCGGTCACTGTTGAAAACAGACATGTAACACTATGTATTTTGAACTTACTTAGACACTGAGGAGAAGGAAAGCTGGAGCCATTAGCAGCAGGTTCACCGTCTTGGTTAAAAAAAAAAAAAGGTCCAACTGGCGTAGAAACTCAGCTTTGGGCCCGCTGCGTGTAAGAGTACTGATCCGGATGGATCCGGTGAGAAACCGGACAACATCTGAACAGGTGTTGTGATTAAGTTTTGTTCCCTCCGGCTTTAATTGAGTTTCATGTAGCGCCCCCCCTTGGCAAAACAAACACACACTTTGATGCAACACATCTGCTTTTATTTTATCCGAGAAAGCTGACAAACAGCTATAACTATGGGTGGCTGAGAGAACATACATGGACCTTTATATTACTTTGTTAGTAGGAGGCTGAAAGATGGCTTTCCTAATTATGGGAAATTGTGGAGGGTTTCTGTTGTACTACACCTCGCCAGAGGCCGATCCGTGTAGTTACAACAACAATGATGTGCTGCCAGACTGCACAACAAAGACAGCAAAGAATCTCACATTACAGCACACATAGGAGGTTAGATTTCCTAACCTGCTCCACCCCGTTCTCTACTTTATCTTTATGTAGGAAATAGTATTTTGATGATGTGTTATTCTTTGAATGAGTTTTACAAAACCTTTAACATGTAGTTCGTGTATAAGCTTGGAGTGGATGGAGAAACACAAATGGATTTTCAGTATCCCTAAAGTGACTTACATATAATCCGAATGAGAGGTCACCTTATTCTTTTTCATGTCAATGATAGGAATCCAAATAAACACATCTGAAGTACATATATTAATATTGAAAGTGACAACTTCTCTTTTCGTGATCCAAGACAAGGCCAGAGATTGCTGTGTCACAGTTTGGCACTGACAAGCCAAAGTTCAACCTTGTGCAGAGGAAATAAGGCTTAATCGGCAAGTAATGGGGAAATGGAGTGCTGAAAGCAGCTCTTTAAAAGAATTCAATACACGTGCTGCTGTAACCCCCAGCATAAGTGAAAATAGCTCAGAAAAAGAGTCCATTCAGGCAAACAGAAAATACAATACAACAATATAGATGGCTGCTGTTGAGTGGATTCAAAGGCTGGAGTCGGTTGCTTGTGACTAACACTTGTGCATTGGGTTCACTTACAATTCTGACATTTTGTTTTGAATGAAGATCAATATTTGTGAACCACATATGAGATAAAAAATATTACATTTTATTTTAAGTGGGATTTTTTTTTTTTTTTTTTGTGGTATTGAAAGACGTTAAGTTGTGGACCTAACCTCAACAACCCACTGCTCACTCATAATGTAAACATATTTGAAGATATCCAGCAACAGTGAGCGCTCTCTTGTGGACAACACATAAAAACAGGAAGTTGAGTTTGCTGACTTAAGATTTTGGCTGCCATTCAAATTATTATGCTATGGATTTCATTACTAAACTCAATCATAATGTGAAAGCAAAGTACATGGATGCATATATTCAGCCACTGTGACAGCTTTATGTATGTTTGATTAAATAATATAAGGTTTGTTTTTCTAATTTTGCATATTACACTTTTAAATTTGTAGAAAAAATGACCCAGCATTCCATTAACAACTGTAATAAACTCTTATTTAAGTTAATTAATGTTTTTTTTTTTTATCTTTTAAGGCCTGTATTTATTATGATTTATGGCCACCTGCTGCCATCTGGCTTGCTGTAAGATAGCTGCGATATAATCCTTCAGCCAAACTATTAATCTGCCCAATGAAGGTTACTTGATATATTGAGTGATAGCGTAAGGGACCTACACTTTTGAGGATGCAATATGTACATGTTGCACAACCTTGTGAGGTTTAAAGATACCCATACTTTTTGCAATTTTTTTTAAGTTATTATTTATTTATTAGTTTTACAAAAGGACTGTAAGGTAAAAGTATGATATATCCTTGACATATGGTGTAATACTGTAAGTCGTGAAGTTCCACAAACACATCTAATCTCTAGCAAACTTTGATTCTATTATTTTGCACAAATGACTGTATCCATTTCATGTTCACTCTTTTCAGTGAGTTTTAGTTGGTACAGCCTTCTGTGGGAAAAGGTGATGTCACTTCTTTCTATGCAATAAATTAGGATTTGGTAATATTTGGCTCAAAATCTGTTCAATACTGCTCAGTAGCTCCATCCATGCGGTTCAAATATGTTTTTATTTGAAATCTAGATAAATAAAAACTTTTGTTTTGAAGCCACTTCAAAACCAAAATAACCCCAAAAATTTCCTCATATGTAAAATTTATAAAAGCTGTTAAACTACTTGTGCTTTTATACATACATTGTACAAATTAAATTTGTTTGTAGATATGAAAATTATGTAATTTTTGTTAGTGGTTGTGTCTTATACGTCCTGCTTAAAAATGATCATGTGATAAGGAAAAACTTTTTTTTTTTTCTTTTTTGAGTCATGGTTACACAAAGCAAAACTTCCACAGCCTACAGTGTAATGTAGTAACTGCCCCGTGATGTGTTGTGACTGTGGGGTTATGGAAGGGACTGCTGGACATTTGGCCCAGCTCAGTAGAAATTATACAGTAAATATACACCATATTGCCAAAAGTATTCGCTCACCTGCCTTGACTTGCATATGAGCTTATGTGACATCCTTTTGTTAATCCATAGGGTTTAATATGACGTCGGTCCACCATTTACAGCTATAACAGCTTCAACTCTTCCGGGAAGGCTTTCCAAAAGGTTTAGGAGTGTGTTAATGGGAATTTTTGACCATTCTTCCAGAAGCGCATTTGTGAGGTCACACACTGATTTTGGACAAGAAGGCCTGGCTCTCAGTCTCCGCTCTAATTTATCCCAAAGGTGTTCTATCAGGTTGAGGTCAGGACTCTGTGCAGGCCGGTCAAGTCCATCCACACACAACTCTCTCATCTATGTCTTTATGGACCTTGTTTTGTGCACTGGTGCATAGTCATTTTGGAACAGGAAAGGGCCATCCCCAAACTGTTCCCACAAAGTTGGGAGCATGGAATTGTCCAAAATCTCTTGGTATGCCACCATACCATAGCATATACCATATGCTATGGTATGTGAGAGATTTTGGACAATGGGAATGTCACTCAAGTCCATATGAGAGTCAAGGCAGGTGAGGGAATACTTTTGGCAATATAGTGTATTTGATCTTCAGCTGAAGTCCAAAGGCAGCAGCAGCCTGTCCGGAGGAGCACGTCCCCTTTAAGGCGGCCACTGACGTCACTGCAGGGTGACTCGTTTATTTTGCGACAGGACGACCGGCTCGCCTCCTCTGGCTCATCTCTGCTGGCATCGTGGGAGAAAAAAAAAGAAAAAGAAAGGAAGAAAACAAAATCCTCTGTGTTTACGTTACAGTCAGCTGTTTATAATGTGATACAATCTGAGTATCAAACACCAGTCGTCTCTTTTATAGAGGAGGAAGGCGTCGTGGTGTGTTGCATGTAAGATGGTCATTGGCTCTGCGCGATCACTTATTTCCAGACTAGGATATGGATGATAAAGGTCCTTTCTTTCTTTAGGATACTAGACTGTGTGCTTAGCTAGGATGATTTTATACAAACATGATCAGCAGCTTTATGTTCATATGTAGGCTTAAAGCCATCATTTCAAACGTTCTGTTGTTGTCATCTGAAGAAAATGAAGCATGCACAGGCCTGCATCTTTTGGGTTGTGTGCATGTGTAGTTTGACAGTGTGCCAAAAAACATACAGTAATGATGTGATTCCTTCACAGAACCTTGTTGCACTTGATGGAGAGAACGTTGCTGACTCCAGTCCCAGCTGCCACGTCTCATCACTGTGCTCCAGTAAGAGCCAATCTTTGCTCCACAACCAAATGAAGCTATCTGCCTCCCCTGAAGCTGCTCTCACAGAGGCCTCCACTTGTACCTGGGACTACTGTGCACTGTGCTGGGCTCCTGTAGCCCACCCATGCCTGTGATCCCCATCCCACGGCGGGTGCGCAGCTTCCATGGCCCCCACACCACCTGCATGCACTCGGCCTGTGGGTCGACACATGCTTCCAAGCTAGTGCGCACCAAGTACAATAACTTTGACCTCTACCTGCGCTCACGTTGCATGTACAGCTTCCTCCGTTTCCTTCTGTACTTTGGCTGCAGTCTGCTGACCTCTCTGCTCTGGGTGGCGCTCTCTGCTCTCTTTTTCTTGCAGTACATCAGCGTGCGCGTGCTCCTGCGGCTGCAGTACAAGCTGTCTGTCATTCTGCTTTTGCTGGGGCACAGGCGCCTGGACTTTGGGGTGGTCAATGACCTGATCATCTACAGCATGCAGATCACCATGTTTCTGGTGGGGGGGCTTGGCTGGTGCTTTATGGTGTTTGTGGACATGTAGCTGCAATGTGGGAAATGTAGTGTACAATGTGGTTGCTTCACACTGTAATGTCAGCACTGTGTGGTTTTATGGGACAACACACACCTTGAGCTTGTCCCATTGAACTGCCCTCTGTCACCCAGCTCTTGTCAAAATGACCATTTTGACATCAACTCATAAAACCTTATTGGTTTAGTTTCAGAAATTATAGAATCTGAAAAGAATCTGTGTAACATCAGATTTATGACGTTTATATTCTATCACATTTTTACCGTATTTTCTTGCCATTTGTAAAATGTTTTCACAAATTTTAAAGGGCATGTCGACCAAAAAATCTTTTGTTTACTGTTATGGAAAATGTGAATGTCAAAGTCAATGTTGCACGGAAACGTTACTTAGTATGTGACTGATGAACATCGTGGATGTGTGATGCAAGGCAGTCATGTGTGCCAAACTAACACAAGTTGGGCTCCAGAAGCAAAAATGTACAATGATTACCACGTTGATTATAAATATACATGGTTGGTTATAAATATATGCCCCCCACGGAGATGATGCTAATATTCATTAACTTAAAGTGGCTAAAACAAGTGAAGTTGTTGGCAGAAGTGCAGTATAATGTCATTTTGTGGTATGGGTGGGGCAGAACAGGAGAGAGGGAAGCTGTTCCAGTGACAAACATGAACTTTTTTTGTAAAGTTATTTAATAAATTTTCTGTTGATGAAATGTGTTTTTGCTTTAAACTGCATGTTCAAGTGAATGTGTTTACTTGTGTTGTCTAACACCCATGATGGCATGCCTAGAGCTGTGTCATAAGAGTGTGTGACAGTTCAAATTGAGAACGGCTTTAGGTCAAGTGTTCCATCAGTCGCTCTTCACATGGTTTCAGAGCTGATCTGACAGACTTCTCTGTTTAGCTTCCCACACACACAAACACCAACCACATCTAGATCCCGCTGTTTCTGCCAAGCATAACAATGGAAATGGCTGTGTCCCAATCACCTTATTTAGTCTCAGTTTCACATTGTGTGAACTATGCTTACAGGAACTAACATGGGTAAAACAAGTTGAAACATTTTAATACCCAACTTTGTATAAATATACATATTGTGTGTTTGAATGTACAACATCAGTTCAGATTTCCATTGTTGTCTTTCTCTACCTCAGGAGAAGAACATAAAAAAGACTGGAAACTGAAACTAGAAGAAGGCCGTCCTTAGGTATGAACTTTTGACACAGTGGCTGTTGGCCTGTCTAAGACATGCTTGAGACTGGTATGACCTCAGGCTGCAAATGGATAATCAGTGGACAACAATAAGCTTTTGTTCTGAGGATCAACACATCATATGCCTCTTACTGGGAGCCCAGGCCAATCTGACAGCCCAGTTACACGAGAGGAGAACTAGATTGAATAATTGCATGAGTTGTCTTGCGGTGTCTGGCATAGAGCTGTACTGCAGATGAGCTTGATCATTAAGTCACTGCCTACTCATTTTCATTTCTTCTCTTTTGTTTGAAAATTGCAGTTATTTGCTGAGCCTGAATGACTTTGGGCTTTTTCTTTTTTCTTTTTTTATTTGGCCGATTCTTTAATCGACATCCTCACCCCTTCTGCATTTGATGCCCTTTCTCCAGTTCAGATGTGGAACTAAAAATCCCATACTTATGAAAAACGTAAGATACACAGTGATATATTACTAATGACCACATGAAATGTAAATATTTTGCCCTGAGCAGTGATTCTCAAAGATTTTTACATCAAGGAAAAGAACCGTTAAAGTGGCCACCATTTAATGTGATTCTGTCCTTGGAACTCTATTATGGTGAAAATTATAACATTGCCCTTTTTGCTTAAGACCCTCTCAAGCCTCTTCAAGAACTGCCTGGGTTTTCCTGGACCTTAGAATGAAAACCATTGTGCTTGAGCATTCAGAATGATTCAAACATGTGACTTTAAACAACATTTTTGCTTGCAGTGAAGTGTATCATGCCATGTGAACTTCATTCATCCTATTGTTACAGATCAATGAATGTGAAGTTTGACCTTCTATATTGTCATTATGTTAGACCATATTAAAGCTGACACCATTAGTGGGCTTTTTATCAGGCTATAGTAACATCATCTACTGGTTTAGGTGAACAGTCATGATAATAATAATAATAATAATAATAAATATCTTTAATGTCATTGCAAACATTATCAGGGACATAACTGCACTACTGGCATATGCCTAAATACAATAAGATCATTATAAACTTACCCTTAATACCGCAAACACATGATAGTCCAGCCAAGAACATTACAGAGCCACCATACACTTTTTAAAATAGTAGGAGGCACAATAAGCATACTGTAAAATATAAACCATCAATCCAATGTAGGCCCATGTATAAGTTTCATAGGACTATACAGAGTTTTGTCTTTTCATAGCACGAGTGTTGAAGGTGGCATGGCAGCATGGTGGTTGTTGCCCCACAACAATAAGGTCACGGGTTCAGTTCCCGGGCCTGGGGTCTTCTGTGTGGTCTTTGCATGTTCTTCCTGTGCCTGTGTGGGTTTCCTCCAGGTACTCCAGTTTCGTCCCACCGTCCAAAGACATCATGTTTGGGTTAATTCGTGACTCTAAATTGTCTGTAGGTCTGAGTGTGAGTGTGAGTGGTTCTTGGTCTCTGTCTGTCTCTGTGTGTTGGCCCTGTCCAGGGTGTACCCCCCTACAACAGAGAAACGGATAAGTGGTAGAAGATGAATGACTGAAAAATGAGTATTGAGCGGTGGATAAAACTGGGTATCACACAGAAGCACTTTCACAAACTGACAAGATGGAAGAAGCATGAGAAGCTTCAAATGAAAAGTCATGGCAGAAGAGATTAGGCCAGATGATATCATAATGAACCGTAGTTTCATTTAATAAAATATATTTCTGTGTATTGGTACTTTCATAGGATTACTAAGTATAATTGCAATCAAATTCTTTAAATCAATTTTTTTTATCTAATAGCTTTTGACGCTAGTTGTGTTAAGTTACTACTTGTATAACAGATAAAATATTAAAACGTTTTTAAAAAATGTTTCCTTTTGTTTGCTTAGATAGCTCTCATTATTTTCAAATGAATCTAAATAAAGCATATATATATATATATATTTGAATGCACCATTTTAAATAATAATAGTAAAACCAAAGCTGGCTATAACAAAATGTCAACCAAACCCAAAACCATGATAACATATATATATGTATATATATCACATAGTGACCCGTGCAGTGAGTTAGCAGGAAGATGTGCTGCCACCATGAAGTTTGCAAGCCCTGCAGTGATATTGCATGTCTGCAGTACAGAAAAGTTGACTTGAGGTCACGCCGCCAGCAGTTGGCGCTTACAACTTAGCAGAACAGCACACATGCGCATCATGTAGCCTGAGCTGTCATCACATGGACACGTGAGGTAACCACACATGTACATTTTCTGTATGGGCGCAGCAAAGCGTTTACATGCACGCTTCGTAAGCCTTTTTCGAGTAATGCATCACACACACACACACACACATACGCAGAGTGGGGGCTGCGGGGTAAATCGCCTGGATGGGGTTGAGGTGTTGTTTGCTGTCCACAGAGGAGCAGTCTTTATGCCTTTAAGCCTGCGGAGTGCACCGGGTTCAAGTGTCCGTGAAGGCGCACGATATGACCCGCACACACAGTTCTGACAGTCCGTCCGCTGCGGAGACTTCCACCGGGACAGTGCACACCTACAGTAACCTGGCGGCTCCCAGCAAAAATGTCTGTGTCTTTAAAAAACAACTCTATACCGACCGGCTGGTGCATGATGTCAGGCTGCCTGCAGTCCGTATAGCGTTCATGTGAGCGGCGTTCACTTCCTGTAAAGGGACAGAAGCGGGCAGAGAGAGAGTGGGATAGAGAGATGGGGGACGAGCGGCTGAGATAGGACGGGACTGATAGAGAGAGCCAACGGAAGAAGGGGGGAACCGTGGCCTGCTCTTCTTTCTTTTTTCTTTTCTTGTCCTTTCTTTTCTTTCTCTCCCTCTCTCTTTTTTTAAACACCCTGCAAACTTTATAGGCTTTCCGAAGAGAAAGGCTGCCACATCTGCGCCAACTGACGGTCGCAGTTTATGGATTAGCGACATATCTGGTAAATATATCACCCCCCTTCTCCTCCTCCTCCTCCTCCTCCTCCTCTCTCTCCCTGTCTTGGCTTGAAGTTTGCAGTGCTTGATTTGTATGACGCATAGGGGTTTTTTTTTTTTGTTGTTGCTTTTTTTTGCTATGCATTATCCCCTCGCTTCTCCCTCTTTAAAGGCACAATAGGCAGCTGCACACAGCGGACACAATGCTGGCATTACACTGCGAGTTAAATCGACAGTTCAACTTAGTTAGACCTAAAACTTTCTTCGCGAAATGTGCGGATTTTACGCGGAGCGTGGCGCGTAAGCGCAGCCAACCGCACATGGCACTGAAGGAATTCAATCAGATTTATGATATGTGCAATGTCTTCCACCTTCCCCAAAACGTCTAGTCTCACAATCGCGTTGGGCAGCTCTTTAAAAACCACAGGAAATAGTTCTGTCCTGAGTTTCAACTGTAGCCATGAGTGGTGAAAGTGGCATGATATTGTCAGTCTTGCGTCACGATGAAGTAAAAGAAAATCTCCACCCATAATGCATCCATTGTATTGATAAATGTTGCACGGTTGCTGAGATGAAGATAGACATGATACAATTCCATAGAATGTAGTTTTCTTTTCTTATCTAATCTAAAACAACCGGCTTTTCAAATCTTCAGCCTTCAGCGTTTACATTATCAGCACCGTTTCAACTTAAAATGATGGGTTTGTGTTGAAAATCTTCCCTTAATACAAGAGACACAAGACTTACCTTTAACATTTCTATTTATTTTGAAAATTGCATGATACAGACTAGACCATTTTTTATTCCTTTTTTGAGGATTGTGAATCAAACCAATCAACGTGGCCATATATTTAGCCTGGTGAAGCTGGAGTGAATTTTTAAGGATGAAATTGAAAAAGTTGAAAAACAAGTTTCCCTTTTATATATACTTAACAGTTGCCCTGCTGTTGTGTTGGTTGAGACTGTGTACCTTACCTGAACCCTGCAGGAGTCATCTGACTATACATACAGTAAACACCCCCACCCCTCCCGTTGTGTGTACATGGGTGCATTATGTGGCTGGCCCACATGTAGCATTTGGTAATTTTCTTCATTTCCTGTCACTCTCCTTCCCTCTCACACACATTAACTCTCCCTCTCTCTTACTGTTGCCCTGCTCTCAGTTTTACTGACTCTAATCCACAGTTGATTGTTGTGTGTTCGATCTGAAGATGACTGTGAAAAAGACCCCCCCCCCCCCCACTCCCTCAAATATTTGCAGGTTAGTTATAGGCTGCATCTTATCTTTGCTACGTGTTAACAACCCAGACTAACTGTATAACTTCACAGTATGGTTGGCATCTTGTGCCCTGACAGGTGCCACGCAGGTTGGATTGCAACTTAAAGCCAACTTTATAGAGTCATATGAATCATTTAGGCGGTGTAATGTGAAGTTCACAGTTTGTTTAAAAACATGTATCTCACAGTTTTACAGTAATGAATTCCACTTCGGAGTGTTTTAATGCCCATCTGTTTCTGCTTCTCTTATGTAAAAATATCACGGGTGATAATGAGGTGTGTTGTGCTTCTCTTTTTTTGTAGATAACTGAATCAATATGTATACATAGGTGTACCTGAGCAGCACAAAGATATCAATGTAGTTCATGATAGGCCTTGTCCAAATACGGGGAAATCATTTCGGGGTAATGTGGATTTGTACTGCCAAGTTTCTATCTTCAGTGTTTAACACAACATACATGGAAAATGTGGGGATTTTTTTTTCTTCTTTCTAAATGGGGGCCTTCCAACATCACTCGTCTTTGACTTGGATGTCTGCCAAAGGGTTGTGATGGCTCTTAACAGCTGTATTTTTTGTGTGTGTGTGAGTGTTCGCGTGTGTCTGTGGGTGTGTTAGCATATGTGAGTGTTTGTGCGTGTGCACTCACGCTGTGTGTCCTGGGATGCCCTTCCTCCATAGGCCTCACACTATACAGCATTCCACAAGGGGGCCCGGGGCTGTCTGTAAGTGGGGAGGGTCAAGGAGAGAGAGAACGTCAACACTGTTTGAAATGTAAGTGATGCAGATCCTGACAGAAAAGTGAGAGCTAAAACTTTTAGATTCATGCTTCATCTTTTGCTAGACCCAAAAATGAGTTTGAGCTGACGATTAAAAAAAAAAAAAAAAAAAAAATACAAAACATTCCTTCCTTTTTAGGGCTATCCAGATAATAGATTTTCACAACATGATTAGAATTCACTCTAACATCACAATAATATTAAATGATATGTAAAAATGTAAAATAATACAAATTATAATATCAGTCAAATTCATATTTAACTGTGTTGACTGGGTGTTTGCTGAATCAGACTCAAATCGGAGAGCAGGGTGTTGTAGCAAGTGTGATAATGAAGCAATAAACAAAATATCTACAAGGCCTTCATGTGTGTATTGTTAACACAATTTCAGTGTTTCAGTTTTTAAATATCACGGTTGCTGTCAGCATCGATATATCACGATGACAGTCAGACATCAACCTGTGTAAAATTTCTCTAAAGCTCTCTTAGAGATGCGTGGCAGAATTTTTGGTTGTAGGGACCTCAGGATCAGCAATTGGCAAATTCTGCCCTAAAGGTGCTTTCCACTTTTTTTTTCTCTCTGACAGCAAATATTTGAGGACAAGCTTCAGTCTTTATCGTATTTCACAAAGACAGACGCAGAGGAAGATTAAAATGGCTTGCTGATATGAAAAGTCACACACACTCCCACTCTTCCCTGCTTTATTAAGACACATTGGTCCAAACTACAACATTTAAACCAAGGAAAAAGAATTTGTCTGTGTGTGTGTGTCTGTGTGGGTGTGTTTGTGCAAGCTCATGCTTAGGGTACTTTTGTCTGTATATATGCTTGTGTACTTGTGCAGGGAGTGTGTTTATGTGTGTATGATTTTCCTCTCCTGAGACAGTGGATGAGTCATTGCTGATGGTATGCGATACAGTTCACCAGTCATACATCATGCTCTCATGCATTCGTCTTGTATTTTCTGTGGAACACAGAGCTAGTTAAACCCTGATGGATTTGAGGGGGGCAGACGCTGGTGTGTTCAGACTTGTTGGTTGTTATTCATGGAACTGAAATTCTCACAGGATAATGTAAAGAAATGTCTCCATGCTGAATGTTAATCAGAGAAATCAGCACAGATATGCGAAAAGAAATCACATATTGTCACAGGTGTTAAAAATGTAAGCCATATATTTTATTTGAATATCATTCTAATTTTCTGGACAAATTGGTCTTTACTCCAGCTCTTCTAAGTAGCTACAGTCTTTTTGCAAATTACAATTTAACTATCTCCAGGTCTATATTGGCTAGCTCCTCTTTGGCCCACATGTCCTATTTAATGTACCCCTGCGGCTGATAGGACAGGAGGATAGCATACTTCTCTTTTCTTTTTGTCTGTCATTGTAAGAGTAGTACACCAGCCAAATGGTTTAATAGATACACACATACATGAGCTACCTCCACAGGAAGAATACCCTCCTAGCTCCATGTACAGTTTTTATGGGATTATAATTTCGCAACTCATCAAATATTGATGAATTGTCAACATTGGATGTTGACATGCCCACATATTCCCTCATCAAAGTCAAAATTATGTTGAGAGTCGCGTCAAATCAGGTTGACCTTCAAATGAGTGAATTTGGAAGCACTGCAGAATGATACATTTACTGAGATAAACTAAATTATGTCCAACTAAATGATGTTTCATGTCCAAAAGTTACATGGAAGTCTGGTTTGGTTTGGTTTGGTCGTGAGGAGGGGAAATCATCACAAAAGAGATGGTTTGATTGCAGATATACAGTTTATGTGTGAAACCGCATTCCTAAAGTTGGCACCAGAAGATTTTTTTATGTTGCTTTGTCTGTCAGGACACTGTTTTTTCAACCAAGTTACATGTGTGTGCATGTTTGAGGCATAGAAGGTGATTGCCAAAGCCTCAATAGAGGGTTGGGCAGTTCCTCAAATTTGCTTCTTGTTTAATATATAATATGGCACAATTTCTTTCTTGGAATTTACTACGAGTGTGAGTTAGGCCATCCCACTTTCAGTATCATTTGAGGAAAATTTGTGCATGGTATGTGTGGCAATGTTTGTGTCTCTTTTGGTTTGAAGTTCTTTAAAATTGATGATGTTGCTGCGGATGTGAGTTTCTGAACCATAAACTGTAGTTTATTGTCATGTACTATGTGCAACCACACACACGGCAAGTCTATCTTTGAATATGCTGAAATACAGAAACGTGGAGAGAAAAAAAATAATGAGGGAGAAAACAAGAGTGAGGATCAGCAAATGCCATTAGGAATCTTGAAATGTAACTGATTTGGACTGCTTTGGCTTGCTACATGCTTTTCAGGAAGCCTTCCAAGCATTTAGACAATGAACAGTAAACATGGCATGTTCCTCAGAACAATTCCACATTAGATCTCAAAGATCACGTGTACCTTTTTTTTTTTTTCCTGAGAACTGACTGCCCCCACACCACAGTACATTGCAGATAGCGGTAGCAGCTACATTTCATGTTCCCAGTGTATGTACTGTACTTACCCTTGGCAAGGAGCTTTCACAAACTGACAAATGTGCAGAATCTCACTCTCTCGCTTTCTTTCTCTTGTTCTCTTTCTCTCTTGCTTTCTCACTGTCTCGCTCTGTCTCAGAGATTTCTGGTAAGTGACATGTTTGGCCGTTGGCATAATGCCTAGCAAGATCACATGGCATGAATGTCAAGCCTGTGTTGTGTGTGTGTGTGTGTGAGAGAGAGAGAGACTGTACATGTCTGTGCATTTGTGCTTGAGTAGAAAAAAGAAAAGAAAGGGAGCATGTGCACATTTGATTGTTCCAAGTATTTTCAGCATGAATAGGAGTACGTAGCCATAGCAGAGAATTAGACTGTTGAGAGGTATGACGGGGAAATGTTTCTGATACAGTCATGAGATCACATTCTCAAATAGGATGGAAAATTTGATTTTTTGCCCTTAATGATACTACATAGTCAGAGCTACTTTGCCTCAATTGATGGCAATTGTGCCATCAGCATATTAATAAATCCAAGAGGCTTATGTACTCTTATGGGGAGGTCTTTTCACTTGCTGATGTAATGTCAATTGAAAGAAATTCTGTTAATATCTCAAAACTGTTCATACTTATATAATCATTCTTAGTATTATCTGGCACTTGATTTCCAGTTCTGGGAACCTTGTTGAACTCCCTCTGTATGTTTAATCCCCAGTATGTCAGGGCTTATAATCATAAGGTCAAAGGCACTCACCTAAATATCTCTCGCTTAAATCAACTTTGTAACTCCCCATATCTTTGCAAAAGGCTTCATTGTAACTGAAGACAGTAGCTTGAATAGGTTTAGAACAATTTTCCCAGATTTAGATGTTCAGTGAGGGGACATTAGACTTACTGTGAAAGTCAAACCTATAATTCGGGGGATGACGCACACAGACATGCACAAACATACACACACTTACACACACAAACACATAAATAAACCCCACAGAATCATGCAGATACACACACACACACACTCACACAGAGGCAGACACAGAAGGAGAGGAAGGGAGAGAGAGAGAGAGCTCTGTAGATGGCATTTATCCTTGCAGCCCACCTCAATTTTCCATGCTCTTTTGCCGTGTGCTGTACATAATTAAATTGCTGCAAACTTCAAGCCTCTCTCAAGACTCCTGCCAGTAAACAAAGTTTGCTAATTACTACATAGGGTAATAAGTGAGGAAAGCAAATTGGCTGACCCCTTCTCTGTGGTGATGACTTGTCCTGTATGTGCACCTCATGTCCTAAAAGCCTGGCAGAATGCTGGTGGGGGCCAGTGGAAAAAGACAGGAATCTGAGGCGGGTCATTTTCATTACACAAGCCACCCCACCCCCCCTTATGTACATGTACATTAGCAATTACTGCTAAATTGTAGCATTAGCTACCTGATGCTTTCATTACAGTTGTGTTTGCTGCAGCAGGTTCGAGCCATTTCGTCTTTAATTTTGTTTTTGGCATTTCTTGGTTTATAATGTTTTCTTGCTTAAAATTGGATTAAATTTGTCTTATAATGACAACAGTTAATTTCTGGCAGTAAAATATTCTGATTAGTTAGCTTATCTCAGCATAAAGACAGAAAGCAGGAAGGTAATTAACATATGTCTTAGTCACTTCCTCTGTACAAGAGAAATGCTAGTTGTCTGACAAACTCATGTTAATAAAAAGAAACTAAGAAATCACTGCCTATCATTATACACATTGCTTTTGATTGACAGTTTTTAGGTTACAGGAAGGCAGATAAAAAAAAAAAAACAACAACAACAAAGACAAACTGTATAACAAAGCAAGCTCTGTGACCCTGTGTTCTGTCTTTATGTTAAACTAACCAGCTGGTAACAGGAGGTTCATATATACCCCCATATATAGTTCAGTAGTATCAATCTCCTCAGATCATTATCGGCAAGAATGTACCAAGAATCTTCAAAACAAGCAGATCATAAAAATAATTTCAGAGTAATTACTTTCTATTACTGTACTGCTTACACTGTAACTGCAAATAAACCACTCTAAACCACTAAAGGCCACATTGTGCCTACATAAACCCCTTTAATCAACTAAAAATGACATGACAGACACTTAAAAGTGTTAAAAAACAGTTTGTAATTTCATCAAACTAGTGTTGTAACTATTATGTCTTCATACACAATCACTCCTCTCCTGAACTTTTGTGTGTGTTCATTTTGTGAAGCCCCCTTATTTTTTAGTAGCCGTCATTTTCTCCTCCTCAACTGGCCAACCCACAGATATACATTTGAATATTATTTTAAATTTCAGTGGAATTTTTCTATCGTGCAAGGTGCTGTTAATTTCCAAGTTGTTGACTCAACTTGAGACAGCGATAAACAAGCTCTTTTCATGTTGGTCAGCAGGGGCTCTTTTATGTATTTTACCAGTGTGATGAGGTTATACAAGGTGACATGTTATTTGAGCACATGTGTGCTGGCTAAGTCTGTTGCTGACTAGAAGATTCATAGGTCACAGTGAAGTGTGTGTGTTTGTTCGTGCGTGCGCGTGTGTGGGTCTTTTGGAGGGGAGGGGGTATATGCACTCAAAATAAATTTGTATGTAATGCTGTGCACTTGAACAGACCATCTTTTATGATAAATTTTAACACATGACAACGTCGTTAATGTTTATCATGGGCAATCTTTGCTGCATGTCATGAGACGCTCTTTTGAACCACCTACTCTGATCCCGATATCAAATAGCATTTCATTCCCCCTGCTGTTTTCATTTAAGAGAGTGAAGTAAAGCATTCTGTCTGCCGTAATTGAAAAATGTACACGGTGCAATCGGTCGACGTTGGCACTGCTCTCTCTGTATGTCTTTGTCTGAGTGTGTGTGTGTGTGTTTGTGCATGCCAGTGTGTAGACAGTGGGGCAGTGATGCTGAAAGATGTGTCCTCATTTTTGCATTGCACTGGGCTCCTCTGGCAGCCATGTTGGGCTGCTCTGATGTCACGTGTGTCACTAAAGAACATTCAGCTCACAAACGACAGTGGAGGGTGATCAAAATGGCATGTTTATTCTCTTCATAGCCCCCCCCCCCCCCCCCCCAACACCAACACCACCACCACCACCACCACCACCACCCCGTCTTTGCTTCTGTGTCACTCTCTTCCTGCCACTCACTCTTTCACCCACTGTTGGCATTAAATGCACTGGAAACTTTACCATACAGATCTTCATTTAAGTTAATCTTTTTCTTTTTATGTCATTATGCAACTGCTCTTGCTTCATTAGAGGGATAGAAACAGAAAAACTGTGTTTTCACTGTGGAGGAATTGAAAGCTGCTTTCACACTTAAAGGTGTGACAATGCTGTCAGAGCACACCCTCATTTAATGTGTTTTTTGTTTTTTTTTTATTCCTCTCGCCTTGCATGCCCCTGTATGATTGGCACAATTGCTGCAGCTGTTATTAACCATTTTTAATTGTTCTTATAATATGAATCCACTGTCGTAACATGTCACATGCCTCCAACATGTGAATACCTACAGTAGGAACCTTCTCAGTGAAATTGCTTTATAACGTACCATGTGTTTCCAGCAGGTAAAAACCTATTGACCTGCTATATGACTGCAAAAGGAAATAAACTTTTGACCCATGTACTCTTTCATATTTGAAATCCTGAAGTGGTCCATAAAGTTCAATAAGGGTACTGAGAGAAGTTAATGAGTCCTCACTTTGATGTTTTTTTTATGGAGAAGTTTTAAGCGTATATCAGAAAAGACTAGTGCTTGCAAAATGCTTCTGTCTGTTGGATGGAGCAAGGCCCCAAAAGCTACAGTGATTAAAAATGAAGTACTAACCCTTCTAACGGTTTAATCTGTGATTCTTCAATATCATTCTGGCAAGCAAGGTATTTCTTAAAAGAAATAGCCCAAATCTCCATGTTACAGTTGATTTATTTTCAACTACTTAAGCACTGTTGGCTGAGACAGCTCAGATTGATCTAAAACAGCGAATATAGGTGGCTTTGACTTCTAGATAACATTTTATTGACCTCAATGTGGAGACAAAAGGGAGCAATAGATAGAAGAGAAAGATGTATGTTTTAATTTGGTATCACCTTCAAAGGTAAACTGTTGAGTAAAGCTACGGAGCAGTGAGGCTTTCTTTTTTTTTTTTTTTGTAGCATTTGCAGCAGCATCAATGTGGTTTCATGCTATTGAAGTTACCAAATATTAATAATTGGACATTTTTAAATACTTTATGAATTACTTCAAGGAAATTCACTGGTTGGGTTTATTAGTCCTTAAGTATACATACAGTGTCATGGTGAGTGGTTGAGTTAACACTCTTGTAAACATAACGTTGTTCAATAAAATTCAACAGGGTACCATTAAACATCTATTCGGCAGATCATCATTAAATACATACAGTATGTAAACAGTAAAATGAACAAATCTAACCTTTATATCCTCTCACCATTTCATTCCCTGGATGTGTCTAGACCGTCTTTGCTGATAGTATGTGTGTGCAGGATGGCCACTGATAAGCTCTCATTTCATGCTGTTTCATCCTTTTCCATCCATCCTCTACTGTGTCATGCTCTGTGAAAATCAAATCATGTTTGGAGCAAATGCACAGGGTGCATCACCACTGATACACACTGAAACACTCACAAACATACAGACCTCCTGTGAAATCTAACCTAATTGTAGTCCTTGTGTGACTGACAGTGACACTCAGCAGACCATCTCATGGCCCCTGTTGTCCCCAGAAGAAGGTCACGTATAAAGAAGATGTCATTGAAACTTTTTGGCTTCACGCTTGTGAATCAAAGTGCAAAAGCCACTGTACAAATTCGCTGTGTTTCAGCGTATGTGAGTGTCAGATGGTGTGCTGGCACAGCGGCGGAGCATCTGCTTTGTAATTGTACTTGCAAGAATAAATTATCAAGGTGCTCTTAAAGCAGGTATCAACTAGAGCCAATTAGCTCCTTCTTAAACTGGTACACTCCCTGCCACGGCACAGTCACAGTTCAGAAATGAGGCAGGGTGTTCAGGATGCCACACCAGCAACCCCCGAGAATGAACCGGTGTCCTTGTCAAAGCAGAATCACGAGGAAGGAGAGCAACACCTGTATTTTGATACTAAGGGCAAATACAGTTTTGTTTATTTTTTATTGAGTTTCACTTTGTCGGAGTCAGACAGTTACATGTTCAGAGACCATAGTGAAGTTTTTTTTTTAGGGGCTACAATCCACAACATTAGCCTTAAGTTCTACCTTCATTAAGGGAGGATAAGAAAAACTGCATAACTGATGATAACTTAGTTTATTTAGCTGCATAAGGGAATCCATTGCCTGCATAATACAGACTTTTACTTCACAATTCTCTGTGATATCTAATATAATAGCCCGTTATTCATTTGGCTTTTGCGCTGCTTGGTCAGTCTTTGAAATGCTCGTGGTAGGGTGAGTTACATGGTAATTGTTCATTCGTCCGATGGAGTGCGGGAATTGGAAACCCGACGGTAGCCTTCGAGCAGACAGACAATTCTTGTGCATACTGTGAAAAATAATCCTGCCAGCACCTCCGCTGTTCAATTAAAGGTGCTATGCCTGCCATAATTGACATCAATGTCAGTCTGTGCCCCATTGATTATTTCCGTTCCAGAAATTTCATAATGAGCTTTGAAATTACCAAAAATTTCAAAGGTGAGAAAAAGAAAAACAGCTTAAGCTCATCAAAACTGCTGCTTTGCTGGCGTATCAGTAGACGCCAACAAGAAACTAGGGACCTGATGTTTCTAGAAAATATAATTGGGTTGTGTTTTAGTGATACACCAGTAACATGGTAGCTGTGTGTGGATGCCAGTGCTGATGATTTATCAGTTAGAAATTGTCCCAAATTAGGAAATCTCACATGCCAGTCATGGCGGTGCATTTTATCCTTGTGTATACACCCAAGTGCCGTCGCTGTCAAACACATTTTTAGACACCTCTGTTCCACTAATGCCTCCTGAATCATGTTCTGTGTTATTGGGCTCTCTGTTCACTCCTTTTCTTCCTGTGCTGCTTTCATCGCTTCCTTATAAGTTGGAATTCAGGGGAGTTTTTGGTCTTGTGTCAGTGTTTGTTAAAAAATATCTGTCTTGCGTGAGAGCCAGGTCTAAGCTTCCTAGGCACTCTCACGTCACACTTATGTGTTGCTATAAACTGGAATGATCTAAAGGCTTTTGTGGTTCTGCAATATAAATTCAGCGTCCCCCCCAAAAAAACCCCTAAAACAATCCAACTGCCTTTGTCCTAACACTTTCCCTTGATGCTCTCGTGTCACATTGAATTCTCCTCCATTTTTCCTGTCATATGGACCTTTTTTCCCCAGAAATGGCAGCCTCGTATGCCTGTTTGGTGATTCTGACATTTTGGGGTCAGTAATGTGGAGGAGAAATCTCTTTTGATTTGATGTAGGTATCAATTTGTTGTATCACTTGGCTTCATCAGTTGCCCTGCTCTGAAAATCAGACACCAAGAGCAACAGTTTGAAAAGAAATCTCGGCATATACCAAGTCATATACCAAGCTGCCAAGGTCAAACTTCTAGTGGGATTATGTTTGTAAGTACAGCCAGTGTAGCTTATTTAGCCCCTGACTATCTCTGTTGTTTTTAGCTCTTACAGTTTCTTTTCTCACCTCCTTCTGAGCTTTACCTTTTTCTATCACTCTGCCTCAATTGCCTATTCATCTCTAACTCTGTTCTCCCTGTGACTGCACTTTGTCAAGTTTTCTCTTGTTTTTTTGTATTTGCATCTTTCACACACACTCCCTCTCTTTCCTCTCTCCTTTTTTTTTTCTTCTTTCCCTCTTGCAGTCCTCCTTATTGTTTCTTTCGGTTCAACTTCCCCTCCTGTACTTTTCGACCTTTCTCTCTCTTCTGTTTCTATCGTTTAAACCCTCAACAAAACAATTGTCATCTTCGTGGGGTGATTTGTGTGTGTGCGTGTGTGTTTGTGTGAAGCCAACTTGATGTCCTGTAGTAGTCACTGCTACTGTTTGTTTGTTTACCTCCCACTGCCACTTGGAGTCCATTAGGAATGCCTTTGCCTCAGGAGGATCATTCGCACACACACACACACTTGTGCACACATACTGTACATGCTCTTCCTCTCTTTTTCCCTCCGTCTGGTTTTCTCTCTCACGCACATCACTGTGACTGCAAGCTAAACGGACTGGTAGCCCACTGTTACTGGAGTTTTCTGTGTTTGATAAAGTCCCCACCCACTGTGAAATGTCAGTTTCTGGTGCAGTAAGCGCTGTTAGTCATTCAATTGCTTCAATGCCATTTTCATCAATCCAATTGCTGTAGCTCGATATGACACACATATTTGTGTATACATGTGTGCGTGTTGCTGTTAATTAATCCCCTGCTACAGCACAAAACAGTTAGGTTTTCAGAAAAAATGAATGTTATTGTTCATTTTGCAAAAAAGACAAGCGAGCCTTTGACCGTTTGATTTCAGGGGGAAATAAAGAGTGATTACTGATTACAGCAGCAGTCATTGTAATATAGCAATAAACCAGATTGATCAAATTCTCAAAATAATGAATCTCTTACAGATCCAAGAAACAGCAATTTTGAGTAACTGCTTAAATTACATATTATTAAATTGACAGTAGCTACAATAGCCAATCGGCACATCACTTAAAAAACAGACAAAAATGAAATGCGAACAATGGAAGACTGGCATGATATTTGTCCAAATAAAAGTGCACACAAACCACACTGACTACTCTAAATTACCTTGCTGAAATGGCATTGTTCAGTCCAAACATGGTGTATCATGGACCTCAATTAAGTCTGCAGGAACTGAACCTTTTAGCCATTTTGAGCAATTTAAAGTGGCTTTTAACACATCACTGACATTGTTTTTAAGTTAATATGGCAAACTTGCTATCATACAGTTGCCCATTTACATAAGCAGTAGATTTATGGCAATGTTAGAATTAATGGAGACTCTTGTCACTGGTGTAATGGAAATTGTCGTAAGTGTACTGTTTTTTAAGATCCCATTTTACAGTTTTCTATGACACATCGCAGGTCAGGAGACAAAGACAGATTGTGTGACCTTACTCTACACATAACTAGGCAGATTGCAGTAACCTCCCTTTCTGTCTGCGTCACATTTGCGCCTGTGTTTCATGAATTCCAAAGGACCTTCACTCGATAAGGAGACCCAAACCACAGCGTACTAATTCTTTAGATGATGTTTATCTACACAGGCAGATCAAAATAACCTTGTAATATAATCTATGTTTCAAATAAATGTAATTAATCTAACACCTCCTCCTCATTCCCCATTTTAGTCAATTCATTCTAGAAAGTGCTGTGGGTCAGATTTGCAAATGCATTGAATCAAAATGACAGAAAGACAAGAGTTGACGTTTTATTCAACAGAGATTGCCAGAAAACTGGTGACCTAGCTGACCTAAATTACATTTCCTTTTAGCTCTGTTTGTGGTCTCCACCATCTCCCAAGAAAGTTATTTGGCTCTTGAAAATGAGAAATGCTCATGTTTACAGCCACTAATTTTGTCCGTCTGCTATTTGATACTGACCAGGAGGGTTACAATGGGTTTATCAGATATTATTGGCTGAAAACAGCTGTCTGCCTGGACTGAAAGTGGCACCATGTAAAACCAAACAATGTGCGAAAAGATATTACAAAGCTATGCAGCACTGACGGGAACAGCAGAGCTGGCTTGAACATATAGCTGCTTTAAGTGACAAGCTAAAGGTCAGATTAGCTGTCATGATAATATTAGACATGGAGATCAAAATTTAAGCTTTCCCATACAAAAGTAGTTAAACTATATGAATCAGCATGACCAAATAAGAAGTGAGCCAGCACAAGATATTATTGTATATTTTGATTGAGAAAATATAAAAAAAACTTTTTATTTCAATCTTACAAGATCAACTAAATGTCCAGAATCATGACTATTACATTGAAAAAGATAAAAATTAAATTAAAAAGTTAAATTAAATAGCCATTATTTATTTACATTATTTTTTCAAAGCCACAGGGAGCCACGTCAGAGGGATGAATGAGCCGCGGGTTGCCAACCCCTGGCATAAAATAATAGTTATTTTCACATTTAATGTACTTGAGCTAATTGTGATGATTTATGATTTCACAGGTTTTAGGTCACATCATACTACACATCATATTTGGTTATCTACATTACTTTATATTTATGTTGTTATGACTGTGTTGCAGGAAGCATTGTACCATTCATTACAGCTGAAATCCAGCCTTTTTTCCTCCTGGTCACAGATTTATATTATTGGTGCATATTGAGTGAATACACATAGAGAGATACCAGACAATATTCAGCCCACAACAAATCATTTCATAGTTGTCTGTTTGTTACATAACTGTGAATCATTTGGAGATGGGTTTTTTTTTTTCCGCCTCAAAAAAAAAAAAAAAAAAAAAAAGATGATTTTGATCCTGACTATGTGCAGACAACTTAACCCAGCAGGGTCTATACACAGGGAATGATGTTGCATTATAAGCTGTGATAAGCAGCCTCTCTCACTCTTTCTCTCTCTCTCTCTCGACATCCCATAATGATACTCAGACAGACTCAGGCAGACACCCGCTCCGTCCCGATTGGTAGAACTGTTGCCAGGGAGCGTTGCCGTCTCAACGTGGATAGAATCTGTTGTCTGGTACACTTTAGACATGAGAACAACTGCAGGATCTGAATATTTATAACGAGGAGACTGTTCATATTGTGATTGTATAGAGGCAACATAAGCTAGAGAGGATGGTTTCTGCTCCTGGTCAGCTCGCTTCAAAAAATTTCTTTTGCTTTTCTTACAGATTGCTGTACTTTAAATGAGATACTAATTATCATTTAATCAATGTTACTTTTCTCTGCATTCGCATTCTTAACATATTTTACCATGTTTATGTATTTTTTTCCTGCATTTTCTGGCACCAACTTAACTTCATGATTGAACTTGAATGAACTATTCCACAAAGTGTTAAATGGCGATTACATGAATCCTAATTGTGTACGACTTTTATGGTTTTATGTTTGGAAGTTACCCTGTTGTCATTTGGTCGGTAGCTACAGTAAACTAGTAATTAAAATCTCTGTGTGTACGAGTGTGCATGTGTGAGTTTATGTGTGTGTGCGCGTGTGTGTGTTTGTGTGTGTGCCATCTGGTGAATCGTCTCATTTCTTCATATTATTCAAATATGCCTGGACCTGCTGCTACAGTTAATAACACTGTGCGTAGGTATGAATCCTTGATTAAAATGGATGTAACACATTCCAACAAAGCAGACAACAGCAATCAGAGCAGCATTCAAAACTCATATCTCAACTCACAAACTACGCAAACATACACACTCACATACTCTCAAACAGACAGACACATGCACGCACCCGACATGCAGTGCCAAGAGTCACGGCCCAGTATATAACAATGATTATAAAAACACGCCTTAGTATGCAAGAAACTTTGACATGGAAATGCAAACACAGAAGGAAATGAGGACACTGGCAACGGAAAGGCACACACACACACACATACACATACGGGCACATATGATCACTAATTAAGAAAACAAGTTGAGGGAGTTCATGCCTTATATTTTTATCAGGGATGTGCAAAGTCTATATTTAATGCAGGCAAGAGGAGAATGCAATTTGCGTGTTCATGATTGTGTGTGTACATGTACTGCTAGGTGTGTGCCAATGTCTTGCCTTCACACATACTCTCACAATGGAAATGTATGCGCGTCTTTGTTTCACATTCATCCATGCATACATGTGCATGCGGCTGTGTGCCTGTGTATATGTGCAGCGTGGCACACTGCCGTCCTGTCTGCCTGACTCAACATATTCTCCGTTTGCTCGTTCACTCTCCTTTGCTCTTTCTCTCCCCCTCCCTTTTCCTCTTTTCAACCCCTCCACCCCTCCCCTCTCGCTCTGCCCGGCTGGCACGTACATGCATGTCTGTAGACTCTCTACTGTGCTTGCTGCCGTGGCACGCGCCAGCCTCACTGCAATGCAGCCCTGTGTGCATTAATTGGCAGAGAGACAGTGGGTACGTGGTATGCAGGGCGGAAAGGATAGAGAACAGGGAGAAAGGGGAGAAGCAAGAGGCGATGTAAGGATACAATAGTGACAATAATTCTTGGGTGAACTAATGGACATAGCAGTTTGGCAGCTTCTTAAGAGGGACAGACAGACAGACAGACAGGCAGACAAACAAACAGAACGGGCACAGGGAGATCACCTGAAAGTGTGTTGGCGTGTGCGGAAAAGAGCAGGGGAATTTGTATACGTCTATTTGCGTTTGTGTGTTTGCAGATTTGCGTCTCCAGCGTTTAACTGTGCTTTTGTAGGTGCTCACTCATGTATACCTATATGTGCTGAGCGGCTATCACACTGCTGGGGCACAGCTTTTTAAACCAAAGTCTGACTCACTGTATTCAAGGCTTTGTAATATTGTCCCTTTCATATTTCTGCTGTGACTGAAGAGTAAAAGTTTGCTCAGTTTAGCACAACTTTCTCTACTTGAGGTTTCTCTGGCAAAAAAAAAAAAAGTGGCAATTTGTCTGGATGCTTTCTGTGGACTTGTTCAGATATAATAATCCTCTGCATCATCTTTTTTTTTAACAGATTGAGTATTCAGAGGTGAAAGGGTGGAATGAGATATAGAAAGCATTCATCAAAATGTTTACTGTCTTCATATCTCATCATCTAAAATGCAGCGTGGAAGTCAAAAAAGTGCCCACGTTGTGATTTTAGGTTTTTACGTGCATGAATTACACAACATGTACATGTATATGTGTGTGGGTATGTATGCACACACCTACTGTAAAATGCACTCACTCATCCGTCACAGCAGTTTTGTATTCTTATCCTCCCACACACATCTTTCTGGAAATTATCCTCTCTGCTCACTGTTGTCTTTTGTCTTTCCTACCCTGTCACAGGCTGCGACATCTGGCTCCTGTCCTCCGTTGTCCACATCAAGCGACGTTTAGGGAGGCCGCCCGGTGCGCTGCTCCAAAAATCAGCGACAGTATAAAAGACAGAAATGTCACCTGAGTAAGCTGAGCCACCAAAATGGAGGCGTAAATTAATCATTCAATTTATCAATTTATGTAGAAATACCAAATTATCTTGCATGAAGACAGTAGTTCTCTCTACTTGTGTGTAGGTGTTTGGCAGATAGGTCTTTGCATGATTCAGAGAAAATACACACTTGCTCAAAAGTAAAACCTTGTTTTTAAAACTATTGTCTGTACTGTAGAAAAGAGGGAAATACCTTGAAACAACAGCCGGTGTTTTTGATAAACCTTTTTAATTATACAATAGGAAGAATTAGAGGGTTACTACATTGTATATTTTAAAGCTTCCAATTTAGTAAAGCTTTGTTTTACCAAGATGACCAGTGACGCATGTTCTCCTGACTTGCGTCAAACAGGAATTTCAGAAGTTTCACTACTTGTTGTCCAATTAATTAATGGTTGCTACGACCTCTGCGAGCTTTTTTCATTTCTCTTTTGTCTTAGTCATTCTCCTCCTTCTATTAGACCATATAGGCATCTGTGTCCAGGGGCAAGTGGCAGAAGTTGCTTCAACCTAATTGTCTTTCTCTACTCGTACTGTCCTCAAATGACTTTCTCTCTGTCTCAACTCTCCCCTCCCTCCCTCTTTCCCTCCCTCCCTCCCTCTTTTGCTTCTCTCTAGCTCTGCCCAGTCTCTGTCTCCGTCTGTAACTGTAGCCTGTGTTTTTCTCTCCCTCCCACTCCCTGCAACGTATAGATACTGCATTGATCAGACACACACGCGCAGACACATGCACACACACACTCGCGCACACACTGAGCCTCCCACTCCTTTCATCATTGATTCGCTCTGCTCGGCTCTGCTTTGCTCTCTCCCCATTCTCTCTCCCCCTTTCTTTCTATCTTTTTCTTTTGCTGTCTCTCTCTCTCTCTCTCTCTCTCTCTCTCTCTCTCTCTCTCTCTCTCTACAGCGGCACTTGTTGAATTCAACCCTTGGAGAATAGAGAGAGGGGAGAAAAACAGAGAGAGATAATGACAGGGAGGCAGAGGGAGGCTTTGAGACACTGCTGGAACAGACAGTGAGCACAGAGAATGGGGCTTTGGAGGATATAGAGATATAAGATAGGCTGGTGAAGACAGACAGAGAAAAGTCAGTCAGACACCAGAGAGAATCATCTTTGAAACAGTGGGGATGACGCTTTAAGTGAGAGAGAGAGTCAGCCAGACGGAGTACATCAGAGTGCTCTCCTTCCATCTCTAACTACTCCTCGTCTGTCCTGGTCCTGGCTGCTGCTGGTGTGTTAGTGTGTGTCAAGGCTCCATGGTGTGTCTTAAACAGAAGACTGGCTTACACAGGTCAGAACTGTCTGTGATCACACTGAGCGCTTTATTTGTGCATTTGTGCATGTGTGAGGGACTATTGGTAGGAGAAAGTCGTGTGCTGGTTCCCCCAGGTGAGTGCTTGCATGCCAGAGTATACAGTAATTTTCCCATGCAGCCTGTACTGTGTGTTTTTATGCATGCACACTTTTTATGTAAGTAAGCCAGAGTGCATGTCTGTCTGTATGGAGTGCATGAAGTGGGAGTGAGAGAGAGAGAGAGAGAGAGAAAGAGAGTGAGTGTGTGTGTGTGTGTGTGTGTGTGTGTGTAAGAGAGGCGGTGACATTTTTTTTTTCAGTTTGTATTCCTGGAAACTGTTCTGCAGCATTGCTCAATAATGAAACTAGTGCGTATATGTATGTGTGTGTGTATGTGTGTGGGTTGGTGGGGAAGAAAAAATAACAATGACAAAGGTTCAGGCAAGGAAAGAAGGTGCCAATATGCCTGGAGAATGTTAGTGAGCAGGAGCAATGGAAACTATCAAAGTTAATATTGAATTGTGTGTTGGATAGTTTTGAGTTTAGAAAGAAGACAAATTTGGACAGATCTATGGAGTTGTAGGAAGAAAACTCTGATTTGTCACATGAAAAGCTGATTGTGTTCACTGTGGAAAAGGTGTTGTGACGGCTGACTTACAGGTCATTCAAAGGTTGTTGTTGATGCACAAAATGCATTTTATGGCACAAGTCCTAGAAAGGTTCCTGGAATTTTAGTCATGTAAAACAACATAGCTTTAAGGTATTTCACAATGTTTTCATATACAGTAGGCATGGCATGGTATTCACTTAGTTTTTTTTTGATTTGTGGACTGACTTGACTCCTCCTTCCTCTATCCTGTCTCTACTCCCTCACCCACCATCTCTGCATATCCATCTCTCTTTCACACACCTCTCACTTCTTCCTCAACTGTATTAATTTTCTCACTTCATCTCAACTCTATTTTCATTCTTTTCTCTGCTTCTTTTTAGATTTTCTCAATTTTCCCTTCTCGCCTCTCTACCTCCCTCTGGCATGTCTTTTCATCTTTCACGCATTTTCTTTTCACTCCTTTCTCCAACCTTTTCTCCATGCTTTTTTTTTTTCTTTTTACAGATGCCTCTCTCAGTAGCAGAGTCTGCAGTGAATATCTGAAACCTCATCTTCCCCTTCTCTGCGGCCAACATGTCCCAGCTGCTCCATGTGGAGATCCCGAACTTTGGAGCCACAGTTCTGGGCTCCCTGAATGAGCAGCGCCTGCTGGGACACTACTGCGATGTATCCATCCTGGTCAAAGGTGGGTTGGCTGGAATGATGTTTTAATTTTATTTACAGAACTTTGAAAGTGCACCACAATTCATCAATATCCTCAACTTCTTTTTCTGTTCTCTGTTATTTCTATCAACCAGGTCAGGCATTTAAAGCCCACCGGGCCGTTTTGGCTGCTAGCAGCCTCTACTTCCGCGACCTCTTCAGCAGCTCCACCAAGACCCAGTTTGAGTTGCCCTCCTCAGTCACACCTGCTTGCTTTGAGCAGATCCTCACTTTCTGCTATACAGGGAAGCTAACAATGGCAGCTAGCGAACAGCTGGTGGTCATGTACACAGCTGGCTACCTCCAAATTCAGCACATAGTTGAAAGAGGCATGGACCTAATGTTCAAAGCCAACTCACCTCACTGTGACTCGCAAACAGCAGGGTCTCTAGAGGAAACAGGATCCGAACCGCAGAGTCCTTCTAATAATGGTAACGGCCTTGCGGTGGCCGCCCTTTTGGGAACCCCAGGTTGGTCTCCATCCCTACTCTTGCCGCAGCGTAAGATTAAACTAGAAGGGGGGGAACCGACACCCTTGACAATACCCTCAACACAAAGCAAAATTTCATCCTCAGAGTTGGGAAGTCGACTGGCGAGGGCTAGTTCATTGTTTTACACGACAGCTGGAGGGACCGCCATCCCTGGTTTGCCTCCGTACCACCTTCAAGGGGCTGGCGGAGGTGGAGCAGGAGTTGAAAGGTCAAGTCCTGGAGCATCCAGCTTGCCCACCACTGACAGTCCAACATCCTACCAGAATGAAGATGAAGAGTTTGAAGAAGAGCCCTATGACGGGATCACAGAGGATGCCTACAGTCACCTCTACGGACGTTCAGCTAACCCCTATGGGAGTGAGTATTATGTTATGCTGATGCTTTTTAAAATGTTTGTGAAGTGCTGCAGTACTTAAGTGTATTTCACTTACCAACTCCTCTCCAAATCTTTACTCTGAAATGTTTTTCCACAGCAAAAACTTCTCAAAAACTAATATTGCACTTTTACCTTGCAACAACAAAAATAATATATACTTTTTAACTCCAGTAGATTAAAGTTGTTTCAAGGGAAAACTGGACAAATGAGGAAATGCTAACAATCTCCATAGCAATCCGTTATCGATTTTATCTTTCTAGTCATGTAAGGTCTGACTAAGTGCATCACTTTCTCAATTGCCCTTGGCTCAGATGGCCAAAATTCATTTGATATTAGACCATTCTGAAAGTGAAACTCTGCATGACTTGCAAAAATATATAACCATAAATGTGAGCATTTTGTTGTTTCTTGTCCAGACTTGTTATGTATTGGACAGAAACAAACAAAAAACAAAGAAAAACAAACAAACAAAAAATGGTGCGCATTCATTTCATCCTAGTTGAATTATGTAATCTTTCATAAATCATGTATCCTGCACCTTCAAAAAGCAGGATGTTGTTCCTCCACTGTGTGTGTGTGTGCGCGTGTTGAGGGCTCGCTCAGCATAAAGATAGCTTTATGGAGTTATGATTGGAGTGCATCGTGACCAACAACACACACCTTATCACAGCTACAACAGCTGCTCTGTACTGCTTTTTGTTATGGTTTTTTCCCTTTTTCTTTTCCATCCTGTTGTACTTTGCCTACACATGGGGGCACACATTCTTTGTATATTCACATGTATTGGGCCATTAAAGGTAAACACACAGACACTAGTGGATAGTTCAGACTCTAATTTTCATGTATGCACACGCAAACACACCACCCCATCATCAATAGCCTCCTGTGACTTAAAGGCATCAGACAGCTTTGTCAAATTCTAGAGTTTCAGATATTTATGAAATCCACTCCATCTGCAATCAGTCAGAGCACCCCAGGGTGACATTGCGGGATATTTGAGAACCATTCACATTGTGTTAATGTGTGTGTGCGAGTGCACGTGTGCAGGAGGTGTGTGCATGGGCATACACTCAGTCAGTCATCTTAGAGGTTAGGCGAAACAATTTTTCGAGTAAGAACCTAACACCCAGCTTTGAATCTGTCCCCTTCCAAAACTCAAGTTGCTGATGCAGCATCATGACTTATCTGGGATACATCTGCATTGCTCTAAAACATTTATGAAACAAAACAAACTTGTATGAGATTACACCAACCTGCTTTGCTGATTAGATTTTGCAGTCACTCTGTAAATAGGGTGACACAGAGGGTGATGGATTGATATTATAGCTTTGTGTTCATGGTTTAGTCCAATAAATGGAGGCATGCGTGTACACATTTATTTGTCTTTGTTTTACCATACAACACAAAACCCTTCTGGTTTTTGAAATCCTGTCTGAATCTTTTCTGATTCTCTTTGCTCTCATCAGTCCAGGACAAGCCAGAAATGGCAGCAGTGCCCTTGGCCTTGGAGAACCGCAACTGTGTGCTGATCCGCCGGGACCTGGTGGCGCTGCCTGCAAGCCTCATCAGCCAGATAGGCTACCGCTGCCACCCTAAACTCTACACTGAGGGGGACCCTGGAGAGAAGCTGGAATTGGTAGCTGGTAGGCATGCACATAACTCTACACTTCAATCCACATTTAAAACTCAGTTTATGCCCAAATTAAATTTAATTGATTTCAACATATTAATACATTCACAAGGTTTGAGGGATCCATCAATGTGAAAGAAAAAATTTAAGCCAACCATCCACCCAAAATTAGTAACCAGGCAGAGGTAACCCAACACCCAGTGACCTCTCAAATGTCCCTTTTTCGCCATACGCAGCATGTAATCAGCCTGTGTGACCCAGAGGAGATTGTTTTCAGCGGTTTATTTGTTATAATTACCATTCACACTAACATGAGTCTGGTTGAATGAAGATTTTGTGTATAACCAAAGCCTGTAGTGTAGCCCTGTTAAATGTAGCGTTACCCTTGTTAAAGTAAGTTGGGGAGGGGGGTCAGATGATGTGTATTGAGTCTTTCAGGTCAACCACCATAGCAGGTTGGATGTACATCACTCTGTCAGTCTGAAAGGGATAAGACAAAGATGCACATAGTTTTTTTTCTGCAGAGAGAGAGATGACTGTGACAGAAGGACAACCATCTCTGCAGCAGCAATCAATCAGGCCTTTATGGTAGAGTGACTAGACAGAAATCCCTTTGGAGTAAAAAGCCTATGACAGCTGAGGCTTTGCAAGATGGCCCTAAGAGGCCTCCGAGAGCATGAGGAAAAAGATTTTTTGGTGTGATGTGACTAAACCGAACTCTTTGGTCTAACAACCAGATATTGCTCTTGGCTGTCGGACCACAGACTTTCAAACTGAGCAGGTACCTAATATAATTCCTTCAGTGGAGTATAGCAAAAAAAAAGTTGAATCAATTTAATATTGAATCTTTTCAGGCAAGAGAATGGAGCCTGAATACATCCTGGTCTATTTTACACACAGACACAGTCAAATACAATTGTGTGAACATGCAAGTTGTGCAAAATGTTCAGGCTCAAAGTTGCCTCATGGTGACATTCAATCAAATTGTAATATAATTGAATTAGAAACAGAATGGAACACAATGGAAATGTGTTACTCAGTTGTGTGTTACAATGCAATCCATGAATGTAAACGAGTTGGTATTGTAAAAGAAGCAAAACCAAGTCATTTAATAGTGTGATGCTTTTTTGGCCTTGAAGTTATAACTCCTTCGCCACTTTCTGCTTCCACTTTAAATGAAGCTTTGTTTTACTCTATTAAAGATCTTCTTGAATGTGAATTCCAAATGTTGGAAAACGACTATCAGACTATCTGAGAATAGATGAACAATTTTTGGGCCAAAGGCAGAAAAGAAAGCTTTAGAGCTTAGAAAGACAAAGAAATCACTTGTAATATGAGAAGTTTCCTCAGCAGATCTTGCTTTTTCTTACTTCTCAGGTACACAGGTGTTCATGACTCGAGGCCAGCTAATGAACTGTCATCTATGTGCTGGTATCAAACACAAAGTGTTGCTCCGCCGACTGCTAGCCACATTCTTTGATAGGTGAGTATTAAGGCATGCACAACTGAAGAGAACAGTTTGTAATAGTCTTTAAGGAGCCACTGGAAGATGTGAGTTTTGTGCATGAGTCCAACACGACCGCAGTTGTCACAAAACAACTTTCACACTCCATCTGTGGCCATGTTGTGCAATGTGGTTGGTTATGTGTGTTCCCATGTTTGCCTTCTTCCATGTGCCTGTGGCTAACTCTGCCCCCTGGTGCTGACTTGCATCTTTGCAGAAACACTTTAGCCAATAGCTGTGGGACCGGTATCCGTTCTTCTACTAGTGACCCCAGTAGGAAACCCCTGGACAGCAGGGTCCTCAACGCTGTAAAACGTAGGTTTAGTGTCCAAATTATTTACCCTGCGAGACAGAATTTCCAAATAGCAAAATTTGTTTTCATGGAGTTTACTGTTTTCTCTCTTTTACAGTCTACTGTCAGAATTTCAACCCTAACTTCAAGGAGAGTGAAATGAATGTGATTGCTGCCGACATGTGCACAAATGCGAGGCGTGTTCGCAAGAGATGGTTGCCTAAGATCAAGTCAATGCTGCCTGATGGCATGGAGGTATACCGTGCAGGAATGGGCATGGGTGCTGCTGTGGGTCTGGGCCTGGCACTGGGTGCCCCCCAACCAGGGGTATCCCTCCCCTTTGAGCCTGACTTCAAGTCCCTGGAGCAAAGGTTGTATCCAGATCGTAAGGACCCTATCAGGACTCACCCATCGCTGACAGAGGGCAGTCCTGGGTCTGGGGCTGCTGGAGCAGAGGCTGAAGGTGAAGGTGAAGGTGAAGGAGGCGCCCAGGAGGAACAAGAGGAAGATGAGGATGAAGCTGGGTTAGAGGGTGTAAATGGATCACTGGGGGTGCCGACGTTGATCCCAGGGGCTGAGGCAGGCAATTGTGGTGACACACCGCCTGAGCAGGAGGTGGAAAATTTCGGACAAGGTCTGAGGGTGAATGGACAGTGAATGTCCTTTTGGGGCTGCCTCTCACTTTGTGAAATCGGTTTAACAACACATTTTCTTTTGCTTGCATCTTGTCCACCACTCTTTCTTCTCCTCTGTGCTTCCTCAACAGGAATTATCAGCACAAAAAACAACGTTCGTAGTTCTTACTAACAGAAATTTGTCACACATGCATGCGCGCACTCGTGCTAACGCGTACTTACTGACCGTGGAAGTAGACACAGGCATGGCATTATCACATCAAGAAAACTAATGATTTCTCCTCCACCCTTTTCATCATGTATTCAGTATTTACAGTGTTTTAGCTCCCAAGACAATATTACAAAGGCTTGACAGATGAACAAATGGCAGTCATGATTCATGATTTCAGTGCAATACAAAAGTGGTAGCAACTTCGCCGGCAGTTTATGGACTGTGGTATAATGGCTTCTAAAATGATTTTCTAAAAAAGCTACTTCTAAAAATAACCCATGAAACCTTGGGAAAAACAGATCAGAGAAATTTTCTTCTCTTAAAAGTCTGCTTATTTTTCACGTCATTTTGTTTGACGATAAATGTGTGGGGATCAACAAAAAAAAGAGTTGTGCTGTAATTAAAGTTCAAGAGCCATAGTAGCACCATTAAACTGAAAGATTTTTATTTCCTAATTTTAAAAAAAAGGCACCTTTTTATGCTAGAGATGAGGGAAGATTTTTCTGAGAAGGCTCGCCACAATTTAACAGAATCAATCACATGGAGTTGTTTTTTCATGCACATTTGCCTGTGACACATTGGATTAGATTGTCAATGTGATGCCTGTGTCTGCTTCAGACAGCCCCTCTGACACACAAACACACACACATGTGCACACCTCCCACAGTATGATATTAGCCTTTAATATCTGCACTGATGCATTGAAATTCAACCCCCCCAACGCCAACAATGCTTTTTACCTTTGAAAAAAAATCCTTTTTAAATTACACCATTCTGTCTTGGAGATACAGAGAGAGAGAGACATGAACAAGAACATGCACTAAATCAAAGCTTGCATGCATGAATACAAACAGTGGCTACAGAGAATTACTGAAAACAACAAAACCACAAACTTGCATCTAAATAAGAAAACAGCTATCGTTGCCTTGAGATATGCCATTAATACGCAAAAGAACTTTTTTTGTTTGTTTTGTTTTTATCTCACTGAGACGTTTCTCAGAGACCTCAGTCTGACAAACGTTAGAACTGACCTGGGTGTGACCCATTACTGACTGTGTTTGACACAGTGCTGATTGGATTTTCTTTTTTTTTTTTTTTTTTAACTGCGGAGCATACTGTCACCATGGATAGAGGAGAATGACTATATGGAGTAGTAAGAAGAAATGCACTACACCAAGTGGTAGAAGAAGACAAATGCCAGAGAGAGAAGCACTGTTTCACCTTGATGTGGTGGTGTTTGACACCAATACTACATAGTCCTGCTTCCATCCTGCTTTATTTTTATTTTTATTTTTTTCCCATGGAGGGGTGGGTGGAGTTCTTGAGGGGGGTAAATTATTGAATAAAACTTCTAAAAGCAATTTCTGCTGGCTTATTGCATTTGCACTTAAAAAAATGTTAAAGGTTGGAAACTAAGGAGCAAAGTATGACTGTACTAAAGACTAAATGCAGGATGATCTTAAGGACAAACCTTCCTCCAGATCATTTTGATTATTTATTTGGTTAGGGTATTGTGGGTTTGGAAAAGGGGAGGGAACTGTATGAGGCAATGTCAAACAGTGACTTTAGCCTGTATTTGTCATCCTCATTTTCTTCTTTTTTAAAATATGTTTTCATGCTTTCTGCCATGCATAAGGACAAAGTCCAAACAGCCTTTCTTTGTTATTAAGTGCATTGATTTGAAAAAGATACACTGTTGTGTGTTTTCTCCAGTTTTCTTGGTTTCCTGCTGAGCGATGGAAGCACATTTAATCATAAGTTCAGATCATCATATCTAGTAAAACAATGAACTCCAAAATTATTTAAAGCCAGCACTGCTAATTGTCAAGTGGTTGAGAAATTAAACAAATCAGAATTTTACATTACAGACAGTGACAGCATGATGAGCAGCAAGACGGAAAAATAAATAAATGCCCCTAAATATGTTTAATCTGTTTGATACCGTCAAGTGCTGTGCCGCTACAAAGTTGGACCAGTTTATAATCTGTGTCTGCATCTATTTTGTTTCAGGTTCTTTTGGGTGAAGCTTTAAAATGGCCCTGCACAAGAAACATAGGGTTAAAATTGCACTAGGTAATAATATTGACGTTTACAATATCTTAGATTTTTTTTGAGGGGGGTGTGATCTGCCATAGATAAAACAGGGCTGCGATATAATGACTGAGATGATGAATGTAAACCGTAGCACTGCTGTGGTAAGGCTCCAAGCCTCAATTGAATATGGTAAAATACTGAATCTCTTTTTTTTTTATATGACTCATGTCTGTCCTTAATTGTATACTCTTAAAAATGGGCCATAATATAAACTGAATCTGAGTGTGGATGGAAGTTCTGTCCTAAATCTTCAGTGAATTTGTGATTTATATATATATATATTTTTTAACTCATGTGAACAGATCTTCTAATATGGCAAACACCAAGGAACATTTCTCGAGTCTAGAAAATGAGCGAGGTTCAAGTCCAGGCTTTTATTACTGTTTTATAATATCTTTTCCAAAGTAGTAAAATATGTGGAAATGGCATGTGATCACAAAGCTGAGAGATCCAGAAGATTTCTGTAAAGCTATACTGAACAGGTTAGAAAATGATTTTATCTCATTTTCAATTTATTAGGCTTCAGTTCTTAAAATTGCTCTTGTAAAGAAAATAAAGGTATAAAGTTGTTTTGTTGCAGCGCCTACCTTAATTCCCCAGCTTCTGAGATGATCACCTGTACTTGTGATTTTGTCAGCTAAGGTAAACAGCCTTCCCAAAAATCCATATGTGTATAACTGCAGTGATTGTTTTAGATTTCAAAACAGCTTGCAACTTAATCAGACTGCCACTCTAAAGAGAGGTAAATCCCTGTCCTCTACTCTGTACGGTTAAACTGTGCAGAAGAAACATTTTTCCCTCTTTTTATTATTTTTTTCTTATTATTTTCACTTTACAACGGGAAAATTATAACTTAGACGAATTTGACCTGAATTCAAATTACAGCAAAGCGTTATATCACATGGAGACTAAAACTCTGATACACTCCCAGGCAGTGATAGAGGGGTTTGGAGCATTGCCGTAGACTGTGTGGGTGTAGAACAAGACGAAGGACTGATAGAATGCATTGATTGAATTTTTTTTCTCCACAAAGAACTATAATTTTACCAAAAGCTTGCTCAATATTAGTAATACATGTTAACATTTATTCTACTATGGTGCCTCTTCTTTAGGGAGAATGTGCAACAAAATCCAGCCTCCAAATTTAGTAGGACATTTTTACCAGACTTAGATATTCAAATATTCAACTACCTAGATACCCCAATGACATTAATCAACATTAGCATTTAAGGTCATGTCATACAGCTTGTCCACAATTTCTTCATCTGACCTGGAAACCTATGTCCGACAAAATCAAAAATACCAACTTTTTCTTATTTCTCTCCTGTTTAGGAACTTTTTTTTCTTGTGCAGGGTGAATTTGAACATGTATGATGTTGCACTCAAAACTGAGAGATTCTCAGAGAATGTCATGGCTAACCCTTGGGAATATGAGCTCTATTTGAAGTGGTTGACAGAAAAAGTCCAGTAAACCTATGTAATATCATGTATTTTCCATGTTTCTTTGGTTGAAAGTGGTGTCTCCTTTACACGTGATGACTGACTATTACAAAAGGGACATTGTTGGTTGGTAAGGCCCTATTTTCACAAACTTTTTTGGCTAATAAATTGTTACTTACTTTCGAAAAGCTTACATAGTGCTCTGTTCACCCCCCATCACTGTAAAATGAATGGGCACAGTTGGTTTTTGTTCCACTGAATGGTGATCCTGGAAACAATACATTTATATGCAAAGAGACACTTGTATCATAAAATGCATGACACTCACTCTAACCCAATTGAACCTCTGATCTTTATGCACCATGTATTTTATGCTGAATAACTGTTGTCACTGTTTGCAAACAAAGACTGTGGAGTCTGTGTAGGGTTGTATTTTTATTACACACCCTGGCCTTTTATTGAATGTTTGCATAAAGTTTAATCTCTTGTTATAACAACAGCAAAGCAGTGTGTAGAGTGGGGTACATAGACTTACTACCCAGTTGAGTATGCATTTGAACCTACAGGAGACTCAGAGAAAATGCACTAAAAGTTTATACAGTGTGTGTACGTTTATGTCTTTGAACGTAATGCCAGCACTTTAGAACTACTTTGAAAAATGAGAGAAAAGAGAATAACACGAAAAGTGGCCGAGGGTTAGGTTAACGAGGGGGAAACTATTAAAGCCATGTGTTCAGAGCTCTGACAATCAGAAAAGGATTGAGACTCAAAGTGCACTAAGGGAGATCTGACAGGACTTGCTGTGCTCTTGCTCTTTGCTTTGTCTTTCTCCAGCTTGCTTTGGTCTCTGCTAGCTTACTATCCAGAGTCGAGGGACATTATGATGTTAACCCCAGCCTTCTTAGTTATAAGTGTATGTCTCTGCGACAAGGACTGACTGATATTGATACTGATACCTTGGTGCTTCCTGAACAGAGCTGTGCCATGTTGACATGGACCATATCTGTAATGCTCTGGTAAGCAGGGGCTGAATTTGATCCTAAGTCTGGGCTCATTGGTAACCTGTTGATGGGCGACAAAAGAGGATCTTATCATGCAACCCAACTCTTTGATCATGGTGATGTTCTTCACTATCAACAGGGCTTGGACCAGGTAAACTGGGATGGGACATTTTCAGTGTTGATACTGCTTTATGTCTGAAATGAAAAATGTTAAAATGTTTATGCGCCTTCTGACTCTAGCATCAATAATATATACAACAAGAATGCAAGTTGCCACTTTTGATGTTGCATACAAATCTACCTTCCATTCCCATCATGGTATTTGCCACCACCAGTTTCAGTTGTGTAGTCCAAGATTACCTGATTTCTTTAAATGCAATACAGAAAAATCTGCTTTCTAATAAAAGTCCTAACTTCACCAAAATTTGTCCTCCTCTTTCTTTTGTCTCTGAATCTCATTTGGCAATTTTTTTTTATCAACATAGATTTAGTCAGGGTTGACTTTCAGAGCATCCAGTTTGAAAACATTTTCCTCTAAGGAACCCAGGTTAAGAGGTTTTTACTGTTTTGTATTGTAGAAATGCACAATTTCAGAGGAAAGCCGTTCCTATAGTGAGTTCTATATTTAATATAGCTTCAAATTAATTTAGTGGGAGAAGTTTATTTCAAGAGAAATCGAGTAGAAAAAAATTACAAATGCATCTTTATACTTAATAACTAGCTAGAATGACAATAAACTATGATTAAAATTACAGCGGTGCATTTGGTCATGGTCATAAATGAGGGCAATCAGTTGATTTAGTTTTTTGTTTATTCCAAATGTAATAATTAATTGTTATTACTACTTAATTAATTTATAGTAATTAAAATGAATTTCATCAGGAATGAGGGGAAAGCCAATATTTTCAAATTTTAGGACTCTTTATAATCGCTTTTAGAAATTGACTGCTATTATTTGTCCAACAGGATAGAGAAGAGGAGTAATAGAGTGGGTTATTTTGATAATTTGTAAATAAATGTACTTAAAAAAAAAAAAATTCCTTACATTGGTATATGTTTTTGAACGTATTGCCAAATTTAGTAGGTTTGGTTAATGGAGCACAGCGTTGTCATTGCTCCGTTCTGGCATCTACTTGTCATCCTACGTAGCTGTGACGTCGCTTCTCCGCCCGAATCGCGCCGTGTTGAACTGTTCAATGTGGCTAACTAGATTCTTCTCTCAGATACGTAGTGAGAAAGAAATAAAGTAATTCAACAGGTCGACTGGAAAACTAACAGCTTGTGTCCCTCAAAATGAGTGACGACACGGACTCCCCCCCAGAGAGGGAAATGAAGGTAGGCTCTGTTATTTACAAAGGGATGCTGACGTGTTAGCATTGCTAAGCTAATGTTTGCTAACCTTGTGCCAGTTCATCATCTGTGGTTCAGGTTAGCTCAGCTTTAGCTAGTGAGCTAGCTGCCTGGGTTTAGGTTTTCTGTTTAGATATAGACAAAGCCACATTTATGGACTGGACACAATTATAAGTTAAGAGTTCTTTAGCTGCTCGAAAGTTGCCCAAAATAATGCGGGTGTCTTTCTTATCCCCTCTATATTTTAAAGCTAACTCGTTAGCAGCATGTAGTAGTGTATGTATGGTCACTACAGTGTGCTCTTTGACAGTTTAATTTGAACTTGGCTGTAGGTAATATTTCAGTCGCCTCTTTGTGAAATAACACGACCAGATATTAGACGGTCAACACACGTGCCTTTGCTGTAACAACACAAATAATTAAGAAATAAAAAGGATGGGCATCACAACCGTATGTTTTCCGCTGATAACCAAGATTTTAACTTTCGATTTGAGGATCTGTGGTGTCAACAAATTAACCAAGGCAAAGAAAGTTAGCTCCCGTGTCTGGTCAGCCACGTTTACTGTATACTATTATTTTCTTCCTGTTAAGTTTAACTTGCATTTATTTAACTGGACCCACGTTTGTTTACAGCCCATAACTGGCCACTAATAAGTAACAGAGTGCTTGCCTTTGTGTTGCAGGATTTTCAGTTTCGTCAGATGAAGAAAGCAAGAGTTTTTGATCCGCCTGAGGATTTGCCAAAAGAAAGATCTAGTCTGCTTACCATCTCAAACAAATTTGGTTTAACTTTTGTTGGACTTGAAAGAAGATTCAAAGTTTACCTAACTCAAGATATACTGGCTGCTGATAAAGCAGATGGCAACTCCAATGAAATAGGTATGAATATGTCAACACAGGTGCCATTTAAAATGCATATCCATTCAGTTTTGTGCTGTGTGGTCATGTCACATTTTTCATTTAATTTCCTGTCAGCTGTTGTACCCATATATCACTCCAATGTTCCTTTGTCTTCTAGTCGATGGAATAGCAGTGTTGGCAGAGGTGACTGTGGAGCTGACTGTACAGCACTTGGCTCTCAGTTGTGATGAACTTACTTTGTCAGTGTCTGGGATGTCTGAGGGGGCAGGATTGTCCCTCACATTCTATGATGTCCGCACCTTCATGAACAAGGTGACTACCTGAATAACTTTACTTAATGTACCTGTGTTTTAAGTGCATAGTTCTGGTTATATAACAAACATTAAGAGTGATCTGTATGATGTGCAAACATGTTGACCTAGTTCTCAAGATTTCTTGATAAATTACAAGACTCCGCAAAGTAATGTGCAGTTTGCTGACTGAGGTTAACAAGGAAATTTCTAAGCTGCTAAGCTTCAAAGATGTTAAGGTTATACATGTTGCACTAATTCACACACAGCAAACTCTGGATTTGGACAATCATTACACCTTACACATCAGTACTGAGTTGATTAATACTGTGTTGAAGCTCACATTGTTATCCACTATTTATGTTGGCAGCTGTGGATTTACAGAGATCCCTAATATGAAAGAAATCCTGACATGCAGCTCAAACATATTACATTGAATACACGTTGAATGTAATTTGTTTGGGTGGTTCTGCTGCATAAAATAATACATAATAATAATTGAAAATAATTTATAAAATGATAAGATTGCAATTTTCATATTTACAAATTTAATGTTACATTTCAAGTCTTCTCTTACTCAGTTAAAAATGTCATATGTAACAAATTTAATCACTTCAAGCATTTTGATGTGTCTGATTCTTTTTTTCCTTTCCAGACAAGACAACAGAAGTTACCGTTTGCATCACTGCAGCCAGCTGCACCTCCTGGCACTTCAGTGCAGGATCTGAAGTGGAATCCTGCTCAGGTGTCTACTCTGGCTGTCTGTCTGTCAGATGGCAGTATGATGGTTCTGGATGTTACTGACAGTGCCAAAGTACAGGCTGAGCTCCCCTCTTCAAGTGGCATCACATGCAGTGAGTGAGACTGACTGTAGCTGCTAAGGTATCTGTATTCTGCATCTCCACTGTGACTCAAATATAGTTCATGTACTTTCTTTTACACAGTTTGCTGGAGTCCAAAAGGAAAACAAGTAGCTGCAGGAAAAATGAATGCCACAGTCAGTCAGTATACACCAGTGAGTAAAACTAAATTCCTGTAGTCAAAAGTGAAATGCTGCAGCAGCCAGTAATGGACAACGTGAATGACCGATTCTCTTCTCTGTTCAAAAGGCACTAGAAGAGAAGAAGGTTATTCCTTGTCCACACTTCTACACCTCTTCTCCTGATGAACCTGTTAAAGGTAAGATGTCCATTCCCACATGTAAAATTTAAGAGAGCTGTGAAGTGTGCCCTGTCTGACTAATTTCCATTTTCTCTCATAGCTCTGGATGTGCTGTGGCTGAAAACCTATGTGTTTGCAGTGGTGTATGCCGCTGCTGATGGGTCCCTTGAGACCCCTCCTGAGCTAGTGTTGATCTCCCTCCCTGTGAGTACCCTGGACATCCTAGTAAATGCACTTGGATTTCTGTCAGGTTTCTCACCTTTGGTTTTCAGTGGAGTCTTAGTCAGTGCCTCAGCGGATAACTGCTACAATGTATTCCTTTTGAAATTTGCCTCAATATTACTTGAAGGTCAAATTATGCTTCTGTATTGTCGTGTTATTAAATGTGTTATGTTATTTGAGTGGGCTCCTTTGTGTAAGCAACTACTGAACCATACAAGGCTGTTGCTGTTTGTTTCATTAAGCTTCTTGCTTGTATGACTTATATGTAATACGTAAATTTTATTTCTTTTCATTTAAATTAAATTAAATGTTATTTTGGCAGAAAAAGGATGAGAAGGTGGAGACAAAGTATCTGAATTTTAGTGACACCGTTTATGGCAGCTGCACAGAGCGACAGCACCACTACTTCCTTAGTCATGTAGAGGACTGGTAAGACTGATCACAATGTACAACTCTTTATGTTTAAAATAGCCACTCAAAGAACTCATGATTGTTTAAATATGTTGTTTATGCATCCTAGCTTTGTTGTTTGTCTTATTATATTGTCATGGAAAGTCTGTGCAACTTTCTGCTTTGCTTCATTGTTACATCCAGGGACCTTGTGTTTGCAGCATCAGCAGCTTCCATTGAGGTCAGCGTGATAGCCAGACAAGATGACAAGGTACCTAATGAAGGAAAAAGCTGTTATAGATTTATTTTAAAAAGACATCCAGTTTTAAATATAGATTTAGGAACAAATTAACAGTGTGTCTCACTACGATGGATGTCTGTTTAAAACCATATTTAAAAAAAAAAAACACAACATTGTTCTCTTGATCTACAAAGTTTTAGTGCTCTGTGTTTATTGTTTTAAATAGAGTATTCTCTTGTTTTAATTGACAGTTGTTTTGATGCAGAATAGATGTGTGAGGAAAATGTGCCAAATGCCTGTGGACAAAATTTCCAACTTATTGTGCTTTTTAGATTTGGGAACTTTGGATCCTGGAAGATGCAAGTAGGGCTGAGCTTCCAGTGACAGAGTCAAGTGAAGACACTTTGCCACTTGGGTTAGCCATTGACTACACCAGCCAGCAGGAGATCCACATCTGTAAGTGGATTTGACTTTCTGTGAATTTTTTCTTTTCACCTGTATGACAAAAAAAAAAACCCCAAACTACAATCACTATAGTATATGAAATCAAATATTCAGTACTAATTCAAATACTCAAAGGTGTGACCTACCACTTTTCCCTGCATAATCCAACTGAGTGATTTGGAAAATATTTCATTACATCCATCCTCCTTGATATTGTTATCCCTGTGTTTTTAGATATTACTTTTACTTTTGCAATACCACTAATCCTAAATAGAGTTGTATGTCTAAGGTGAAGCTCTCACCTTATTCCAGTGGATGATGAGCACTAGAAATTGAACAAGTTTAGGCGATTTTGTACAGTCTGCCACAGCTGATACTACCACCACCTTGATGAGCTTGTTTTAATGAGGGCACATGATTGGAATGATTGATTTTGAAACCAGGAAGACATACTGTGGGGCCTAAAAATCAGATTCCAAATTGACAGCTTCTGTGGTGTTTAGTTTTTACAAGAAATCTTCTCTAATGGAAAGGGAACCAGGGGGCGTCCATCATATTTAAGTTAATTTTCAATTTCAGGCTACCATGCAGCATCCACTGTAGTGTAATGCAGCATGTGTGAAGAATAGTGATAAGCTACCGTCTCAGTACACTGTTTTATCCTAACTAGCAAAGTCTGTCAGACATTCACGTAGAGCTGCTAATGCTGTCTAGTCACATCTCTCCCCACTCATTCTAAGCACTCCATCCCCAACAAGAAAAAAAACCCCTGCAATTTGAGCAACATTTCTGACATGATTGAAGTCTGATCAAAACCTTTATCCGAAGAGAAACATTAGATAGGGAAGGTGAAAGAAAAGTAACAACAGTGTTATCTGAAGAGGAAAAAGATGCACTAATTAAAATGGCTAAGACAAGCTAGAGGACTACAACAAACAACAAAGCCCAGACAATCCTGTTGCAGAATGCTGATTAGGTGGACTGCGTGCCTGTGCCTTCTGTTCACTCTCTTTCACCCTCTATCTCTTTGCTTCTCACAATCTTCCAAACTATGGTTTCATAGATGCAGCATGTTTGTGCTTTGTTCTTTGCAGTGTGATTATTTTGTGGAGAACTTAAAATCGCTGTATTTTGGGAAAGACAATACTTCAATATATGTTTCCATATTTATGTTGACATAGGGTTAGGGTTACATAACATATCTAACTTAATTTGTTTGTGTGGATGTTGATATATGTAGTAGGCAGATGTTTTAATTTATGTAGACAAAAAAATAAGGGGCTGTCATTATGGAGTGAAAAAATGCAAAATGTAGAATATTTTTCTGTGGTAATTAACAAAAGTCTGAGAAACCAGCTGTTATCCCCTGATGGCAGGGAAAGTTGTACCTGAAGATTAGTTTCAGATACACAACAGCTGTAGAGAGAACAAAGAGGACAAAGTGCTTGGTAAATATCTCTTGACCTTTCTGTAATGACTAGTATCAGCTCTGACTAATGCATCTTTAATTTGGGCTGTGAATACTCTATTTCATCATTTAATTGTTGGTTTAGACTGGAGTTGCATTTTTGTCTGCAGCCCACAGCACACTGCGTGATTTTTAGAAAGTGGGTGTGAAGAGCAGGATAGAGTTTCAGGGTTTGGCAACAAGAGTACAGTGGCGGACTGTATTTTACCAAACGAAGTATCTTAGGAATGTCATCTTTGTACTTGGCTAAAGTGTGCCTTTTTCGACTGAACACTGGATGCTTATTTTAACCACTGCAAGGTGTAATGAGCCAAGGGAAATGAGATAAATAGTCCACCAACATGGAGGCTTTGAGCTCAAATGCAATCAAAACTTTAATGATTAAAGTGACAAACAACATTTCTTCAATATGAACAGAGATGGCATAGTGAGTAGACAGCACTTTGTAAATTGTTTCTTTTGTGCAATTGTGTGAGTTGGAAGCACAGAGGTGTGATGATCGCCAAATAATTTCTCAGCGGTCTATCAGTGTCCAATGTAGACTGCATATCGATATGGCTCTCAATTAAAAACCTGTCTACAGAGTTTCCTACCAGAGATCTCTGGAGATTCTCCCTAATCTGTGAAAGGTTATAGAATGTTTTCGTGAGGAAGGATATAGTGGAGTTATACTAGAGAGGAAGATGAACTGTGGGTGACAGTTATGCTCTATGAAAAATAAAATTTGTATTTTTTCTGACCAGGTTTGAATTTGTATATGTCTTTCCTCTCTCTTAAAGCTGATGAGAAGACCTTACCCCCAACACCCACTATGCTAATGCTATCCACAGAGGGATTACTCTGCCCATTTGCTCTACTCAACCTAAATCCTGGGGTGAAGCAACTGGTCTCACCACCTAACCCTGTCCCCTTGCAAGGGGAGAGGCTTCCCAAGCCAGGTAAGGAAGGTGTTCAATTAAAGTCTAAAAACTAGTTGAAAGTTACTCACAATCAAACATTGCAATTATATAAGTGACAGTTATTTACTGTTTGCCAGACTTTTCATTCCTTTGTGTGATGCCATCAAACACTATTGGCAGACTTCACAGTAATATCTGGGCGATATAGGCTCAAATTAAAATCTTAAATTCTTTCACACCAAACTCAAGTTACGATTTGAATCGTATTTTATTTTGTTTTCTTCTTCTTCTTGAAAAAAAACTAAAATGACAAAAACTATTCAAAAAATTTTTTTAATTTATTTTGTTTTGATTTTTCCCTTGTGGGATTTAAACTAAATTCCCCCTTTACATTAAAGTGTTAAAAGTTTTTTAGTTTGTGTTTCCTTGCAAATCACAATTGAATCTGGCACTATCTTTGTCTAACTGGAGTTGCCATACATAGCTGTCCAAGGTGGCAAACCCTACTGCAAATTACTTCTCTTGTATGAATAGCATCAGGTAACGCCAAGCTCAGCCCACTCTGAACTACAGGATCCTAAGGGGAGCATCGTCAGTGGAAGTTCAAGAGAAAACTGATTTTCATTCAAAACAAATTGTTCTGAGAGACCAGTTAAATAAGCCTTTCTAGACTTATCTGGATGCCTTAAGATTATATGACCAAAACCATGAAATTTTAGTCAGAAATACAAATACATTAAAATGTTTGCAATCTTATCATCTTTGAATTGTGTTTAGGTGTAGTAATAAGTAGCCATTCTTTTAAATAACTGCAGTCTATAAAATACACTGAAAGTAAATGCAGTGGACTGGCAGTCACTTGATTTTCATTTTCCCGTTTTTGTCGTTGAAACTTTGTGAGGAGTTTTTTTGTTTATATATATATATTTTTTTTTTTTTTTTTTTTTTTTGAATGAGACCAGTTGTTTTGACCAGTTAAAGGTCATTCAGAGACTCCCAAAAAATTTGTGAATGCTCCTTTGAAGACTGACAGTAATGTAGCATCTAACCTATTACTACAAATGCAGACTTATTCCTCTCTCTCAGGGTAATTAATTTGCTCCTAGAATTAGAAATGACACCTAATTCATTTTTTATTCACAGGTTCCCTGGCAGCCCAACCGCTCAAAGTTACTGCCCCCATCCCATCTGCCCCAGCAGCTTTCCCAAACCTCAGTCTCACTTCAGCAGCTGCGTCCACTCCTCCAGCTCTTGCTGCGTCTTCCACTGCTGCTCTCTTTAGCAGTGTTACCACAAATCCTGTCTCATCATCATCATCAAGCTTCAGTTTCTCTGTCCCGTGCACCACCTCCACCTCAGCCACTCCAGCTTTTTCCCTTGGGGGGTCCACACCTTTTGGCTCTGGATCGTCTGTGTTCTCCTTTGCGTCCAAACCCCCCTCTGAGACTCCCTCAGGACCTTCGGCGTTTTCTTTCAGCACCCCTTCTATTAAACCACCAGCAGTGGCAGCCCCAGCTCCAGTTTCAACACCACAAAACCTTGCCACTGCCTCCCCACCTACTGTGAAACTCAATCTAAATGAAAGGTACAGAAGTATCATATGTTGCGGTATTCTGACTGACACTAAGGTTTTTACACATACAAATATGCTCAAATCTGTTTGCTCTTTGCTAAGGTTTTCAGCTGTGGAGACCCCGGCACCAGCCTCGGCCCCGCAATCTTTCTCCTTCAATTCTTCACTGCCCAAAACAGTTGTCTCCAATTCCAGTGCTTTGACTACCACTAAACCCACAGCTGTATTAGGTAAGAAAGCTCAGTTCCTTATTTTACACAAACTTGTGAATCCTTATTATTTTAATCAAAGAACTCTTTAACTGTAAGTGTTCATGACCAGTATTGTGATTATAATATTGTTGCTTGTGCCTCACCTCCAGTCTGCCCAGTTCAGACAAGCACGCCACCCACTGTTGTCCCGAAACCTACTCCTGCTGCTACTGGCCGGGTCCAAACTCCACAGGTCCTGTTTGTTTATTGTTGTTTTTTTAATTGATATTTGGTGAAAAATATGCCAAAAACATAAAATGAGCTACTCAGTCAGAAAATAAAATTTCTTGACTGTTATAAGTAATAAATTAATATTATGTAAAATGTAGTTTTGTAATGCTAAAGTGAAATAAATAATTCTAATTTTGGTAATTCATTGTCAGGTATAAAATGAGCTAGACAAAGGTCCAGTAAAGTCTCAACATTTGGCCTTAAAAGTTTCTAAAGGAAGCAGGTGTGAAACTCTGACAGCAGTGATTGTGATTGCAAATTCGAAAAATATGACTTGCCATGAACCAGAGCAGAAACCAGACATATTGCAGCATTTAACATGAATTACTGGAAACTGAATTCACATTAGCATTAAATTAGCAACATTTATTTCTTGCTGTCATCTAATAATACAGGGTGAAACAATACATCAGCATTAAAGGAATAATATTCAGTCCTAATAGAAAACACAACATAACCTTGCTTTTTATACGTCACATGACTCCACCTGAGAAGCACCAAGTTTCTAATACACTGTACTTTGCAACACACTCAGTTGGCTAATAATCGACATGATAAATAAATGAACAATCAGAAAACAGCCTTGATAAGCAGTCACTAATAGATAAAACATCCAGTATTTGCATTGCAACAAATCTATAATGTCCGTCAAAGTGTAGCTGCCATAGCAACAGTGCAGCAGTTGTTGCTACGGAATATTCAACTAAGCTGCTGACAAAAGTAAACTATCAACTAAGTAAATAACATATCTTTTAAGATGAACATTGTGTATTTTGCTTGTTTGTCTTTTTTTCTTACTGGGTTTCAAAAGTGAGGTTTTCTGATTGTTTTTTTTTCTTCTTGGATACAGGCTGCTCTAAGTGTGAAGGCCCTGGAGAAGCAGCTACAGCAGAAGAAAGACTCAGACCACGTTATGGCTGGTATACTAGAAGAGGTGAGACACGTCAACCAGTTGAGTCTTGGTTGTTAAAGCTTCAGTCCCAAACAATATCGGAAAATTAAATGTACTTGGTAGATACTTTTGTTTTTGGATTTTCAAATCTGATTTCGGGGGGGGGGTTAGTAACTTCAGTTAAAATTTTTATGCAGGTTACTGTTAAATGTTAATTAATAGTAGCAATTGGTGCAAAGTATGAGCAAGTCAGTTTGGTTCCCTCTTCATTAGCCTGCCCAAAGTGTTGTAATCTAGGAGCTTTCTAAGTGGAGCTTTACAAATTTGGACAGATTGAACTACTTACCACATAACTGCTACCAAAAGTTTCCACCCAGTCACTACTATGTACTGTTAGTTCACTGAATTAACTAAATGTCAAAAGTGATGTTAACCGGCTACTATGTGACAGCATATACTGTTTGTAAAAACACATCATTTATACATATAGCATAATAGTCCTAACAGTGCAACTACTTGTAGTTAATCATCATTTTGAAACCTGGCACGAAAGTCAACTGATAGGATTCATTGCTGGTTGCTATTACAAGTATTGGAGTCTGGACAAGTTTTTCTTATATTTTAGTAACTAAGCATGTCTTTGCCTTGTCATCAGATCGCACACTTTCAGAAGGAGTTGGATGACCTCAAGGCTAGAAGTGCAAGGGCAGACTTCAAAGTAGGCAGCAATGAGGAAATGAAGGAGTTGAGGAAAGAGTCGGAAGACCTCCATATTTTCACCCTGGAGATCAAGGAAACTACAGAGGTACGTTGTAGCTGAATTACATATTCAGAAACTGTTGTTTAAACCATTTGAGAAAGCAAATATCAAAAGTTTGAGTCTAGCCCGATTGTGAGCATAGTGGGTCTAGACTCAAATGAGCATGTGAATATCAAATGGCTACAGAGCTGTCTTTGTGCAAAGAAAACAAACATTTTTGCTTGATTATTTCTCAAGCTGCCACAATTTATTCATTGGGTGTGTAATGTTCATAACATGAGAAGTAATTGAGTAAAACAAACAATGCACTCTGGAGTCTAATTGGTTGCTGAGGCCTGCACTCAAAAATATAATTAATTTCCCAAAAATGGGGAGAGCAGAAATTTTTATTCTGTCTGGACAAACTAATCAAAATGATTTTATTAATATCCTGATCATACGGGGTGGCAACTTAGAATGAACTGGTGATAAATTGTTCGCTACGCTTATCTTTTTTTTTTTTTTAATTAAATTTTCAGATGAGTTTGAAAGACTGGCCCATTAATTTTATATTATCTATTTCTGTTTAATAAAAATTGTAAGTAAATACAAAATAGTAATTTTCTGTTGAGACATTTCAGTCTTTTACATTTATCACTACAGCCTTTTCAGCCTCCAGAGTACTTCAGTATGTCAAAAACTCACGGAAAACTGGCACACGACAAGTTGAACATGAATAACTTTCTGCAACAATTTCACAGCCATTTGGAACTGTTGCTCCAGTGATGTGCTTAAATACTGGTCCGTGTCACATAGTTATAGACACGTGCACAACAGCAACACTGCTGCTGATATTTGCATCTTATCCTATAAACTTGAAAGTTCAGCAAATTGGTACAAACACCCTCTTAGGTTATATTCATCATGTGCTTATTGACTTATCAACCATATTTTTGTTAATTACAACCAATATCTGGTATTTGCATTGTATTTTTATGAGTGTTAATGTGAGAGTTAATATGTGTCTAAAATGTCATTGTCGTACATGTTTATTAGTTAAATTGATTGTTTTGGACTCCTGATCACTATGGCATTGCTGTCCAACCTGTCTAACGTTTTTGTCTTTCTGATTCTCAGTCTCTTCATGGGGACATTGGGACACTGAAGACAACTTTATTGGAAGGCTTTGCTGGGGCAGAAGAAGCCATAGCCCAGAGTGAACTGAGCAAAGACAGACATTACAGACAGCTGCTGTACAAAAAACCTCTGGACCCACGCAGTGAGGAACAGCTTAAGGTAAGAAATTGGGAGATGGAAAACTCAAGTAATCTTTGCATGAGTGAATACTTAAATGTTTCATACAGTTTTTAGATGTGTCACTCAATACTCACTGAATTTTGTCTTATGTTTCCTTTTGTTCAGGAGATTCGCAGACTGTACCAGTATGTTATGTTTGCTGTGGAAGATGTCAATGATGTGTTGAATGTGGAATGGGAGAAACACTTGGAGAAGAAAAAAAAGCAAAAGTAAGCACAAAACACCAGATATTTCATACTGAAAAGATTTTGGGTTTAATATAATTAGTGCTTAAATAATTCTGTCCTTTATAGACACATGGTTGTACCAGGACGTGAGGGTCTATACACTACACTTGCCAATAACCTGTACATCATCGACCAACAAAAGAACAGATTGGAACAGTTGGTTAAGGAGCTAACTTCACTGCGACTTTACAACAAGACTACAATACGAACTATAAACAGTAATACTGCAACAGCAACAACTGCTGGGTAAGGATGTGCCAAGACCTAGGAGTAGGAGTGGAAGAATGTGAAAACCTCAGGAAAGAATGAGAGTGTTAAAACTTTGTTCATTGGGAGAATTCAGAACCTATGGAGCAGCTTTGGGAATCAGAGCCTTCATACTTCACGTTAATTGTGACCTAAAAGGGCTACGTAATGAATGTAGAGCAGTTTTTGAAAAATTAAAGTGAACAAATTAAACTAAGCAGGATGTTTTTCATAATCGGCTGACATAATGGCTAACAATGTGATGATATTTTTTGAATAACAAAGTTTTCACTTATTTTTGGTCATTTCCTTTAGTGAGGCAGCCTCAACAAGATTTTAACATTAATTTCTAATTACATTTATCAGCTTACTCCAAATAGATGTTCTGATACGTGTTATTTGTTCCTGTCTTTTTGACAGAATGGAAAGTGAACTTGAGAGTTTAAAGGATGCTCTGCTGAAAGCCAGACTGGACACGACCCCTCCCAAAACCAAATCTCCAGGTATTAATTTTTCTAAGTTTAATGTGAAAAGCATTAAATTTGAGAAAATACTAATGTTTTGGGTTTTTTTTCTCCCCACCATCAGCCAAGATATCACCAGTGAAACAGTCACAGCTCCGTAACTTCCTCTCAAAGGGACAAATGCCTCCTGTCCGCTCAACTGCACCAGGTACATATTTCATATTTTAACTAATATAACAAGGATTACATAATATTTTAAGATGGTTATCCTATTTAATTTTATTTTATGTTGTGATTGTATAAAAATTTTCAAAGATATTTGAGTTTATCTCAAATAAGAGTAAAGTAAGTCAAGGCTAGATAGATATTCACATAAATTGGACTACAAGAGATAATTTTTTTAGGAAAAGTTATTTCATCAGGACTCAAGCATTCTCGCTGTCTCTGAAATTTCTAGCATAACTTCATAAACATATCAGTACTGTGTCCTACCAGGGATGAGGATTAAGAAAGCGGATATAATACAAATACAATCTCAAAAAAAGTCAAAAAATGTTTGGAATTCAATGATCTCTGTGAAATTCCTGTTTAAATTCTAATATTGATGGTGCTCTATGAAATATATTCTTTTCTTACAGCCAACTTGTCACGTTCAGCCTTCCTTTCACCTAAATACTATGAGGAATTAGATGATGTGAGCTCAACCTCCTCCCTGTCCCAGTCCCTGGACCCCCACCCAGCTCACTTGGAGCTGGAGGAAGAGGAACTCCAGCCAGAGCCCCTTCCCATGACTGTAATACCCCCAGCATTGTCCAATCCCCGCCACCCCACAGTCGTGAGGACCCCTTCTATCCAGCCAGGCTTTGGAGCCATTCAGTCCACCCCTTTAACCAAAATTCACTCAGTACCGGGTATGGGCTTTGGACTCAGCCCTATTGCCAGCCCTAGTAAGTAACTCATAGTAACTGTAAATAGTAAAATGTCCATCACAGTCTGGCATTAACGTCCAGAGCAACTGCTTTTAAATAACACATGTAACTCAGTTAAACTTTTGAACAAAAGTAGACATGCTTTGTTTTATAAATGTAACTCATTCTACTTATATTTCAGTTCCGACCAATAAGATCAACCTCAGTGGGGCTGATAGCACTGCTCTTGCCACGAAGACAGTAAAACATAGAGCTCCGCCAACTGAGCAACGGACCATTCCTGTCACCATCCCTGCCCAGCAGGCTGCAGCTACTGCAGCTCTCCGCAGGCAGATGGCCAATCAGAAGACAGGTAAAAGAAAGCCAATTGGGAACATTTGTTCATTTATATATTTTTAAATGGTAGTAAAGATTTATTAACCCTATAAAGCCTGACCAGAGAAATAATGGACAGAAAATTTAAATTTTTTTCAATCGGACGTCTTTATTTGGACCTTTAACAAAATGTCAAAAATAAAAAGCATATTTGCCTTTTTGTTTATATCATAATTATTACATCGGACATTACACCCAATTCAGGCAATAACAAAAACTTTTCTCCTTGGTCATCTATAACATCTGTATCTTTATATCTGCATCTTTATTTTTTCCAAACAGCTGCCTTTTTCAATCTCTGTCTTTTATTTTGCCAAGGGGGATGGTCTCATAAATGTATGTATCAAATATGATACGCACGGCGTTATAGGGTTAAGTTGTTGCAGGCAACATTGCATATGAGAGGCTTGTCTATTATTGGGTTGCTATGCCCACTGTTACTCACCAGGGGGAGACACAGACTTACACAACAAATCATGGGAAAATGACAACACTTGTGTTGTTGAGTTTATAGTCCCATTACATCTGAGAATCCTTCAATTAAGCATCTGTGTAATTCAAACCAGGCCTGCATCACCATTGAAACATTCAGTTCATTCAGTTACATATGTATGTTGAAATTTTTAATGTAAACATAGTGTATGTGCTTTTGTGTGTGTCCCGGCAGTTGTCAGTACTTCATTGACGGAGTCCACTTTGAAGACTGTTCCTCAGGTGGTCAATGTTCAGGAGCTCAAGGACAAAGGGCCTCCTGTGCCAGCGTCCAACATCATCAGGTAAAACACAGATTTTTTTGATTTTTTTTTTTTTTTATGTTGTGGATTTACTTTAAGTAAAGGATGGTCTCTTCTGTAGATGTACAGGCAGACACTTTTGAGTTATTTCATTGCCTTGCTTGCAGCTGAACAACTGTGAACAATCCCATTCATTTTTAGTTTGTAGGTACTTAGCAGGGACACATTTTAGCTATTTGACCCTGAATCATTGTCAACAGATATGCTCTTTTTTTCTTGGCTTTAGGAAGGCAGAGCAATAATGCCTGTCCAAAGTGTAGGTGCTCTTCAGGTGCACTAATTCTTAGCCACTGCACATGACTGCCAGGGGCCAGTAGTCTTCAAAGACTTGATATATCTGCATCGCACCTTGTTTTTTCATTCATCACACTCTTCCATCAATTATTAAGCAGTGTTCATCCAGCATACTAGATTTTCAAATACTGGGCCAATGAGTAATGAAAAAATAATATACACTAGAATTTACCCAGAAGAAAACAAAACTATACTGTATTATGCTTCCTGCATAATTGTCTGTTTTCATACCATACTCCTCATACCATTCATCCTCCACCACTCCTCTTCACTTCCTGTTCCTCATGTCTTTCATTTGGCTCTTTATTCATGACATTATTTAGGCACTTGTGTTTTGGGCCTTTGCTGCCTTCTGCACTTTATTCTTTTTGCTTCACTGGGTTTGTGCTGCACTTTTGTGCTTGATATTTTGGCAGGCCATCCCAACTCAGGGCTTTCCCCATATAAAACCTCCTCACATTGATAAACAAGAAAAGTAAGTCATTGAGAGTGTAAGATGATTATGAAAAGGGGCTTTTCCCTGATTCTGAACTAACATGCTGTGCTTTGTCTGAGCCATTCCTTCAAGTGATTCCCAGCCCAATAGAGAAGGCCGATGTGTACATTTCACAACAGCAAATTCCTATATATTTTATTAATGTAAATATAATTAGCATATGTACAGTTTTGGCTATCTGTACGCACAGATGTAACATGGGTGCATTTGAATAATTTCTTTTTCATCTGCTCTTTTTTCCAGTTTGTCAGTGCCTGATCCTGCAGCTCAAGTCTTTGCAACAGTTTCTTCCAACCAGGCTAAACGAGTGAGTCAATCAGCTGTCAATCTTTTTCCTCATACATGTTTTGCTTTATTCCTGTTGCCTCTGTCACCCATTAGTTCCAAAAATGAACTGCTTTTAAACACACACTGAAAGCCTCACAGACTAAATGTGTTTAATGAATTGGTAAAACCTGAAACGTCACATTCATACAGCGATACAGTACAGGAGTAAACAGATGTCTTCACTATAGTTTCATGAATTTGGCATGGCTTTCTTGAAGTATGAAAATCAAAATTACGAAAATTCTGTTATCCCCTTAACTATTAACTTTGGGAAATTCACAGATTGTTGACAGCTTTGCATGTGAATAGAGAGCTTTAACTGCATGGGTGAGAAAAGTCCCACTGCCTTCCCACACTGATGTTACAAATTGCAGTTGGGTGACAGGGTAACTCCTCACACATATCTTCATACTCACATGGACTCAGGTTCAATTTAATGGGAATGACCTCAACATAGTAATCTCGAGAAGCATGTTTTTTTCTTTTTCACTGTTTTTCTTTTGACATTATAGCTCATTGGACCTGCATACATGTGTAAGAGGGAGCTGCATAATTAGATTTGAAATTTCATAGAAGACATAATTTTTAGCATTACTACATTGCCGAGAAAAACTACAATACTTAGTGCCTGTTTTAAACTGTCTCTGCAGAATCCTACTGAAGCTATTCAGAAGATGTCCTCTGAAAGCACAACCACTTCACAAACAAGCTTTGTGTTTGGTAAGCACTGTTTTGAAATGTGTTTGCTGAATAATCTAAGTTTCCTCTGTCCCATTGCCGACATATGGTCACAGATAAACAAAATCACAGTCTTATGATCATAGGCCAACATAACTGTGGCATTTTACTTTGCCTTGTGATGCATGCCAAATTAAGGGGATACCACAACTTTCATGACATCTTTTGACTGACTTCATCAACTTTGTGTCCTTCAGGTCAACCATCCAAAACGGATGTTTCTGTGGCTCCTGCTAGTTCAGCTGAAAGCACCAGCAAAGGTTTCTCCTTCACATCAGGGTTAGTCAGTTCATGATAATCAAAAAATGCATCCTGAAATAGCAAGATAACTGGAGATTATGTGTAAATTACACTGAATGATTTTATACATTTTATTTATCAAAATGACAGTAACATTAGAAGAAAATAATTGAAATTATAGTTGCATTTTGTCTCTCAGCACTTGTATATCAGAATCTCTATTTTCCCATACAAGTCTTTATCCATGAACCATGTGATTTTTGGGCAACCAACTAACGCCATTCCATTAGTCAATATAGCCATTGGAGCAAGATCCTTGGTCAAATTCATCAAAAGTGTGGCTTTGGTCAAATTGATTCATTGCTCCATTGCTGCACTCATTGCCTGTGCCTCCTGATCTGACCACATGGGTGAGCAAGGTGTGGGTGGAAGTGAATAGTTTTATGCAGCTTTGTATTGCTGAGATTCCCCAGAGACCCAAGTGTTTTCCCACATCCCAGAAATCCTGCTTCACTCTGAAATATTCCCCATACACAAGTCATAGATTCTCTCACTGTGGTTACATTGTGACTGAAATTGTTTCTTTTGCAGCTCCACAGGGTTCAGTTTTGGTTCAGTTACACAGGGAGCTGGAATGTCTCAAGGTAAAAAAAAAAAAAAAAAAAAGAAGAAGAAGAAGAGAGCACTTTGGTATCAAACAGTTGGAGATGTAGAACATATGAGGATTTATTATTTTGTTTTTTTCTTATTTCTCTGTAGGGAAGGATGTGACTAAGTTTTCTTTTGGTGGAAATGGTAAGATGGCATTTGGCCAGACTGGAGAGGAGGCATTCTCCCTCATCCCAAAGTCTACCTCCGCTGCTCTCAGTACTGGGTCCCCCACCCTGAGTTTAAACCCACCAGGGGAAACAGGCAAACCCTCCTCCACCACAACTGCCCTCAGGCTAGAACCACAGCCTCCTAAGACAATTGGAGGAGAAACCCTTGGCAGTTTCTCCGGACTACGTGTGGGCCAAGGAGAAGAAGCCAAAGATTCCTCTGCCAAACCAACTCCTGCCTCATTTACCTTTGGGGAGGCTGGACTTGGACTGGGCAAAGGAGCAGCACAGTTTAGCTTTGGTGCAACTCTCCAAAAGTCTGCAGAAGATTCAACAGGGGCAGATTTGTCCAAAGGGGCAACGTCAGGCAGTTTGTTTAGACCCCCTGAATCTAATACCAAGCCAGCTTTCTCTATTCCACAGACAGGCTCAGCTGCCTCAGCGTTACCTATGTCCTTCAGTAGTCTTCTTGCAGCATCCTCAGACTCCTCTGAGGAACCAAAAGCTCCCCAAAAATCTTCAGACCCCACACCACCTCCTGAAAAAGAGCCTGCTTCTGAACCTGCTGCAGAGAGCCTAAGTACCCCTGTTGTATTGGAGTCTGCAGGGGATGCAGCCACCACAGAAACAACAGCAGCCAAACCAACACCTGCAGCATCCACACCCACACCTCCTGTGGTCACAACTGCCCCTACAACAGACCCTCCCTCATCTATCATTGCACCAACTGAAGCCACAACTCCAGCTCTAGTCAGTGCTGCTCCCACAACAGAAGCCAACTCAGACACCACCACTACCAGCACCACCAACACCTCCAGTGCGGCTCCTGTGCCTACTTTAGCTGCTGTCGCCCCTGCTGTGGTGGCTGTCTCCCAGGAAGTGCCACCAGTATTTCAGGTTCCCTGTTCTGACAAGCCAGGGTCCATTTTTACTCAGCCAGTTCCTGCAACGACAGACAGCAGTTCCCTGGGAGTCACACCAGTTATCAACACAGTTGCCCAGGCAGCCACCACTCCAACGCCTACCATTGCTAACAATGCAGCAACTACTGCTGCTAGCACTGTATTTGGGCAACCTCCTGCTCCCCCAGTTTCCTCAGCACCAACAGCCCCCTCAGCCCCCGCAGCCCCAGCAATCACAGGTTTTGCCTCATCTGGGTTTGGCACATCAACTGGAACTGCTTTTGGCAAATCTGTGTTTGGACCGACGAGTGGCTTTGGTCAGCCAGCCAGCAACACTGGAACAGCCAGTGGCTTTTCTTTTTGCCAGTCTGCATTTGGATCAAGTTCTAGTAGTGCGACTACAGGAGGAGGAGGTCTCTTTGGTGCTTCTACTGTTAGCAATGCAAGTTCCTTTTCCTTCGGCACAAGCAGTGCGAACACAGCCAGCAGCACAGGTTCAGGGCTGTTCGGACAAAGTACAGCCCCAGCATTTGGCCAGAGCTCTGGTTTTGGACAAGGGTCAGTGTTTGGTAGTAACACCACCACGTCATCATCTACAGGATTCAGCTTTGGACAGACCTCAGGTGAGTGGGAGGCTGCTATTCCTCTCAGTTGTAAACTACATGAGGCACTTGTGGATAACTGTGTTCTCACTCGATTTAGTTCCACTGAGTAATAAATCCTGACATTGCTGTCGAAGATATGAGTTATATAGCTATGGTGTTTGGTAAGATAATTAAGATTGGAATAACTTGACTTGAATAAAGTCAATTACAAAAGCTGCAAGAGTTGCCTACTAAAAGCCTGGTCAAATTTGTCTCAAATCTCAAGGCATCAGTGTTTGTAATTATACTAATTTTTTTTGTCCTTTTCTCAAAGAATATAGGGAAATTCTGACCAAACTGTCCTGTTTTTACGTGTTGTTTATCAGCCCTGATTTTAATCTTGTTGATGCTGCTGTTGTTTTTAATTTCTATTATCATTTGGATTAAATCTAACTTGTATGCCTTCATGACCTTTATTTGTCCCCCAAGGGCAATTGTTTCTGCTGCACTGGCAATAAAAACATCCACAACAACAGTAACACCAATAACAACAGAAATAACAATAACAAAAGTAGTAGAGTGAGACACATCGGTACTACCTGGACATTACAGAGTTGAACAGTGAAATGGCTGAAGCTACAAAGAATATATCTCTTTGTTTTGGCTACTGGTTTTTCTTTTTTTTCCAACAAATAAGGCATTCTTCTTTTCAATGGAATATATCATTTGTAAATCTAAATGGTTTACTAATTCTTTTGGTTATTTAGAAATTAGAAAAATGACACTACCAGTGTTTGAAATTAATGAGCTAAACGTGGTTTTCAATTTCCAACCATTCAGCCATAATACTGCATACTATAGCGAAAGTGATTTGATATTCACTAAACAAAGCTACACAGCTACAGTTAACTTGTGTCTGACAATGGTGACACTAATAATGTTTGACAGCCATTACTTTATGCTGGTCTATCTGTAAGGGCAGTGAGGGAGGCTATGTGAAAATGTCAACTCATTTGGCTGACTTGCACATGTTGTGATGAACCAAATGTGACACTTGACACCTTATTTTGTCTGCAGTATACTGCCTTCCTGTGAGTGGGTTGGAAGTGTGGAGTTGGCTATGACATTTATGGTTGTGGGGTCTCAGTCAGGTGGCATGAGGGGAGTTGTCCCGTTCCCAAGGATTTTCTAGATTCCTAGCTCAGTATAAGAATATCTGTCGCTGTAGACAGCTGATGTCAGTGTATCAGCTCAACAGTAACACACAGCTGATGTCTCCAGACTATGTGGGTTGGAGGGGGTCTCTGTTTAATGATACTGGTGAAAGAATGGGAAGCAATCTTGCATGATGATGACTAAAAGCTGGGAATTGCATCTGCTGTGGTAGTGCAGAGTTCACAGAGAATACCTCTGTCTTGACCATCTTATTTTTATCTTTTTATTACAGCTTTTGGTTGCTCTTCTGCCACGCCTGTGTTTGGTCAACAGACCAGCAGTGGAAGCGTCTTTGGACAGGTATCTTTCCCCTTTCGTTTAGTGAGATTGATAGTATTAAGTTTCAAAATATTGCACATTCTGGACGTATCATGACTAACAATTGTCTCCCAGCAGCAACCATCGACTGGTGGGAGTCTGTTTGGTTCAACTTCAGCCAATGCAGCAGGCTCATCTGCTGGTGGAGGATTCTTTAGTGGCCTAGGAGGCAAACCAACAGAGGAGGCTGCCAACAAGAATCCATTTGGCACCACTAGCTCCACTGGAGGCTTTGGGCAATCTGCTCAGACAGGTAAGCCAACACAATCTATTACAATGTTGTTTACTGATACATTTTTTTTCTATTTTTACACTATCATCAATCTTACCACTTGCATGTACCACACCGGAAAGAAAATAAAAAGCATTAAACAGAAGTACTGGAAATACATTATTTACTGGCCTTACATTAATTTGCTAATTTTTCCTCAAGGTACCAGCAGTCTGTTTGGTAATAGTGGTGCCAAGTCCTTTGCTTTTGGACAGTCCTCCTTTGGTGAGCAGAAACCGAGTGGGACCTTTACAACTGGAGGTGGGAGCGTCGCATCACAGGGCTTTGGCTCTTTCTCTACGCCAACAAAACCAGGTACAACTTTCCCTGTATGAATATTTGGTATCCCTTTTGATTTTATGTCCTTTCTGTCTCTCAATACTCAAAAAGATTAAAATAGTGCACATTTGTACTTTTTATTACATTTACACTGATGGCAGTCTCACACTAGACCTATCTCTGTGCTCTTCATTTTAAATTAGGGGAGGGAACTCATTCATTCAGATCGGGCTTGTGTTAGTGATGTTGGATTTTTCTTTGACATTTTATTTTCCGGGGTCTGGCTTCAGGGCTGTGGTTCAGTGATAGGGTGGCAAACCCCAGGCACCCATACATAATCATATTTTATTCAGCAGCCAACTCTTGACATTGCTTTCTCCTTTATCATCTGCAATACAGCAAGTGTCCTTATCGCTTCACCCCAGTAGAGCAGAAAGTGAGGTAGTCAGATGCTCTGTCATTTCCTGCCAGAATGCTGCTGATGCAAAGTTACCTCAAAACTGCTAAGTCACCATGCAGTGAATCAAAGGTGTTATATATTTAATGCTTTAAGTGATCAGAATTATAATTTTAGTCTAAGTATCTTTATTTAGAATATTACCATTCACTATTCATCATTGTTATGAGTAAATTTGAAAATATGGATACCCCTCTCTGCTCTAGTGTACTGTATGTGTAGCTGAGGTATTTTTTTCTGTTGGGTCTAAGGTCTGCCGCCACTCTTGCAAAATGTTTCATAGGAGTTTTAAGAAGGCCTTGTTGAGAGTATGAAAGATGTTCAAATATTTTAAAATGGATGTAAATTAAATTAAATGTAAAGTGAGGTAAAATATAAAGCATTAATTAAACCTACCCAGATAGACTTTTGGGTTGTCAACAGAACCTTAATAGTTGTAGCAATTCAAGTTAAGATATTGGTTCCACATATTGCTACCACTAAGCACGCAAATGCTTTATCCTTGGTCCATGTACAGAGAATGTAATCTTGTTTCATTAGCTCAATCAATTATTTACTAAACCATGCTGGTAGCCAGGGTGTAATTTCAGAACTCCCTCTCTTGCCAATAGCCTTGTTGAGGTTTTGAGTTGGTGTGACGTTTTCATTCTCTCAGAAAAATGGGCTTTTCCATAACTGTTAAGTGCAAGTCACAATATAGTAAATCTATTCATCATGCTTAGATGAGTTATAGTGGGGAAAGTGTTCATGCTCCTTAGAAATTATAACACAGTACACAGTTGTTGACTTGTTTCTACCCAGTAAACAATGTTCAATGTATTTGTAGTAATATTAACTCAGGGAGTCTGAACATAAATCTCCTCACTGATGTGTTTTTCTTTTCTTTTGCTCAGAGCCTTCCCTGAGAGGACAAATACCCTTGGCATTGATGAAAGCCCTATGTAAATGAGCTAAAGCCAAAAAACAAAGTCATGACTCATCTTTTTTAATCCATCTTCTGTAGAAGTGATGATGACCATGAATCTCATTGTCTATGTTCCTCTTCTTGTTGTTATAAAACCATTTAAGAACATATACATTTTCCTCTGCACAGGTGGATTTGGCAGCGCTCCTGTGTTTGGCAGCCCCCCGTCTTTTGGTGGTTCCCCAGCATTTGGTGGCGCAGCATCATTTGGCTCCAGCCCGTCATTCAGCAACACCTTGGGTTCCTCAGCTGGTAAGGTGTTTGGAGAAGGAACAGCGGCTGCCAACATGGGAGGATTTGGGTAAGAATCTTAATATGTTGTTACAAGCTGTGAAATAAAGATTTGCTATATAAATATTTTTTTCAACTTGCTTTTTTTTTTTTGTTTGTTTGTTTTTTGTTTTTTTTTTTACTAAAGGACAATTTATTTTCTCAGTTGATCCTTGTTTGTCTATAAAACTGAAAGTGGTAATAGTTGGTAGCTAGTCATTGCATTGATAGTGACAGCAACTTTCACAATTATGTAATTAAATAATCCGGCCTCATTTGTTAATTCGTACAAGTGTATCTATTTGTCATCGTGTCTTTTGTATTAGTTAAAATCTTTCCCTACATCAACAGTTAGGTCATTAAGCAGCAAATTTGGTGTGGCACAGTTTCTGACTAACAAACGCTAGAGACAGTTATTTTATCTATTTATTTGGTTGTTAGGTTGCCACAGTCAGAAATCATCTAAAATGTCAGTGTCACCAGGCACTGTGCAGCACAGAGGAGGGAGTTGGGGAGCAGGATTTTGCCCGTAGCAAGCAGCTGCTTTTTTGGAAATCATAACATCTGTGTTTCCTCAGTCAACACCCCATCACACAAGCATAACACATAAAGAAAAAACACTGCATTGTTAAACACTCTATTAACATTAGACTGTTGAAATAAAATTAAACTGTTTCAGGGCTTGCTGGTAAGCCAAATGGAGCATGGGTTGTAAGCCTCAGCTGGTGCCTTGTCCAATTATGAAGTGAGACAGTTTTTGCGGGGTTGTATCTACTGCTTTTTATTTGCACACATTGTTTTGTTTCTGATGCCTACAGATAAAGCCTCAGGTGGCAAAGTTTACTTCAAATTAAAGTTTTAAATTTGACAGAAAAATAATAAATCAGGGTCCACTTACCAGTTTTTTATGTGTCTTGCTGCCTTTACTGGTGCAAAAGACTTGCTTATTGTTCATCCATCTGACAAAACAGTCATGCAACTTTGAAACTAATAATACTAAGATTTGTCTTTGTTTCTGCCTTCTGCCTTGTTCATTGCCATTTGAGGAGAACTCTTTACATTAGGGGTGGGAATCTTTTACTATCTCACGATTTGATTCGATTCCGATTTATGGGGCTACAATTCGATTCAAAATTGATTTTCGATTCAAAACGATTTGATTGATAATGATTTCTGCTTCAATCTATAGGTGTGCAAAAGATCCTCATGATCTACTCCAGTCTGCTTTGCAAGACAGAATGACAAACGGAGACATTAAAGTGTCGGGAAAAAGCTCCGGGGGGGGGGGTCACTAATAATGCACGCCCCCCTACCCATGAATGAATGAATGAATGTAGTGAATTGAGCCTAGTGGTGACCTAAGCAGCACGGTGGCATAGTGGTTAATGCTGTCACCCCGCAATAAGAAGGCAGTTCAATTCCCGATGGGGGCACCTGAACAGGTTAATTGGAAACGAGTGAGCTAACGAGCTACAGCAAGGAACGGCTACCAGACCGGACCTCCCCAGAGACCGGCAAAGACTAGAACTGAACCCTCTAGAGACTAGACCAGATCAGAGACCGGACCCCTGCAGAGAGTAGACACTAGATCAGACCAGACTAAACGAGACACCGGACCCCTCCTCCAGAGACTAGACCCCACAAAGACTAGACCGGACCAGACCAGTGACCAATGACGGGACCTCCCCAGAGACCGGTGCAGTGAAGTAAGGGATTGAAATAACCATTTTGTTATAATTGATTGTACAGCCTTATTCTAAAGTGCATTTTACTATAAAGTATAATTTACCAATGAATGGGATTTTTTTTTTATTACAACCTCCAGCAATTAATTAATTCAACCATTCATTCATTCATCTTCTACTGCTTATCCATTTCTGGGTCACAGCGGGTGCTGGAGCCAATCCCAACTCACATTGGGCAAGGGTGGGTTAGGTCACCAGTCCATCGCAGGGCCTACATATAGTGACAGACAGAGACGAACAACATCTCACGCTCAGACCTATGGACAATTTAGAGTCACCAATTAACCCAAACATGTGGGTCTTTGGACGGTGGGAGGAAACCCACACAGGCATGGAGAGAACTTGCAAACTCTGCACAGAAAGGGAGTTTGCCCCCAGCAAATCAGATTTAAACAGAGAGAAATTTCATTTCATTTAACGGCTGAAAAGATTAATTAATCTTTGAAGTCCTTTTTACTCAAATGATTTCTCCAGCATTCTCAACCTCTGTATGTCCACCGTGTGCATGTGTTTTAAGACCATTGAGCCCAAAACTCTGTTCTGCGCAGGACTAGATTATCCCCCTCAGATAATCTCACTCTGGAGTCATCATGCTGCCTGCAGATTAAACTGGCCTGCTTTCTCTCTCTCTTCCTCTGTTTTGCATATTCTCTATTTTCAGTGGGTGTGGGTCCTGTTGAAAGGATTACTGCATAAACCCCTTTCCCTCAATCCTCTAGCACCATGACACACACACACAATCTGACACCCTCTGTCTTGCTTGTATGTTTACTTGGACTTAGCTAAGTTGCGAATGTCTCTTTCTGTCATTTGTTCTTTCTATTTGTCCCAATAAATTGTTGTTGTAAAACATGGCTGGTAAATGACATCCAGGCCTACACCATATTGTGTCATGTCCCCCATTTGGTACCAACCTGTGTCTATTTTAATGTCAGTAGTTTTGTTTACACCGTATCACATCCTCTGTTTTGCCCCCTGTTTTCAGGTTTGCCTCACCTTCCAATGCCCCATCCTTTGGCGCTCTAGCCAGTCAGAGCACTCCCTCATTTGGGAGTCTGGCCCAGCAGGGCTCTGGGTTTGGAAGTCAGCCCACTGGCTTCTCTGGCTTTGGACAACAGCCACAGGCAGGAGGTGAGACTACTATTTAAACTGCCCTTTTGCTTTTCTTTTCTTCCCTAATCATCTGCAAGGGGCCACTTGTTTACTTGTTTAGCACTTACTTAAATATTGCAGGCAGCACAGTCAGTGGCTAAAGGAGAGTCAGTGAGTATTAATATTACCAACCACTACGTACTAGTTTGTCTTTTGTCTGTGCACTCAATGTTTTTGACTAGTGTTCTTCATTATTTATTTTCAATCTTTCTAATGTATTTTTTATGTAATACATTGGTATTAAAATAACACAGTTAATTTATATCTGATTGTCATAATACGGAAGTAGCCAAAACTCCTACAACAAGTAGTGAGTTACTTGTCATGTTGTTAAACACTTTAATGAATGAATGAATAGTTTTATTTTGGTGTCTGGCTGTCAGACAGCCCATCCCTTATGGGATTATTCAGACAAAACATTTCTCCAGTGCCATCACGCTGACACAAACAATTGCAATTTAGTGTTAAAATCAAGGGTGTGTGTGTATGTATATAAATAAAGCAATGGAACCACCATATTGTCCACCCTAAGGTGAAATGATGTGTATGCCTGTCTTCGAATTTGCATGACCTAAATTTGTTAGCGGATCAGAGCTCCCCCACTTGTTTCTGTTTGATTTGTCTTTTTCCTTTCTTTTTTTTTTCCACCTTAACAATAAATCTGTTCGTCTTGTTGCCTTGTCAGGTCACCTTAGGTACGCAGATCCACGCACACACATTCTGGGGATTGAGAAATGCTTATGAACTATTGGTTTTTCATCTTTTTTCCACACTGTCAGTCCTGATGTTTTATTGCTACAATTAATTTCAATCACTTTCCAATTTGCAGGATTTTCAGGGAACACCTTTGGGTCTGCAAACCAGTAAGTGTGGTCAATACATTTAGTTTTTCTTCATGCCCTTTGTCTTTTTTGATGAATGAGCTGATGAATGAGTTGACAGACCTACATTTCTCTGTTCCTTCCTGGCAGCAGCGTGTTCTGCCTGTGGTGTTAGAGCTCTGCTGAAGCTCACATCGGTTTTTCCACAACAGTGCTCCCCACATAACCATTCAGATTTAATACCACCTCATCTCCTTTCAGTTATTCACTCTTCATGTTTTTGCTGCCTTGAGTCTCATTTCCACTATGCTATTCAAATGCAGTAAACCCCAAAAAGAAGTGAATACTATATTCAATTATGTTTTGAAAGACAATTCGGTAAATAATACAGTAATATGATCAATATGACACGTACTAAATACACTTTGTTTGTATCGTTCATCGTTTTGAACCTGGCATCCTGTCCCTGGAAGGGTGCTGCACAATTAAATGCTGTAGTGCAACTTCCTTATTCCTTAAAATTGCTTCCTTGCGTTTTCCACTCTCACCCTGCTGTCATTCCATCGGGTCTCTCCTTTTCATCCCTCAATCCCATTCTCTACCTCTCCCTCTCTTATGCTGCCTCTCCCTCAGTTTGATGCTGTTTGTCACATGGTAGCCAGTGCTCCCTGGGGTGTGTTTCACTGGAATGCACTCTTAAGTGTGCATGAGTGTTTGGAGGCGAGGCATAGTGTATTGGACACATTCACATGCTGTTAATAATCCTTATTCATTTGTTCTTGGATTTCTTGCTCCTTCCACTTCCCCAACCAAACCAATAACCTGTAGACACACTATGAATTGCTGCTGTATCGTCATTGCTGAACCATAATTGAACACCTCAACCTTGTATACACTGGAAAGAAATTCTAGTGAAAACCTAACTGAATTAAACCCAGTTCAAACGATCTCAGTATTATTTGCAATAACAATATGTTCCCAATAGAAGTCTTATTTTTGGCCAAATTTCTTCATAATTAAAAGTTGAGACAGAAAAAGTTGTGTTGCCAAACCAATGGAGCAAAAACCCCTTTGAGGTGATGGAATTCATAAAAGACAGAATAATGAACAAAATCACAATGTATCTCATAACCATCATTGTGTACCTGTGGTTTCTCCTCTGTATCTGCAGTGTGATCACATACACACACTTGACACTGCTCATGAAAAAATAAACAACCAAACAAAGAGAATACATCAGAATCACAGAAGTCCCTGCTCAGAGTAAACCCACTGTGGGCAAAATAATGAGTCATGAAATGATTTGCCAGTACTTTATTATTTTATGTGTTTCAAAACTTAGATTTGAAACTGCATTGTCTTTTCATTTTTAATGGAAAAAAAACCCCCAAAACAAAGCACAAATAGTAGCAACATATCTTTGGTTGTTCCAACACTTTTATGAAGCTCTATCATTATGTCAGCAGAAATATTCATATCCACTCAGTAACAGTTCCATTTCTTCACAAGGAAAACTACAAGTCTATCAACAGAAAATAATTTCATACCAAATTTTAACAAAGCTGCAATTTGGTATGAAATGTTTGGTATCTTTAAACCTAAAATGGACTTTGAAAAAAGTTTTATTTACTTTATTTACACATTTAAGACCTAGTTGGAAAAAAAACTATGACTATTATTGAAATTCTTTTCAATAATCTCTCTTTCTGCTTTGTCTGTGATTTCTTCTTCCAGATCAAGTTCACAAACATTTGCCAGTTGGAGAAGCTAGTTTTATTAAACCTCCATGAGCTACAGTACTTTCTACAATCAAGCCCTTTGTGCCACACAATGGGAGGAGGGAAAGGGGAAGACTTTTGGGTTGAAGGGGTAAATAAAGTAAATTAGAAAACTTTTTTATGTATTAGAAAAAAAAAATAATACAGGTTTTCAAGCAGCGGATTGCAGTTCATTTTCTACATGTTATCCACGCCATATTACTTGGTCTCTAATATTTTCTGAAAACGCAGGAGAATAAGGTATCGGCAGCCATACAAAAAGGTGAATTCTGTAACTCTTCTGAAATCATGAAAGTAAAATAATTTTGTCATCACCTTTTTTAGTAAATGTGGTCACATACATTGTTGTTATATTGCTGCAGTTCAGTATAATTCTTTATTGCCATAAACTTAATACCCCAGAATGATGTTGCCTTCTGAAAATTTTAGTTACTCTACCTTGTGCAAAACGTTGGATGCTTTATTTGTAGACATTTCATCATACTGAAACTATATTCACAGCATGACTAAATAAATCCAATTCTGTCCAACTGTCTATATAGAAAAGAGATTTGTCTCAAATGTACACCCATGGAGAATGCACCAAAAATGAACAAAACCAACTATTTAAATTATAATGGAAAGAATTGTGCTTTGATATTTGAAGTTATATTTTCCTTTTAAATTAATTTTTGCAGGAATTCCCCTCTTGATGTATATTTTTTACACAAAAAATAGAAATAAACAACATTTCAACCTCATCTACACTGGAAAGAACGTAATTTGTTTACACTAGATGTGGATTCTGTTAATATTACAGTTTAATTGTTAATATGTCATGTTAACCACTCATTAATCATTGATATTTGGTGTAGATTTGGTTTTCTTGCAGAAAACTGGGAACAAAGGGGAAACATTTTCTCATAATGTGACTTCCTGGCTAATGTATTATCTTTATATTCTTGAGGTTAAATTTAAGCAATAGTAACTTAATCGTCACAACCTTTTTCCAAAGGCCTTAATTGTCATCCTTATAGAACTATCAACTTATCTTGCAAAGCAGAAGCATATTATTTTATTTAATTTGTACTGCTTTATTAAATGTTTAGTAAAGCATATCAAAATGCATTGTTTTAGCTCTTCACATCATTAGAGAGGCTAGTGTTTGCTTAGTACAAAGGGAAATAACATTTCGAGTTAGCCATATGAATTTAAACTGTTTCATTCAAAGAGTTATAAGGAATAGCGTGGCAGCTCGCCCCCAGCTATGTTTAGATGGTTCGCTAATTGATGCTAAATCCCTCTTGATATGCAGCTCATTCCTCCATCCTTAATTCATTGACTCACATGCAGATCTAAGTTGGGCTCTGGGAGAATGTCGATGGGGATCTATGGTTTGGAACACAGCTTTGATACTGTGGTATGTGGCCACCATCATCAGAATTACATTCCCGGCTTATAGCTGTGGAGCATGTCACTGCCACTCTTCTGACCCTTATCTTCAGTCTCTTTCCAAAACGGATGGCAGAGGCCGTCCTCGCTCTGAAGTGGCAGGGGAATGTCTGGGTCATAGTGTGACCTGTTGGAGACACCTGCTGAAATAGTCCAATCCACATTCCCCAGCACTCTGAAATAGATATAATCAGTGGACTGGAGCCACTGGCTTTCTGGTCGAAGTATGAAAAATCACTGACTGTAAATCCACTGTCGACTTTTTTCAGTTGGTTTTTTTGTTTTTTGGAAAGGTCAATCTAGTGATAACAAGAATACTCTATATTGTATTAGTTTAGTAACTATGGATGAGAGACAATGGCAGCATGCACCAGATAAATGGGATGACTCAGTTAAAGATTTACAGTTGAACACGCAGTCAGTCACAGAGCCCAGAGTCTGTAATGCTTCCAATTGAAACGCATGAATCTCGGGACATTTTCAGCACACACTCCACAACTGGCCTCTAAAAGCATTAAAGGCATTAAAAGAGGGTTGTTTATATATATATATTTTACAATTGCTGATGATGGAAAAACAAGAAAATCCTAGACTGTGGAAGACTATGGAGGATGGCAGCTGCTTTCATGATATAAAAATAGCATAGTCCAAACAACCCCTGCCCCACCCCACTCTTCCTCCACCACTTCCCCCACTCGCCACAGTCAGTGATGATTAGCAACTCCTGAGCACCTCCTGCTAGTGCTTTGCTGACACATTCATCATCCCCACATGCGGCACTGGACTCCCCAGTGAGTGCATCTTTTGGGCTTTAAGGCATTTCAATGTGCAGTCTGCTGTTCCTATGTTTAGTGAGATGAGGCTGATCCAAAAGTGGACACCAGCTCCTCTGAAAGAGCATCTTTCAATTTTGACTAATGGGTAATTTTGTCTGGTCAGATAATCCAAATCCAATAATCTGTTAACAGAGGGAGACCACACTCCCTGTTTCTCTTCTCTCTGAACACTGTGGTGGTTTAGTAGTGATCACTTCTTCCAAGGCCTCACTGTGGAGTAACACCTGAAGGAAGTGGCTCTCTCTGTTGTTAGTAGGTTGAAAGCTTGAACAAGATCATTTTATTCCTACAAAGGAAAAATAATAAATACTCTTTCATCTTCTATCGCTTATCCGTTTCTGGATCACAGGGGGTGCTAGAGCCAATCCCAGCTAACACTGGACGAGGGCGGGGTACACACTGGTAGAAATTGACAGAAATGAACAACCGCTCACACTCGCACTCAGACTTACGGGCAATTTAGAGTCACCAATGAATCCAAACATGATGTTTTTGGACGGTGGGAGGAAACCGCACTACCCAATTAAGTTGACTCAAAAGGAGACAAATATTTCATAGATTTTCTGTAAAAACTTTGAATTTGGGATGCTTGTTTATCATTGGACTCCTGTTTATTCAGAAAAACATGAATTTAATAAGATACATTCATCTATTATACGTCACTAGAAAAGGGGGTTGTTTTCAGAAACAGAACAGATGATAACTTAGCCATAATCTAACATTCTGATGTCAAGTACAGTTTTCAGTAAGATAATGCACATCAATACCTTCAGCCTTTTAAATTATTATTATTATTATCATTTAAGTATGCCTTTGACATTTTCTCTTCCTGCTACATTTTTTCCTTTCACAGCTGTCACACAATTCTGTGACTTCTGCCATTTAAGGAATGATTTCTGTGTTTTACTGTGACTATGAAGACAAAGTTGGCATCTGCAGCTATTTTCCTACTAGGCTGGTAAACTAGTTCAGCATCATCTTGCCAAGAGGCCTTTCCAGCAGTGGAAAGCACATGAACTATTTTACTTGTGAATTTTGCACACTAGCCAGCAGGCCCCTGTCCCTTGATGCCGATAATCTCAGTGATGGCTGAAGCCACGATAAGAAAACTGCTGGTTGTGCTAATGTTGGCTGTGTTGCAGTAGTAACCTTACTAATGGCTTTTTTAAGTTATTCAGTGTAAATTCATGACCAGTTAGCAGCCTCGTATTGGTACTTAAATGCTAGCTGTGAGCATTTTAGCCGTGGTGACATGAACATAATGGGTGATGAATCATGTGCTTGTCACTATACCAGTAAGGCCATCTCAACTTTTCCCTTTTCTGCCTCCTCTTCTACTCTCTTCCTAACTCACCCACAGGGATTATGTACTTCCTTTATCATGATACTTCAAAGTGACTTTACACTGAAAGTTTTAATTTGTGTCAAACTCCCTGTAGTCTTTCAAGCATTGGGTTGGTTCTCCCTTTTCTGTTGCATGTGACACAGCACAAACAGGTGGGCACAGCAGCAATTTCAACACTTTGCATGCGAATGGATTACTGAGAATAGGCTTAAAGTGTTATCTAATAGACTTGATTGTGGATTTCAGGCATTATCACAGATGTCAAAGGGGAGGACTTTGAGAATCACCGAGTTGCTGAGTCGTACAGAGTTACTGAGGTTTTTGAAGAAAGCAGTGCCAAAGGGTCTTTAATGAAAACTAAACACCTCCAAAGTCAACAATTTCTCTTTCTAATCCTCCTGTGAAAAGTGTCTAATCTGATCAAAGATTCTCAGATGTAAACATCTGTGAATATCAACAGTAAAATGTATGAGAGGATATCAAGTACCTGTGGTTGTTACCATTGATCCAACCATAGGTAAATGATGCTGCATACATCACACAAGACTGCCTTTGCCACTGATGTGAGAAATCCTCACTAGTTTACACTGAAGTGCACTTGAGGCTGGCCCCTTCTCTTTGGCTACAAATGCTCTTATTCTTTTTAAAGTAAGAGCTCATGCTTGCCACGATCACCTATGAATTTCCCACTCAGGTGAACATTTTCTGCTTCCCATCACTGGAATCCAGTTTGAGCTGATTCTTTAGTCGCCCTGGTTTCATCTGCTTTCTCAAAATTGATCCCCGGAGTACTTATGTTGTCAGCTAATCCAGCCTCTTGAAGCTTGATTTGATTGCCAGGATTTTTATGTAATTTGTCTGTTTTGTAAGTCTGTTTTGCAACAGAGGACATAGTTAGCTCATTATATCATCAGTATCCCTTTGAGCGTGTTTCACTTTGACCTCCTGAGTCTTTGACCTTCTCTCATTTGCTGATTCTGGTACTTTTCCCCATTTTCCACAAAGAATGCATCTTGAATTTGGATGCATATTAAACACTGCTGCTGTCAGCAGATTTGTTGCACTGGCCATCCACTTGTTAATTCTTAATTGACAATAAAAAGCTATGACCTGTTTTGAGACATTGCGAGTGATTCACTACAAACTGTAGAAGCTCTTAAGCCACGGTCATGTTTTTCTTACAGCTCTCTGGTCTGTTATGTCAACACTGTCAACTCAGGAACCTGTAGCCTGTTATCATCATCTGCTTAAGCAGCGTGATATCAAGAAATTAAGTGTTACTTTATGTCTAACAGACATCTAGAGGTCAATGTCAAAATCTGCATGCTTTTATCTTTATTATATATGTGCCACTGACGGCTGTCTGGTCATTCAGAATCAACATAAAGTAAGAACCACAGGATATTTGCCTCTCTAAGATATCTAAACATGTTTAATTCAGATATTGTGATGAGAATATACTCAGAATGTACCAGGACACTTGGATTCAGACCTACTCTAATTTTTCTTGATTTTATAACAATATGACAAATGAAAATGAATTGAATGAATCAATATATGCAGATAATGTTTGAGGGATCTGATTATTCCTTTATTTAAATTGTTTATCAGTAACAAAAGTGAAGTCATAAGTGGCTGAATAAACCACCCATAAAGCCATTGCTTACGACTTAGTTCTTGACAAGAAGTGAACATCCACACCAAGGGGGTTTAACCAATCTCAAAAATCAGTTGGTTTTTCACACATAACCATTACTGTTGTCACCAACTGTCAGACAACCACGTGACCACATCAGTGTGGTGTGTACAAGTGTGAAGAGAATAATGTGTGAAGTAGTTAATCATGGAGCATCAAAAGTCAGATGTCAGTCAGTGTTCGATTTAATTTCTCAAAGTATTTCAGAATTAAATAAGTGTAAAGGCTCTAAATGCTTCTCCTTCATTAGCTGCTTTTGATGTTTGGGTTTATTGAGAAAGCTTCAGGCAGAGTGTGGGAGGTGTGGGATCCAGGTACACAGGCTGGCATTACACAGATGGCAATTAAAGGTTGTCCATAAGTACGCATGTCCCAGCTTGTGGGATGTGAAATGTTTAATGGCTGTCATTAATTTAAATGAAAAAATACATTACACTGAACAGAGAGCAGTTATTTTCAAAACTCAGTCTAACAGTCTGCTGTCAATGTTGTTTCATCAATCTCTTATATAACTATAGGGATTGCAAAATGTCCACCGAGCCAAAGTATAAAAATGATTTATCTACTTTTCTGCAATAATGAATTTAGATACTTTATATAATATAGTCTACAGCTAATGAAGTCTGCAGCTAATTAAATATTTTCTCTGTAATATTAGTTGTTTACATTTTTTGGGGATAAGTATGTAGGCTGATAAATTATAGACACTACTGTCAGCTACAGTAAACTCACCGTCTCATTATCAGCAAGAGTCACATAACTCCATTTTATTTATTGATTGTTATTTGTTATCTGCCAGTTTTTAACACCAAGGTTACATTTATTTATCATATCAATAGAAATAAATATTGTAGACTTAAAAATAATAGGAATTCAAAGCAATGCATTTTCTCTTGGTTTTCCATTGTACACCTGTTGTAAAACCGGTATAATATTATTAAAGTTGCACGCAGAGCATCTGAGCATAATATGACCAGTAGGGACAACTGTACAACAACTGTACAATCAAATCTTTCGGAGTTATTTCCTCCATTAATTTCCCCTGTTAGTGTTGACTGAGAAGCCAACAGGACAAAAAGGATATTACATCCTACAAAGTACACAGGGCTTCTTCACCCTCTGATTATGTCATAACAGACAAATAATAACACAGTGCCATCACAGAATATTAATACCTCAACTTTAAGCACACTGCATAATAATAGTCATCTTCAGAAAATGTTATCAGACTTACTTTCCATTGGGTAAGTATGTGTTCCCCATTTTTCACTGAACGGCTTCAACAGTTTTCTAATATTAATACAGCCACACAAATGTCTTTGGATTCTGGACAGACCTGAGGATATTCATAAACACTCACTGCGTTGTCACATACAACTTTAAATTGTGGGTTGAATCTTTGAATTACGAGCATTTTTCATACTCATTTCATTTTATTTATTATATTTTTCTCTAGATGTTGCCAACCAAAATAAATGTCAAAACTCCAGCATGTCTGAAGGAAATATGCAAAACATCAGCTTTTGATCACTTCTGTATCATCAGTCCCATGTATTTTTAAGACTACACAATATAAACAGCTCACAGGATGACAAAGCCCTCAAATTTCCAGAAAAGAGACTAAGGTGATGTCTATACCCCAAACCAGAGCGGATGACCTTAAATCAATCTATCTATCTCTTGTAAATCCATTTTTCTCTTCAAATTCCACTTTAAGTGGGAAATGTTAAGGTAACTGCAATTTTGAATACCAATGAGATTAGAAAGAAAGATAGAAACTAAGTCCTGCTCCAGTTTGCAAGGTTACCTGTAAATCAATCAATTGAGACAAAAGGGATAAAGTAACATCTACGGCTGTTTTGATTGGAAGACTGTTGCAACGGACTTGTTGCACCGTGTATTAATAGTCATGTCTCGTGCCAAAGATATAGTGGTGCACTGATTATTTAGCCTTACAAATAGGGACAGGTGGATCTATGCAGGGAGACACTGTAACATACTTCTACTCTCTGAGCCATGTAAATATAGCCGTGAATGTGCAGCTCAGGAATGTGACAAGGATAGCAAAGACAGAAGAGACCGCAGGTCTGGAGCTGAATCCAACAAGTAGACATAGGGACACTGTAGGACTTGGCCACTTTACTAACAGCCATTGAGACAGTAAACCACGTTCCCTATCCCCTCCCCTTCACTGTTAGCCGTTTTCTCAGCTCACATTGGAGTCACCAGTGGCTTAATCTCTTGCTTCCCCTAAAATTTGAGAACCAGCATCCTCCTCTAAATCTTCACCAAATCTCTGAGCTGCTACTGAGAAAGGAAAATATACCTGCTTGTGCTGTAGACTGGAGATTAATTTTAAAGACTTACCTACATTCTTCATGTGGTAATATTATAGACCAAGTGATGAACAGAAAATGAAGGAGCTCACTGATACACTTTTCACTCCTCTGAGAGCTCAGCACAGAGTTGGAATGGAGATACAGTGCAGAAGGAGCAGAAAAAAGAATGTGCTATTATCGCTGCTCAGCATACGTGTGTACCCTTCTTGCATTTCAATTACTTGATTCAGATGCATACATTTTGATTCTTTTAACCACACGACTGTGTGCTAGTGGGAAGGGAAGAGTTTCCTAAGCCACTGAGAGGTAGTTACAACTCCATTGTGCCTAATCAGATGTGATGTAGCTCTGATTCTCAATATTTAAACCCCTTATATCTCCTTTGATTAAACAATGCATTAAAATTTGACAGATCAGGGTCACACGTAAAAAACATTCTTCTTCAGAACATATAAAACGAAATGATGAGGCTGATGATTTATTTTTATTATTGTCAATAAATCCCACAAAATCTCCTTACTACACATTACAATCATCAGTAGTTAAATCATGTCAGTGTCCCCATGCCATAAATCCTCTCCAGAATGCCAAATGTGTACCAGCTTCCATTTTAATTTACTTGTAACCTGATTGCATTTTAACAATCTTCTCAGTTTCCTATTTGGCTCTTTCCCTGTTTTTTATATCCCATCTCTTAATGCAATCTAGTTCTTCCACTCTAGCCTTCTTTACAGTTTCATTTATTTTATTCATTTCGCACACTGCCATCAACAAGAAGAGGCAGATGGAAATCTCTTGACCGTCACATACAGGACATCATGTGTTTAGCAGTGCATGTGTGGCCTCGGGTTGCATCAAATGCGTAAAAGCTTTCCAGCCTTTTCATTTCAGCATGTCAGACTGCATTTCTTTGTTCTGACTCAGAGAGTACATGGTCACTTGAATTGTGCAATTTCAATGGACCCAGAGCTCAACATGTCTGGGGAGAAAACCAACCTGAAGTATACAGATGCAACTAGCAGATACATTAAGGAAGGAAATGTGATGTCTGACTAACAGGCAGCAAAGGGAATTTATTGTTGGTTGCAGCGCTGATAGCCCACAACTCACACCATTATAGGTTATTCATAAAAATATTGTATTTATGAGAAAATATATATTATATATAATACAAGATCATAAAAATAGCCTGGTAACACTAACTGAGAACACATAACTTAACCCTTTAATCTCCACATTATAGCTACAAAGAAAAGGAAAGACGACGGGCAGCATTTGTAAATTTTATTTGGTAATAAAAAAAAAAAAATGTTGTATTAATTTTTTCTTGGGTACTTTCCCCAATATTGTGCATTTTCACAGTTTTAAATATCTGCCAGAACTGACCCATTTTCAAGTATTGTTATGAAAGTCAAAGCTGAACACAATAACATATACAGCTTCAACTATTTCAGTGCTGTATTTCCAGAACACAAACCAAACAAAATGAGAAACATACACATAGTATCTCATGTACTACATTTGGGGTTGTATTTGAAACACTGTTTAATGTTATATAATTTAGAGAAACAAGGAGAACAGTGAGATAAAATGATTTATGGAACATCAACTTTTTCTTTTTCATTAGATACAACCAACAGTATAAGCCAGGAAATGAAGGCAGATGGTCATGACTGTGAAGTTGTTGGTATAAATAAAGGGATGTCTCACATGGGGGTTAAATAATTACATCTAAAGCTGAAACAAAGGTAGCAGCCCTCAGAAGAATGGTAAAGGTGTGGGTTTAGGAGGGGAGGCTTTTCATCGCTTGGCACGGCTTCACAAGCAGAAAACATTACGAGAAATAAAAGTCCCACATGGCTACTTTTACAATTCTGATGTTACCCTGGAAATCGAAATATGCTAAACAACTGAATACAGGCCTATTATCAAGCTCCAAGAGGTTTCTGAACTCATGAGACACCCACAATATTGTACTGCATAGTTTTGGCTTTGTCCAATTTTGGCACTTTTTCTGCTCCATACAGCGATTACAAATGCATGATTTTGTTTCTCCTTGGCTTAAATAAGGAAGCACATAAAGTATTCTTTCTGCACTGTAAATGTAAAATATGCATCATTAACACAAAATTAACAGATTCAGACATGCGCAGGAGCTGTCGGTGCCCCTTTCCTAAAATCAAATACCAATAAGAGTTAACAGCCACCTATTCAATGACCTCAGTTTCTTTTTCTTATAAAAATTGTTGTTTGTCAACAAAAGAGAGACGTCACCTTCCGTCTATTAGTAGAAATATGTGCCTGCATATGGCTTTTTAGCATGTGCATGTGTTCAGACAGTCCACATGCAGGACTGATAAATCAGTTCACACTGCCAATGTGACACTGCTGTGACAATCAGATACCACGCCAGGCCAGCTCCTTTCCCCTCGGGGTGTTTGCGTGTGTGTGTGTCCCTGGTTTATGACAAGGGCATAACCTTTACTGCACTGTACTTGTGTATGTGTGAGAGAGAGAGAGACTCCTGACTCAACAACAGCATAACTTTATCAGTGAAACTTATCCTCCCTAAATCCCTCCAAAGGGATTCAACACGCAGACCAGCATGACATCACACACACACCTTCTGAATGTGGGCCTCTGCGTGTCAAGGTTTAAATACATTACATGCAGTTCAGCTCGAATATTGCCCACAGTATCTTTGAGTCAATGAGAGACATTATGAAACGGTCCATGCTACAATAATTTGCCCATAATAGGTTAGATGAAAGGTCACTGAGTTCTTAACATGAGCCTCAGTTTTCTAAATAGATTCCGTTTGTTGTCACCTTCATATTCATTTCCTCACAGTCGCTCTAATGTCTATAGTTGAGTTTAGGAATTCGATAGCGGCTCTCACACAGATACTCTGCCCCCAAGACCTTTGACATTTGACCTCAGTTAAACGTCACCCCTGACTCCAGTCAGCCCTTTGCATTGCACAGCACGGCTTGGCACAGTTCAGTCCATTTAGGGCATGTAAGTGTGTCACAGCAGATCTAATTATGACAGCGGTCCCACAACTAGCCTCTTACTTTTCTTCCCCTGCTCCTATCACCACGATTCCCTGGGACTCAGCCCAGAGCAGAGGCTATCGTCGTTACGCATGAATCGAGCAGCAGTGCCTGATGTACCCGAGCTTAGAATTAATTATATCAGCATAGCCTTTAGCTAGCTAATTTCAAAACTCGATTGTCAATCAAGTGAACTAGCACACCATTAGATTTCAACTGGAAACCATTTCACTTGTGGTTAAATAAATATTCAACCCTTTCGGATTACAGTTGTCATCTGAGGAGAGATTTGAGAAAGATGTCAATCCATCCAACACGCTCTAAAAAAAGCAAATAAGAAACAGTTTGAAGAAATATCAGCCACATGAAGGTAAAGCTGAGTTGAACCACTATAATTCCCTTTTTTGATGGTAACAAATATATAACAGAATATCCTGAAAGACACAAAGAAACGTGATCTGAACAGAGTGTGAAGGGTGAATGCTTTTTTCAGTCAGTAGTAAGGAGATGCTAATGCAGTCAAACAGCAGCCTGGAACTCTTAGTGAAATACATGAGCAGATCAGACTTGCATGCAAATTTTTTCTTTTTTTTTTTTGTTGGAGGCAAAACACAGGGACTTGGTGAGCACAGTGAACTTACAAAAATGTTTGTAGCGTCTTAAAGCTACAAAGCTCCGAAACCTGTATGTAAACCGTACAAACTGTGACAGAGCTCATTGGCAGATGGGGGGGAAAAAGGAGTTTTCATTTTTGCAACTGAAGCCCTGTTCACAGATTAACATTTAAATGAGCATTATTTGTTTCAATGTTGGTATTTAGCTGACTAGAGCTGTTTGTGTGTGTGTGTGTGTGTTTCTCACATTTGCTAGCAGGAGAAAAAAGGGACAAGTCCAACATTTGTGCAGCAAGAACAACAACAGGCAAAGCAAGGAAGTGGGTCATCTATATGCCAACCAAGCAGTTGGGATCAAACTTGCATGCTTCCTGCTCTGCTTGTCAGCTTCTACAACAGATAAAAAAGTGAGAGAAAGAAGATCGGAAGGCAGGGGAGTGGAAAGGAGGCCTGTACGGAGAAATATTAGTGTAGATAAAAAGACTAAGTGACTAAGTGATAGATATGAAATATTCTTTAAAAAGGAATGCGATGCATGTGAAAGGCAACAATAAGAAATGCTTCGTGTATGATTGTCAGACGAGTGGATGACAAAGCACAGTAGATGTCCTACCGCTCTGATGCTCTGGTTATAAAGTTAATTCCCCTGTCTGTGGCTGCGTATTAATTTGAAGTGTTCTCTGATTAAGATGAGCAATGCAAATGCTTGCTCACTGTGGCAAGAAAGATGCAAGTCAAAGTAAATTTAAAAAAAGAGAGAATGGGAGGAAGTGAAAATGGGGCCCTGAGGTGGCGTGATGAGAGAAAGGAAAATGTTTTCTGACGCTGAACGTTGCTAAATGGAATAAAGTGAATGAAATGAGGTTGACTTTGCTTTGAGTACCTTTGCTCACATTGGTATTTCACATAGAGTTTTGCGCGTTGAGTGCTATTGACAAGGGTTGGCTGAACTGCTGTTGTCTGTGTTTCCATCTGCACAGAGCATCTCCTCTGTTGCATAATGCACTTGATATACAACTAGTCTGACTGGTTGTATAAATGTTTACACATAATGCTGGTTGTACTTGTTAGACAACACATTTGTCAGGTAAATTGCAAGAGAACATTAAAATAGCCAACATTTTTAGACCAAGTTCTGGTGTCACTCCTGTCCTAAACCCACAAATGCCAGCACCAAACGTTTGGAAGAGATGGGACAAATGAGCAAAATATTGCATTGCACTTTGTTTAAGGCTAAAAACTTTGCAGTGGAAAGCGATGTAAACGTAAGGCAGCATGGATTGAATGTCTTACATGTTTAAAAAAATAAAATAAAATACTAAACTCTAGTATGTCACCCAATGCAATTTGCCATGTGCTTCACATGGCAAATTGTACATATGAAGCATAACAACAAACAAAATTAAATGCACTCTCTCCAAACCCATAAATAAAAACACAACTAAACATGTACACAACATTTGTGCCAATCCATGTAGTAGCATGTATGCAAACATGGTAATGTAATTCCACCCACACTCACTTGACCCAAAGAGCCAACTTATAAAATATAACAAACAACAAATACCCTTGTTTATTATTTTTGCAACGACTTCATTTAGCACAGTGAGACCTGACCCAGTTTGAAGGTAGAATGGTTGCAGTTTGTTCACTCCAGTTTTAAAAGTATGTTCAACTAGCCCCTGTCCTCATAGAAACAGCTGGTCTTCTATCTGAGCTGGTTTCATTTGTCTCTGATTTTCTCTTAAAGTAGTTTTAAAATGAAAGAGAAAAGAGCTGGGAGGCAAAAACATAATAAAATCTTCCCTAAAGGAAGGTTGAAGCAGTGAGAGCTGGTGATGAGCAAGAATAAAAGAGAACTAGGAGAACAAATTAGAGATTTTTACTGTTTAAGTATCCAAGGCCAGTCTGGTCAGTGAAACAGTTCAGTATTTGGGTGGGATGACCACTACGGGGTCACCGCTCTTTGGCCGCCACATCAGCACCTGGGCATCATTGGCATTGGGCTTGACCATGGCGTTGGGAGGGATGGGTTCGTTCTTGCCCAGGACCTGGGGCTGTTCCTGGGCCACGGGCTCGTTTAGAACGGCCCTGTTGCCCAGAGGCTTTTCTGGGTCTACTTTGATGTGAAGCCGCATTCTCCAGCGAATTGTTTGTAAGACAAGTGTCTCTGAGGTGGCCTGGTTGATGGCCACCAGCCAGGTTGTAAAGCTCTGGTCGCGGTGGATGCTGCTAAGCTGAGGCACATTACTGTCACTGACCGGCACCCCCCAGGTCACGCTAGGGTAGAAATTGTCATTCATGCTAACGGTGAACTTGCTGTCCTTCTTGGTAGGGCCTACAACAGTGCAGGTCTCTGTGGTGTTGCCGTACCACGGGTAGTTGACACCGTCTGAGTCGCTGATCGCCTGGATCTTGCCATCACGTAGGTCAGGGAGCTCCCAACTCGACCTGGAAGTTGAAAAGTGATCATAAATACAGTTTATGGCTATTAAGCAGTCAATGACCTTAAAGGACAATTGGTCGTTATCACTACTTGGATCTTTTGGCAACAGTTTTGGTTATCATCATCACCATCTCTGTGGGTTATGTTAACATTTTACTCGTACTTCTTACTATAGATCAGTCTACATACAATGCAACAGTGAAATATCGTGACACACACAGTGGGCAATGCTGAATGGTTTAAGTGATCTGGACCCCAGTCTGTCCACCTATTGATTTTTCTACTCGCAACAGGAAAAAGATTACCTTTCCTTCCCTGAAGCAAAAGACCAGCAGAACAGAAGAGATAACACTGTGATCCCCGCCACATGACTCACTGTCTGCTTGGCCTGGCCTCATATTGAGATTTATTTATTCACCCAGGGGGTGAGATTAGCATGTCAGGCATGACATCAGCTGGTGTGTGTGTGTGTGAGAGAGAGTGAATGTGAGTGTGTAGATGTATATATATGTATATGAAAAATCCTTTAATCATCTTTCCTGATGCCTCCAAACCAATTTGGAGCAATTTTCAATTTTCAGCAAACAATTCTGTCAGTGACATAAACTCAGATAACTCCAATACAGGGGAAAAAATGATCTGAGAAAATAATTTGACTAACTGTATACAATATGTCCTCACACACACATTTTACTTCAGCTTCACCATAAACATGTAATTTATTTCCTTCATGAGATGTTACTTTCCACCAAATGTTAAACAACTAAATGTTGGTTTGGTTAGTTTGAGTTCCTGGTTGACAGGAAATCCGAAACCTGGTTCTGTATTTGAATTACTGTGAAACTGACTGTGTGAGTCATCAAAAGCCAGAACGTAGCCACAAGTGTGAATGGCAGGGGTGCTCAGAAAAAGTACACGAACCAGAGCAGACTGCACACATGTACACATCACACATCACCCTACTGAGGAACTTTGATCATAACTGCAGAAGCATTGCAGAGATGTAGTTCACTTCCTGTTTGCAACAGACAAATTTGTGTGTCAATCCAAAAAAAACATGTGACATAAAATGCTGAAACTTTATTTGCAGCCTATTTTACTGTACGAGGGGGAAATTTGAAGTTTGCAAAGAGCTTCATTGAGAAATGAAGTGTCTTGCAGAGCAATATGGAAACAGCCTGTTTCCTGTTTCTGCAGCTTTGTTGCAACATTCATTTGCATGTTTGACCGAGTGTTTAAGAGTAACACAATTCTGTTCATATAAAATAAGAAAGACTCAAAAAATGTGATGCCAATCAATTAACCAGTTACAGTAAGCTTTATTCTCAACACCAGTCACTTTGTGCTTCTGTGTGCTTAGTACATTAGCACACTGCCCTATCAAGTTTTTATTTTTAGCACTTTTCCATTTTTATGCCAACACAGTAGAACTCCGCTAATCACAACACACACATATGTGTATCAGAATGTGAGCATGGCTGTTTAAAAAGACACACATACAATCCAAACCTACAAAACCATACCACAGTGAAGCTGCTTGAAAAAAGAGAAGCAGAGAGGAAGAGACAATAAGTGTGCCCAGAATTCACAGCACATCATCGAAAGCCAACCGAGAAATCATCCACATTACAATCATCGTTTGTTCAGTCTGATGATGGCACACTTAAGTTTTATTACCATCAAAGAAGCTACTTGGCATGAGAGTATCAGCAGCGAGAGCAGCCTCGTCTCTTGCATCGTAAGAGTGACTTAAAAAATGAACATCAACAATAAATTGCCCTGATAGGCCTGTGAAGTTTTGTCACCATCTGCCTTTACCAACACAGAACATTTAAAGACTTAAGGAATGGAATACAATCATGTATGAAACACACTTTGGAGTGTGTAAGTGACAGACAACATCATGTAAACACTGCACTAAGAGGGGAGTTGCCTTTGCAAACAGTGCTGCAAAGTTGGCTGGGAGCATTCCTATACCCCTATATACAGTGTAGTTCTATATATAAATTGTATCTGTTACATCCATGTTGGTTAGTTCCAGCTTGAGATCACTCTTCCTCTTTGTCTCTGTGGTTTGTCTGTATGCACTATTATGCTGACAAATGCAGCAAAGTGGTATTTAACCTAATTTGACCCAACCTTTGAAGCAGCATTTCTGTTTCCAGCTTTTACTTCTTTGAAGTGATGGGTTTGTGTTATCTTTTTAACCTGATTGTTAGTAGTTCAAGTGATCTTTAAAAGTGTCTATTTGGTGAAATAATGAGTCAGAAAATTGATTAGTCAACCAACAGACAATAACTCCAGGCGTCACAATTATAAAACGCTTTCAAGAGTAATTAATACATTTAGAAAATTATCAGCAAACTTATAGAAAATTACAAGAATTGTCCATTCCTGCCTTAAATCTTTCACAAATTATAAAATTAGAAAAAAATGCTGTTTGATGTTGGACTGTGAGCAAAATCAGGTGCAGAACATTAGGACTTAGTGGCAGTTTGATGTTTTAGGCTTCAGAACGAGGCTGTTTTGATTTTATTTTTTTTTTAAATATTATGTCGAGGATAGGATGGGGTTTTTTCAGCTTGTCTATGTGGAATGGTGACTGGAAACAGTCACAATTAACTAAAAAGAGAGAAGATCATAACATTTCAAGTTCAGAAAGTTAAACGAGTGAATATTCCCGATACCACAGAGTAGCTTGGAAGAAAGAGGCAATCGCTGACAGTCAACTCAAAGGTATTTTACAAAAGACATCGATCAGCCTGGACTGGAATGGACTGGAGAGTAATTGGGGATTTTTTCACTTCCTCACCAGCTCCCTCAGTCTGACACACACATGTGGGGCCGTAATGGGGTGGGAATGTAGGGGAGGGGACTGGGTCTCTAATCTTAGACGTGCAGCTCGCACACATCCTCTGCTGCAGTGCCTACAGATAAAGCATATTCTAGGTGCATGTCAGCTTGTGGTTTGTCTACAGCACTACAATATTAGATACACCACATGTATTACATTTGTACCAACAGAGGCTCGTATGCTGACGGGAAGAAAAGCAACAAAGTGATTTTAGCTCAGTGTTGTGAGCCAATTTTAAAGCTGCATTTGTTTGTCTTTGTTTTTTTAATAACAACTGGAGCAAAATAACTATGTTGTCTAGTGGAGGGGTCTTGAAAGGTCATCGCAATTATTTTCCATCACAATGTCCAGCTCTCATATCTGTCAGGTTTTGAAGTGCTTTGTAGCCAGCAGGCTTGCAGCCCACGGGCCCACATGCTGCAGACAGCTGAGCTTCTGATTGAATTAAAGTGCACTTACAGTCAAGTCCATTTATCTTCATTCTGTAGGCCATATCTTTCACGCAACAGATGTTAATGTGTAAGATTTTGAATACACAGCACATAGTGATGTTGGACAACCCAGTTGCACCCAAGTTTCACAACTCCATAATATTTCCACTTTAAATTTCGCTTTGCATGTAATACAGAAATGAAATAAAGGTTCTTGCTTGGTGATGGGGAACTGATGAGTTTTGAATCGTAAGTGTCTGATATACTTAAATTGGGGACATATATTCTCCAGGACCCTTTTAAATTAAATACTATATTCTTAATCATTCAACTATTGGTTGATCAACATTAATTTAATGAGCAGCTAACTTGACCACTGATTTATTGATTCAGTAATTTTCCCTCTCACAGGATTTGCTGCTTTCCCTTTGCCATGTGAGAGAGTAAACCTGCCAGCCAGGATAATGCATCATTTTTATGGCATTTTTAAGACCAATACTAATCGATTAATTGCAAAGTAAATGGCTAATTAGATGCTGATATTAATTGGTAATTGCAGGCTAATTAAGAATAAAGAACATGACGTGAATGACTCCAGTAAGAAACTCCAAACATGAAACCTCTGAGGAGTCTAAACTAAATGTGCTCCACACGTTCTCATCAACCTAACACTGATAATGTATCATTATCATATACCCATCCTTTATGTAAATTTATGTTGTATGTTGTATGGCCTTGTACTTGTCTGCGTGTGTTTCATGTATCTGTTTGTGTTGGACTCCATGTCAGGCTGTGATTACAAATCTATCTAACCAATCTCTGCTGATAGTAAACAGAAGAACCTGTGATACTCACATCCCTTTGTTTCCATAAGTATTGTAGAACTCCATGTGATTGCACGCTTGAATCCAGCCGATGGTCCATGTCTCCTGGCCGGCCACTGGCGGCACCAGGATCTGAGCATGAGCTCGGAAATGTGGTGTCCGGTAGCGCAGGACCATGCTGTTTGACTCGTCGATGCTGGTGGGGTTGGAATCGATGCAAGTGTTCACCTCCAGGACGATGATACTGTCTCGGAAACTCTTGGGCTTACACCTGATACTGTGGATACAGCCCATTGCATTAAAGAGCAACACAGTCTGCAGCAACGTCCAGAGTTCTGGGGGGGAAGACAGACGCATGGAAACAGCAAGAAAAATCACCTCAGTGGGATCCTCACTATGTTTCCCGCACCCAACCGCCCCGAAAAAAGGAGGAGAAAAAAGCAAAGAGCAAGAAAGGTCTTACCAGAAATAAAAGTGTTTATGCACAGAAGACTGTCTCATTAAAAAGCCATGCATCTTTGATCCAAAACTACTTCAAGACAAGAAGAAGAAGAAGAAGAAGAGGAGGAAAAAGAGGAAGGGCTCAAAGAGTCTTCATACTTGTAGAGCGCATGCTTTCTGGTGCGTGAACGCAACTTCACCACACAAGTGCAGGTGTGATAACTTTGCTTATCCGTGCATTGATATTTTCATGCTGCCAAGATACAAGTCAGTGCCTCCAAAATGTGCACCATTACAAAAAGATCTGACCCCCAGGCATCATGCATCCACTGGGAAGGTGCGCGTAAAAGCCTCGGGTTAATTACAAGCGAAATAATTAACAGAAACTACTAGTGTTACATTTTCGGGTCATGTTATCTTTTGTTTGACTCGTTTAACTATTTCATTAGAGGGTAATCCCCGGATCTATCTCCAGTTGGTCACAATCTTACTTGAAAAATGTTAAGCCGGAAATTTATAAACGACAACTGGCAACTCACATTGAAAGATGCTTGGAGTCAATTTAATCCGCAGCAGCCTCAATAACAACAACAAAAAGGTGTAATTTAACGATTTAACGATGTCTTTCTACGTGAGCACGACGTGTGGATTAGAGGTTCATGTGCAACTGCATGAATTGTGTTTTATTTTTAAACAACAAAAACGGCATGCACAAAAAAAGGAAGTCTACCTATAAAACAGTTCAGTAGAAAGTGTCCAGTGTCTTCAGCAGAGCCAAATACTGGAGGGATTCAGAGACAGAGGTGAATGCAGGGGGGGTCTCACAGTTCCTAGGTCAGAGAGGTAAATCCTTTATCTCCTTCACGCCGGCTCCCGTTATTTCTCCCCGAGTCTGTCGCTCCAAACGGTCTCAGCGTCCCGCAGGCAGAGGTAGCTTTTTTCCACCAGCTCTGAGATCTCCAGAGGACACCGCCGGGTCAACTTTAGCGCCCATTTCATCCGATCCATTCTAGGGAATTTAAAAAAAAATAAAAAATAAAATAAATAAATAAATAAATACAAATAAAAACACATAACGCCTCTTTGTTGGGAAGTGCCAGCGCATAGTCACATAGTTGGAGCGGAGCCGGCAGCCGGCGGTCCCGGTCCCTGTGCCGTCCGGCTCGGATTCAGTTTCAGCCTAAATTCCGGCACAAGCTGTCATTTCTCCGAGCTCGTCCCATCGCTGCCGCGGCAGGTTCACCCCGCTAATGCATTGGTCTGTTTCAGCTGCCTGGGGAGCAGCTCTTTAAGTATCTCGGAGACGACACTTCCGCCCTGGGATTGCAAGGGCTGCTGGGAAATGTAGGCGCGTCGCGTTTGTGCTGAGAGCCAGCAGTTGTCTCATTAGGGAATTCCCATGTAATATTAAATGAAGCTTTGCTGCGAGTTTGAGCTGCAGAGGGTTGGAAGAGGGGTTCGGGCTTTGTCCACAAAACAGACCAACCCAACCTTAAAGCAGGGTTTCTAATTTCAGACATGAGTTTTTAAAGTGATCGGTTTAAGTGATTTTACAAATGCCTCTTCAGAGCTGAAACGATTGGTCGATTAATTCATTAGTTGACCGACACACAATGACTCCAGGCATTAAGTTGTGCTTCCAGCTCCTTAAATAGTCGGATCTACTCCTTTTCTCAGTTTGTGCCGTAGTAAATCATTGTAAATTGTGGATGTTATACTGGTGATCGAACACCAAGAGGTGTATAGATACAGAAACATGTTTTATTCCCCACCATTTTAAAAACATATAATTTAATTACACTAATTGATCCATTTAGAAAATGGTCAGCAAAGTAAGCAAAAGTGACAATAACACACACACCAAAGTTCAAACAACAAAAGACTAATAAACAGATTAATAATAAAAAATATAAGTAAATTATTATTAACATCTAGACACATTATCACAGGTGTTAACGTGCCGATAAGTCATAACTCAATATTTATATCAATAATGGATGAACATGAGTTTAATTAACATTGTTTTTTTTTTTTTGTTTGTTTGTTTATTACAGCTTAACCTGGTGTGATCAGTGTGATCAGAATCATTGTGGTCTGTGGTGACTGTAGTATTTTATTTTGTGGCAGTATACTTTATTGACTGTAGGAGCTATCGATTCTCTTCAAAGAGTATTTATGTATTCATTCATTCATTTGCAGTCTTGTTTGTGTGCTTTTGGTCTGTTCAGTACAGTACATTAGGAATTATTTATTGTTTTTGGGCTTTAATTGTGGTCGGTATAAATTATATGTAAAGATTGGACTTTTTTCCTGTTTGTTGGAAATAGCCATTGACTACACAGACAGAAAAACATAACAATCAAAATTAAGCGAGGTAAAAGACTGAGTTCTCCCTATGCAGTAGCAGCGTGTTTGTTTGTTTGGCTGCTGGAGCTTTTGCTTTCCCCGCAAAATAACAGCAACATATTTACGTATTGATGTATTCACTCGCTCTCTTGTTTGTGTGCTTGTTGTGTGGTGGCACAGTGGTAACACTGGTCGGTATGACAGGCCTGCCTGTGTCTCTGTGATGATGAGTCCGCTGTCTGTTTAAGCACCTTGGAGAACTCCGCTCCGCAGCGGAGCGCAGCGCGCAGGCTGAATCGGGACTGTGCGTAAACTACGTCAAATCCGTACGGAAGCTCCAAACGCTCTCCTGTCTTGCCTTCACCCTTTGTTGGCGATCTTGGCTGCCTCTGAACTTCCCCTTGTTGCTCCTGCGTCGCTTTATTTATGATTAGATCCCTCTTCTCCTCGCCGCCAGGACATCAGATGTGATGTTGGTGGCTGCAGAGAAGCTTTAGCTGCAGTGATGCTCCTCGGTTCTTAGCTGATTGACCCTTCTCCGGGTAAGATGATGATCACGCTACGCCGTGTCTTGCGTATTTCTTGCACCTATTCTACTCCAAGCTTGTCTTGAAAAGAGGTGCTATCTGTTAGTTGTGTAGCAGAGTCGTAAAAAGATCCGCATGTTGTTATTTTATCTCCCTGCTGTAGATCGGGTTTCCCTGGGTTTTTCCGAGACAGATGCCATTCAGCGCGCTCTCCCTGTCCTCATGTTATAAACAGCATGGCCATCGCGCATTCCACTGGGTCTAAATATATCTATTAAGGCCACAGGGGGCGGACGACTGGTGCTGGGGGGGGGTATCCTCGGACATTTCACCGCCAACCTGAACTCGCACCACTTAAATTGTCATCCGGAGATTGAAACTCGGTTACTGCACCAGCAGAAGCGAAGTTGGCCCTATCCAAACATGCCCTCGAGTTATAACATGAGATCCAGGGCGCGGGAGAGAAACAGCGTCCTGAGCAGACCTGAGTTCCTGTCCTTGAACCACCAGCCCCTGCGCGGCGGCGGCCCCTCCGAGAGCCGAGGCAGCGCACGGCGACCGAGTCAAAACAAGCACCAAATCAGCCAGCAGAGCGAAGAACCTACCGACAGTGGCAGCAAGGATAGGAGAGAGCCCGGCAGGATGCCAGAGGAAGACTGCATGCAGCTGAACCCTTCATTCAAGGGAATCGCAATGAATTCCCTCCTCGCCATTGACATCTGTCTGTCCAAGCGCATGGGGGTGTGCGCCTACACGTCGTCCCCGTGGGGAGGCTGCCGCTCCATGGTCACCCTGTTGGCGCTCACAGGGCACGGCATCACGTGGATCATTGGCACGATCGTGTGTCTCACAAGGAGTAATACTCTGGCTGGACAAGAGGTCCTGGTCAACTTGCTGCTTGGTAAATGTCACATCACACCTCACCGGCCTGTCCGAAACATGCAGTCCGTCCAAAAAACGCACCTCATGGTTGTATAGAAAAAGTTAACACAAAGAACCAAATCACTGGGATGACCTGCACCCACAATTTGATTTATATTAGTCCAGGGGAATGGGTCAGTTATGGGAGTCATGCAAAACGTCATGTCACATTTCCACAGAACATATTCCTAATGTGCTGTGTCCCAGCCCAACACCAGGCCAATGTGCCCTTTTGTAAAGGCCTTAGAAGTTATCATTTAAAAGATAAGATGATCTGATAACAGCCATTCAACATTATTTATTGCTCAGTCTTTATGTTGAAGGCATCAAACCCATCATGTGCTATGATGTTTTTTCTTTTTACTCTCACACACCAGACACACACACACACACACACACATTAAAATTCAAAATGGCCCTTTTAAATATTTATTTCACATCATATAATCTATATATTCAGATTCTGCCTCAGCAAAAGCAGATTCATACTTTGGACGGAGACAGATTTTCAACATTTTGACAGTTCAGTTCAATAAAATCAATATAAAGAAAGTTTTTTTCATATGTTGCAGTCAAATTTGGGGCTATTTTTTTTTTTCTTGACAAATGTCACTTTCTAACGCAATCGATCTTAGCCCAACAATATCATCGTCATCTCATGAAACCTTTGTTTAGTTTTTGTGGTTTTTCATAATATGTGATTACAGCATGCCGCACAATAGTAGTTAATACTGCCACACACAAGCTATTGATGCAGAATTACAAAAAATGGCCAAAGTTGCAGAACTTTTAATTGAATTGCATCACAATCGTTGGCATTGTGTCACAAATCTTAGCAGCAAAACAAGCTTCCTTTGATCAACACTTATTCAGAAGCGATGATCTTGAGACATGAAGCTTGGCAGCCCTTGTTTGATAAGGTTTACTCCCATGGGTGCGTAAATAAAGAAGATATTTGCCGTTGTTGATCTAGTGCACACACACATGCACAATCTTGACCCACACAGATTATTGACCAAATATAAATCCCCTGTCTGTGGCAACATTGAGCTCTGGTCGGAAGTCAGTAAATCTCTGGATTTGGGACACAGTTGTTTTGTGTTTTGAACCATGTTCTACCCCAAATGCTCGTTCATTATATGTTGGTCCAGGATCATTTCTAGTCTACACCAGTGTATCTCAATAGATAAACCTCAATAAATCTACAAATACTGAACAGTGGCTGGGGCATTACTGTAAACTGCTTCTGATTTGCTCTCCTGTAGTCTGGTGTGTCAAGATTGGTGTAATTTCAGTCCACTGTTGAGACCATGTAAACTGTGCTGTGCAAAAATATTTCCCATATAGTGCTTTGAAAACAGTGTAGCCACATAATAACTGGGACTATCTATAAGACAACTGAACATGTCTGAGGATCCACAAGCAGACCTTGGCTGAGCAGAGGATGTTCCCACCCTTATCAGCTGCAGTGCAGTCCGGCTGTAGTGTTTTCTAGTTTCTCTGTCTGTGTGACTTTGCTTCACCAGTTGTTTTCACTAATTACTCCGCTTCTTAAATAGTCCACATTTACTTAGAATAAACCAACAATTCAAACTGTCGAAGAAATATAAAAAAACTGCTGTAGACAGCTACAGATGATTCAGGCGAAAAGTTCATGAAGAAGGTCCTTAATTTAAGTTAACATATACCAACAATGGCGGAACAGTTTACCTAACACTGGAAGTCTGAGTCTTATACTGTATTTTAGTTTCAATACTTTTGAGTGTGAGTCTGAGCGAACTGAAAAGTATTTAATATCAGATGAGTTGTCCTTAGAATTAGGGTTTCACATATTAGTGAAATGGGTGCAATCCAAAAATTGTCACTGTTATTTCACTCTCACTCCGTGTTTGTATATGTCAAGGACGACAACCATTTATCAATATCACTGTAAGTGGGCCTGCTGCCAAATTTTCATCTTCAGTTCTTTGATAAAATGTTCTGAAACCAGTGAAGTGGCGGTTCAGAATTAGAAAAGACATAAAAGAGGAAGACCAAAAAAAAAAAAAAAACCAGCAGCAAACTAAGGATTATCAAGACAGTACGTAAACCGTGCATATTTACAGATTTGCATAGCCAGCGTGCGGATGTGGCTCAATTATATGAATAACTTTGCTTCTCCCAGCTGTGCAAGGATAACTAAGGTGGGGTTTGGTGAGCTCTGAACACCCAGCTCATGGTCTTAATGTTGAGATCACCATGGATTGGTACAGTAACAAACAGACACAATTAGGCCGTCCTCACACAGCTGTCGTCTTCGATTAATTTTTCATTAAGCTTTGTGGAACAGATAGCTCAGTATTTCGCATCATATTTCAGGCACTCCATCTTTGCTGGCCGAGTGATGGAGACTCTTTGAGAGCTCAAATCTAACTATTGTTACAGTGTGATCAAATGTGATCACACTGTGGTGACTACAGTTATGCTGACTGTCCTGAAAACAGCTGCAAAACCTTCCCCGCAAAATTCTTTTCACAGCTATCATCCGCACACTCTAGAAGACTGTAGACATTTGATATTCTGATGATGCCAAACATATCCAGCAAGACAAACTGGATTGTCACTGCTGCTTTAGTCCGCTGAAGGGCTCTCCAAACACTTGTGTATAGCCGATAATATGTTATGTCATTATTTGGCTCACTTTGTGACTCCCCTCAGTAATTTTGAGAAGTTGCAGGGCAACATGGGACTTCTCCAGCATCTTGATGTTTTTACTTTTTAACTTTTTACAAGCCCACCCACCTCTCCTTGGTTCTCTCGTCTTTTTCCCCCCACTGACCATGAAAATGAGAGCTCCTCACTAACCTGCCTTTAGGCGATTTAACAGAATTTAAAATAATGCCTCAGTTAGTTAATGGTGGGCGAGTGGAATGAGAAGTAGGGCAGCATAACTAATATGTCAGAGAAGCTGGCAGTTATTTGGAAGGGTTGGTTGAGTGTGTGTGTGTGTGTGTGTGTGTGTGTGAAGATGGCAGACTTGAACAGAAGTTAAAGATGGCGATGGTGGGGATATTTTTGGGTTTGCTATGGCGCTATAAAAGGCATCTGTAAATATCTGGTATGGGCGCTGAAACCAAATGCTACTGGGTATTGTAAACCTTATCAGTTATTCTTGGTCACCGAGATATTGATGTACATATAAGTACTATAGTTTTTTCTGCTCTTTTTGCATACTCACTGCATTATTTAAGAACATCCAATAAACAAACTCTTATTTATCCATTGTCTCTATTTAGTTCTCACTATTGTTCTTCAATTGTTTACACAGCTAACAAGACTTAAATTACACGATATGAAGATTATAAAGTAATTTGTTGGTTCAATGAAAAAAAAAAATAGGAAAGATAAGACATGTTCACAGAGCTGACAAGACCCCATTCATCAAAAAAATATAAATAATTGTATAACTAGGGTTTTTCCAATGATGGAAATTGAATATATGTACATTTCCATAAATAGTGTATTATAATGTAGTACAGTTTTCAGGTTCTTGACTTGAGTGTTTTTATTATATCTTACTTCCCTTTTCTTCTCCACAGCATTGCTGTTGGCTGTTTTACTCACCTGCTATCAGATTAAGACTTTATATTAAAGTATGTCACAGTTTATAAAATTTGATGCATTTTCATTTTCAAATATTAAATAAAGATGGTCCCATTGTCATATTTTATATGCCTATGAATTATTAGCAGTAAGGAGTATAATGGAATATTCCTATATTTTGTAATAGCACAACTTGCATAAAGCAGCTTAATATTTCTTCCACCTTGCCATTATAGCATGTCAACAAAAACTGTGCCTTCATTATCGAACTCTCTTTTTCTGTGACAGCGCTCATCCTTGATGTCATGACTGTGGCTGGAGTTCAGAGACTTGTGAAGCGCAGAGGCCCTTGGGAGATGACGCCAGGCCTCCTGGACTGCGTCGCCATGGACTTCTACTCCTTCCCAGCTGCTCATGCCAGCCGAGCCGCTATGGTCTCTAAGTTCCTGCTGTCCCACCTGGTCCTGGCTGTGCCGCTTCGCATCCTGTTGGTACTGTGGGCCGTTCTGGTGGGAATGTCACAGGTGCTTCTGGGGAAGCACCACCTAACTGATACGGTGTGTGGCTTTGCACTGGGCATGTTCCACTTTAGCTTGATGGAGACAGTGTGGCTGTCATCAAGCACCTGTCAGACTCTTATTTCCATAAGCACACTCAGCTGGAGTCCATTTTTCTGAGCTCCTGATACAAGCCAAGGTAGCACACAAGGCTTAATACACTAACCCCACAATGTCCAGGATTTAGTTGGGTGGGTTCGTCATTTTTCTAAGGGTTTGAAGTTCTTATTGCTGGCTGTGAACAGAGAAGCATTTATATCTTGATGCAAGTGCTGGCTTTCATGTAATGGCCAAGACAGGAAGATCCAAAGACCTTTCAAGATCTTTACAATGCTTCATAAATTCTATTTTCTTCAGTCAGATCTCCTGACACACATCCCTACTACTCCTTCATAATAAAAGGAAAAATAAGACAACTGCAAAGGGGTGTTAAATGAAAATGTAAGTACACGATTAAGGTTTTTCTTTTTTTTAAGCTTAGTTTTTTATTAGTTTTGATTCTCATGCATACGTATGAAAGCTGGTACAATTCATTCATAACTCAACCTTTTAATTCAGTAAAAATTGTGTCTTAAGTTTATGTGCCTCACTTTTTCTATCTTATTTCTTTCTACCTCCACTCTATTACCTATTCCTTTTTTCTCTCTTTTTTTAAAATAAGTGTTTGGCTTTTATATTGGACAAGTGAAATACTTAAACTATGTCTGACACTGAATACAGTTTGGTGTAAGGCCATAATATTGGATGAAATATTAAAATAGCTGATTGTTGTTTGGATATTCCGCAGTGTTCGAAATTGGCATGACATGTATATCTAATCTTTTTACTGTATGTTATGACCTTATTTTGGTGTAAAACAAATTTCACACTTAGACAGAATCTTTTATTTTTCTGACAGGATGAAATACGATTTCCAACAATGTCCCATTTACATTATGCTCCAATGGTTTGAAATTTTTATTTTCTTTTATGTCTCCTCAGCTCTTTCATTGCAGGCTGCTGCAGTCTGCACCTTAGCCTAACAGATTATAATGATTTGTCTGATACTGATTCTGTGCCCAAGTAAACAAATTAAGTGTGCAAAGCAAGAGCATCTATTTAAAGTATGAGTTTTTAAGATATGCCTTCATTTTATGAATGTTTCTGTATGGACATTTGAATGAAACTTGCTTTTTTTTTCCATCTGTGGTAAAATATTTCAGTACATTGGTTTGGTGTATAAATACAGTTTTGTGAACATTACTGCAGTTTCTTCCATATTTCATGTTTCTGTTTTCTATCTGAATAAAATGAGGCAGACTGTTAGTAAAATGTGAAGACTGTGCATTTTAGATTTAAAATTTGAACGCATAATAAGGAAAAGAGAGTTAAAGATGAATTGTTGAGTAAAAAATATAATAACATCTCCTATAACTGCCAAGACTTCAGGGACATTACATTGTTCTGACTTCCTCAAACATCACATAGATTGTAAAGTATCATATGGTGCCCAGCTTGGTCAGCAGAAGAATCAAGATGTTTGGTCAAAAGCTCAGGTTGTCTGAATGTTTGGTCATTCCCTGTTTGAACTGAGGTCGACAGACGTTCTACATTCTCTTCTGCTTATTGTACAAAAAACACTGAACGGCATTATGTCTAGATATCGATTTGAAAATAAAAGCAAAGAACAGCAACATCACATATTTTATTTATTAATAGTAAAAATGCATTCAATTGGAGTCATGAATGCTGTTTGAGAAGTTGTGAGCATCCATTATTACATCTTAGGGGCAACTAGTCTGTAGGAGTGATCCTAACTATGCAAAATCCACTTGATATAAAACTTATTAACAACTGAGGTTGTTTCAGTTTTTTCTTTACGGTTGCACAGTAATTGAATGATTTTGAGATTAAGTTGTTTACCTGACTGACGGTTGGATTCGATAGCAAAAGTTTCATGTACTTGTGCAACAGTATTTCTGACTATCATTCAGTGTGTGAGTCCTTACAGTCTTTGACATTGCTTTCCTGTCACACTGCTCTTACCACAAATAATGTGACAGGAAACGACACCAATGCAGTGCTGTGTGTGCGCTCCAACTCTCTCGGCTGCCGTAGGAGCTGCTGTAGGTCGGCCTGCACCGGCTACAGGGGGACGGTTAGCTACACTAGCATAAGTTGGGCTAGCTAAAATGCGGAGCCGCGACTCTAACTCACCAATTCTCGCCTCCATTTCTGCCATCATCCTGCATCTATGTCAAAAAGTACTATCATAAAAGGAGGCAGAGGAGGAACTAGACATGTAGCACACAGGACAGGAGAGGAGAGGAGAGGGAGAAGGAGGAAGAGAGAGTGGAGACAGAGAGCTAGAGGACATTACTAATTGTTTAGTTAGATTAGCGGAGCAACAGAATCGTCTGAACAGTTTAGGGGAAGAAAAGAGGTTGAATTCTTAGCTCAGTATAAGTTTGATAACAGTTCACTGTATTAATCAACATGAGGTAACACACAGCACAACCAGCAGAGACCGGACCCCCACAGACCCCCCGGAGTTTCAGACTGTGTTTATTGTGTTCATATAATATATGTTTTGTGACTGACTTCTGCTGGATAGGAAGCAAAAAAGCAGAAATTCAAACTCCAATTTGCTGCCTCTTTCCTGAGCCCCTAAAGTGGAGCTGTGTGGATATAAACCAGGTGTTTTAGCACAATATCTCATGTGCCACAAGTATCAACATACATTTCAATATAGTTTCCCATTGCTGAGCCTATTTTGTGTTTGCAAACCTTTCATCATCTAATCTCTACAAAAACAAGCTGTGTGTCTGTCACGTTGGGAAGTAAAGCACGGATGTAAATGAAAAATACAAATGGAGGTTGCTGATCTACCAGTTTTCTGCTGTGTGCCTTTTGAGCAACAGGAGGGGAAAAAACAAAACTCTGGTGACGTCACTAGACTCCTCCAACTAATATATCATTTTTCTGCCGTGTGATTTGAGCAGCACGGTGGTGTAGTGGTTAGTGCTGTCGCCCCACAATGAGAAAGTCGCGGGTTCCATTCCCGGCCTGAACATGTCAAGTTAATTGGTTGATTGGTGACGGACCACGGAAAAGCGGTAGCAATATGATATGACCCGGACCCCTTCAGAGTCTACACAGGACCCTTCCACAGTGACCAGAGACTAGACCGGACCCCCCCCCCCCCCCCGACCCCTCCAGAGACCTGACCCTTCCACAGAGACCGGACCCCCCACAAAGACTAGAGACTGGACCCCTCCACAGAGACCAGAGACTGGACCCCGCCCCGACCCCCCCAGCGACTGGAGATTAGACCAGACCCCCCCTTAGGGTCTCTGGGGATCTTCTGAACATGATTTGCTTTCTAGCAAAACCTTCAGGTCCTCGCAGGTCTTATGAGACCCAGGTTTTTCTTTGAATTTTGCACCAATATCAAGGTCTCTACAAACTAGCAAAACATATACCCTAAATATCCCTGTGAGTGCTTGCGGGCCTGTTTACACATGCACTTATTTAACAGACATCACACTTCCTACTGTTGTGTCTTTATGCCCTGTTCCTGTCATGTTCTTAGTTAAATGTAAAATAAATGTGATGTAACATTATACATCACAACTCTATAGGCGTCATTAATCTGTGGCTCTGCTGTAGGTGAATAGCTCTGTACTAATTATAATGTTAAAGAGTTATTGTGGCAGTTGTGATACATTTACATTCTCTCTAAGAATATTCAGCCATGTTCTAACCTTAGTAACACTGCAAGATTGTCAAAATATTTCCCATAAGGCTGCACGATGCCTGCATAAAAATCCAACAAATTTTAAAAACCTTTTTTTGTTTTTGGTTTAAATCTGTGTAAGTACCACCATCTGCTGTAAGATCCGGTATCTGCAGCATTTCAGAAAACAGCTGAAGAAGGATTAGTGCTCCCTCTAGAGGAATCTACTTTATTATAATTCAGTGCCTTTTTTAAAGAAGAAGAAGAGCTCTTTCAGCAGCAGTTACCATAAACCCCATTTGTTCCTCTTATAGTTAACTTTCATGTGAAGCAGAGATAGTACTGGTTTACAAAATTACAAATGCCCCTTTCTTAGAATTAAATAAAATCATTAGATAAAGCAATATATGCATATTGCTTGAAAATAGTGTTATCTTATGTCTCTAACACATCACATTGATCCGTTTTATCAAGTACAATTTAGATTTTTTTAATTGTCAGGTTGAGATAGTAAAGCCTATCTATAGTTCCAAAATGGATCAATGGATATTAGCAATGATAGGATGCCCCCTATTTGTTCAACTGTGAATTTTCATGTTCGTTACATGGATATTTGCTGACGTCTGTAATGGTATATTCTTGAAAAACTAGTGAACAATGCTGAAAATGACTAAGGTCTCGTCTGGAAATGGAACACAGTCTGCCTATAACAGAACAGAGTCTACTTCTTGAGGAATTTATATTGTGACGAGTGCAATACAATTTGCTGCTGTGTTCTGGGGCACGAGCACCAGAGCCAATGACAAAAGTGAACAGAATGAACAAACACTTGCTCATTACCTCTTACTTTGTGCTGAGGACTTCTGCCCCAGGTGCTCCTGCGGACACAGCATGCATTTCAAAATCAATCTATCTTGCATATTAGTATGTAGTACAATTACTGTATAAAGTTTTCTATTTTCTATTTCTAATTATATTGCATAGTATATTGCTTTATTTCTATTTATATCAGAGTTCTTTAAAATTATGTTTAAAAACACCTTTTAACAGATTTTCTTTTATATGATGTTTGTTTTGTTTTGTTTTTTACTTCTTTTCAAATTGTCTGACCTTTCGTTCCTCTTTACCATGTTACACTAATTACAATGATTACAATTTATCTAGATAGATAGATAGATTAATTATCAAATTAATTAATTAGATAGATGAATATTTTTTTACTCTGGCCATCTAATTCGCCAAATTGACCAACGGGGGGTGCTGTTTCCTTGCCAACGACGCTCGGTGACGTAGGACGCCGAGTGCCGAGCCGCTCCAGCCTTCACTCTGCTCCGTTCATTCTCAGGCCGGGGAGGACCCAAGCAACAACAGTGCTATCGGCTCAACCTATGAACATTGGGCTTTTTCAATCGCCATCCATCCTTTGAGTAGACAACATTTTGTGGAAATATATCACTGTCACTAACCAGAAGATATCATAAGTCGTTGAATCGGTGAGTTATTGGCGCGGATGAAGGTGCCGAAGATGTAATTTTGCTCGTCTTCTCCTTCTGCCCAGTTTTATTGTTGCTTTGTTCTGGGCAGCAGCCATTTTTAATCGCCTTGTCCTACATTCCCATCGCTGTGTTCCGACTGTTGTGAAAGCTAAAGCTAGGTCGAAAATGTTAGCATAGATGTGAGTGTTTTGTAGAAATTAAGAGTATAATTTCACCGTGTTTGTCTTTGTCAAACACAAGCATAACTGCGCCGGGACTGGCCGGCCTGTCAGGCGTGTTTTTCTGATCACTACACTGGAAGTTTAACGGAATAGCCGTGTCGCTAGTTTCGTACAAGCTGCGACTAGCGATGCTAGCTTATGCTAACTTAAGAGCAAGCGGTTGTTAGGTTATTTCCGCCTTATAGAATAAACGAATTAAAAAACAACATTTTCTTGTATCCACCACGTACATTAAAGTAATGGCAATACACAGCTATACGGGACCATCTTGTCCATTAGCGCTTGATGTTTACATAGCCATCTTCCTTTAGCCACCAGCTAGCACATTTTACTAGTACTGAGCAAGTACAACAAGGGTCCTTCTTGACGTTTTTGCTGTGAGGTTACAGTCTAAGATGATGTTTTTTCAAGGTGTTTGGAATCAGGTGTAATGACTGAAGTCGCATATTTTGTCAAGTGGTGCCCTTAGTTGTACTAGGTTGTGTTTTTGTTTTTGGCCAGTGAGCTGGCTGGTGTCACTTTCGTGTGCTGAAATTAGCTTTAGCTTCGAGTGAGGTAACGGCAGCTGTAACTAACTTTCACTTTAGAGAGGCCAGTCATTAATTAGCAGGGGAAAAAATATATTGGCACAATATTCAGCTTCAGCTCTCATACCATTGTCTCTTACTTGTCTGATCGAAGTGGCATGAAAAGTGTAAACAGTGTCAAGGGACTGATAACGTTAGCTGTCATTGCGTTAGCTTTCATAGCTAACCTAGTGTCCCCTATATTAGTAATGTGGCGGCCTTTGTAGAAATTCTAGGATTTTTTTTTTTCAAGTTCATATTACAGAAATTTTTATAGGTGGATATAATAAATAACTAAAGCGGCCATTTTTCTTTAGAAGCTTTAACCAAACGGCCTCTGCTACATTAGTAATAGCTTGGCTTTTGACTTAAATAATATAAATGTACGATATTTAATTGCGCAGGTTTTGTTCGAAATGCATTAAAATCCTGTAAAATCTGAGCTATAGACATAATTAAAATATTCAATCTTAACATCAACTTTTGGTCAAGTAGTCACAATACTAAAACTGAAAAAACTCGCTTTGTCAAATGTGAATTGAGTATAGGGAAAGGTTATGTGAACTAAGGGTTCTTAGGATAGCAACATCATGATGCTTACTTCCTGCTAATAAGAACTAGTTAAATTGTGCTTAATTTTAGGGTAAAATAAGTATTGAGGATCTCAGGTGATTAGCTGTATAGGTAAAACCAGGCAAGGGGAAATTCCCACAAAGTCTTGAAACTTGCTGAAAATAAGTAATCTACCACAGCAGCTGTTAAGCCATTACATTTTACTCATGCTTACTTGAGAACTTTTCCTGTGAACACATGAAGGACAGCATGTCTACAGCATTTATTTTAGTCACAGCTGCTCACAGCATCTCGGTGCTGTTTGGTGGTCATTAAATACCAGTAATGCTACTATAAGAATTATGCCTCTACATGTTTGAAAACAAGTTGGACATGATATTGTCTTTGCCCTGGTCAGGATTTATTTAAAAACAGACAAATGTTAACATGAAAAAAAAAGTTTTTCCCATTGAATGTTCATTTCAGAAGTGATACCATTAAAAGTAGTCTTTGGGCCACAATGATCAAAGCCAACATAACGCACTTGTTTTCTTTTCATCTGTGATGTTGCTGAGGCGACGGTGGAATGCTTATGTTCACTGTGTGGACAATGGCCATGACTTACAGAAGTGTCACTGCTGACAAAAGATAAATGATGTGTTGCGTCACATTGGTTCACATCTTGTTAATAGTTGAACATGAACTCATTGCAAATACTACAGGCAATTTCTACACCTGGTTAAAGATGTTACCTATTTGTTTGAATTTGCTTTATGAACAAAATGTATATTCACTTGAAACAAATTATCCAACCATATTTATTTACTCTAATTGGAATCTATTTTAGTTTTACAGTAACAACTGTACAAATAGAGCTGGTAATGTAAACTTTTGCTTGTGCTGATGTTCTCAGGCTGTGCCTCGCTTGTGAAAGAAGAAAGAAAAGTTAAATGGGTAAAATAGTGAATCATTGGGTTAGACTATACTTTAGGTGGACATTTCTTTTCCTCTTCTCTTTGTAGAAACAGAAGGCACTTGGAAGAGGCGCAAAGAAAAATTTCCATACTCGATGACATTACATCGCAATGTCCGATCGTTTGGGGCAAATAACCAAGTCCAAGGATGGGAAAAGCAAGTATTCCTCACTCAGCCTATTTGACAAGTACAAGGGGAAATCAATAGAAACTCAGAAAAACGCAGGTAAGGCGGATTCGTTTGTCTTTCTGTCTTACCTAACACCCCCTCATCAATTTTTAAAATTCTCTACTTTTTGTTTTCTCTACAGTAGTTCCGCGACATGGCTTGCAGAGTCTTGGCAAAGTGGCCACAGCCCGGCGTATGCCCCCACCTGCTCACCTGCCGAGCTTGAAATCTGAAAACAAAGGAAACGATCCAAACGTGATTATTGTGCCCAAAGACGGTACAGGATGGGCGAACAAGCAGGAACAACCCGATCAAAAGAGGTGAGAAGAATATTTAAACTATCTACTCATCAAATCAATATGCCAAGTTCAGGTAAATCCATTATGATCCAAGTGATAAGTAAATTTATTTTCATGTACTACAGTGTTTCAAACATGAAGAGTTAATGGGGTCTAGTGCTGGGTGTAGATAAGTTAAAACTGTATGCAATTCAGAAGCACACATTGAGAGATCATTCTTATCAATATCAAGATAAAATGAGCTTCGGAGAAGTCAGTTGTTAAAGCTTTTATCTGCTCAGATTGCCAGTGTATCAGTGTCATAGTGGCTGACTGAAATTTCCGAAATTGCTTTTCCCTTTTTCATGTTTCTAGTTCTATTGCATCAATACCACAGCTGCCGGAGTTGCAGCTGCAGCTGGCTTTACAGAAATCTGTCTCCAATCTTCAGAAGCCCTCACCGGTAGCCAACCAGGAGGTGTGTTTGTGTAGCAAAACTTCGGACATTCTTTTTCTTATTTTTACCACCATAAAGACTGTGTTTAGACTTATGGCATGTATTTGCTCTTCATTAGCTATCAACTGTGAATTTACAGCAGATTTGAACCATAAGAAAAAATGCCCCTTCTGTGGTCATTATTTAGACTCAGGCAGAAAATACTCTGTTCATAAAAATATCAGCAGACCTTAATGCAGTTGTTTGACTGTGGCCTCGTTTTTTTCTTTTGGTTTTTTTTTTTGTTTCCATAGAGCACAAACACAGGTGGACCAAAGCAATGGGGCCAGCTAAATGGAAAGGCAGTAGAGCAAGATGGTGAGTCATCTCATATTTATCTCTAATTGAGAGTGGCTTGCATTAAAAGTTAAATAAAATGTCAATGGTAAAGGATATGCTGTACAGATGTAACTGCATGTTACTTCACCAGTTGGAACTATATACTTTTGTGTGCATAAACCAAACATCTTTCCTCGTGTTGCTTCTATTAATGCCAACATCAGGTTCAAGGGCCTCAAACCGACTTCAGCCCTTCTCTCACGAGGAATTTCCCACGCTGAAGGCAGCTGGAGAACAGGACAGGGCTGGCAAGGAAAGAAGCGGCTTCGATCCGTCGTATGGGCCCGGACCAAGCCTCCGCCCCCAGAGTAAGTCTCAACTCCCAAAAATTGGCTGGCAGTCCCATAGATAAGCTCATGTATGCTAGAAAGCAAATTATGAAGTTCATAAATTATAATAAACGTAATATTTTTGCAGTTGAATACAGTCTATGTAGGATTTGTCATTTATCTCTGATATCTCCTGCCCTCCACTTCTAGATGTGACGAGCTGGAGGGAAGGTGGTGGCAGGAACCTCCAGCCCTCGTCCCTGACCCCTGGCCTGCCTGCAGATCCTGAGGGTAAGCTCACTGCCCTGGCTGAGACTGGTACCCCTCCAGCCTCATCTCACCCTCCCTCTGCCACTGGCACAACCTCTTCAACTGTAGTGACGGCTCAGTCACCAGGCCCTGACCCTAAGGAGCCTTCCCTACGACCCGCCCAGCCTGTCCGCAGAACCACCGTCCCTACTGCCCTGCAGTACCAGCTTCACCACACGTCGACTGCTGTTTATCATGACATGCTGCCTGCGTTTGTAAGTACTACACGGATCGTTTGACTTTTCAGATGCTGTCTTTCAGGGTACCTCTCTTTTAAAATGCTTAAATATAGTTAAAAACCACCTTTCGGCAAATTGCAATGTTGTTATGAACACTTGGTCATCTTGCTATTTTCAGATGTGCTCTAAAGAGACACGTGAAGCCCCAGGTACAGAGCATGGCCCTACCACCGTAGCAGCCCCAGCCCGATTTGACAGCAAACCCACTTTTAGACAAACTTTTGCCAAACCTGAACTTGTCAAGTGAGTTGTGGTGACAGTGTGAGAACCGTTATATGCAGACATTTGTTTCTGGCATTTGTTAACGTTTCTTTTCCATCTTTGATTGTAGTGGCGAGGTGAGACGAGAGAACCGTTTTGTTCGTGTTCCACCTCGACTCTCTTCTCAGCCCATCCGCAGGCCTGGTGACAGACCGCTACGCCCAGCGATCATTAATCCAGAAGACCTGAAGGATCTGGATGAGCTTGATAATGACTGTGAGGATGGATGGGCAGGTCAGTATTCCTTCGACTTGTGTAACTGACTCCCAACCACTCTACTGATGCACCTATTAACATTCACTGTTCCAACTATTTTGTTTGTAACAAGTAATTAGATGGCAGAGCAGTGTCTGTTACCATCCCATGCCAGAGAACACATGCTGACGGTTTTCTTTTTCAGGACTCCATGAGGAAGTTGATTATAGCGAGAAACTCAAGTTCAGTGATGATGAAGAAGATCATTTAACCAATGATAAAAAGATGTGGTGAGATAACTTTGCTCAAATGTCATAACTACTCTCAATGCTGTTGTTAGAGTGGAAGCACTTGGTGTCATAGTTTTGACAGGGTTTTTGGTTTTAGGACTGAATGGGAGAGAGAGAACCAACGTGACTGCCAGTCCTCCTTAGGTTCAGGTGAGGCATCTTACCCTCATGAAGGGCCTGATGAAAATTATTCCTACCAACATCATCATCACGAGCCTCCCAGGAAGACCAATGGCAGGTACCTCTCAACAGACCCCCAGGTAACTATACACAATGCTGTATTTTCTTCCTTGATTCTCACTTTTTGGGATTACTCATCTAAAATTTTAACATGTTGCCCACAGTTAAAACAGAGCCCTTTCTGTTTGATTGGAAAATAAAATGAAGCAAAACAATGCGGGTGTGCCTTGATGAGACAGTCATTGACATTTTAATAAGTTAACCTTACAGCAACCATATTGATATGTTTTACTTGCAAAGCCCTTTTGCTTGGGAAGTGAAAATGATGTGATGGACATAATGGAAGGACAGATTACGTGTCTGACATTTTCATTTGGAAAAAACAATTTGCCTCAAGTCTTAAGTTTGCATGATAAGTTTGATATACAAAAAAACAACAAAAACAATGACCTTACATATTTCAGTGTTTAGTCCTCTGTGTATTTAAATGAGAATCAGTGATATGAATGAGGAGTCTTGCCCCTTGAACTCCCTCTGTTCCATCTCAAGGCCCATCAGAAAAACCAAGGCGAGCCACTGACTGACCAGGAAGATCACCAGCGTCAGACTCAGGCTCCTGCTAGGGCAAAATATGTCTCACCTGAGGTGTCAGAGGCTGTTGAAAGAGCCCGCAGACGCCGGGAAGAGGAAGAGAGGCGTGCCCGTGAGGAAAGACTGGCTGCATGTGCTGAAAAGCTCAAAAAGTTGGATGAAAAATTTGGGAAGACTGAAAGGCAAACGTCAAGGACAGAGGAGAGCCAAAAAGAAGGAGATGGCAAAGACGTCTCGCTGTCTCCAAACAGAGAACAAAGTAAAGGTTACTCAGAGAACTGGCAATACAGTACAAAAGGTAAAAAAAAAAAAAAGTACTGACTTTTTTCTGCATATTTAAACCCTAAAATATGAACACTAAGCAGGTTTCAATAGCAAATTCTTCTTATTTTTGGAATCAAATTTCAGAAGGTAGTGAGTGTCACCCAGACAGCTCTCCTGGCCATAGTTACCGTGAAGAACATGGCTTCTCTGCCTTCCGTGGCAGTGAGGATGATGGTCAGGAGCCATCCTCCCCCCCAGGAGACTATAATGGACGTCATTCCTCTAAATCTATCCCACCCCGCTTTCAAAAGCAGCCGCAGCACCACCAGCAGCAGGTGAGCACCAGCTGATGCCCCCTTCTAGCTCACAAAGTCCTAATCCTAGACTAACGCATCAATGTATTAGTGGTTGCTTTGTTGAAAGAAGGAGTTTAGAGTAGCAGGGGTTGTTTTTTTTTTTTTTGTTTGTTTGTTTTTAAGTTGGAGTCATCAACATACATACGTGAAGGGCTTTGAGCCTTGTATGGGGTGACAAGCTATTTGACTTTGAATGGGTTTTGATTGATAGGGTTTTTAGAGTTTTTTTGTTGTTGTTCTCCCATGTGAGAAGAATTGAAAAGAGTAATGCCTGGTTTATGGTCCTGCGTTAGATCAATGCCGTACCTACGCCGTTGCTGTGACGCTGTTGTGAACTCTTCGAACTGCTCCGTCACTCCATTTCGTCGCAGTGCAATTCACCGTCACAGCGATAGGGGCTGCGCTCCTTTCCTGAATGGTTATCGTTGTCTCTAGTTGATTGTTTATTTAGCTTCTGGCCTGAGGAGTTGTAAAGGTGCTCATATTTTCCAACTTACGGAAGGTACGGCGTCGATTTAACAAAGGACCGTAAACCAGGCTTAATATATAATAGGTGTCATGATTCACTAAGAAAATTAACATTTTTTTGCTCTTCGTTCATTTCAAGAGGTAAAATTGAACACAGAGCAGCTTGTTTCATGGGACATATCCCAGGAGAAAAAGCACAGGTGTAATTAACAAAGCACAAAATTGAAAAGGGTTCTGTCTTTGATGTTTTAGTAATGGCTTTTCCTACAATCTCTCTTCTGAAAGGGATTATTGCTTGTCTAGTACATTGTCAATAATCATGGATCTTGAATTTTCTTGAATTTAAGCTTTCCTATTTAGAGTGTATTTGTATAAAGTATAATATGTATTAAGCGCAAGTATACATTCTACAGGAACAAGTATACAAGATGCAGCATTGGCAGCAGTCTGGTCACCCTGCTTCATCAGGCTCAAGCCACAGTCAGCGGGGCTACTATCCCCCACATGTCCTTGGGTTTGACCCTCGATGGATGATGATGCCACCTTTCATGGATCCACGCATGACCCAAGGTCGATCCCCTGTGGATTACTATTCTGGTGCTGTCCATTCCTCAGGTGAGCATTAAAATGATCATGTAGCTTCACAGCTGAAATTTGGAAGTTTGGTAGCATGGGCAAAGTTTCAACACTGATTTTTCTGAATAGGAATGATGAAGCCCATGATGCATCAAGACCACTTGAATAGTCCTGGTTCTGATGAGGGATGTCATCCGAACCTGCACCCGGAGAGGAGGGCCCCTTCCACCGAGCCTTACCCAGTGTGGAACCAAGATGGCTACCCCTTGCGTAGTTTCACTCCACCTTACCAGAGACAGCATGAAAGCTCAGAGAGTGGCCAGGCAGATGACAGGTCTGTTATTGTGTAAAAACATTGGCTTTGAATTTTTAATTCAAGGCAGTCTTTCATTTTGCAAAAATTTTTTGGAAAATGCTCACGTTTCCCTGTCACATAGGCCCCCACTTGATGTGTGTACGTTTGTTTTTGTCACTCTTTATCTTTGTTGTATCACCTTTTCCCCCACAGAAGTGACATGGCCTGCTCCCAACAGGATTCATATGAAGAGAGGGCCAACGAGTGCTTGACCCACCCTCAAGATGATCTTCCCCATCATGTATACCACAGCCGAGGCCCAGATAGAACACATCATGACCAAGGCTTGCTGACCACTGCTCAGAACCACCCCCAGAATCTTGCAGATAATGAATACTCAAAACAAGACTGCAGAGAGAAACATTTGAAAGACGGCCCTGAATCTCATGATGAGACCATAGATGGCTCCAAGGACAATTGGAAGAGAGATGGAGGCCAGAAACAAGATGGAGGATTTAGTAATACTCAAACTCAGTGGTCTGAACCGAGTTCCAGCTCCAGTAGTAGTGTTAGCCAACCAGCTGAGACCAGTGGGCGTACCTTGATTCGCAGAACTGGGCCCATCAAGAAACCAGTTCTCAAGGCACTGAAAGTAGAAGATAAGGAGAATGAAAAGCCTAAACCTGAGCCTGAAGAGAAGCCTGTCCCATACCGTCTGGAGAAAGAAGTGCTCACTAATGTTTATGACTTGAAGAAAGATATCCAGCCTGCCAATAACAGGCGTGCAGCCTCACCTGTTGTTGAGAAACAACCTGAGGAGAGGCAGCATCAGTCACCAGCTCCCACCAAAACAGAGAGGCCTTTGAGCACCCATAGTGATGACTCTCCCAAGGAGAGTGCGTGGGACGGTAGTAAGAGCCAGTCACCTAGAGATAGCCAAGAAAACCGTGAGCCCCAGGCGCCACGGCGCAATAACTGGATCTTTATTGACGAGGAACAGGCATTTGGTGCAGTCAGGGGAACAGGAAGAGGCCGCAGTCGAAGCTTTAGGGAATTCAGCTCTAGAGGTGGAACCCGTGGTGGTAGAGGTGGAGACAATCTCAGAGGAGCTTATAACAATAACAACAGCAGTGGCATTGGTGCTCAGCGGACAGGCAGAGGCCGAGCACCACCTAGAGACCTTGTCAAGGTGGATGAGTTTCAGAGGGGCAAGCCCAGGAGACGAAATGTCAGCGAGACCTTGAGTGAAGCTTCTGAATATGAGGAACTGCCCAAGAGACGACGCCAGAAGGGATCTGAAAATGGAGAAGGTTACTCAGAGTCTGGAGAGGTCCGCAAAGCTGACAGAGATTCTTGGCGATCAAACAAAGTTTATACAGACGACCAGACAGCCACAGATTTCAAAGAAAAGACCAAGGCCAGTAGGGGTTTTGGGGGTCGTACGCTGCCTCCAAGACTTAATACCACTGGAAGTTACAGTCGAAGCTTTGGAGGCTCCAGAGACATTTCTACATGGAGAGGCCGTGGGCCCCAGTTTGGTAGTAATGGTGGCTCCATGCAAGAAAATGGCCATGGTCCTGGAGCTGAGACAATTTATTCCCGCAGACTACCTGGTGAACGTGACACTCTCAAGTACACCCCCAAATTCGCTGGCTCTCTGATGGAAAACGGCACAGATGACCGTGAGGGAGAGTACTACTTTGACAATGACAACCCTGACAGACAGATGTTAAGGAGACGACGCCCACCCCGTCAAGACAAGCCTCCACGCTTCCGTCGACTGCGACAAGAACGAGAACCTGGCTCAAACCAGTGGACAAGTGATGAGTATGTAAATGGAGACTTTGCCAACCCTTGGCCTGGTCGCTCTAAAGGCAGTGGGGAAGACAGCTGGCCGAGTGGTCACTACTCTGGTGGAAGATCTAGCCAGCATGGTCAGGTGGAGGACTGGGAGACAGGATCAGACAACAGTGATTTTGGCGACTGGAGAGAGAGGCGAGCTGGAAGTGGAGGCACAGCTACACAGGGACATGGTGATATTCCCTCTGACTCTGGCCATAGTGAACCAGGCTCTGGTGAGAAAAGGGAACTTTCCAAGAGAAGCTTCTCTAGTCAAAGACCATTAGTTGAACGTCAGCACAGGAAAGGTGAGCCATCTCTGCTGGAAGCGAACAAGATGACACGTACACCTGACAACACCCCCACCTCGTCCTCTAACAGAAGCGACAGTTGGCAGAATGGAGGAACTTGTAAGAGGTGAGATTAATAATAGAACAAACTTGAGTTTGGGATTCATTGCAAGTTATACTATCTTAACCAACCATTAATGTGAATCGCTCTTAGGAATGAAATATCTGTAATATCAGCCTGGGAATTACATTAATGTTCTAGTGTATTGCTTCAGGCCTCATTCTAGTTGCTGAAAAACCAACCTCTTGGTGTGTCTTTTTCCTATATTGTTTTTACCTAAATATATTCTAACTCATTTCACGAGGTTCATGAAATTATTTGCTTTGCCCCATTCCATGCCCTTGCTCTACCAATAATCAATTGACCACAACAAGACGGCTGACTTGTTAGTGGTTTGTTCTGCCAATCCTCTTACATTTTGCTCCATTCCTAGGAGAAGTAGTATTATATATAGTTTGCTATTGTTTCCTGTGGAGTTGAATTTTCAGGTACTGAATACTTGTAAAGCTGTCCCAGATGAGGATACAGTTTATTTTCATTGGTGAGATGAATGTGAGAAAGGTGTCTGTGCCTGAGAGAAGGATTAGCATATTGGACAACTCTGGAGGTTTTGCACTAATTTACCCCGGTGCCTGAATTTGAAGTTTATTTTATTTTTATTTAATTTTGTTCTTCCTTATTATTATTCCATCTGTTATCTTTGGCCTTGTTAAAGTTAAGTGGCTCCTCAAAACTTACTCCTCAAAATTAAATGGACAACAACATTAAACTTGTTGATGCTTTAGCAGTGCTCAGAATATCCACTTAAAACTCCTCTGTCTTTCTATTTTCAGCAGGAGCCCAGATGAGTCGGGCACAGTCTACAGCCTAGAGTCGCCAGAGGAGAGGGAGCCCAGTGAACCTTCAGGAAAGAAATTAGACAAGGAGCTGAAGCCAGGACCTGTCAAGACAGACTTAGCTGAACCTCTGTCCCAGTATGAACTCAGCAGTTATCCAAGTGAGTCCACCTTTTTTATGAATTAATATTATTGGATTTTCCATCTTAATACAAATGAAAAATCTCTGGACAATTGGTGCTCTTGCGATTTTACTAAATTAAAAAAAAAAAAAATTATTTTATAGTCGAGGGAGATGCAGGGGGGCCTATTTCAAACCCAGATGGATACCAGGATGCCTTATCCAAAAAACAAAGACGCCCACAGGAAGATGAAAGGAGGAGGAAGGAACAGGGAGCTGCTGTAAGTTAAACATACATTCAACATATGTTCAGTCTTCATGCTGAGAATGAACTAAATGCATGTAATTTAAGCTGTGTCTCACTACTGCGTTAGGTGCCAGTAAAGAACAGGACAATAGCGTCCAAGATCCCGCCACGTTTTGCCAAAAAGCAGGGAAGCATGAGCATCGAACAACCTGAGGAGGCACTTTCTTCCAACAACCTCGGAACTGAAATCTGGGAGACCAACAGCTCAGGTAGTAGACTAACCAAATTTTTGTCAATGCTTTTGTTGGTTCTTTAAAGCAGAAAGCATGCATTATATTAATTTGAAATGCATATGCATGTAGCAGTGTTTTGTATTGAAATATATCGGTGCAGAATTGCTTCAATATTAAATAGAGAAACATGATTCACTTTTTGGAACCTAGGAACTTCTTTGACATTAAAACACATGGAAAAAAGAAAGATTTATTATTTTTATTCAGATTGATTTAAAACATTCCCAGTATATTTTTTAATGAAGCTACATTTTGTTTTCAATGCAGAAATGTTTATTGAAACGGGTGTTTATGAGTGGGGGCTTTGAGGGAAAATGATAAACGTATCCCATTAATGAAGAATGCAATCAATTTATCTTTTTCAGCTCTTTCAGTACAGTCCTCAGGTGGAGACTCGTGGACTAAACAGGTGTCTTACACTGGGAGTGAGCCCAACTCTGAGGTAGTACTATGTAGTTGCTTGTTGAAACCTTTGTTGCAAATATTCGGCATCTGTATTTTATGTGTTTAGTTAGACGCTTTTTTGACAATATAAAATTTGTTGCAGTGGATTTCAATCAGTAAAATAAACAAATGAATTCCTTTTTTGGCCAGGATTCTGATGCTGGCCCAGAGCAGAGTAAAGAACAGCACAAGCCAGGGCCCATTGGAAATGAGCGTTCCCTGAAGCATCGCAAAGGCTCAGAGGGTGTTGACCGGCTGGAAGGTGGCCCCATCACGCCAGTCAATGGTGTGGACCTCCATGTGGACACTGTGCTGCCTGTGCCTCCTATTGAGTTTGGTGTCAGTGCCAAAGACTCTGATTTCAGCCTACCACCTGGCTCTACCCCAGTGCCCGTGTCAAATCCTGTCAACAAGCTTCAGGACGCACTTACCACCAATGTGAGTCATTCTATCTCAACTTGTGGTGTTTTGAAGTTGATCAAAATTAATCAAGGATAACAACCTAAATTAATATTAGGATGCTTCAAGGACATTTTAATAATGGGAGTGTGTGTTTGTGGTACATATCAAAAGAAAAAAAAACATTGACTTGCAAGTGGTAGATCTTACACTTTTGTCTTTTTCAACAGACGGCTCTGAATCAAAGTATCCCCATGCTGCGCTCCAACCACCTGCAACCTGGCATAAACCTCAATCCCATCTCCTTCCCCAGTGCTGACCTCACTCTCAAAGTAATTTAATTAAATTTCATGTACATAAAGCTTTATCTTTTCATGTGTTACAAATAAGTAATAATCCGTGTTTGTTTAGGTCGTCCTCCTGAATGGGAACATATATAGTGGGAAGTAAAAACACACTGTGGTGTTGAAACATGCATATCAATTTTAAATGTTTGTGTTCCTTCAGATGGAATCGGCACGCAAGGCATGGGAGAACTCCCAGTCCCTCCCTGAGCAGGGTTCTCCTGGCGGAGGTGCTTCAGGTGCTCAGCCTCCCTGCAGTGTTGGCTCCTCCAGTGGTGTCAGCTACAGTTCTTTTGGAGGAGTGTCCATGCCACCAATGCCTGTGGCATCGGTAGCACCCTCCATGTCCATGCAAGGTAAAACCGCATTTCTTTTTCTCTGTTGATTGAAAGTTTAATCTTTGTGAAGTAAACTTTTAGGCTGTTATTTCTGGATGCTTCTGTAGGTAATCATATTCCCCCATTGTATCTGGATGGCCACGTCTTTCCGAGCCAGCCACGCCTTGTGCCTCCCACAATGACCCAGCAGCAGACGTACCAACAGGTAGGAAGAGAATTATATGAACAAACCTGCTTGTTTGCGTACCAGCAGAATTGTCATATGTTACATTTGTTCATCCATTCAGGCGGCAGCAGCTCAGCAGATTCCCATATCTTTACACACGTCTCTTCAGGCTCAGGCTCAATTGGGGCTTAGAGGCGGTCTACCTGTTTCTCAGTCTCAAGAAATGTTCAACTCTATTCCCCCATTCAGGTACTGACACCAGTTTTCCATGGATTTTGTACGGGGCCCATTGAACTGCCTCTCTAGAAGCATAATATCTGTTCAGCTTGTGTCGAACAAATGAATCATATTTGATTTCTTTAGCTCATTCTGCTGCCATGCCTTGTCTTCCTTGTTTCAGGTCCCAGGTTTACATGCATCCAAACTTGTCACAGCCCAGCCCCATGGTGCTGTCTGGTGGAGCCCCCCTCAAGGGTCCCTATTCGGCTTTCCCTGGCATGCAGCCCTCAGACATGGTCAAGCCACAGTCAGGCTCACACTATCAACCAATGAATGGCAGCCAGCAACTAGTCTATGACAGCCAGATGAACCAGACCGGTCTGGGTTCTTCCCAGTTAATGGACTCTCAACTCATCCAGGTTAGTTGGTTTCAAAAACAACTTAAGATACTATGTTCCACTTGGCTTTTAAGTATATTTTCAGGTATAATTTTTCATTTTTCCAGGTGACCATGCCACTACCTGGCTCTCAGCTGCGCTATGGCTCAGCTCATCAGCCGCTCATCCTCCCACAGTCCATCCAGCTACAGCAGGGACAGAACCTGTCAGTGGGTGCCCCGCGTCGAATGCTGCCACCTGCATCACAGCCTGCTGTTATGACTGGCAGTCGAGAGGTGTGACTTGGATGTTGCTTGAAACCATGTAGACTAGTGTAGACAGATGTGTATCAAGCATCTTTTTTTTATCTGCACTCCTCAGAATAGGATATACTGTCAATATAAACCACTGTTTTCACTGTTCTAAGGGGTCACAGATGGAAATGAAAGGCTTTCAGTTTTCCGAGAAGCCCAACCATTCCCCAGGCATATCTGGAGGCTCCTACAGGTGAGTGGAGTGGGTTAACTGGATAGAACTGATATTCAGCTAAAACTCCATGTGTACCTTTACATTGTTACTGAGATTGGATTTTTTTCTCCTTCACCAGGCCTGGGTCTGCTAGCCCCAGTGGCAAGCCAACTGGTCCTGGGGGCCCTGTTGGCCCCCTGCCAACACATTTTAATCAACAGGTATTTGTTTTTCATTTATTTTGAAATCTGTTTACTTAAAAGGTTAATCAGGGCATTTTTAAACTTTGGCAATTGACAGATGTGTTCACCACCTAAATCTGAGTGAGTTTGGTTTCTTAGCTAAAACTTGCTCTCATGTGGTCCAGGGTAAACTTCTAAAAATTAAAAAACCCTACTACTACCCTGTGACCTAAATGTTCTAGCTGAGTCTGAAAATGCCCATAGGAATTCAAGACTGGCATGTTAATTATTCGTGTTTTCATTTATTTCCCACCCCCACATCTACTCCCCTCCCATCCTCTCCAATGACCGACAGGTCCCACCTGCTCAGGGCAGCATGGTGATGCACATGCGGCCCCCCACCACAGGCCCTTTCCCCAACCCCATCCAGAGACCAGTCATGCAGGTCAACAAGCCTGTCATCATCCGCTCCCCCCCTTACCCTACTCCTGGCCGTGACCCTTCCCACTCCACCCCTCCCTCGGCTCCCGAGCCCTCTGTCAAAGGGCCAGAGGATGGCATGAAGGTGAGCCACCCACTGTAAATATAGGTAATTTAATAAATTTTCTTTTTCTATATTTCATTTACTTGTTTTATGGATTTTTTTCTTTTTTTATTGAGCCATTGACTTTAATATTTCACTCATAGTTACCATGTATGAAATGTCTATTTTTAGTCCTGTAAAACGATCTAGTATCTTTTATCTGAGACATTTTTTTGTGATAACTAATCTGCACTGTACTATGGAAATGTAGCTTCATTGGCATATTTCTTCCTTGTAGCAGGAATTACTTTAACATTCATAGATAGAATTACAGATCAACAAAGGGTTTATTTGGATCTTCTAGTGATTCTCATTTTAGTAACTTAAGGGTAACCTGGCTGACAGGTAATCACCAGCATGGCTGGACTTAGCACTGTTTATAAAAGCTAAGAATCTTGTTTACCTTTTACCTCATTTACTAAGTCAGGTGTTCCAAAAAAAGTTTGATTGACTGGACAGGACAACGCACCCTTTGTAGTTCTCAGAAATACATAAGGGGGAATTGTAAAAAATGGCTGCTGTTCTACCAGATAGCTGATCATCAGGCTTGAACCATAAAAACAATTGTTTTTACAAAAATGTAAAGCTTGCCCGGCACTGGTGTAGATCTTCCTAACGATGTGGTTTCTTTGTCCAGAATAAAACCATACGTGATGTGCGAAAAGCAGTGGGTGAGGGCAAGACATCATCTGGGGGTATGACCAGCAAACTCCAGGAGCCCCTACCTTCTACAGGGCAGGCCAAACCAGCACGCACTGGAGCCATCAAACCCCAGGCGGTCAAAGTAGAGGAGGGCAAGGCATAACAATGGACCTGAAAATCCTCATACAGCCTGCCAACACAAAACCTGTTGACCGATGTCTGAGCCCTCAGATCCATCCTATCCCAAGGCACCAAGCCAAGGGGCAAACATGCAGACATGATGAATTACCCCTTTTGAACCGTCAGAACTGGACACTATTATTTCACACCACGTATAGAGATATATAAATAAATTATAAATATATACATAGACACAACAGTCTTTTAAGCAGATTTCTTCAAGGTCTTCTTTAATTTATTATTAGTCACTTTTAGGGGGGAGATTGGTAAAGATAAAAGATATTTCTGTTTTCTTTTGTGTTTCTCCTGGAACCGGGGAAAAGGAAAATGACCAACTCAGAAAGATGGTTCATTTTTCATACTATTTTGCCAAACATTTACTCCCTGTTTATGGACTGTAGCCCTTAAGACCAGGCAGACAGTTCATAAAACATACTCTGAGAAGCAAAGTCTGTTACAACATTTTTTTTTTTTTTTAATTGAAATGCAGTGGGGCACTTGTTTGTCATTTTTGCTGGTAAATCAAGTTTCAAGTCATCACCCCTTCGTTCTATCGGACTTCTTTTATTAACCCAGGAGATATCCTAACACCAATTTGCAGACATCATTGCATGTCAACATGACAAATGTCAAGTGTATCAGCCTAGAAATGCATCTTCTGGGTTTCCACACCCAGCCCATGAACTGTGGCAAAACTACTTAGACTGGTAGAAATTAATATTTTTTCTTAAAACTCTGTTCTTCGCTTTTACATTTTGTTGCTCGCTCTCTCCTGTCTGTAAATTGAAACAAAAAGGTGGACATTGTTCCAAAATCATGTCGCTTCCACGGAAACTTCACTTAGCATTGATAAAGCGTGTGCATGTGATGTGCTGAATGTGTGTAAACCTGCAGGGCTCCTGCCAGAAGCTTGCAACATTTCACAAAGACTGTACCTGGACTCGGCATTCATTATGCTGCCATCGACTGTATGAATTTTGATAAACCAAGCTGGCAACAATTTTGGCCTTGTGAAGTTTTGTGTGTGGGATGGGGAGGTGCTGCTTTCTCACTTGCTATAAAGGACCTCCAAGATAACTGATAGAAATGTCTGCTTTCTTATTGCTTTGTTTGGGTTGTAATGAATCAAACTGTCAGTTTGTGAAGATGTGATATAAGTGATTATTTTTACATCCCTCAACCTGTGGGCAGTTTGCTTTTTTTCCCCTTTTGTTGCAGCTGAAAGACATTTCTCTCTAGTTCTGTTCAAATCCCACCTGACAGTACTTTGGGGAATTGTGAAGAAACAGACTCAACACATTTGATTATTCAGCATCTGGTCTCTGAGGTGGCACTAGCAATAAATGCAGCCTAACTATAATCACAATCAGGGTCCAAAAAACTTCTTTGTTTTCTCTGTTAGAAACTAATGATCACAAAGGAGGGCCGTAAAGCGTTGCTTGCTGAATTAAAATATGATCTTTGCTTAAGCTTTTTTTTTTTTTTTGCACGCACTGCAGTTCCAGTGGACTACGAAGGACTTTTAAAAGTGTTCTATTTGAAAATGTGAAGCTGTTGGATTCATCAATTATTTTGTTTTTGGTTTTTTTTTTTGTAATGGACATTCAGTTTGAAACTCACAATGCCAATGTCATAAATGGTTAAATGTTGATGCTTACTATAATGCTCCATGACACTACAAAATGTTGCAATTTATCTTTATGACAATGTTTGACTGGTATATATGTACATGCATACTTAACTGTACAGTCGAGCCTTGTCAGCGAGGGGAGGCTTAAACCCACATTTCATTTTAGATATTGTGGCACTATAAAGGATTTAACATTGAAAAGCTCACTGTGTTCTCAGAATGAATTGCTTTCACTTGTTGATAGGTTTATCAGGTTTGGAGTGTTTTTTGCCTCTTATCCCTTTCTGCGAACGATCTTGATGCTTCTCATCATTGTACCTGCACCAAAATGTTGCCCTGACTTTTTTTTTTTTTTTTTTTTTGTACTTTTAAGATGCATATTTCATTTTGTCAGAGGACCAGCGCTTTCTACAGCTGATCCAGCATTCTATTTATCCTATCTGATCTTTATCCTTTCAGATATTTGGTCATTACTCTCCCTTGTTTAAAAAAAAAAGCTTATTGAAAGAAAACAAATAAAGCAGTTGTGATTTCTTAAATGTACTGTTGATTCTGTATTCTCACTTTGTCATATTAAAATCATACATCAAATTCTTGTGAAGGAAATAGTGGAGAAATGATTTTGCTATTGGGACTTTAGTTGACATGTACTGACGTGAGTTGGCTTGACAATTTAAATAATCAGTCAACTAAAGTTAGATGCTATGTGACCAGCTCAGTTTTTCAAATACACTGATCATTTACATGTTTTGAGCATTTCACTAGTGATTCGGATCTTTTTACTGACTCAGATCTTTTAATCCCGTTCAGTAAAATGAACAAAGCTTTTTTTAAGTCATTCGTTCATTTCATTCATTGGAACCAATGTGGCACTGTAGCTGTCATTTGAGTAATGACTGAAAAAGCACGGCTTTCAAAGACTGAACAGCAACATGGTTTGCTTTACTTGGCATATAATACACAAATTTGCTTTTGTAAACTATTGAGCCCCCTTATTGGCCATAGCCTACTGAAGTTGAAATTACTGATAACTTCATTTGCCGGTAGGAGAGCGCTCCGCCTATCATTAAAAAAATCTCATTCTATGATGGCTCTTCACTTTAGCCTACCTGGTCACAGACCCGTAGTGTATTAATTCGTTCCAATGGAAAGGAAAATTAAACATCCATCCCGTAGCTACATAGCTAACTATCGTGCTAACGTCAGACAGCTCTCCTCACCAGTAATAACAGCATTGGTCATGTTACTGCTGTAACCACGTGAATAATGAACGAAAGACCCGAAGACCCGTAGTTATGAGTCGGGAACGAATCACTAATTTCTACACTGAGCCTGCGCAGAGGCCATGAGACAAGTGAATGAAAGACTCAGGACCCGACGACCCTATTTCATGAGTCGTGAACGAATCAGCCATTCCTACACAGACAATATTCGGCAGAAAGACCCGTTTGTGAAAGAATCTGAGCCTGTGGCGCGCATGCGCAGACCAGGGAAAAAAGAACGAATCACCCACTGAGATGACTTGTTACTCCAGAGTCATACAAAAGATTAGTTCAAAATGAACGACAACAAGTTAATGTCTTAACGTGAAGCCAAAGACCAGGATTTTACTTGCTGCAGTCATTTTGTAAAGGGCCGGAAAGCCAAGCTTTGACTCTATAGTTACTCTAAGTTATAAAAGATTATACTATAGAACTAAGTAATTACAGTAAACAGATTTCATACAATGTAGTGGGCTAAACATACAAATTGTTTTGGGTGTGCCTGATTACAAAACGTGTGTGTCCAAACATTCTGAATGATTATTTGACTAATTGTCACTTCTAATTGAGCATTTATTTTTGGCCTATATAAGGGTGGCAAAAATAGGAAAAATTCATCATTTCATCATAAATAGTCCGAATTCAAAGACAATGGCCTGAACATAGACAGCACCAAGACTGTTAAATCCACCATAACATCACCTGATATCACTTCTAAGCAGTGTGTTCAGAACGAGTTTGAAATAGACCTGAAAACTCTTCATTATTTGACCTGTTGGTATTTTTAATAATAAAAAAATACCGTAATAACACGATAGTAGCGCACCTGCAAAAAAAAAGCCGAGTAGGTGACGTCAAAAGTGTCAAATTCCAGAGATTTTTTTTTTTTTTCAGGACAAAGACGAGACCTGTCTGGACGAGGAAAGTTTCTCCTCTGTGACTACACAGCGAGGAATTTATGAACTTGAACACAGGACCTATTTGTTTAGTTTTAGTTTTTTTCATCTAAGACTCTGATTGTGAGCGTGTCTACTTAAGGTAAACAACGGTGACTTGGTTTTGGTTTGTTAAACTTTATTGTCACTTCCGTCGTTGAACAGAGTTTTCCACTGAGACACGCTGTTTGATGTGACATCAAATCTGAAGTATCGTCGTTTCCAAATTTGATCATTTTCTCTTCACTGAAGTTTAATAATGTCGACCATCGTGTGCTGTGAGCTAAAAGAAAAACAACAACAACAACAACCGGAGACTTATCTGGGTCACTGTAATCTAGATGAACGGTGGCATTTGACTTTTAAATTGCTAAAAATACTGACGTGTTTACATATTGCAACAAGCTAAAAATAACTTTTATTAGCTGATGATGCTGTATCGAGCCAAACAGTAAATAATGTCAGCCATCTTAACCTGGCTCAAGCTAATTCGCCATGTTAATATTTATTCGTGTTGTTGGATGTTCCTAATCGATTACTCCATTAGAAATGAATCTACGACTAATTTTTAATCGATGACATGTCATAGACTACACAATCAGATGATTAATCAAGAAAAATCACTGCAATGACGTAGTTTGCACGCGGCTGCACTTTTCGTCCAACCTAAAGAGGATTGCCTAATGTTTTGTTAGCACCAGCATCTTTAAAAGTGGTGGTGCTAAAATAATTATTATTTATGATGAAGTTATTATTTATTAACAGTTTATACTGTTTCTATAAGTTAGATTTAAATGTAAAGCAGAAACTCACTGGGAACTTTGAGTTAAATATTTCCTCTGGACCTGACACTGTTGCTGTTCTCATCCAAACGCAAGAAACTGTTGCATTTGCAGATATACTCCCATGTTTTCCGATTATATCCATCCTATACTGGGCAAATGCAGAGCAATCTAAGATGTATTTTTATGATCAGTAATCGGTCAAAAATGCTGATTTTGTATCACAAAATATTCCTATTTGATACACCTCCATTCCCATAGACCTCCTGTTCTCAGCCAGTATACCTGATTGATGTGTTCCTCTGACTCAGGATGGCGACTAAGGCTGGTGTGAGCTCAGATGAAGGCCTGATGATGATGCAAGAGCTTGATGACCGGCTGAAAGAGCAAATTGACAAACTGGAGCATGTACGTCTTGCTGCTGTTGAACTAAAGGACAACTTGTCTGAGGTACATTAGGCATATGATTTACAATGACAACTGTAATCAGAATTTATTTTCATCAAGCTCACTTGTATTTCACATTGTTTCCTTCTGATACAGTGCGATGGCGATCTAACCCAGGCAATTGCTGACCATCTGGACTGGCTGAATCACTTGTCAGAACGTGTGGAGACTCTTCACATGAACACAACCGTTTTTGTTCAGGTGAGAAATGCATAGTATCGGATGGGATGTTATGCTTGTATAAAGTGTATCCAATTCAGAAATGGTGCCACTAGAAAGTTTTGTTTTTGTTAGAGAAGAATAATGGTCCGAGCATATAAACATTTACTCCCTTTCATCCATGTTTAATAGTTTTGTTCCTCTTGAAGAAACAGAACTATGGGCTACTCACAGGTTTGAACCGAATCAAAGGGAGTCACTGCATGTATCATCCATCATGGCATTCGTTTGCTGGACAATATAATGGGTTAACCTCTTTAATGAGCATGTCCGCTAGTTTGTGTGCATCTGATAAAATATAAAATATAACATGGATTTGCATCTTGTAAAGCACTACTGAAATATGAATGGTGTTAAAATGAGATTTTACCCAAACCCTCTTTAAAACAGCACTTTGTTATTGGTGAATAATGCAGGAGTCAACTTAAAGTTCTTACCATTCTAATTACTGTTTTAAATCTTGTTTTAATTTTGTTTACTGGGGGATATTACCTTGTAGGTAATTTGTACAAAGTGACCATAAAGTAATTGTCTTGTGAGGCCCAGCATAATTATCTGCATTCCCTGGTTGAATAAACTAGCCCTGTTTGTTGAAAGCACTCATAGTTGTGAATATTTGATCAGGAGTTTGATTAAACTAAAAAATGTTATGAATCCACATAGAGAAAGTTGTAATATTGACTTGTGCAGGGGCTCTGGTAACCACAGATAGCCAGCTCACAGGTAACCAGCTAACCTTTTGAACCTATGTTGAAAAAGGTTAATTCTATATTGTAAGTCTTCTTCCATGCATCCGGCAAGATGTAAATACATAGGACGTTGCACGGTGCATTGGCATCTTTACCCATTTCTGCTTCGTCTTTTTCCAGATGAATCCCAAGCCTCGTGCATGGGCAGGGAAACAGGGCTCCAAATATGGCTACCGCTGGGCACGTCTTCACCAGGCTGATGACGCCCAGTCTGAGTTTGGCTGGTCCCCCATCCGCACTCGACGGAACAGCGACGCTGCCTCTGAAATGTCTTGTAACTGGTGACCTGCCAGACTGCTGCTAATTTAATAAAAAAAGGATGTGGTTCAATGCAAAATATTCCACAGCTGGCCTCCAAAAAATTTATTATTTGCACATTTCATTTTTTCATTAGTAAATTTTTTTTAACTCATTATCATTCAGACTTTTACATACAATTTAGTACTTCACAGTTTTATATTCCCTTGTATTGCTGTCTAGTTGAATATGATAGATTGTTTTAAGTGTGTGGCCATCTTACCCAGTTCCGTTTTCTGAGTGTATTTTGTTTAAAAGATTAGAAAATGCTATGCATTCAACTACACATTATTCCAAATAAACATATTTCCAATAAATTCCCATGTTGCCAATTTGTCGGTCTAGACTTTGTGAGATTTGTGCACGTTGTTCTCAAAACAGCCAACAGCTAGATAAGATTTATTTATTTATTTTTTAATCAGTCCTGTCTGATGTAATGTGTGCTTTAAATGTGTAATCCCGTGTGGACAACACGTAGATGTAGGTCAGTGTCCTCCTCCGGCGGAGGGCGTCACTGAGCCACCGCCATGATGTCTCACTGTTCACCACTCTGTTTAAATAAAGTTTCGGCAGAGCGCGTGGGTGGTCTTTCTGGAAGGAGCGTCTGATTTGCTCCGCTGGCGCCACGTTGTTTAAAAGGATCATTTTAAACACAGCGAAATTAAACTTATTTTTCTACCTATATTGAACTTTACGGGTATCGCGCAAACCCCGAGAAACATGGCCGAAAGCGACTGGGACACCGTTACTGTCTTGAGGAAGAAGGGGCCCACTGCTGCCCAGGCCAAATCCAAGCAGGTTAGCTCAATCCTGTATTTTCATTTTTGTTTTCTAATTCTAATCGTTTCCGCGGCATCAGAACAGAACAGAACAGAAAATCAGCTGCAGTCACATTTATCAATGTTACTGTATTAAGTGTCAGTAAAACTGATCATGTCTACACGTATCTAAACGCCCGATTGCCCAGCAACCGTCGCCCATGCTTTGTGGTGTAACATGGTGTTGTTATTAACAACACATCAGCCAAAGCTAAGGTTAGCAAAAATGGCAACGTCAGCTAAAACAACAATTTGATGTTAACCTCACAAGCTCCTCGTCACAACCAACCCCCACTCTGAAAACGTTACATTTAGTCCAGGGGGTGATATCTTTAGCAAGTGTCTGACGGTGACCAGAACAGCTGCTAGCTAGCATTGGCTCGGCTAAAGCTAGCTCCTTCGATTTAACGCTGCTTTTAGTTTTAGTTGGATGTGTCTGTGTCGGAGAGGACAACATGTCGGTCCTAACCCGCATGTAGATGTCTAGCAATTCTTCTAGGGCAGTTGTGTTGCTAATCGTTACACATTCCAGAGGCTGGCTTTACCTACTACAACAGCTGTTCCCAGACAATGTTGAAACGTAGTTTATATTGCCGGGTCATGGTCCGTTTGGGGACAGCAGGTTACAGCCTAACCAGTGTTCAGGTTGGACAGGGAGTTATCCTCTGTTTGATTTCTGCTTCTCTCTTCCCGAGAAGTAAGATTCATTACTCATTAACCAAACCATGTGTAATGAGAAGCTAAAAGCTACACGAGCTATTGCAACTGTCTGTCAATGAAAGTGGAATATGCTCTGAAATTTAAGGTGTGCACATTTCCATGTTTTCTTCAGGCTATCACGGCTGCTCAGAGACGTGGGGAGGACATTGAGACATCCAAGAAATGTAAATTTCTGCTTTCTGTGAAAATGTGTTAAAGGCCACAGATAATGTTCTTGGTGACCTTTTTATTTATTTATTTATTTAAATGCGTGTGTAGATGTTCCTCTTCTAACCCAAATTCTGCACACAAAATATGAAATACACTAATTGAATTTCACTGTCATTTAGAATAGTGTGATTATGCTTTTTTACATGTCTGCCACCCTGAATGATCCATCAGTCTTACGCTGATCTTCATTTGTCACACAGGGTCTGCAGGACAAAACAAACAGCATCTTGTGACAAAGAACACAGCCAAGTTGGACCGTGAAACAGAAGAGCTGCACCATGAAAGGGTTACCCTGGAGGTGGGCAAGGTTATTCAGAAAGGCAGACAGGATAAAGGCTTGACCCAGAAAGACCTGGCCACTGTGAGTATACAGACATCTAATATAGCCCAATCACATCCACAATATATAGTGGATGGTGGTCCTGTTCGAAAAGATGCCTTTGTCTGTTTTTTGTGATGAAATCTTTTATGATGTGATTTCAACTGGTATGTAGTTTGCTTGCATTTCATTTCATGATGCACAGAGGTTGAAAGACACTTGACCAGAAAACATTGATTAAAAAACAAAACAAAACATTGGAGGGTCTGTGCTACGCATCTGGGCGGCACAACCAACAGATTTAAACCAGCAATGAAGGAGCTGCCTCTTTCTAAAAACAGCAGTCCCTGCTCTGGATAATCCAGTGTTAAAATGATCTTTTGAAAGATCAAAAAAATCCTACTATTGACTTGTTAATGAGAGACCTTACAACACTTTAACTTGTAAACCTGACATTACACTGGATTACATAATATTGCAGTGGCACAGTGATTATCTTAGTCCTTTTAACTGATACTCATATAAACTTGTGAGCAATTTTTTGTGCTGATCTTAGCGTCATTGCTATTTCTCTTGCGCAAAAAGAGAAGACTGCTTACACAATCACTCACTGATAACTTTAAACATTCAAGTAACCAGTAATTCAAATTTTTACCGTTTTGCTTCCAAAAACATAAAAGATTTAAATGAAAAGAAATCCATTTCCATCTAACAACTGTTGTTGCATGTGTGAGTAGTTTTGCAGGCTCTTGGCCTTGTCTTTCAATATAATTATAAATTATGTATGATAAATCTTTTCTTCAGAAAATTAATGAGAAGCCTCAAGTCATTGCAGACTATGAGTGTGGGAGAGCTATCCCCAATAACCAGGTCATGGGGAAGATAGAGAGAGCAATTGGTAAGAAAACGGTATTATACTTCATAACAGAATAACCACTTTTATTTTGTTTCGGTTGTCGTGTGATTAAACAACGGGTTCATCAGTATGTTTCTAAATCTGTCATGAACAGGGCTGAAACTGCGTGGGAAAGATATTGGCCTACCCCTCGAAGCAAAACCCAAGAAGAAATGAACACAAAGCCTCGAAATCAGCCCCCCCCCTCCCAAATTTTTCCTTTAACTGAAAGTTGAACCCATTCCCCCCCACCACCTCCTCCAACCCACCAAAACTCTCCTCATCTCTTCCCTTTCCCTTCCTCCAACCTGGGCTGATCTCACCTGTGTCCTGCCTGAGGACCTGGTATTCACTGCTTTACAGGCTGCATACTAACAAGTCATAATCCAATGAATGATCGGACGCATTTTTCAACATCACAAACTTTGAAGTTCTACAAACTTCTTTTCACCTACGTCTGCTTAGGCTTTGGCATGATAAATCCAACTTTTTGATAGTGATGTAAAATCGTATAAAAAAATGAAAAAGTCTTTCATGACCAAACAATTTAGTTTGACTAACTTTAGTTCTGAGCATGATGTTAGGCCAAAAGTGCTTGATTGAATCTTTTCACACACTTCAGACAGTGGGTGAATGTCATACAGTGTTGAAATGTTTTAATGCTGTGCTTTGTTTTGATTGAAAAATAAAGTTTGGCAGTTAATGACATTTCTGGGTCTGAATTCGTAAAGGCTGTAGCAGGGTTTCACAACTAATCCAGCAATGTTTTCTTCATATTCCTCAAAGGTTATTCTGGCAGTCGTCTTTAAGCAGAGTTAAGCAGAGCAGTATTCTATCAGTGAATGCCTCTTGAATGCAACAGCACTTGCTGTACTAAAATGAATTATTAAATTAGTTCTTAATCTTGTGTAAGATTAGAAAATGCCTGCTTTCGTCACCGAACCTTTAGATGGATTGTTGCACTGGAAAGCCAGGTGTAGTGGTGGTATTGACCCACTAGATGTCAGAATATTCCAGGAAATGTATGTCTGTTGAACTGAATGTTAACTAATGCAACAAAACCTTGTACTGCAGATGAGGCTAAACAATAAAAAATTAATATAAATACGGTTAGAGTATTTGCATTAACTGGTTTAGGCACATGGAATTTTTTTAAAATAACACTTCAAAACTTTAAATCTTTGTCACTGCCAAGATCTAATTGCTTATATTGAAATTTCTTAATATTTCTTTTAAAATAGTAAATTAACCATAAGAAATAAATGCCTGTACCATTCAAATATGCAACATTACAGCAACTGTCCTTCAGAGAGCTTGGCTTTGTGCAATGTTTTTCTACTTCATACTGTGGGTTATCGATTGAAGTATTGTGAACTTGGTAGCTGTGAGACTACTCTCCATTTATTTTAGAGTTTCATGATCCTGATTGTTGCAAAATCACAAAAGCAGTGTGCCTTTGGGAAATGCAAGCAGGCAGAGCATTTTCAAGGACTTGAACTTGATGTCAACAAACATTGCAGGAGTGTTTGCATTGATGTGAGCTTAAAGGCCGGTTTAATGTCAAGGACTACGTTTGAGGCTCAAGAGGTCTAGTTCACGACTCTCCACTGTCTAGCCATTACAGTTCTGTATGTTGTGATTACAGGGGCATTAGAGTGTCTCCACTTCTCCCTTGATTTTTCTCATTTGTCACCCTCAAGGTTTACTGAAGATTTGTGTGTAGGCTTTCGTAGTAACATCAATTGCACGATATTGGATCACTAAGTCAGAATCCCAGGGATACAAAGGAAACGTACGCAGTGATGTCCTCTGTCCTGTATGACCTCTGTCAAGCCCTACGGTTCAATCTCTGGGTTGGTGGTAGAAGGCTTTGTGGTGCTCCTGGCACCTCTAGCACATCAGTAAATCATTGTGGTCGTCATAAGAAGGCCAGACAAACAACAGCCTGAAGAAATGCGGCGCTATGGTTGTGCTTTATCTTCTTGCTTGGGGTGCACACTCCTAGGGGATGCTGGGTAGCACTAAGTGTCACTTTTATCTTTGTAATTAATTGGAGAGTAGTGGTGCCATGTCAGTGACGGTTACTCTTGGGTTTCTTAATAGGGTTGGCCTGTGGCGTCAAGCTTTGAGCTGTGTTTCAGTGAAAAGTAATTAACCCTCAGTCTAATTGTGGAATCAGTGAAGCATTTTGTTTCAGCTCCTACTACATCAGCATGAGCTTTACTAGTGACAGTAAAAAGTTGGAAACAGCAGTTTTTTGGACCTCACAGGGTAAAAACAGCCAGACCGACAAGCACACAGACAGAGGACATCCCAACTGTCAGATCTGCTGCTGGCAGTGTTTTAACAATTTGAACAGAATCCTGGATGGAACAGGCACAAACGTAAACAAATAGACATAGCAGAGTAGAACAAAATTAAAATGTCCACAAATGGAGTTTCGAACCTTTCCACGGAATCAACAATGAGTGAAGACAAGGAAGCTGAAATGGGGGTGGGTTAGAAGTCAGACCAGGGGGGGCATAAACAGGATGCTACGTCCTTGGCTGTGACGCTGGTGCGATACCAGCTTGTATCATTTGCCACATATCATTCCCCGCTCTCTCTCCCGCATTACCTGTCAGTCCTCCAGCTGTCCTATCTAATAAATCCAGAAAAGGAAAGAAAAAAGTCAGGCTAGTGTAGACCAGTGTGATGTTATGGAGTTATGAACAGGAAGCCATGTTATTTAAAGGTAAGGAGGGCAAACTGATGTCTTTTCTCTCAGGAGAACAGTTTTTGCAATGACCATACCAAGCCTTAGGGCTTCTTTTTATGCAGGGGCGAGGGTCAAAGAAGTTCAAGCCGCCCAGTATCACTTCATCTGCATTCTTCCCATAAGTATCTGTACTCCACATCTCTGTAATATTGAGTGAATGGGTTGCACAAGGTCATACAATCATAGAGGTCTTTTTTGGCAACAAATGAGTGATTGCAGATAAGGAAAAAATTGAGTGATTGTTTGTAGATTGACCCCTCCCCACAAAAAAATAAATAATAATAATCAAGCCTGGCCACTGCATGAAAATGCTGCCTGGGTACATTTACATAATACCTTTCTTTAACCTGCTGCACCAGCCAACCAATCTATGTGTTAAGCAAAGGAAGTGGTGACTAAAAGCTGGAAAAGTAACTATGTATAAAAGGCCTTCTACTAGTGTGTCAACCACCCATTGTCATTTAATGTTTTTTGCATTAAGTGTTGCAAGACTATTTACTGCATGTGTGTGGTGCGTGTGCGAAAAAGGCAGTAAAAGACATAATGACAGTGTAGCTTCAAGTAATTATGGCTAGATGCACAGAAGTGACTACAAGAATGCGGGAAATTGGTAATTTCAGTCAAAATTATACTTATTTCAAGTTTAAGGTTCACTGTCTAAAGAAGTAAATGTTGAGAGTAAGCAGGCAGTATATTTCTGTAGCAAATCCATTTTTACATTATGTGCCATTGTATATATCTAGACGTTCATCACTGGGAATCAAAAGAAAGCTAATAATAATCACCTGGGCCTAGTGGTAAATAAATAAGTCTGGTAAGTTTTAAATTGTCCTGATGTGTCTCACTTCAGTTACATTTATGCTGAAGATGTGGTAGATTTGAGTGTGGTGTCTTTGTCGTAGGTCCTGTGCAGAAGATGGTCTGCTGGGAAGCATATTTGCAAATAAAGTATGCAACCTTTTGACTGGCGTTCTCAGGACAAACAAAGAAGGGAGCCTTGCTGCTGTTACCGGGGGGTTATTTGGATTCTTGCTCAACAAGCTGCTTCACTTGGTGAGTGAGCGTGTGTGTGTGTTTGTCTGTGTGAAAGAGCGAGAGAGAGAGAGACAGACGGCATTGCTGGAAATGCCATTCCATTGGTCAAAACACCCTGGCAACATAGTTCCACCTATGACAAGGGAGCAGCCAGTGGTTTTGAAGGAGTGATGTGGAGCAGAAAGCTACATGGAGGGAGTCGAGGGGGGTGGTGAGGGAGTGCTGGAGGAGGGATTGTGGTGGGGGGGAAAGGCTGTGGTCTGTTTTGGCCTGAGGCTCCAAACTCAAATTAAGATTCCACAACACGTACAACCTGTTGTGCTGCTCAGTGCAATGCACTTTCTGTCTCCCACATGACAGCGGAAGCTTCTCTTACAGATGGCTGATGTCAGTTTCACAGCTTTCTGGCCTGTTAATATTTCTTCCGTCATATCTTTATGTAAAAACCATTTCAAAATTCGGCCACACATCAAAGATAACCTAAACTAGTGGGGTAAATTGTGTTTCATGCTTAACCTAACAGCAGAAATACCAGACAAATGAATGTATTCAGCCGGAGTAACCTCCTGCTCTGATTTACTTATTTAACAATATGAATTGTCTGATGCTTGAGGCAAATTTCAATAGTTACAGGGTTAAAGGTTTTCATTCTGCCTTTATAAAAGATGCCAAGGACTTGCATAATGTACTTTAGAGAAATAGAAATTCTAAGCCATAAATCCAGCAAGAAGCAAACAAAGACTGGATTATTTAGTATGCATCAACGCTCAATGTTCATCAAAATAACACCCTCCACTTCCTCAGTCACAAAAGATGGGGACTGTCCCCCGTCAGGTCCTCATTCTCCCTCGACTTTCTTCAGTTGATCCTAAGATTTACGAATTTCAGCATGTAGAAAAAACAAGCTTGGCAGCAGTTTGTCAATACTAGAAGCCAGCAGTAACAACACAATGCTAAAAGGTCATCAATAAAGTGGATGCATACAAAGAAACGATCAAAACGCCAGATAATACTGTGAGAAAATATATGCACAGTTTATTGATAGATGCAAATAAGTGAGGCACACATAAAATAGTTCAAATCATTGTATTAGCTGTGAGATCAGGCCTTTTTTTTTTTTTTTTTTTTAACATTAGAAACATCTGTCATGGACAAAAACCTGCATGCAGGTGGTTTATTTCTTGTCTCTCTGGATTTAATTAGGAAAAAAATTCTTTGTGGAGATAAAAGAAAAGAAAAAACTCATATGAAGCTTCTTCTGCAGCCTACGCAGAACACAAAAAATTAACAGGCCCAGCTGCTGCTGGGCATAAAAAAACAAACCCAACAACAAACAAACATTCAATTACTGACATGAAAATAAACACTTAAATTCCAGTGGCTACAACAGGATAACAAATTATATCATAAATATTTTTAACTGCTGCTCATATTCATGGCTTTTTAAGACCTGCTTCGGCTCATTTTTTCCTAATATCATCTACAAATAACTGTACAAAGTTGTTTCTAGAACATTCTGTGAAAGGCCAGTTTCACCGAGGACAAATGATCAGTAATATTTACATTTGGCTTTTGAGTCACTGTAACATATACAAAGAACAAAAGGCACTGTGACAAATGTTAAAACATTTAAATATATACTAAAAGTAAGCTTAAAATAGAACTGGGCACCGTCCATTTAGTGGAAGCCATCAATAATGGTAAAAAAGTGTTTTGTCGGCCCAATTCATGTTGAGTTGTGTTAGACAGTAAAGATTATCATTAATTTACATTGAGCAATAATTACACCCTGCTGTCTAACAAGGCCTGAGATAACACATAGTACCAGGCATTATTCTGTTTGTGATGTTTACTAGTTCAGCAGTAGGCCCATGAATAAACCTACGATGGAGAAGGTGCAACACTTTAAATCTGGTACTGACCTCATATTTTTATTAAAACATCAGGACAGTTAAGAGTTAGCTGCACATTTAGACAAGACACAGCATGACCTTGTGAAGCTGGCTGTTCTCGGTGGTAAAATGTCTCAGTTGATATTTAATAGATACACAAAATACAGTGTCAAACATGAAACTTTGGTAAGTACATTATAGAAAATGAATACTGTCCATATTTTCCTTTTTTACTGATGGATTTATCAACATCAACTAATCCCTGTGAATGTTTTTGTCCAGGTGTTTGAATGCTTTCAAGTAATTTCTTTGTTCGTCATTTTGATGTTCGGTCTGTCTGTAGCAGGATACTGTTTGTGTAAAAGGTTCAGAGTGGATGGCTAAGTTGATGCATGGCTCATGCATGTCGCAGTAGCGCAAACAGGTGGGTAGATTTCACAGTATCTCCAGAGGATCACACTGTCTGGACCCATCCATAGTGTCTAGACATTGGCGTTAACATTATTGGTCTTTCTCATACACACACTCACAAACTCACGCATAACTTCGGCTACACTTACACACAGTTTTATTTCTAATGTAAGCCATCACTTCAGTGAGTACAGCAGTTCAGCAGTGTGGCAGAGGGACAGAGGGTGGGCTGAGGAAAAGTACTGACAGCACAGCCAGTCCTCCAGCTCTGCGTTCCTCTCAGGCTCCAGTGAACGCTCGGCAAACTTCATCATCAGTAGGGCTCGTTTCACGTCCAGCCAGTTGAGTAGACCCTCGTGTCGGGATCCATCGACAAAGCTTCCTCCATGTCCATGTCTCTCCAGCTGCTGATCCATCAGGTCCCTCCTGGGGCCCCAGAGCAGGCTCTGCAGAATGCGCTTGGCCTCCTGGATGTGGATTCGTTTGATGGGGTCGGGTTGGAGCAGAAGCTGGGCCAGCCTCCAGAGGCCGGATGAGTAAAGGGAGACAGAGGGGATAGGGGGCAGTTCCTCACAGGAATAGTCCTGTTCCTTAAGTGCTGGACTCACCTCAAACGGGTTGGGTTGGTGCAGGAGTTCATAGATCAAGATGCCCGTCTGGAACTCGTCAAATTTGCGGTACTGGGCTGCTGAGACAATTTCTGGTGCCAGCCTGGCGTGGTCACGTTTGGTGCGAGGGTCCACGCTGCTCGAAGCGGCATCCTCGGAGGAGCGACGTTTGGACTTGGCAAAGTTGCTGATGAGGAGCCGGGGAAGGTGGCGCTGATTGGCTGCACCACTCGACCCACTACTGGTGCTGCTGTCATTGTTGGTTTGGTGGGGGAACTGGGAGGGTCTGCGGTGATGAGGCACCAATAACAGGTTTTCTAGGCAGATGTCACGGTGCGTGACTCCGTGCTCTTTCAGGTGCTCCAGGCCATTGCAGAGCTGGAGGAGGAGGAAGCAAATGCGTCGCTCGTAGACTTCTGGCTGAGTTTTATGAAACGCCTCCCACTCCCTGACAAAGTCGGCGGCTGTTTGGTGGGGGATCTCTGAGGTGATGACCACCACTCGCTCTCGGTCTACCTGCTGGCTCGGTGCAGATGTGGAGGGCTGAGGGAGCGACGGAGCAGGTGTGGTGTGAAGAGAGACCTCATCGGAAGGCAACATGCTCTGGGGGATGCAAGCGAGAAAGTGTCCACAGTCCTGCTGGAGGTTGAAGTGGGGTGGCATGCTCTGCTGCACTGACAGACCATAGAGATGGCCCTGCTTGGCTTCCATTGATGGGCTCTTACAGATCTGGCGAGGTATAAACACAAAGGGCAGTGGGAGGAAGGGACAAAGAGAAGGAGAAGAAAGGGATGGGGGGGCGATTCAACACAGAGACGGAAAGGGAGGGAAGCCAAGAAACATAAGAAAGGAATGCTTGTTAGTGAAGTTCTAAGGTCAAAGCCAATTCAGTTCCTGTTCTAATTCAAGTAAAACAAAAAAGCTTCAAAAAAAAAAAGGAAAGAGAAGAAAACAATTTTAACCTACTTGTAGACTGAACTAGGCTCAGCTTGTGTTATAAACTACAGCCTCTCAGTGTCTTTCATTCTTTTGTTAGCTATGGGAAAACTTTAACCATTTGTTATCAATGTGTGTTGGGATCAGTTTAATAAATATAATTTCTTTGGGATTAACTGGGCTAAAATCTTATTTCACAAGTTTTCACATGTCATTACATATAATTACACAAACACACTGTGTATACACAAATCAATTCTGATTTCAGATTACATTAATCGTTAGTATTACGCTACATTGAGTGTATCAGGTTTTGTGTTTGTGTGTACGCTTTGAAAACAAGGGTTTGTGTGACCATAAATCTTGCCTGGAATGTAAAGATTAATTGGGTCTAAGCAATATCGTGGGCACCCGAGTTGTGCTGGGAATTGTAGTGTACAAATCTGCACTGCTGTTTTGTACAGCACTAATGACTTTGGGACAAAGGTCAGTGAGGCTGAATCCACACCCTGCTTTTCTCAGCGGTTGTGTACACGACATACCCTGAAGGTTTGTGTTGTACTGGGGACCATCCCATCTGAAGCCTAAAACCAAACAACACCACCCGTTTTCAATCTCCTCACTACATCCTTAAACTGTCAAATCCCTGCTTAAAGTAACAGTTTACAACACCGCTGTCTAAATTACTCCTTTAACAACAGCGAAGATGATTCTGAGTTGCTCTGACTGGAGAGAACAATCTGTGGTAGTTTTATGGTAGTGTCTGCCGTTTTTGTGTTATATTCAAATTACCTGTGTTCTAGTAGTGAAACCATTACACAATGTATTTGTCACCAAGTTTGGAAATGCCATGGCATTTTATTTTATTAAGAATGACTTTTAGTTTTACTGTAGGTGAACACAGTTATAGCAAAACAAATTCTCTATACTTTGTCTAAAATTAGGGCCAGTTTTTTTGAGATTACCTTAACAGCGTAGGAGTTGCTGGGGTCTGAGGCGCAGGCAGCAGAGTAGTAAACTGCATCTCCAGCGTTACAGCTTGGCTTGTTAGATGTGAGCCTGAACAGAGACCAGTTGCTCTCCTCAAACCTCAGAGAGTTCTTCTGGGAGCGGGTGAAGTGATCCTCACACTTTAGAGCCAAGCGCCGTAAAGACTCTGCATACAGGCCCCCCAGTTTGGAGTACACCCCTTCTCTACTGTCGATGTTGCTCAGGAGGGTCTGGAGCTGCAAGCTAGAGCCCAGATTTGGTGATGGGCTTGGCTCTGAGCCCAAGAAGGGAGCACTGAGCTGAGGAGAAGATGAACAGGTGATGCTGCTCCGACAGTGCACACCCAGACGCCCGTGAGTCTTCAGTGGCTCATCCAGCGTCCGGGACCTCGAGGTTCGCCCTAGCGGGGCGTGACAACGCTCCAGAGAGTCATTGGAGGAGAAAATGGGCCGTGGGTCAATGGGGCTGGACGGTAAACTGGACCGGGAGCCGACATCAGCAGGTCGACATACATTGCTCTCTGAGCCAGTGAACGGAAGGCGTGGATAGGCTCGGACAAATGGTTTCCCATTGGTGCTGTCAGGAGCTGACACGGTGCGGTTCACCATCTTTTTCTCCGGGAGGGGTGGTGGCTGGTTATTTAAGCTGCTGAAGGGTGGGTGAGGAGACCCTGGAGCTGAAACCACTGGACTTCTGGAAAATGGAGAGGAGCAACACATCCGTGTAGCATCTCGAGAATCTAAGAAAAGGGGGGAAAAAAAATGTACATCAGCAGCAATTATTGAAAAAGGAAGGAGCACAGACTTGGTGTATCCTGAAATCCTGAAACATGAAGAACCTTTTTATATTGTTAATATAAAAGACCAAAATTTATTAAAATTTTATTTTCTCCACCTCTGTGGATGCACACAATATATCCTGTTTTTACTGTTGTGAGTGAAATTCCTAAACCTGAACAGTGCACACAGATTTGCACAGTCTTGGGGGACAGCTGTGAATCTGATTTATTTACTATATCCAATTATGTCACTGCCTACTGGTTGGTCTCAGTTTAAACACCTACCTTGCTTCCTCAGAAGAGCTGGAAATTTCCACAATCCAGAGTTCCAGCTGACACTCAAAACATCTTCCATCCAATTATAATCCATTTGTAAATTAAAGACTTATAGTTGGGACTTGACATTACACTAGAGGAGACAGATACTCAAATAATTGTGTGGTGCAGTCTTTAGTAACCGCTTTCACATAGGGGGTGGGGGCTGCTGAAAAAGAAAAATACTCTGAAGGATGTAGCCAAGCCCTTTTTCCCTTGTTATCATACTCCATAATTATCTCTTCAAATGACGTTGCCAAGGAAGTTACAGCAATTACAAGTGTCTGAGCAACAGAGTTTTAAAGTTGATCTATGAATGATGACCATTTTCAAACTGAGGCCAGATGCCAGTCATTCTGAGTTATATCAGGTATGATGACAGAAAGAAATCAACATTAGGTTAAAACCATTTGGACATGTGAACTTGGAGAAATGGAGAAAACAGAAGAGATAAGCTACAGCTGTAAAACCATGCAGCACTCCCTTTCCTCTTTTTAGTCCAGTTTCAGTGCAAAGTACATCACCATAGTTGACTGTGATAAAACACTATCTGAACACCAAGAGATCCAATGTCTAAAGATTTCCCCCAGTGACTCATTCAAATAGGCTTGTAGTCACAGGTAGTCACAATTTACATGTTTCAGGTAGGACCTGTGAAAGTTTCAGTTAAAGGATGTTAATGGATGTCTACCAGGGCTATTTATTTTTTTAAACCTGACCAGAATGTGAGTTGTGCTTACCAGTGTCAGCAGTCAGATTGTCAGTGGAGGCAGTGGGTAGACTGGTGCTACTCTGACCCCAGGGAGATGAAGTGGTACTCTCCTGTTGGCTGCAGCAGTCCAGCTCCATGTTGCTGCCGCTCATCTTACTGGACACTCTGTACAGGAGAAACAGCAGAGTGATTTAGTATGGTGGAAGAAGAAAGTAAAAATAAATGTACATTCAAGCAGTAACTAGTGTTTATTATTTCTGCATCGGCACTGCTGTCTGCCTGTGTACTGCTGTGGTTTGTCAGTTGTTGCGGTTTTGTGCATCTGCTTATATATGTGGAACCACTCCACTTCCCCTTAAGGTTTTCAGGTCTGCAAAATGGATATATAGGTATCACTAATATATAGGTATGAATGCATTGTTTTATTTTAAATGATAAACAAAGCAGTGTTTGGAGTAGTTTGATTTCCAAGTTAGAGAGACACACTTCTCCACTCAATTCACCCCTGATGACACAGATAAATCAGATGTGACAGTCAGACTTCATTATGAGATTGACTCTCTTTTTAGTTGCCAGCACCCAAGTCAAGTAGCTATTACAGGATAATCGCACATTAGATTTCCCTACATTTCCCAAGAATCCTTGGATTTAGTTACTTTAAAGTCATAACCTGTGTAAGGCCTAGAGCAATGAAGCTGCAAGCAGCGTGCAGTAAACAAGACTCCCACTGAGATACAAGATGTTTACTACTTGGTTTACTTTTGTGATAAAGCAAAGGGGCGGGCACCCCAGAGGCTGGTTTGGGCCTGACCAATGGCCCCTGCATGTAGTCTCTCCTATCTCTCTTTTAAATCTAAATCTGCGTCAGGCTAAAGCACTGCAGAAGCAAAATGATCAAATACATGGCAATATCTAGCTGTAGTTTGGCAAGATTAGAGACAATTAGCCACGCTTAGCTGGAACAAGTGAGGCTGTGGCAGCTAAGGCATTTTGTGACTAAACTGACTAAAATGTGACTAAAAAGAGAAAGATTGTTATGTGTTCTTGCAAAAGTAACATAAACCCAGTTTCATTTTTTAATTCACCAGACAGAAGCTCCACAGTCTCCTTCTTAGTTTGCCTGTCTACCATTATTGCCACTTAAAATACCCATGATAACTGTGCATGAGGAGACTATCTAATTAAGGTGACCAATTAGGCTGAGTGACAGCCTTTCACTTGTCTCATTATACCCGCTAATGGCTCGGGGAAACATGGTCTCATCCCATCCCTTCATCCCCTGTTCCTCCCTTCCATCACAAAATTACTCCTCTATCCATTTATCTGCTGGTCCCTGACTTCACTTCCACCATAAATCAGCAGAACAAACAGATGAGGAGAAGAGAAAGGAGAAAGGGGAGGAGCACAGGAGGAAGACAAAGGGTTAGGTATTCTCTGTGGGCAGCTAAAGGATCTGCTACTGTTTAACTGACAAAAGAGTCATGATGAGAGGCAGTGGAAACACTGAGACAGAGGAGAACAGGAGGAATGGTAATGGGTGCGGGGATTATGAATCTGTGTGTACATGTGTGCACCTGTGCATGTCTCAGTCTAGATGTCAGAGATTTGTGTCCAAAACATGAGGTTTTGTCTGGTGGAATGATGCCATTGCTTAATATCCTGTGGAAGGATGTGCATGGATAAATCAACTCTCTGATTAAGGGCATGCTTAAAAAAAAAAAACCCCACAAAAAAACCCAAAACAAGATAAAACAAACAAACAGAAAAAACTCTTGTAACAATAACCAAACATCCAGGGGCTGCAATCAACATGTATACATTTTCATTATCAAGTGATCTGAAAATCATTCTCTTAAGCTAACAATTTATTGTTTGGTTTACACTCTGACATGCCAAACATAATTTCCCAGAGCCCAAGGTGACATGTTGAAATGACATGACAAATAACTTGCTATTATTGCAACAGGAGCAGTCAGAAAGCTAAAGAAATCCATTCATTTGTTCAATCGAGCCAATTACTCAATCACTATTGGCTTTTCTGTTGATCACTGATCCGACAATTGATTTATAGTTTCTGTAGTCATGTTTGTTATCTGCATCAGACATCCTGACATAAAATCTGTGCTATTATGACACCAAATAGTCTCATTCATTAGTATTTCCATCACTGTGCTGAGGAGCCCCAATTCTAGCCTAATTGTCTATTAATAAATATCTTGATTGCTGATTTCAGACAAATAGATTGCCCCAGAAATCTGTCAGACAATCTCCCCAACAACGCAAGTAACCCAGATTTAGAGAGTAAACAATCATGCTACACTAAAAAACACACTGGATCTGGTGACACATATGCTATCTTGCTCTCGTGTGTGTGTGTGTGTGTGTGTGTGGTATTAATAAAGGTGTCTGAGAGGAGCTAGGGGAGTTTTTATAAAAGGGATCAGACTGGGGTTACACCTAAACACCTAACAATGTGACAGTGTAAAATGAGACACAAACTAAACCAGGTTGTTGTTGTTGTGGACCAAGTTCACACAACTGCTTTCACTTCCTGACTCTTATCTAGTGCGTTGTCTGTGGTGAATGATGACATCAGAGAGACGCAGTGAGGGACATCTGTTCACTGCTTCCTCCGGGTTTGCAAAATGCTCACATACGCACGCACTGACAAACACACCTTCGCTTTCTGAGGCTATATGCAAGTCATCAAAGCTGCTTATGCAGCATTAAGAGTGACGAAACAATGCACTGAATACACACAACACATTTATCCCCAGAGTTTTTCTATGATGCGACGGGACTGGCTCGGAAGATAGGCTGACTCAGGTTGTACTCACACGTGAGGTGGAGGTGGTATCATGAACACCTGTACAATGCAACGCATCCCCTTCAACATGTCATGTTTTAATGAGTCTGAGAGAAACTGATTTAAATACATGTATGATTTGTTGTTGTATGGGGCACTATTATATTCTAAAGAGTTTATGTTCTATTATGTGAACACTCAAGTGTCGTTATCTATTGCATTGCTAATGTGTTGACATGTTGTCAACCCTTTATGTTACAATATAGCTCAGGAAAGAAAGGCGCCCATTGTTTATTTCCCAGAATGGTAGGGTAGTTACTATGGCTATGGAGTCATATAAGCCCAATCATCCATTAATATTTGACAACAATTCTTCTTATCTTGTGCAACTTGTTCCAGCCTTGCCTTGTTATCGTCCTCTCTGTCAGCCACCTTCTTCCCTTATTTGTTGCAACACACGTTTTTTCTTTTTTTTTCTTTTTTTTTTTCGCATCATATCAAAATCTATAAATTTGATTTGTTGCTCTGTCCCTAACACACACAGTCTATAATGTATTTCATGTCTCTACTTTACCACTGTTGCACTGGGCTCAGGCAGGGTTCAAACAAATAATACTACAATCTAAAAAGGATTACGAGAGACTAAGAAAATATATTAGCAGAAAGTTGACCACATTTCACTGTTCATGCAGCATTCTGGAACACTTCAAATTTTGGCTGGCAAAGGTGTGAAAATAATCCTCCTCTATCTTTACTAACAAAAACACAGTGATGAATTGCTATTCATCTTCAAGATGAACCACCTGCAGCACTGAGAACACCGCAATTTATTGTCAATCTTAGTGTCTTGCACGGTGCACATAGAAGTCGCTGTTATGTGCCTACCTCATGCTGGAGAGGCAGAGGTCCTTGTTCGGCTGTTGGGCACAAAATACCCTTAGATCAGACCGGCAGCTCTCTAAAGCTCCGCCATGTGTAGTAACACAACCCTGGTTCCTTAGAAGTCATATGTGTATTTAAAGCCTGTCTCAGCAGAAAGAGCAACGGCACCCATTAGATACGCAAAATAAAAGCACCCATATCCCATTTGTAGCATTCAATCATTGACCTGGTGGTTCACTTGAGAGTAGCTTCAGGTCTGTCAGATGGCAACAAGATGCTATCTGCTCTGCTGCAGAGGGGAGATCAGGACGGCTCTGCAGAGGGAGGGGCAGCACCATCTTGGAACAGTAATTTAAAGAGCAAAAGACAAATCACACCCAAGTCAAACTCATAGGTTTGAATCTACATGGCTGATCTATAAATTCTACTTCTATTGGCAGTGACCGGCTGCCAGACTGGGACAGTTTGGGAGTTGCCCGGGGAAACAATCTGTTCACTAAAGCTCCTCCCTTTGGCAACCTTCGCTGACCAGGTGACACGCCTTCCCAGTTACAGAGCACTTCCTCACAGACTCATGCATGATGCACACACGTGCACAAACACGCACGTCTCTCGGGCTGACCCGTCACATGATGTTGACCTGTTACAAAGAATACAAGAGGGAACTTTTGCTGTTTTTCACTGTGATCAAAGGCTCTGGGAAGCAGATTTTTCAGACCATCTGTGGCTTTTAAATGATTCAGCACATCAAAACGCTGCTTCCCAGGGTGCATGTTTTCTTTTTCTCTTTTTTTTTTTGCTTTCATTCCAAACAAGAGAGATTTTTTTTGTGTCAATAATAAACTTCTTGTGAAGTTTTAGTTGCTCTACAGCCAATATTTAGATTCTGTTTTCCTGCGGCACTTTGCCATTCAGTTTCCAGTACTTGCCTGGTGCCCCGGAGACACTTGTAGATTAAATACACTAAAGCCGCTGATAAACTTGGAACACCAGGAAGCCACAACTGTCGCCGGCTGGCTTGAGGCGTGTTCCCACATGTGTCTCAACAAGGTGTATTTTTATCAGTGCAGAATGTCGGCAATGTCATAACAGGAGAGATGGGCCCTTGCTAGAATTACCACAAACATAAGGGCCCCTGAAATGTGATCAGCTTTCTGTGTTTTTGCCAGTAAAGTCCTGCTTAGATTTTGCTGACTCGAGCACTTCAAGATGGTAGAACATCTGCTTGTCTTGAGGAAGTCCCATTTGTGTGTGGCACCTCATCGTGCCGTTCCAGACAAAGCAAAGTTTATTCTGAGGCGATCATTTGATGCTCTCATAACTGCAACACAAGGCCTCTTCTCTGTCTCTACTTTGGGTAGGTGACTCAGACAGCATGCGTATTCTTAGCTTCATGCAGACTCAGGTTGAAGCACGCGTGCAAATGTTACTGCTAATAAATGGATATGTAGACTTGCAGTCTTTTTGTAGGATCAGCTTAAAGGAGGTGAAACTCTCTGATGCTGCATATCCTCTAAATATTTAATGGAATTAATTAATTACCAAACCTTAAAAGTAACCGGGATATGAATTTCAGCAGCAATAAATTAACTTCAGAAATTTACACCACATGATGCAGGACAACGGTGCACGTACTAAAAACACCTGTTAATGATATCTCTTTTGCTGCATGGCAATAACAATGGAGCAATGTCTGTTTTAGTTACAACTCTGTCTATTGAGCTGCAGCCAAAACAAATTTACAGTAATGCGACACAGAAGGGGGCTATTTAACAGAGCCATTTTGCCTGTTAATTAGAATTGAAAAAGTCACGTTACTAGCATGAATAGAACAAGGCATGCATTGAGGGATATGGCTGAGCAGTTTGAATGATCACAAGGCGCTAGAATGGAGGCTGATTCAAGGCTGAATAATGATGCTATGAAAGGAGAAGGGCACAATAAGACTCACACAAACGCTTGGAGTAAGATGCATGCATGTGCAGTTCCTGGCAATGCACTGGGGCTTATGTTGCTTTGGCTGCGCCAACGTTATATATAGTCCCAACAGAGAGCAAAATTCATGTACGCTTTTAGACTAAGTGTGTTGTGTAAGTGCTAAATTATGTAATATAATGAAACCACAGAATCATGACTGAATTACAGTCCCATTAATTCTCCTGCAAGTCGTTAGGTAGCAAACCTGAGGACAGGCACGCAAATATATGCTATAATGGGAAGTTCAGATTTGATGAATGTGTCTTCCAGGGAGTGTATAGCATGGTACCTGTAATCAAACCTCTATTAGACCTTCTCTTTTACATCGCTCCTTCACTGTAAACAATATTTAGGACCAGCTTGTCCTCTGCTGTTGTTTCTGTGCTCTGCTTTTACTCATTAGCTGGTGTTTGAGAAATGTTTAGTAGGTGGGAACTTATAGACAGAAGATTTGGCACAGCTGAATGCTTTCAGTATTCTACATTAAAAATATACTTGTAAAAATTTAACTGAAGGGCACTGAATTATGTAAATCCCTTATCAAAAGATTCTTGTTGTGTGGCCACAACTTCCAAACTGTACATAATTCACTTTCTTTTCACTGCTACACATTTAAATGGATAAGTTTCAATCTATCCATCACTCCAATGTTGTCAATGTGGCAACATAACATCTCGGCTCTGTTAACATGCAATTGACATTTTGTCATTATGTCTGACATTTCACTGACAACCTGATTGACTGAAAAAGACTGATCAATAATCAAGACAAACTTATTTTTCTATTTATCAAATTAAGTCCTACCCAGAATCAGTACTAGTTTTCCATTCTATAATAATAAATGTAATAATTTGTAAATGTTTAAATCCATTAAAAAAGACACCTTTGTCATTCTTACCTGTGCAGTTTCTTAGGTGGGGGAGGAGGTGGATTGGGTTCATTGTTGGCAGTTCCCTTCCCTGCTCCCAGAAGCTCTGATGAGCCGCCATGCAACGTTTGCTTGGCTGGCATATTCCCGTTATGCTTGCCCTCCTCCTCTGCACCGTTGCCCTCAGTCTCCCCCTGACAGGCACCATTGTTGGGGGAGGCCGGGGGGGCCGTGCCTGGCTCTGTCGTCGGAGGGGGGCTGCTGTGGGCCTTCCCGTCTCTGGCCTCCTTCCAGACAGCAGCACCATTGACCAGGCCTGTCACCCGCGAGGTGGTTGTTCCTGGCTTGGTGGCCAGCTTCTTCTTTTCCCCCTCTTTCCGCTCTCTGTCCTCGTCCTCCTCTTCTTCCTCGATGCAGCAGTTCCAGCCAGAACTGTGGTGATGCGGCTTGTGCCAGCGCTCTGACGATGCACTGTGGTGCTCTGTCTGGACCTTGAAGTGGCCCTCTCTGGCAGAGACGAGGAAAAGCATGGGGAGTTCAGGGAGAGGGACTGGAGATGAGATGGACGGTGACAGGCTGGAGGTGCCCAGTCTGGGGAGTTCAGGAAGGGGGACCGGCGAAGACATGGATGGTGAGAGGCTAGAGGTGCCTAGTTTGGGGGAGCGGATGTTCCTCTTTGGGGGAATGGGTGGACTAGACTGAGGCTTGGGGTGGAGAGTGGGGTTGAGGCTGGCTTCTGTGGGCAGAGAGGGGGCGCTGTGGCTGTGGCTGGGGGTGGGCCAACGGAAGGCTGGGCTGCTTGGGTCTTTACGTGCTGTGGGGCTGAAGTGGCACTGCGTGCTGACAGCTGAATCTGGGCTGCTCAGGTAAAAAGTCCTGTTGTTTTCCTCTGTGTGAGCGGCCATTACAGTGATGGTGGCCCGCTGACTCTCTCCCGAAAGCTCAAGCTCAGAGGACGAGGAGCTCTTACTCTGGTCTGGGGACTCTGGCTCGGACTGAACTCCATTCCCTTGCGGCTTACGCTTTTTCTTGGTGCTTTCTGCATAAATGGGCTCAGAGCTTGGCTGTCCATTGGGAGAATCTGGGTCTAACTGAGGGCTTCCTGAGCCGACCTGCCTTCCACTCAATCTCTCTGCCCCAGGAAGTGAATCTGTACTACTGCGATAGGAACAAGAGGAATCCGATACACTGGTCTGTTTTGACAGGACTGGAACAGAGTGGAGGGCTAGTGGAGGACTATATCTAATGTTGTCCACACTTAAGGTTGTGATGGGGAAAGTGGCAGAAGTGCTGGAGGTCTTAGTGGTAACAGTAGTCATACTCCCACTGCTTGTACCATTACTATGAATTATGGCAGGACTGGAAGGGACAATATCCACTGACGGAGTTATCTCCTCAGAGGCCTGATGGGCTTCCTGATAATTTGCCTTGGTGGTGACACCACTTCCATTATAAGTGCTTTTGGGTGTGATAGCAGTGGTACTGTTCTGCTGCCTTTGGTTTTCTCCATTGGCAGTCTTTTTTAAACTCTGAGAACCTCTACCCTCTTCCTGGCTAACAAAGATGTTGCCAATGATCTTTGAGTCTTTAGACAGGATATTGGGGGATAAGGAACCAAAAGAAAAGGAGTTGTTATGGTCCATCTTGGTTTCAGGACTCTGAAGAACTGCATCTCTATGGGCTTTGTTGCAGCCATTGCTGTCAATATAAAGAGATGACAGGTCCAGAAGCTTCTTCAGGCCTAAGCACTCCACTGGGCTCTTTGTGTTCTCCTGTCACACAAAAACATGAGCACACATTACAAACAGAACCAGAAACACACACCATGGTTGGATACAGGAAAGACATATTCAAGAAATTCACCTGCTCGATGTTCATATTGACGTCAGTTGATTCAGTGGTGTCAAGGCTCATCATAGTGGGTTTGACAGCGATGGTTGGCTTGCTGTAGGATGGAGGCGCTGTTATTCCAGCTTCTTCATCGCCTCCCAGGCTGGTCTTCAGACATGCAGATGGCACGCAACCATCCACTCCGCCGACAGTCTTGTGAGCACTAAGAGGGTGGAAGCAGTTCTTACAAGAGCCGGGTTTCCACACGTGTTCTGCAAAATCACTGCACGCTGACATCTTTGGTTTACTAAATCAGGTTTGGTCAGAGGCTGCTGTGGGCGGATCTGGGAGATACGGGATGGAGTCTCATGGCTGGTCCACAGAAGGTTGTTAACACCATCACAGGACGTTGATCACAAGACAGCATACAAAGGAGAGACGAAGAAGAAAGAGATACAGTGTTAAAGGAATGAAGTCATGGATATTTTGCCCACAGGTTGGCATCACAATCTCATATGTCTTTGTGACCATTTAAAAATTACTGTATGATGTGAACTACGGCGAGCGAAAGGATTCCTCAGTATAATTATTTCTTCTTCTCCACTTTATAAATGACACAGCAGTTCTGTTTTTCAAGCCATGCCAAATGCAAAACCGCCACATCAGATTCATATTGTTCCACCAACTGAATTGATTAAGATGATTGAGTTTCACCCATGACAGTAATCCTTGTTAAATAATAAGACAAATAAAAAAAAGAAAGTTCAGACATCTATGTGGAATTGTCAAGGCAAAAGGTGACGGAGTCCGAGCTGACAAGTGTTTTAAAGCTCATCGAGGACCTCAGTTAAGATTCAAGTGTCATCTGTGGATGTAACTTAAGAAGAGCTGGTGTGTGCTGTGCTACTTGTTCCCATGGCCTCCTAAATTAGAGGGTATGCGGTTTCTGTTCAACCAAAGGACCTGCCGGTGTGAGCCAAGCGACATAAAAGCCCTCCAGAGTCCTCTGCAGCCCCCGATGGGTTAGAATAAGTCGGAGGAGCCTCAAGCATCCCAGAGGTCGGAATGCCAGGAATGTCTTAAGTCTCACCAGGGTGAATCTCACACCCACGCCAACCTCCCTTCCCCCTTCCACACACACACACACACACACACACACCTCCCATTCCACATGTGTGTCCTCCTCCTCTAACAAACAAACTGACCCACACTCACACCTCCCTCCTCTGCCCCTCTTATGTCCTGTTTAACTGGACAGACAGTGAGAAAATCAACAACATTTCAGAGGTATCGTTTGTCTCCTTGCATCTGGGTGTCCCTCTTTATGTTCTTTACACAGCTTTAATTACCTCTCGACAAGGTGCTGCAATGACACGGAGGGACATTAGCTCGAAACCTAGACTCATTATCTGGAAAGAAAAAAAGTGAGGAAGAATGACGAGGAACAATTAGTCCCCTTGGACTATGAAGAAAATGGCCTGTACATGCACTCATTCAGCCTTAATATAACTGTAACATTTAGTACTCATAAAGCGGCAGATCTTGATTTTCTAAATTATACCTTTGCTCATTTTATTAAAAAAAAAAAAAACACACAAGATGGCTTATGTTAGAGTACTAGTTATTCGTGACTCCAGTACGCCAGTATAACCATAGGAATGAGGAGTTCTGTTGGCAAAGATAATGCATGTTTACATTTGTCTTTGTTCTGTCTGACTCAGTTTGGGCAGGAAAGCACCCACGGGCCCAGAGCTTGTTTAACTGTTTGACAACAGAGGAAGCCGAGCCTTGCCCAACAACTTATGGAGTTGTGCATGAGTCATGTGAAGTGATGACTGATCAGTGATATGCAAATCTTAAGGCTACCAGGTCTGACAGTCAAAAGCACGTCCAGGGGGGATTCTGGGACAGCCAGGCAATAACAAAGCATATACAGACAGAGGACCGGTGTGGGAAGTTTATTAAGTTACCAGACTGACAGCATGTCCCTCAACTGGGACAGTTTGATCTCTGCTGTTCCATATTCCCTGATTCCCTAACAAAGAGAGCTCCCTAACAGAGGAAGCTATGACAGAGGTTCACCTAAAATGTCTAACATTTTTTTGCTCTGTCTGTCCTCCAAAAATGTAAACTACACCTCAAGTCAGGTTATCCTTGTTGACAAGTTGAGCCCTGCTTGTTTGAACAGAGATAGACCCTACTGTCTACATTCCCCACTCCTTCTCAAGCTCAAGGTCCAATATTTCTCACTTCTACTTGTAAACACACACGCATGAGAAATTCAGCTATATGACAAAATTCTAGCCCCGTCTCCAATATATAACACAGATAATATAGAAAATATCTGGTGAACATGTTACAAGGCTGGAGAAATAAAGATGAGCACAGGGGGAAAACAAGGCGACGGTGGATATTGGTCTGATGAGGAATTTACGATTTGGGGCCACCTCATAAAAACATAATGAACATTGAAGTCACGAACCCCCCCATGCCCCTATGACTGCTGCACACATACACAGCTGCTTGACCACTAGATGTCTCAAAAACACACCCAGATTTACTGAGGAATTAAAATCCTCTGTCCTAATCTGAGGGAATCTGGTCATTGGGGAGTATCGAAGGGCTGCAGGAAGCAAACTGTGGGCTTGCTCTGGGCTTAACAGGCTGCAATGCTTTGAAGAATGCAATCAGGATGGGCACAATTTAAATAGCCCACAGATATGATTACCAAGAAAAGTAATTAAGGTTAGAGGCCTTATCAACACTCAACAGCTGTTTAACCTGCAGGTCTGAATCATGCATGGACCCCCCCCTCTGAACACATCAGCACACAAGTGGGACAGCTTGATGGACATCCTCCTTTACTGAAACATAACATGCTCAGCAGAAACAAAGCCCACAAAGATAATCTAAATGAAAAACCCACCTATAGTCCCCATGACAGTCTGATCGGTGTGCAGTCACCCACTTTGAATACAAATCCTTCTACAAGGCTCAGAGTTTCATCCATCCATCCATCCATTCATTCATTCATTCATTCAATCATTCATTCATTCACACACACACACACACACACACACACACTGACACACACAACCTGTTTTGTCGATACCTGGCAGGAATTTCCGCCCAAACTTGTGACCTTCTGACCAACATCTCAACACAACCAGCTTCATTTAAAACAGGTTTTTACTACAGTACACACACTTGATCAGACCCCCCCCCCCCCCACGTGTTTCGGCTTGTTGTCCGTGTTTCTGGCTGGTGGAGGTGGATGTTTAATAACTGAAGATTTGGCTCGTAAATGCGGTTTAAAAACACACACCTCCCTTTCTATTCTGCTTATTTGCTGAAATATGTGTTGTGTTTTGTTAGCTGCAGTAAGAAGACTAAAATGTTCACCCAGACAACTTGACTCAACCTGCATCGGTGATCCGACAACATGAACGATGAAGCCTCAGTCACAGACAGACAGACTGATTTTCTGACCGCTTACCTGCTCGGACTTTCTCTTCTCCAGCGACACAAAAGGACACCAAAAATAAAAAATAAAAAATGTCAAACAGGGTCGGAACTGCTCTCCTGACTCCCACAGGAGCCGATATCCAGGTTTAATGTTTCCACGTATCCAACACGCGACAGGTTAATGGCCCCGTAGACTGTGTGTGTCTGTGTGTGTGTGTGTGCTGCTGCTGCTGCTGCCGGTGGACTGTGTGTGTATGTGTGTGTGTGTGTGTGTGTGTGAGCTGCTGCTGTCGGTGGACTGTGTGTGTATGTGTGTGTGTGTGTGTGTGTGTGTGAGCTGCTGCTGCTGCCGGTGGACTGTGTGTGCAGAGGTGGAGTGCTGAGGCGGAGCAGGAGTCCTCTGCAGCAGGCAGCATGAGGAGGAGGGAGGAGCTCCTCACCCACCATGCAGGCTGGCCAGCAGCCACACACACATTTTCATTAAGGCTTTTGTCCTACTAGCTGTCATAAGGGTGTTTACACAAGTCAACCCTCGGCATGTCAGGGAACTACACATGACTGTTTTTGCAAGTGCTGTAGCCCCCCCTCCTCTTTTTTTTCAGTGGCAGCTTCATGCATGGTGTTATTAAAAAAAAAAAGAAAAATAAAATAAAGGAAACACAATGGGCTGTGCAGGTGTATTTTCTCAAGGGGCCAGTCCTGTTCAGGAGCTCTTGAGTTGCTGGAAAGGTGGACGTAAACCAGCTTCCTTGGATTTTTGCTGCTACTCCCCCCACCCCCACCCACCAGCCCCTGGCTCCGTTCATCAAGTTTGGGGTGACAGACTGGCAGAAAAACACTGCCACTGCAGCTGAGCCGGGCTGGACCCCTGCTGGTTTCCATTACAGGCAGCAAAAGGAGAGGCAAAGCTCAGAGTGACAAACACAGCCGCTGCGCTGGATGAAGGCAGCCATCCATACGATTAACCTTTTAACTAAGCATGTCCTCTGATGTCTTAGTGAGAAAAAACATTCAAACAAGGCTTTATGTGTTAGCCTTTTGACTTATTTAAACAGAGCCACTGGGACAAGTTCAGTTTCTACTTCATTTTGAGTCTGTTTTAGTGTTTCTTGATTTTCTTGTGTGTTCTATAAGGATATAAAGTAGTCTCTGAAGGAATAGAGAAAAAAACCCTCCTAATCAGCTAGCTCTTTCCTCCACTCTGAGCATCCCATCGGTCCGGTCTACCTCCTGCAAAGGAGACATCCATCCATATGAATTATTTGAACACGGAACCTGCCAGTTTCCTGAATCTCATGCAAGGATTTATAACACAGCTGAGACAATCAGCATAAGTGGCACAGCAAAGACTAGATCCTGGAACAGTGATATCTTTTACAGGACCACCTGTTGAATTTGGAAAATGTCACAGTCCTCTCAAGGGGATTAAGAGTTGGTTGCATTGCATCTATTTTTGGCAGTACAGGGCACATAATAATTCTGCTAATGGGGTAAATCAAATAGCTGGTGCTTTGCGTTAAAATATGGAAGTGGAGCATCGAGACACAATGTTTTGACTGAGCCTCTTGGCTTAAGCATGGATTCAATTCTTGCAGCCGTGTAGTATCTCTTCTTGTTTTTGTCCTGATGTGTACCTGTGCTAAGGATCTGCAGACAACCAGGAAAGTCTGTTAATCCAGACCAGATACATTATGTCTTCTGTCATGTGAGTGGGATTTGCTTTTTTTTTTTTTTTCACACTTTAGAGGAAAACAGCAGAGGGGCCCGGGGACGTAGCTCAGTGGTAGAGCACCTGCTTTGCATGCACAGGCCCTGGGTTCCAACCCCAGCCACAGTGCAAACCAGTGGTAGGCTGGTGCCGGTCTCAAGCCAGGTTAAATGAGGAGGGTTGCGGCAGGCATAAAAACTGTGGCCAAATCAACAATGCAAGTCACAGAGCTGAGTTGCACAGACGAACCCAGAAAGAGAGAGAGAGAGGAAAAAGAGAAGGAAACAGCAGAAGGGGTAGAATCACTTATCAAGAGTGCAGCATTGGACACATTTCCCCCCATGTAATGTCTTCTCATTAAATCTCATTACATAGTGAGGGAAATTAAAAGGGTGAAAAGTGTTGAGGAAGTCAAATTCCATTTGGTCATATTCGTCCTTCATTCACATAGCTATAAATCTATCTTGATAAATTAAATATACCATTACTCTGTACATATTGGATGCTTCAGACGCTTTTAGGTCTAGTTTTTGCTGCCATGAGGCTGAAGTTGATGTTGTGCATAATCTGTCCCATAAAAAAATTGGAGCTGCTCATCTTTTATAATGTTCATTTAAATTATGAACAAAATCAGAGCCACTTAATGGTACCACCAGCCACACATTGCACACCAATGAATAATCGGTTTGTTGACATGCTGCAGGCTGCCGGGAGTGTGCAAGAGAAAGAGACTGAGAGGATGCTGCTGGAGAAGGGCCAATCATAAACCGCCCTGGTCCTGGGACTCAGATACAGCATCGGCATGCTGAAATATGAGCAGGGCCCTGACGGCTCCACATGATGTGTGTTGCTTGCCTCTCTCCACATATTCCTGCATTTCTGCACCATGATGACTATCACAAAGATGACGGTGGAAAGAACTGCGTATTTAATCTCTGATAATACAGACTGCTCCGACTCTAAATAGACTGATGTATTTACACACCCACTTGCACTTGTCCACTACTTTTCCAGCATCCAGGCTGTTGTTGTACCTGCCCTCTTTAATCCTCAGCTTGAATCAATTATTAAAGGGTCAATCATTTCAAATTAAATCCAGGGAGGAGAGAAGTGGGTTTTAATGCAAAGTAACAAGAAGCAGACTTCTTTTGATGACTGAAAGCAGTCCGGCCAGATCAGACCAATGCTATCTCTCCCTCAGAGTCAGTCAGTCATGATAAGCAGAGGAATATAAGAGTGCTGGATATGGTCCTCAGAAAAAGCTTAGCAGATTGAATATCTCTGAGTTTGAGGCTGCACAGACACTAATATGATTTCATTTGAACTTTTGCTACTGTGAGTCCCTAAAATTGAGACTTTTAGACCCATTTCTGGCTCCAGTCAAGGATTGTGTTTTGATCTGGACAGGCAGAAACAGAGACTCTAGGAAACAGTGATGCCATGTTGACTTTGTGACCAGGCGTTGTCGGTCATGGCTGTCAGAGGTGAATGCAACACGGATATGCTCTACTGGGGAGCCAAAATGCAAATTTGATTTAGTTTTAAATCGAAAACATATTATTGTGCATCAAACTATTTTTTTTTTTGGTGGTCGTAAGCATTTTTGCCACAAACTTGTCCTTAATGTTAGTGCAGTGTTGTGCTCTGGTCTCTCAAAGACAAAGCAACCAAAAACTGAATGTGCTGTCTTTCCTTCTCACAGGCTTCAGTTTAATTCACATTCCTGCACTTTCCATATTCTCTCTTAGCACCTTCGTTTTTATCATTATCATTATGAAATCATTAGGATTTATTCTTTGTACACCTTTTGGTTTCTGGCTACTGACTCCAGCACTCCCAGATTTCCTTTTAATGAGAACCTGGTCATTTTCATTTGTCCATCTAGCTTAGTTCTACGTTCTATGTGCTTATTTAAAGTAGTCGTTGTTCTGGGAAATAGACATACAGTAATAAACTATTATATTTATTTTCTAATGTGTGGTGCTTTACATAGAAGTACCAACATTTTTGAACTTTTCCACACAGCGGGTGGAGAACTACAGAAACAAAATATGTAGCCTCTTCATATTACACAAGCTTTCCCAAAAGGAGAAGTTCAGAGTTTTTTGCCCTCTCACACTGTTTGTTTGAACTAATTGACAAACCAGGTAGTGAGCTGCTCGGGTTTCTGTCTGTTTTTCTGTCACTTCCCATTATCACAGGAGGCCCCATAAAAGATATCCTGTCACTACACCAAAAGGTCTTTGTTTGCATTTGGCCTGCATGTGAAGGATACTCTTTAGTCAGTCACTGGGGACATTGGACTTCCCATTTGAAACTCAATGCTTCTCTCTGATTCTTATTCATCCACTGAAAATAATAATAATAATTTAAAAAAAGTGCAACTTAAGCTTCAAGTGAAATTTGAACATTTTCGACAGCTGCTTGAAATGAAAGATGAAAGAACACTCAACTGTTCGGAGGCAGCCTGTTTACTGCTTGTTGGAAATACTACAAAGAGCAAGAAGGGCACAGCGTTCAGCGGCTCCCTCAGGACTAACTTTCCTCTCCACAGGTCGTCCTTCTTAAAACCTGAACATTCAAAGGTAACCCCCTTGTGAAACTGTATGCCTCTGGGAGCCAGGCACCAGGAATTAACTGTGTGTGTCTGTGAGAGTAAAAGGGAGAGGTGGGTGTCAGCTTTTAGTGTCTTTTTATTTCTGGGTTGCCATAGCAGTTGTGTAGAGGAGTTAGTGTAGTTAGGAATGCAAAGATAACGCAAGGCAGAGCCCCACCTCACACACACACACACACACAGACGTACATGCACAGAAGTCAAATAATACACACAAACCCACCCTGTATACTTTCTATCACCTACACAGTCTCTGATGACGATATTTCTCCCCTGTCTCCATCGTTGCATTCCTGTACCTGCCCCTACAGGCTCACTCTCTGATTATGAAACACACACACAACACTGAGACATTGTATTTCACCGTCAGTTGGCTTCATTCTTTTTTTTATAGAGATTTCTTATGTCACCTCAATTTGCCCAGATTACTATTAGTATGCCAAGTTCGATCATGAGCTATCAGATTATAAAACTTTATATTGCTCCCTGGATCTGCGTGTTACACCAGTATAGTTATCTCTGCTTGCCAACCCTTTGTTCAGGTAAACCTGGCCTGCAGGCATCATTTCACTGAGCAAAGGAAAGAAAAGAGGCATTGAATCCCCCTTTTAAAAAAAATCCTGCTTGTTGTATAGTTAAAGGTAATGACAAATAGATACTATTGACACTGACATTACTGAAGCTTTAAATGGCATTTAAAATTAAATGTGTTAATTTATCCTACGGTCGCTACACAAACACAGACTGACTGAGACAAAATGAAACTTGTATGTACAAAAAAAATGAGCAATTATAAAAAGAAAAAAGTTGAAGGCTGTGTGCGTTAACAGAAGTATGACACCCAATGATCATTTAGTTTTGTTTAGTTTAGTTTTTTTACTGAGACTCAATGAGTAGATCAAAGCCACGCTCATGTTGGTGCTCAGTGAGGAGCCAAGAGATAATTAGCTCATCTTAGTGAACAGCTGCCAAGCATTGTCGCTACGTTTGCCAAGAAATTAGTTAGAGCAGATAAAGTCCACAACTTGTCATTTTTTACACTGCCGTGTCAGAGAAAAATAAACATATGATATTGTTATATCAGTTTAAACGGTGTTCGGTCAGAGCCGAGTGAGCTGTTTCCTCTTGATACTATTCTTTATGCTAAGCTGCAGCATTTGAGCTAATGGCCCCGGACCCCTGGTCTTTACTTTATGGACAGACATGAGTGTGCTATTGCTCTTTTCATCTAATTTTTAAGAAATATATATATATATATATAACAAGTCTGATTAATTCTTTAAACCATTGTAGATTATGCACTCAGCAGTTTTAATCACTTTTTAAATGAGTCCAGTAACTACAGCTTAGCACAAACCAAAGCTCCTAATTGCATCTAAAAGCATTTTGACTCTGCTGCAGCTTTGATTGATGCCTCTGACTAGCTTATAATTGGCAAGGGAGGCAAAGGCTTATGGGTATCTACCGTAGTATTTACAGCTATATTATTGTTCCTGTTTTGTCATTCAACATCATTTCAATTAAATACAATTAATTGAATGTAATTTACATCAAATTAAATAACCTCTCCCAATTTGCAAATTGCACCCTTCATTCTAATTGAAAACTATAGTTTTAGACCAGAACTCCACTTGTGTCATATATGTGTCAACCAAGCAGAATATATTCTGCACCCACAACATGACACTAAATTATTTATTGGCTGACTCAAAACCTGGGATGAATTATTCCAGCCAAAGTGTAATTCTTATTCAGAGTCAGTAGATTTGAGCTGACATGTCTGTCAGGCTGTGATAAAGAGTCATACCAGCTGCTCAGTTTGTGTTAGGCTGCTTATTTGGCTTACACACACGCTGCACTAATACCTATTGCACACCGTTGACCTCTTTGTCCTATACGGAGATGTTGCTCTGTTTGGATACTTAAAACACATAAACATATTAATGTTAGTGTAGGAACACAAACACAAACAAACACACAGAGCCATCTGCCAGATGCATCTACAGATGCCCTGGTCAGCTCAGGCTTTACAGGAGTGTCTGAGTTCATGGGTTCATTAAGGGATTCTCAGAGGGAGTTTTTTTTATTTTTTATCCCTCCCTCTCTCTCTCTCTCTCTCTCTGTCTCACACACACACAGACATAACTTGCATTACTGACATAACAAAGCACAATTCACAAAGAGAGACAAGCAGCACATTGTCCTGTGATTATTTTATCACAAGGCAAAAATAATCACATTTTTTTTTCAATAAAAAACCCCACAATATTTCTCAATACAAAAAAGAATCCCCCCCTTACTTATGACGGTGATGATTGTAAACATGAGGAACATGAGGATGCACAAGAATAATATTGTCATCTAGAGATTTCACATTTAAATTCACATATTCAGAGATACAATATACTCCGAATAAATCATGACAGAGTCCCTATATAAGTGCAACATAAATGTATTTAAATGCAAACTAATCTCAGCCGCTTCAGTCACTTAAATTGTATTAAACTAATTCAATTCATGATTTGTTGGCTTATGACTGTGTCAGTGTTTTTCTTTTTTTCTTTCTCTTCTTTGAACCTACAAGCGGCTGAAACACCTGCTCTGCAACTGAGTCAGATATCAAGGTTAGACTTGTTGCCACCCCTCTTCACTGGCTCCCTCAGCGGAGACCCCCCTCATTAATGGTGAGAACATCGGCCGCTCCAGCTTGTGAAGCCTCAGAAGTTGAATTAGGTTAAAATCCACATCAGAAATACTAAGAATGGATCTCAACAACAAACAATCACAAAATAATCTGCACACAGAACACAAAAGAAAACAGAAGGAAATAAAGAGAAGTTGCAAATCAAAAGGCTACTGAGGGCTTTCTGGGAACACTGTGTCTTACCGTGCAATAAGTGATGTGACAAACCAGCAATGTTAGGTTTATAAATGTATTTGTTTATTCAACAAGCTAAGGCAAATTTTCTTCAAATGGAGAAATTTGTATCTGTTAACGTACAATATTCTGCAACTTTGTATAAATTACGTCACCTTATTTTGAAATGTGACAAATTTTGCAACACTGTCTAGCATTTTGCTGATTTCAGCAGTTCCAGCCGCAGTTGCCTCCTGTCTGTCTCACTGATTTCCCAGAAGACTGATCATCGAGTGATTACTGTGAGACGCTGGCAGCTCTCACATTCAGTCTGAGTGACTTTGACTGACTGGTTGTGCAGTCTCTTTTCATCACCTTTCTCAAGAATACCATTAAGCGGTGTATTATCAAAGCTCAACCAAAGTACAGTACATCTATTTTAATCTCAGTGTTTGGAAATTTGGTAGGAACTTTAGGATGTTTGTCTGAAACAAGACGTGTGAACGACGTAGCTGGCATAGGGTTGTGAACTTTGTGACCATTGTGTGATCACTTTCAGGTCCTCAACAAAGAGGCTGAGGGAGCAGTTCCTTAATTGGCTCTTTGATGGATAATAACCACCCTGGTCAAGTTGTTACCCACTTACTGCCACGTGTGGTGAAACATCACAAGTGAATGACTTTCTAGCTGTTCTCTGCCTGTGAAACTGAATGTGTTTTGAATAAAAGATTTCCCAAAACAAAAAAACTGATCGATTCCTCTTACCAGATTTCTGTGGAGTGTTTTGTGTCTGAAAAACAAAAGAGTGAATGCATGAATGATGAACCCTTGATTAGTAAGAAGGAGGCAACTGAAATTGTTGATTCACATGGGGTCTTTTTAACTCACAAACACTCCAAACAAAGCCCCCCTCTCAGTGAAGTGCCTGAGGCTCTGTATAGAACAGAGCTGTATGGGGATGAGTAGCGTGTGAATCACACTTGGTTCCCAGACGCACGTTCGCTCCAGACTTCACCTCCCCCCTCCTGCTTGCCTCGTCTCTCTACCCTCTGATGACCTCGCGGAGGTCAGTGTGTCTTTATATCAAGTCAAATACCAAAGAGACAGAGAGAGAGCACTGTTCATGAGAAGAGCCCTCATGTCTGAGCATTGGATTCATTGAGTGCTGACAGCACATCTGTGCATCTGATGTATATGCATTTTTTAACCAGTTCATATTTTACTTCAGCGAGTTTCGGCAAAATTGTAATGTGACAAACACGAACTACTACAAGGGCATCTCCTCCTTTTTTGCTGTACTCATCCCAATATTATTTCCAGACTCTGTCCACTAGAAGTTACCTTTGGCCAATAAAGTTATTAATTGCTGTTAGGATTATGTTCAGTGGGAACATTTTTCCAGTTAACAAAGCTTCGCGGTTTTGTTCCACAGGAGAGTTGTAAGGATGTGGCCAGGCGTGGGTGGACACTGGGTGTGCCAAAGGCCGGACATTGACAGCGGCCCCTACCCTGACTATCCTCAACACTTGACGTTAAGGCAAAGAAAAGACTGTGGTTTCTTTAACATGCTAATAAACACGTTCTGCCTTGTGCCCCCATTCACTATGGATCTTTTCTGTAGGAAACCAGAACCATGACCTTTCCCCAACTTAAACTAAGGAAAGCCAGTACCTAATATAGAAAACTCAAAGAATATTTTCCCTACAAAATTTGTAGTAAATGAATATATATATATATATATATATATATATTAGAGAGTGTTGATGGAGATAACAGATGCTATGTGGGTATTAGTGTTGTAAACATTTGAGCACTTAAGATAAAATTCACAAGTGAAGATGCGGTTATTATTTTTAATAAAATTCTTAGTTTTAAAACTATTTATTTATCTATTCATTCAAACACGGTGAACAGAGTAGTTAGGGAGTGATTGTGTGGTAATTATACTCCTGATGGCTCTTGGGAAGATAATTTAACTTCCACCATATGTTTGCTTTTGTTCAATTGCTAAGCATTTAGCAGGAGATTAAAAAACATGCTCATTAAAATTCTGGAGGATGGTGAGGAAGTGGGCCAAAGAGCAAGTGATTCATTTGGCCAGCTATCTAGCACACGTTTCCTTGATAACACATAAAAATCCATTTAAGATGCAAATGATACTCTTACTACATGAGCTGGTCTTGACCAATACAGTGTATTCAGAAAGTGTTCGGACCCCTAACATTTTTGCACATTCAATTATATTGCACTCTTATGCTAAATATACCAAAAGAAAATCTTGTAGTTTCCTGTAACTCCGCACATCATCTCTGGAGTGATTATCAGGTTTCTTGGTCATCTCTTTTCCCAGTGCTCTTCTCTTCCTATCACTCAGTTTGGCCTATGACGAGTCCTGGTTGTTCCAAACGTCTTCCATTTAAGGATTATGGAGGCACCTGATCCCCTGGGAACCTTCCCTGCTGCAGAAAAAAATGGTAACCTTTCCCAGATCTCTGCCTCGACACAATCACTACAAGTTCCAGAAAACTTCCAGCTCATGGTTGTGTGTTTGCTCTGATATGCATTATCAGCTGAATGTCTTTTCAAATCATGTCCAATCAGTTTAATTTAGCACAGACACCGTCTAACCAAGGTGTAGAAACATTTCAAAGACAGTAAAGAGAAAGGGGGGCACATGAACTAAATTTGAAGTCTTTAAAGTAAAAGATTTTTCATTATAAGCATCCAAATGCACCGTACCTCGTCCACAACAACCACAATAGGCAGCAACTGTAACAGCGATCATCTGTAGGATGTATAATCTTATGTGTTTGGTGGATTAGACAACTGCCAAATTAACCAGAAGTTCAACTTCTGCTTGATACATCAATATACAGGATTTTGGCTGACAGTCATTTTAGTGCTCAGTGCATTTGGAAAATATTAAAAACAGAGTTTGTGATATAAAAATAGGGTGTAGGAAGAAAAATCAAGTTAAGGGGCTAACACCGAGTCAGATGAAAGCTGAGGGCAAAGAGAAAAAAGAGAAGTGTTTGCAAGGGTACAAACAGTCTGCTGTGTAATTATAACAGCAGATGTGGGAGAGACACGTCTTAAAAAGTCAGAAACTGGGTGTGATTCACTTCTGTCTTAATCTTTGCCTGTTAAATCTGTGGTTTAAAGGAGACAGACTCAGTGGGATAAAGAGGTGGAACTAGAAGGGAGGGGGTGTGGTGAAGTGGGACAGAGTCAGTAAACAAGACAGTGACATTTTCTGCATGTAAAAATAGACAGTCATCTTTTCAGAAATAACTTTTGTCCGTCTGGGGAACAGAGATGAAAACATCTGATTTGGACAGCTTCTTGTTTTATTCTGAGGTTGATGTTGATGTCACTACTTAGTATCTGTGTCAGACGGCGTTGAGTTTTGATGGTGTTTGTTCTAAGTTTAGCAGAGCAGGTTTTTTTTAACCCATAAAATGAGCAGGTTTTTCAGCAGTCGTGCTGGCGTGACTTACACATCAGTAAGAATTTTGCATTTCCGCTATCACTAAGAAGTTTTAGAAATGATCCTCCAGTCAGAGGTCTTTTGATATCGCTGTCACACAAAAAATGCTACTCAAAATATCAAATAGTCATCTCACCATCACTCAACACTCAAACTCTTGGTAGAAACAGAATGCAATTGTGGCTCAGTTCCCTTCATACTGTTCTTTATAGAGGTGCATTCGAGGGATGTGAAAAAATTCATATGTTGTTTTGTTTCTCAGATGCAACAATGCTTTGTGTTTGCCAAAGTCACTTCGAGGTGCAGGGAACCTGCTGGTCCACTGATTCCTCACTTGCTTACATAGTTGCACTGATCCAGAACCAAGGACAAAGCACCAGGTTTTAGTGTGTTTTTAAGTCTGCTCTTCAGAAAAATGACATCAGTGTTAAAGCCAGAAAAACCAGGTAGAATCAAATACATTAAAAATATTTAGCAGCCTCTTAATACTGAAATTCATTCATTTTTACTTTTACTTTCCCAAATATTCATGTACACAGGTTTTTATTTCTGCTTTCCATCTGCAGAAAAGCCAAAGATTTCAAACATTAGATTAAAACAAATGGTCTGTAATATCCAAACACTAAATATGTCCTCGTTGCTGCCTTGCTGTAATAATACTGTAGAGAAACATTGACATCAATATTAACTAAGTTCAAAGGAAATCCTTGTGGAAGGTTTCTTCCAATGCAGGAGTGCGGAGCGAGGAAGCAGTTCTGAACAGGAAACAGACATTATTCACACCGCAAACCAGAATAGATTGTTCATGAAGCATCAGAGGAGAGAAATCTGTTGTGTTTCCATCCAGCAATCCAGTCACAATTGGTAAACCTGTTTCACACAGAAAGAGAAGTACAACCCCCCCCCCCCCCGTCTCTCAGTGAGCTGTCTCATCTGCATTCAAATGAGTCTCCTCTTAGTTCTCGTTGCTTATCAGCAGCTGTGGTAGGAATATCATGATTGCTTTAATGATGATCACTATAGTGATAATTATCATGTTTATTCTAATCACCATCACCGATTTCATTGATGCGCTGTTCTAAAAATGTTTAAAACTAACTACGCATACGAGGATTTTTCAGTATTTAAACAATGAGTCTGAGGTATGACCAGCATTTTCTTTCTGATGTGATACCTTGAGGCAGTTGTGGGAAGCTTTTTGCCACACAAGCAATTAACTCCAGTTACAAGTGATAAACAACATGCGGGTACTAATCCTCCCCTTGCCCAAAGGTGGATCTTAGCTCTATTTTTAAATACCTATAGGAGCAATTAAATAGCTTTGATACACTAAAGAGAACACAACAGACTAGAGCAACATCATGACACGGTTCAGGTAGCTCAGTTTAGCCACTGTAAATACAATAAATGATTATGAGCAAAAGACAGCACATATTCAAAACCCTAGGGTATATCTCTTTGGTTTAATTAAAAGGACACGATACAGTACTGCTGTCGGTGTGCATATGTGTGTGCATTCGTGTGTGCGCATTAATCACAATTACTTTTTAATGGGAGGAAACAGGGTGGTGTTCACATGTCTCTGAGGAGATGGAAGACTGATGCATTAACCTCCACTGCACCCAAACACCTGCCACCAATTTAAAAAAAGAGAGAGAGGAGAGAGGAAAGGAGGGGTGTTTCAATTCAGTCTAAGCAGAATTTAAAATGCTTAAATGACTCTTTATCGCACACATACAAACGTATATTGTGTAACTAACCTGAATGAGAATGACTTATGTCAAGTTCAGCATCAATAAATAAACATATAAAACACATGACACCAACACAAAGCAGATCTCAGAGACAGATGAAGAAGGGACACTGATGTAAACACCCATGCAGACCTTATGTTTGCCTCTATCATCTATAATGTAACAGAAGCACATCTGGCACTCTCTTCCATTATACCACCAATGGTTGACCACACACACGTACAGATAATCTTGTACACTTGGGTAAGTTTTTTTCTCCCCCAACAGATAACATACGTTTTTTTCTCACCTCAGTGTTTTGTTTAGTTTGTTTTTTTTTCTCTGCCTGAAGAGAACAAGAGATCACTGCTGGCTGTGGTTTGTGGTTTCATGTTAGTCATGTTGGCATGAGAAAAAAAAAAAACCTGTTAACTATTTGGAGGAATGTCATTTCATGTAGATGTAGAAAGGAGATAGAGAAAGAAAACAGAAGTGTTACAAATGGGTACAGTCTAAAGTAACGAGAAAAAAACCTTTTGACTATGAATCAGTCTGCCTTGTGACTGTTTTAATAATTCAGATGAGCTTTTTTGACCCATGGGGTTTGAAGATATGACAGTGAAAAACCCCTCGCTTACAAACCGTCTGCTCAGGAGATCGCATTACCGGGCAGTACATTAGGATGATGAGAACACCTGCTCTCTCTCATAGTTATTATCAGACGTTGAATGGAGGTCAGAGTCTTTGGTGTTAAATTAAAATGGGTTGATTAATAATTATGCATGGAGGGAGGAAGAGATGAAGAGTGAGATTTAGCTCTGTTAGGAAGAATGCAGCATGAAAATAATTACAGATTCATAGACTGTCAGTTATGACAGAAACCACTACTACCAGTGATATTGATGATAACAGCGGTACCTGCTTGGAATATAATTAGACGACATGATATAAAAATATGGGGAATAATGGGCAATGCTTACTGCTAAGAGTCTACCCCTTTAAACCCAACTACAGTTTCTTTGTTTTACCTTTCCTCAGAGCTAGGCTAGGTGTTCTTTGTGGGTAAAGGCTCCTAAATGTTGTCTCTATCCAAATCTCAGACTGAAACACAATAAATGAGCAAGACACATCTACTTTCTGTTCACTGCTTATCTTTTGTGCCAAGTAGATCTAATCCATCCAAGGCTTCTGTGCTGGTTTTCTGGGTCCACACACATCCACTGGGCCATGCCAAACTATAACTTAATGAGTTACAGTAACCATTCAACCAAGCTTAATGAGTGTAGCAGCACAAATACACACAAAGACGCACAAACCTCAAAGTATGTGAGTTATTAAGCAGTGCTCACACACACACACACACACACACACAACATAAACATACACTGATGCACATGGTAACGTAATTTAACACGTTTCTTTTCAGATCTGTCACGTCAAATCTGTCACTGTACAAACTCAAACTCACTGAATAAATCACGGCCACAAACATCCCACCAATCCACAGAGGAAGTGCTGTTCCCACATAATTTCACTGATCCTTGATTCATAAAGAACATACCATTTCCCATCAATACCCAGCACAAAAACCCCAGAGGGTTTTGGCATCACATATCAAACAACTTCCAGATTAACAGCAGGGTGGGGAAAAGCCACAACAATAACAGGAATATTAAAAGCAAAGAGTTAGCTTCGCTCAGTCGAACAAGAGACTGTCCAGAGCTGTTATCACTGAGACAAATAGAAACAAACAAACTTAAACAAGATTAATAATGCAAAATACGGCTACAAACTAAAATTCAAAGACTGGAATTATACAGATTTCCATTAATCTGTTTGGGAATTCCAAATCAGCTTCCCAGGAAACACTGGGACTCAACCAAACTCTGGTTCGGGCAAATAAATAGAAACCTCCATTCATTTCTGTAGAGCGTTTGTTGTACAAACAGTTGACAGAGTGGTGGGACAAGGGAAAATTTGTTTTATCGGTCCCACTTTTCTGATTTCTGATGCACAAGGCAAAAAGGGGAAGACCGTAGCATCAGGATGATGGTGGGTGGTCTGGAGGAAATCTCTCTCACTTTCCATCTTTTCCCATATTCATTCTCTTGACCTCAGCCAGGTCGGGCACAAAAAGAAAAGAGGGAGGGCTTTGCTGTCTTACTAAGCACCTGTCTTGGGGGGGCGGGGGCAGAAATTCCTGTCTTGTTTCTGTCTGTGTGTGTTTTTGTGTGGGTTTGGTAAACCCTATCTCAATGGGGAACACTGATCGCTTGTCTTTTGTTGACAGAACAGCCACAGGTGCAGGTTTTTCCTGCTATATCGCTCTTTTTCGGAGTCAATGTGCTCAGTTTGGGGTTTCAGGCATGCTCCTTTCAGAGGCAAACTTTTGAGTACAGTTGAGTCTTTGTTTTTCTCCCTCAACATCTTTGGTCTCTCTCTCCACGCCTCTCAGACTGACTTGGGAAGTTATTCAAGAATTAGTTACAGGAAAAAAAGGCAGTTTTAGATGGAGGCAGTGTGATTTGGCTCGGCTGGCGGGAGGCAATAATATTGTTTGTTTGTTGCATGAAAATGATTATAGAGGATGCCAAAAATGAGTGGTAAGAGAGAAACTAATGGACATGGTGATGTGTCAGAAAATTAGAAGGGGCTTGATGCTTAAGGTCCTACAAAACGTGCATACGGGATTAGAGGAAAATATTGAGGGAACATAAATGTTATTTAATACAAAATTTCTTTAATGACAGCAACAAGGATCAACAGCACATTAAAATAAGTCGAACATACTAGATGATAAAGATTTAAAGAGAGCTTAAAGAACCACTTCCTGGTCTGACTGGGCCTGTGTGCTGATCTGCCTGTAGATCTTGTGTAGACCCGGGTCAAGTATCAATAGAAATCCTTGTTATCAATTTGTTTGCTGTGGTTTTATGTTAAACTTGATAAATGGGTCAGATTTGTAGTCATGTTTCTGTAGCTCCAGGCGTAATCAATAAAGTGAGTCCAGTATGTACCAGGCACATCCAATAAATCCCCAAAAAGGCGATGGAATACATCTGTAATAGCTGTTTAATGAATGCAATATTGATGTTTTCACACTGTATGATATTAGTTTTAATTTGTAAAAATGAGCCATTGAGCTGAGACTTGCAATGTCTGAGCAAATTGATTTAAAAAATTTTAATTGAAGAAAAGAAGATGAAAATAAGCAGAGCAGAATGGTGAGGGAGGAAGAAGAGAGGGAGGAAACAGTCAGCAGGAGAAGAGAGAGAAAAAAAACCAAAACCTGAGTGATGAGACAATAGACACAATCTTCCTGTTGTGCCGACCTCAGCAGCAAGGATGTCCCCTGCAGAGACCTCAGACACACACACATACACAAACACAGTAATACGACAAGATAGAGAAAAACTTTCCTCAGGTTTGGCCTTAGAGAATAAGCGAATGCTGCACTGCGTTTGACTTCACAACATCTGAAATAAGATGGAGCAATAAACCGGATTGCTGTGGGACATTTCTGATTGCTTTTTGTAACACTGCACTGGAAGTGCTGAATCAGAAAATGGCCTCTGTGCAATTACACTGGCCTCCAGCAATAAAAAGCTGTCTAAAGACAAAGACACTGGCTTTGTTGAGGGAAGAAAACTCTTCTTAATTGTTTTAACAGCTCATGGATGAGGAAACACACTGACATTTTCATTATTTATTTCTTAGCATGGGTGCACTTTATTTAGTCCATGACCCTTTAAATGCCTGGGCGAATACATGCTGTTGTTTTCCAGCTTGAGCGAGGAAACAATACTCTTGTTTTATCCACTTTTTTATTTTAGTTCTCCACTTTCGTATGAGCCCGATTAAATGAGATTAATTAAATCTCGACCATTTCACATTTCATCCGTAGTGAACTCTCTTCTGAAACATATCTTTCTGTTCAACACTTTTGAAGAGCCACCACTGGACAATAATCCCATGTTCTTCAATAATTAACCACTGTGAGCTACTAGGGGATAGTTTTATTATTTCTGACGTGAAACCACAGCATTTAGACCTCGTGTCCTACATTATCCCTTTTGTTACCTTGAAGTCTTAAACCTATCAATCTCATCCTCTTCTGAGCCGTTATTTGAGGGACTGTTTGAATAAGATGCATTCTGCAGACACAGGTAGAACTTACAGTACAGCCAAATATAGTACACACGCACCTGAGTGTGTTTTTATTGCTTAGGCATTCAGTCAAAGAGCTGCTTCATAAGCTGCCTTGACTTTGTATCATAAACATCTTGCTGTAACAAAGTAATAAACCTGATTAATATACAGCTCGGAAACTTTGGCTGTGTGAGCCAACAGATGCAGTGCTGGATGACAATAGCTGTGAACAAAGTTCAATTAACATATTCATGCATTTTATTCTATGAATGATACATTTTTAAAGACGATTATTCAATTACTACCAAAGCAATAAAGTAAACCTATAAATGATTTTGCTTATTGGAAATACTTCCCAATAATGCTGTTATATTGATATAAGAATCTAATATGATTCTTGAACTGTGCCAACATAAGTTCTATATAATATATAATTCTAGTGGTGTAAGGTAAAAGAAATAAAATTGTATTTTAAAAAAAATACAGATAAATCCAAACCAGGCTAAGAGGAGGGCTATAAAAGGTGGCACTTTTTTGAAAGAACAGCCCAGTTGTAGAAAACTCATAGGATGGTTCCAGTACTGGACTCATTTCTTAACAAAGTCCTCATCAGAGAAATAAACAGCTATTATACACAAACACACACACTGCCACTGTGTCCCTGTCTCTTTGTGGAAGCCATCTCCAGTGAGAGATAATGGAAAGTGTAATGAATACTTTGCCCTGAACTGTTTCTCCCGGTGGTTCAGATGAAATCTGCATTCCACACTGATGCTGTCACCATCAAAGAGGAAGCAGAGGATGATCCACCAATCCTTGAGGTTACACTTGAAAAATTTGATGATCTCCCATAATCTCTGAAGGGCAGACATGGAACCTTTCCCCTGTAAATGTCACATAAATCAAACAAAGGACATGAACACATTTCTCCTGTTTTCTGAGAGTTTGTACACTGATGGAGTCATCAGCGTGGTTTTTTACTTTCTTTTGACTCTGTACTTTTATGTTTTGGGATGGGTGTAACAAACAAATATTTTCTGTTGAGATTCAGAGGTTTTGCTAGGTGAATTTTGCTGCTTTTACTTGTGCCAAGCTAACAGTTTCCTTCTCTTTCCAAATTTTATGCAAAGCTAAACTTTGTGTTGGCTGTAGCTTCGTATTTACTGTATAGACATGAGGGTGTGGTGTTGATCCCTGACTCTGGAGTAAATAAACAACAGTAACTCCAAGAAGTGCTGCAAATAGTTAAATTGCTCAGCTGGTTAGTCAGTGAGTTCATACACAGGATTTTTTTTTCCAAAGATAATTTGTCATCTATCTTGAAAGGCCAGAAAGCCTTAGAACCATCTTGTGGCTTCCACATACTTCAGTGTTTTGATTTTAAATCTCTTGAAGTCTTCATCAAATAGGTTTGCCCTTGAAGACTGCAGAGTCAATGACAACATATAGTAAGTGTGTGTGTGTCAGTGTGTGCGCAAAGATGGACAAAAGCAGCTCTCCTCGCTGTTGAATTATTCGATTTCATACAGCATCGTGCAGATTGGAGCAATGATATTAGCATCGGAGGGTGTGAAAACATCAAAACAACTGTGTTCATTTGCATGCATGCCAGCATCTGTTTGTATTTGCACGCTCATATACATGTATGTGTTTTCATCGCTGGGAGATACAAGAGAATAAAGAGCTGGCTGGAAACTGAATATAATACAGAAAAAAACAAACAGAACAGAGCTTAACTTATGAAATTTACATTTACATCAGATGCAATAAATATCCGTATTGTACACAAAAGAAAATGGAGAGAGCCCATAAATATTTTACCAAGCCACTATGAAATTTGTTTTATAATAAGAGCTCCTGCAGATACCCCCCTGCCCAAAAGAATATTTATCCTCTTTCCTGTTTTGTTTTTTTTTTATCCTGAAAATACTATTGGTTTAAACACTGTATCATTCAACCATTATCTGTCTGGATGAGTCAAGACATGCCGACTCATCTCTTTTTTCTTTCCATTTTCCTCTTCTTTGTCTCATTCAATAATGAGTCTTTTCTGCCTGAACAATGGATTTTTTTCTGTCCTTTTTTATTTGGCCGTGCGAGAGGTCAGTCTTTGTCCAACCCTCACTCCCTCTGTTTTCCCTCCATTTTCTCTCCAACTTTTGAACAGAAACTACAGAACTACTAAAGCTGCATCTTTCCCCCCAAAAGTGCAGGAATTTTCTTGATGAGCGATTCAAGGTCTAATCTTTAAGTTTTGGCTTTACTGTGCTTTGTAAATTGATTAGTTTGTCATGCATATATCATTCATTTAAATGACTGCAAAGTAATTCATCGCAAATCTGTAGATTGATATAGGTACAATCCCTGTGACTCACACGCTGGTAAAGGTTGCTGGCTACATGGTAATGTATGCATGGTTACTCTTTTCCCATAGATTCAACCAGTGTGTGTCAGTTTGGAGCAGCTTTACAAAAGCCTTTTGTGTGCTTCCAGTAACCCCAAGCTTTGCTGCTCATCTTATTTAATTGGCTATGCTCTGTTTGTGGTATTGAGGGAAGTGTGTGTGTGTGTGTGTGTGTGTGTGAGAAAGTGTTTGGGAAGAGGGATGACTACTGGATTCCTCATTAGACTTGTAACTATTGCAGATCGCTGGCAGGGTATGCAGCTATTCAAATCTCTATCTTGACCCAAAGGTGTACTTTATTTAGACGTCAACAGGAGAGGAAGTAATATTCTGCACACACACAAAAGCTCCTGAGCCAGATGCTTTGGGAAAACCAGTCATAGCAGATTTAGCATTTGAAAAGCCTTGGTAATTTTTGTCACAATAGCAGGTAGATTTCAGACAAAAGCAGGCATCCATTATAAGGGGAGGTTGGAATAAAAGGTATAAGAGGACTAAGATTGTGTTTGGGAAAAAAAAACATTTTCTGTAACATTGGCTGGTGTAATGGGATTTATGGGATTTCCGCTGTTGAAGTGATTCACAATTCCTTGCACCATCTTGCGGTTTTCATTTTGGAAAGGCTAAAAAAAGACAACCAGACCAATCCCCGAAATCAATGACCTGTTCTTACTGTGGTCCCATAAACACCAAATGTGTTTCCCCCATCCTGATATTTTAAACCCAGAGGTATAAAAAAAAGAGCTTGAGATTCATTTTTAAAATATTCTTTGGAATGTTTGTCTGAGGCAGAAAAAGTTTGCATATCAAAATTAAATGTAACAAAGTTAATGGAGAAGGGGTCTGTAGTGAGATACCGACTGTAAAAATAAAAAACTGCGACGGTAACCTTTCAGTTATTTTCATTGTCATTAAACAGGCTGTGATCTTGCCCTCACAAGTTGAGTAAATTAGTCAATTTGAAGCTGGCAAAGTACTGCAGTGATGGCAAAAGGGTGCGGTAGGATAAAATTCTGTGTATTTAAGTCAGTAGATATTTGTGAAAACAATGAGCCCTCTATAATCGTACAATAGACTCAAATTGGTTAAGTTGTTCAGTCAGGCCTAATATATGAAAATGATTCTAACTTAAAATGAGTGATGGTTCGGGTTATTTGATGTAGGGTTGTGTGAGGTACTATCTATCATATCAGTCTGCTGCCAGTTCAGAGAAGCACCTGGGAGCTGACTGATGTGCTGCTGTAGACCGATACAACAAAAAGATGAGCCATTTAAAGACATGCTCAGAGAAATAAAAACTGCTTTAACATTAGCTTCATTTGGAATATTTTCAATGCTTTATGTTGCCATCAAACGGCCCTTTCTCCTGGAATTAATACAAACAGCCGTGTCTGATTGATCTGAGTATTACAGTTCATAGAAATAGCAAAATGGCTGCCCACAACCATGGCAGCACATGACAAAAACCTCAAGCATCTGATCTAAATCCACAACAAACTATGACTTTTAGGCAAATTCTAGGCTCGCTGCAGTCAACAATAATGATGCAAATGAAGAATGTGACTTGAACGTGACTCAAGCTTGTCCTAACAGACTATTATATTACTATTATTATTTGGTGCAGTCAGAGCTTTGCAGATTTACCATGTCCAGCTATGGCGTCAATGCAAAAAATGGCACCAAACACATATGTTGAAACCTACTGGTTTCCCAATACAATCACACGCTGACCTTTCATGTTCTTTCTCTGAGGAAGAATCACTGCCAGCAGGACATCCTTAGCTGTGCTTCATCTAGACTCTTCAGGAGATGGGCCACAGAAAGACAGCAAGAGTCACCCACTGATTTGTGTCATTACTCCTCCAGCCTGCTGAGCTGCATGAGTTCAGAGCAGGTTGCTCACCTCTTCTCAAAGTCACACACAGACCTGCAAATCTCAAATTAGGCCTCATATTTTTTTTCAGTGAGGCAGTTTCTCAGGTGCTTCCTGAGTTTTTGATTAAACCTGGATCTATTCAAAAGTGTGCCCGTATTTCTAAACAGCGTTGTTGCAGTTCTGCTGAATATATCTCTACTGCAAGCAGAAAAATGTGGGCCTTTGTTTCTATCAAGGCTTTTTTGATGAGGAACCATTTTGTGGGAACAGTGATAAATTTCTGCCGTGATGAGAAATCTGCCGACTGTGTTTCTTTTTGTCTACACATAGCGAGACAATAAGTTCATTTTTGTACTAGGCACAAAAAAAAATGTGAAAGCATTTCTTTGGGCCTGAATCACAGTTCATATCATACTCATACACAGTCCTTTGACATTTAGGCAGTGCATGCATGAGTGTTTCGGTGTGTGGTTGTCTTTTGTGATATATTTAACAGTACTTCATTGCCTGTGGTCACTCTTGCTTATCAGTCCGACTTCCTGCTTCCTGAAACAAGATCCGTCAGTGATCTCCTTCCTGGCAGTGTGGTACCAGCGAGTGACAGTTACTTCTCTTCAAGGTCCTGGCATTTCATGCTCATAGGAACCTGCAGTCAAAAGCTATTGTTTTCTCTACACACACAGAAACACAAACTTCCTTCATTGTTCAAGTGTTTACTCATGATTTCATCTTTACCAGAAGTTGATGATAAAAATGCAAATGAATGGCATGACAAATGGCTGACAAAGCTAGTTAGACACAAGAGCCACAGACTCCTTTTTGTTTTATGAGGTTGTGTTGAAAATGACTCACATCAGGTCTTTTTGAATCACTCATGGGTTCAATGCATGACAAATCAATGTTATATGAAGTTTGCATCTGACAGGCATAATGGATTATTCTTGCAGGTGTTTGTTTCCAACAGGAATATTGCTGTACTTTAAAATGAATTAGGAATTTCTGTACAAATCTATTTGGTCATGTTGACAATACCTGTACTGTAACTGACACTTTCATTAAAAAGGATTGGGATTTTAAGGGGAACTCCTCTGATTTTTTTCCGAAACTTTTTTTTTTTTTGGAGTCCTGCTGCAGAAAACAAAAACTGTATAAAACCTTTTTAATACTTAATGCTGCAAGTTTAAATGTGTTGTTTTTTTAAATTAATTATAATGATTTCAAATAATGACAACAATTGCAGGTGTGAAGTTTGCAAGTAGTGATCTGAACAGACCTTTGTAGCCTCTTGCTTGAGGTTATTACTAACCACTATTTATGTACACTTGAAAATGTGAATTGAATCGAGTTGGGTGTGTAAAGGGTGGCAGGTTTTGACAAGATTTTAATTAGTAAATATGAAGATATGGCCAATGGTTTATGTGTATTGTGAAATTAGACATTATAATCTGAACTGAAGCATAATATAGTAAAGTGTGAGATAGATAGATAGATAGATAGAATAGAAAGTATATTAATTATTTATATGAATATCAAGTACTCGTTCCTTCCTGCATCTTGGTGATGGGCTTAGTTTTTCTTTTGGTGCTTGTCTAATAAACTTTGGTCTCAATGGGACTTCCTGAATAAATATACAGTAAGTAAAAGATATCTTTTCTTTGTTTTATTTTGGCGTTGGCTTACCAGTGGTATGAGAAGAATGCACATGTGAGAGCTTCTTCAGCTTCAAGAGGATTTTCTTTGTCTTCATCTTTGCCAAAAGCTTTGAGGCACATTGTGAGATTTACTGTGAACACTCACTTTGACAAAGGCATGACACGACACGTACATTTGCGCTGGCACCGAAACCCGATTACCTGTAGAAAAACACACACTCCTGAAAGTGTTGGTTTGCCTTCAGACAGTTGCATATATAGACAAACACACACACACACGCACACACAGCAATGCAGTGCCCACCGTGCCTCCCTCAGTGAAGCCCAGGAGGCAACACCTGGGAAGGTTTACGTCAAGCTGGTATGACAGCCACAGCTGACACACACACACACACACACACACACTTCCTGCCATCTGTCTCCTCATATCAGTAGTTTGATTAATAACTGGAGTGGTTTTCTTAGCTGTCTCTTTTTATCCTGTGGCACAGTGTGTTATATATGATCCTTCTTTAGTTTGTTTGTTTTTTTTCATAGGAAATACTTGTGCAACTCTCCGGCAATGCTAATGAAATGTAGAAAAAATAGTGCTTTCAATGGCATGGAGCAAAAATGTAGATAAATGATGGAGAGGAATCCCAGAACCAGACTGAGGATCCTTTCATTCTCCGATGCAATGTCTCTCTCTTGGTCTCTTTTGTGATCATTTCCATCTTCCTCTTCTGTATACTTTGGTATGTCTGTAATACTAATTCAGAGTTGAAACACTGAGAACCAAGACAGAAGACAAAAAGAAATGCACTATCAGATAAATTTAAGAGAACTCATATCAAACATGTACTAAGTTTTTTATGGCTTCCATAAGTGAAATAAAGTTGCTATCGCTGCCATATGTGAGGAACCACACACAGAGAGAGGCAGAGAAGGCCAAATGAGTCTAGGACAGGAGGGAAAGCACAGAGATTAAAAAAAAAAAAAAAAAAGAGGTGTGTGAGGGAAAGACAGTTGAGATGGAGTCCTGATTGGCAGAGATGCGATGTGGAGACCCAGACAGTCTTTTCTTTTGACGAATAACGAATAAGGCCGGAAGAAGAACAAGAACAAATACCACAGAAAATGATTTTCATGTATATAAATTCCTGTGAATTCTTTTGTGGTTTGTATGATGTCATTTGGAAATCCCATAAATTTGCTATACAAATAGCAGTGTTAGTTTTTTAACATTTATGTGAATTAATTTAATAAGATATTAAGACAATTATATCTGATTATAAATATCAATGTATTCCAGGCAGTGTTGGAAAAGAGTGACCATGACTGCAAAATTCGATTTCTTCAATTTTTTCACAAATATGACAAAGGGGTTTGATTTGTCAGGTATTTACTTCACAAAATTACCCAAACAAAGACTGTCTGGATTTCCACAGCATGTTTCTCACAATCAGGACTCTGTCTCACTTGTCTTTCTCTCACACGCCTCTCTCTGTTTATCTCTGTACTTTCCCTCCCATCTCCGATGAAGTCGGCTTTCTCTTTCTCCGGCTGTCTTTGTGTGTGGTTCTCCCTCACCTTTCTAAAGAAAAAAGGACTATATAAAATGAGACAGATAATGACTATTTCACAGTCAAATCACAAATGCCAAGAAGATTACTGATCCCCATGTCAGAATGGCAGTGAATAGTTAATTGATGGAATGATACTCAGATACACTTCAGCATATCATGGCTTCACACACATTATCTGGGGTGACCTCTCCAAAGGGCAGGGCAAACTTTGCAGTCACAAGCAGATAAAGGTCTCTTGGTGATTAAACTTAATCAGCGTCGCTAAGCAACAGCTGCCCCGACTTGAGCCCACTCAGGAAATTTTTCATGTTTCATGCCACAAAGACCGAAGGCCTCAGCAGTTGCTGGGTCTTTTCAATGAACCTCACTTCCTGGTATTCATCCACTTCCATCCTGTAAGCCAATTAGAAAAGGCGGTGTGAGTATCAGTTTCAGCGTGGTGCCGTCAGCTCAGCTGGCTTCTAAGAAATATCTAGAACAGCCTTGATCTACTGCAGGCATCTCTCTATTGTTTGATTGTTGAGATGGACTAAGGCAGCTGAAGTCGCGGTTCCACGATGAAGATGGGATCCAGGTCAAAGTGAACTGTCGTGACAAGGGAAGTATATTTAAATGTATTTCACTTCAGTTTGCACAGTCCCTCTGGGAACAGATGGAAATAACACTACCCGGTGACACAACTGAAAACAACATACCAGCACTTTGGCACGCAGCACTGTCATATGTATGTATCCCACTCAAGGGTGTTCATATCTTTTTATTCAAAATCACATGGGCCCCATCATTTCTTGTGCTTTGACTTATTGTTACATACATGGACGGTTATGTGAAACCTTTCCACCATCTATTTCCCCATCTCAGTAATATGATCCCTGTCACTAAGTGCTTTCTGTCCTATGAATGTTCCTGTTATATAGAGCGTGGAGCCTCGTGAACATAACCATTCCCTGGGGAAACTCGGGAATAGACCGTTGATGGGTGTTAGGAAGAGCTGACTCAGCACTCTCGCACTGACCTCACCCCCGCTCCCAACCCCCCAATACCCACCCCACCACCTCTCCACCTAATCTCATCTCATAATTCCCTTTTAACTTAGTTTTTAGTAGTATACCCTTTCTCACAATTATCCGTTTGAAAAACCTGAAAGAGGAAACGGACGCCGAGGTGGTTTAGAGGAGGGAGGAGGGGGGCGGGTGGCAGTTCAAGCAGGAACCAAGACAGAAAGAGACGTGCAGAGAATGGTAGACAGGAACTGGGCATTGCTGTGAAGAAAAGAAAATGCAAACCATGTCCTGAGGTTGTTGAAGTAAGGATCCTTTGTTGCCGCATGCTGTGTTCGAATCTAACACTGATAATATCGATACCTTCCGAAGAAAAGATACACCATTTGTTTACTTATGTGTCTGTGTCAACAGACACATAGCACACAGTCTGAACGCCTGGTGAACTTCACAGACATGCAGGCAAGCAGATACTTCATGTCTGTAATTTTCAGCAGGCAGGAACGCACTTTCATCTAAAAATGTTCTTTTGAGTGGTTACACATTGACATGAATCAATTGGTCAGGCATATTATCTTTGTACTATTTCCTCTATATGTGTTTGACTGCCAAAGTAAATGATCAATTTATTGCTTTTTTGATCTTTCATGGGTTTTGATGACAGTGAGAGAAATATAAAATATTGCCAGAATTATCCCTTAAACACTTCATATTAGTGTTTATTATGGGAAATAAGACAATCTGTAAATGTACACGAGTCGATTGTGGTGGATTACATAAAACAAAAAACTACCTGGCTTCTCGGATGTTCTTTTTAACAAGGATATTGTGGCATCTAGAGAAATTTATAATGTGCTTTGCAGAGTGACTGCAAGTGCATCCTGACTCTGATTCCCTTTACGCAACATAAAGAGGTTTTTGATGTTTTTAACAGTGCAGAATTAATGGAGTAGACTCAAAGTGTCAAGCATTACTTAGTGTTCCACCTTAAAGCCTTAACTAAACAGTAAAATACACTGAAGGGGACTGACATTGTTCTGACATTACACGTGCATGGAGCTATGTATGAACTCACATGAACATGCCAGACACCTGCAGGGTATAAATCAGAGGTCTTTCAGAGCACAGAGCTACCCCTCCCTGGCAGCTGGGGATGAGAAAGAAAGGGGGGGGGGGGTTTCTTCTCCTCTACACTGCTTTTTTAGCCCTGTGAGGTTTGTGGAGTCTGGTTTCAACAAAACCTGCTGATACATATTGACAAAGGGAGCTTTGGGGATGCTGTCCTGAGACACAAGAGTGAGCTGTGTGTGTGTGTGTGTGTGTGTGTGTTTATGGAGGTCCACGCATAAATAGACAGTAGCCCGTTGTCTTTCATCAGTCCTCTTGTCTAGCCACAGGAACCTCACTGATAAGATCTATTTTGGAGCCACACAGTTCAGGGCAGCTCCACACTTGTGTTTTTCTTTTCTGTTTTTACCACGTTTCTAATGATAGCTGTATTACCCCCCCCTTAAAGCTTGATGTTACTGCCCTCTTTTCAAACCTGGCAAAGCTGCATCCAGCACCTCCGCTTAGATGCAAAGTATTGATATGAGAAATAACTGCTGAGTTAATCCTGCACAGCATTAAAATTCCTCTCCATCTACGTGTGCTCAGGTGCTTGCATGCCAAAACCCCACATTAACTTTTCTAAAAACTTAAATCTGTGAGAAAGTGTATGTCCTTGCATGGTCTTTTCAGACATGTCTGGACATGTCCCAGAGGAATGCATGTTATGTATTGTGGCGGTCAGACAAGGCATGTTCAACAGTTCATGCACCAACAAAATACACAAAGTCCGAGAGGCTATTGCCCCCAAGCCTCTGTTCAGCAGCACCACCTTCACCAGCACCACCCTCAGCATGGGAAAAAAAACACACTGGAATGTCTTCAAGAGACACAGCAGCCCAAATAGACACACTTCCTCCTCTACAGGTATGTACTGGAACAGATAATGAAGGAAACCTGTGTGTGTGAGCCCTTCGCCCCGCGCCTCAAGTTTCAGTTGGCGACAACAAAATGTGTCTACGTGTTTGCGAGCATCTGTGTGTTTGGCTCATTCCTCATCAGTGAGCAGTGAGTACACACACTAAGAGGCGGTAATCACTCCCAATTATCCTCAACCACGAAGAGAGTCAAGAGGAGCATTCCTCCTCAGCACGACAACTGCTCAAGTCAGGCTTGATTAATCTAAATGTCTGTCTGAAGCAGCATGGGTAATTAGTGAGACCTGAAATGCAGAGAGAGGGAACAAAGTTGGTCTTAAAAGGCAAAACTTGAAGTGGTGTTGATGACATGACGGTTATATTTTCATTTGGCTTCAATAAAATAATGGAACAAGTTTTTTACTGCAATCATATCCATGTTTATGCCACTCAGGATTATGTAGAGGAAATTGATTGTGTCGGTGAGAACAAGCTCTGCAATGCTTTAGTCAGGATTTGGCCTTGGCTGTAACACTGAGAGTCCATATCTTTTCACTAAGCACAAAACATTGCCAGCTTTCCCACTGTGGACTGGTGCACACACTGACACACAAAACACTACTCTTCTTTTTTGCCCACCAGTTAAAAGCAAACAGAAAGCAAGCGGAGCCTTTGGCAGGCTCTCGGTGGCTTCCACTATTTCAGTTGACCTGCAGTCTGACACCCGGTTAATGGTGATTTTAGAGGAGAGAGGAGCGACTGATCATTGGTCCATGGTACAAATGAATGGACCAGATAATCCAGACCCGAAAGAAACAATGAGGAGAGACTGAAACAATCCACCTTCTGTTCACCATAGAGTTTCAGCTTCCTCTACTACAACTGTCCTTTAAAAAAACTTACATTTAAATTGAAGCTTCACCATTTTAATGTGTCATAAGTGAACTTACTATCAGCACAGCCATAAACATTTCTACAGATGCTTCAACAGAGTTGTTTTGGAAATAAAAGGGGCTTTTACTGTGATGCAGCCGCGGGAAAAGTTAAAATTAGCCATTAAGTACTCCAAAACTCCACAGAGTACACAGCACACACTTATATTTAGACCTACACACATACACACATACTTTTAAATGTAAAAAGGCTAACTGTGTCCACACAACCACTTTCGATAATTTTTGTGATGATCATGCCTCATGGAGAGGAGGTGAACATTATTATTCAGTATTCATCATAAATATAACATATTCCATAGTATATATAAGATATAGATATATATATATATATAGAATAAATAGGCTAAGAAAACTAAGAAACAAGTAGATAAATAGACAATAAAAAAAAGGATATAACGTATAGATGATAAAACCTATTAATAAAATTTAATGAAAAGCCAGGTTAAAAAGTTGTGTCTTGAGTTTGCTTTTAAAAATGTCCACACTTGTAGGTGTTCTCAGGTCTTCAGGAAGGCTGTTCCACAGGCGTGGGCTGTAGGAGTAAAAAGCTGCCTCTCCGTGAGTTTTGGATCTAACTTTTGGTATTAATAAAAGGCCTCTATCTGAAAACCTGAGAGTTCTGGATGGCTCATACATTAAAAGCAAATCTGATAGATAAGATGGACTAAGACCATTAAGGGCTTTAAAAACCAATAAAAGAATCTTAAAATCAATCAATTTATTCTCATTCTTTTTTTTTAATAGTTTTTCTTTAATCCTTCCCTGTTCACTGCAATCACCTGTACTGTATTTTAAGATGAGTACATTAGGTTGTTTTAACTAAAAGGATTTTATGCTGCCATTGTCAGTTATATAATATGAAATGAGTGTTTTTTTGTGTGCCTAATAAATAATACATATTAACCTGCAGTCATTTCCAAGCTGCTGAACTGCAGAGATAACATTTTTAATTTCATAAATTGCACCATCTCCTGATGTCTTCCTGGCTTTACTGACAAACAGACCACACAGGAAAAGACACAATCTTAACTATAAGCAAAACATTTTTGAAATATTACAGACCTATTATCTAGATGATCAAGTCTGAGCACGAAGGGGTTGTGTGAAAAGTCTGAATTACAGTTTCACATGTAGCTTTTTACTCCTCACTGTAAATTTATTAACTGAGTAGTAGGCCTAGTTCTCCTAATCTGTTACATCCCTTTCTAGGCTTCAATCTATAAAACTAAGCTAGTATGAAAAGCAAAGTATTGTTTTGGATCATTTAGTATAGAGCTCTGTTATGGCAACAATACTGCCTACATTCCCAGGGCATGTTGTTGTGGGTTCTCCTCTCTCATCAATGTTCAACAAGTTAAAGGTGACAGTATGAGGTCAAGACAGTTTTGACCTCTCAGTTGAGTTTGTCGGTGTTAGCTCTCATTCTTACACGTGTCTTTTTGTTAACCTTCAAGTTAGTTTCTTTTGTTACCCTCTTAAACTCCCTCATTTCCAAATAATGGAGGTGAACACATGCACACAGAATAATACTGGAGAGTATAAATAATGACCTGATGATGCCATATTTGGGTGAAGCCCTACCATCCCACCCCCCCCCCCCCCCCCCCTTTTTTTTTTTTGGTGTTACTTCTTCTTCCACTTAACTTGCTCAGACTAACATAAGCAGTCATAGTTTCTCAATGTTGTGCCACAGCTGTCACCACAACCAGCCTGGTGCTGCAGTTTCACCAGTAAATGACAACACCCAGATCTGGTCTTCCTGAAATGATATGGTTTAACCTAGCAGCAAAAAGAAAATGTGTGTGTGTGAGTGTGTGTTTAAGAGAGAGATGGGGGAGGTTGGTGAGGTTTGAGAATAGGGTGTAGCTCACCCTCCACCCTTTTCTATCTGCGTCTGAGTGTATGATGCATACAAAAGTTTTTGTTGTAATAGCTGGAGGGGGTCCAACAGAAAAACTGAGCTGGTCCATGTGTAATCCTGAGCATTAGCTTAGTGTGGCACACAAAAGCATTTAACGCTCCTCATTTCCTGCTTGTATGGGGAAGCAGCAGCTGCATCCGGATAAAGACGGAGGAGGAAAGGGAAATCTTGAGAAAATCTGATATTGCAATCAGATATCCTTTATAGATAGTAACTGTAACAATTTCCATGCAGCTTTATAACAGCAATGTCACTGGTATATTTTTAATAATACCTTTATTCAGTTTGATAGTCATCCTGTACAACTTTCTTTAGTATAATAATTATCGTCTGTGTAATCAAAGAGAGGACACTTGGGCAGAGTCAATGGTGTTTCGGCTAAGCCATCATTTGGTACGTGCGTAATCAGAGACTAAAATAATCTGTTTATAACATGACTACTAATTTACCACAGAATGACGCCAGCCACACGACTCCTTGCATTGCTGTGTGGTCGGACTGACACACAAGCACACACAGCAGCACACACGCTGGGTTAAGAGGAATGCTGTAGATAGAATACAGGGCACTGATGTGTCTAGGTTGTGTGTGTGTGTGTGTGTGTGTGTAAGGGAGTGCAGTTGGGATCTGTGAGCATTGTGGAGAGGTCTTGAGGGTGAGAGGTTTTTCCAGCCAGACCCAGAGGCAGCCAATGTCCCACATACATCCAGTTTCCTGAGGCGGAAAACAAGCTGAATCACTGACTGACCTTTCATGTACATCTAATGTGCTGCACACCAAATCAGTCATGAGCTATTTGAATACATTTAAACAATTTCCAGCAAAAGAAAAAAACAAGAAAACAAATGCACATGACCAAGGACATGGCCTGTGTGGGACTTTTTTAAACACTTCTGACACCGAGATGATAATACTGCTATTCGCTATCATGGGAGTTTAATATCACACCGAAACAGCTGATAGCAAATCAGTTGTGATTTTCAACACACCCGAGAAAAATAAAATCTACTGCTACAAAAATCTCATGGTGTGTTTCTATTAAATTACACTACTACACTAGATTGTCTGAGATAGTGTGCACCATTTGAAAACCAGACAACTAATTTTAGCTGCTTCATCCTTCAGGCCATTTGAATCAAGATGATGAAATCACAATTACATAAAGCAACTTAAAAGTAGCAATATTTGGTTATTTTGGCTAAAAACACAGTCATGTGATCACCTTATACAGATACTGAAGTGGCAAAGCAGCACGTAGCACACATGGATCAATATCAGCATTGTCTTAAAGTAGTCTTGTGTGCACTTCTCCTGCCTCAAATTTTGGTCTCCACCTACTCCTGATGGAAATAACAGGCTTTTTAGTCACGAAAGTGCTCCACTTTGTTCACCAGCTAGTTGTTAACTTTGTTTATGTGCCTTTTGGTGGTGGGCAGGTACAGAAGAGTAGGCTTTAAGAGCTTATTTTTGCTGAAACCAGAGGTTGACTGCATCTGAGCGAACAAAATAGTGAAGTTAAAGGCCATTAAACCAAAACAGTAAGGTGAAGGAAACGATGTAGCCGGTGAGAACTGCTGATAAGGTAACAATTATCTGTTGGTTTGCTTTTTATTGACTTTATTGATCGGTGGAAAATTTTTATGTTACGGCAGCTACTGTAGTAATCAGCATTGAGACACGCCGTGAATACAAAAGAGCGCAGAGTGAGTGAGTGAGTGAGTAAAATAGCGTGCACGTGTGATTTGTTTCTGCATTGTCATATGTACAGATTTTGTATTTATTATTATCCCTATTATCTGAACCATTTACTCGCTGATAAAAGGCTGAGACATCCTCCTTTGGGACTGACCTTGTTTCTTCTTTAGGTATTCTCCCTCACATATCCATAATGCAAAGTCAGGCCTTCGGCTCTTGTACGCAGACTGCAGGATTTCTTGATTTTAGATCAGCTTGCATACGGGAAAAGACTATCTGATTAACTGGAGATTAACATTATCTACTACCACATTTTTACAATCCAGTGGACTCATCAAAATGGTAATGTAGGTACTCTAAAATATCAGTCCAAAGATTAAATGTAAATTCTGAGGTACGCTTCTATTTCTCTTTGAAAACACAAAAGTAAGATCAATAATTCTTTCATACTTTTGTGTTACAGTAACTTAAAACTTCTGTATGTGAATATACAGTCTAGGTTTGAATGAGCTCCAGTGAGAGAGAGTAGCCTGTGCACTGAGGCAACCTCATTGTGTGATACAGCACATTTATAATATTTAATGCCATTTCATTTTAAAAAGAAGGTCAATACTGTCTGATTAGTGAATGTGAAAGGGATAAATGATTTATACTTAAGTGCTTGGCTGAAGAATAATATTTGCTCATTTTAAAGCCAGACTTCAGCCATTTGAAATCAATACCGATGCAGCTCAAATCAATGATCCTGCTGAAACTAAGTGCACAGATTTTATTCAGTGAGATGCGGCAGGGAACGGGGGGGTGGGGGAATTGTGGGATTACATGAAGGAACTGATCCTGAACCCCTTTTGACCTCATCGGTCATGATGGAGGCAGAACTTCTGTTTTCGTATAAACATGGTGTGGAGGAAAAAGACAACTGACTCTTTGTGTGACCAACCTCTTTGTGTCTGCAGAGGAAGCTCCATCATGAGACTGATGCCAGCGAGGTGAACCTCAGTAGTTTGTCACACTGCTGAAGTAAATAAAGCTCCATCACGATGTGTTGTTTTTGGGTTTGTTGCTGGAGCTTCGTTGCTATTACCATCATTATTTTTATTTGAAGTTGATCCCCAACAGGAATTGCTTGTGTGTTTATGGGAAGAACATTTGGTGGAAACAAACACAACCAGGTAACGGTCCAATATAATCACACCGCTCATGTTCTTCAAACCGCTGTAACTCTATATGAGGTGTTTCATGTCACTCATGACATATTTAGCTATCCACAAACATGCTGCTGGTTGTTCCAAGGCATTTTGGGGTTAGCTGCTGTTTTAAGCAGTGTTGCTGGGGATTGAAGTGTGGAGGGGTTGTGTCACACTGATGGCCTGACTTACTGTGTTGTATGTTCATTGCGATAAGCGAATCGCTTTTTTTAGCACAAATGGAAAGGATCTAATGCAATTCTTAATCAAAACTTTTAGTTCTTTTTTTCTGGTTATTACTATTTTACATGTAAGAAAACTTCAACATCAACCCAAATGATAAGGATTAGTATTTTTAAAAATGATGGTACACTCTCAGCCGCTGTTTATATGTTTATACTTTTGCACTTATAAAATGTGACTCAGTATTTTTGCTGAGTTGCATTTTTACACCTGTTTAACATTTGGATCTGTATTTTATTCTAATTTTCCATTTGTATTTTGTTTCCGGTGCTTGTGTTTAATTATGGGTTGGAGTTTCAGTGTTATTGTTATGCCCATTAAATCAAATCAATTTGAGTAAGCTTGATCTGAGGACAAAGTAGACTGAAAGTTCATAGACAGCAGCAATTATAGTGTAGGATTACGATGATGTAAGAACACATACTTCTGCAACTACACATTTTCATGGAGGCTGTAGTTTTTTCTGTGTTCACAAGGTAAACATCTGAGGTTTAAGTTTCTAATCACAAGTGCAATGATGATGCCGATCTGTCTCAGAATAAGGAATGTAAATCCCTATAATGAAAGAAGAATTAAATTTAAGTTACAGAAGATACTGGAGCAGATGTGCCGACATGCCTTTCTATGATCCACCCACAATCAATGTCGATTTAGAGTTTATTTGATGGTGTGCATATGGAAAAAAAGTTCATTTGTTGATAGCAGGAAACTAAATTGTCTTAGCTACAAGTTGCTACATGGCCTTTAAATGTATTAACTGTAAGTCTTGCTCTTGATAAAAGTTTATCAATCTCTGACAATGGGGTTCAACTTTGAAGAATAATCATTTGCAGAAATATAAACAGGCAGTTTAGGGTTCAGGGTTTCGAGTTGTAATTGAGAGCTGTTTGAATGAATGATTCACAAGAGGCCAGAAACACATGAAAGAGAATTCAACCACAGCTGTTAAGCAATCTCAGCATCAGGCATTAGATAGAAGCTTGGTTTTGAACAAATGTCAATTATATGAGAAAAATAGAAACTTCACTGCAGAGCATGCAGAGTCTCATGTGAAACATTAAAATAGATTCCTGGAAGTCACTCAGTTTGATAAATGGGCTTCTAAATTTTATCTTTGTCACCAGATCAGTTTTGCTCAGTTGTTGCACGTATACACAATAACATGATGGCCGGTCATGTTGTTTACAGACAGACCTTCATGTTCAAGTGTTATGTATCATATCAGTGACTCACAACAGGTGTGTGGTAGCTTCATGATTACTCATTCTTTCTTTATGTCATCTTTTGTGAGGTGTGCACTCTGCTTCTACCCCTGGTTTTCTTTAGATAAAACTTTCCACCAAAATGTTAAGAGTTCTACTACAACCCATGTTTTGTGGATCACAACCCATTCAGTCCATCTGAAGGAAAACATTCCTTATACTGGAGCAAAAACTGATGCAACTAAATGTTAATTTGCTCCTTTAAAGCTTCTATAAACTAATATTCCCCTTTACGGATGGAGGAAATGATAATGAGCAGTAAAAATAGCATACTAATCAAAACAACAAACAAATCTAAAAAATATAAATGAACAATGGCAGCATAGAAAGATAGAAGTTTAAAACATAGTGAAAGCTCAGAGATCACATCAACAATTGTTAATTATAATGAGACATCTTGCTATTTTAATATGCAACTAATTTGACTGTTTTGAAGTGGACCAGTTTTGAACTACAATTAATTTTCTACACCCACAAGCCAAAAAATGGTGGCCTATTATTTCACATCTTCAACCATGTGCATAGACCTTTGTTCCGTTGCATTGAGAAGTTTTTCCTGACCTTCAATTGTTTTCCATGAATGTAACAGGAGCTGTTCCAAAAGCAGCAGACTCCCCATGTACATAGTTATTAGAAATACCAGCACAATCTCATCTGGCCTCACCCTTCCCCTGACTTCCTCGGTGAAGGCAGCATTGACTAGTCAGTGACAATGGATGGTGGGGGGGGTCACATTAGTGGGGTAACACGTTGCTGAAAGGCTTAACAGCCCCAGACGTAATTGAATAAAGACTTAAAGTTGTTGTGAAATCCACAGTTTTCCCCACTTTTGAGGTGAACCCCAGAAATCCCAAGAATGAGAGGCAAGCACTGAGCTTTGAACCTGAAAGACCCAGACTCTTATAATATATTTATGGGAGGTGTCACATAATAGAGCCAGGTCATATCTAAAATGTGGGCATTGGAAATAATCTACAGTCTCCAATGACGCCACATTGTGCAGCCAAGAGGTTTCAACAAGCTGATACACACCTCGCTGCTGTCCCGACAACCAACACAAACACAGGATTGGTTTCGGGTGGAGTTGCTTCATACGTATGTTGGTTTTAAATACGTGATTACATCATCAGGTACTTTGTGTCCTCAAGACATTTATCAGTCCATCTTCATAACAGCTCTGAAATCACGGCTGTAACAAAGCTTAACTAACTCTCAGCTAACTCTGAAACAGGTCACAGGTCACAAAAAGGTTATTGCCAGCATTTTACACAAATACGCACCACAATTAAAATCTTAAGTTTGACAACAAATTTGGAAAAGATTTTTGGATAGATAGATAGATAGATAGATTTGGATAGATTCAGATATATGAATAAAGTCCATCCACTTCCTTGACGAGTCATCTTTCCTAATGACGTAATTTGTATTATGACTGTGACACTACTGATCATTAAACTATTGCTACTGGTGGATGGTAATTTTTCAGGTGACCTATAAGCACAGAAGTGCATCAGATATGTGATGGGTAGTCAACTGCTGTCCTCTGGTGGCTATAAGTTCCCATTACGGTTTCCCAAAAGCTGTCTCTGCAGAACACTTTTAGACAGCGTGCTGTTCCAGTTCAGGCTATTTACAATTACAACGATATCATGAAGTGTGAGCCCTGTTGCTTTCAATAATTTAGCAACACACTTATACATTAAATTCAAAAGCAGGCGCTCCTTTAAAATCACCATAAAGATCAGTTTTGTAAGTTAGATGTCTGATTATTACCTCCACAAGGTGATACATATTTATTTATGCATGATTGTCAGCAGGATTACACAGAAAGTAGGGTTAACATATTCTGACACTGGAGCACGGGCCACGTCTGGTGTATGTTTGGCATTACAATATGATGGAGGTCAGCAGTGTTTGCAAGCCCCTCTAGTTGAGTATAGCAAAACAATTGCCTCACATTGTAGTTTCATATATGGGCCACCACAACATTTTGAATGCAGCTGTTTGTTACAGTAAGAATTTATGCATATTATATAATTCTCACGAGCGCTAATGAAGTTGTGTTCAAGTTTTTGAATTGGTAATCCAAGGCATGTGGTAATGAATTCTTGGCTTGTCACCACCAGGTGTCATTATACACTTGCCAGCTGGAAAAGAAACACTGGTATGTACTATAATCACAATGTAAGGGTCTATACTGTCATGACATCAAAGTCAGTAACATTACAGATATGGCTTGCAATATTTTCACTCATTAAATCTGATATATATATATATATATATATAACAGTTAGACGGAGTGTGCTATTTAGTTTGTTTCTAGAAACAACTCATTTGTTTCTGTGCAGACTCACATGTTGTCTGCCCCAAATAACATGTGACGTTTGGCTTATTGAAATGAAGTTAGTGTGAAACCACTCATGCTGCTGTGAAGCAAGCAACCCATCCTTGTCTACACAGTTTTCAGTCTGTTGAATTTCACATGTTATTGCAAGGGTATGAATAGTGCTCTGGTTCAGCCCACGGACTGGGGTTCCTGGTGTGGCAGCGGGGTTACTCTGGGTCAGAAATGTTTCATCAATAACTTTTGTGTGCTGTCGAACAAAGTCAGAATTGTAATTGGGTCCCTGGCAACTTGCTCACGTAGCATATAAGTAGGAAGAAACGTGTGTGGAAATATACATTCTTAAATGTTTGCCCGTTTTGGCTGCTTCTCCTTGTTATCTCTGATTAATTATCCGCAGTTTAACCATTAAATTCATTTTTTAGTAGTTATGAAAACAAAAGTATTTATATTTTTTCACAGATTTACCAGCAAGACAATGTGATGTTGACTTACCTTTCAAAAGGTAGGCTGGGCTGATGGAGTGTATCTTGTGGTGGCAGTGATGAATGTCTGCTTTTAATGAAACATTTACAGAAAAGGGCTTTTACGTGTGATAGATCATCCTCACAGTGTGCTGGGCTCTGTTTACTTTAACGAAGGGTCAAACTGATATTGAGGCGTATAAATTTACCGTGTATCATTTCTGCATGCAAGTTTCTCTCATGAACGGATGACTGTATATGCAACCTATGTTCAATCATTTGTCACACAGTGGGGATGTAGTAGAGATAGAGCAAAACAAAACAAAACCCAAACACACACACACACAGCAAAATATTCAATAGGGTAAAAAGAAAGGTAAATAATAAACTAAATAAATAAGTACTACTGCTGAGTATCTCTTTCTTCTATCTCTGTATGTGTGTGCGTGCGTGCGTGCGTGTGCTTTTACCAGTCATGCGGCATCGCCTCTCAAAGCCCGACTCTGACTCCTGATTGGCTCATCGTGCTGCCGGTCCTCCAATCACAGAGCCGCTCTGGCTCCGCCCGCCACATCACTACTATGGCGGAAGACGGAGCAGGATTTCCGCGTATGTCCCGGTGACAGCCTCAGTGAGGGGGGGGGTACCAATCCGATCATGACCATCCTGTGGCGGTGTAGATCCACCGGCAGGCGACCAACGGTGACCTCCGGAGCTGAATAACCAGCTGCGAGCAGCCCGGTCTGCGCATCCCCACACACAGCTGCCTTCAGCGGCTGGTGCCAGCCTGGACGGGCGTTGGATGAAGCTCCAGTGCCCCCCCCACCCCATGCTCTGAGTTGGACCATTGCCTTTTTCTACACTTGAGCTCATTCAGCTGTGGGATTAAGTATAGAAATAAGAAATAAGACTATGGATTTGTTTGAAGTCCTCCATTTGGACCATCTGGCCCACGGGCTGGCCAACTTGTCCATGTTTCCTTACTTTGACATGGCGCACTATGTGGTGTCAGTGATGGCTCTGAGGGAACAGCCAGGTAAGACCTGACTGAACCACAGCACACACCTGTACTGAGCTCAGAGAAAGCTGCAGCTTTGCTTTGCAGGAGCTTGGCTTGTTGAAACTTGACAAGGCCTCATCCATCCTGTTGCTGTCAGGTTTAGTGCACCTGAACGCCACACGGCCATAAAGTTGTGTTTAAATGACCCAGTTGAAAACAAACGTACACAAATTAGTTACTCTTTTCTACTTTACTTTCATTTGTCCATCTAATTTAGAGATTTATTTCATAATATTAACGTACTTTCCACAGTATACGTAGTAGTCGTTTACAGTGTAATCATGCGTTGGAGAACATGTTGGACTGAAAAGTATTAATCATTCATGACGCACTTTTCCAACTACTTATTGTAATGAAACATAAAACCAAATTTGTTGTTGAATGGTTAAAATGCATGTTTACGTTTGTCCAGTGGTGGCTATATTCATAAGGTTTTGCTTTGATAAAAGCAATAATCCTGCTGTGTAAATGAATTTAAAAAATGTTAAGTTGTAGCAGCAAAATGCATTTTATTAATATTACTTCAGCACTGCCTTATATAGTGTTAGCTTTTTTTATTCTATAGAAACTGATTATAACTTACATCATAACTAACTTAACTGATAGTATGTTTGGCAGTAGAGATACCTTTACTAAATGTATTTTATTATACATCACCACATGTAATTTCCAGGTAAGAGTTGCATGCAGTGAATTGCATCAGACATCAGTTTTAATATATTGCTTTGGATATATAATTCCCATATTGAGAGTGGGAAAACATTCTAACTAATGCTCTGATATTGATCCATATGAGCCATCTTTATGTTGTTTGATGTGTTTTCTTTAAGACATGAAAACTGAGACTTTTGAGATGTAGCCTTAATTTATGAATTATTCAGTCCGTCTCTGTCTTGGGAAAGAATCCCCATGGCTCAAATGACAAGAATACAAATTCTCTGATGTGGAGTGAATGGTTTGTATTGTTACCAATAGACAAGCCAACATCTACCTTCAGTATAAAGCTTTGAAAACATAAACATGCCATCAGTTGGATACAGTTATCTATTATCACTTAGGCAGTTGCTCATATTTGCTCTCTTTGTTTGACTGATAAAGACAAACACTCATGGAGCTGAGTGATTGAAAATCCCTTTAAGGACACACTTAAAAGTCTATTGTATCAGCTCAGACCAAAGGCAGAAACTGAGCCAACTTTGTTATGTGACTGAGATAGTGGCAACGGAGACGGTTGGACTTTAACTGCGCATTGGACTTTGACTTCCCATATGCGCACGCACACAAGGACACACACCCAGTCCATTGTTGTCCTACTGCTGTAGATCTACAGTCTATTTTCGAACTTGCCTTGCAAAGCATCCAGGCTGTTGTGACCTTTTAGCCCTTTGTCTTCTACTCTCATCTATGAGCCAGCAGCTGAAAGAAAGACAGATGTTGTAAAAGTAAGGACAAACAAAATGCCAAAGGTCAACACAAAGCAAAATCCACATATTTTCCCTGCATGTGTGTTTTGTACATATGGAGCAAGGCGAGACTGAAGTATTTGGGAAGCGAATCATGTGGACTGCATCTGGGTTCGGACGCAAACAGTATGCTGTGTTTGCACTCGTTTTAACTGCCAATTTAAGCATGTTCTATGTCAGGACAAGGGTGACTAAAGCTTTATTGGAGTTACTACGAGAAAAGCAAAACAGCGGTTTAAATCTCAAGGTCAGTAAAACCGGAATAAAAGTCAAGACACTAAACACTCATGGAGCCAGCACCAGTTCTTCTTTTTCCGAAAAAGGAATGGAATGCTATAAACTGTATATCCCTCTGTTGCTTTTCTCTTTCCTGTTTTAATCTTCCCCTTCTGCTCTGCAGTGGATCCACTCTAGGTGCTCAGTGCTGGAGCTGTTCAGCTACCTCTGTATCTTTTCTGAAAACATAATTTCCCAGAAGAGAAAAAAAAAAAAATCACAGTTCTAAAGCTTCAAACTGTAAAAACACACAACTGTCACTGGAGTTTCCTGTGTAGTTATTTCAAGCAGTGGATTGAATCAGAAGTGGGAGGACAAGGACATGGAAGCAGTGGTTATATGCCAATCAGTGGTCACCTCTCCAAGCCAAAAATAACCAGAGATAAGCCATGTTTTTCACATCCAGCTCTGCCTTTAAAGAGTCTGTCCACACGGAGAAGAAAAGAGGGCTGTCTGGGCACCAGAAGCCATGAAAGTAAAATAGTGGCCGTAATAAGGCAACGGCTCATTAGAGGAAGAGAGTGAGAATAAATGAGAACAAAAGTGTTTGAACACACAATGGACTCGAAGAAGAAGGGAGAATTCTAGAAATGTAGATCAAGAAAACAGAGTTAAAAAAGCAGATTGACAGTGAGTTTCAGGAGAGAGGAGGAGCATCTGACTTGAAGACTTGGATAATACTGTGTTTGGTGTTAGGTGAGATTGTCCTGGTTAAGACTTAAATCATTGTTTTTGATCAGGCTGTGTCAAGAATCTCACATTCAGTTAATGCACTAAGATCATTTGCAAGTGGCCTTTTTCTCATTTACTGTGAAATGTCTGAAAGGTCAAACTGATCTCAAGTTCCTCAACTAAGAAGTTGTAGCTGGCCTTTAAGAGAGCGAATGGTCTGCAGTTTGTTTTAACACCTGGGAGCACTGAGGGGAAGAGAAATGAGACGCAACATGAAGCCACTCTACAGACAAAGCAAGAAATAGGAAATGCAGCTGATACAGGTTCACATGTCTCAATGCTGTTATTTGTTTATAGTGCTCAGATTTTACTTGCAAATGTATTTCCTTCCAATGCAAAACTAGGAGACTGGATCTGGTCTGGTGTTTCTGTGTTACGTATACTTCAATGGAAAATGTCAGGAACATACAACATGAACTTTCTTCCAAATCTCTAATGCAGATATCCTCACTCATGTTTTGAGATATGAGCTCCCCTAAAGACACGCTAATATATTTTCAGAGACCAGCAAATGCATTGGTTGACCATAGGCTGTTTTGTAATGTTTAATAGTCTCCACCTGAAGCAGGATTGGTTGCCTCCTCCCTCTGAAAAGCTGGAGCTCATCCAAGTCAGTGAACAGGCTTGGACACTGACTGCAGCAGTTTGTTTTGTTCTTGAACTAAAGGTAATGACTGACAAACGCTGTTTACTATGTAAGCAATGTGCTGCATTTGTGAACTATGTGCTATGTGCTGTAACACCAAAAGCATGAACACTGAGGAGTCATATCAGGACTCATGCAGGCAGTGACAGGACAGGAGGATGTCTCCGATAGTCGAGGTTCTAGATGGCTGGTACATTTCTAAACTTCACTATCTGGCATTTTCTTCTTCCCAGTTTTTTTTCCTTTTAAACTGCTTCCTCTTTGTAAACTGTTGTAACGCCATCATAATTCCTCTGCTTGCAAGAAAAACTGTCCGCTTGTCACCAGTTTTCACCTGCAAAACTCAATACACAGTAAAACTGATAGAATGAGTGAACACTGATGCTTCATTGTGCCCTTAATGCTGCAGTTTAAAATATAATGCACATTATATATTATATTAAATATAACACCATTCATTACAGTTTTAATAAGCAAAAAGATTGTTTGTTTGATTCCCAGGTCTGTGTGGAGCTTGTGTGTTGCCACAGTCTAAGAAATGCATTTGTAGATTAATTGGTGACTCTAAATTGCCTTTAAGCATGAGTGTGAACATGAATGGTTTTTCGTTTTTGTTTGTCTCTACATGTCGGTGTTTGGGGAAAATACTTTGTGCGAAGCTCAATAGTTTATACAAAATAGTAGGATCAGAGGAATGCTACAACAAGTTAAACAGATGAAGCTGTGTGTGTGTGTGTGGGGGGGGGGGGGGACTTGCCCAAAAACTGTACTGGAAATTTTAAGATACTTGTACTTCACTTCAATATTTCCATTTCATTATATATATTTCACTACATTTCACAGGGAAATGTTGTACTTTTTACTTTCTTAGTTCATAGTTATCTTTTTATGAGGACTTAACTATGACCCAAAATATGATGTCTATCTATGACACACAGTGTTGGGAAGATTACTTTGTAAATGTAATTGGTTACAATTACATGTTACACTCTAGAAAATGTACTCTAGTGTAACTATTTCAATTACTTTATCAATGTTACTAATTACATTTTATTACTTTTTGATTACTTATCTAAACTTACTTCCCACTTCTTCCTTTGAATCAATATTATCAACTTTTAACATTTATTTTATTTTTTTTACATTTTTTGACCTGACCTTCAGATGCAGCAAGTCCTGACTCTTCCAGCAGTACTAAACACAACACAAAGACTAGATAATAAAAGCCACCACAAGCTTTAACTCCAGTACCTCTTTTTACTGTCAGATCATTCTCAAGTCATTCAGGCACATTCAGATACAAAATCTGTGAACATTGTAGCTCGGTGTTAAGTCAAAGAAAAATCATAAAACAGCTGTCAGCAATCATCTTGCCACTCATCAGATGGACTTGATGTGTCTTGCACCATCAGCATCCTTGGATGTTTCCTCTATTTAAAAAAAAAAAAAGATTGCAACCATGGATCACTGTTTTGAAAAATGACTTTTCTTCTGTACATAAGTGAAATTTCAATACTGTATGACATTGCAAATTGGGATTGCTAATATCAGACTCCACATAATATCCTACCCTAAGCCTACTCTGATAGCTAGCCTTGTAGGTAAATTGCACATTTCTGTCAAAGGCTTCATTGCTAGCTAGATGAACGCAAAACGTCTATTGCTACTGGCCGGCTAGCTAGCTAGCATAGCTAAGCTAAGCTAATTAAGCCTAAACAACTCCTGCGTGTCCACGAATCAAAATACGGGACTAAATTACGTCATCGATACACTTTAGAAGTATGATCTGGTTTTATTTAGGAGGTAAGCACATTAATATTCCTGTCTTTATCTTATGTGAGCGCATGCAGTTACTGTAAGCTAGCTGCTACTGTACGTTCCTTCAGGTGTGTCTTGAGGTTGGACACGGAGTGCTCGGAGGTCGACAGCTTCTTGACTGCGGGCAAACATTGCACAACTATATTTGCGCCCTTATCTGACAATCTGCACGTAATGTTTTTTTTGTTTTTTTTTAAATTATTATTTTCCAGGCCTGGAGTGCGTTTTAACCCGACTTTGTTCAGACTGCGCTTCAAGGGCAAATGAAATGGGAACCTAGTGCCAAAACCAAAAATAAAACATGGCTGTAGGTTTTTGCAAAAAATGGTCAGATGTAACTAAAATTGTAATCATGAATAATTCCATAAGTGACTGTAATTTAATTACACATTTCTAGCCAGTAATTTAATTGATTACAAATATGTTTATTTTGTAATGAAATTACATAACGCCGTTACTCCCCACCACTGATGGCACATTGTAAAGCTGCACCAGTTCCTCACATATTGTGACTAAAGGTATAGTTCAGCATCATCTACCAAAAAAGTAAAGCTCGAAAAAAATCTGGTCTGTAAATTGTGACCCTCTGGACAAAATGGCCTGTATTTAAAGTTAATATTGTAAACTATGCTGGCACATTTGCTGCATCAGTACTAAAATATATCATTTTCTCTCAGGGTTAATAAAGTATTTCTCATTCTGTTTCTGAATATAACATTCACATGGAAAAATCCACTGATTATTATCAGAACTTTTCAAAAAATGCCCTGTGTTTCTGATTTAAGGTCTAAAACAGTAATATGCAACTTTGACCGATGTCTTTTAAACAGACTGAAAAAGATAATGATTCTTTGTCATTTTCTCATTTTTCTAAGAGTAAAGTTGAATGTGAGCCATGCAAACTGAATGCAGGAGTATCTGCAGAGTAGACCAGACAGAACTATAAATCCTTCTGGTTTACCGATCTCTCTCCAGGAGTCTATAATCTGCCTGTAATCCTCAGATTACCAGTATGGTCCTGTGAGCAGCCGCACTGACTCTGGGCAGGTGGCTCAAGGTTAACTGGGTGTTACCTGTGTCCACCAAAGGGACATATGTACATCTTTGTGTGTGTTGTCAGCATTGCAGAGATAAGACAAGTCGGTCTTCGATAGTACTGGACAATTTACACAAAGGTACACATTCATAGAGTTTTATAACAGATATACAACAACTCAGTGCTGTAATTTTGTGACTGACAATTCAGGTAAATGGTAATTACAGTAAACCCTCCTTCCATGGGACAGATTTACTGTGAGGCTATCTAACAAACATAGTAGGGAACAGTTCTTTGCTCTTTGATTTCTCTATAACTTGTGGATGCTTATGTCATGTATTTAGTATTTAAATGGTTTCAGGGGGAAAAATAATACAGTGCTCTTTTTAAATAGTGTGGAAGAAGCAGGAAACAACGTGCCGCTGATAATTATCTTCAGTAAAGTGGTATTGTCTTATTTTATAACTGTAAATGTTGTCTCTTTGCACTGCACTTTGACCTGTTGCTCAAAAAGCAAATAATGTAGCTGTGCTCCATAAACCTTTCTCTCTGTTTGTTCCCTATATCTGTTAATTCTAAACCATTTAACAACTGCACTTTGCCAGAAAGTGAGAGAGGCATGAACCACCGCAGGCAGTGGCCACTGTGTTAACTGTCAACTGTGCCACTTCTCTCTTATTCTGATTGTGTTCTGCAACAATACCGTGCTTTTAGTCAACACTACATTTTATCCATATTCATTTACTGGCTCACATAAGAGCGCAGATTGTTTTAAACCCTGTAGGAATGCTAATGCCTTATGTAAGGGTCTATATGTACATTACATATATAAGACTAAAGGAAATCATGCTCATGAATATACTGTTTTTTTGCAGGAGTGCTTGAGGTGTCCAGAGTCAGCCCCTTAGCCTGCTGGTTCAGTTCCATGCTGTTCTGCTTTGGTGGAGCTGTACTGTCTGGAATCATGCTGGCCGAGCCACCTGTAGCACCTCTGACCAACAGTAACAGCGTTCTGCTTGCTTCTTTTATCTGGTAAATATTTAAGAAATGAAAATTGAATGCACTATACATACATAGATAGGGAAAAGAGCAAAAGAAGCAGGAAAACACAAAGTTTTAAGAGTAATGAGAGGCCTGCAGCTACTCTGAAGAGAGTAGAACACCAAATAATGAGACCTTCTTTTCAGAAGGAATGTGGAACGGTATAATTTTGTGTAAAGACAGCATGAAATGTGCAGAGCATTAAGTGAAACAGAAATGTTTAAGAGGTCCCATCTCTAAATATGAAGACTTTGGTACCATCTGCTGGTGGCACATATAGTTACACTTAGAAAAAAAACAACACATTGCCCTCTGCTGGAGAAGTTGGCTAATTGACAGACAAAGACTAGCATGTGATACTGTAAAAATATTTACTGAAAACACAGAGCACTTTCCATGCAGCTGGTATTTGAAATGTTGTCAGTCCTCCAGTTGATTGAGCCATGTGTGTCTCTGCAGGTACCTGGTGTTTTACTGCCCCATGGACCTGGTGTACTGTTGTACTGCTCTGCTGCCTCTCAGGCTCGTGTTGTCAGGAATGAAGGAAGTGACCAGGACATGGAAGGTCCTTGGAGGGGTCACACAGGCTCATAGCAAATATAAAGATAGCCTGCTGGTCATGATTGCCATTGGATGGGCTAAAGGTCAGTGTGCACATGACTTACTCCCAAGATTTTTTTATGGGAACAACACTTTGCCATTGGTTTTTAATAACTGCAAAGAATGACTTATTTTGATTAAGGCAATAATCAGGCTTCTATTACATATTAATTTGTATCACCCATGCGTATCATTTCTACCCACATTAGGTGCTGGAGGTGGCCTGATAAGTAATTTTGAGCAGCTTGTTCGAGGTGTGTGGAAACCAGAGACTAATGAGCTCCTCCGAATGTCTTAGTAAGTTTTCTTAACGACCCTGCCGATTTTACATCAGTGCTTTACACATTTGGGCTTATGAAACCACATGTTTCAAACACTGTGAGTTTAATGCGAATGTATTGCGGATAATGTGAGATTTAAAGCAAACGTTTTGGGAACATATTGTAGCCTGATGAGAAAATTGACAAGTTGAATTATGAACTGGCCACCTCATCTTGGAGTCACCTTTGGTTGACCCCAAGTAAAAATGCATCTGTAGAAATGAAATAAATGATCTAACATTACATTCAACGGAGGAGCCACACTGTCTGTTTCTGCTGTTCCCAGTTTCTGAGCTAAGCTAAGCTAACTGGCTGCTGGTTGTATCATAAATTCATATTTACCTTACAGAGAGACTGATATTGACACTTTGCATATTTCCTGAAATGTGAAATAGTTTCTTAACAAAAAGTATTCTTTTTGTTGTCTCAAAGCAACATTAAAACTAAAATGAATTAGTTTGTCCATGGAAGACTTGACCAGTGTGTGAATGAAGGTATTGTCCTGACTTTATCTCGTATTAAGTTGTATATCATAAATGATAGTTTCTTATTGCACATTTATTTAGCCCAACAAAGATCACCCTGATTGGAGCGGTGCTGTTTGCTCTGCAGCAGACCCACTACCTGCCGCTCCAGAAGCACCACCTGATGTTCATCTACACCATCTTCACCGTCGTCAACAAGGTCAGTCTGTGGTGTATCTCATTCTTGAAGCTTGGACCAAGGTGGTGTTGATGGCGATACAAAACAGGACATTAAATTTTTGTTTATATTATTTAAAAAACTAACGAATATCATTTAGTACTTAATAATTAGACCTGAACTTAAATGTTTTGGTAGCTCGTTAGCTCCCTTCCAAATGGCTTGTCTTCTAAATGACCTTTCTCCCTCTTTGTTTTTTTGAAGTTTCAGCCGTGGTGACTCACATTAACTTGGTATTACCCGTAGGGCTGAGCCTTTTGCATCATTTTCATCAGCTTGCATCAGCTTCTCTTCTCTGGGAAACTTGTGCTCTTGACTGAGACACAGATAAATCTACCATGTCTTCTTTCAACTTTCGTTCTGTTAGCTCCCTCTGTCTCTGATCTGTTAAATTAACACAGCCATTTCATCAGATTTATAAGGTGTGTCCAACCTGCTATTTATTGTTTTGCATTTGTCATCATTCAGGTATTATGCACTCACTCCCTAATGGGAAACAAATAGGTGCTTTTATGTGTCAACTAGGTCACCATCACATAATTAGTCAGGTTACATGAAAGATAGGTATATATTTTTTTCTGTTGTCTTGTTTTTGTTGTGCTGACTTGATCTCATTGTCTGATGTTAAATGAGGTCACATCTTATGGCAGCCTATCTGAAAACAGAAAAAGAGAATTAATCTACAATAACTCATAAGTTGTGTTCAATAACTGAGCAAAATTAAGAACACTGGTCACAGGCTTTTTAGCTCTGTGTTTGGTTCACCAACTAGTGAAAGATTTATTTGGTTTTTTGCTTAACTACAATCAGCTTTTTCTGCCAGTTGTTTGGTGCGGAGCAGGTGGACACTGAGTTTTTCCCTCAAAGGACAATGCTAATGTGAGTGGTGAGAATTATCCAAAGCAGTAAAGCTCAGAAAAACTAAATAATGAGCTGAAAGACATCAAGCTACTCTGCAGTGTGGTGATAATTCACCAGTACAAGCTACAAGCAATGAGATTTTCTCTTCAATATCAATGCTTGCTTTCTTCTTCTGTCATCACATGTTTATTTTCTCTTTTCCAGTCAAGGATGATGTTGACCGGCTCCTCCGCCTTACCATTTGCTGCCATTGAGTCAGCCATCTACAAGACCCTCTTCACCGGCTCCTCCCCTTATGCCGCCCTCACTGGTGAGGCAAAGAAAGAGTGTATTGATAAGAGAACAACAAACAGGACGACCTCCACTGCTGCAACCAAAGAGTCCAGTGAGAACGGAAAGGCAGGAAAACACACCCCTGATTCTTCTGTCAAGGGACAAAGTAAATCACTCAAAGCCAAAGAGGAGTCAGAGAACACAGAGACTACAAGTTGCAAGAAGACCAACTAGTTAGCATCTGCCCCATAGCGCCTTTTCACCTCTAAGCTGGGTTGTGGAGTCACTTCTGATTCACATTTGTCATGTCAGGACTCAGACTTTCATTTCCATGTTTCTTTTATCAAGAAACATGTTTTCATTCCATCATTTCCATTTGTTTCATTTCATTTGCAGATCAATTTACAGCCTTCAGACTCCAACCAACCCTGCACCTTATTCCAGGATAATCAGCCCATCCTCACAGTACTGCAATATTCATGCTGTTGGATATGAACATCATACTATTCTTGGGCTGATTGCGTATTTGCAGTACAATGTGTAGATTTATTTTTAATATATATTTATATTGAGAAAAAAATGATGATAATTTTATCTGTGGGTTTTGGGAACAGTGCTGTGCACCTGCTGATCTATGAATGTCTATCTTTATCTCTCTTTCTCTCTGTGTATATTCTGCTACATGTAAATGCTATATTTCTTATTCTGAAATGGTAAGATACATTTTTTAAAGAGATTATATCGTATTTATACAAAATAATTGTGCTTTCGAATGTGTAACAATTTGAAATGAAAGACAACTTATTGTTTTTAATCGTGCTTCTTTTGTGAATGCTTTGAACTACAGATGAGAGCATGAAAATAAATAGGTTTAAATGCACCAAAAAAACCATGATCTTGTGCCTCCTGGCTTTATTTGACAGGCATGTCAGTGGATGTGAGTGCATGAACATGTATTTTATTTATGTATACTATGTCCATGAAATATTACTGCACATTAATCCAGGATCAGACATCATGTGTCTCTCCTAGCACATTATTTAACAGCATTATATGCCAAAGAATAATTGATAACTACGTTCGCAGCTACTAAGCTGCTCTAAAGCAGCACAGTGTCCAGAAGTAACCTCCTAGAGTGAAAGATTGCATCAGTGTAACATCAGCACCTGATTGATACCTCACCCTCTTCAAAAAGCTGCTGGAAAGAGATCTCCCAAATCCCTCCCAATTCTCATCCATGTAACCTCAGACGGAAAGAGAAGCCCCTTGTGAATACAAATTAAGAACCAAGTGAAGAGAAAAGAAAAGATGTTCGAAGAACATCAAAAGCAATGCTGGTTAAAATGATGTACATGCCTTTAACACGGGTGAAGTCAACAGATTTCAGAAGCATGTATGTAATTTACAGGCTTGGATGGTAAGTTTTTGCTGTCTTGATATTACTGACTAATGTAGAACTAGATGACCTGGAAAAGCTTAAAGACATTAAAAAGCCACTATCGTGCTCACACTGCCTCCTCTGACATGATGACAACTCAGAACCTGAAAGTTCCTGGACAGTCCTTTAATGAGGTCCAGGCCAGTATAACCCTCACTCAACTTAGCCCCCACCTTTTTTTCCCCTGCCCTGTGGCCCATCTCCTCAGCCTCTCTATCCTCAGGCTGCTGCTTCTTTTCCATTTGTTAGATGCAGAAAATTAATCCCTAAATGTGTGCACACAGACTGACCTTCACACACACAGATTTTATAGACAATGCACGCACAGAAATTATATAAAAACTATTTTGAACCCATAGTGGTAGCGAGGAGAGGTCATGGATATAGCAAGGATTTAGCAAACTATGCCTCAGTACTCTGAATGAACCTACATTTGTGTAAAAAGGACTTTTAAACTCCAGTGAGGACTGGAGGTCAGGGACATACCAAGATGATCATATATACTCAAAAACAAACACAACACATACACAATAATTCAAAGCAATCAGGGGTCTGACACGGACAGTTTGAGTTATTTTCACCCGCAAATTTCAAGAAACGCAGGTCAAAGACTCAATCGAATGGACTGAACTACTTGTTAACTTAGGTTTGAGTGAGGTTTCCTTTGGAGTTTTATTACACAGGTTAAACTAGGCAGCATTTCTCTCCTCTCAATATTTGGCTTCAGTATATACCTTGAATCTTCGCTCAGAGTTTGGACATGCACTCTGCTTTTCAAACTCCCATCAATGAAGCCATAAACACTGCTGGCAGCATATTTCCCTCCATTGCTGCCTGGAGTGTAGCACCTCTGCTGCTGAGAGGTGCAGGGCAGGTGATTACCACTTGGTGGCGTGAGGAGGCGTCATCTATGATGGCTTGATGCTTGGGAACTGACAGCCTGGCCAGCAGCTGCAGGCAAGAAGGGATGGGGACAGGAGGGGACCCTCTTTGCAGAGCCAATGGTAGCTGCCGGCATGTGTCTGAGTATACACGGTGTAGTTTAGTAGTGTTTGTGAGGACCGGCTACAGCCACTTCACCATTCCTGTGAGGACATTTTTGGTTGTGTAGTGTTTCGGGTGGACCCAAGGGCTGATGTTGGACTTCAAAATTACTTTGCAGATGTGTCAAAGATATTCGCAATTTAGAATATTAAAATATCAAAACTGGAATATCTAAGTTTTAGTTGGGCTTAATTTCTACAGTAACAGTAATAATCCATTTGAAATGCAAAATAAAACAGTGAATTCAGCCAACTTGTGCATGGATATGTGTGTTTTGGTTTGCTTGTGCCAGTGTATGTGCATGTGACACATGCACAACGCCAACAAAGGCTGAGTCAATCAAAAAGGCACAAAGACCTCGGAGGTGCACGCGCGCGCACACACACACACACACACACACACACACACACAAACACATGCACACCTGCAAAGACACATGCTCCCACACACAGTCACCAAATCCCTCCTACCTACCACCAAAGAGTCAGAGCACTTTGTGTTCTTATTCTCCACAGTAACAAAGGTGACCTATTCACATGTCCACACCTCCACTCTCACTGCTCGTGAATCTTGTTCAAATTTAGACAAAATTGCTGTATTTCCAATGAGTTCTGTTGTATCAGTCTAGCCAGTCTCAGTCATGTCTTTGTCGTTTTGCCCTTCCTAAATGTTGGTGAATGCGTTAAACTATAGCTGCAATCTTCTGGCTTGCAGCGGTGCACCTGCGCCAACTCAGTGGTTTCTTAACGTGATGTCACATGCTGGACGTTGTTTGGACTCTCACCACATACTGACATAATCTCTTGTGGGACCATGTGCACCAATTCTCCTCTGAGCTAATGTCTGCCATGGATGATGTATCAATAAAAAAATTTTATAAAATGAATACTAATGCAATAAAAAGAACGTTTTCATAGGTGCGTCGCAGCAGCAAATGGTTCATTATTTTTCCCTGAAACTGTCTTCCTTTTGGGATGTTTTGAAACGATCAAAGTGAATGTTTTTTAATCCAAAGTTTTGTTGAATGACTCTGCGGGTGATGCAATCAAACTCATTATCGCTTCAAGTGAGATGAAAGTAAGGTGAGAGCTGCTTGAGACCACACAGGAAAAGAGTCGGAGAGCAAAGTTAAGCAGGAGGAAAGAGAAAGGCTGATTGAAGGCAAAAAAAAAAGAGAGGAAATATTAACTAACTAGAGGAGAATCTGAAAAATGTGAGGGTAACATGAATGAGCAGCCACATCAGGACATCATGACAACATTGTGGTGTTGTGCATATAACAATTCAAGCACACAGACATGCACACACAGCGGTCTCTTCAGGAGCTCTAACTGAGCCCAAGCGGCCGATGTCTACCTCCATTCAAGATCTGACTTGTAAAGAACAGCTGCGAGGAGAATCCCAAAAAAATGGAGCTGCTGTAATTTGACTTGCAAGCTGGTTGTGTGCGTGTGTATGTGTGTGTGTGTGTGTGAGAGAGAGAGAGAGAGTGAGAAAACAGCCACACTGTAGTATGAAGGGGGTTTCTCTTACCAAAATATTGTTGAAGTTTCCCTTGAAGTCACAAGACATGAAATGTGAAATTTGTTCAGGAGTGATGAAGTTTTGTTGCTCCCTGTCTATTTGTGAATAAACAGCCCATTGGTCACTGTTGTTCACTGAAAACATCATTATGTCAGCCACCATCATTATCAGCTTCAACCAGTCACAATTATACTCCCAAGCCATTCTTACATGCAGTTGGTTGGCTGACCACAAATAAATGTCTTTCATTGGCGAATTAAGGTTCTGTCCTTTTTCGCCTTCTTATTAGAGCTTATGGATCTTTGGGAATGATCATGTGAAGCCAGTGAGGAGAAGCTGTGCCAAATACCAACGTTTCAAGGCTCATGGATGATTCTACAGTTAAAATCTATCCACAGAGCAGGTGCCTGCTTCTTCTGAGAGAAGCAGGCACCTGCCCTCCACTATTCTGATGAGGCACTATAAGATGGACATTTTGACGTGAGGTTGAAGTCCTCCGACTTCAGTTGGAATTTCATCTTTTACTGGTTGGCTGCTCATTTGGTGCTTCAGTTCTCATAGCGGTTCCTGCTCCACCTTGGAAATGAGGTAAACTCAGAGTGTAGTCTTCTTTTGTTCTCTGTATTTCTGTTCAGAGAAGCATGGCCAGTAGTTGGTACATGGTGTGCTTCTGTCACTCCCCCTCCTCTTTCTTTCCTCCTCCTCTTCTTTTCTTCTTTCACCAAGGAAGCAGATGGCGTTTAGTGTTGGTTCTTTTCCTTTTCATAAAGGACCCTACTAGATATTCTTAGCGCTAGGTCTTTATAGGCTAAATGTGACCTTGCTGAAGGAATGGAATTGGAGTTACCACAGCACAATGACAAACCCTACAGGAGGTGATTTAGGCCAACTACAAAAAAAAGTGTTGGCCAGTAGATCTGCTAATAGTAAAAGAGTGATGTTGTGTGGCCAGTTTCCTGGGATCTGGTCATATTTTCCATTGTTCCTGTCTCCATTTTCCCTCTGGTTCCTCCTTTCACTCCATCAGTCTGCTTTATTTTCTTCTGCTAATCTGCTGTATCTCTTCCTCCCTCTCCCCTCCTGTCCTTGTTCCCTCTGTGTCCCTCTCTCACATCCTGGGGGAACCTCATTTTACTGTCGTTGCCCCTCCCCTCCTCTCTGCTTGGCCCCTCCTGTATGCAAAGCAGGTGTCAGCCAGGACAAGGAGGACAGCGACTACCTCACAAAGGAGGCGACAGGGTCTTGGGGGCAAAACGCACATACAAATGCAGGCACAGTCTCACATGCGCGCGCACACACACACTTGACACATAGAGTCTCCCTCTGTGTCCTCTGCTCAGTGCTCCCTCTATCTACACGCACTTGCACTTCACATGTATGTGCTCCTTTTCTTTCACTCACACACAGCTCCCGTGGGCTGGGCTGGGGCTGGGGACAGGGAGAGCTGGAGCTGTCTGTCTGTCTGTCATTAGTATTCCAGCAGGAGGCTCCTGGCCCGGCCAGACATCTGAGCAGAGCAGCCGCAGCAGATAAAGAAGAAGCCATTAATCCACGGAAGATTACCAGCACTGATACTTTATCCCACCGTAATACAGCAATGCAACCAGACTCATTCCATTTACAATGCCGTCAGAGGAAGAAAGAGGAGGTAGAGAAAGGTAGTTGAGCTCACCTTGTGGATGGAAAAATGACACAGAGAAAGCCAGTTTCTCGTTTTAACTTGTGATTTGAATTTCTTTTTTTGATTGGAGTGGTGATTGTCAACTGTTTATGCGTGTGTTTGTGCGCGTGTGTGGTCTTGCATTTGATTTGGAGATGTTTTGAATTCAGAAAGGGTCACCCCCCCAATCACTGTGCCACAGATGGCCACTGTTTTAGAAATCAAAGTTGGTCCAAAGAACAGCTGGCTGTCTTTCCTACACCATGCTGTGCCTGTTTAAATCTAATATCCTTAATAAGTTTGTTTGTATGGGTCTGTGCATGTGTGTGTCCCTGAAGAACCGACCCCCCCCCCCCCCAACAAAAATACCAAACAAACAAAACAAAACAAAAAACACCATCAGCCAACCATGCCTGTCTGGGAGAACCTTACACCAGAATGGGTGCCATTCCTGTTAGGTGAGAGATCATATCCAGAGCTGAAATCATCAATCATATGATAAGACTATCTACCCAGCCTGGAGAACATGATACAGTAGAGGGAAGCGGTTTGAAGATACAGTCAAACAAAGAAAAGAGGAACAATAGCACAGCAGATGAAGAAGATTAGATTGGAATTAGATTTATACACATAGAGCCGTGTCACGGTTGGGATTTCTAGATGATGAAACAAAACCAGAAGGAGGAAGAGAAGGAACCGTTGACTCAACAAGCAGCAATGACAGACGAGCTGAGGATAGGAGGAGCCAGATAAAGGAGACAAAGGGATCCTGGGCCAGCGAGGAGGAAGAAATGAAACATTCATAGTGACAGAAAGAAAGATGAAGGTGCAGGAAAGAAGTGAGAGAGAGAGGGAGAGCAGAATGTCCACCGCTGGTACAGTGCTGAGCTCATGTGTCCTGTAAAAATCCAATCCTTTGGACTTGGCAGATAGTGTTACCATGAGAACAGCAGTGGGGTTATTGTGAAGAGAGAGAGAGCAAGGAAGCAAAAGAGAGAAGGGGAAAAGCCAGACTTGCTCCAGCAACCATCTGTTACTGCAGCTGACCCTGGCACTGAGACGAACCTGCCTCTGGTAAGGAATGCACAAGTCCAACCACGAGAAAGGCTGCATAAGAAGCTGGACACCAAAGTCAAATCCTGACCTGGACTCCACTGCCTCCATGCACATGATTACATTTTCATATAGCCACCAGTACAAACTGCAGTTTTTTAAACTAACTATAATCATCACTGTCTTGTTTTCTTTCTTTGGTAGGTCAAACCCTGTTCTCCACACTCAGATAGAAAACCGTCATAAGAAACAGATCTAGTACAGCCTGTTTCCAGAACGTGTTTTGAGAAACTAGAACAGTCATGTCAAAATCCTACAAGTGATCAATCAGTTAATCTTTCTGCCACTGTCCCTGACAAGTCTGTCAGGGTTAAGGGGAAAAAAAACCCCAGCTGAGCAAACAATGACATCTTTCTTCTGGTCTAGTTTGCTCCTCAAGAGACAGAAACAATCCAACAAATTCTGTTTTGGTTTTCAGACCAGAACTTAAAACATAACACAGTAAAAGCAAGGTAGGAAGATTCATAGGGAAAGAGAGACTGTAACATATGAAGTAAATCTTTTAAACAGATGTTCTTATTTGAAGATGTGCAACTTTTATATTCAAGCGTAGTGGCCTGATAAATCTTCAGTTTATACGAGGCAACAAGAACTGGTTTCAGCATTTCCTTGAGAGGCTGGAGTGACAAATGGATTTGCATCATTTGTCTTCACAACCATATTAAAATAGCTACTGGTTATGGAGATACCACGCGGTGAACCCAAAAACTGTAACTGACCACTCTTGGAAATTTATGATTTCCATTCCAAATTTATGATGATGATTGAGATTTTGTTTGGACAACACGAAGACCTCTCCTCCACATGCCAAATGATCACAGTTCCTCTGGAAACCTTCTGCTTAACATGGGCCTCCAGGGTCATATTCAGCGATAAACAACATATTTAACATAATCCACTTGTTTTCATGCAAACATGAGTGGAAACTTAAACACATCCAACATGGAAATTCAACAAAGCCATGTCAAACTTCCTTGCAACTGCAACATAAAAGCGGTATCCACTTGCCTGAACATGGGAGATGAAAAGACCCCCAAGTAATTCTTTACCTCATCAGGGAGAGGAAACAAATCTGGGCTCTATTGAAAGGGCCAAAAAAAAGAGAAAGTCTTGATGGACCTTCCCTTAAACTAAAACTTTTCTTTTATACTGAGCAATCACTAATGGTTGAGCCCAATGTTGTGAAGAGCTAAATGGATCAACAGCTACTCCTCCACGTGTCCATAAAGAATTAGAGGTCAGCCATTCATATTAAGCCTTACAGCTCTCAATAAATATCTGATGTGCTTTGAATTAAAAATTTGCACCTGACCACAAATGTCAGGTGCTGCAACCTTTCACTTTGAGAATGACACCCATTGATAGTCATAGAGCTCACTTTCCTTTTCACTGCATACGCAATAAGGAAAGGGGTAGAGCAAAGAAACTTTTATAGTTGTGCATGGCTCCAGCCTGATCCCGGCTCTCTAAAGTAGTATTTATAGTTGTTATTTCTCAGTTTCACCCACTTGTTTTCAGTCATTAATCTTGGGTACCTCGGGAACAGTTCTGTGCTCATATGTCTGGTGCAACTCTCCCTGGCATTAGTATAGAGGAATATATGCAAACAAAACCTGGATTGAACCCAGTCAACCTAGTGGCAATGATCAAATAGCAGAAAGTAAATTATGTCCAAGGAACCATCTGATCAACAACTTAATGGCATTTGCATATAGTGAATCAGATCATCTAATGCAAAAGGCTATTCCAATGTTCAACTCCACCACTTAGAATTGGACTTGTGCATATAATCTAAATAAGAACAAATAGTAACACACTTGGTTTCGTGCCCAGTATATCTGTATGTAACAATTGATATTCATGACTAAATAAGCAACAATCAAAGTTACATAAAAAAAAAAAAAAAAAAAGCCAAAATACTAAGAGCTGATAAAAACTGAGCTTCTCAGAACTGCGTGGGTGTGGAATCTGAAATATTTGATTGACAGTTACCTGGTGTTGGAAGTAAACAATGCAACACCTATCATCACATTTCAATTCAAATGCTGCTAAGTCTTGATCCTCATTTCTGAAAGGAGCAGATGTGTGTGTGTGTTTGTGTATGGTATCATTTTCAGTTGAAAATTATTGAACGTAAGATCACTATGAACAATCGGGCGGGGGAAAAAAAAAAAAATCAATGAAAACAAGACTCAATTTTTGCCACTTAAAGGTACATATTCAACTGCAACAATAGCCTAAAGGTCTGTACTCTGCTGCTGAATGTCTTTGGCAATTTCATTGGGGGGGGGTTGGAATAACATTTTGTTTATCTATGAAGATTACATGTCCATCAAGGTCATGGTTTCCAAGAAAAGTTGAATCTTATGCAGCTGGACATGGTTGTAGTTCTTCGGTTATGAACAAACGTTTTGGAAGAAAAGAGATGTTTTTAGGTATTAACAATGAGGCTCAGTTGTTCTCAATTCAAGTTATCTTTGGATAACATGTGCGTTTCTGTTTGAATAACGCACATAATTTGGTACTGTACCTTCCATTCCAGTCCTCAAAATTATTTTACATTTTTTACAAATACAATCTTAGTTTATTCTGGTTAAATTAATTAGGCATTATTACTAAAATCCACTATTTACTCATTGGTTTCTCCTGTCACAGTGACAGTAATGGATGATCTGTGTATCATCCTATGATCTTCTACAAAGGACAAAGAAATGGCCACAATCCGTCTTTATTATTATTGCAATAGTTTACTTTCAATAATGCCATCTCCTTTTGAGTGATCTAGTTTTTGTGGTCTCCAAGGAAGAAGTTCAATTCCCCATCGATCCATGACCTCCACAATTAACTCAGCCACCAATCATATCAGAGAGAGATGGAAGTGAATGTGAGCCACTGAGAGCTCTGGAGACTGCTGGTCCTCAATACCTCATCGTCACTGTCATTATCTGTCACAGACCACAAGACTTGGTGTTACTGGGGAGAACTGGTGTAAGTATCACACACCAAAAAGGGAGAAAAGGTTAAAAAAAAAAAAAAAAAAAAAAAAAATCCCTAACCCTAACCCATTTTCTATGTCTTCATGTAGAATTTCATTTTTATTTTCCAGTAACTCACCCTATACAATACTTAAACATATTGCATGACTTAAGTTCTAAAAGCTGAATAGGAAATCTAAAACATATTTTATAATATGAGCATGATATCATGCAAAATGTTCATTTCATTTTGGTAGATTACACTCAAGCTGACTGTTAAGGTTGGGGGATGGATTGCGATAGTATTTTGTACAGATGCTCATGATACCTGGTGAAGTATCTCCTCACTTACTGGATGGATTAAAACTGAATATTTAAGACAATGAGATGATGCCTCCTACCAACCCTGGGGATTTCCTGACTTTTTCTCTGCTGCCAAAATGTTGTGCTCCTCAAAACTGCATTTGTGATTTTGATCAAATACCTCAAGTTTTGAATGAATTTGGTTTGCAGTTTGCACAATGATTTGCAATAGCTTTGGTGATTTCTAAGTTTTTTAGGTCAATGTTTTAATCAGTCCAATACTCCTGAGACAAAAAAAAAAAGTAATCACACTCCTATCAGCTTCAGCTTCATTCAGCATGCTGAACCAAGACAATTTACAAGTTAAACATTAAAGTTACCTTCTAAACATCAACACACACCTTAGCAGTTTGAGCAGTTCAACAGGCTAACATTAACATTTAGCTCAAAGCATTTCTGTGACCTATGTATCAATCTCTTTACTCTTAGCAAATACAAAAATGGGCAAGAGACATATCCAGAAATTTGGTTTATTATTCACAATAAATCCAGCAGCCAGACTAAGAGAATCAGTGAAATATTCAAAGTTCATTCATTCATCTTTTACCGCTTGTCTGTTTCTGGGTCGCGGGGGTGCTGGAGCCAATCCCACCTCACACCGGGTGAGGACGGGGTCACCCTGGACAGGTCACCAGTCCATCACAGGGCCAACACACAGAGACAGACAGAGACCAACAACCACTCACACTCAGACCTACAGACAATTTAGAGTCACCCATTAACCTAAACATGATGTCTTTGGAGGAAACCGGAGTACCCAGAGGAAACCCACGCAAGCATGGGGAGAACATGCAAACTCCACACAGAAAGGCCCCAGGTGGCCGGGAATCGAACCCACAATCTTCTTGTTGTGGGGTAACAGCAGTAACCACTATGCCGTCGTCCTGCCCCTATATTGAAATTTCTTTTTTCAAATTTCTATCCTCTAGTGGAAGGACAATCCTGACTTCTTGGCTCTTCAACTCTTGTCTTTGATTCACTTCCTGCATTCTCGTAGGACCAGGATGACAGAGTAACACTGTGCCCGAGTGTTTTATCTCCTCTCTCATCTAACATCATCTGCCACGGCCTGTTTATTTAGTGGGCTGTGTAGTCAATTGAGCCGTATCTCCACCTCCCACAGAAGGTCATTGATTTCTTCTTGGGAGACACTTTTGTGGGTTGGATGGGGGGCTAGTGTGGTGTGGGGGGGACTTCGGACTTTTATCTTTCATTGGGAGATTGCCACTGCTCAGCAGCACAGAGCACTTTTTAAACAGTGTCTCCAAATAACGTTGCTATCTCAAGTGAGTTTTCTATACACAAGTTACCAGCCTGCATGAGAAGAACAACCATCTTCAGTTGATAGATGTGGTTTCGTGGGAACTCAAAGGATGTGGCTATGGTGGTTTTCTTTTTGGGTTAAATGAAATGTAAACACCTATTTGGGCTTTTCTCTGTACTTTTCTTTCTAGGAACACCTTCATACAACCTATTCCAGGTTCTCGCAAAAAATGCAACTGGCCTTTTGTTCATAAATAATGTGCTTCCTTATTAATTTGTCTTATTGACAAGAATGACTTCTTCAAGATGATGACTTTCACTAACTTTTGAGCCATGGGGCATGATGCATCTTTCTCATCCATCATCTCATTCAGTGATTGTGTTCTTTTGTTCATCTCTACTTTTGTACAAAAAGTGTCAAGAAAGGAGAGCGGGGCTTTAAAACTGCATCATCATTTAAATTATGATCCTTAAATGCAGGATGGGGGAAAAATGTCTGCCAGAGCAACGTTCTCACAGACATGCACTTTAATTACACCATCTGCGGTCAGCACATCTTTTGAATCTCAACCTGATCTTCTCTCCCCACCCCATAATCCAATCTTTGTCCTACAATGCACTTCCTGCATCCTCACCTCATCCTGTTTCCTTTAAGCCGAGAACATCTCATCCTTGCTTTGAAATCAGGAAATGAAAGAAAGTCTCAGCATTTGGCAGCATGAGGAACCATTCTTCCATAAACACTGCATGATAAAGGTTACAGAGTCACAGTAAGAGATAGAGCACTACTGTTTTCAAGAAAGGGCTTATTCCTATTGGTGGATGGCTTTTTCCCCCCATTGAGTAAAGCTCCTGGTGAATGATATGGCCTGTCTGTGTTGACAGGCTGAAGATAAGGAAGGGCCCTCAGGTATTAGTTGTCATTCCTTTTCACCGGGAAAAAGCAGCTGAGAGTCGTTACTCCCCCCCCCTCTCTCCTCAGTCTTGCACCTTTCCTCCTCTTTTGGAAGAATAGAGAAATTCGCGACAACAAAGCCTTCCACTCTCATTAACTCAGCCGCAAAGCCAAGCACCACCAAGGAGCACAATATCTGAGGCAGATGAGTAATCCCCCCGCTCAATCTAGAAGCTGGCACAGAATTCCAAATGGCCATAATAACTGCCGGAGAAGGAAGTGAAGGACACACACAAATGTGCACCCTAACAGATCCCCCACACACACACACACACACACACACGTACTGTACCGTGATGAAAATAAATCTGTTATTGACCATTAGCCCACTGCAGCAGAGCAGAACTAAAATGTCCTTCATCTCAGAGTGTGACACTGCGAGGCTGTGTATCTGAATATTTGTGTGCACCATTTCCTTAAAACCAATATCTTCAAAGAGACAGACACCAGGTCCAGTCAGACTTTTGACTATTTTGCGATGTTAGTGTTCAACGTGAAACTTAAATATTCAATCAGGTCAGATAGCCTCATCAGAATTGAGAAACTACCTTGCAAGGCAGCAAATTATATACAACTGCGTCTAAAATATGATATTGATATACCACAGTGTAATAATTAGCTGCAGCCTAGAATAGACCTTTATAGCTTTAACTCAGTGTGGGGCTGTATGTATATAATACTGCATTTCCTTCTTTTGCACATTCAGCAGCAGAACAAGAAGATAACTGTAGCTGGTGAGAAGGCAAAGCTATTGGTAAAGCCATTTAGCTCCTGCCCACTTTGGAAATATGGAGCTGAAATGCAATGATGAGTCAGCTCTTTTTTTCCTGGGAGGATGAATCATTCATCATGGCCGCCAGCAGGGTCCAGGCCTGGGATGGAGAAAGTTAAGAGGAGGTCGATCAGGACCTGATGGCGAGTTCCTCTGCTGACTCCACAGACATGAGTCTGCAGAAGTAGCAGCTGTTACGCTGGTGCTGCTCTGGGTGGTATGATAATAAAAGGGATGTAGAGATAAGGAGGCTGAGCAGTACAAACTCTGACCATGATTTAGTCAAAGCTTTACACACAAGTTGAGTGACAGACTGAGTTTGCATGCTATCAGTCGTTGCCTACTTGTGATTTGGACAGGGACCTTTAGTTAAAACAAATATTTTAGACAGTGAAGAACCAGCCTTTTTGGCAGAAAACTAATATTGACAGTGCCTGAAGTACACTGACCATTTTAAAGTTTTTTCTACAATATTTGTGGACGGAAACCACAGTTTGGTTAAAAGTTGGGGAAAAACTGAATTTGGCAAATAAACCACTGTTACCAGTTGTAACAGTAACTGTGTGGTTAAACTGGGTATGGAACAAACTCCAGGCTCCTCATGACGGGTGGATGTGTGACATGCCAGTCGACTTTGACCTTTACTGCCTCAGAACTCCTTATCAGATAGTTGAACAACCTCTTTTTTGCCACCCCATTTATGTCAATTCAACATTCAGAGGGGACACTGGTATCCCCACATTGAAATGATACAAATCTCTCATAATTTAGTGGCCAGCTATTCCCCTCCTTAGCATGAAGGTCTCCATAATGGCACCTCACAAAGGACACACCAATTCCTGCTTTGGCACTGAATGTTATCCTCACAAAATAAGTGATTATGTGTGCAAGCATGCAATGTGAATATATTTCTTTGGGATAATGGGCGGAAAAGTAACTCACTGGCTTGCACACAGCCATGACCACAACATTTTTGAGATGAGTTTGAACACCTACTGTGACACAGAAGTCATCACCCAACACTCAAGTCCAATCTCAATGAAGCTACAGTAAATGGAGTTCAACTCCTGGAGCTGGGTGCAAAAAAATGTGTAACACTTTCTCAAAAGAGACGAGGCTATTGTAGCAATGAGAGGCATGGTTTTTGGGTGAGCTGTTCATTGTGATCAGTCTTTTAAGTTCATTGTAACATCTGTCTTTGATGTACAGTACATTCCTCTTCCTCTGAGCAAAAGCACATCATCCTCTGAGGAACCTGCCTGCTTCAATGTGCCTTCTATCAGCCATTTCTTCTCTCCAGAGAGAGAAAGAGAGAGAGAATGAGCTTAGTTACATCCTGGTAGGACAACCTCACCCAGAGGGCTGGGGAGAAGACAAAAAGAAGAGGAAAGCAGTAGAAAGGAGACAGGGGAACACAGCATATTAAGGAATATGAGGAGAGCAAAAGTGAGCAGAGTCAAGCTTCGCAGAGGCATTGGGTGACCTCCTCCCTCTCCATTGTTAGAGAACAGAAGAGTGAAGCTGGCTAGAGGCCACCAATGGGGTAGAATACATTAGAAACCAGCCACAAAGAGAGAGGATAAAAAAAATACTGAGACGGAGGTGGTAAAGACCTGAGCTTTTTATGGTGAATGAACAGCAAACATCAGTCGCGGTTGACACATTAATGCTTTGTACCTAGGCATTAAGGATAAGCTAAAACTGCTGCACAGGTTGGAGTCATTAACTGGGGTAAGTATGCATCTGTGGTTTTGAAAAGGTCACACGTGGCATCTTCAAAGGTTCGCAGCCAGAGGAAATGTTGAGGGAAAAGGAGTGGGCTTGGATGGATGATGAGAACAGGAACAGGACATAGCTGACATCATGACTGAAAGGAAATGTCTGGAGAGGACCGGGAAACAGGTGGTGGTGCAAAGGGAGAGCCGGATCAACACAGTGATTGAACTCCACAATGACACATCTAGGAAAATGCTGCCACAGATTAGAAGAGGATGGATGGTATAAACTCCAAGATCACAAAAAGTACAGATTTTAAGAAATTTTGGCCAGACTTCTCAGACCTGAGCCCAGAATGTCAAATCCTAAAGAATACTGGAAAACATTTACTGCTAACTTTTAGGATCAACACAGGAAGTAGCATGACCTTGGTGTAGTAAGGCAGAAAAGGTGCCAAATTTCAAAATGGTGGATGAGGTGTCAAACACATCCAATTTAGACGGCTGAGTTTGTGTCCTACATAGCAGAAACCTAAAATTAACCACACAGCTAACCTTAAACCCAGAGTTCCTCCAACCTTAAAAGGTGTTTTAGCTGTGCAACCCTAACCATATTTGTTTAGTTACTGACCTAATTTCCGATTTAACATAATCCAGGATTTCAGAAGTTGTTCAATATGAATGTTACTGTTCAGCAATAGGGTTTCTGCAATTGAGATGAAAAAGAAAAATCCCTTACACATAGCATCAACAAAGCCCAGTATCTTCCTCACCAATCCTGCTTTATATTTGAAGGTGAATGATTGAAAACATCCTTGAATCCTCCACCGCCTGGTTTTAATCTGCCTCCTCCTACACCAAGGACAAGCACCGACATGGTGTCTGTTCTGATGAGTGGGTGAATGGCTGTCAGCTGCCCTCCACGACTGAGCTGCATGAAGCCAGGGTGACCAAAAAAAAAAACAAAAAAAAACCACCACACAGGGCAGGCAGGATTGCCACAGAGCCTGCACACCCAGGCAACCATCTGCTCTGAAACCCTTCCTGAGGGATTCGGTGCCTCCCCTTCACAGCCTCCTGATGGAACTGTCTCCAAAACTACCACGGTTACTGTTAACAGGCTACTTACTGCAGCCTGTTTGCGTGGTCTCACTGTGACTGTGAAATGCCTCTGCAGTTTGTGCATAATTTACAACACTTTTTGATTGTACTGCAGTTCACTCCTGCTGCACCTGTAATATGGCTACACTGACAGATGAATTTTTGGAGAGCAGCATGTAGTCGTTAATGAGCCAGGTCACTACAACACTTATTGCCTTCCCACCAAACAAAGGCTGTAAAATATTTGTTTTTAAAAGGCATATTATTCATTCGGTCATCTTTTCAGTGTTTCCTGTTAACTTTCATTTAAATCAAGCCATTCATTCGGAGTGATGGAAATAAAGGTGTTAAATTAAACATTTTGTAACCGTTTCCATCGTTACAACAACATTACAGTTCCCGACAATTACATGGGATGTGTTACTTTAATTGGGCTTATTCACCTGTTGTCAAACGGATAAGTGATGATGATTGGCTAAGGTAGAGTAAAATATCACAGTAAACCAATCAGAGGGAAGTAGCGATATCACAATGTCTTGTATTAATAATTTATTGTATTGGGTGTCCATTTCTTTAATTTAAAAATGTATAATATTCAGTTTTTACTATAAATAACTGAGAAAAAAAAACGTTGAGTTTAAAGTTTCATTTGGGGGGAGTTACTTTCCCTTGTAACTAGTTACTTTTATAATGCTGCAAGTCAATTACTAACTCCGTTACTTTTTGAGAGAACTATAAGCAATTACCTTTTTCAAGCAACATGCCCAACACTTCATTTGAAGAAACTAATCAGTATGGAATCCTCCCCGGGAAACTCCCTTGAATGTTAGGGCTGATCAAAATAGTGTTTCTGGTTTATAACGAAACATGAAAGTGTAATTGTTTGAAATCATTTCCAGACTGCTACACATAAAATCAAGTGGAAAAATTAGTATTCATATTCTCTGCCTTAAATTAGTCAAATTTGAATAATACTAAAGTCTGTCATCTTAGTTCCCTGCCCCACTGTCTTATGCTTCGAAGTGTACTTAGTCTGCGCCCCCTTAGCAGCTTTTCTTTGCCCCTTGTGTGGAGCATAGCAGTTTCTCTGCGTAGTTTGTGTATAAACTCTGATTTCGATTTGATCACGACTCAACCTCCTTTGGATTTGTTTGCGTCGCCTCTATTGACTGCCTGTGTAGCAAACTCCTTCATTCATGAAAAGTTGCTCCTCTGAGCCCTGTTGATGTGGTTTTGGTGCACGACAATCGCTCCCTCATGTTTTGTATCATTTGGTTGGACTTGACGCAAGATCCTGGTGAACATCTGTGAGACCACTGTGAACAATAAAGGAGCTGTCAGATGATCAATAGAACAGGAATGGTTCTCTAAAATACCAACACGTTTTAACATGACACTCAGATTTTCAGTCACAAATTATCATCCTTCTTTAAAACAATGTTCGATTTCCACAAACATAATTTGTCACATCTGAGGCAGACAGTACATACCATTTTGCCCATCACAGCATGGAGCTCCCAGTGTTTGTTGTTAATCACACCAGAGGGAGCCCCCGTCACTGCTGCTATGTGTTGTTCCTCTGCAGTTTCTTATGCCTCATCCCTTATGATAAATTAAAGCTGGATGATGATGATGGATAACACTGTGCCAAGGTAACTGCCATTACAGAGCTGTGATTAAGGACTGGTGAACCGAAGCTGTAGTTTATACTGTGTCCCTGGTGTAAAATGCTGGTGAGGAGCCCATGTGATGACAAGGGTCATTAGCTAGAGGAAGGTCAGTGGAGATAAGCTTATGCACTTAAACTTGATGGAGACTGATACCCAATAAGAAGCGTTGACTGGTCGAAGCTTCAGCATGAAATAGTTACATGTATAAGCCACACAAAAGGTAACACTCATACAAACCCTTGCCATGTAGCATTTATCAACAGATTATAATAATGATTTGAGCTAATGAGCCAATCAACAGGAAAATAAATAGTTTCTGTTGGTTATGTATTCAAGCTGCAGATATAAGCACAGATTTTGAGAAATAGCCCTCTCTAACTGAGCATTAAACTGACTATGATTATTTTACAGGCTCGGTTTTAGATGTGTATTTATTGAGCTTCAGTTTGGGAAGCAGTGAAAGCTGATACTGAAGCAGACTGATGGCTTTTCAATGAAAATGTGTTGCATTATTATGCTTATAGTTGTCAGAGACATGTCTGATCAATAATATAATTTCTAGGAGGAGAAGCTCAGCTTTCAGTCACATTTTGTGGCCTTTGTTTGCTCAGTTGCCATGAAAAATGTTTATGCGCATATATATATATATATATATATATATATATATATATATAAATAAACATGCTGCCATTTTGGAGAGTCAAATTCTATACCATTTAGTTGTAAAGTTCTTTAATATTGTCAAAAATTTACAAGTTCTTAAAATAAACTCGTGACCTCAGAGTCGTTCCAGGAAATACAACCACAACTGATACCTGTAGAGTAGCCACAAAGGAAATGCTGCTGATGGGTGTAGGTGGCTGACATGAGAGATCTGTGAAAATTATATTCATCAACAGAGACTGTGAATCTCAGTAGAGCACGTGTGAGTTTTGACAGACCTCTTCCAAGGCATCTGGAATGCTGACACCGTCCGTGAAGACTGATCCAAAGGTTTTGCAGTCAAAATTCCTAAGAAGGTTGATACCAAGGGCTGCAACAACTGGCGAGGAATCATCATTTTGTTTATTTCAAGCAAGGTGTTCAGAAGAGTCCTCAACAGGATGAAGACAGTTATTGACACGTGAAGGTTCTGGATTTGGATCCAAAAGCTGGATGCCACTGACTGGGGGGGCTGAGCCCTCCAGGGAGAGGAACCGCAGTCAGCAACAGGGAATCCAGGTGGTGAACAGTCATGAAACATCTCACATGAGCACTAGAAACAATTTGGCAAAATGTGAGTGTGCAGGAGAGGCTTATATACTGACTTGATTGGTGATCAGGACCAGCTGAGTGCAGCAGATGAGGCGGAAGAGTCCAGGTGAAGGAAATAATCCTGATGAGGTGGGAGGGGCTGTGAGGTAAGGTGAGCAGAATCCAACAGGGACTGCAACAAGGTGCTTTCTCCCAAGAAATACAGCCTTAAAGCTAACATGCTCTTATATAACAGAGATGTCAATTGGTGAAGACAGATGTGAAGAGACTGGAGGTTTTTCAAAATGGATGCCTCAGAGGAATATGCATGATCTTTTGGCAAAACAAAATCAACAACCACCAACTGTTTAAGAAAACTGGTAGCTGTAGCATCACCAAGGAAATCACAAACAGTTGTTTAAGATGGATCGGACATTTGCTGAGAACTGGGCAGGACTGGGTTTCACAAATTGCCTTATGATGGACACCACCAGGCAAAAGAAAAACTATGAGGCCCGAAACCACCTGGACTCCGGACTCTGATTCAAGAGCTGAAACAGATGAACTTGTCATGGGGTGAGGCTCAACATGCTGCCACGGACAAAATGCAACGGAGAGAGCTCATTGAAGCCTTATGTTCCAAAAGATGAGGGAAAGCAAGAAGGTAAGTGAGCAGTTAGGTAACAGAAAGTATTTTGTAAGTTGACTGTGTCTCCTGCTTAGCAAATCTTGTGGTTGACTAATGGAACTACAAAAACAACACTCAGAATAATAACTATGTAAGAATAACCACGAATAACAATTATTTTCTATTTTTGCACGGTAGATACAGAATATGTGATATTTGGGTATTGAGGGAAACATTGACAGAGCTGGTGTGACGAGAAAAACCGTTGTGGAACAAATTAAACCATTAAATTAGTAATTAATTGTAATTGCAAAGAAGGTATTTTGGTGCAATTTGCTTTACTAGCAATGAAAAGGGTAGAACTAGAAACAGAAAAATATATATGCATACTTATGTAGAAGATAAATTTTAAAAAAGGTCACGTTCAGCAAAACAACTATTGCATTATTGAATTTTCTTTCTTTGCTTTTTCGATCATTAAGCTCAGTATTCAGTTCACAACCTTTCTTGCCTCCATCTCTGTACAGTATTTCTCCCATCTGTCATTTCCTCTGTTTTGCCTTTGCACCACGTCGCTCAATTATTTTTATTCACGCATGTCTCGGTTGATATACAGTATGAATTTTCTTATTAGATGCCGTTGTTGGGACCCAATTCTTTCCAGAACGTTGAATTTATATTCATGACCACGAATGCACATCTGAAGGTGTGTAATGATGGAAGAGTCATGTCCCACTACACAAGGCTACAGAGGGAATAATATTTGTTATGTTTGCATCAGCTGGAATGAGCCCGTGTTGCATGCAGAGGATGACACCTTGACTCGGATATATACTCAGATAAATTAAAAAGAACATATCAGATCTTGGTGTGACTCATAGCGAGTTTTGATCATCTAGCCCTACGTGTGACGCAAGTCTGACATGGCGGAGTTTTTTGTTGTTCAGTGATAAATATTTGATACGGAAGGTGAAGTGGTTGAGAAAGGGAAAAACCTGTTGCAGTATTTTAAGAATCTTGAAGCAATCGTTTCATTTATGTATTTCTGTTTTTACAATGCCATGTATGAATTCAGTTAGGGCCACTCGTTGTTTGAGAGGTATTTTGTAATTCAGCTGAATAAAAGAGCCAAGAGTAGAGATGAGATGAAAGGTGCAAATAAACATCAGACTTGAAGTGTGGCATTATGATTGTCTTGTTTATGACAGCCTGGTTATAATTCAGGGAAAACTAGTGATTCTCAGCTCCACTGACTCTGAGGTTAGATTTGGAATATTAAATTTTTCCACTTCTTGTATGAAGAGATCATCAAAAACTTTACATTAGCAGGTTCATGATAGTTTTGCCATTCAGTAGCCAAAAATTTTTCATTACAACGCAACATTAAGTCCTCACCCTTAAAGTGTTATTGTGCAATCACCAGTCCTTTTTTTTTATGAGCAATGAATAGATACAAGCCACCAACAGAGAGAGTACAAATGAAACCATATGTGGGTTTTTCTAATTTTGCAGCATTGAGGGACAGCTATATTTCGGATAAAAAGAGTCCACAGCTTGAATTGCCATGATACTTGGTGCAGATATTCATGTCCTCCTTAGGATGAAGCGTGATGATGTTGGTCATCCTCTGACATTTCTTCTAACTCCATCATGAGCTCCAGGTGCGACGCTCTCACAACAAAACTGACATTACCATCAGCCTCAGCTGTGCCTTTCTTTTCTGCTAGTTATTAACATGCTAAGACTCTAAATCAGCTTTGAAATTTCAAATTGGTTGAGTACCACTTTAAGAAAATGAAGACTATCTCAGATCATCGGTTTTAGGCTGCATGATGGCCTATTTACCTCGATCTGCTCTGCAGTACTTTACAATGATGTGATCTTCTGTAATATATGATTTCTAAGTAGCAGTGAATGCTCTGCATCATTGTGGATGAACTTGGCGCCTCCTGTCTCCTTTGCAGAGACATTGTCACTCTTTGTCAGCCATTTTGACATTCATCATGGGACAGCCAGGGCCAAAACAGGCCTACGTACTGTAATGCTAAACATCTGCTTGCATTCCTCCCATGTCTCCTGGTGCTTTGCTCCATGAAGCAAAGGGAGGTGATACTGGCCAGAGCAGTCTTGCTACGACATCTGGAACAATGTCAGTTTCCACTGGTCCATATATGCTGCTTTGTTGAAATCCTGACATTCCCCAGTGTGTGTCTCATACCCTCATATCCCAATTCTCAAATGCCTCAATTGAGTTTCTCCGTGAGAATGGAAGGTGTTGGACTGAAGTTTGTATAAAAAGCAGGAAACTATCTCCAGGCTGTGCAGGAGGTCAGCGGACAGAGCTTTGGTCTCAAGCCAAGATATTTCTACTGCTGGCTGGTTAGGGACAACATGGCCTGTGAGGTAAACTCAAAACTCCAGTCTAACTTATTTCAGAAGTGCAATGCTGGAAAAGAGTAAAACGACCTTTTAAATAAAATTAACATCTCTTTTTATATTTATAGTTTGGGGAAGGCGATACGTCATGCTTAAAAACTTTTAAAAATAACTGTGGAATTTCCAAACTGAGAAACAGTCAGACAGAAACGATGAATAAAGAGACAGACAGAAGGACAAATGGACAGACATGCAACAAGTCAAGGTTGGCAGATGCATTGCATCTATGAGAGGGAGTTACCAGGGAGCAAAAACACAATGATCTTCTTTGGCTGGGGAAAATTGAAAGGGGGAACGGCTCTTTACTTCCTGAAGAATAAATTGTCATTATGGCTACCAGCTGCCGCACAGCAACACCATAGTGACAGGTCTGAGATTGGAAATATGATTAGCTAATCCTGCAGGATGAGACGAAATACTGCGCATTTCTGAAGCCCAAGGTAAACTTTGTTGAAGACAGCGAGTTAATTGAAGTGTCACTCCATTCGAATTTGAATGACACCTTGGACAAATGAGAATCACTGTTCCCCTCTCCCTCACCTACCTGTTCTGCATAAATCTTTGTTTGGAGGTCACTGACTCTCAAAAAAAAAAAAAAAAAAAAAAAGCATCCGGTCAGTTAGTTCACACCAATATCTTCTGCACTCTCTGGCACAAAATGGTTGCCAGGCTTTATCTGCTGCCAGTAGGCTTGACTGACATGCATATTAGCTCCTTTCTCCCAAGGCTCTGAAAACACATCATATTTTCCACAACTTTCAATTTCTCTATACAGATTGTGGCCACATTCAGGTGTCTTTGTTGCATACTAATTGCGCCACGTTCACCTCTGAGAATGAGGGAGACATTGACACAAGGTACCAACTATTTCTCACTGTCTCTGTTGCAATAAAAAGTGTCATCCAAGACAGGCTGCCGAATACCTAAGATGTGCCATCATCCATGGAGAACTGGTGTGGCTCAAAACACGGACAAAATGTGATTGTTTGGGGATGAAAAGTCTACATGGTAATATAAACACGATCTTTCTTCATCTGCAAATCCTAAAAAAACACCTTTTGTTCCTCTCAGCCGCCAGTGATGTCCCACATCCCAACTGTTGTTACTCTCCTCTCCCAATTCTAATTCCACAGCAATCACTTTTGCTTTTGTTTCTCAATTACATGCCAAAAGCAGGCCCTTTGTTTTCTCCCTGAAGGATATCAGACGATTCCACTGATGTATCTCTCAACCTTCATGCTCCCATTGTTGTTTCACATATGTTATTTCCAGCCAAGAGAAAAGATGATCGCAAATAATGAAATGCTGGAGTGATATGTAAAAACATTGCAGTTCTGGGGAGTGAGACTCACCCAGGTGCCTGCTACCTCTCTAACACATGTATGTACATTTTGACCACTGAAAAGGGCGAGAAATTCAAAACCGAGACACAGACATGTATAATCAACAAGTCTGTGGCGTGGTGTGACGAAAAGAGGTGGTAAGGCTGCTTATTCGCAATATGTCAGGTCTCTACAGGCCTTTTCATTCTATGCAAGGAGAAATTTCTGAAGGAGAATGGGCCTCACATGGAAACAGGAAATACAAAAAAGCATCAGGGAGCTTTGGTAACCATGTTTTGCTGTCCATTTTATCGGTTGTGTGCGTGATGAAATACGCTCTGAGCAAGCCTTGTGTTTGGGTTAAAATTAGTAAGAGTGTGTGTGTGTGTGTGTGTGTGTGTGTGTGTGTGTGTGTGTGTGTGTGTGTGTGTGTGTGTGTGTGTGTGTGTGTGTGTTTTCTAGGATTATATGAGTTACATTGTGGTGTGGAAGCCAAAGGATGCATGAGTTGCTCTGGAGGACAGAGGAAATGGCAGCTGCTGTGGCACAAGGACAGGCTTGCGTGCACAGAAACCCCAACAAGAAAAATGCCACTTCCCCAAAATTACTCCACAACATGTTTTATCAATATGCTCATAAATTCATTTGGTTTAATTGACTAATGCAAGCACCACGCTGTGCCAATTAGCTTCCAAGAAAATAGCCAAGATGATCATGTAAATGTTCATAATATGTCATTCAGCAAATCATATAACATTACCAAAGGACATAACAGTAGAAACACATGAATATAGTGTAATACAATTCAACAGCACTATCAATGGACCATACACTTAAACACATCTCAAAGGCAAAAAAGAGACTATTGTAATAGTATAATTGGACTTGGAGTGTTGTATCAGACTGCATTAGTTTTAGGTTTCCCTAATGAAGTGGTAAATGAGAGTATACCTATTCAGGATTCCTAAGCTATAATTTTTTTCCAGCAGGTTATTGAACATTGGACTGGTTAATGAAATACCAAATGAAATAAATGTCTACTACATGCCAGATTAGCCCGTTATTTCTCCGAATTTTAGTTTAAGGCTATGCAGAACTGAATGAGTGTAACGCGCCATAATTTGTCTCAAAAGTGCTGAAATCCATTATAAGGTTTGTCACGTAGATTCATCAACGCAAAAAATTAAGAAAAAGCCTCTAAGTCCTACATATTATACCAAAAATGGCCGAGCTGACCTCCTATTAACAGTCTTGAACTGCTTCGATTCATTATTTCAATAAATATTTGATGAAGGGTTTTATTCATGAGCGAATTTTCACAGTAAAATGTGTTTCCCACCTCTCTGTCTCCGTCAAGTGCTTTATATGTATTTTAGGGAGCTATCAGGTAAATCAATCTCATATCTAAATTGCCTAGGCAACAGATGGAGGCAAAGCTGTCAGAACAGGATGAAGGTGAACTCCCCAGACAGCCTGGTTTGAGTGTTACTGAAACTACTGGTCTTCTGAGATGTCACCCACATCGATCTCTTGTGTTTACCCGGCATCATACCAAAACGAAAAAAAAAAAGGCAAAAAGAAAACCAAGTGAATGGGAACACCTCAGTAATGAGAGAGGCCAGAGGAGAATATTCTGACTTGTTGCTGACAGAGAGGCAAAAGCAACTCAGATAAATGCTCTTTACAACTGTGTAGATCGGAGAAGATTTCTGGATCAACAACATCCATCCAACCATTCAGGCAGATGAGCTACAGCAGATAAAGACCACATCCGGTTTAGCTGCTGTCAGCCTTGAACATAAGTCTAGCTCACCAGGACTGGACAAGTAATGCCTAGTCTGATGACTCTTCATTTCTAGAAATAATAATAATAATAATAGACCATTCTTATACAACACTTTTTAGATACTTAGAGAGACTTTACACAAAAAATGGCCATAGATGACCATCCTCTAATGGTTACTCTTCACATGATCTTGTACGATGTCACAAAAGAAAAACTGTGTCAAACTAGTATCTGAGTTCAGTTTATTTCAGTGCCCCCCCCCCCCCCCCAGTCACCACATCTGAGCAGCGTGACACCGTAGCTGACAAATCTGCAGAATTTATGTGATGGACTCGTACAAGACAGAGCAGAGTCTCAAGGGAGTGTTTTCAACTGCTGTGGGAGCAAATGGTGGCCTTACCCTGTATTAGTGTGGCGCTCCTAATAAAAGATCCTGTCTTATTTTATCCGTAACTTCCGATCCAGATGAACATTTCTATATAAGAAGAAGGAGAAAAAATATGTGCATCTGCTGAGACCTACTCTGTCACAGATGTCTGGCAGAGTGCAAGAGAAGCAGCGGTCAGTAAATATGAATATTAATGTGCAGTACAGACCTGCATTATTATGCTAAAACCTCTCTGTCCTTCTCTCTGGGGAAGATTTACAATCAACATTCACTGATGTAACAGTTCATTGTCAATTTAGTCCATCAACTTTCATTTTGAACAATACTTTTAGTGGAAAACTAAAAGAGCCAAAGAAGACTAGAGAAAACGAAATCCTGGATTATGAGTGACAGTTTCTAAAGACATTATCGTTTTTAAGGTTTGGCCTGTTGCACTAGTCTCCAACCCCATGCTGGTATCATCTGACACATGGTGTGTGTGTGTTGCAAGAGGAACAAAGAAAGACAGGGTGAGGGGGTCTGACAAAGGAATGTCTGAGTGAAATGAAGGCTAAATCTGCCCATCAATAAGCAGCTTGGGCCTGTGCCACAAGGGCTGCATGCCTCCCTGCAGATGCAACTCCACATTAAAAAAAAAAAAAAAAAAAGATACATCTGGATCTCAATTGTGAGTGTGACCGTGCATGTGTGTGTGTGTGTGTGTGCGCCACATGCAACTTGGTGCTCCTTCCAACAAGGATTAAACTCTCAGACATAGACTCATCTAATCACTGGTGGTCCAAATGGGGACTGAAAATCCAATCCCCTCCCAACAAAGTGTGACCACAAACACACACAGAAGCAAGTGTACACCACAGAGCACGGCTGAATGGAGAGCTTCCGCTTTGTCAGTCCAGCAATTAGATCATTTAAAATTGTACTTCTTCCAAATGACAAAATTATAAGAAAGTCCATATCATAACACACAGGCCTTATCAGGAGTATACTTGTTTTATTTAGTGGAATCCTTTTTTACCTGGTTTTAGTTACTTTGTGGCCAAAGTTCAAAATTTAACTTATTTGTCTATAGCTTTTGTTTGCAACAATGCCTCTGGCTAATCCAGATGTTGCACATCTTGTCTTGACTTCCATAGTTCCTCTTGACTGCTATTTCTTAATACAATTTTGGACAGTGGGAGTTTCATCCTGTAAGCTCACTGATACATCTTTATACCCATCCCCCTGCTCTGGTGACATCGGTTAGCTTAGTCTCAGAACCTCAGTCAGCTTTGTAAAAGTATGTGTGGTTGTTCAGTGTTATCACAAGGGTTGAAGATTTAGATGTTTCATCTGCTGACTGTTAACGACAATTCGTAATCTGCCTTTCAATTTTTAATGCCTCAAAATAGATTTTTTTTTTCAAATAAGTAACTTAATCTCTTTCACATTACACATTATTCTTTTATATATATATTTTTTTTTTAAGGTTAATGAAATAAAAAGTATCAGTGCATTCACATTTAAAGAAACGTCCATTTTGTCTCTTTGCTGCAGGGGGTTGTATTTGATTTTTATGGTACTTGAAAAAATATGTTGCTTGCTTGGTTGGAGTTCCTTTATTTTGGAAGCACAAAAGTGAAGAGAATAGAAATAATTTATCTGCCACCGAATGTGGCTTATTACCAGGAACAGGTGGTGGCAATTGTCCCTTGACAAGAGCTTTGGCCAATGTTGCGGTGACAAGATGAGAGGTTGTAATATCTCCTCTGAGCATTTTCAGGGTAGATTGGAGGCTTCAGTAAGTTGATTTTGGAAAGTGACCAGACAAGCTGGGGCTAGCTGGTTAACTTCTACAGAAGAAAAGACATTAAAGGAACAAGAGTTAACAGTGGCATTGTTTTCCATCTCTGGTGACAGCTGTTGGGGAGCAAAGGACCATAGAAAAGTCTGAAAAAAGCTTACTTTCAGACAGGTATAGCAAAACTCACTAATAGCTTTTTGAAAGTTAAATTGACATCTTCAATTACCTGGCTGAAATTCATGAACTCAGTCATGATTGATTAATGTCAACGGTGACACAAGAAGGCAGAACGATGGACATGGGAAATAGAAATGCAATAAAGGGGTCTGCCTTTTGACTACATTAATATATATGTATATGTATTTATATATTTACTACGTGTGTACGCGCACATGTGTGTAATATATACAGCTACAAAAACCCCCCAAAAAGACTAAGGACAAATGTATATTGTTAGATGCAATGACAATGCTGCTCATCTGTCATTCATGCCAATAGAACACGGTGGATTGAAATGAAATTAAGAGAAATAGCAAGGGAGGAAAGGAAGTGGGAGTTGAAGCAGATACGACTTGGCTTTGATTGAATTCTGCACAGACAGTGGCCAGATACACCTGGGTTCCTCTGTTCATCTGATCCAGATATTACCCCTGAATATAAAACATCAGAGGGCTGACAAGCTGCCTTTGGTAAGATAAGGTGGCGCTCCTTCAGATACAGTTCTGTTTTTTGGTTTTTGTTTTGTTTTGTTTTTTTTCTTAACAAAGGTGCTGCCTTCGTGAGCTGTAGTCCCACATGATAATATGTATAGAGAAGTGTGAACTGCAGAATTTGCATAAAAAGGCATAAGCAAAAATCCGATTTTTCTTTTAGGTAATCATAGAATCATGCAAAATAAGTTGTGTGTTCCCGCTCTGTCATGCTTATAAAGCAATCTCAGAATTACACTTTGACAGAAAAAGTGCTCATCAACAGCAGTAAAATGAATGTTAAAAAATGCAGACATGCATACTTCCCACTGCAGCGTACCCTCCTACACAGGCGAGGATTTTGCTTATCTAAAGAAGAAATGATTACCTTGCCGCTCAAAAGCCTCACAGTCCTCCAGAGCTACTCAGAGCTGTCATTGTTGATGTATCCCAATTAGTTCACAAACCCACTGAATCATTAACACGGTGTCTTCATTCCTGCTACACTGATGTTGATCTTTCTCATCCAAATCTCATTGCAGTGTACTCTATACTTTTTTCCCCCCAATGTTTTTAAAATGATGCCTGTAGAAAACATTACTGAGGCAGAAGAATATCAACTTTCAGGTCTAAAGGTGATATTTTTCAGTTTCTTTGCCACCAAACAGTTTCTCGTTGAGAGCGGATGGTGATAATTATTGCTTGACAAGTGCTTGCTGCTTGTTGCACTTTCACATTTATTTATATTTTATTAAGGCAGAAATGTTATAATACAACTTGCTGACAGCACTATATCTTCAGGGCTGATTGTAGACTAGTATGTCACTATTAAAAAGTGACATACCTTTTTAACTTCAGAGGGAAAGAGGAAGTCACAAAAATAAGTCAACATTTCTTTTAAACTCTAGGGGAGGATTGGGTTGGTGAGTTAAATTTGATGCTGAACATTTCATCAACACTGGGAAGTAAACAGCTGTTAATGCCGAGGCCTGAGATATGGCAATAGAAAAAATTACAAATAGCTCAATTTCTTACCAGTTTCCAAATACATAAAAATGCAGCCTGTTAGCACATCAACACACAGTGGATCTGCACAACAATTTACAGGAAGTAAAAACATATCATTCACCATGGCAACGCACCATGTTCCCCTTTATGAGGATAACTGTACTAAGGTCAGAGCAAGTCCTCAAAAGTGAGAACTGAATTTATCATTGAGTCCAAGATAATCAGATCATAAACTTGTAATCAAATTATTTCCAATTTTAAAAAAAAAAATTTAATTTGCAAATGTTGTGACAAAGTTGTTTTTCTGGCAGCTGTATTTGGAGTTAAGGATAAAACGTTTCTTATTAGACCAAATCAACAAGGTAAGGTATAAAACAGTTATACAACCACTGTCCTCTAAAGACACAATAAACAATGGTAGCTGCTCTTGGATTGCACATCCTCACTCGGGCTTCCTATCCCGTGATGTGTCAGATCTTATATAATGTCCTTTCCCACAATTAAACCTCATAACACATCCTGAGATCCTTTTTTCTTTGCTATTCCACACAGCACATGAAATATCGATACCTTAAAATATCAACAAAACTGTCTCCATCTTTGCTGTGACATTCGACACAGCCAGTTGTTAGATCAATAACTTCATAATGATGCCCTGAGAGGATTTAGATAGAACTACGGGTGGCAGTGGTGGTGGGGACTTTTGCACACTTCTGCTTTAGCTCCATCTCACAGATTCAGAAGCTGAAGAGAAGGACTGCAGCCATAATCCAGATTCAGGCACTGCAACATTACAGCAATTCCCACAGTTTTCTCAGATAAAATCTTAACCTATACACCTGCTGCAACTCCCCTGCCTGTCATTTCCACAGTCTTACATCAGCAGCTCTGTGTGTAAAACCTGACAGGGAGGCTCCTGCCATTTGGCCATGCAAAATTAATGAATGCAAACATAGATTTTTTTTTTTTAAAGAATTGAAATGGCTTTTTGTGTACTGTTGACCTATAGTATGTGTGTGCATATATATATATATATATATATATATATGCTGTGAGGGAGGATGTGGATTACAGCTCTGCTACCTCTGTTTAATGAGCAGAAACCTTAATCCACGCCTACCAGCTTCAAATTCCCAACCTGACTCACTCCACACTTGCTTGCAGACTAGCACTTAGTAAGAGTGTGTTGATACCAGATTGACACCAGTTCATTACGAGTGTCACTGACTTATATTAGGGCTGAAATGAAATTAAAATTATAATTCATTATTTCAATAGTTAGTTAAAGTTTTAATTACCAAAAAGAAGACACTTCTCTTGGGATTGCAACCCTGACATACAGATTCTCCCAAGCACATGAATTTGTGGTAACAACTGACAACATTGGTAGAGATGATTTGAATATCAGTTCAGTTGCCCAGGCCACTTATGCATTTAAGAGACTCTCCTCGTGTATTTCCTTACACAGAAAGTTACATCTTCACTTTTGCTTAAATTTATAAACTATGAGCATTCTCACACATTACACACTTGCACACTACTTTAGATGCAGCAATCACAAAAATAAATTTACATCCACACCTTCACTCATAGACCTTCCTTTACACACACACACAAATGTAAAGTGGACCTACAGGGTCTGTTAGCCCAAGTGAGACGGCTATACAAAATATCATGTTGTTCAGCCAAAAGGACCCATTCACAGATACACTGTTTCATTTGTCCCTATAATTTTGGTTTTCTCTGGCTGACGAGTGTGATGTCCTTTTACACGCTAGCTGAAGGGAAGAAACTGCTGACGTGGACACTTGTCCCATGAATTTCGTGCCAGTGGCAGGAATCTGCTGACTCCGCCAACTGTCTCAGGGAGAAATCTCAACAAAGAAGTGAAATTAAATCCCAACAACTTCTGTGCTTACTGGAATTACACACAGGCTTTAATATTTCATACCTGCTTCCACATCTTTTTATTGATGACTGACCTTAGCAGAACTAGGTTCAAGGAATCAAACAGAAACACAACATATTAAGGTCTTTTCATGGACTGTGATTTTACCACTGGTCACTCATCAATCTGGAGACCTTTACATATCCATGAGTTATAAAACAGACAGTGTGAAAAATAGCTGTTGATTGTGGATGGCTCAAGTGATTAAAATTGACTGTTTGACATTTAAAAACTTTATACATTAGATAGAAATACTTCTGTTCTTTGTATATCAAGGAAAATTATCCAAAAGTCAAGGCAGAAAAACACCTCATTGACAATGAAATATTCTCTTAGCAAATAGGTCCCAACAGTTTATGATGGTAGTATTATGAGTGAATGTGAGTTGACTGGCAAACAATCAATATGGGTCATCATGTGGCCTGGAGACTTGGATTTGGTTCCTGAGATTTGGCCTAAAAGGAAAATTCACTGCAAAATGAATTTCAATAAACACCGAGCCTGTCGTCTTGAACAGTTGTGTACATTTCCAAACATGATTGACACTCCAGAGTTTCCTGTCTTACAAATCAAATAAAAGAAGTAAATAATGATTTACAAAAGCGAACTGACACTTTTCAAAATGTCCATTTTCAGGTTTTCGGGAGACCACAGACCGCTGTTTGTTGTGATTTCCCCTTCCTCAGGATGCTGCATGCTTTTCATTTATTTCCCATGATTGCATGACAGCTTCGGCAGAGAGATGAAGTGTGACCTTGGAGAGACTGTGGCACCTTGTAGCACTGTGGGTGCATCAGACATATCCTCTTTATACACTGTACCCCCTCAGATGAGGGTACAATGTTACAAATTCATGATTTTAAGAAGAATGTTACTCGTGTAGTTCTTTCCCCTCTGTTTACGAAAAGATTACAAGTCTGTGATCGAATACAACTGGAAGGAAAAACTCATCTCAGATCTCACCAAGAGAAAGCCCCCAGAGGCTTGTCGAGAGCCTGTATCAAGGACAGTAAATCACTCTGTCATCATGCTCAATATGCTGAATATATAAATATAGACACGCATATGAGTGTACATATATCTGCTTTGCTCATGTCATTGCATGTCGTCTCTCAACATATTTGGAGTCAAATATCAAAAGCAAGTATATATTTAATCTCAAAATTAAAAACCACTACTTTGGTTTTGGAGCAAGTACCTGGAAAACTATGTGCACGCTTATGTAGCCTTTACTGAGTTTGTAAACACTTGCTGAAACTCTGTTATCTATCAATGTGACAAATAAGTAAGTCAAATCAAAAGCCAAACATAGACCTCTTTTATGGCTAACCCTTTGGATATTACAAACAGAATAATATGTAGCTGTATCAGTAAGGGCGAGTATGGGTTCAATCCTACCAAATCCACATGACAGACACCACAAAGACTTAAGAATAGCATAGCTTTGATCCTTCGGGGCGTCTAGATCTCAAAAGATTTGACTGGTGACCACACAGTCAGTGAAGTAATGGACAAGGAGCAAAATAAGTTGTGCTCCCAAGTGGCAGCAACATCAAAAAGAAGGAATATGAGCAGCTGAGAAAATAGCAGGGTCTGATACAACCCTTGACTCGTCATCAGTGGAGAAGGTCCCATTGGGAGCGCTTGGGGCTTAAACCCCAGTATTGGGATAATGGCTTCAAGAAATGGTGCAACTGTCCAATTTGTCAAGAAAATATGGAGACAGATACTATGCAGAATATATTCTAGTCAAAATTTAAACTGTCATTGGTTGGTGAAGATGTTGATGCCTGAGTAAGTTCGGGGACGTCTGCCCTTAATGTACCATTTTGAAAAAACATAAAGATAAACATTTCAGATATTTTTTTTTTTCAGTGATTGGGATGTGATTGTTCGCTGTGCATGTTGGTGTCTTGTTTGTCTCTCTCCTGCACTTTATACTCTCCCTGAATCAGTCGAGATGCTTTTAAGGGGGGGCTGACAGCAAAATGGATTAAATGGGGTTTGCTGACGGAATACATATCAAATCTGCGGGCATGCAATTGTGGGCTGCGGCATTTGCAGGGCTTATGACTTCTGCTGAGGCTGTGGATCCTTCAAATCTTGCCTGCTCCTTCTTCTCCTTGCTATTCAGATGTGGAGGAAGAGCGAGGAAGAAAGGGGAGGGAATAGGAAAAAGCTCTTGATCACCTGCTTTGTCTGAAGTGAGTCACCTTGCAAATATATGAATAGCAAATGCAGGGAAAGTAATCTGGTGGCGCACTGGTACATCCTCCTATTTGCATACCTGCCAGCCCCTGTAGTTAGCTTCTGCATTTCAGGAGTTGGCACCTCAAATACGCAATGGTATGCATATATTTTCATCTTTTTTTTTTCACAACTGTCTCTTTATTTTTCTATCTTCTATCTCCTTTCTTTGTTTCCGTCCTGTGCACCTTCACCCTTTACTATCCTCCTCCTCACCTCTCCTTCACCTCACCCATCCTTTTCCCTCACTCCCCCCCTGGCTGGGTGCATGACAGGGGAGCAGGTGGAACAGAGAGTAAATGACAAATCTCTCTCTCCATCCCTCCTTGCATCTCCCTCTCTCTCTCCCTCTCTTCCACTGTCCTGCCAGAGGCCATGTTCAGTCTTCCTTCCTCCCTCCTTCCAACACCTTCCCATCCTATCTGACCACATTGATATTCAAATCTACCCAGGCTGCATTCCACCTTCTCTCACTGTGAAGGTCTCACCGAACCACAGAGGGAGAAAGAAGGTGGGCTAATGTCCTAACCCTCATTCTTAATCCATGGCTAGACATATGAAAATGACAGAGCATCTGCTGTAGGTGGTGCTCTGAAGAACTCATATCCAGCTAACTGGCCTTAAATTTGTGTTGAAATAAGCTGGGGGTGGTTAACAAAAACACAGTGAGACTGCTTATATAAGAAAATTATCTAATTAACTTGTGTTTTCTGTCCCAAACTTGTGTGCGTCACATTATGTGTTCATGTGCTTACTGCATTTAGTTGCTTCTGTGAGGCACAATCCCCAAAAGAGAGCTGGCAGGAGAAAGTGAGAACAGACTATTTGTCTGACTGTTGTTGTTATTGACATGGTCCCATATGATGTGCGAGTGGAGCCGGCGTCTCACATCTGGCCATGAGCTATCATTATCTTTGCCCTCTTCTCTCTGATGAATCTGCCCCAGCTCCTCAGCAAGGAGCTGGGGCTTTATTTAATGGGCTCTTTCAGCTGTGGTTTGCAAGGCGGAAGCCTCTTACAAACCCATTTAAAGAAGGGTCTTTGGATTTCATGGCTCCCCGGGCACTCTCTCCTTCTTTCAATAAGGTGAAGTCCAAGGCTTTATCCATCCGTCAGTGGGCCAGAGGAACAGTGTATGCAGCAGTTTTTAATCCCAGAGATGCCACTGTCCACTGTATGCTTGGCTGTTCCCTGATAGTAGGGCCTCCGTGCACAGCTCTCACCTGGGGACTTTTTAGTTCCTGTGGCAGAGCAGATTTATTGTTACATAGATGGGAATAAAGACTAGGCACGTAGGACAATGCCTGCAGACAGAAAGGTAGATAGTCTGACATGTATATATGTACATGCAAGATCTGCTGAAGGCATCAATTTCTGCACAAAAGCATAAATGTAAATTTACAGCAACGTTCAATGATCATGTAACAATAATAACACTAAATATAATTGTTTAACACCTGTCACTTACACTGTGGCTCAAAGTGCTTCACATAAAACTGCATTTTAAAAGCCCAAAGGTGTGTACAGCCTCACCAGCTTCTCTGTGAGGGTGAACGTACAGGTACAGCAGAGCTTTGAGCTAAGCTCTAAAATGAGCATGTTAAAAGGGCCACAGCAGTAATATAAACATGCCAATGATCAGCAGGTATAATATTTAATATGCTCACCATCTTAGTTTGATGTGTTATCATGGTAATATCTGGAAATTAGCACTTTGTATACAAGCTTGAATCCCTTCAAGTCAGAAAAAAAAAGTTCAGGAGAGGCAAGTGAAAACCAGGAAGGTGAAAATATCAATATCTTTATTTGTGATTTGATTGTTATCTGTGTATGTTGGTGTCTTCCTTGTCACTCTCCTGCACTTTATATTCTCCCTGATTCAGTCGAGATGTTTTGAGTGCAAACACTGCCTGACAGAGTGACTAACAATGGTAATGTAAACATGTTTAGGAGGTATAATGTTTGTTCAAAGTCTTAATTTAATGCATAACATTTGCTAATTTTGCACAAAACACAATTAAAGCTAATGGGAACATCACTAGTTTTAGTATTTGCTCATAAGCCAAACTACTGGAAAAGATTTTGACATGATGATGTTAATTAAAAACCACAAAATCATCATCCAAAGGGGAGCGTGAATGTGTGTATCACATTTATGGAAAATCGTTCAGCAGCTCTCGAGATATTTTAGTCACAACCAGTGGTGGGCCAATTGAGCAGAACCTTATAATGACATGTTGTAATGGCCAAATGCAACCAAAATCAAATACAATCTTATTTCTTTCATTTCAATTTATGATAAAATGCTCAGTTCTTTACCACATCCCATTCCATTGCTGTTTACAGCCACCAACATGCTTTTTAACATGAGTGCCATTTGTTACTGCCAATTCATTTCACCCTGTCTCTCTGTCTCAGCCGCCAGCATACAAATGAAAGGCTTAGTAGGTGAGGGTCAATCAATGTATGATTCAGCTAGTAAGGAGCAAATAAAATGTGATAAATTTTTGCCCTTTGATAAATGAGGAGTGGGAAACATTCCCACCTCTGCCAGAAATAAAACAATTTTTTTATTCTCAGTCTTTTCACTGCGCCCTGGAGAATTGCAGAGCACTGCTTAATGGCATTACTCGAAGCAATCACTTCACTGAGGTCAGAGAATGAGGACTTTCAAGCAATAAAGTTCCACACAATGAGAAATTATCCACCAACATACATGCAGAAACACACAAGATGATATTTCCTATTGTATAATATATGGGAAAGACACTGGAGAAAAGTAATTAAAGGAAATCCTTTTTAAACATGCTCGCAGCAAAGACTCATATTGGCCTTGCACCTGAAATGAATCCGCAACTATTTTGTATTACAGCCTAAAATTTTGTACCAATGTTCAAAGGATCCATTACAAATAACTTTTGTATTCTTCTGACTTTAGCACAATGAATTCAAACACAAGCTCTGTTTCTTATGGTTGAAGGATCCTCCCTGATATTGTGATCCTTTATCTTTGGCGATGCTTCTGATGTCTAACAGCTCCTGGATAGATGTGCATGAAGTTTTGCCATACAGTCACGCCTCCTTGACAAATAAACTGTATAAAACAGTTGCAAAAACAACCTGGAATATGTTAGCTGGCTAAGCTAACATGGTGAACATGGTGCAGCAGTTTGTTTTAACATTAAGCTCTGAGCACCACTGTGATTTAGCGCAGCCTCACAGAGTGAGGAGCAGGATGTCCCAAAGGATATTATTTAAATTATGTATTTAACACTAAAGTAATAATTTTAAGACATTATTTGTTAAAGATTTGCAACAATGAAGATTGTATCACTCCAACAGGCAGAAAAAAAGCGTGGCATCCAGACATACCCATTTGTTTGCATCCAGTCCATGCACACACATCTGTCCTTTCCACCATCAGTACCATCAGCTCTGGAGAAGCAGTTACAGAAAGTCAGCCATGAGGGAGACGGTGGATAAGCAGGAATGACAGAGCAATCCGTCAGCCCTTTAGAAAGGTGATACATCCACTGACAACATCTACAGATTATCATAGCCAAATGAGCTGTAAAAAGGTTATGCAAATCACTGGGCAGCCGGCAATCTAAAGCTATGCTGGTTCCGTCATGTTTGGCCCACTTTCATACAAACTGTATTTATGAGACTGTAGCAGAGATTCAGATTTGTATCTACCAAGATGTTTGTGTGAACGAGTGAAACATTTGTTATGCACAGACTGAAGAAAGGTAAAATGCAGATTTTGTCTAGTTCACTTTAATCAATTGATTGTTTCTTGCTGAAGGCCATGTGAAAAGAATTGTGCTGCCATAAAATGTTTTTAGAGTCTTTTAATGCTCCCTTTAAAATTGCTCTTAATAAATAAAGATGGTCTCTAAATGTGATTGGGGAACATATTGAGTTTGCATATTTTAAGAGAAACAGCAGCATTTGTTTTTTAAATTGTGACAGCAGAAATGAAATACTCACCTCTCAGCCTCTTGTTTTGTCAGCTTTCACAAATTGTTGTTTTCCACAAAGTGGTCTTATTCAAAAGTTCATTTTAGGTTTAGAAGCCTGAAAACTCCATTCTGATAGCACCACAGGTATATCTATTGTTAACTGTGCTGTTTTGATATGTACTGTAAGTGCAGCATAATCATTGCACTGCCTGTTCTCCTCTGATTTGGAGGAAACTAACTTGAAACATGAGGTACAATTTTGCTTTTTATTTTTTTACACTTCAGATACCGCTCATAAAGCTTGTTGTTGCTTTTTGTACAACATCTTCACAGATTCTCATTCTTGTCATTGTCTTTATTTGCATGTTGTTGTTCCAAGTCCCAGGCAGCCGTTGCTGCAGTTAGAAGACGGTATGTTCACACCCTGTACAAGTCACCAGTCTGCAAGGTAAACACAAACACACATACATGATGTAATCCACCTGAACACCTCACATTCACCTGATTGGCATCATAAAACTGATGGAAGACAGACATAATTATAGGTTTGTTTTAAAGCGCAGACACCTTAGCAACATTTCTGTCCATACTGCATTGTGATGAAGATGTTTCTGACAAGTTAAAGGCTCACAGAATAAAAGCATTAATAGATCTTGTGTCCATTTAGCAATATAACATGGCAATTTGCAAGATATAACATTCCTACCTAAAACACCTTCCTCACAAGCAAGAGTTGATGTTTTTACTTCCATTTAAATAATTTCGTTATACTTGTGTTTTAAGTGATCTCTTATGGCTGCAGTGTTATTGCTGGGACTAAAAGTTATCCTTGAGAGATGGTGTAGATACTGACAAAAGAAACAATACGTATTACCATTTCTTTCATCATGATCTCATGGAAAAATTTCCTTTTCCTATTTCATTTAAGAAGACGTGTCTCTCTTTTGGAAGAATCCTTTTGTTGTGGTCTGTCTGTCTTATTTGATAATCAGTTTCACGAGCTTTTTTAGTGATTGTTGCGGCCTAAAATGCCTGATTCTCTGCAGCTTTTTTGAAATGCTGTGGCAAAAGATGCGATGTTTTGAGGCTTTTTTTTTTTTTCAATAAAATTGCATCAGATTGTGATTTTACAAATTTGCTATAAATGTTTCAAGAATTTCAACAAATCTAACACAATATGCTTAATTTGCATATTGAAATCAAGCGCCAAGACTTTTTTTTTTAAACATTGACAGCAATTACTTTTATCCACAGCACATCAAAGTCAATAATGACATCCCCAACTTTGGTCTACTCACGTTAATAATTTCAGTTTGTTAACTGTCCGTCTTACACTCGTTAACTCCCGTGAACAAGCAAACACAAACACCACGCAGACAAAATATAGGATGACGAAACGTTCCTGATTTGAGCGACCTGTCCCCGGTAAAAATTGTCTCCGAAAATGGCCCCGATTTTGAACTGGGGAGAAAACAAAGTTGCACTCAGATTCATTCATTAATTTTTAATTTTTATTTTTTCTTTCATTCATCTTCTACCTCTTATCTGTTTCCGGGTCACGGGGGGTGCTGGAGCCAATCCCAGCTCACGCCAGTCCATCGCAGCGCCGACATACAGACCATGTGTTTTTGTTGTTGCCTGTTTATTTCTTTATTCATTCATTCATTCATTTATTGGAGCCAGATGTGACCGTGAAAGTTTGGCACTCTTAACTTCGGTTATGACTACCAGTTTTGAAACTTCTTATGGCTACTCATTTTCTTTAACACGCATAATTAAACGGGGGTGGACTAACCTGATTGGTCGAATCAGCGGTAAGCTTGAAGTGATTGGATAAAATCGCAGGGGCCCCCCAAATATCGCGGAGTCCGGCTGAATTTGCGTTGATTGTTGAGATCTAGACATAGCGAACTCCTGGAGGGATTGTATGATATAAAATATCAGAAATGAGCTGGTGAAAACAGTTTATAATTATGTGTATGTGTGTGCTGTGTATCCATGAGGTTCTTTGTCTTTAGGAAGGAAAAAAGGAAAGAAAACAAAAACAGACTTGTAGTTGGAGGTAGTCGTCCATGAAATATCACAGTATCAGGGCAGCAATCATTTTATCTGCTTGTATCTCCTCTCTCCTCTTTCCACTAGCACACAGAGCTGACCTCTCGTAATGTTCACTGACCCGTGCGGGACTCAACTGTGTCTCAGTTCCAGTCTTGGGAACTTTTCAAGACGCCCCACAGTTGAGTTTTCACCAGCACAGTCAAAGTCAAAATTGAAATTGAACTTTCAAATGTCCGTCATTAAATCCTGTTTTGAAAAAACCTAAAGAAAAGAATTGACTGCAGATGTTATTGTTAATATGTAGAACTTAAATGTCCTCTTTGAAATGGTGTTAATATTCAGATTTCTTGCTATTAACGTATCTGATAAATCATCAGTCACCATCCAAATCCGTACAACACCCCCTCTTACTCCTCCCACCCCCCCACTGCTCAGGCCATCTGAATCCTTGACGACTGGTCTGTTTTTAGCCGTGCTGGTTGGAGGCCTAGCATGGCGCGCGGGGGAGGCCGGACCAGTGGGGATGTCCTGGTGCAGTCTGTCCTGCAGTGTACACTGAAGTCCGCGGCCATCCCATATTAATCAGATTTGCCGCAGCAGCCATATGTCCAAGCAGCATGATAAACCCCGGCTGCTACCTGGCACTCAGAGGATGCACTGTCAACACTGAGCGTGTGTGTACGTGTCTGCATGGCTGTGTATATTTCACACATTGTTCCTCCTGAGACATTCCCTCAAAGATCTGTTGAGACATCAAAATGATATTAAAATAAATAAGACAGGTAATTTTTCTAGTCTTTTCTAAAGATCCTCTGGGGGGGGGGGGGGCATGAATGACCAACAGGCCATCAGAGGTAACCCTGAAGGAGGAAGAAGTCATTTTTGGAGCAGGTGATAGCTTGCCACAGTGTATGGGAAATACATGGGGCTATGTACGTCACTGCAACAGGAGTATTGGCACTATGGAGGTACTTAAAAAAAGCCTTATTCCTGAATCCATCTGCTCCCTTATGGTTAACAACACATTATATACTTCATATTCTCACATGAATTGGCTCTAAGGGCATCACACAGTTTAGGCACAGTGCAAAGCACACTATGCAAAACCAGTGTAGAGCATTCAGGCTCATATTAGCACTGATAGCAGGTTGGTGACACAAACAGCAACCGCATATCGTTGTTCTAATAAATCCCACAAAAATATATGCATCCCACGATCCATCATTCATAACTGAGCCTCATGAGAAGCAACACCAACATTCGTCAAACATGATTAACTGTGTCTGTATCTCACACCAATTTAATTCTTCTCAGCGTCTCTGCCTGTAAATCAGACAACAATCGCTTGCAAGTCTGCTCCCAAAAAGATTTGTGTTTGAGTTTTTTCAGGTATTTCAGTGTCACGCATGGAATTATTAGGGAACAAAACTATAACTTTGTCCTCGTGAGAAGAAAGTTGCAAATTGCTATTCAACTGAAAACAGTAAAACGTATTAATCAAGGTGGATGTTATTATTGCCATCTACTGTCTGTAAAAGGCACACACACAAAAAAAAAAAAAAAAAACCCACAAAATGCAGCTCCCTGAAAGATCCGTGTACACCATGTAAAGGAAGGTAACTACAACAAACAAGTATTAAAAAGATTAGCATACTGGTAATAAGCATTCTGATATATTATAATAATAGTACCCAAAGATAGCTAATCTTTGATTACATTAAACTTTATTTTATTACTGTACAATGCATGATTCATACACAAATCTAGTGCTCTGTGACGTCTGTAGAGTCATGCTGGAGGCGTCTGACTGGTCACGAACATACAGCCTGAGTCTTCAGCAGCAAGAACATGGAGTCCTGGAACAGATGGTGTGACCCTGATCTCAACATCATGGAGTCTGTCTGGGATTAGATGAAGAGAGGGAAGAGTCTGAGGTGGCCTACATTCACAGAAGAACTGCAGCAAGTCCTCCATGATACTTGAAGCAAAGAACCTGGAGAAACTGTGCAGGAGAATAGGTGTTGTTTTAAAGCCAGAGGACCGTCAAAGTACTGTACCAAACAGTTGATGTATAAAGAGAAGTGAGCTTTATATGATGCATTCAAATCTTAAGTTTTATTATAAAAGGATATAAGCACTCTGAAGTCTATATTTTCATAAAAATGCTGAATGTAGAATTAATTAAAACCATCATCCAGTACAATAAGATGAGCAGAGCATATTAAACATATTTTCTGTATGCCATTTATGACAATAAGCATAAGTAGCGCATCTAAAAACAAGATATTGTAAGATGATATTACTGTCACTCCATCACGCAAGGTATACTTTTCTCCGCACAGAACACCCTCCCTTGCCGCTCAACCCCCACCCTCCTGTCACCCACCCATCCTTCACACTGACATACATCTGAGCAGGACCCTGCACCTTTTGTCTTGGGCTCCCTCTTTGTTAGCAGCTGGTGGACAGAGCAGCAGGCTGCAGCATCATGTCTACTTCACTGTGTAATGGCAATGTACTGCAACACATCCGCCTTTCCCCCCTTTATAATTTTTTTTATTTATTTATTTTTTTGGAATGAAGGACAGAATGAATTAACACTCTCGTGTGAATTTTTTGTTTTGATTTCATTTGAATAAAGAGGTCAAACCTTTGAGGGAGTGTGATCGATGGGTGGGTGCATTTTTATGTAAAAGTCAATGGTAATTTAAAAAAAATGCATTCTTGATATAGTTTATATTTCAAATGCATATATTTGCTCTCCATTAACATCCACCTGTCTATCTATCTATCTATCTATGTTGTTGTTGTTTGTCTGGTTCAAGTGTTGAAGCAGCATCATCACCACCAAAGTGAACTGCAGATAACCCCATGACGTGGCACTCACAGTATGGAAAGCCTATATAAAAATGCCATTGCCCGCATGTATCTGGTGGTGGTCTGAGCCGCTGATAAGGCTTTGCAGGCTATCTGACTTCAGTCTAGATGAAGGATGAGCTTCTCAGACAGAGACGCTGTCCATCCTGCTGATGCTCCCACGTCTCGTCGTAAACTCTTGTGCACCCTCTGGTGCTTGCTAGTCTCCCAAACTTCTTTGTGTAGCCTGCTTTGCAGATTGTCTTCCTTGTCTGTGTGGTTGCTCATTATTCAGAGACAGACGGATCTCAGGTCATCTGCAGCTGCAGCAAAGGAGAAGCAGGAAAGATGGCGATCATCCATTAGAACGACCGGGCGCACGCATGAAATACGAGGACAACTTTTGGGAGGATCGCTTGAGGAGAAGATTGTACTAGTGAGTTTTGCTTTTTGTTTTTTGTTTTTTTAACACTCTTGCTCTATATTTCCAGGTTCGCCAAGATTTTCGGCTGGTCTTTCAAGGTCTGCGAGAACGTCGGTATGGTAGATCATGAGATATAATGTGGAGAGCGCCTCGTGAATGACCTGGAAAGAGCTGATCCCCCCTCGGGTTTTCCTTTTTCTTTTTTTATTTATTTTTTGGGCTCCTTATAGTCCAGGTCCAGCCGACTTGGGGAGTGGAGGAGATTTTTTTTTTAGTCGGTTGGGTGCACCCATGCAGCCCAAAGTCAAGTGGGTCTTCTCGCTTCCCACTTAATATCCTAACCAACCTACCGCTTCCTCGCTTATGTCGCCTTTCGGTTTGTTGTCAAAGTGACACACGGAAATGGACGCGGCGGTCTAAGAGAGAGGCTCGCCTGCGTGTTTTTATTTTTTAAGGAAGGAGGAGGAGGAGGGGGGAGGACAGCAACCGGGAGCGGACTGTTTTTGTTATTCTGACATGTCTGGTCAGAGTAAAGGGGACCGCCGGCCCCGGCTGTGCGTGCCCGTCCCCCCTTCTCTCCGGCCGGCCGTGCGTGTTGTTGCGCGTTAGCTTCATGGAGAAGCCATTGCACGGATTGCTCTCCTCTCCCAAGCAGCCTCCATTAGCGACACAGAGGAGCTGGCATAGCCGCTGGTCCAGTCACACACACTCACACACACATTAGGAAAGCCATGTCCAGTGTGAGGAAGCTGTGTGTGCTCCTCTCATTTTTTAAAGAAAAGCAGAGGAAGCTTATCCGGCTCGGTTCTCCACAGGGTTGGAGCTTCATGTCTCTGGCTGCTTGGTGAAATGAATGTAAGCGCCGCGTGGCTTTCTGCGTTTATTTGGTTTTTGTTCTTATTGCTGTTTTTCTGGCTACATTGTTAGCTCCTCGGCCCCCCTCCCTCCTCTCCTTACCCCCCCCCCCCTGCACAGTTTGGATGCCTATTTTGCTGTCACTGGGTCTCAAGTCAGGTATGTGTCACACCAGCAGGGCTTCACCATAAAATGGAGGAAAGCAGATGAGTCTCCAAGGAGAGCCTTGGAGTCAGACAGACAGGATCCCTCACGCCAGAACAAAGGTTGTGTTGGGAGGGGGGGGGGATTGGTCAGAATTACTTCTTCTTCTTCTTCTTCTTCTTCCTCTTCCTCGGCATCTTTTTCTGCTTTTTACAGCTCCAAAGTTTTTGTCTGCTAGAGGAAGAAGAAGAAGAACTCTATAGAGAAAAAAGTGAGGCTTGATCCTTTAGTGGGTCTTTCAAGGTTAACTCCGTGAACTTGGAGTTTTGATTTACATAATTAAATACAACTTTGCTCGTCAGATATTGTGGGATTTTCACTCTGTTTCTTTCTGACTATCTATGGCTCTCTTCTTCTTCCTTTCTTTTTTAAAGATGTGCAGCTGACACTTTTGGACAGTGCATGTTTGTGACTGTGATGGCTGAGGGACACATGGATGAGATAGGAATTCTAATGCTGAATAATGCAGTGTTTTGGCCATGCAGGCGGTTAATGTTCAACAAAGTGGTCACCACACACACAAACACATCCTCTCTCTCTCTCTCTCTCTCTCTCTCTCTCTGTGTGAGTGAAGGACTGGCTGTTGCAGACTCTTTCTTAGTGGAAGTTCCTAAGATGATTTTTGTTTCTTCGTTTTGGATGCGGCTTTTCGTCAGATTTCTGCAGTTGTCTACACTCACACATCAGGAAATGTAAAAGTAACCTGCCTGGGTTTTTGTAATTAGTTACACTGGAATCCCTTTTTTGGGGGGAGTGGACACATGTGCCTGTTATCGCATGATTGTGCTTATATATTTGGTGTTTCTGGTATCTTTAAGTTATTTGGACTGATGGATCAGGCTGTTGGTCAGTAATCCACAAGCTCTTGATTATTCATTATTGACCAACAATAATTTACAAAATCCACTGTTCAACCTGGGGTGACATTTCACATGTAATATCCTTAAAGGTATCTGCTGACCACCTTGTCAGGAGAGTGGAGGTGTGTTTGCTAGCCATAGTGTGTGTGTGTGTGTGTGTGTGTGTGTGTGTGTGTGAGAGAGAGAGAGTGTGGCTGTGCGACGCTCTGCAGTTCCCCTGGCCACTGTGTGAAATCTTGCTGACAAGGAGACTGAGCTTGACACACTGTGCTGCGACAATGCTGGGGCTGAGAAGAGCAATCAAAATGGTGGCGATGCTCCTTCTCCCTGTGGCAGGGCGAACAGGTTCTCAAGGAGGAGCCGATAGAGGATGGCCAGGCAGGAATCTGCTGCGGTCGACACATTTGTCTCACAGACGGGCGCAATGGAAATGGTCTGGTGGATAGTGGATGTTCTTTGATGAATCCAGTGATGAATCCTGGATGTGATTGTGATGTTATTGTTGTTTTTATGCCTTTTTATTTTTTTACATTTTTTTTGTTTTTTAGATTATTTAGTTTTGCAGAAAGCTCAGAGCTACACAGATTGTCTCTGTCACAGCGTGCTGCCTCCTTGCTGCTAGAGTTTGTGTTGTAACTTTCACAAGTCTCCAACACATTCTTAACTCCTTCTCAATTGTGAAGCTTATTCATGCTACAGCAGTAGCTTATCTGTGTGCTCAGGTTTTCTGTTCTGCTCCCGTGTTAAGGTCATGTGAGTCAGGGATGTTTGCTTGTGGTTTTGATGGTATTTCCAGTCCAGTTTGTGTTACTGTAAAACAAGCCTGGATTACTAAAGTAATCCCAAATGGGCAACTGCTTAGAGGCTGCAGACTCTCAGAAGCCCCATAGTCCCCAGGTCCTCCGAGCAGCAATTAAATAATTATAGATTTGTCCGCTAATAAAAGTGTAAATGTGAATAAGAAAGGTCCTGTATTTTTACCCAATCTTGGGGTCACATCTTGATGGCCTGTGGCCAAACTGAAAGGTTTAGTTAATCCATTGTTCATTTGATTGATTTTTTTTTTTTTTTACTCAATCAGTTTCAGTAAATATTCTGGTTTCAGCTCAGGATAAACTGATACAATGATAAACTGGTGCCTCGGTTTATCACAGTTTTTGTTGGTAAAATGAATTTCTTTGGGATTTTTTGCTTGACAAGATATTCAAGTATGCCATCAAAGGTGATGGACAAGTCTCACTTTTTTAAGATGTTTTTGTAACAAAAAGATGAATTGATTAATCAAGAAAATAATCATCAGATCAATCAATAATGGAAATGATTATTAGTGGGAGCCCTCCTAAGTTAAATTCAGAATCTTAAGTATTCTCTTTAATTTTCTCCCAACATGGCACATATCTTTAAATAAATTTGTGTGTAATCAATTTATCGGGAGCTAAATGACACAGAGCACTCTGGAGGATGATAATATTTCAGCATAGAATTTAGAAATACTGTTTCTAGCACTCGAGGCAAAATGCATTGAGGAAACAGGTATGTGTGTGTTTACACAGCTGTGTATTATTCAGAGTACCTTGCAACATGTCATAAGACAGTACACCATGACATAACAACACAAATGTTTAACAATGGCATAAATATTTCATTTTTCATATTTACTCTTTTGGGTTTAATTGGAATTTCATCACCAAAAGTAAATATTTGTGGCACATTTGGAGTGTGACAAGTGCTGTCAAAGTAAACTGGCTGAAATTCACCTCTGCATAAAATATTAAGTACAAATCGTTCCTGCAGTTCCGCTTTTAAGGTGATGGGGATGGAAGTGAACTATGGTGGATACTTTTTGGGGAAAAAAAAAAATTACATAACTGGATTTTTGCAAGGTATTTCAGGATTACGCTAAAAAAGCTCAACAGAGAGGACAGAGGATTAAACAGGAGAGACTTCTGTGATGGTTTGAACACTGGGAGGAAGCAGTTGTGAAGCTCATCACTCACTCGGATGCTCTCTCTGGGTCTCTCGCATTCACACACACGCACGTACACTTGCTCTCTCTTTCTCCCTACCCCTCTTTCATTCACTCTCTCATATTGGGTGATGCACTCCTCCATTCTTCTCTACCTGAGGCAGTGAAGAAGGCTAGGGAGGCACACAAAAGCAAATTGAAATGCTCCAGTGAGTGCTTTCTTGACATGATGCACGGCTCATGAGATGCAGCCTGGCCGTGCTGCTACACTTTTAAGTGTGCTGAGACACACAGGCCCTCTGTCCACAACGCCGTAGTCATTGCAGCATAGCACCAAAAAAAGTATATAACTTGCTACTTGCTGTAGAATTTTCTGACCTTCTACTCTCAAGGAACACATCCATGTAGTGTTGGATTATGTTTATTGGGACCATGATTTTATGCTGTTAAGCTAGGTAAAGGCCTGTTTGAAAGACCTTGAGACAACATCATGTCACCGTTTAGAACAAGGAAGTGGCTTGTTTGAGGTGTTATTCCAGTTTCTGTTGTCAGTTGCCACGTTACACTGCTGCAAAACTGGTTCCTCCTCTCTACTTTCTATCAGAACATCAACAGCTCACCATTCCCTTTCCCCTTTGTAAAAAAGAACTTGTAGCTGAGACACTAGTGTCTATCTTTTCTTCTCTTTTAAGCACACATGCATTTTTGCTATATAGGGAGAAAATTTTATAGAAAAACAAAAAATTCAGGTATAAAGCGGCTATTTTTTTCCAGTGATATAGATTAAGTCTTCTGTGCAGCATCCTCAGGTTTCGAGACTAGGTTTAGGATTCACGCCCTTCTTTAATAAGACACAGTGAACCAACTCTGTCAGCCTTGAGCTGCCTGTGGTGGAAAAAATCCTGAATTCTTTGGAGACGCCCGTTCCTTGGGCAGTGTGGTGCCACCGGACAAGGCCTTCATTGAGCAGGAACAGGAGTGGTCTTGTAGAAGCGATCCACACTGGCTCGGCCTACGAAGCAACAGAGCTGTCCAAGGACGATTAAATATTTAGGAGCTTGGAAAGGAGGTCTCAGTGGTGAGTTAATATTGATGGGTCTATCATCTTTCCCTTCTCAAAGTTGTAGAGTAGCCTTGAGGGGTCAGTTTGGTACGAACCTGGAGAGGAACTTGACATCTCTTCTTAGATAAACTAACTAGTAGCTTTAAAAAGATTGCCACCACACAGCCTTTCCTCCGATGTGTCTGTGAGGAAACCACACTGACTTTTCAGCTCCTCTTTGTCCTCTTTTGGTCACTCTGAAATACTTGTACATCATGACTTGGTTGTAACCTCACCCACTGCCTGTAACTGTAGTAACTGCCATGTCAGGCTTACAAGGAAGTCAGCATTGCAGTATTGTCTGGCAGTCGTCCACTGAGCAGTACCCATAAGAAACCCTTGAGTGCATCTTCCAGCCTTTTTTTGAATTCCTTTTTTTTTTTAGTTTATCGTGGAATGAGATACTCCTGAAGATATTTTAATAGAAAAAGGGAAACTCAAATGAAACCAAGACATTTGATCAAAATGAGATAATCAGTTGAAGATGTTTTGAGGCAGTATTGGCACCTCAAATTCTGACTTAAAACCCTTGGGTTTGTTCTTCGCATAGGTCATCTGAGTTGATGCCGAATTTATTTGAGACAGAAGCAGATTGATTTATGTCAGGAAATGGTTTCCAAGGATAGATGGACTACAAGGCTGTGTGGAATGTCAGGTTTCCTGAAGTAATTGTCCTTGTGGAAATACACTTCCTGGTTTCTCTCCAAAATCTGTCCTTGGGCATCCTTCACTTACCCAACTGTCCAGTGCTGTTTATTTAGCCCTTGAACCTCTGTGTTGCAGTTTCAGGAGATCTGAATGAATCATATTTTCAGCCTTGCATGTCTGACTGTGTGCATGTACAGTTTAGGCGTATGAATTGTCTGTGGAGCAGCAAAATCATTCAGTTTTCTGTAGCCTACTTGTGTACAGTACATGATAGAATAGTTTTTCTCAGAATTTTTCTGTTCAAGCTCAAGGGAAGAAACCTTGTGAGAAATCCAAATATATCTACCTATTCTTTCCCATATAACATTGTTAAAATAATCATGCCTTAGGCTATTAATTAAATTGTGCACTTAATCATTTTTTGGGTGGAATATTTAATAATGTTGCTGAGGGTTGCCCCAAGTTTTATCTTTTATGCTTTTCAGTCGAGAAATATAGATTCTTAGCTCTGCCGTTGCAGCACAAATGCATGTTAAGACCATGTCAGGTCACTTGTGTTGTTCTAGGGAAGCATATCTTCTTAAAGTTTCTGAATGACAGGGTGGCTTAAAGCTCCATATTTAGACACACAGTCTTCAGATCTTTACAGCTTATGAAGAACATCAGAGCTGCACTCTAGGTGGCCATCTTTGCAGAAAACACAAACCACGCATCTCACTTCTGCTTTTGCTGACTGTCATGACAGTCTGCAGAGGAACCAACAGGAGGGGAAGCTGCCCGCTCAGGTCTGTGCTTTTAAAGTTAAACACTTCCATCTGTGAAACAAGATAGCAGAGTGAGCAGAGGCAGCTGAAGTGGTTCAGCTGAGCAGGACAGTCCAAAGACCTTGAGGAGCACAAAATGGTGGATGGCCATGCCACTGATACTCTAGTGTGATTGGCTGCGTCGCCTTGGCCACAGTGGGGCTGGCTGTGTGAAATGGAGTCCTCTGTGTGGAGCGTTGGCCCAGCCTCAGCTCTGATGCAGAAGATAATTCTGTCAGCCCTGAGAGAGAGAGAGAGAGAGAGAGAGAGAGAGAGCGAGAGCGCAGCCAAGTGAGGTGACTGTACTAAAAGAAGGTTGAGCAGACGACTTCCCGAGAACTCCAGCCATGCATGCCTGCTAGCTTCCACTCCTTCTCTTCACACAGCTACTTGATTTCCTGATTTCTGACTTTGCTTATTAACTACATTTTTCATTTGGTGCTTTTTGCACTGAACAGACATGGCAGTGTCTACAGAAAAGATCAGCTAAGATGAAAAGGTTCTCCTTTTTTTTTTTTTTTTTTTTTTTTTGGTACCATTACCAGAAATGAAGAGAGAGACTATGTATGGTTATTCATTATCTAACCTTCACACCCAGAAGGCTTTAGCTGAGGGATTTACCAGCCCCCTGTTTGTTGCTTTGTGAAATTTAAGGCTGCAAGGTCACATATCTCTCTTCTCTGAAGCCTCATGATTAAAACGTAAATACAGGAGGAGTAAAAGAGTGGAGGCGTTAGAATTTGAATGGACAAGTTTTTTTTATATTTTTTTTTCTCTCTATGGTGAGTTTTCACCATGACAACCTGAAGACAGTGCCCTCGCGAAAGGTGGCTATTAATGCCTGTCTCTTAATCTGTTTGGTCATTATCTTCAGTGCAAAAGAGGCCAAATGTTGCTACTGAGTGCTCTCTGTCGCAACCGTCCCCCTTTTCAGGAGGAACAATCTGAACCCTTTGCTAAGCACAAAGGCTACCCTTGGAGCAAGGTTACTTGTACCATCATGACCAGCTTCTTTTTTTTTTTTTTTCTGTACAGCTTTAGAAAAGAAACACGGAATTAGCAAATTGGATGTCTTGGATTGCGAGAGGAAACTCCTTGGTTTAAAAAGGAGTAATATAAAGAGGAGATTGAGTGCGGTGATATAAAGTATTAAAAGCTGTCTCACTGGGTGGGTGATGTCAGGTAACCATCTGTCAGAGAGAGACAGGCTGACACAGGCACTGTCTGACCTTGCAGTATGGATGGCCCAGACATAAAGCAGAAAATTATCATCTCTTTCTGGGATTAGTATTGCACCTGAAAGTCGTGCTAATGACATCCCTCTCGGCCTCTCTCGCCTCCTCTGTCTTTCTTTTTGATGTGAGAACTTTCTTGAAAGGCTTCAGTCAGCAAAACACTTTGGCGTCCAAAGATCAAAATTGTTCTATCCCCCAGGCTGTGCTCGTCGTCCTTTGTTGTGGAGGTGGTGCAGATTCATATTGTGTAATGCATTAACGTTGATTTTTGGATCAGATGAAATCTCAAGCATGATATTGTTGAGTAAACCAGTTCTCAGGGCAGTAATGTTGTGTAATTCTGTTTCCGTCTCATTGTGTTTCTTCAAACCAGTGTTCAGTCAATTTAATAGGATGGTGCTAAGTTTACACAAACTTCTCCTTTACCCAGAATCCTTAAGGGTCGCCTGGGTCTGCTGCTGTGAGGTTTCCTTTTTACGCCCTCTGAATGTGACACTAGTGAAGGTCAGACTGCAGACAGATCAGCAAAGCTCGCTGGATTGCAGCGTCTGAAAGGCTCTGCACCTGTATTTACCAGTACTCTGAGACAATCTGGGATTACTTTGCTGGTTTCACACACACACACCAAAAAATCAGCTTCCCTTTTCTTATTCATTCAGGCAAAGTAACTAGTAATAGAAAGTGAAACACAAAAGGTGACTATTTGTATTTCTACTGTGCTGGGAATGAGTAAACATTGAGGTTGTAGGGAGATGGACATACCTCATTAATTTGGGGTTGTGAAAGTTTTGAGATTCAATTAGTTGCATTGGAAATCATTTAATTAGTTATTCTTGCACAAATTAATTGAACTGATTCTAATTACATAAAATAAAACTAGATTTTAAGGGAATGTGACTAGAACCACTGCAACATTTGCTTACAGCGAGTAAAGTAAGTACTGAACATTTTTCGCTGTAAATATATTTCTAAAGGCACTATTGAGATGAAACTTTTACCAGATGTCAGTAACCCAAGTAATCCATACACACAAACAAAAACATATAAGTTCAGAAATTAAATTATGTGTAGTGAAATGGAATGATACAGGGGAAAAATAGTATTGGAACACGCCTACTGAATTGATTTACTACCTCGTACTAAAGCCTTTGTTGGTAATAACAGCTTCAAGATGCCTCCTGTATGAAGAAACTAGTTGCATGCATTGCTCAGATGTGATATTGGCCTGTTCTTCCACACAAACAATCTTCAAGTCTTGCAGGTTCTGCGGGTTTTCCTATGAACTGTGATCTTTAGTTTTTTCCATAGATTTTCTATTGGATTCAAGTCAGCTGATTGGCTGGGCCTTTCTAACAGCTTTATTTGCTTTCTCTGAAACCAAATGCATTTCCTTGGCTGTGTGTTTGGGATCATTGTCTTGCTTAAATGTCCACCCTTGCTTCATCTTCATCATCCTGGTAGAAAGCAGCAGTATGTCTCTGTACATTTTTAAATTCAACCTTCCTTCTTTATATATGAAGTTTGCCAGTTCCACAGGATGAAAAATGGCCCCAAACCATGAAGTTCCCAACTTTAAACGTCACTGGCATTTTTGGGATCATGTGCAATGCCATTTGACCTCCAAACATGGTGTTTATTATGGAATCCAAAGAGTTCAGTTTTGCTATC